>JAWHQI010000109.1:0-1419375 GCA_033032865.1 Dactylorhiza incarnata | reverse complement strand
TGGGTGCGGCCGCTAATGGTAGGATCGAGCCAAATATTACACATATGGTTTGAGGAGGTAACAAATGAGGAAGAGTTGGGGGAAGAGAGGGAGAGAAACAAGGGGGGGGGGGATAAATTTAAAGAGTAATCCTCTTGGACCAGTCCTTGGACTAAGACTTCAAAGATAAAGATCCTCCTAAAACTCCAAGGCATATAACCTTGGGTTGATGGTAAAAGTGTAAGTAACAAAATTGTGAGTACACAAAAGAAAGAAAGAAAAAATAAGATGGGTATTCATCCTGAGTGCTAGTTTCCACTACTCATCAAGTGCACATCGACGGTGCATGACCTCTGACGTGTGTATACTCGCCAAGTGTGCATCGTCGTTTCCCAGTCGTCTGGTTCCATAACATAGTGGAATAAAAGAAAACCACTAATGGTGTCTTCACTAAGTAATGAGATAATTCACTGTGAATATAAAATAAAGGACAAAAATATCATGGGGGAAGATGCACATAATTTTGCAACAGCTCGTGCCCCTACTCCTGGCAGTGTTGAAGTTGTCATCTACCTCCTTCGTCACAGTCAAAGTTGTTGCCACAACTTTCAGTTGTCCCCGCCTACCCCGACACAGTCGCTGCCAAGCCTTCCTCCACCCTTCACAACCGCAGCTAACTCCCCTCTGCGCTCCACAGTCTCCATCCTCCCTATCCAAATGAGGTTCTTTACGCCCCCACTAATTTTTACAACCTTTCATCTTACTCCAACTGCCCCTCTCCTTGCCCCGACAATCACGCCTCAGCCCCTTTTCCTCTGGCCCGAGCCCTGCCAGACCTCTACCTTGTTGTCTTGAACACCTATAGTCCCTCTTCCCCATCCTATTACCCAACCACTTTACACACGACTCTCTCCTCTCCCCCAAAGCCCTAAACTCTCCAAACCCTAGTAACCTTATTGAATTCCCTACAGAACCTAACATAACTCCCTCTCTCACCCAAATCCATCATTTACATCTCGAATTCAATTTCTCGATAAAGCCCTCACATTTATTTTCATTTTCTTGCATTGTATGAATGTACTTTAATTATTATTTTTGACTAATTTAATTTCAATAGGCTTGTGAGATTTGTTGGCCCCTCATTTTAATTTCTAGCAGTTTCATTCGATTGCAATTATTATTTGAGTACCTTGATTAGAATCTACGCAACTTTTAATTCCATGTTATTTAACTAATTATGCATCGGATATTTGCATGTCGACTAATATTGGTGCATTGCATTAGGGTTAGGGCTTAGTGGTTGTCTATCATGCTCTACGATTGTGTGCATGCCTGCATTTGCATTTTCACTTAGTTAGGTCAGTGTAGGAATCCTATAGATTCATCCTACATTAAATATGCTCTCAAAGAATAACAAAAATGAAATTATATTAACAAAATAATTATAGATGTTGGAACCCGGATACCGGTCAAACTGTTCGAGACTTGGGGGTGACCCAAGGCTACTCGTTTAGTGATCTACCCACGTGAGACAAGGTGATAAGAAGCTAGAGAGCATACAAAACCACTCCAACCTGCCTATAAACAAGACCCGTGTGCTGCAGCGAGGAAGTCCCGCCACATACCCGGAAGTCTATAGGAACTTCCCCTCCTAAAGTCGATGCTGAGCTTGGCACAAGAGAGGCAGGCAATGTACTCGCCCACCATAGGGGGGGTGAAGGTGTCTTCTACTTGTGCCTTGGGGTCCTATTTATAGGCAAATCCAAATGGACTGCGAATAGCTGCTCCCGCTTTCTGAAATGGGTTGCATATAGCGGCTCCCACCTTTTGACGGGGTGAAAATCTGTACTCGCCCCAGGTGGGCGAGGTCTTCTGCACTCGCCCAAGTGGGGTAGGTCTTCTGTACTCGCCCAGGTGGAGGAGGTCTTCTGTACTCGCCCAGGTGGAGGAGGTCTTCTGTACTCGCCCAGGTGGGGGAGGTCTTCTGTACTCGACCAGGTGGGGGAGGTCTTCTGTACTCGCCCAGGTGGGGGAGGTCTTTTGTACTCGCCCAGGTGGGGGAGGTCTTCTGTACTCGACCAGGTGGGGGAGGTCTTCTGTACTCGCCCAGGTGGGGGAGGTCTTCTGTACTCGCCCAGGTGGGGGAGGTCTTCTGTACTCGCCCAGGTGGGGGAGGTCTTCTGTGTTGTCCTCATGCATTTCTGATCTCGACGAATTACGGGTTATACAATAGACTTGAAGTTTTAGAAAGGGATAGTTGGTAAATTAAAAAAACTACGCAATGTAAATTGTATGTAGGTTGGGCACTTAAGGAAAAAAATGATATATAAAGAAAATAAGACAAGGTAAACAAAATCTAGAAAGGTTTATGAAGATAACATACCAAAAATTAAAGATAAAAATATAACATAGATAGATCACCGTCAACATTATCATAAACCTACCACTGGAACCTCAATCTCCATTGATTCTTGCTTAGTGTTGAGGTGTTAAATCTATTCTCTCAATTTTTCATGTGCATAAACTATCCATGCTATCTTTGGACTTCTCATTGGCTTGTTAAACCTTCATTATTATTGTGTCTACAGAGTCTTACGGGTTCAGTCATATTCTTTTATGCACACAAATAAACCACCTCAAGTCTTTCTCCAAGTTATCTTCATAGATGCACGAATAGTCCCTCTAATAATATCATTACTCAATAATTCTATGCAATCTTATTGCAAGTCTTCTAAAATACTTCTCTTTTAATCACTGAGAAGATGCATGACATCTAAAGTCTGTAATTTTTAATGAAATCCAGAATGTGATATGACAAACTACTTAGTAAATACAATTCAGAGAACATGTGTTGTTAATATGAAATAATAAAACTCTAACAATTAGTCACTATCCTGATGAAATAAAAAATGATTTTATCAAAAAATGACTAATAATTTATAGACTTAAAAAAAAGGGCAGCCCGGTGCACAAAGCATCCCCGCGCAGCGAGGGTCCAGGGAAGGGTCCCACCACAAGGGTGAAATGTAGGCAAACCTTACCCTGCATTTTTGCAAGAGGCTGCTTCCAGGACTCGAACCCGTGACCTCAAGGTCACACGGCGACACATGAACCAGTGCGCCAAGGCTCCCCTTCTAGTAGAAATTAAATAGAAAATAAATAATTTATAGACTTATAGTAGAAATTAAAAACACAAACCACACACGTCTGAAATTTTAAGACAATAAAAGAGATCTAGAGTGTACAAAATCTGACAACACAACCTCACTTCCAACCAAAAGTGAAAAATGCAGAAAAAAGAGAATAAAAGAAGGAAACCACCAATAAAACAAGTCTTACGATTGTACAAAGAGGATGATTCTCAATGCGCGAAGCACAACACAAAATACAAAGAAGAAATTTTACTTTGAAGTGCAAAGCATATTCAAAATGTACGCTTTTGTTAACTAAACACAAATCACAATGAGCCTTAATCCTTAAGGTTAAGAAATCAACCAAAAAGTACTCTTCACTACAGAATATCCCCTCTATATATACATGTAGAGGAAAAGATAGAAGATCCCACTACCAATGCATGACTAATCAGGCTAGAGAATAAATGGGCTCTAATAATGAGTTTTTATAATGAGCTTTAATACTCTCCCTCAAGCTGGAGTGTATATATCATTCATGTCCAGCTTGGTACATATACCAAAGAAGTAGAGTGAAGCTTCTTAGTTAAGATGTCAACAAGTTCTTTATCTGAGGTAATGAATGTAGTGCATATTCACCCATTGACGACTTATTCTCTAGTGAAGTGACAATCTACTTCTACATGTTTTGTTCTTTCATGGAATACTGAATTCTTTGATATGTAAATTGTTGCTTTGTTATTGCTTTGTAGTCACAGTACATAGGCAAATAAGAACTATATGTCTCACCCAGGTCATTAATAAGACTTCTAATCCATTTTAGCTCACATGTCGCTTGTGACATTCCACTCTATTCTGCCTCGGCACAAGACCTAGAGACAACTATAAGTTTCCTCTTAGGAACGTACAATATCCTGAAGTAAATTTCATATCCATTTTGTCGTCTACGTAATTATCATCCGAATATGTTTCAATGTGTAGGTGTTTATTTTCTCTGAACCAAAGAAGACCTTTGCCAAGAGAACACTTGATGCATTATAATATCTCCACGGCTGCCTCAAGATGTCACTCTCAGCTCTCAGGAAGTATGCATAAACTTACTGACTTTTCCTATTATGTTAGGTGGATCAAGATATTGCAATTGCAATGTCAGGCCTCGTAACCATGAGATAAATGACCTTGCAAACAAAACACCTGTGTCGAGTGAGATCCTGAAGAAGAGATGTTTCATTCCAAAGATTGTCGATCCCATAGACATAGGAGTACGAGTTGGCTTAGCCCCTAGTAAGCCACTCTCAACAAGAAGATTCATAACATATTTCCTATGTGATAACACAACGTCTGTGTTGTGTTTGACAATCTCAACATCAAGAAAATATCGAAGAGTACGCATATCTTTTGTTACAAAGTGTTTTTTATGGATACAAATTGGTATCTTCTATGCCACAAACATCATTTTTTGAAAGAAGTATCATCCACATATAACACAAGTACTTCAAGGCTTGTATGTGTCTTCCTGACAAATACTAAATGATCAACATAACACTATAACAGTGATGGAATCCAATTGTGTGAATAACTTGGTTGAACTTGGCAAATCAGGGTTTAGGGTTCTATTTAAGGCCATATGTACCTTTCATGAGTTTGTATACTTGAGACCCTTTGAGCAATGTACCATGGAGGTTGCTCCATGTAAATGATCTCGTGGAGGTCACCATATAAAAAGGTATTCTTGACATCAAAACTGAAACATAAGCCAATCTTAGTTGATGTTAAAAAAAGTATGCGTATAGAGATAATACGGGTGACCAGGAAGGAAGTGTTTAAGAAATAAACCAAATAAACCTTGTATGTCTGGGTAAAAACTTTAGCAACGAGCCTTGTCTTCTATCAACTTGGCCATCAGGGAGACACTCAATGGCAAAGACACATCGACAACCAACAATATCGCCCCATAGAAGTGTTGGAACAAGAATCCAAGTATTATGAGAAAGAAGAGTACGCATCTCATCATCCATAGTTTGTTTCCAACATGAGATGTTCATAACTTCCTGATAAGACGCAAAGATTGTAGTAGTTGATAAGGCTAGTGTGAACCTGCTGTAAGAGGTACTCAGATACTCGTAAGAAACCTTACAGGCAATAGGACGCCGAGTACTAGACTTTGCGCCTTTCCTAAGAGCAATAGGAGGCTCACAATCCGAACCTACGGGTGGAGTTGAACCATCAAAGGAATGAGATGTTATCCTGAGATCCGAAGGAAGAACTAAAGAAGTAGGATGAGGTGTAAGAGTGGGTGGAGGCATTGGTGGAACCAAATAGAGGCACACCCGGGCACATGCCTGGGTCCTATTTCTGAAATAGGTTTAGGTGTAGCCGACCAAACTCTATCCTTATGCTCAAAAGCTGATTTCAAAGAAAACAATTAGCTGCTTTCATAGTTCTGTCCCTGTTTCTATAAAAAAAATTCAGGTGTAGCCGGCCTATATCTACTGTCCTAGGCTTGAGAGCATCTTGCAAGTTCTCTTTCCTCCAAATAGTGCCAGCTGCCTGGTTATCTTCGCATGCCTTTTCCAGTGGTCTAGTGGTCAGTGGATCTTCTCCGACTCCTCTAGGGCTCAACCTAGAAACAATGTCCCCGCTGGATGCTTCCGTGCTTTGATTCTCCTTCCCCGTCGGCCACCCATCCACAATAAGATTCATCTCCGGCCATTCGCTCGTCCCCAAGATTCGATCACCTTGAGATATGCAGCAACAATTCCGCCCCATGGAAGGTGCGAATAATGTGATTCAGAGATGACGATCGTGATACTTCACTACAAATCCAGGAAGGTGCAAATATTTTCGTAGTATATACTAGCATTGGATGAATTTTTGCCGAGCTAAAGAATTTTTTGTACAACGTTTTTGTACATGTGTCTATTCTTGATCTGTTTTGTACTAGATAGGAAGAGAAATTTGAGCAATGTTTCATGGCTCCATGCAAATACTGATTCAAAAGGATATTCCCTTTTCCATGGCTAATTGATTTTATATTTTCTCTTACATTTATTTCTCCTTCAAAATGAAGGCTTTCTGAATGTGTTAAACTCAGTTCTCCCTTTTTTTAACTTTTTCACATGGCCATAATATTTAGAGGACAAAATATTATTGTGCCCGGGTTGAACTGAAATCCTAGTTCCGCCACTGGGTGGAGGGGGATGCCTTCTAAAAACATGAAGGGCAGAAGGTGGTGGCGGTGGTGGAGTAGGTGTCAGAGGAGGGGAATGAGTGATGGGTACAAAGGACACCGGTTCGAAAGAAGAAGAAAAAAGAGGTTCATAGGATGGTACAGATATGTGATCCAAGAAGAGAGATTATTCCTTCCCGGAGAAATATGGAGTGAATCAAAGAGGGTGATATCAGCAAAGACATACTGACATTTAGAGAGTGGGTTAATACACAGTAAACTTCTTTTATCGGGTAGTAACACAAGAAGACATATTTGATGGCACAAATAAAAAAATTGTCATGACCTTGAGAAGGTATGAGGACAAATGTCGTGCAACCAAAAATGCAAGGCGTGAGAGCTAAAGGAGTAGCATCGGGGTAAAGAGAGAGAATGGTAATTTACCATAGAGAATTGACGAGGGTTGATCAAATAATATGAGACAACAATGCATGACCCATCACCGCAATATGATTTAGGAACCTGGCATAACAGAGTACGATCAAAATTGGGGAGGTGACTACTCTTCCATTTTGCTATAACATTTTGTTGTGACGTATGAACACAATTGGTCTGATGAATAATGTCAAGACCGGTACGCAGAATGAGAAAAAATAGTTAATTGTGCATTTTTTGCATTGTCTATGCATTAGAATTTTTAAGCAAGTTCCAGATTGGATTTTAACTATCTGATAAAAAGATTGAAAAATATTGAAGAGTTCAGATCTTTCTTTCATGAGGTATACCAAAATGCCTAGAGAAAAATCATTAATGAAGGTGACAAAATATAAACTTGCATGACCCATGGACCCAGTTGGACTAGGACCCCATATCAGAATGTACATTCAAAGGCGATAATACATTTTTCTCGATTTTAGCAGGATAAGAAGTACTATGATGCTTTCTATGCTGATAGGCTTCACATTCTAATATAGATGTAGAAGAAAAGAAAGGTAATAATCGATAAGAAAACGGGTAGGAGGATGACCAAGACGTTGATGTCACTAAAGAAAAAAAACTTTAGTAGTGGATTTAGATGGAGTAGTGATGTCATCCAAGTAGTAAAATCCTTCCATCTCAATCCCAACAACAATTCTCTTCCTTGAGTGAAGGTCTTGAAAATAACAATGAAAATGAAAGAATAATCCACAACAATTTTGAGATTTTGTTATGACGTTGATAAAAAGGAGGCTACAAGAAAATTAGGAACATAAAGGACATTCTCCAATGTAGGTAGAAATATATGGTGACATCAATTGTCCTAAAGAATGGAGCAAGAGAGACATCAACAACCACCATTGGGAGAATAAATCTATGTCTGTCAAGAAAAGTGAAGGTGGTCGTGTCTCCAGTCATATAACTAGTAGCACCCGAGACAATATGCTACTTACCTTTAGTGGCGCAATGCAGGCGCAAGCCAAGATATATGGAGCATAACAACAACATCAATAGATCTTCATGAAGCAGTAGTAAGGGCCTTAATATCTGCTTGAGGAAACCACCATCTGGTGTCAGATGCATAGGTAGTAGGTATGCCTATAAGCGGTGGGGTTTGGTTCGGTTTGGTCCCAAACCGCACCGACATGGGCCATTTTTGGACCGAACAAAATCACACCGCACCGATACTCTAGTGTTTACTATTTTACTCTCATATTTTTCTGAAATCTTTGGTGCAGAAAAATATAGAGACCATGCACCAAGTACTTGTAATAATCGGTTTGGATTAATATATGCCCAATAAAATTTATACGGTTTGAATTAGAATAATGTCATTAGAACAATAAAATGAACTCATTGCCAACAATTTTTTATTGTTTTCCTAATACTTCTCCTGGGAGCTTCTTCGGGCCAAAGACGAGCGCAGTAACGCTGGTGATTGCGGCAAGCTCTGGTACTCTGAGGCCAAATATACAACTACAATCCAATCCTTGGGATAGAAAAAGCACCATTTCGATGTTTGTTTCACTCAGGCCTAGTGCAAAAATAGAACTCAAATTTGGCAAGGAAATTAAAAAATATAAATAAATAATAGATAATATAACTATATAAATAAATATGAAATAACTAAAATAATAAGTAATATATAGTGATTTAATCGGCTGAACGAATGAACTAGTGTGTGAACCGGAACCCCGTGAATGCCCTTAAAGCAGGGAAAACTTGAAGAACATATGAGTATATGTATTTGCAGTGCGGTTTCTTCGATTTTATAGGAAAACATCAAACTGCGGCGCATTATACGCGGTTTTGCAATCAACAAAGTTGCACCTAACCGAATGTTTGGTACGGTTCAAAATCGGTGTGGTACAATTTTGCGATTTTCTGTGATTTCGATTTCTAACTTCCAACCCTAGTAGTAGCGATGTGTTTTCAGAATAAAGAACACCAATATGACATAAGGGCCAAGATGAGGGTGCTTGGCCAAACATTGATTAACGGGGTGGCCAATTTGCCACAATGAGATCAAATCAGACATCCCGGGGTCAACTGCAAGGGCAAAGTTCTCAGAAGACAGAAAGATAATAGGTGTAATTTTCATAAGATGAGTTGCAATGGAGACGCGAGTAGCAATGGTTTCAAGTGTGATATTGTGGGTTCTCCCAGAATTTATTGTCAGATCAGCTTGTAGGATTCTAAAAGGTATTCAATATAGCATACAACGAGTAGTTCTTCAGAGTCTCTCTACTTAGTTGTAAGAAAAAGGTGATGTTGTAGACGTTCAGCTCCCAGTAACCCGACTTCCTGATATTCAGTTTCAGGATGTAGGAGGACAAACAAAGAGATTTAAATAAAGTTTGTAAATGTGAGAGGTTTTGACACCTTTGAATAAGGTGCAACAAGATGATTCCAAGTCGCCTTCACAGTTTCATCATGGCGAATGATGGGGAGACAGACATCTACAAGATTGTTCGTTAACCATGTGGAAGAATTTGTGGTTGGAGAAGGATCAGTGAGGTGATGACGCTTCCTTTAGGGTCGTACTAGGAAGGAGAAGGAGAAACTCTAGTCAACATTTTTTGGGTCGGTCCACTTGGACGTCGTGCCAAGAATTCTTGATGCACCATGAAAGGGTGTTGATGCAGGCATGATGGTGGTAAGGGTGGACTTGGGAGTTCCCATTTCAACCACGAGCACTCCATTTATAGAGGAAGAACGTGACACCGATGAGGCCATAAATACGGTGATAAGAAGAAAGTATCTCTTCAATCATTTACCACAAAAATAGATCACAAAGGCCGTCCAACATTTATTGGGATGGGTCCGGAGTATAAATTTTGGACATGGGACGTGAGGAAAGGAGTCATAGGCAAGTAGTGCTAAGTGGGTAAGGCTCCTACGAGTACTGTGTGCAATAATATCTTGCAAATATGCTTATGCGAGAACTGTTTATGTGAAAGTTCCTCGTCTTCCTTCAAGCGACTGAGATGGTGATTATAAAAGTCAACTGTGGTAGGTGCCGGTGAGAGTTGATCGTTTGAGTCGATGAATCCTATTGCAAGATCATACGAGCTCGCGAGAGAAGTTATGCGCGAGCTCATGAGAGGTATGAGCTATACGGTTGATGTGATGATGGCTGCGATCGGCGAGAGTTGAATATGATGGTTGTTTGACGTAAACCAAAAGTGGTGAGAGGATTGCAGCATTGCAGTCCACTAGAGTGGGAGTTTTTCTAGCTTGGATAACATGTTGAGGAATCAACCAAAAAATACTCTTTATTATGGGAGAGCCCCTCTATATATGCATGTAGAGGAGAAGATACAAGATCCCACTAAGAATACAAGACTACACATGCTAGGGAATAAATGGCTAGAACAATAGGCTTTAACACATACAAAACATTAGAAGTTATGAAAAAAACTATAAAAATCTACAACATAACATTTTAACAAGATTTTAAAAAATGTTCAATCAAATATTAACATCAATGAGTTGCACTATATAATGAGAAAGTTAAACTTCATCATGTACGAGATGAACAAATTTATTAACATAAATGACATGAATGTAAAATCTGAGTTAATTGAGAGTTGAGAAATAAGAATTAAAACAAACTGAAAATCTAATAATTCAAAATCAATGGAAGAAGAATATATAGCAAAAAAAATCTGACAAGGAGGTTGTCGTCATTGCTCAAGTTTGAAGGAGAAGAACAACGAGCATATAGGCATATGAGGAGAACTACTGCCACTTGAAGAGAGAGGAGATTGTTGATGCTTGAGGTTGGTCGAAGAGCGAAAATAAATAGTAATAGGTTGTTGATTTTGGAGACCGGGAGAACAATAGAAAAAAAGAGTCAGAGCAGAGAGATGTGTTTTGAAAGAACGTGACGTAGGACGAATCTATAGGTGGACGCGACGACGCAAAGTTCTAACCCAAGATGTCATGCAAACAATCACAACCAAATACAATCGACCAACAACGACCCTAAAAATGCAAGAAAAGATGCAAGTGCACACAACCCTACGACCTAAACCTTAAACCTAATGAGAATGTGAGTGATTCAATCATGCGATGAGTTCCGACGTGCAATTAATTAAACAATATTAATTTTAAAGTTCTCGCTTGTGGTTCGCTATGATCATGTGTTTCGCATCGAGTAAACACTTTGAGGTCACCACTTCACTTCAAACGTAAACAACATTGACAAAAAGTTCAATAGAAATTTTTTATCTCAAACTTAACAATAATGAAAATCTCAAAATAGGTAAGTCCTGCATCCACACAAAAAATTATATTCATGCCATGAATTATTGTATAGCTAAAAATCCATGTATATATAAATGAAAGAAATAACATACTACCAACAGATTGTTAAAAATATATTAACAATTGATCATAAATTGCTAAAAAACCGTTAGAAATAGTTTTTATTTCTTAATAATTGTATTACCCTATATATATAGGGATCCTCTATTATTGAAACTATGCTTTTCATTTTTCTCCTTCTGACATGGTATCAGAGCATCGGTTGCCCTAGCTGCCGCTCCCGCCGCACTCGCTTCCGTCGCTCGGCTCCCGCTACCCTCCCTACCTCCGCTACCCTCCCTCCCTCCACCGCTACCCTCCCTCTCCTCTCTCCCTCCTCTGCTACACTCTCTCCCTCCCGTTGTCGCTCTCTCGCCCGCCGATCGGCGCACGGGCCGATCGGCTCCCCTCCGGATGCTGCTCCTCCGGTAACCGTCCGATGTTCCCGATTTCTCTCAGAAAAGTTTCGCTTTTCTCTCCTCTGCCTCCTACTACGGGGATCAATTGATCGCTCCACCGGATCGGCCTAGATCGCGGATCTTCTCTTCTTCCACGCCTTAAGCTTCCTTCCATAAAAAT
This sequence comes from Dactylorhiza incarnata, assembly GCA_033032865.1. Taxonomy (NCBI): domain Eukaryota; kingdom Viridiplantae; phylum Streptophyta; class Magnoliopsida; order Asparagales; family Orchidaceae; genus Dactylorhiza; species Dactylorhiza incarnata. The sequence continues at coordinate 1,407,732 of JAWHQI010000109.1, read as the reverse complement.
GGTGATTCTTACTAATCCATGCCGGTTTTGACTTCAGCGCTCAAGGGTCTTTTGCTCTAGGTATCCTAGCCATTCTATTGGTGGTGAAAAAAAATTCCGGTGGGATTTTTTTTGCCCTAATCCGAAATTCTTCGGCTTCCCGTTGTTCCTGGGCCTCCTGATGTCTGACGTGGTAGATTCTAGTGATGCCTCCCAACCCGCTGGATCTACCCGGGTTGTGCCCGATCATATGACGTCTCAGATTACTACGATTCGTCTTGATGCTACAAATTACCTGTCCTGGTCTCGATCCATTATGTTGGCCCTTAAGAGTCGCCGTCTGTTTGGCTATGTTAACGGGTCCATTAAGGAGCCCGAGAAGACGGCATCCACATGGGGACAATGGGAATCTGAGAACTCCTTGGTTATGTCATGGTTGATTAACTCCATGCAAGAGGCCATTGCATGGAATTACCTCTTCTTGGATACTGCTGCGGAGATTTGGAGTCGTGTCGAATCTACATATTCCCAAAGAGGGAATTCTGCTCAGATCTTTCAGCTACGACGGATGATTTTTCTCCTTCGACAGGGTGATCGCCCGCCATCCGCCTATTACTTGGAGTTCACTCAATTATATCAGGAGTACGACCACTTTACCACCCTCGACCTTGTCTGCTCCGCTGATGCGATCCTTGTTCGTGCTCATGAAGATCGGAACAGGGTGTTTGAATTTCTGCATGGTTTACACCGAGACTTTGATCAGATTAGTGTACAGATTCTGGGTCGCACTCCTGTCCCTTCGTTGACAGAGACTTACAGTATTGTCCAGCAGGAATATGACCGTCGTCAGTCTTGGGGTACAGAGGTTCTTACTAGTGGTTCTGCACTTACTACTTCTCATTCTGGGGGCACCCATTCTCGGGACTTCAAGCCCAGGTCCACAGATAAAGACCACCTGATGTGTGACTATTGTGGTCGAAGTCGGCATACCCGGGACACTTGCTTCAAATTGCATGGGCTCCCACCGCCAAGAGGTGGACTGGCTCCTCGTGGGGGTCGTGGAGGACGTGGCCGTGATCGCTCCAATTTTAGCTCTCCTCGCTCCGCTCACCTGACTGAGTTCGTTGATGATAGTACATCCAGTGCACAGATTTCTGAGCCTCTGTCTCTCCCTGGGGCCATTTCTACTGATGAGATGCTGACCCTCCGCCGCATGATGCAGGGATTATCTTCGGAGCCCACTTTTGCTCCGTCCTCGTCCTTTGCCCATTCAGGTACACCAAGTGCTCACTCTGCTACTGTACCGCCTGCTACTCATTGGATCATCGATTCTGGTGCCACAAATCATATGACCGGGTCATCGTCAGGTTTTGTTTCCTACTCACCTCTGTCTGGCCGAGATAAGGTAAGCATTGCCGATGGAACCCTTTCTTCTATTGCTGGAAAGGGATCTATCCATTGCTCATCTCTTACCTTGGCCTCTACTCTTCACGTTCCTTCTTTTACTCGAAATCTATTGTCTGTTAGTCATATTACCAACTCTATGAACTGCTCCGTCACTTTCTTTCCTTCTTCCTGTGTCTTTCAGGACCTGCAGACGAAGAAGGTGATTGGCTCTGGTAGGATGTGCGATGGATTGTACGTGTTTGATGTTGCTGCTCCTCAGGCCCTTCATGCTCACCAGCTACCTCTGTTGTCTACCTGGCATCGTCGCCTAGGACATCCCTCTACTACTACTATGCAGTCGTTATTTCCACGTTTTTCATCTTCTGTGTTTAAAAGCTTTAGTTGTGATGTTTGTGAACTTGCTAAGCATAAACGTGTCTCTTTTAATCATTTGTCTAAGCCTTCCGATGTTCCGTTTCATATTATTCACAGTGATGTCTGGGGACCTTGCCCTGTTTCTTCAATCTCTGGTTATCATTGGTTTGTTACTTTCATTGATTGTTTTTCTCGCACTACGTGGGTTTACTTGATGCGAAGTAAAAATGAAGTGTTTCCCATTTTTCAAAAATTTCATAAAATGGTTTCTACTCAATTTGGTGCCACTATTAAAATTCTTCGCAGTGATAATGGCCGTGAATATGTGGATACCAAATTTGAACATTATTTGAGTGATCATGGTATCGTTCATCACACCACTTGTGTTCATTCTCCCGCACAAAATGGTGTCGGTGAACGAAAAAATCGTCATCTTCTTGAAGTGACTCGCTGCTTGTTGTTTACGATGTCTCTTCCCAAATACTATTGGGGAGATGCTCTCCTGACTGCGGCTTACCTTATAAATCGTATGCCGTCTCGTTATCTGGGAAATCGCACCCCTCTTCATACATTGGGGGTCCCTCCTACTTCTCTTTTACCTCGCGTGTTTGGATGTGTATGTTTTGCTCACATTCATAACGTTAATAGAACGAAACTTGATCCTCGTGCCCTTCGGTGTGTGTTCATTGGTTATTCTCCAACACAGAAAGGGTACAAATGTTATCATCCGCCTAGCCGGAAAATATTTACCTCTATGGATGTCACTTTTCATGAAACTACCTCGTATTATGACTCCTCACTTCAGGGGGAGCCTTCACACTTGGAAGTGAGTGCCCCTACTCTTCCTGTTCCTCCTCTATACATTCCCACTCAGGGGGAGAGTACTGATATTCTCAAAGATATTCCCAAAGAAAAGGAGTTACAGGTGTACTCTCGGAGAAGCAAAGGATCAAACACTCAGTCGCATCCCATAACACCAGAGTCACCACCGGATTCGTCTACGACACCTCTTGAGTTACCTATTGCCCTCCGAAAAGGTATTCGATCATCCACTCAACATCCTTTATCTAAATATGTATCATATGCCTCGTTATCCTCTTCCAATAGAGCCTTTGTTGCTTCTCTTTCCTCTGTGTGTGTGCCCAGTACATGGCAGGAGGCACTTGGTCACCCTAAGTGGACAAAGGCGATGATGGAGGAAATGCAGGCTCTAGAAAAGAATCAGACGTGGGACCTGGTCGATCTCCCACCTGGTAAGAAGACAGTTGGTTGTAGATGGCTTTTTACAGTGAAGCAGAACTCAGAAAGCATTGTGGAGAGATTCAAGGCACGTCTAGTGGCAAGAGGCTACACCCAAACTCATGGCATTGACTACCAGGAGACATTTGCTCCTGTAGCAAAAATGAATACAATCCGAGTCTTATTATCCTGTGCAGCTTGTAAAGGGTGGAACCTTCAGCAGTTAGATGTAAAGAATGCTTTCCTTCACGGTGAGTTGGACGAGGAAGTCTTCATGTCGATGCCTCCGGGGCTTGCCTCTATAGGCTCGGAAGGGAAGGTTTGTAAGTTAAAAAAGGCTCTATATGGGTTAAAACAATCTCCAAGAGCTTGGTTTGGCAGACTTCACAAAGTCATGATCTCATTAGGCTATACTCAAAGTCATGCCGATCATACTCTATTCATCAGACGGAAAGAGAAGAAGGTTGCCCTCCTGATTGTGTATGTCGACGACATGGTTATTACAGGTGATGACATGGAAGAGATTTGTACCTTGAAACTCAAGCTTGCTAGTGAATTCGAAGTGAAAGACCTAGGCAAGTTGAAATATTTCCTAGGGATTGAAGTTGCAAGATCAAAATATGGTATTCATATCTCGCAGCGGAAGTATGTTCTAGACTTATTAGAACAAACGGAAATGAGTGGTTGCAAGCCTGCTGATACTCCTATTGAAGTTAACCACAAACTTGGACGTGATGATGGAGAGTCAGTTGACGATATATCCAGTTATCAGAAGCTGGTAGGTAAACTGATCTACCTATCTCATACCCGTCCGGATATTTCGTATGCAGTAGGAGTGGTAAGTCAATACATGCATTCTCCTAAGGCCAGACACCTTAATGTCGTGCACCGGATTCTGAGGTATTTGAAGACCTCACCTGGCAGGGGAATTTTATTCTCTCCTAATGACAACTTAAAAATTGAAATATATACTGATGCCGATTGGGCTGGATCAGTAGGTGATAGAAGATCTACTACAGGATACTGTTCTTTTGTTGGGGCGAATCTGGTCACTTGGAGAAGCAAGAAACAACATGTTGTGGCTCGCTCTAGTGCGGAGGCTGAGTTTAGAGCTATGGCTCATGGTATATGTGAGGGAATGTGGCTTCGTTCCCTCTTGAATGATCTTGGGTTATTGGAACCCGACCCCTTCAACTTGTATTGTGACAACAAGGCTGCAATCAACATTGCCCATAATCCTGTTCAGCATGATCGCACCAAGCACGTTGAAGTTGATCGTCACTTCATCAAAGACAATATTATGAAAGGGATAGTATGCACCCCTTTCGTTCAGTCAGAAGGACAGCTTGCAGATGTTCTTACCAAGGCATTGAGCGAGAAAACATTTGCAACTATTAATAGCAAGTTGGGCATGAAAAATATTACATGTCCAACTTGAGGGGAAGTGTTAGAAATAGTTTTTATTTCTTAATAATTGTATTACCCTATATATATAGGGATCCTCTATTATTCAAACTATGCTTTTCATTTTTCTCCTTTTTGACAAAAACTTAGTAACAAAAACATAATATCTTAATAAAATAAAGAAATCTTAAACACATAAAATAACAAAAATATAAATGGCAGTCAGAAAGCTATGTTGGCATCAATTAACTCCAGGATATTGACTTTGATGAATTGTTTAGCAGATGGTATTTTAATAGATCTATGCATAGTGGATGGATTTGTTATAGAATTAAACATTAATCATCAAATATATGTCATGCTTTACACTTTGCATGGTACATTTGGTATCCACCACCAGTTACGAATATAACATCAATATTACTTCAAACCACAAAGTGGAAAAAGGTGGGAAAATAAGATTTCAAAGCATTCGTTGATGAACAATGGGATAAAGTCGGATAATATACATTAAAAATTGGATTCATACTGACTGATTAACACGAAAGTAGAAAGAGGAGGGAAAAAATAAGATTTCAAAGTATTGGTTGATGAATAATGGAATATAGTCCAATAATATAATTAAAAGTCAGAAATAACAGACGACTGATTGACATGACAACAGAAAGAGGAGGAAAAAATAAGAATTCAAAGTATTAATTGACAAATAATGAGATAAAGTCAGATAAAATACATTAAAAGTCAGAAATAACAAATGATTGATTGACACGAAAGTAGGTGCAGGAAAAAGATACGATTTCAAAGTATTCGTTGATAAATAATGAGATAAAGTCAGACAGTATACATTAAAAGATGGATTTAAACGACTGATGAATAATGGGATAAAGCAGAAGGGTAAAACGAGAGGAATTCAAAGTATTAGTTGATGAATAATGGGATAAAGTCAAATAATAAACAACAACAACAACACTCCAGCCTTTATCCCACAATAGTGGGGTTGGCTATATGGATCCTGTCTCCATTGCACCCTATCTTTAATCATAGTCTCACTAATGCCTAAGTACATCATGACTTTCCTTATAGTTTCATTCAAGTCTTTTTTGGTCTACCCCTCCCCCGTTTAACATGTCTAGTGAATAAACTCTCACAACGCCTAACATGTGCCTCTAATGGTCTCCTATGTACATGTCCGAACCATCTTAAACGAGCTTCTCGCATCTTCTCTACAATTGGCGTCACTCCTGTCTTATTCCTGATACATTCATTGCTAATTTTATCAAGCCAAATAATATACATTAAAAATCAGAAATAACGACTGGTTGACATGAAAGTAGAAAGAGGAGAAAAAAGATAAAAATTCAAATTGTTAGTTGATGAATAATGGGATAAAATCGGACAATATTTGACCCAATTGACTGCATAACTCTATATATTTGTCTTCTTGCTCTACCAGTTCACTTCTTCGTGGATTCATGTTCACATTTAGAATAGGCATCTAATTTTCATAACTAAACAAATTTCCAATGAATGTTTTCATGCAAATTATGCATAACACTAATCATTTAATACAGCAGGATATAATACATTTAATAATAATGTAATAACCCATATAAATTAGTTAATAGATAAACTATAAATATCCCTAGAAGAAAAGATGGAGAACACTTAAAATTTATAAATATATGATAAGACCATAACATTTTAGGATAAGAATCAATCACTCGCGACACTTGAAGAGTATGAGATAAGAGCAGGAGCTGACAAGGAAGCTCTCGTCGACAACAATAATATGCGCTACTCTTTAGTATGATCTAACCGGAATTAAAAAAATGGTATATGTGAAACAACGCCATAACAAACATTGAAGTTCTGGTTTAGCCTTTTTAATACAATTTTCTTCCTGTTTTTTATCCCAGTGCAACCTTTCAATTCAAATCAGATGATACCTAAAATATAAAATAATTAAAAAGGATAGATTTAAACGTGAGTATAATGCAAACAAAGACGCAATGTTAACCATTGAACGAATGAATTTTTTTAATTAAATATATGATATAACTATGTGTTTTTATGCTAAACAGATATATTATTATTGATTTCGATCCAATTTCAAACCGGCTCAATTTAATTTGGGCTTAGCTCAAAATCAGATAAAGAAAACCTCAATCAGGCCTCTAGCTCATTGCTTAGATTGTTTGGTTTGATCCGAGCCGAAAAATTAGCCAATTTACGAGCGATCTTCAAGCTAGTATAACAACACCAAATACCAACTACTCTTCTGCAGTTTGGTTGTAACTGAACTACTTCGAATAGAAACTAGACTAGCAATTCAAACATCAGTAGTTGTTTTTACGCTAAGCTTGCCATAAGCCTCAATCAATTGAGCTCCCTGCCTATTACTATAATTTGTCTGTTAAATAATTGATCCTTAACTGGATTAATTGATTAACTACTTCAAAGTGGAGATAAGTTCCACGAGCAAATTGTCCTCCGATCGATGTTCCGAAAGTTATTAGAGATATCGGCATCACACCAATCACCGCCATCATTGAGAGGCTCGGATTGATCAGACAATTTGGGGACCCGATCTATCGGAGCAGCTATCTTTCCAAACAACGCACGGAGAAACCTCACAAATCTCCACATTCTCGTTGCCCCACTATAGCCTCTGGTTGTTCCCTCCCGGCATTTCACAGAACAGGCGCCTTCGCCGCCAAGCCCAACGCTTGTGCCACAACAATTTGTGTAGTCGATGACCCTTGCAATTCTCCTCCATCCAAAACTCACAATTATCCCTCTTCTAGGCGGTCATGCACTTCTTCTCCAACTGGCCTCACAATAACCCTTAACAATCGGCCTCGTAAAAGGGACCCCGTCACCACCTCAAGATCACACTGCAATCTCTTCTTCGATCACAGAGCCACAGAAGCTACGATCCTCCAACAACATCACCATCCTTCATGACATGTGAGCACGAAGAGGGCTTGCTGCTTGCTGCAGCTTCTGCGATAGAGATGAACTACGAGAAGCTGTTCTGGCGGGAAATTAAAGAGCCAAATGATCAAACTGTCTAAACCTCATTCGATCTTGAGGGCAAGCTCGATTTGAAGAACAGGGGAGATGTTATGTCTCACACAACCAGTTATTTATTATCAGTTATTTTGCATATTTAATTAATATCGTTAATCAGCGTCGTCATGTGTCTATGTTAGGCATCTTGTATTAATCGAGTCTATGTACGAGTCCTTAGTGACTTTTTATTATTATGAGCATTTCTCATTATTTTGGGGTTATTTATGTTCATGTCATTATGTAATGTATTAATGTTATGTGTAGACCCCTTGGGTCATGAATGAATTATGAAAGTTCTTTTATCTTCCTCTTTAGTTCTTTTCCTCTCCTTAGGGTTAGGGTAGAGCAACGCTCCACCTCGCATTCTCCATAGGTTGAGCTAAGCTCCCTTGTATCTCCGGTTCAACCACCAACTCCAATGAGATATCTGAAGCAGGACAATTCTACAGGTGGCGGATGTGATGCTCTAACCTTAAATGCAATGCAAGCAAGCACGCGGTGAATGCAGTGGACCTACGACGACCCTAAAGATGCGAAAGAAATGCGGGCACGCACAATCCAATGAACAGGATACCTAAGACAAACCCTAACCCTAATGTGAATGTGAAATTTCAATCATACAATTACTTTGGAAAGGCAATTGAACAAACAAAGCTAATTTTAAAATGTTGCGCTAATGTCACAATTGATCGCAAATTTATCAGTGTAAGCAAGCGGATAATAATTGCAATTAAGAGATAGTGCACAAAAAATTAAATGTCGGCAAATAAGTGTTGAATGTCTACAAAGAAATTTGATAGTCAAATCAATTTGCGCAATATATTACTAGCAATAATTAAGAATACGCATACAATGTAAAGGCAAATGAAACTAAAAGTAAACTCACTGAGTAATCAATGTCGGTGGAGAAGGGGAAGATTCGGTGGGGGCAGTGGTTGTCCGAGAAGAAAAATACCAATGTGTAGGGGCTATCTGAGGGGAGAAAGGGCCTTAGTGGGCTGGTGTTGGCTGGGAAGGGGCTTGGAGGGGGTCAGATAGGTTGGGGAGTGTGGTGGTTATATGAAGGAGTTGGAATGAGGGCGAGGGGGGGGGGGGGGGGGGGGGGGGGGGGGGTGGGGGGGTGCAAGGGAAGGGGGAGGGTAGCCGGAGTTGGCTGTTTGGGGTGGTATGGTGTTGGAAGAGTGGTTGGAGGGTTGGGTGGTTTGTCCAAGGGTGGAGGAGGGCTGGCGGCGGTTGTAGGGGGTGCAGGGAGGAGGTGTGGCGGAGGACTGTGGGAGGGTTGGCTGTGGCAGGAGGGATCTTGAGGACGGGGAAGGTGGCAGGAGGCAGATCTGAAGAGGAAATCGGCAACTGGAAGGATTTCCATGGACGGAAAAGGCGACAGTCGGCGTCGAGGAGGACGACATGCTCGGACTTGGGCGCTAGAGGGAGGGGAGGCAGCAGAAGGGGGAGTCGGTACCCCAGAAGCAGAATCCTACGACGTCGCACTACAGAGGACTCTCAGAGTCGCATCGAGAGGAAGACCGAGCGGCTTCGTTCTTTCAAAACCTAATTTCTCGATAACTTCTTTTGCGATTGCTCGCAACATAAGGGGGGGATTAAGTTAAATATAATTGATGACCACGATCGCCCGACAGATAATTTAACATAACTCTCAAAACACAAGTCCAAAAATGAAAATAAAATACATAAAAAATATGAAAAATCGAGTCGGTCGCAATCACGGTCTCCCATCGTCCATCTAACGACCCAAAACTGTCAAACCCCTAAATATCTGTACAATTGCGTAATCGATCTCCGTCAATATCGACGCCTTACGGGATAGGCCCGAACAGAGTGCCACATAATTCAGCAAAAATTTCACTTGTATCCTTGGAATTTATGGAAACAGAACCAATCCTCATCCCATTCAGGTCAAGTTCACCATTTTCAATCATTATTGGTTCAAAATCTTGTGCAACTGAATAACCTTTTAAAATAAGTTCAAAACTTGAATCCTCCCCTTGCTTGTGATATCTAACACCAACTAGTTTTGTTATCTCACATAAACCTATTACCAATATTGAATTGCTATATTCAATGGAATCTTCAAGGTCATCACTTAGGCTCTATTTGTTTGAGTATTTTTTATCCATTGTGTTTTTCAGAAAATGCAAGCACTATAAATAGCCTCCATTTGGAACCGTTGAACCACACAAAACAAAGTAATTGTGGAAAACCACAAGAAATGCATGATGAAAAATGTAGGAAGAGATTAACTGAGATATAAGATTCACCACAAAAGATGATAAGACAAGGGACAACACACTTCAGGATAAGAATCGGTCACTCACCCCACTTGACGAACAAGTGATAAAAACAGGAACCAAAGAGGAATCTCTCGACAACAACAACAATTTGCCAAAGCTCTTTCAAAGCTAACCCTAGAGGAGATGAATTAATTTGCATAAACAAAAATAATACTGTCCTACAACTTAAAGAAATTACAAAACAAACTAATTAAACACATTTAAGCAAGCCAAAGACAGACATGCCCCGACGTGTAATCCATGGGTCATCCAGGGCAAGAACTGGGAGGCAGACGCAACTCCGTACACACAGTCCGCATGTAGTTCCCCTGAGCACTTCAACATGGATCGATTTCCACACCTTGGCATATTTTAGTGACAACAAAAACTTTCGGAACAGACAAAAGGGGAAGGAATTTAGGAAGAAAAATCCTCATAGAAAGAAATATTCTACACAGTAGATGGGAAGTCCTTTGGGGTAGGGAAAATCAGGAATGCATCATGAGGTGCATGGATAACTATAATATTTTTTAAACTTTGAAAATGTTTCAAATATTGTCTTCTCAAAATTTTGGCTTAATTAATGTTTAATTTCTTGTCAAGATCTTTAATAAAACATATATTGAGAATATAGTAATATTTAAGCAAATGAAAATATTGAATCAAATTATAACCATCTTATATAAATTTCCTAAATTGACCATAAAATTGATCTCTATAGCTCAAGAATGCCAAATATTATTTTTTAAGCTTGTGCCATATCAATCGACTTAGGTTTTACTTTAGTGTCAACATTTTTCCTAAATATTAAGCCATTCCTAATAAATTTGCTTCAGTAAACTCAACTCATTACAAATCAAACATAGTATACCTTTTAAAGAATCCCATCAAATTATATTTCTAAGCTAAAAATAGCACACTAATATCAGTAATATAACGCCCCATAGAACCAATTTTGTGGAAATATTAATTGCCTTTAGTAAAACTTAATAGACAAAGAATTAAAGATCACAAACTCCAAATTATATTTCCAAGCTAAAAATAACACTCTAATATCAGTAATATAGCACCACATAGAATCAATTTTGTGGAAATATTAATTACCTTTACTAAAACTTAATAGATAAAAAGAATTAAGGATTACAAACTCCATGCACACAACTAAAATTCCATGCCACCTAAGAAATTTAGAGTGTAGAAACTGAAGTTTATTTTAATGTGAGTATCGGAGGTTATTGGGTTTCAATACTAAAAGTGAGATCAAAAAACTTATGATGAAACAAATTGGCCCATGATTAAACTTAATTTCAAATGATAAAGGAAAACATAAAGGAAGAAGGAGAAGTGAAGGAAGAGAAGAGATGAAAGGGAAGTGATGAAGAAAAAACAAGGAAAATAATTCACCAAATTAGAGTGCCTAGACCTTGCACAAAGAAAAGAAAAAGGCAGCTCGGTGCACAAAGCATCCCCGCATCACGAGGGTCCGGGGAAGGGTCCCACCACAAGGGTGAAATGTAGGCAAACCTTACCATGCATTTTTGCAAGAGGATGCTTCCAGGACTCTAACCCGTGACCTCAAGGTCCCATGGCAACACCTTAACCGGTGCTCCAAGGCTCCCCTTCACCTTGCACAAAGAAAAAGCTAAAAAAGGGGCAGCCCGATGCACAAAGCATCCCCGGGCAGCGAGGGTCCGAGGAAGGATCCCACTCCCACCACAAGGGTGAAATGTAGGCAAACCTTACCCTGCATGTTTGCAAGAGGCTGCTTCCAGGACTCGAACCCGTGACCTCAAGGTCACACGGCAACACCTCAAGCGGTGCACAAAGAAAAAGCTCTCCAAAAAAATTTATGTCTCAGATTAATCTAAGGTTCAAAATTCCAAACCAAATAACAGAAAAATTTCCATTCAATTATAACAATTTATTCACACCATAAACGCTTCAACATTCGTCGAAAACTTCATATATTAATAGATGAAAAAATAAGAAAAATACTAATAAGTTGCGAATAAGTTGATAATAAATTAATTAAAACTGCTAATAAACTTAATAACATGGACTAAAATAATCCCAGAATATAATGAAATCCTAAAGACATAACTCAAATATTCATGAAAAAAATATTAAAAGTATATGTCCACACCATCAACCTTAATTCTAGAAATGATATCATTATCTAGATCCCAATTCTATATATAATATATGCAAAATACTTTAATCTATCACACATCAACAATAACTTAGCTTTTAGTAATATCGGATGATAATATTTAATAACATACACACAAAATCATATTTATATATATATATATGCAAATCTTTGTACAACTAATCTTGCATCCTTCATCTTCAAAAAGAAAAATTATATATTGTCATAAATCAATTAATTTTAATAGACATCAGTAACAAGAATACAGCAAGCCTTCTCATCTTGAATATCCTTAGTAACCAGGCTTCTCATCTTGTATATCCTAAATAACAAGGCTTCTCAACTTGAATATCCTTGGTAAGCATCTCATAACCAATACAAAATACTAATGACAGGTAAAACTTCATTATATATATATTTTTAATAACTTCTACAACATACATTCATAAACATTTTTTCCTAGAAGCACAAGAAATAAATTTTCTATTAACTAAAATGAAGGTTTTTTATTATACTTTTTATATTAAATAAAATTTGCAACAATGTTGAAACTGTTTAGAAGATTGAAGGCTTAGAATTAACAGAGCAAATATCAAATACATGTTATGCAACTTTAATGAGTGTGCTTTTAACAATTATCAAATTTATGTTAAACATATAAATAAGGTATATATAAGAAAGATAAAACCTCTAGAATTAAAACTGTGTGGTTAAAAATATAGAAGTGCCTCAGAAGAACTGTGCGATAAGAGGATATCATGAAAACTTAAAAGTAAATTTTATAAATTTGCAAGGCTGTCGTTCTATGAATTTGAGTACTGAGCAATGGGGAAATTTATTATCCAAGTTGAATGTGGTAAGAATGAGAACTTTAAGATGGATATGTGGAATAAGTAGGAAGGATAAAATAAGAAATTTTGTGTAACAGGAACAATGAGACTGATATCTACCAAAGAGAAAAAAAGTTGAAATAGACTCACAAGACTATCATTAATACTTCTCCCTCTGAAGTCGGCACATGATAAATGACTTGAACTCCCCAAAAGTTACATCCGTAGACAGATACATGCGTCAAATGTGTGGATGAGAGCATTTGTAGCTCGCAACAATTCTTAGTTATTATTCAACCTAACACATAAAAGACAAAGTAATCTTCTAATAGTAAAAATTTTCCATCGATGGGTTTAATGCGGCGGGATAGTGGGTTAAGGACCTTGTTTATTTTGCTTGAAGTTTAATCATTATGCCCATGAGAAATAAAAAAAAACTACTAAAAATTATGAGTACTACTAGTCCTAAACTGTTTTAATATTTGAAAATTTCCATACGAGGCGTTTTAGTATGTATGCTTTGGAGGTATGGTGTCTCCCAAGCACAATGTCCAACAACGGCAATCTCTTCGTGCTAAGGTTATTATAACTTCTATTATTAATAATAAAAAAATGAATGGAAACTAGCAAGTATCTTCTAAACAGCATATTTGAATACAACTAAGAAAATATATAACCATGAATTGGAAAGAATTAACTTGTATGAATCCAATTTCTTCCAAAGTATTAATCCAACAAGTAAAAAAAGCAATGAGGAAAAAGTGAGTCAATTTGGCAAGAAAATACTTTCTGCCTCAAAAACCTGAACTGCAAATGCAACTAAATGCTCATAAGAGAATAATTAGAATCTAACAGAACTCTATCACAGCAACAAAGGAAAATTCGAGCTACAGATTTCAATTCTCAGCAACCTCACCTTAAAATAAATCATTCTGAGTCCCTTCGACTGATATCCGGCTCGGAATCTCGTTGGCCACCGGAAGTTCCATCATTTCCGCCACCACTCGCCCCACCGCCTTGGGCATCCCCACCACTACTGGCATCAGGTTGAGACCCTAAACCCCTGAATGGCCAGGGTAGTGATATCCTGAATCTTCGCTCCAATGGGTTCGTCCTTTGCCCAGTCGAATTCTGCTCCTCAGATTCTACCGGCGCCCCACTGGAACCACCAGAACCCAAATTCCCCGCCCCCACAGCCGTGGGCGGCGCTCGATTCCGATCATCCGTTCGCTGCTCGTAGTCGGGATCATCCGTCGGGAGTTCGTACCGGCAAACTGGGCAAGAGTTGTGAAGCTCCAGCCATGGTAGAATGCAGTCTTTGTGAAATATATGCTTGCAAGGCATCTGTTTAGCCACCTCTCCAATCTCAAAAAACTCCTTGCAGACGGCACACTGCACATCGACTGAAGCAAGAAGATTGTCCGTAATCTCAACATCCGGAAGCGACGCAACGGCCGTCTTCGCCGCCGGTGGGGTGCCGTAGCGGTTGGGATCGTTTTCGGCAAGCTGTTGTATGAGTTGTTCGAGGCCCGGGCCGATGAAGTAATCGCCGAGGTTGCCGATTGGACGGTCTCCGCCCTCGACAACGATCTGGATGTTGGCACCGTCGTTCAAGAGAGTTTGAATGTACCTTTGAAGGAAGTCCACCGGGTTGAAGGCGTTGGTGGTAGCGGAGGAAGAAGCGAAGAGGCCTGGATCAGAGCCCGTAGAAGGCGAGGGAAAAAATCCGGAATCGGAGCCAATGGATGAAGAGCGAAAGAGGCCGGATTCAGGGCCAATGAGGGAGAAAATATCGCTGGAATTGCGAAGGTCAAAACTCGTGGAACGGGATAGAAAGACGGGGGAAGCAGAGGCGGAGGGAAAGAAGGGGGTGGCGGAAGGATTGAGAGAGAAGAAGGGGGTGGCGGAGGGATTGAGAGAGAAGACGGAGGAGCTAGGGATAGGACCTGGGCCTGGCAGGTTGAATTCCTCGATGAAACCACCATGGCAGACGGGGCAAGTAAGCTCACCGGAAGCTGAGGGTTCGATTACCACGGTGCGGTTACACTGGTGGCAGAAATACCGCGACACGGCGCTGCCACCACCGGCGACCGGGGGTTCGGAGGAGGACATCTTTTTCCCCGTGGAGAGAGAGAGAGAAAGGGAGAGAAGGGAGAATTAAAGATACACGGCAACATTCAAAATGAAACCGTGATGAATTATTATGAGGTTAGGGAAGAATTAAACGCACATTATTCGGCAATAATATCGCAGATTATTCACTAATATCTCTATTTATCCCCATTTCTTCGTTATCGTAGACTAAAAATCTTCTATGAGTTGAATATGTTCAAATCTTCAGAAATTTGAATAATCAAGAATTGAACCGGAATTGAATTGAACCGGAATTGAATTGAACCGACCAAACGGTTTGCGCCGGTTTTAAATATGTTCGTAAGAATCATGAATTCGGTTCGATTTTTGATTTCACAGATCGAATACCCAGAACCTACCCGAAAATTGAAAATCAATGTTAAAAACTATTTTTAGACAAGGAACTTAGTGCGTTAAAATGATTGAGAATATAGTCGTATGGGTAAAAAAAATGTTTGAACTCGTGTAGTCTTATGACTTCAATAATATAGATAATCATGATTCAATTATTTTGAGACATTGATAGTTGTATGACAAAGAATCATTAAATGTAGAGTCATTTTATAAAAAAAAATTGAGATATGGGTAGAACCAAAGAATCAAACCAAAGCGAACGGTTCAGATCTGGTTCTATATTTTAGGACCGTGGATCGATTCCGGTTTCAAAATTTTGAAACCAACCCTATATGAGTCAGCTCATTTTTGAAGGTATTGTTGACGCGCGCCGCCGCCCGATATTTTGCGCTAAAAAACAAAGCACGTTGCTTTTATATTAATAAAAATATATTTATATTATTTATATGATATAACAATTATATTTACAGTACTAAATAACTAAACTAAGAAATGTATGATTATAAATTTGTGATTAATTTGGTTGAATAAATCATGACGATGTTTTCCTTTATAAATAATATGCATATACTATGTATTATAGTTTTAAGATAAGGATTATCTTTGCATCATCGAATTAATCCTGCTCCTAAATTTATTTCCAAAATAAATATTTTTAAATAAAAATTAAGTTAATTATCTAAACAAAATTTAATTAAAAATATCAAATTGATATTTTAATTGAACACTATTTACCGACTGTACTAAATAACTTATATGAATAAATATATAATAAAACTATATACACCAAATATAGAGTCTGATACGTCCGCGTATTTTGGACCGGACCCGCGGTTAGTGGGCGATTTTCCAAACCCCCACTAACCTCACTTTCTCCATCATGACCGGTCAAACCACTACCAACTTCTCTTTCCTACGTGGCGTAACTGCCGCTCGGCGTAACCGCCGCTCGGCGTAACCGCCCACTCCGCGTAACCGTCAAGCCCAATCCGGGCTAACCTCCGCCCCCTCTCTCTCGAGAGGGAGGCCGGCCACCGGTCACCGGGCGCCGCCCCTCCGTCAAGGGGACCGGCCGGCCTTGGCCAACCCCTCCTTGGAGGGGGTCGGCCATGGCCGCCCCTCCTACGAGGGGGCCGGCCGCCCCCTCTTGGAGGGGGCCGGCCTCGGCCGTCCCCTTGGAGGGGGCCGGCCGCCCCCTCCCTCGAGGGGACCAGCCGCCCCCTCCATGGAGGGGGTCGGCCATAGCCGCCCCCTCCTTGGAGGGGGTCGGCCCGGCCGGCCGCCCTCAACTTGAGGGGGCCGGCCTTGGCCGCCCCCTCCCTTGAGGGGGGCCGGCCGCTCCCTCCTTGAGGGGGCCGGCTCCGACCGCCCCTTTCATTGGAGGGGGCCGGCCGCCCCCTTTCCTTGGAAGGGGTCGGCCGCCCCTTCCTTGGGAAGGGCCGGCCGCCCCTCCCTCTCTAAGGGAGGAGTCCGGCCGCCCCTCCCTCCTTGAGGGAGGGCGGCGGACGGCCCTTCTTCCCCGCGAGGAAGAAGGCCGCCGCCACCGCCGCCCATTTTTGGAATTCCGGCGGTGGCCGGCGTCGCCGCTCCGGCGAGATCGCCGCCCGACGGTTATCAAACCGCCCGATCATAGAATGATCGCGTATAGGCCATCCGATCACCCTCTTTTTCTATTTATTTAATTATTTATTTAATTAAAGATGCTAACCGCACACCATAACTACCATAACCACCTCCGAATCCTATAAATAGGACCCCAGGGGTCTTCATTTGGGATCGGATTTCTCCCTCTCTGAAGGAACTCTGCCTCCGTAAAATCCTCCATCGGACTCCGACCGTTCCGCCGAAGTGAGCGTCGTCCGTTCCGCGGAAGTGAGCGTCGTCCGTTCCGCTAAAGCGAGCGTTGTCCGTTCACCTCCGACGAACGCACTTGACTCCAGCATACACGCTCTCCCAACGTGCAGCGAGACCCCTGAACAAGGCAAAGCTCGGAGTATCAGCGAAGCGGTTATCATCCAAAAGCACAATTCTACAACCGAAGGGTCCAACACTTAGAATATTTTCCCGAGTCACTCATCATCGTGAGAGGTGGCCTGTCACCCTCCGAGCATCTCTCTCACTCAAAATTGTAAAGAGGCGCGGCATGTCGCCCTCTCCTTCTCCGAAAGCTGTAACCTCCTGGGAAGATAGTGAAGTTCGGTCGGCATCGTCCCGACAACGTGGTTTTTCACCCCGCCTTGGGGTTTTCCACGGTAAAAAGTCTCCTTGTCCATTGCCGTCTACATTGACTGTTTGCGCGCACCGGCTCGACTCCCGAGCTAAGGCGGTCGATTTAGACCGGACCGCGGAAGAGTCGTGTGCGACCCGCAACAGTTTGGCGCCGTCTGTGGGAAGTCATTCCCAAAAGCTCTAGAATTCAGAAGACAGTATCCCAGCACAGTGATACTCGTGACTGACGGCAATGACAAGAGCGAATACCAGGCTCGCACAGGGAGAATTAAGGCGCGAGATGGGGGAAGAGCAGAGACTCGGGGGGCATCATGATGAAGACGTGCACCGCCCTATTCACGGTGCATCCCCGCTAGCGGAAACGGTCCTTGAAAATCCAGTTCCGACCGAGTTCAGTCTTCCAAGCCTCGGCATATACAATGGGCCGAGGGCGGTTGGGGAAAAAGTCGAAACAATCACAGGACCTCCCATCCTGGCAGATCATGTTCTCACCCTAGTAAAATCAAGCAGGGAACGCAAGGATAAGAAATCGCGGCAGGACACCAGTATCACCTTCGGGAGCGAGGACTTCGAAGGACTAACGCTCCCCCATCAAGATCCCTTGGTCATCACCGCAATAATGGGAACCCCATGCTACAGCATCGAGAGAATTCTGGTAGATATCGGAAGTTCGGTCGATGTATTGTACATGAAGACCCTGCAAAGCATGAAGCTTACTAGAGAGCACCTCAGCCCCGCGGCAGGACCCGTTTATGGCTTCGACAACCGCCCGGTAGAAGTACAAGGGACAATAACGCTTCAGGTGTCAATGGGGAGTTTCCCCAAGCAAGCCACTCACAACATCCTGTTCGTGGTCATGGATGTCGACTCCGCCTACAATGCCATCTTTGGGAGGCCCCTTCAAATCATCTTCGGGGCAATCCCCTCCATACCACATCTCTCTATGAAGTTCCCTACTGCTCATGGGACCGGAATAGTCTGCGGGAACCAAGGAGCAGCACGCAGTTGCAACTTCAACCAAACTCGAAGGACTACAGGAGCTGCCTTGAACATCGACGACTTCGACTTGCGCGACGAGGCGGCACTGCAACGTGCCTCCCCGGTCGAAGGACTTGTCAGTGTCACGCTATCCCACCAGGATCCATCTCGGGTAGTACAAATTGGATCCCTCCTAACGCAGGAGGAGCAGAAGGAGTACATAACCTTCCTGCGTGCCAACGTCGACATTTTCGCATGGGGCCCGGAGGACATGTCAGGAGTAGATCCAAGCATCATCGCTCATTCTTTAAATATTAACCCTGCGTGCAGGCCCGCCATTCAGAAGAAACGGAGCTTCGCCCCGGAACGCCTTCAGGCCATTGAAGAGGAGGTGAAAAAGCTCTTAGGAGCCGGATTCATTCGGGAAGTAGAGTACCCCACGTGGTTGGCAAACGTAGTCCTGGTCAAAAAGGCCTCCGGAAAGTGGAGAATGTGCGTGGACTACAGCAACCTTAACCAGGCATGTCCAAAAGACAGTTTCCCCCTCCCTCGAATCGATCAACTCGTCGATGCCACTGCCGGGCATCAGCTTCTCAGCTTCATGGACGCATACTCTGGCTACAACCAAATCCGTATGAATCTGAAAGATGAAGAACACTCGGCGTTCAGGACAGATAGGGGGACATACTGCTACAAGGCGATGCCATTTGGACTAAAGAACGCAGGAGCCACTTATCAAAGACTAATGAACAACGTCTTCAAAGATTTGATCCGGCAAACGATGGAAGTATATGTGGATGACATGTTAGTCAAAAGCACTCTCCACAGTAATCACCTGCAGGATTTGGACAAATGTTTCCAACTCCTCCGCCGTTTCCAAATGCGGCTCAACCCTAGCAAAAGTGCGTTCGGAGTAACGGCAGGAAAATTCCTGGGTTTCATGGTCACGCAAAGAGGGATCGAAGCCAACCCGGAGAAAATTAAAGCATTGGAGGAGATGACTCTGCCACGATCCATTAAAGAGGTCCAGAGGTTGAACGGCAGGATCGCCGCCTTATCCCGTTTCCTGGCACGGACTGGGGACAAGTACCTACCCTTCTTCAAGATCCTTCGAGGAGCCCGCAACTCCGATTTCCAGTGGACTGACGAGTGCCAGAGTGCCTTCGAAAACTTGAAAAAAATACTTGGCATCTCCGCCACTTCTGTCGATACCAGTTCGTGGGGATATCCTTTTCGTGTACTTGGCTGTGTCTCCCACCGCCCTCAGCTCCGTCATCGTCAAGGAAGAAGGAGGAGTCCAAAGACCTGTATACTACCTCAGCAAGATTCTCACCGACACCAAGACAAGATACCCCACGACGGACAAAACGGCGTTAGCCCTCGTCTTCTCAGCCAGAAAGCTCCGGCCCTATTTCCAGGCTCATGCCATCAAAGTCTTCACACAACTGCCACTCAAGGCAATCCTCCAACGGCCCGAAGCCTCAGGAAGGTTGGTAAAGTGGGCTGTGGAGCTAGGGGAATTCGACATACAGTTCCTCCCAAGGCCGGATATAAAGTCGCAAGTCCTTGCTGACTTCGTCGTGAAAAGTACAATTCCACCAGAGAGGACACAACCAGATTTCGCAACCAAAGACCGTTGGGTCCTATTTGTAGACGGAGCTTCAGGCGCGGACAGCGCAGGGGCAGGAGTCCTGCTAATCAGCCCCGAAGAAATAACCCTGGAGTACGGCCTACGATTAAAGTTCTTAGCCACAAACAATGTGGCCGAGTACGAAGCGCTGATTGCCGGGCTACGACTCGCCATAGACCTCAACGTCGAAAACCTCACCATCTACACAGACTCACAATTGGTGGTGTCGCAAGTAGAAGGGGACTTTGAGGCCAGAAGCGAGCAGCTGGTACTGTACCTGCGTTTGGCAAAGTCGCTCCTCCAGAAGGTCCCGACCTACCAAATATTGCATATCCCCAGGGAGCAAAATGCACGGGCAGACACACTGTCAAAATTAGCAAATTTAACCACCAGGTACCAGTCCCGTCGGAGGAGGATCGAAGAAATCGTTGTCCCAAGCATTCAGGGGCCGTGGGAAGTCACAGCCATAGGACAGGCAGGCCCATGCTGGATGACCCCCATCAAGGCTTACATCGAGCAGGGAACCCTACCTGAGGAACCTATGGAGGCCAGAAAGCTAAGGGTGAGAGCGGCCACATTCGCAATCATAGGTGGAGAAATGTTTAAACGTGCATACTCCGGACCATACCTAAAATGCCTGGCAGATGCGGACGCCGAGTACGCATTAAAAGAAGTACACGAAGGAGTATGTGGGGAGCACCTAGGAGGCAGGGCCCTAGCGCGAAAAATCTTGCGCCAAGGATTCTACTGGCCCACAATGAAAAAAGATGCGATCAGTTTTGTCCAGAAATGTCGAAGCTGCCAATTCCACGCCAGTATCCCTCATCAACCGCCTGTGAATCTCACCGCGCTACAGGGGGCATGGCCTTTCGCGCAATGGGGGATCGACCTGCTTGGTCCCCTCCCGGTGGCGTCTGGGCAGAGAAAGTTCATCATCCTAGCAATTGATTATTTCACTAAGTGGGTTGAAGCTGAGCCACTTGCCAAAATCACAGAAGAAAATGCAAAACGATTCGTCTGGAAGAACATCATTTGCAGGTTCGGGATACCAGCGATAATCGTGGCCGATAACGGAACGCAGTTCACAGGGCGATCCTTCACTCAGATGTGTGAAGACCTGAAAATCAGTCTGCGTCATACAGCCGTAGCACACCCCCAGACCAACGGCCAGGTTGAGGTCACGAATCGTACAATACTAAAGGGGTTGAAAACACGCCTACAAAACATGGGAGAGCAATGGGCGGAAGAGCTCCTTAACGTACTATGGGCGTACCGAACAACAGAAAGGACCCCAACCGGAGAAACGCCTTTCAACCTATGCTATAGGATGGAAGCCATAATCCCGGTAGACATCGGAGTACCCGGTGCCAGAGTACATGCCTTCAATCCGGCGGAAAATGATCAACTGCTACGAGAAAACCTGGACTTAGTTCAGGAGTGCCGGGACGAGGCCGCACAGCGCGCGGCTGTCTACCAAAGACGCATAGCCCGACTCTACGACAGAAGGGTAAAACCCCGACCCATCAATGTCGGAGACCTGGTCCTCCGAATAGTAGAGTCAGCCGGGAAAGGACCTCAAAAGGACAAGCTCTCACCTGCTTGGGAAGGCCCTTACGTCGTCTCCGCAACGGTAAAACCTGGGACGTACAAGCTACGATCACCAGAGGGCAAGACACTTCCTCGGACGTGGAACGCAAGCAACTTGCGCCGTTTCTATTAGTAGGCAAAACTCGAGCCAGCTATCTCTCGAATTTACATTGATAATGCGGGACAATGTAATTTCCAGCTAAACAACTATTGCATATAATGCGATTCTCCTTCCCTCCCACTTCCTCCAAAGTAAAGTAGGCGAGTCGGAACACAGGTAAGGTCGGTCAAAGGATCGCACCTACACCCATCGAAGATGGACGATCGGACCCTCGGTCCTCGTCTAAGACAAACGACAGGACCCTCGGTCCTTCCTTGAAGGCAAGGTCGGTCAAAGGACCGTACCTACATCTATCAAAGACGGACGACCGGACCCTCGGTCCTCGTCTAAGACAAGCGACATGACCCTCGGTCCTTCCTTGGGGGCAAGGTCGGTCAAAGGACCGTACCTACACCTATCTAAGACGGACGACCGGACCCTCGGTCCTCCTCTAAGACAAGCGACAGGACCCTCAGTCCTTCCATGGGGGCAAGGTCAGTCAAAGGATCGCACCTACACCTATCGAAGACGGACGACCGGACCCTCGGTCCTCGTCTAAGACAAGCGACAGGACCCTCGATCCTTCCTTGGAGGCAAGGTCGGTCAAAGGACCGTACCTACACCTATCGAAGACGGACGACCGGACCCTCGGTCCTCGTCTAAGACAAGCGACAGGACCCTCGGTCCTTCCTTGAAGGCAAGGTCGGTCAAAGGACCGTACCTACACCTATCGAAGACGGACGACCGGACCCTCGGTCCTCGTCTAAGACAAGCGACAGGACCTTCGGTCCTTCCTTGAAGGCAAGGTTGGTCAAAGGACCGTACCTACACCTATCGAAGACGGACGACCGGACCCTCGGTCCTCGTCTAAGACAAGCGACAGAATCCTCGGTCCTTCCTTGAAGGCAAGGTCGGTCAAAGGACCGTACCTACACCTATCGAAGACGGATGACCGGACCCTCGGTCCTCGTCTAAGACAAGCGACAGGACCATCGGTCCTTCCTTGGGGGCAAGGTCGGTCAAAGGACCGTACCTACACCTATCGAAGACGGACGACCAGACCCTCGGTCCTCGTCTAAGACAAGCGACAGGACCCTCGGTCCTTCCTTGAAGGCAAGGTCGGTCAAAGGATCGCACCTACACCTATCGAAGACGGACGACCGGACCCTCGGTCCTCGTCCGAGTCACGTGGCAGGACCTCGCTCCTTCCTTGAAGGCAAGGTCGGTCAAAGGACCGTACCTACACCTATCGTAACGGACGACCGGACCCGCAGTCCTCGTCTAAGACAAGAGACAGGACTCTCGGTCCTTCCGGGCAAGGTCGGTCAAAGGATCGTACCTACGTCTATCATAACGGACGACCGGACCCGCGGTCCTCGTCTAAGACAAATGACAGGACACTCGCTCCTTCCTTAAAGGTAAGATCGGTCGAAGGACCGCTACTACACCAAACGCAAATACACGAACAAGGGTCTTTGACAGCAAGCCCGCATCCGCGAAGCTTAGCATTGGGGTAAACTCATGCATTCTTCCGGAAATTTGGCGACTGCAACCGGGAAGCCACTAGCGCAGTTTTTCAAAACACGAAAACACGCGCACACCTCGGACACCCGCGCCAGACAAGTCGACATAAATCCCGCACGCGCCCCGCAAGGGTTCACACACGACGAACGACGCGCTCGCGAGCACCGAAGGAATCCACCCCCAAGCACGGGCTTGGGGCGCGCCTGCCCGGCGCGCACGCCCGTGCGCGCACGGGCACACGAGCATGCGCTCGGGCGCGCCTGTCCAGCGCGCACGCTCGCGCGCGGGTGCGCGCCCAAGCGCGCTCACCCAACGCGCACGCCCATGCGTGGACTCGCACCCAGGCGCGCGCGCTCACAGGCACACGCCCGTGCGCTCGTACTTGGCGCACGCGTGCGCACCTTGGGGTAGCCCTCCAAGACATGCGCGCATCCGACTTCTCGCGCCAGCTGCCCCATACGCGCCCCATTTTCCTTACACTTCGGGGCAATCTCCAACTCTCGTCCGGGAAATCCGCCTCCCTCTCCACGCTCCTACCATGAGGAAACCAAGTGGACGTATATGGAAGACCTTCTCCTCCTTAGCCGAGCGACCTTCCCGTCAAAGGACTTTGGGGGCAATTGATACGTCCGCGTATTTTGGACCGGACCGACGGTTAGTGGGCGATTTTCCAAACCCCCACTAACCCCACTTTCTCCATCATGACCGGTCAAACCACTACCCAACTTCTCTTTCCTACGTGGCGTAACCGCCGCTCGGCGTAACCGCCGCTCGACGTAACAGCCGCTCGGCGTAACCGCCCACTCGGCGTAACCGCCGCTCGGCGTAACCGCCCACTCGGCGTAACCGCCGCTCGGCGTAACCGCCCACTCCGCGTAACCGCCAAGCCCAATCCGGGCTAACCTCCGCCCCCTCTCTCTCGAGAGGGAGGCCGGCCGCCGGCCACCGGGCGCCGCCCCTCCCTCAAGGGGATCGGCCGGCCTTGGCCAACCCCTCCTTGGAGGGGGTCGGCCATGGCCGCCCCTCCTACGAGGGGGCCGGCCGCCCCCTCTTGGAGGGGGCCGGCCTCGGCCGTCCCCTTGGAGGGGCCGACCGCCCCCTCCCTCGAGGGGACCAGCCGCCCCCTCCATGGAGGGGGTCGGCCATAGCCGCCCCCTCCTTGGAGGGGGTCGGCCCGGCCGGCCGCCCTCAACTTGAGGGGGCCGGCCTTGGCCGCCCCTCCCTTGAGGGGGGCCGGCCGCTCCCTCCTTGAGGGGGCCGGCTCCGGCCGCCCCTTTCATTGGAGGGGGCCGGCCGCCCCCTTTTCCTTGGAAGGGGCCGGCCGCCCCTTCCTTGGGAAGGGCCGGCCGCCCCTCCCTCTCCAAGGGAGGAGTCCGGCCGCCCCTCCCTCCTTGAGGGAGGGCGGCGGCCGGCCCTTCTTCCCCGCGAGGAAGAAGGCCGCCGCCACCGCCGCCCATTTTTGGAATTCCGGCGGTGGCCGGCGTCGCCACTCCGGCGAGATCGCCGCCCGACGGTTATCAAACCGCCCGATCATAGAATGATCGCGTATAGGCCGTCCGATCACCCTCTTTTTCTATTTATTTAATTATTTATTTAATTATAGATGCTAACCGCACACCATAACTACCATAACCACCTCCGAATCCTATAAATAGGACCCAGGGGTCTTCATTTGGTATCAGATTTCTCTCTCTCTGAAGGAACTCTGCCTCCGTAAAATCCTCCAACGGACTCCGACCGTTCCGCCGAAGTGAGCGTCGTCCGTTCCGCGGAAGTGAGCGTCGTCCGTTACGCTAAAGCGAGCGTCGTCCGTTCACCTCCGACGAACGCACTTGACTCCAGCATACACGCTCTCCCAACGTGCAGCGAGACCCCTGAACAAGGCAAAGCTCGGAGTATCAGCGAAGCGGTTATCATCCAAAAGCACAATTCTACAACCCGAAGGGTCCAACATTTAGAATATTTTCCCGAGTCACTCATCATCGTGAGAGGTGGCCTGTCACCCTCCGAGCATCTCTCTCACTCAAAATTGTAAAGAGGCGCGGCCTGTCGCCCTCTCCTTCTCCGAAAGCTGTAACCTCCTGGGAAGATAGTGAAGTTCGGTCGGCACCGTCCCGACAACGTGGTTTTTCACCCCGCCTTGGGGTTTTCCACGGTAAAAAGTCTCCTTGTCCATTGCCGTCTACATTGACTGTTTGCGCGCACCGGCTCGACTCCCGAGCTAAGGCGGTCGATTTAGACCGGACCGCGGAAGAGCCGTGTGCGACCCGCAACAGAGTCGTATAATTTATGATTTCAACTGTGTAGATTATTTGCGAAAATAAAGATGTTGCGAAAATAGCAGAGGGAACTAAAGTGAAAAGCAAAGCAATTAAGTTGTAAAAAAAGATGCAAAACTACCTTAACATACAAGTCAAGTTCCAAATCAAAATTTCTGAAAGAAACACATCTTATTCTTGTCGGAAGCAATCTATTTTTCACTTATAAATAGAAATCTCAGCTTTCTCCATAATATGTGAGAATTCTCGTTGCACACAAAATTAGAGAAAATTAATTGCATTCGCCGAAAACAGCAGTTACAAGGGCACAACCAACGCAAGACAGTTTTGCGTGATATTGAACAATTACAGAGGCACACACAAAAACAAAGATAAGAAACCGGAGATCTTCGCGCAAGCCGCCGCAACTTCCTCGCTTAAGCTGAATCTCTTCTTTAAAAAACAAACCGTCAAGTCTCCTCCAACAAGCCGCCCGGTCTTGCTCCTCTTCCAAGCTGCCTGGTCTCCTCCAACAAGCCGCCTGGTTACCCTTCAAGAACAAGCCGCCCAATCTCCTTTAACAAGCCGCACACCACTACTAGCCGCTGCTAGCCTGCACAAACCACCATCTTGCTTTACAAACAAACCGCACACAACAAACCGCTCGGTTATCCTCCAACAACAAGTTGCCCGGTCTCCTTCAACAACAAGCCGTCCGGTCTCCTTCAACAAGCCGCACACACTACTATTCTGACCTTACCCTGCTTTTTTTGATGCATGGCAAGGAAGAGAACTACCCCTTTATAGGGTCAGTCCGCTAAACACCAAACACCCATCCGCACAGCAGATCTGCCTAGAACACCCACCGGCGAAACCGACCAACCAAAACATTCCCTTCTCACTTCATAAAAATCAACATAATAACCAGGAAAACAAATATCTATCAATTTACTTTTTGCGTAGAAATGAGCTCTCTGGCAAATTTAAAATTTACAGAAACGAAGATACTACACCGTGTTATGAATGTTTTGGAGTGGGATATCTTAAATTGATATTTCCTTGCTTTGCTTGATCATTACTCGGAAAATTAGGCTTCGTTTGGCTCGCTTATTTGCTCCGGTGAGTTTGGACAAAAACGTCATTGTCATAGAATGTATGTTTGGTATTGTTGCGGAACGCTTAGGGCTCGTGGTAGACCGGTTCTCTTGAACCACCTTAGCTCGTGAGCGAACTAAGCGCGCAAACAGTCAATTAGAGATTTGCTTAGTACACAGGGAGTTTTTAACGTGGAAAACCCGGAAAGGGTAAAAAACCACGCGGTCGGAGCTGTGCCGACCAAACTTCACTATCTTCTGGGGTTACAACTTGGAAACTAGAACTTGAGCGTGACAGGCCGCTGCTCGTTACAATATTTGGAGAGAGAGAGAACGAGCTCCGAGGGTGACAGGCCACCTCTCGGAAAAACTAAGTCTTTTTCTCTTCTGAGAATGCTAGTCGCCTTTCGGAAGTGAGACGGCTAGTCGCATTTTCCTTCTGAGAATGCTAGTCGCCTTTCGGAAGTGAGAAGGCTAGTCGCCTTTTCCTTCTGAGAATGCTAGTCGCCTTTCGGAAGTGAGAAGGCTAGTCGCTTTTTCCTTCTGAGAATGCTAGTCGCCTTTCGGAAGTGAGAAGGCTAGTCGCCTTTTCCTTCTGAGAATGCTAGTCGCCTTTCGGAAGTGAGAAGGCTAGTCGCATTTTCCTTCTGAGAATGCTAGTTGTTGAAACCAGCAACTGGTCCCTTGAGTTCGGACCCACTGGGGGTGTAGCCGATGCTTATTTCTCCCTCACTAGACTCTCTTGACGGTGGATGCTGGAAACGGAATAGACCCAAGGCTGAAGCGAGGAGGTCCCGCCACACACCCGGAAGATCTTAGAGAGCTTCCCCTCCCAAACCAAAGCTCAACCGGGCACCTTGGAGGGCACTGGCTGCCAACCAAAACTAGCCTAGAGGAGAGGATGCTCTCAAATCGGATCTCCTCCAAGGTGCCCTTAAGGGTCTATTTATAGTTTTCCTAGGCTGGTCTGTAAATAGCCTGGCTCCGCCTTTTAATTTTACTAACCGCACCCCAAATTGGTCTGCTAACAGCCTAACTCCGCTGTTCCGAGGGGCTATTTGCAGCCCACCAGGGGTATCCTGGTCATTTTCCCCTCACACCCATTTGGGCGAATGGTCCGTGAGGGCACCATTCGCTGGGCACCGGCCTGTCTGGGCGAATGCCCACGCTTCTGGGCGAGTGGTCCCCTGGCTGGGCGAATGCTCTCACTTCTGGGCGAGTGGTCCGTGAGGGCACCACTCGCCTAGCGTCTTCTTTCCTCTAGCTTACCTCCACCATCTTGAGGGCATTTTTACCTCACTTAGCCTGGGCGAGTGACCCGGCGAATGATCCTGACGACCCAGGTTTCGCCAGTTGGCTGGGGGGGCCCACTCGGCGGATACGGGTTGTACACAATCCCCGCTCTTTACGAGCGGTTCCTACGATCGTAAAGAACAGTCCAACCCTGTATTCGGTGAGTGTCTGCTGACTGGATCCATGAGATTCCGTGGGTCCCACCGCCACCTTATATATATATCCTCATGTCAGGTTTTCCTGGACCACTCTCTTATCTCGGCTCGGAGTTCCTCCACTTCCCAATGTCTTTCCACAAACCTTCTGCGAAACCCCTCTCGCGAGAGATGATCGACCGCCTAGCTGCGGCCCAAGCTGCGACTGCCCCCAGAGCATCCAAATTTGCTCCCTGGCTAATGTCTAAACGGGATCCGAGCGCCCCCTATGTCTCGCGTCGAGCCAAGACGATTCGGCTGAATCGTCAGAGAGGCGAGACTGCTTAGGAGTCTCCGGCGGATACTCCACCGGCGGATACGCTGGCGGATGCCCCTCCGGACCCCGCGGTGCTGGTATGAGGATTCTTCTTGTCTCCATTTGGTTCTTGTCCCTTACCCTGCACTTATTCCGACCATTCGCAGGGGGCTTCGGTACCTGAGGACGGCCATGGGGCCGTTCTGAGCAGTGTGGTGGCGCCACCTCCCGCGGACGAGATACCTCCTCCCGATTCGGATCTTGCTCCTCCGCCTCCTCCCGGAGAGACTGTACCCCAATCTCGTGAGTTGTGAACCTTCTCGCTACTCCCTTTTATGTTGTCGGCTATTAACCACTATCTTTTCGCAGCCCTCAACACTAGCGTCCCGCTGCGGGACTCCATTCCTCCCAGTCCTCCTGCTCAGGTGAACCTTTCTGCCACCGCGAATGAATGGAGGGTCTCCCCTGAGCGAGAGCTGGATCAGCATCTTAGTGCTGATGACCGTGCGGAGGCTCCGGCCCCTTCTTCACAGCCTTACCGTCCAGGAAAGGGAAAGGTCTTACCTCCCGCCTGGCTGTCTGGGACGCACCCGCATTCGTCTCGTCCTTCGGGTCACCCGGATCCCATCCCAGGTCAGTTCACTCACCCGCCTCTATTGCACTCGCATACTTTATCACCGCTAATCCTAGTTGTGATTCCGTAGGCTATCGAGAAGCCTCCCCCCTCGACTCCTACTACGAGGGGGGAGAGGGAATGCTCTCGCCTCTCCCCTCCCCTGGGGATCTCGCTGACTTCCTGGGTGATTCCTCGGATCACGCGACCCTGAAGGATCGGATCTCGGAGGTCCTGGGGAAGCTTATCCATATCCAGCGAAACGTCGCCGGTCAGGTGGATGAGGTGCGGCTGGGAGTCACACGGGAGCTGAAGGACCTTCGACGAAGTCACTCGCATCTTCTCGCGGCGGTGGAGCGGCTAGGGGGTGAAGGAGGGGAGTTGTCTCCCGCAAGGCATGCCGCGCGAGCCCGGGACCAACTCCACCTTGCTTCCCAGGAAATCACCAGCATTGTTGAAACCAGCAACTGGTCCCTTGAGTTCGGACCCACTGGGGGTGTAGCCGATGCTTATTTCTCCCTCACTAGACTCTCTTGACGGTGGATGCTGGAAACGGAATAGACCCAAGGCTGAAGCGAGGAGGTCCCGCCACACACCCGGAAGATCTTAGAGAGCTTCCCCTCCCAAACCAAAGCTCAACCGGGCACCTTGGAGGGCACTGGCTGCCAACCAAAACTAGCCTAGAGGAGAGGATGCTCTCAAATCGGATCTCCTCCAAGGTGCCCTTAAGGGTCTATTTATAGTTTTTCTTAGGCTGGTCTGCAAATAGCATGAATCCGCCTTTTATTTTTACTAAATGCACCCCAAATTGGTCTACGAATAGCCTAACTCCGCTGTTCTGAAGGGCTATATGCAGACCACAAGGGGTATTATGGTCATTTCCTCCTCACTGCCTTCTGGGCGAGTGGTCCGTGAGGGAACCACTCGCTGAGTTCCCGCCTGACTGGGCGAATGATCAAGCCTCTGAGCGAATGGTCCGTGGAGGCACCACTCGTCAGGCTCCCACTCGCCTGCAGCCTACCCCCACTAATCTGGGGATCCTTTTTCCTGTCTCGGTACGGGCGAATGGTCTGGCTGACCCCTGTCCCATCAACTGACTCGAGGGACCCACTCGCCAAATACGGGTTGTACACAATCCCCGCTCTTTGCGAGTGGCTCGCCCACTCGGAAAGAACAGTCCAATCCCTTATTTGGTGAGTGCTGGTTGAGTGGGCCCCGCAAGATTCTGTGGGTCCCACCGTTATCCTATATATATATATACATCCCGTGTCCGGTTTTTTCTGGACCACTTACCCATTTCGGCTCAGGATTTCTTCTCTCTCTTGACCTTTTGCCACTTCCAATGTCTTCTCATAAGCCTTCCGCGAAACCCCTTTCGCAAGAGATGATCGAGCGCCTGGCCGCGGCCCAGGTTGCAACCGCCCCGAAAACTGCCAGATTCGCTCCCTGGCTGACATCCAAGCGAGACCCAAGCGTCCCGTACGTCTCGCGGCGAGCCAAGACGATTCGGTTGAATCGTCAGAAAGGCGAGGCCGTGTCCGAATCTCCGGCGCGTACTCCTGTTGACCTCGGGACCCAGGTATGGGAATTCCTCCCACCTTACCTTTTAGTTCGGACCCTTACTCCAAAGTTGTTTTGACCACTCGCAGGGGACCTCGGTGCCAGAGGACGGCCACGCGGTCGTCTTGAATAGTGTCGCGGCGCCACCCCCCCGAGTCTGAGGGGCCTCCTCCAGATCTGGACCTGGTTCCTCCCCCTAACCCGGACCTGGCTCATCTCCCTCCTCCGGGCGAGACCGTACTTCAGTCCAGTGAGTTTTGGAACCCTTCCGATTTACCTTTGAGACGGCTTGTTTCTGACCCTCAACTTTTCGCAGCCCTCAACCCAGACGTCCCGCTACGGGACACTATTCTTCCACCTTCCCCAACCCAGCGGAACCCTTCCGTTACAGCGAATGAACAGAGGGTCTACCCCGAGCGGGAGCCGGGTCAGCACCTCCGTGCTGAAGATAACGCGAATCCTCCGGCGGATGATCAGGCTCCTCCTCCCCCGCCTTTCCGCCCCGGAAAAGGGAAGGTTTTTCCCCCCTCCGAAGTACACCCCCATACTTCTCGCCCCTTAGGCCACAGGATACCTGCCCCAGGTGAGGCCTCTATCTTGTCCTTGCCGCATTTGCTAACTTCATCGTATTGATCCTTTTATAATCTCGCAGGGTATCGGGAGGTCTCCCCCCCTGAGTCCTACTATGAGGGGGAAGACGGGGTGCTCTCGCCCCTTCCCTCCCCAGGTGATCTCGCCGACTTCTTGGGTGACTCATCTGACCACGTGACCCTGAAGGAGCGAATCACGGAGATCTTTGGGAAGCTTATATATCTTCAGCGAAATGCTGCCGGCCAGGTGGATGAGGAGAAGCTGGAGATCAAGCGCGAGCTGAAGGAACTCCGGAGGGACTACTCGCGGCTTCTCGCGACAGTGGAGCGACTGGGGGGCGAAGGTGGGGAGCTGTCGCCTGAAAGGCACGCGGCGAGAGCCCGGGACCAGCTCCAACTGGCTTCCCACGAGATCACCAACATGATGACATACTACCGTCAGCGAATGCCCCCAGAAGCAGGGTCGCGAAAGCGAGGTCGATGGGTTTGGGTGGAGTACTGACCCAGACGCCATAATCTCTTTCTTTTCCTACCCGCCTCGCCGCGAGTGTCGAACATTAATATTTGTCTGTAATAACTATGTATATTATGATTCTGAGAATGCTCTATTTATCGCTATTCACTTTCCTCAGCCTATCTGATTGTCGCCGAATGATATGCTTTGCGAATGCTTACCTGATCATTTTTGCTTCTCTCATAACCTGCCTTGGTACTGCCGAATGATATGCCTTGCGAATGCTTACCTGATCATTTTTGCTTCTCTCATAACCTGCCTTGGTACTGCTGAATGATATGCCTTGCGAATGCTTACCTGATCGTTTTTGCTTCTCTCATAACCTGCCTTGGTACTGCCGAATGATATGCCTTGCGAATGCTTACCTGATCATTTTCGCAAAGCCGATGAGCGAATAGTTATAGGTCACTCGCCATTAATGGGCGAGAGAGACTTGGACCGGGTTTCGAGGCGCCGGACTGCCGCAGATTGCTACCCGCACCCCCCGTTGCCTCGAAAGCCCAAACGCCATTTAATGCCTCTATAAATAGGCCCTCCAACTACCGTAATAAATACATCACCATTCGCTCCATCTCTTTCTTTGCTCCCAGCATTCGCACCTCTCCCTCCTTTGCTGCTCCTTTCCTTTCCCTCATTCGCGAGATGGGTGCCGATGCCGAAGGAAGGGGCAAGTGCGCCAGCGCATTCGTCAATCACGTGTTCGATTCCTGTGACCTCTCCGAAGAGGCCTACTTGACGGCGGTCGCTGACTACGTCCCCGGGGGGTTCGAGGGGCGAAAGCCCAGGCCTGAGGAGCGCCTGAACTCCATCTCGCCTTGTGCTCTCGCAATCCCGCTAGAGCACTTCGAGGTGGGCTTTCGCCTCCCCATCTGGCCGGAGTTGCGCCAGACTTTCAGGTACTATGGGGTCGTGCCCGCCCAGCTCAACCCCAACTCCATAGCCATGCTGGTCGGGTACGCGAGCTATTTGCGAGAAGAAGGGATCGAGTTTTCGCTGCCCGTCTTCCGCAAACTCTACACCTTCCGCTGCACCGGCGGCATCTCCTTCTTCTCGGGTCTAAGCCCTCTCAAGCACTACGGGCTCCCGAACAAGAACCACGAATGGGTTCGCCGCTTCATCTTTGTCAGCGGGAGCCTAGGTAACACCCTTCTCGCCCCGGTGCAGGAGGAGGAGTCGACCTTCCGCCCCCCGACCCTAGGGGGGCATGAGGCGAAACTCCATCAATACATTCTTCAGTACGGGATGGACCTCGTCTATCTCCGGCGAAACGTCAACACGCTCCCGTTCATTCCGCAGGGCGAGGGTAAGATTCCAAGACTTTTGAATTCATTTTGGTTGTGATCCTTACTCCATTCGCCTAAACCACTCGCAATATCATGCAGGTGTGCGTAATCTTCCCGTTCATCCGCCGCGCCCTCCTGGGTTTTGCCTACCTCTCGCGCAAGCCGCCGCGGATGCTTGCCGGGAGGAGCCTTCCTCCTCCAAGCCTAGTAGCCGGAAGCGAAAGTCGGTGAAGGCTTCTTCCCCTCCCCCCTCGAAGTCGCCCTGTCCTCCCGCGGCGAAGGGCAAGGGGGTTCTGGACGAATCCTCTGGGGCGGGTGCTCCACCCTCAACCCTGGGGGCCGACGCGCCTGGCGCGAATGCTCCTCCGGACAAATTGGCGCTGCCGCCACCTCCGTTGCCCCGGGACCATCGTAACTTTGCGAACGGCGAGAGGTACGTGGATCCTTCCGGGGCTCCTTTGCTGAAGTGGGACAGGAACGCGAACCGGGTTTCGCTATCCACTCTCCATCCCTCTTGGGTGGAGACCAACATTGCCAGCGGCGAGGCCTATGCCCTGGCGTATGCTCTTTATGGCCGGGAGGACGCCGAGGTCTTCGATTTGGAGAAGACTCGGGTTCTCGCCCACGAAGCCGCCCGGGCTATGCTGCGCGCTCTCGAGCTCTCGCATATGTCCTCTCGCCGAAGCCTTGAGGTCTCGCGGAACCTGGCCAAGGTCGAGGAGACCAGGGCTCTTCTGTCCCAGGAGGCGAGCGATCTCAGGGAAAAACTAAAGACCGCGGAAGCTCTTCTCGCCAGCCGCCCGGTTGTAGAGGTACATTTACTTTCACTCTCGTGAATGATTATCACTAACCGTCCCATACTCCTCATCATGATAACTTTATTTTTTTCAGGATGCTACAAGTGCTGGGATGCTCCGCGCGCGGGTGGCCGACCTCGAGGAGAAAGTCCGTCTCGCCCAGGCCGAGACCCAGCTACTGCGAGAAGCTGGAATGACAACACTCGCCCCGGGTGATGGGGGACACTTTTACCCCCATCACGAGCTGGAGCAACTGCTTCAGGAGAATGCGCAACGCGCCGTCAAGCATTCGTTGCAGGTGCTGCGGCGGGCTGGGTATTTGAAGCCGGAGGCCGAATGCCTCACCACTCGCCAAGTAGTCCCGGAGCTTTACATTCCGATTCCCTTCCCGGAGGACGACGGCGTCGCGCCGCGAGAAGACGCTCCCGACCAGGATGAGAGCGAAGATTCTTCGGAGGAGTCTGGTGACCCTTGAGGGGGGCCCTCTGTATTCCCCCCACCCTTTTTTTTTCTGTTTTTACCTTTTCTTTTTTCTGATGTAACCATGAATTGGGCGAATGCCCCCAAAAGATATATCTATGGTTTACAATTTTTATGCTATCTCAATTTCTGCATAATCTCAATTTTTATGTTATCTCAAATTTGATTATCACTCGCTGTGACGTCTCGCTAGGCTTACCAGGACGTTAGGTCGTAGAGTAACCGCCCCGGCCACCCAGCGAGTGTTCGAAGATGACTTAGGTGTGTTGCCCCTCTTCGACTTCCCGCTACCCGAAACACTCGCGTACCCTCACCATTCGCTCGGACGGGGATTTCGCCCGGGCAGTCAGGAAGAGAGGTAGGATTATCATTCGCTTGGGTGGTCCCTGCGAATGCTCCTGGATCCACCTTAGAGAATTTGGATCCTGCTACCAAGTGGACCCTCCAACCTGCCAGCTGGATGAGAGCCCGGACAGCGGGTCTGCTCGGGGCCAACCTCTGGAACATAGAACCTGCCACCGAGTGAGCCTTCGGACCTGCCAGCTAGATGAGATCCTGGACAGCGGGTCTGCTCGGGGCCAACCTCTGGAACATAGAACCTGCCACCGAGTGAGCCTTCGGACCTGCCAGCTAGATGAGAGCCTGGACAGCGGGTCTGCTCGGGGCCAACCTCTGGAACATAGAACCTGCCACCGAGTGAGCCTTCGGACCTGCCAGCTAGATGAGAGCCTGGACAGCGGGTCTGCTCGGGGCCAACCTCTGGAACATAGAACCTGCCACCGAGTGAGCCTTCGGACCTGCCAGCTAGATGAGAGCCTGGACAGCGGGTCTGCTCGGGGCCAACCTCTGGAACATAGAACCTGCCACCGAGTGAGCCTTCGGACCTGCCAGCTAGATGAGAGCCTGGACAGCGGGTCTGCTCGGGGCCAACCTCTGGAACATAGAACCTGCCACCGAGTGAGCCTTCGGACCTGCCAGCTAGATGAGAGCCTGGACAGCGGGTCTGCTCGGGGCCAACCTCTGGAACATAGAACCTGCCACCGAGTGAGCCTTCGGACCTGCCAGCTAGATGAGAGCCTGGACAGCGGGTCTGCTCGGGGCCAACCTCTGGAACATAGAACCTGCCACCGAGTGAGCCTTCGGACCTGCCAGCTAGATGAGAGCCTGGACAGCGGGTCTGCTCGGGGCCAACCTCTGGCACATAGAACCTGCCACCGAGTGAGCCTTCGGACCTGCCAGCTAGATGAGAGCCTGGACAGCGGGTCTGCTCGGGGCCAACCTCTGGCACATAGAACCTGCCACCGAGTGAGCCTTCGGACCTGCCAGCTAGATGAGAGCCTGGACAGCGGGTCTGCTCGGGGCCAACCTCTGGAACATAGAACCTGCCACCGAGTGAGCCTTCGGACCTGCCAGCTAGATGAGAGCCTGGACAGCGGGTCTGCTCGGGGCCAACCTCTGGAACATAGAACCTGCCACCGAGTGAGCCTTCGGACCTGCCAGCTAGATGAGAGCCTGGACAGCGGGTCTGCTCGGGGCCAACCTCTGGAACATAGAACCTGCCACCGAGTGAGCCTTCGGACCTGCCAGCTAGATGAGAGCCTGGACAGCGGGTCTGCTCGGGGCCAACCTCTGGAACATCCAGGGTCTCTCCTGCGAGCTGTAGCATTATTTTCATACACATAGTTTAGACAAAATGCTTTCATTCAAAAAGAGTATCATTATTACATGGTATTAAGGATAAAAGCGTTTAAGGTCGTCGCCACTCCATGTGTGGCTGAGGGGTTGGCCCTCCACATT
Source organism: Dactylorhiza incarnata (assembly GCA_033032865.1). Classification (NCBI taxonomy): domain Eukaryota; kingdom Viridiplantae; phylum Streptophyta; class Magnoliopsida; order Asparagales; family Orchidaceae; genus Dactylorhiza; species Dactylorhiza incarnata. The sequence continues at coordinate 1,371,746 of JAWHQI010000109.1, read as the reverse complement.
CTGAAGGCGATACCCCCCAGATTTCAGTGCTTCTTCCACAACATAGGGGCCTTCCCAGTTAGGATTAAGCTTTCCCACCGCGGCGGATCTCCCGGCTGCGTCGACCTTCTTGAGTACCAGATCTCCCTTCTCGAACTGCTTGATCCTGACGTGTTTATCGAAATACTTGGCCATCCGCCGCTTGACCTCTTCTTGATGGATGGCTGCTCGGTCCCGGGCTTCTTCGATGAGGTCGAGGGAGAGCCGTAACTCTTCCTCGTTCTCGGCTCTCCAACCTTCCTCTCCATTTGCGGCGACCTTTACCCGTGGTGTTGTAATTTCGAACTCTATGGGGATGACCGCCTCGCAGCCGTGAGAGAGCCTGAAAGGGGTCTCTCCCGTGGCGGTGTTGGGGGTGGTTCTTAAAGCCCATAAGACTGAGGGGAGCTGTTCCACCCAATTGCCTTTGAGATTTTCCACCTTTTTCTTGAGTAGGTTCACGATGACTTTGTTCGCCGCCTCTACCTGCCCGTTGCTCCTGGGATGGTGGACGGACGCAAACCTAAGGTCTATCCCCAGCTGGCCACAGAAGCTGATGAATTCCTCGCTTGCGAACTGCGGTCCATTATCCGTGACTATGGCCTGCGGAAGCCCATGTCGACAAATGATCTCCCCCCATACGAAGTTGCGGATTACCTGGGAGGTGACCTTAGCCAACGCCTTGACCTCCAGCCACTTTGTGAAGTAGTCAATCATGACTAGGAGAAATCTCCTCTGCCCGCTAGCCTGGGGGAAGGGTCCTACCAGATCCATTCCCCATATGGCGAATGGCCAGGGCGCCGTGATACTCTTCAGCCTCTGGGCTGGCACGAGCTGAAGCGGGGCGAACATTTGACACTTCTGGCATCTCTTTGCAAAGGCTGCCGCGTCTTTGCTTAGGGTTGGCCAGAAGTACCCCTGCCTCACGACTCTTGCCTCCAACATCCTGCTCCCCGAGTGGCTGCCGCATTCGCCGGAGTGGACTTCCTCCAAGATCCTTGGGACCTCTTCCTCCGAGATGCATCGGGCCAGGAGGCCCGAGAGGGTCTTCCGATACAAGTCACCCTCATGGAGCACATAGTAGGCAGACTTATACCGGAAGCGCCTCTGGTCCGGAACTTCTTTTGGAAATTTTCCCGTTGCAAGGAAGGTGACGAAGGGATCCTTCCAGGAGGGCCGTTGTTCTACTTCCATGAGCTCTCCTTCTTCAATCGAAGGACGGAATAGGTCCGCCAGGGTTCCTCCGGCTCGAGGACCAGATTTTGCCAACCGATCTGCCGGAGTGCTCTCTTCTCGTGGGACATGCTGGATGGAGAAAGTTTTGAACATCCCCACGAGACCTTTGACTTTTGCCAAATACTTCATGAGCACAGGCTCCCTTGTTTCGAACTCTCCCCTTATCTGAGAAGCTATTATCATGGAATCCGTGAGTACCTCCACGTCATGGACCCCGAGCTCCCGGGCCAACCGCAGGCCGGCGATCACAGCCTCATACTCCGCCTGGTTGTTGGTGATTGGGAAGTGTATCACTAGCGTCTGTTCTATCTTCACTCCGTGGGGACTCTCCAGCACCACCCCTCCTCCGAGAGAGTTCTTGCCCGAAGCCCCGTCCACCAGCAGCTTCCACGGGATGTGACGAGGGGCTCCGTCTTCTTTCATCTCGGCCACGAAATCTGTCATGAAATCAGCCACCACCTGCGCCTTCATAGATAATCGAGGGACAAAGGTAATGTTGAATTCACTTAGCTCGATTGACCATTTTGCGAGTCTTCCTGAGTGCTCCACTCCTTCGAAGATCCGGCGGAGTGGATGGTCCGTCACTACTTGGATCGAATGGGCCTGGAAGTATGGCCTGAGCTTCCTGGCTGCGATGACCAAGGCAAAGGCCAACTTTTCTAAAATTGGGTACCTGAGCTCCGCTTCCCTCAGGACCCTGCTTACGTAGTAGACTGGTAACTGCTTCTTTCCTTCCTCTCGAACCAGGACGGAGCTTACGGCCTCCGCCCCGACCCCGAGATATAAATGTAGGACCTCCCCTTCTTTGGGACTTTGCAGTAGCGGAGCCTTGGTGAGTTGGCTCTTCAAGGCCTGAAAGGCTTCCTCGCATTCTCTCGTCCATTCAAACTTCTGATTGCCTCTTAGCGCCTTAAAGAAGGGAGAGCATTTTTCCCCTGCCCGGGATAGAAACCTGTTCAGCCCGGCGAGTCTTCCGGTCAAGCGCTGAACCTCTTTGGCGCTCCGAGGCGACCCCAGCTCCATTATAGCCCTAACCTTGTCCGGGTTAGGTTTTACCCCCCAGGGGGTGAGAAGGTGCCCGAGGAACTTCCCTTTGCTGGCCCCGAACACACACTTCAGGGGGTTCAGGCGCATCTTGTACTTGCGTAGGGTGGCGAAGGTCTCCTCGAGGTCCTGGATGTGGGAGCTCACGCACTTGCTTTTTATCATAAGGTCATCCACGTAGACCTCCAGGTTCCTTCCCCTTTGCTTTTTGAATACCCGATCCATCATCTTCTGGTAGGTTGCTCCTGCATTCTTCAGCCCGAAGGGCATCATTTTATAGCAGTAGCATCCCTCCCTGGTGATGAACGAGACATCTTTGACGTCTGGTGGGTGCATTCTTATTTGGTGATAACCTGAAAAAGCATCCAAAAAACTCATCACAGAAAAACCGACGGCTGAGTCAACCAGCGCGTCGATCCGAGGCAAGGGATAACAATCCTTAGGACAGGCCTTATTTAACAATGAAAAGTCCACACACATACGCCAGCGGCCATCGGCCTTTTTTACCATTACGACGTTGGAGACCCAGCCTGGATACTGGATCTCCGTTACAAAACCTGCCTCGAGGAGTTTCGTCACCTCCTCGCGGATTGGTCCTTCGAGCTTGTCAGCTATAGCCCTTCTCTTCTGCCGGATGGGGCGGGCTTCTGGATCGAGGTTGAGACGATGGCAAGCCACGTCCGCCTCGATGCCCGGCATGTCCGCTGCGCTCCATGTGAAGATGTCCATGTTCTTTTGGATGCACTCCAGCATCCTTTTCTGGTCCTCCGGGCCGAGGCCCCCGCTGATCCGCACCTTCTCCACCCTTCCTGCCTGGGTGGTAACCTCCATCTCTATCACCTCTTCTGCCGGCTCGAGCCGGGCTGGCTCGTCCCACTGGCCCTTCGCTTCTCGCCCCTCCTCCCGGGCCTTTTCTCCTGCAGCTCCTTCCGCCTTCATCGGCTCGACCTCCTGCTCCTCGCGAGCGACCTCCAACACCTCAACCTCCTGCTCCTCACGAGCGACCTCCAACACCTTCTCTCGGGCATCGCCCTCTCCCCCTTCTTCTTCCTTCTCCTCTCCCTCTCCTGGCCCCTCCGGCCTCTCCATCTCTTCATCCATCTTTTCGGCATCCGCCATCCATGAGATGGTGTTGACGGCAGTTACGTAGCATTGCCTCGCCACCTTAGCATCTCCTCGGACGCGGATCTGGACTCCTCCACTATGAAGCTTTAGGCACTGATGGTATGATGAGGGCACGCACCGAAAGGCGCTGATGAGGGGTCTTCCAAAGATGGCGTTATAGCTGCTCGGAGCGTCCACGATGACGAACCGGCAGTTTCTCGGGACTCCTCCTAGCGTCACCTGGAGACCTACGCCTCCCTCGACCTCCTTCCTCTCTCCCGAGAAACCAAACAGTGGCCCGTCGGAGGCCTGCACCCTCTTCTTCTCTACCTCCATCGCGTCGAAAGCTTTTTTGAAGATCACATTCACCGAGCTCCCGTTGTCCACCAGGATCCGAGAGACCGTGAAGTTTTCTATTGCCGTCTGGATCACCAGGGCGTCGCAGAATGGGTCTTCGTAGTCTGGCATATCCTCTGAGGAGAAGGTGAGCTTCTCGGAGGGGGGTGGGGTCTGGGAAGTTGACGCGACGTCCCTTCGGAACATGGCCTGGAAGCTCCTCTTGCGAGAGGCCTCTATCCCAACCCCACCGTGAATCACCCCGATTCCCCCCCTGGTTCCTGTATCTGCCCTATCCTCACACCGGTCCTCTTCTGCCTCTGGAAGCACTTCCTCAATTCTGGCATGCGGCCGCCGTGGCCGTCCTCTTTCCCTCATTTCCAAGAACTCTGGGCAGGTGGCGATCGCGTGACCTTCTTCCTGATGAAAATCACAGTAAGGCAACGCCACCCTGTCCTCTCTTCCAGCTCTTCCTCTTCCTCCTCTTGCTCCTCTACCTCTTCTCCCTCGGCCTACCGCCATGGCTTGCTCCCTCGGGGGGTTAGGGGGTCTAGGACCCTGCCTCCATCCCTGATTCACTCCTCCTGCCTCCCTTCCTTGGTACCTTTCATCCTGACCTCGCGCTGGTCCTTCTTGGTTCCTCCAGCCCAACCTGTTGTTGGGTTCCTGGTTCCTCCAAACCCGAGGTGGTCTTTCGAACCCCTGGCCCCTGGGCTCCTCTCGCCTTCTTCCTTCTGGTTGCCTTGCCTCGGGCTCGCTCATCTTTGCCAACCTTTTATAGAATTCGGGGTTGGCCGCCTCCCCTTCGATCTCCTCCGCGGCCCTCTCCATCAACTCCTCGAAGGATACGGGAGGTCTTCTCTTCAGGTCCATCTTGAAGAACCCTTCTCGCAGCCCTACGATGAATGCCATCTGGAGGGCGAATCCCGGCACCTCCTGCACTAGGTGTATCTCCTCCTGGAACCTGTCCACGTACTTAGCCAGGGATTCTCCCTCCCTCTGCCGGATCTTGAAGAGAGCCTCCGCATCCTTCTTCCTCTTCTTTGACGTCGAGAAACGTAGTCGGAAGCTTCGGCGCAGATCATCGAACGCATAGATGGAACCTGTGGGAAGTTGGTGGAACCAGTCCCTTGCTTTTTCCTTCAGGGTGGTTGCGAAGAGTCGGCATTGGAAAGAATCCGACATGGGAAGGATTGAAGTCATGTCCTCGAACCACTGCAGGTGCACAACTGGATCCTCCTTGCCGGTGTAGTAGGACATCTCCGGCCCACGAAACCCTTCTGGCACTGGGGCCGAGAGGATCATCTCGCAAAAGGGGCTCCCTTCCCCTGCTCGGCGAGTGGTCCTCTCGCGCGGGACCAACTCACACACCTCGGCACTCGCCGGACTGTTGAACAACTGCCGTCCGGGGAGGTCTCGCGCACTGTCTTCTGCTGGCACCTCCTTTCCCGGTCGCTGCCCCGGGGCGTTCTCGCCAATCTGCAAAGGCGGGACCACTGGAACCACCGGGGTCTCGCACTCGGTCCTTGACGCGAGAACCGTCTGCAGGACCTCTCGCTTAAACTTCTCAAACATCTCCAGCCACTCGCCCGCCGCGGGTGGCTGCGAGTGACCCGAGTCAGAACCATTTCCTCCATCTCCTGTCATCGAAACCAGCTTGGGATTTTCTTTCACCGGCTACGGTCCACGCTCACCGCACCAAAAATGTTGAAACCAGCAACTGGTCCCTTGAGTTCGGACCCACTGGGGGTGTAGCCGATGCTTATTTCTCCCTCACTAGACTCTCTTGACGGTGGATGCTGGAAACGGAATAGACCCAAGGCTGAAGCGAGGAGGTCCCGCCACACACCCGGAAGATCTTAGAGAGCTTCCCCTCCCAAACCAAAGCTCAACCGGGCACCTTGGAGGGCACTGGCTGCCAACCAAAACTAGCCTAGAGGAGAGGATGCTCTCAAATCGGATCTCCTCCAAGGTGCCCTTAAGGGTCTATTTATAGTTTTCCTAGGCTGGTCTGTAAATAGCCTGGCTCCGCCTTTTAATTTTACTAACCGCACCCCAAATTGGTCTGCTAACAGCCTAACTCCGCTGTTCCGAGGGGCTATTTGCAGCCCACCAGGGGTATCCTGGTCATTTTCCCCTCACACCCATTTGGGCGAATGGTCCGTGAGGGCACCATTCGCTGGGCACCGGCCTGTCTGGGCGAATGCCCACGCTTCTGGGCGAGTGGTCCCCTGGCTGGGCGAATGCTCTCACTTCTGGGCGAGTGGTCCGTGAGGGCACCACTCGCCTAGCGTCTTCTTTCCTCTAGCTTACCTCCACCATCTTGAGGGCATTTTTACCTCACTTAGCCTGGGCGAGTGACCCGGCGAATGATCCTGACGACCCAGGTTTCGCCAGTTGGCTGGGGGGGGGCCCACTCGGCGGATACGGGTTGTACACTAGTCGCCTTTCGGGATGATGAAGATCTTCAAGTCCACGAAGGTGATCTTCAAGTGCTGAAGGAGAATTCCGCAAAAGTCTGCAAGGAGCTCTCCCGGGTCCAGAAGTCAAGGCCCTTTCAAATGAAGCCTTGGGGCTCCTTTTATAGCTTTGGCCGGGGGCGGTCCGGTAATTTTGCCGTTTGCAGTTTCCATAAATGCTCGGTGGACGAATCATATTCTCCGGTTCGGGGCCCTCGGATCGTCATTTTTCGTAAATGACCATCTTGCCCCTCAGGCAGCTCGGGCAGTTCGGGCAGTTCCGTTGGAGGCGAAAAAGGCGACTGACTGTTCCTGAAAAGTGAGAAGCCTGAAAGACAAAAAGTGAGAAGCCGGAAAGACAAAAAGTGAGAAGCCGGAAACCCAAAAAGTGAGAAGCCGGAAACCCAAAATGTGAGAAGCCGAAAAGACAAAAAGTGAGAAACCGGAAACCCAAAAAGTGAGAAGCCGGAAACCCAAAAAGTGAGAAGCCGGAAAGACAAAAAGTGAGAAAGCTTCCTGATCGCGCTCAGAAACGTTCGGAGCGCGCGCTAGTGCCCCAAGGGGGGATGCGGCTTGGCCGCACCCCAAGGGGGGTGCGACTTGGCCGGCCGCACCCCCAAGGGCGGTGCGGTCGGGGGTGCAGCCTGCGTGCTACCGCGCTCTTTGACCGTCGACCCCTCCTCTCTTTTCCGGGGCTTTCTTCCGGTGCGTCCTAAGGCCTTTACGGGTGTACAACAGGTATAACAAATGTTACTACCGTTACCAAGAAAAGAAACTAGTTTTGAGCATAAAATGTTTGGTATGACAATGACATTTTTGTCCAAACTCACCGGAGCAAATAAGACTCGCCAAACAAAATCTTAGTTTACTTTGAGATAGCGACAACTCGCGCATTATTTTCTCGTGTGATGCGAAGAATTGTCAGTGATGATTTTTTTTTTGGTAAAAACCTAACGTGATCAATATACTTAGCAGCAAAATAATCGTTTTTTACTCTATAATCACCCTCAACTCGAGGGAAAAAATTTATGTGTGTTTCTCCCACCTAACTTTAGGTGGGAGAAACAATACAGTCGTACGATCTGGTATCCTGCGGCGGAGTTGTTTTCACGGAATACTGCAGTATTCTAAAAATACTGTCAGTATTTCGATCAATCATGTTGTTTTTGCAGGAACCAACGGTTTGATGCGCGCGAGCACCGTGATCTTAAGTGGGAGAACGCACCTAAAAATATCTCCAACTTGAGGGGCATGCATTTGGGAGCTTATGAGGATAGTTAAGTTGCATGTAGTCCGACATTTGCGCGCGGGAAGCTCCATCTAGAATTGGAGGCCATTGGAGAGATCATGAAGGTCGTAACTGCTGTGATGCTAAAATATACATTTTATGTCGGTGGCGTTTTTGTCCAAACTCATCGGAGCAAAAATGTCGCCAAACGGAGCCCTTAGTCACTCACGGAAGGTTTCTCGCTCGGAGAAAATGTATTTTTTTTATCAAAATATGTATATCAATCATTTTTGTTAGTTAAAAATTTTGACAAATAAAATAAAAATACAGGAATACATGAAATATTTTGCGAATATTTTTTTATATTTTTTTCCCAATTCAGAGCAATTTTTCCGGAAGATTTGTGATTTGTTACAGACATTTCAGTGAAAACATTAATTTTGAAAAGTTTGAAGACAAAATTAGAGATGAATTTCGATAATAAAAAAACTTTTATTTTTTTGATGGGTTTATTTGTTGGCAAATGTGGTAGATTCGTTGATGACTTTTAGGCTGTTTTTTCGGCGGTGGTATTTTGGAGCGTTGGGAATGAGAGTGGTGGGAATGAAGCGGTGAGAATGGAGCGGCGGGAACGAATGGGGAGAGTTGCGATGACGTTGAAGGTTAAAAATGAAGTTTTGTAGCGTTGGAAATGGAGAAAAAATGCTGAAACAAACAGAGTCTTAGGATCTGTCAGGGCGGTGTGAGTGTGAGCGGTGAGAATAGAGCGGTGGGAAATGAAAGGAAGTAGTCGCAGTCTTAAAAAAAAAGCCAAAATGGAGTTTTTGAGCGGTCGTGGTGTGAATAAGAGTTTAAGGTGTAACATTTTTCTCCCAACAGAGATGAGCAAAAACGCCCAAATAAATAGATCCTAAGAGAAGCCATCTCTCTCGGGACTACTAATTCTTCCCGCTTCTTTGGGCTCCTTTCCTCGAGATATCCGCCTCCTTGAGCACCACCTTTCTTTAAGCCACCGGCCTCCTCGAGCTGCACTATTTTACATGCCACCGACATTTCCAAGCATCCTTGAATTCCACACACCCTCAAACTGCATGCCCCACTCACATTTTTCGCCATCACTTTGTAGTTGGTAACTTCGCCGCCACACGCATGGTTACTTGCCTCAATTGCAAATTTACTCTCGGTTCACCTCACAGTTTCATTCTTCACCTTGCGATATCGTTCGCCTCATCTTGGAACCATGTTGGCTCATCTTACAAGTTACAACATGATTAAGGGTTTGTTTGTTTCGACGGTGAGAGTTGAAGCGGTGAGAATGAGAGCATTGACAATGGAGCGGTGGGAATGAGTGCATTGACAATGGAGCGGTGGAGAATGAAGGGAGGTGGCTGCGTTCTAAAAAAAAAGGTCAAAATAAAATTTTTGAGGGATGGCAACCATGTTGGTGGGAATGAAGGGATGTGGTTGCCTCAATTGCGAATTTTCTCTCGGTTCAGCTCACCTCACAGTTTCATTCTTCACCTTGCGATATCGTTCGCCTCATCTTGCAACCATGTTCGCTCATCTTACAACATGATTAAGGGTTTGTTTGTTTCGGCGGTGAGAGTTAGAGGGTTGGGAATGAGAGCATTGACAATTGAGCGGTTGAGAATGAAGGGATGTGATTGCTTTCTAAGAAAAAGAAAAAAAAATAGCGTTTTCGAGCGATGACATGAATATATAATTCATTTTCCTTCATCATTGTATATATTTTGCCTTTCAAATGGATTTTCAATAACCAGTACAATGGAATCCAATATCACAAGAGATTTCTTCTCCACCCCCCTCTCCTCCTTCTCCTAAAAGCCTATACAAAACAAAAACAAAAAAAACCAACATGTAAAAGGATTCAAACTAACTTTTCAAAGCATTTTTGAGACCGCGGATTTTAATTACAAGAAGCTGCCTCTCCCCTTCCACCTCCGCGAATTTTAAGCTCATATCTGAATATCTTTCCTGCATGTCTTTCAGCTCAGCTTCCATCAGCTGATGCTGTTCCTTCAGTTCTGCCATCTCCACCAACACTTCTGCTGTTTTCTGCTCCTCACAGGTGCATGAGATTGATCTTCCATCACCATTGTTGCTGCATAGAGATTCAAATTGTTGAAGAAAACATTAAATGATGTGAATTTAAAAAAAAAAGCCCTTTGAGGGAAGCTCATATATGAGGAGCTGACGGTTCGTGAGTTACAGTCGTACTAACTTCACTTTATGACTAATGCTGCCCCAATGCTCTCGGCGTCCATCATCTTCGTCTTCTCTTCCGTGATGTGGTTAAGCGTATAATCTTCATTGCTTCTGGCATCCTGTATGCTCACGCGTGTTAGGAACGGAACGCTGCTACGATGTGTTAGAGAGAACGAAACTAGAGCGAAAGATTGCGGAAAGTAAAGAACACAAAGGTTTACGGTGATCGAAATTTCCACATCGGTTAAGCTCGAGTTTCCTATTGCATTTTTTTGATAGGTTATAAGAGATTTAGTTCATGTAAACAACTCTAGAGCTGCATAAACAAGAATGACAAATGAAACAATGTACCTTAGTGAGTATAATGTTTTAAGAGATAATTACTGGGACCTCCTCTGGGATATTTCATAATTACAGAGACATCCTCTCTACTTTTTCAAATTATAAAAACCTCGTCTTGGAGTTTACATTGTTAATTTTTAGTACAATAAACCTCGCATCTAGGAGAGCACTAGTAATATATGTTGTAAACTCAGGGAGGAGATTGTTGTCATTTCAAAAGGTAGAAGGGAGATCCGTGTAATTATGCAGAGTCGATCTCAATTAGGTAAATTGGAACCGACTTCATCTTCAGTTCTTCCCTTCGATGAAGACTCAATACACCCGTTTATTATTTGGATTTCAAGACGAACCCTACGAGATCCTTTTAAGATATTTTATTAAGTTAGATTCGGCGATTGTTTTAATTCTCAAATGGCAATGACAAAAATACTTGCATACATTTTTCTAGGTAACAGACATACCTCAGAATGTGGGGTTCTAGATTTGTAAATCTTGCTTCTTGTTGATGAATTTATCGTCCCACCTGAGTTCATAACCTTCGCATTGTGTTCCTTGAGGCTTTTCTCAGTACTAAAAATAATACCCGCTTCCTTCTGTAGAAGGCCGCCCCCTAATGTAACGACCTGCTTTCTCAGGTTCTCTTTGTCTAGCTCATCCTCATTCATGGAATGCTTCAATCCTTCACACTGTGCTCTAATAATGGCAGCATTTTCGATCTTAATAGCAGAAAACTCCTCACCAAGCATAGATTTACCCATTCGAAACACGCCACTTTCAGCGACTGATGCCTTCACCCGCTCCATCTCTTCCATCAAACCCTCTTTCAGTTTTATCTGTTCGGAAAGATGATCGCTTTTTCTCGAGAGATTCTCAAGTTCGGCTGTAAGCCGCTCTATTTGTTCGGCGGAATCCCTCCGCCTTTCTTCTTCAGCCATTCTTTGCTTCTCGAGCTCTTCTCGCTTTTTCTTCAGTTCCAAAACCAGGCTGTCTACTTCATTGGTTTTGAAATCTATCAAACTCAGCAGCTGCTGGGATTTAACGTGGTGCTGATGTCTCACTGATTCAAGCTCCTGGTTTGTCTTCTCAAGCATTGCTTCCAAGTTGCATTTTTGCATTTGCAGTTCACTGGATTCTTTCAGTGTTTGCATAACCAGTTTCTCATTCATATAAAATGAGGATGACATTTGTGCTGTTAGCCTCTTGAATTCCTCCTGCAGCTGTTCAGCTGTGTTATAGTTATGCAATTTTGTCTTCCTCAGTGCCTCCTCTGCTAGAATGGATCTTTTCTCCTCCTCGACTTTGGCTCTACTGATGATTTCGAGATCGGTTCGAAATGCTTCAGCCTGTCTCTCAATTTCCTTTTCCAAGCTGTCGATGTGGGATTCTAAGTCGCTAATGGAAGCAAAATTCGAGGAAAATTCAAACTGCATCCCTAAGTTTTCCCGCAGTTGGATCTGCTCCAGCTTCGTTGAAATGTCGTGATTCTCCTGCTTCAAAATCTCATAGTCTAGAGCCAGCTGTTCCATCTGTATTTCTATTTCTTCTCGCTCCTTGTATAGCTCTAACTCAGTGGTGAGATGTGCAATCTTCTGATCTGCTGAACTCATCATGCCTCCCTCATCTGTGGAAGTTTCAAGCAAGTCTGGCTGGTTTTCAGAGATCTTCCCTTGTGGTAGCCCAACCTTTTGATTTATTTCTTCCAAATCTTCCATAATGCCGGGTTTGATGGCAGTACTGATGCGGCCACAAGAACAAAATTCGGTGCTTTTCTGCTGCAGCAGCTCCTCCATATCCCTCACTGCGAGAATCAATTCGGAGTTGGATTCGTGCGTCTTCTTCAGTTGCAACTGAAGATTTGCATTCATTTTTTTCACGTGATTCAACTCCTGCTCTGTTTCTTCCAGCATTGACCATGGATCTTTGCCTCCAAATCGCAGCTTTGTCGAAGCATGCTCCTCATCTGCTGCTCTTTTTTTTGAAGCCTTCAATTCTAAGCATTCTCGTTCAAGCGCATCTCTTTCCTCTTTCATACTCTGCAGCTCCCTAGCTAGATCCTGCCCACGCCTACTCTCCTTCACAACTTGCTTTCTCAGAGTCTGCAATTCCAGTTTAGAAACTTCCAGCTGCCTTGTCACTCCGATGAAGTCTGTATTAAGTTTTTCCACAGGATTATCCGATTCATGGCTTCCTTCTCCTAGCAATGCCTCCCCAGAGCTGCTGCTCGATCCGCCAAGACTCCCGTGGGGAGCGGAAATGGTAGACCAGTCATTAGCAGATCTTATGACGGGATCCCGAGGAGTGTCGGAACTGCTAAGAGGAGACAATAAGCTGCCACATTCCAGTTGTGAAATGATATTCTTGACTCCATTTTCTTTTGGGGTATATCTTCCGGAGCTGCTGTCCGAGCCGGATGCTGATATAGCATCCATGCTGCTGGACTTTCTGAGATTTGCATTGGATTTGACCTGGACATTCATAGTTTGGCAAGCTAGAAATTTTGTTTTTGCATGATTGTTGCCAGATGAGACCTCCTGCCAAACATTTGAAGAAGAAATTAGAGTTATTTTACATGCAGTGGCTTCGTATTAGTAAATAGTTTTGGATGATCAATGGAGTTTTCTCCCAAATATGTCTGTGTTTCTGTCAGTAAAAGACCACATCTTCACCCATCCTATCTTCCTCTTCCTTCCCACCCTCTTGTTTTTTTCCTTCTCTCCACTTCTGATCCTATTTTTTCCAATTATTTCAAATACTGAATAAAACCGCAATGGAGCCCCCGGAAATTCTGCGAAGCATCTTCTGAAGTGAGGGCGTGATCTTCTAAAGTGCTTGATGACAAACTTTGGGAATCTCAAGATCAATTAGAATTCGAAGCATATAACTAACACTCGAGCATCCATCAGATCCGAGAAGAAAGCCAGAAACTTGCTGAGTAGTGAGTTCAAATTTACGGAGAATCAACAAGCGAATACAACTTTTTGTTGGAAGAAAATCATAAAGATAGAATTGTTATATTGAATTGATACATGCAGCCTCATAATTCAAATGTTGATAATAAATTCCACACTCCTTCTGAATCAATTAAAGCTCATATACTCCAGTCCATTTTCTTGCAGATAATTCTATCTTACCCAGCAATCAACTTGCAGATCTCAAATGCAGGAAGAATTACAAAGTAATTTGAAGAGAAAAAAAAATTCAATCAGACCTCTGTTAATTTAATGTCATTCATAAGGTTGGCCACCGATTTCCCTTCTTCAACCTCAGCATTGCTCAATTGGCTCTTCAGAGTTTTTCTCTGGTTCTTCATGGCTATATCTCCATCCTCCTCCGTTCCTCTGAATAATCAAAACAGGTAGAAGAAAACTAATTGAGAACTAATGATAGGAGAATAACCATGAGAAATTTCTGAGTATTACCTCCCCTCAGCTTCACCCTGCACTCGTTGCACAGTAAACTGCCATTGATCCAGAACCAGGTCATCATCAAATGAAGAATCGGAATGATTTCTCAGCATTATGATGCAAAAATAGAAGAAGAAGAAATCGGAAAGAAAGACGCTTACATGAAGAACAGTTTCAGCGCTGGTAGCTTTGAGAGGCAGAGAAACAGAAGCAGGCTTGAATGCCTCAGCGTAATCCGCCAGATTAATGGCGATTTCCCCCAAAACGCCGAATCTCAGCGAACCCTGCATCGATCTCAGCAAATCACTTCCATTTCCAAATGAAATAAACACCCAAACTGCAGATTGACCAGTAATTCGTACGCTTGAGGAGATAACGAACTGATAAGCTTTCTCATTGACCGTTCCGGTCTTCGAATCCTGGGTCAGCCTCACAGTCTCGTAAACCGGAATCGTCCAGTCGCATGACCCGTCGACAACCGATACCTTCTCCGATCTTGCCGTCGGCTTGCCGGAATCCACCGGAAATAGAGACACCATCAGCTCCTCCCATCCCTGACGCGGAACCTGAGGTCAAACCAAACAATGGCGGTCACTCTCTCGGTTAATCCGCAGATTTCTCCGAGTAAACATTTCAAAAAAAACAATCGAATCAAATACCTGCGTCGCCTGGAACTGAAATTTAAACACGGCCTTAATCTTATTCCTCTCGCTCTTCCATCTCGCCGCCCTGAACATCTTCGATCGGCGGATTCGCTCCTCACAGCATCGGTGTCGTCACAGATGCTGCGCAACTGTTCCTCGCCGCTCCCATTTGCTTGGAGAAGAAGATCGGAGTAGGTGAAAAAGCTCAGGGAGGAAGAGAACAAGAAAAGCAGATCCAACATGCCATCATCGCAACCGCGGTCTCCCCTTCTCTAGCACTTGGTCGGTCTTCTGTTGGAACTCTGGTGAATAAAATACGAATAAACCTTCAAAAAACCTAAAGAAGCTTCTTTTAAATGATTTTGAGGGAGGAGAAGGAAATTAGCAGAGGTAAAAAAAAAGCAATTTTTTTTTGAAGAAGACTGGTGGTGGCTATGGACAAGAACAGTGCATGTGGTTTGTACTTTAGTATGGCTTCAGGTTTACAGCAGAGGGGATAGAGCTTGTTTTTGTGTATGGGTTTGGGACCAAAAGCAAAGAAGTGGGCCCTACACTAAAAATATTTAGGTATCTCAGCCATATGATTCGTGATTTCAACGGCATAGATTGTTTGCGAAAGTATACGGTCGTATTTATGTGATACGAGGTCGCGTGCGGTGATCTAAGGTGCGTAGTCAAAATCTGATTCATTGGTCTCGTTTCTTTACTGGAAGTGGGCGGAGAAATTTTGCGAGGTGATGAGGAAAAGAGGGGATTTTGGAAGCAGGCCATGCTGGGTTTTGACTTATTGCATGTGGGGTTTTAGGTCTTGTGAATTTGACTTATTGCATGTGGCTATGAGTTTACTTTCACAAGTCTATGACCTCGGTTTGAGTCAACTCAAACTCAGCTTGCTGGTCAGTTCGAGTCAACTCAATCTCAGTTCGTTGCCATGTTAGGAGAATCTAACGACGATTGTGTGTATTTGCAAGATTATATATTTATATATGGTATCGTGCAATGGAGAATCTAAGCTCGTTATGTTCTATAACACAAAATAGTTCTATCAAAATGTTTTTATGCGAGATCAAGATAGTCTCGGGAGATCAGCCCGATCAAACTTGGATTGCATGCCAGCAACGAATCAGGGGTGTTGATTTATATTTGAGACCTGGACCCAATCATATACCCTTGTTTACGTCCATGGAAGCAGGGGCGGATCTAGAGGGGGATCAAAATTTGGTTATTCGCAAATCAAATTTGGCTTTTAAAGGCCAAATTTGGCTATTCGTAGAACAAGCTTAGCTGTGTGCGCTCTCAAAATTAATTTGAAACTTTTTATGTACTATTTGTGAAACTCACGTATTCTAAAAAAAATGTAATATTTGTGAAACATCAATAAACTATATTTGTTTCTTGCTCTTGATATGTGTTCTAAAAAGTTATTAATTTAGTTACGCGCAAGAAACATATTCCGTAGAAATAATATTTTATGTTAAAGAAGTGATTGCTGAGTGACCAAGCATTGCCAATTATAATATGGTTGCATCAATCACTTGTTTTATAAATTCCTATCATTTTGAATTTCAATTCCGCCCCTCAATCTTACAACCGAACAAGGGAATTGAAATTCGACTCGATTCCAATTTTATGACCTCAATTACGTCCAAACGAACGGACTCTGAGAGGCTTTTGGGGGGACATAGAGAGGGAGGAGGTTGTATTATAAAATTTTAATGGGTAAAGTACTGGTAACACCTCTATATTGTTGAGGAAAGACATTTGACTCCCCTGTAAGTTCTAAAATGACTATTGTAACCCCTAATTTTTCATAATCGAGATATTTGACCTCCTATCGAAATAATTTGTAGAGGGTCAAATGCCTCAATTATGAAAAATTAGAAGTTATAGCAGTTATTTTAAAACTTATAGAGAGTCTAATGTCTTTCCTCTGCAACATAGAGTTGCCACAGATACTTACCATTTTTTTAATTACTATTGTGGCTAATTTTCTCATTATTTATATTTATATATTTACCACTAATTTACTATATTGTATTATATATTAAAGTAGGAGGGTGAGATTATATATTATCCAGCTGCATTTGCATGCATCCTCGTGCGCTGCCATAAAAGACCCGGAGCAGCTTTGCCAGGGATGTGCCGCGGGTACACCAGACAATAAATCCCCATGCTTTTTAAAGCCAATTTGTGTAGTACAAGTTAAAACGTGCACTTTATTTTAGTAATTATAATATTATTTTTCAACTACTTTATTTTTGTTTTTAAACGGACTGAAAATATAAAAAAAAAAATATTATAATTTGCTATCTTTTTTTTTATTTATAGTTATATTTGGAAATACTTGATGGGTTATCATCTATTATGTAGAGAAATCCGGCCTGCGATTAGCCAAAAACTCAACTCCTCCACTAAGGCTTCGTTTGGTTTGGCTTATTTGCTCCGGTGAGTTTGGACAAAATCGTCATTGTCATAGAATGTATGTTTGATATAACAAATGTTACTACCATTATCAAAAAAAGAAACAAGTTATAAACATAAAATATTTGATATGACAATGACGTTTTTGTCCAAACTCACCGGAGCAAATAAGCCGAACCAAACGGAGCCTAAGATGAGGGAGTCATGGGGAAGAAAGTGGGTCAAACTCACTATCTCCTTGCACATCTGCAACCGTGCGACCGCAACCACGCGCAGTCGCTCGCAACGCCACGCCCAAACACGCACGCGCGACCGAAAGCACGCGCGCGCCCTCGCTGGCCCCCGCGCTAGCGCACTACGCGCACGCTCTGCGCTCTAGCGCGCGCGCCCTGCGCGCTAGCGCGCGTGCAGCCCGCGCGCACGCGGCCCGCGCGCCTGCTAGCTAGCTAGCGCGCGGCCTGCCGTTCGATCTTCCTCGGCACGCCCGCCGTCCCTTTGCGTCATCCTCGCACGACTCCGATTGTGCTTTTACAGCGCTCTTGCTCAACGCGCACTTAGCATTGCTAAGTCCGTAGCGTGCCTTTGATCTGCGCGCATTTGAACATTGCAAATTGCTTTCAATGTGCGCACAGTTGCTAACTCCACTTTCCCTCTTAAGACTGCAGGATTTGCACATTGCAATCAGGAAAATACCAAGGAAGCTGTCTGAACTGCCCAAAATGCCCGAACTAACCGGGGGGGGCAAAATCGTCATATTCAGAAAGTGGCGATCCATGTGCTCTTTGAAGAATTTCTTCGAAGACCTCCCTCGCGGATTCGAAGATCTCCCTCGCGGTTCGAAGATCTCATTCGTGATCCGAAGATCTCCATCGTCACTTGAAGATCTTCTTCGGACTTTGAAGACTTCCTGCAACACCAAGACACTTAGCTTTTCTGAGAGGTGGTCTGTCACCCTCAAAGAATTTTCTTCAACTGCAATTGTAACGAGAAGCGGTCTGTCGCTCTCTGAACTTGTAACTTCGTTTGTAACACACCAACAATTAGTGAAATTTGGCTGGCACCGATCCGGCCACGTGGTTTTTCACCCTTTCCGGGTTTTCCACGCTAAAAATGTTCTTTTGTCATTTGTCTGTTCTCTCTGTGACTATTTGCGCATTCGGCCCACTCTCAGGCTAAGACGGTTCAATTCACCCGGTCTGAAAGAGCGTCGAGTGACCCGCAACAGCGTTGATGCTCATACGCTTATGAATATATGCACCCCATGGGCGCTTTCAATTTGAATAAAGGTAGAATAATTTGCAATTCACAGTCTTCTTAGGATATGTGATAAAGAGAGGCCAAAAATCAAAAGTATTTAGGCTTCATTTGGCGTGGCGTTTTCGGCGGCCGTTTGGAGCAAACGCCGCCGGACAACTGGAATACAAATGGCCTCCGGCGGCATTTGCTCCATCTACTTCCGCCGCGCCCCGAGGAACGGAGCAAAAAGCTTCGTCTGGAACCCCTCCTCTTCACCTCCAGTTCGAATTCTCCGGCTCCACACGCCGCTTGCTCCTGTCACAGCCGAATCAAGCGAAGCCTTAGGCTTTATTTGGCGCGGCGGTGGCGGGCGGAAGGGGCGGGTGGAGCCGCGGGGTTGGGAACGGAAGGGAGAAGGCGGGGCTCGAAACGGAGCTTTTTGCTCCGTTTCTTAGGGCACGGCGGGTGCAACCGCGGCAAACGCCGCCCGCCACCGCCGCGCCAAACGAAGCCTTAGTTCAAATCAAGTTTCAGAAAATCATTCTCAGACATTCAAAATTTCAAAAAAAAAAAAAATTTGAAAAATCAACAATATCCGATTAATATTCAAGTGTCTATTGTAAATGCATTTTGTTAGCTATTCTGACCTCAAAAAATTTTGAGGTACCGATAAAAAATTTGTAGTCAATTGACTGCAATAAATATCACAATTCCAACTTATAACATTGCTCTTTATAATTCCGTCAAAATTTTCGGTCCAGATGATTGTCAAAGGCTTAACAATTTTCCTTAACAAATCTTTATTTTTATTTTGTATTTTCCATTAATTCTGAAGAAATTTAGAAATTCAAATAATTAATTCTCCAAAATAGATTAATTGAGTGCTAATAACCCAGGGCGCTTATATTTGCAGACCCATGATAGCCCTCATCTTATCTTAATACTTTAACACCAACTCTATCAACTCGTCTGCTTGCTGTATTTTCTAACATTTATTGTACATGACAATTGCCGAGTTTAATTTTAATTATTTTATCTTGACAAATGTCACCCACATTGTTTCGATGATATAATCATTTCTTAGTTTATTTTTTCTAGTTTTGTCACACATTCATCTTAACAGTCTTTTTTAATCATGTGTTTATTTTGGTATTATAAATTAGATCATTCATTTAGGAAAAAGATAATTTTTGATAGGGGCTCATAACAGAGGCTCATATTTATAAGATAACTTGGCAGAAAATGTTTCCAAAAATAACGAATATTTCCAAATGCGGAGTTTATTTCCAAAAGCACTCCCCCGCCAATTCGGCGGGAAAGATGGGCGCACGAAGCCGCGACGAGCGCATAGGCGACGCCACCTCCCCTCGCGGGAGCAATCCCCGCAACCGCACCCCGCAAAGGGCGCACCCGCGCCGCTCCCCAAGCGGGGTGCGCCCGGGCCGCCGCGCCACACCCCACACAGGGTCCGGTCGCGCCGCACCCCCTCGGGCTACAGCCGCGTCGCCCTTCTCACCCCATGCGGGGTGTGGCCGCCCCCCCCCCCCCCCCCCCTCTTTCTTTCTCGATCGGGGGGCTTGCGAGGAGCCCTTCTAGGCGTACTCTTCGTCTGGAGCGTTGAGTCCTGTTTTCTCCTTAGGGCGCAACCTCCCGTTCCGCCATTCACCCAGAGCGCTCCGCAACACGACCGGGACATCTCCGTGATTCGATGCACGCTCAGGACCCTTTAGCGCTCGCACGCTCTCAGAGCGCTTCTGAGCGCGCTCGGAAGCGGTCTCACTTTTTGTCTTTCCGACCTTCTCGCTTTTTGTCTTTCTGGTCGTCTCACTTTTTGTCTTTCCGACCTTCTCACTTTTTGTCTTTCCAGTTTCTCAGATTTCAGGAACAACCTGTCGCCTTTTTCGCCTCCAACAGAACTACCCGAACTGCCCGAAGGGTAAGGTGGTCATTTACGAAAAATGGCGATCCGTGTGCCCCGAACCTGAAAATATGATTCGTCTGCCGAGCATTTATGGAAGCTGCAAACGGCGAAATTACTGGACTGCCCCCGGCCAAAGCTATAAAAGGAGCCCCAAGGCTTCATTTGAGAGGACCTTGACTTCGGGACCCGGGAGAGCTCCTTGCAGACTTTTGCGGAATTCTCCTTCGTCGCTTGAAGATTTCCTCCGTCACGAAAGGCGACTCAGCTTCTCACTTTCGTTCCCGAAAGGCAACTCAGCTTCTCACTTTTGTTCCCGGAAGGCGACTCAGCTTCTCACTTTTGTTCCCGGAAGGCGACTCAGCTTCTCACTTTCGTTCCCGAAAGGCGACTCAGCTTTTCACTTTTGTTCCCGGAAGGCGACTCAGCTTCTCACTTTCGTTTCCGGAAGGCGACTCAGTTTCTCACTTTTGTTCTCCAGAATTCTCGAAAGGAAAAAGACTTAGTTTTTTCGAGAGGTGGCCTGTCACCCTCAGAGCACTCTCTCTCTCTTTCTTGTTGTAACGAGTAGCGGCCTGTCGCGCTCGAGTTCTGATTACCAGATTGTAACCCCCCTGAAGATAGTGAAGTTTGGTCGGCACAGCTCCGGCCGCGTGGTTTTTTACCTTTTCTGGGTTTTCCACGTTAAAAAATATCAGTGTACTCAGCGAATCTCGAATTGACTGTTTGCGCGCTTAGTTCGCTCACGAGATAAGGTGGTTCAATTGGACCGGTCTACCAAGAGCCCTAAGCGTTCCGCAACAATTTTATAAAATTTTGTTAAGGTGGTTGGTGCAAATATCCAAGGACTGCAAATAGCTATTTGAGGTCTACAAATATAAACGCTAATAACCAATTATAGAAACTCAGGGGCACAAAAGGATTGGATGCGGATATTTGTTTGTTTTTTTCGGTTGGGAAGTCATTTTCTAAATTTATTAATTATTTGCAAAAATATACCAGAGTTTGGTGATGCAGTTGGCAGCCGTCCAAAAATGATTGGCGTTTGTTATTATCTGTCCTATGTATTTTAATATTTTTTTATTACCGAGTGAGAAACACGGGGCTCCGTCTCTACAGTCAACCGCCCCAACCTTGACAATGTCCCGCACGATAGTACCCCGGTCACGGCATCGCCCCGTGCGACAGTACCCCGACCACAACATTGCACCGGCGCGACGGCGCTCCCGCTGCTCGCAAACCCTCGAGTGTTATACTCCGCTCGTCGCTCACTTTTGCGTGTGCACTGGGGGGGGGGGGGTTGCGAGCTGCAGGGAGAACACATTTTTTATTATAGGGTACGAGACTTGCCTATATGAGATATATTTTTAAAAATTAAAGGAAAAATTACGTAAATTAAAGATATTGAAAATTTTATAACAAAGAGAGGTAAAATCTAAAAGTTGAATTGATGTTTTTCCCTTTTAATATAGAATTGACGAAGTATTATTACGAGCATTTTACTTGATTGTTTTTAGTTGTGATTATTTACGAGAAAAAGATGTTTGCGCAAGCATGCGCTGAAAGTAGAGAGCTATATATGAAAACAGAAAAAAAAATCATTAATTTTAACCAAGAACTTATTGTCGATATAACGATTATAACAGTCGTGTGATTACAACGAAGTACGAAAGATGTTGAAGGAAAATATGCCCGAGACTCGCCGGGGGTGATCTACCTAATTGCATTAAGTAGCATAGAAATCTCTTGTATTTATAGATCTTGAAAAGGGGGCAACTTGTTCTTAATTGATTGTTTGTTAGAAGGGAAGACAAGAATTTGTATCACATTTTAGAATTTTTTTGTTCTCCCCTCACTTTTTTTTAAACCAAACAATCAAAGTATTTTAGGTACCGCTTGTTTGAAGGAATTGAAATTGGATATTTGAATTAAGATCAATTGATTCAATTCTAATTTTTCTAGGAATTGAAATTGGTTTAATTTCAATTATAGTGTTCGCCCAAAAAATTGAATTCGAGAACATTGCAGAATTTATTTATTTTGTTATTCGTTTGTTTGATAAAATTTAATCTTTGAATTATGCGCACTAAAGCGAAAAACGTGCACCCGGGCGAAATTAAATTTGACTATTAGAAGGCCAATGTTAGCTATTAAAAAGCGTGATCGGGCGAAAAAAGCCCGTCTGGGCAAAAAACGCACGCACATGCGAAAATATGCGCCCCAGGACGAAAAAATACGTCTTTGGCGATAAACGCGTCTTGGCTGGAACCAATTTCTATATACAACAACACTCAAGCCTTTATCCCACCATAGTGGGGTCGGCTATATGGATCCTTTGTCGCCATTGCGCCCTATCTTTAATCATAGCCTCATCAATACCTAAGTACGTCATATCTTTCCTTATAGTTTCATTCCAAGCCTTTTTTGGTCTACCCCTCCCCCGTTTAACATGTCTAGTGACTAAACTCTCACAACGCCTACCAGTTGCCTCTAATGGTCTCCTGTGTACATGTCCAAACCATCTTAAAAGAGTTTCTCACATCTTCTCTACAATCTACGGTTCTGAGTGTTGGGCAGTGAATGGTGTACATGAGCAAAAAATGGGAGTTGCGGAGATGAGAATGCTTAAGTGGATGTGTGGTCACACGAGATTGGATAAAATTAGGAATGAATGTACGAGGGATAAGATAGAAGTGGCACCAATTTTTATATAGATTAGAAAAAAATGGTTTTTAAAATTGAATTCCAAGAAATTCATTAAAATTCTAATTCTAAAGTTCATGCATACAAATGAACGAAAAAAATTGGAATTAGACATTCAATTCTAATTCCAAAAGCTCAATTCTCCCTCTCACTATTTTTATTCTCATATTTCAATTCAAATGAATTTAATGTTTTAAATTTAAAATTTCAATTCCGTCAATTGAATTCTGAGTTACAACCGAACATCGGAATTGTCAATTTCAATTCCTGTGACGGAATTCCTGCATTCAGTCGAACAGCAGAATTGAAAATGACTTCAATTCAAAGTCAATTCTAATTTCTGCATCTCAATTCCGACCAAACGAACGGTCCCGTATAGATTCTCACAGTGAACTTGGGTGATGCTTAATGCATCATTCAAGGCAGGGGAGGATCCAGGAAACGCAGTAAGGTGGGGCCGAGACATGAGACAATATAAAAATTTGAAAAAAATGCCAAAAAAAATTCATTTCAAGTTTTAATCTAACCATTTAGAAGTACAAAATTACACTGACAAACAACAGAAAACATAAGAAATCATATAAAAGTTATTTCAATTGTGCACGACGATTTTTCACATCATAGAATTCATCTATGATCACATTTTTATCAAGTTTCTCTGCTATTTCTCGCTCAATGTATAAAATCATGCAATTTGCTAGAAATTTATTAGAAAAAAATTGTAGTCTAGGGAGGTACAGGGAGGCCGGAAATGAGAAGAACAATTTGCAGCCAGTAAAAATGAGGAAGAAGCTCACCTTGCAGTCTAGGGAGGAGGCCGACGGCGAACAGATGTAATAAACCGGAGATGAGATGTGATTCTGCAGATTAAAAAAAATAGGAATCCGGAAATGAGAAGACCTTGAAATGTTTGGCTGTAAAAATGAGGATTGGTGAAGAAGCTCGACATGAGGCATTGAGGATTGAGGAAGAAGGTCACCTTGAAATGCTACTTGTAGGCGGAGGAGAAGGCCGACGGCGAGCAGACGACCTCTGTAGATGAGTAGAGAAGAAGCGCAGATGGAAAACGAGAAGCATTCGGCCGACGGGCGAGAGGGATAAGCACTGAGCACTAAGCAGGGATGCGATTCCTGGTTCTTCTCATTCGGCTGATTTGGGATGGAAAAAGCGGCGTTTTTAGAGGGATAAGCAGGGATCGTCGGATCGAAAAGGAGCCGCCTTCATCTTCACGCAATGTGCCTGGAGAAACTCAGAAAAGAGAAGCGTATTTAATTAAGTGGGCCCCTCTGCTTTTAGCTTGACTGATGGAGTGATGGGGGATTGGGGGGCCCACTTAATTAAAATCAATATTTATATATTTTATTAGCTAAAATAGGTATAACAATATACCTATTTTATTAGCTAAAATAGGTATATTTCACGCAATGTGCCCATGATTCAAGGTGATATGTTGAAAATTCAAGAAAGAAAATTTAATCGAAAGCTTGTGCTATCTAAATAAGCTTGTTGTCACGGACTAGTCCCCTTGACTATGTCGCGCGCGGCCTTAGCTTCTCTTGCCACCCCTCGCGGCTAGCTAAGTCAGCCTCACTCCAAGAAAACTGTGGTGGAAATGGGAACGAGAACAAGAACACAAGAGCACAAGTGCACAAGAAAAGAAGTAAGCAAGAGAACTCAAAAGCTTATTCCAAACTTGGATGGTTACAAATGAGGGGGGCTTCCCCTTTTATAGGTCCCAAAGAGATTTCCCTCCAAACCAAAGAATATTCTAGATCCCTACTATTCTAGAGTATTCTATACAATTCCGGTATGTACAAGAGTCATGGACTCTCTAGATTGTTCTACTGCCTTCCTATGTACAAGACTCCAGATTTCTCTAGAATCTTCTCATGCATTAACCCCAAAGATGAGGAGATCGTAACATTCTCCCCCACCTATCCTGGCGTCGTCCTCGTCGCCTCGTACTGCTGAATAAAGTCCTTTAACTGCCACAAGTCTTCTAATGCCTCCCAAGTAGCATCAGACTCTGGCAATCCCTTCCATCTGACTAAGTACTGTGTACTTGGCGGGACTCCGCATCGCCGTACCACCCTCTGAGATAGCACCCGATCAATCTTCTTCTCGAATGATTTGGTCATGATCGGAGGTGCTCTATGTGATTCTCCTCGCCTCGGGTCTTCCTGATCTTTATGATAAGGCTTCAACATGCTTACATGGAAGACCGGATGAATCTTCAACGAGTTGGGTAGATCAAGGCGATATGACACCTTTCCTACCTTGCCGATCACCTCGAACGGCCCTTCATACCTCCTTATCAACCCCTTATGCATGCTTCGCATTACCTTAAACTGTTGGGGTAGGAGTTTTACCATCACTTTATCCCCTAGGCCAAACTCATGTGGCCTTCTCTTCACGTCCGCCAATTTCTTCATACGCTTCCTTGCTTTCTCTAGGCAGACTTTGGCCAAGTCATTTTGTTCCTCCCAAGACTTTGTCAACTGAAGTGCTCCTGGGCTCTTTCCTTCTCCAGGGTTGATGGCTAGTGCATGCGGTGTGAGCGGTTGACGCCCGGTCGCCAGCTCGAAGGGACTCCTTCCCGTAGACTCGCTCCTCTGCAAGTTGTAGGAAAACTGAGCAACATCCAAGATCTTTGCCCAGTCCCGCTGGTTAGCACTCACAAAGTGTCGCAAGTAGCACTCCAATAAGCCATTTACCCTCTCGGTCTGCCCATCGGACTGCGGGTGGAAACTTGTGGAGAAGTTTAGTTGTGATCTCATCATCCTGAACAACTCCGTCCAAAGTTTCCCCGTGAAGCGAGGATCCCGATCGCTCACAATATTTTGTGGAAGCCCCCAATGCTTTACCACTTGCTTGAAGAATGCTTGGGCCGCTTCCTCCGCTGTGCAGTCCTTTGTGCATGGGATGAATGTCACATATTTGGAGAATCTGTCCACGACCACCATAATCGATCCAAATCCCTCTGATTTGGGAAGAGCGCTGATGAAGTCCAACGTCACGGTGTGCCATGGATGATCTGGAACTGGAAGAGGCTCTAGCAATCCCGCTGGTTGCCGATTCTCCACTTTGTCTTGTTGGCACACAAGACATGTCTTCACATACAAATCCACGCTTTCCTTCATCTTCGGCTAGTAGTATAAGATCTCCACTAGCGCCATGGTTCTCTTTTGGCCAGGATGACCTGCCCATCGAGTGTCATGACACTCCTTGATCAATTCCCTCTGTAGGTTGTCCCACTTTGAGATGTATAGTCTTTTCCCCTTGGTGTAAAGGAGTTCATCCTCTACACAAAATTGTTTAGTCTTCCCTTCCATTGCCGCCTTCATCAGCTCAATTGCCAATGGATCTTGTTGCAACCCTTCCTTGATCCTGGTTAGCAACTCCCCTTTCACCGTGGATATAGCGGCAAGTTCAGCCTTGCGGCTCAAGGCATCCGCAACAACATTCGCCTTCCCGGGCTTGTACTCCATCGAATAGTCGAACTCTGCTAGAAAATCTTGCCACCTTGCTTGCTTTGAAGACAACTTCTTTTGCGTCTGGAAGTAACTTGTGGCCACATTGTCCGTCTTGACCACGAACTTCGCCCCGAGCAAGTAGTGTCTCCACACCCGTAAGCAATGTATGATACCAGTCATTTCCTTCTCTTGGACGGTGTACCGCCGCTCCGTCTCGTTCAGCTTTCGACTTTCATATGCAATAGGATGTCCATCCTGCATCAAGACTCCACCAATGGCAAAGTCGGAAGCATCAGTCTGGACCTCGAACTCCTTTCCAAAGTCCGGCAATGATAACATCGACTCGGTGCTCACTGCTTGCTTTAGATGATCTTCAAAGGCTTGTTTGCATCCATCATCCCAAGCCCACGATCTATCCTTCTTTAGCAAGTCCGTCAATGGGGCTGTTCTCCTTGAATAGCCCTGGATAAACCGCCGATAGTAATTTGCAAGTCCAAGAAAAGATCTTAGCTCGGTTACCTTAGTAGGTGGCTCCCAATCTATGATCGCTTGGATCTTGGCTTCATCCATCTTCAACTGGCCATGTCCAATGACATGTCCAAGGAATGAGACCTCCTCCATGCCAAACGTACATTTTGACTTCTTCACATATAACTCGTTCTCCCGCAAGACTTGGAAGATAGTGCGAAGGTGTTTCGCATGTTCCTCCATTGAGTTGCTGTAGATCACGATGTCATCCAGATAAACCACCACGAACTGATCCAGGTAGGGATGGAATATCCTGTTCATCAAAGTGCAAAATGTGGCTGGTGCATTAGTCAAGCCAAATGGCATGACCAACCATTCGTAAGACCCATAACGAGTGATGCACGTCGTCTTCGGCTCATCTCCTTCTGCAATTCAAACTTGATAATAGTCCTTCTGCAAGTCCATCTTGGTGTAGACCTTGGCTTTCCCCATCCTATCAAACAAGTCAGCGATCAAAGGAATATGATACTTATTCTTGACCGTTACCTTGTTGAGTGCCCGATAGTCCACACACATCCGCAAAGATCCATCTTTCTTCTTCTGAAAGAGCACCGGTGCGCCGTATGGTGCCTTCGATGGACGAATCTTCCCCGTGTCAAGTAGCTCCTTCAGCTGCTTGCGGAGTTCCTCCAATTCGGGCGGAGCCATGCGATATGCTGCCATCGCAGGTGGTTTCACCCCTTGTTCCAGCTCAATCTCATGGTCCACCTCCCTCCGAGGCGGTGGCCTGTTCGGAAGCTCGGTTGGCATAACGTCTTGATTTTCCTCCAAGACTTGCACAATGAAAGGATGTACCTCCTCATCCTTTGTCGCAACTTCCTCCTTCAAGGTGGTTAAGTAAGTCACCTCTCCTTTCTTGACGCCTTTGGCTATTTGCATAGCCGATAACTGCTTTCCCTTCGTTGGTGGTCCTTCCACCGCTGGGATCATGCACGGAGACCCTTTCTCCATAATGCACATGGATCTACAAAAAGGCATAGTGATAACTCGTTCCTTCTCGAAGAAATCCATCCCAAGTACAACTTGAAAGTCATCCATCGATGCAATGGAGAAGTATACTTGGCCCTTCCAAGTTCCCAACTGCAACTCCACTCCGCGTGAAACTCCTTGCAGCGGTCTCGCCTTCCCATTCACCGTCTTCAACCATCTTTCACCCTTAGAGACATGAAGGCCAAGTCTCTTGGCTTCCTCCTCGGTCATGAAGTTATGCGTTGCTCCTGTATCAAGCAAGACCTTGGTGGCCTTCCCATTTGCATACGCCCCCACGAACATCAATCCTTTTGGTGATGCGGCTGGAGCAGGTCTAACATTCAAAGCATTAAGTAATTGTAAGGATCCCATTTGAGCAGAAGTACCTTCTCCAGAATTTCCCGCATGATTGCCTTCCATAATTGCTGAAAGCGTTCCCATCTTTGGACAGCTGCTCATTGCATGCGGTCCCTCACATAAGAAGCATCCTCCTTTTGGAATGAAGGCCTTCTTCTTCTCTTCATATTCCTTCCGAGTGTCATGCCGCTGGAAGTTGGGCTTCTTGTCATCATGCTTCTCTCCCTCACCTTTCCCGTAATCCTTATCCTTCTTTGGCTTTGTTGTATTCGGGTTCCGTTGGTACTCAATAAGGGACTCAGCTGCGGCAATAGCTTCATCCAACGTCTTGACATCTCGCCTTTGCTATGATCCCTCTTCTTCCTGCCTTGTTGATCCACGACCTCCCTGCCGCGCTCGTCAACAACGCTTGAGTTGTTTGCCTCATTCGCCATAGCAGCACCACAAATTGAACTTGAGTGAACCTGGGTCAACCTAGCTTTGATACCAACTGTCACGGACTAGTCCCCTTGACTATGTCGCGCGCGGCCTTAGCTCCTCTTGCCACCCCTCGCGGCTAGCTAAGTCAGTCTCACTCCAAGAAAACTGTGGTGGAAATGGGAACGAGAACAAGAACACAAGAGCACAAGTGCACAAGAGAAGAAGTAAGCAAGAGAACTCAAAAGCTTATTCCAAACTTTGATGGTTACAAATGAGGGGGGCTTCCCCTTTTATAGGCCCCAAAGAGGTTTCCCTCCAAACCAAAGAATATTCTAGATCTCTACTATTCTAGATTATTCTATACAATTCCGGTATGTACAAGAGTCATGGACTCTCTAGATTGTTCTACTGCCTTCCTATGTATAAGACTCCAGATTTCTCTAGAATCTTCTCATGCATTAACCCCAAAGATGAGGAGATCGTAACATTGCGCTATCTAAGATGATAGAATTCTAGCCACCCACAATTGCCAAAATCTACCGCATGCTGAGCGGCCAAAGCCTCTGCTATCTCTGGATTGGAAATACGAGGATATGTATATGTTCTCCACTTAACACAAAAAATACCCAAATGGTCCCAATCAATGATATCTGTCCCGATGCGATTAGGGAGACACAAACCGCAACATCGAAGTTGATTTTAACGCGCAGAGGGCACACCAAGAAATCACGACCGAAGCAAATTAAAGCGTCATGTTGACATCAACTAAAGACGTAAGTAGATGGAGTTGAGCCATTTCCAACTTGGAGCGGACTACCTGAATCCAACCCTCCGGAGACCCCACCACCCTCAAGATTATATTACAAGGAATATATCCAATAAGAGCCATATTTGGATTACCGTCGGGAAAAAAAATCGGCGAGCGAAAAGTGTCTTGGTTAGCCTGACCGTAATTTGGACACGAGAGCGAAGATATGCAACGATAATGCCGAAGGATGGAGTTGGTGGGATTGAGGTTCAAGGCCATTCTCCAACATAATGTTTTAATCTTATTGTGGAGGGGAAGTAATGAAAGTCGCAATTTGGAAAGTATTGAACTTTGAAAATTTGGCCGACAAATGTCAAGTCTTGTAATAATCCTCCAGACCTGTTTAGGAAGGAGAGCTCTCTTAAAGGTAATTGGATGCCAAAAATCTATACCACCCACCTCCTTCGGAGAGATACTTGCGTGCGTGTGATACACGGTAATAAAAAAAGATTATTGTGCGGAAGCAGATAGAGCCGTATGACTGTGATTCCAATGACGGAGATCATCTGTGAAAACATGCGATCGTATTTTTTTACTACGATCGTATTAAATACTGACTATATTTTAGATCAATCATGCCCGAAAGATCGTGTTGGCGGAAATAGACGGCGGGATTGAAGGTTCCGCACCGTGATCTTAGGTGCGTTGCTCGCACAAACAATTTAGTCCCTTCTTCGGGAGACACTGAGAAGGCGGATTTTCAATGAATGCAACTATTGGATCCACCATTCCACCAAACTGAGGCAATAATAGTGTCAATCTCCTTGAGAAGCTGAATTTGGAGCTTGAAAAAACAAATGACAAAAGTAGGAATGACCGTCAAAACTACCATAACAAGGACCTCTTTGCCCATTTGAGAGAGGGTCTTCTCCTTCCATCCCAATAATCTCTTCCAAATCCTATCCATGTGTGTTTGAATAAGAATTTTTATGTCACCAATTTTTTATAACCCGTAATTCGTTGAGATCAGAAATGCCTGAGCACATCACATGTGACCTCGCCCACCCTAGGCGAGTATTGAAGACCTCGCCAACCTGAGGCGAGTACAGAGGACCTCGCCCACCAGAGACGAGTACAAAGGACCCTCGCCCACCTGGGGCGAGTACAAAGGACCTCCCTCACCTGAGGCGAGCACAGAGGACCTCGCCCTCGCCCACCTGGGGCGAGTACAGAGGACCTCGCACACCTGGGGCAAGTACAAAGGACCTCGCCCACCTGGGGCGAGTACAAAGGATCTCCCCCACATGGGGCGAGTACAGAAGACTTAGCTATTTGCAGTCCATTTCAGAAGGCGGGAGCAGCTATTCACAGTCCATTGTGGATTTGTCTATAAATAGGACCCAGACACAAGTAAAAGACACCTTCACCCCCCTATGGTGGGTGAGTTCATTGCCCGTCTCTCTTGTGCCGAGCTCAGCATTGGCTTTAGGAGGGGAAATTCCTATAGACTTTCGGGTATGTGGCGGGACCTGCTTGGTGTAGCACGTGGTCTTGTTTATAGTCTGTTCAGAGTTGTTCTTTTATGCTCTCTAGCTTCTTATCACTTTGTCTCACGTGTGTCGATCACTAAATAAGTAGCTTTTGATCACTCCCCAAGTCTCGAACATAGTTGAACCGGTATCCGGGCTTCAACAAATTTGTTCGCATTACTCTCATCTATGATCATCATGCGGGATCCCTGATATTTTTGCCAACACAATTTTTTGCACATGATTATCTAAAATATGATCACTTTTATACCGTTGAAATCATGGATGATACGGTTAGATTTGCTAGCGCAGTATGAGTTACCCGTACCTAAATATCATACGATTGGACTTGATCTACAATGCGAGTGTGGCGCAGTGAAACTGAGAAAAAAAAAATTGCGAATCGCGCTCAGTTCTCTCCTCCCGGCGACGAAAACCTTGCCCTACGACGGAAGCGCTTCTCCTTTCTACTGGTTCGGACTGCTCGCGACCTCGCCTTCTCCTCTCCGGCGGTGACATCCTCGGCGACGGCAAGGTCGACCGTCGACGTCGCCCTTCTCCTCTCCAACAACGTAACAAAGGTTTGCTCTGCCTCCTGTGTTCTGCTCCATTTCCCCCTTTTGTCAGAGATGTGATCTTCTAGGTTTTTGTAATTCTTCTATCTCACTTTATTGACTATTTCTGACATCACCTGCTTCCGCCCTACTCTAGCCACTGTTTATCTTCTAGGTTGCAGAATCTGATTCCTAATTCAAACAATGTTTGGTTGTTGCCTAAGAATCAAATCAGGTTTTGGTTATTTTGTCTTCCTAGCTAATATTTTCTAGCGTTTTGAAATTTGGATTCAGCTTTTGTCTTCCTAGCTTATATTTGTTTTATGCACATGATTTTCTTCACCATTGTAGGCTTGTAGCCGATTTTTTTGGCTGTGTGACTCTGTGTTTTTGTGATTCTAAAGAAGTGGGGTGTATTGTGATTCTCTGAGTCCTTTTATAAGGATTGATGTATGCAATATGATGAGAGTTGCACGATCTTAGGGTGCGTTCGTTTGGATGGTTTTGTTTGGAGGGAATTGGTTTTGCCCAAAACTAAAAATTTGTGGGTTTTGGAAATGGGTGAAAACCTTCCTCTTCTTGTTCGGTTGGAGAAGGTTTTGAGAGGAAGGAATTCTAAATTTGAATGTTTTTGGAGGGGGAGGAATCTACTGTTCATCATCTTCTCCAAAACCTAGTTTGGCCAAGAGTCGGCCATGGAAGAGTAGCAGCAGGTTTTCAACGAGTCGGCCATCGTTTTCTAGCGGGCATCGGTTCAAGAGTAGCAGCAACTGTAGAGAACGATCCTTGTCGCGGCAGCCGGCGTTGACGACGAGGTAAATGTGATCGTCGCTGACCTTGGTGACCACGGAGTCGTCAATGGCGAGCGTGCCGGTGCCCGGGCGGAGGCAACCAACATCGGCGACGACGAGACGCTCGAGGAAGGTCGCGGAATCCTTGCCGGTGAGACTGACGTCGCTGACCTTGATTCCTGGCCATTTGCAAACAGCGAAGGAATGCTAATGAGATGATTACGTGAGAGAAGATGATCACAAAACCTAGCAAAACCCACCAAAATAGGTAAGTTTTGGGGATAGGCTGATTTTTGAAATCTAAAAACCCATGGGTTTTCTGGGAATGCCAATCCCCTTCATAAAAAGCCCCAAACGAACGCAGGCATTGGTTTTGAGGCCAAAACCTTCCTCCCAAAACCGATGGGTTCAATTCCATCCTCTAACAGCACGAAACGAACAAAAGAATTGGTTTTGAAGTACCCAAAATCAATTCCTTCTCTCAAAACCATCCAAACGAACGCACCCTTAAGTTTTTCATATGTTTTCCCTTTCTCTTGTGTATTTATATGGTGGTGCTTCTTTAGGTTTCGTTTGGATAGGCGTTTTCACGCCAGTGCGGGAGCAACCGCCACCGCAAGGTGGGAAAACAAACCCACGCCGCGCGCGGGCTGCGGTGGTTGCTCCCGCAGCGTTCGCAAAACGGCAATGAAAAGCCTTGTTTCCAACCCCGCCTGGCCACCTCCGTCTCCAACCGCGCCCGATTCCTTCCGCCCATCCAAACGAAGCCTAGTCTTTCATTGAAATCATATCCGGCCGGCAATATTTTTGAACTCACCGAGGTTTGATCATGAGGAATTGTTTTTAATTTTTTGTTGAATGTCTTTGCTGTCATCTCGTGCTCTCCACCATTAATGCTATCAAGAAGTTTCAAGCGCATTGAAGTTGTTTCTCTAAAACTTACTTTTAGTTGGGTATTATAATTGTTTCCAAGTTAGGCCTTAACCATATAAAGCTTGTTGGTGCAATTTAGATGATAAATCTCAATATTGGTTTTCTATTTGGTTGAAGAGATTTACCATGTAGATATTTCTATTTTGAATTTTAAATGAGTGGATGCCTTATTTGCTCTCTTGTATGCCAATTATCCTAAACTGTATCTTGATATTAGTTTTTTGTTCATGAGCAGGTTAGCAAGTAACAAGTAAGAGAAGGCAAACATTTTGATATTGACATATTGCTCTATTCAGGTAAATACTACAATCATTAATTGTCTTTTGATAATTGTTAGTTTGAATTTTTTATTGAGTAGTTAAGATATAATTTCTTTTAGCTCAATCATTATTTTGACGAATAGTGTAGTCATGGAAAAATATTTTAAAAGAAAAACAAGCGAAAAATCATCTAGTTCTTCTATTGTGCGTCCACGTTTAGAACTAAAGTAGATGATCTTCCTGCGGACCCAGGATTACAGAAGAATATTTATGATTATGAGTATGGTTATTTACATCTTTCTACATTTTGTGTGCAACTTTTGTATAATTTTTGCGATATTAATGTACTTTTGTCATATTTTTCGATTTTTTTTTTTGCAATTTTTAAGTCCGCCCACATTGGAAAAAAATTCCCACGTCCGCCACTGGATGTCCCGCCCAAGTATAACTCATGCTGCTCACAATGTCAAACCCCAAGGAAATTGTAGAGTTACCTAGACTCTGAGAAGGATTTGATGAACACAGTAGAGGATTTGTGAAGGTTTATCACTTGGCCCCAGGTGATCTCGTACATATGGAGGATCTATGACATATGCATAACTGCAAAGTGATTCGCCTTGCAGAAGACAAATGTATCATTGATGAAGTGGAGGTGAGAAATCTATGAAGCAGAGATGTGAACCGCAACACCATAAATAATATCATCATTGTCAGCCATTTTAAACAACCTTCTAAAGATACCAGAATACAAAATAATGAGAAAATGCGACTATGGATCCCCCTGCCGAAGGCCCTTCTAGGAATGAGGTTGCCAAAGGACCCACCATTTAAAGTGAATGAGTAGTGTACCGAAGAAGTAACATAACTAAAGAAATGAACTGCACATCAAAGTCGAAGCACTGAAGCGCCCAATTGAGAAAAGTCCACTCAATACCATTGTAAGTGTTACCCATATCGTGTTTAAAGACTAGGAGGGGACTGGACTTATTACCATTAGTGCAGAGAAAATGATTATTTTCGAAAATGACAAGAATATTATTAGTGATTTGACGACATGATATAAAAGCTGGTTGGAAAGGAAAGACGATGGCATCCATAAGGGATCTAAGTTTGTTCGTAATGCACTTCAATTCAATCTTGTACGCAATATTGCATAAATTGATAGGACGGAAGTTTAGGAAATCATGTAACACCCTACTTGTAATTCGTCGTATGTTATGGGTCCGACCGGGCCCCATACGCTACAACTTATACAAAAAAGTATTAATAAATGATAATCAAAACAACAACTATCTCAGAGTGCGTATAAAAAAACGAAAGCTAAAACTAAACAAGACACTAAATATGAATGTCCACATCAAATTACAGTCCATAAATAATTTTACACCGTAATAAGTAAAGGTTCAGAGATAAAAGAAATGAGAATAACCTCTCAAAAGTCTCTCATGTCTCAAAACTAGCTATACATAAAAGTACTTGAAAACTAAGCAGCAAGCTAAATTATCACGCTTATTTCTTATTTTGCAGCAAGCACTTCAAACGCACGCATGTTCCTGCAACCAAATACAAATGGACGGAAAACGAGGGTCAGTCGGAGTTGGCCAAATACTGTGTAACAATATCCATCTCCCCGGGCATCCTAGCGGATCTTAGGGAGCACAAGCCCTGCATTTCAGTGCGTCACGACATGCAAACAAAACACGGCAGTAAACAAGCAAGTAGGTGGCACAAACATCATGCATGTTTCTATGTTTAGCATGAAAGTAAAGACGGGTCTATTTGCACACCAAGGCTAGAAACTAAATGCTCTAATGCACTTTATTCCTAGTAGTGGACTGTTATGAACGTAGAAGGAAGAGACCGAGATTGAGAGAGATCTAGAGAAGAAGGAGAGATTAGGCTTAGGGTTGAGAAGGAAGAAGGGGGAATACCTGAATAATAATCTTCATACCCATTCAGGAGAGTCCCGGGGTTATAAATACCCCGGGACTAGAGGGGGCCGACCGGCCCCCTCAAAGGGGCTGAACCGTGTGGTTCAGCCTCGCAGGCCTCCTTTTAGTGATTGAGGGCTGAACCGAATGGTTCAGCCTCGTTGCTCCTTGTGGCCTCCTTTGGTCGTCGAGCATATTGATGTCCCATGAATCGTAACGCGTTCGGGGGCATAACATTCCCCTCCCCATCAAGCACCAGCTTGTCCCCAAGGTGGAAGTCTGGAAACAATTCGCGGAACTCTAGCAGATCAACCCAGGTATTGTGTGCAGCTGTCAAGTTCTTCCATTTAACCAGGATCTCAGGACGATATTCAGTGCCACGCCTTTTCCACTTGGTCAACCATATTTCCTCCGGCGAGGGCCGCAGTTCCCCCGTTGTAGTAGCTTCAGGCAATAGAGGGCTCACCTGAACTGCATCGCCAATCTTCTTTTTTAGAAGGGATACATGCAAGGTCGGGTGTATACGGGAGCCTTCTGGAAGCGCTAAGGTATAGGCCACCGGTCCTACCCGCTGAGTAATGCGGAACGACCCGTAGACCGTAGTACCGTGGTGCCAATTTCTGATTCGCCTTGCGGGAGACGGAGAGCTGCCGGTAAGGTTGGAGTTTGAGGAAGACCTCGTCCCCGACCGCGAATTCCCGCTCTGTCCGATGTTTGTCTGCCTGCGCTTTCATCCTGTCCTGAGCTGCTCTAAGGTTGTCACGCAGGAGGGCCAAGGTGCGATCCCGGTCGCGCAATGTCCGGTTGACCGCTGGAAGTGCTGTGCTACCTGGCCATAAAAACCCAAGGATGGCAGAGGGCGGCCATAGACGACCTCTAACGGGGTAAGCTTGCTGGCTGTATGATAAAAGGTGTTGTAGCAGTACTCCGCCCAATGTAACCAGCGGGTCCAAGTACGTGGCTTGTCATCACGAAGCATCATAGGTATGTCTCTACACCCCGATTGAGAACCTCCGTCTGGCCTTTCGTCTAGGGATGGTTGGCCGTGCTCAGGCGCAACCGCTTATCTTGTAACCGAAAAACCTTCAGCCAGAAGTTACTCACGAACACCGGATCGCGATCCGAAATGATAGACCGGGGCACACCATGAAGTCGAACGATCTCTCGAACAAAAAGATCGGCTACAGATTCCCCGGTGTAGGGGTGGCTCATGGTGAGGAAGTGCCCGTACTTCGAGAGTTTGTCGACCAAGACCAAGATGACTGACTTGCCCTGAGATTTGGGTAGACCGTTTATGAAGTCCATGGAGATCGTGTCCCAGATATTGTGCGGAATTTCCAGCGGAGTAAGCAAGTCCGCTGGGGAGGTTGTTTCATATTTCTGTTGTTGGCAGACCTCTTACTGTTGCACAAACTGCTGAACGTCACGACGTAAGCCTTTCCAAAAGACAGTCACCCTCAGCCGTTGGAGAGCCCGGAGCATGCCGGCGTGGCCCCCCATTGGAGAAGAATGGAACTCATGCATCATAACTATCCTCCAAGCTGAGGTATGTCAAATGACTACTCGACCCTGGGAATAAAGGTGCCCTCCCTGTAACTGGTACCCCGGTGTGTTCGTTTGCTCCTGTCGTAGTGCATCCACGATGATCCGAAGCTCGGGATCCTGTTGCACCTCTTCGTGTATGTCGTCGAGGGAGTCGATCAAGGGACCCGAAATGTGGGAGAGCGAGCTCTCCGGGAGTCGTGCTAGAGCATCGTCGACCACGTTCTCCTTCCCTTGCTTGTAGACGATCTCATAATCATAGCCCAACAACTTGGTCACCCACTTCTGCTGAAGAGGTGAGGCTAACAGTTGCTCCAGGAAGTGTTTCAAACTCTGGTGGTCTGTGCGAACCTTGAAGTGATGTCCCAACAAGTATGACCTCCACAAGGCTACCACGTGTATGATGGCTAGCATCTCATTCTCATAAGTGGACAACCCCAGGGTCCTTGAAGCTAGTGCCTTGCTGAAATAGGCCAGGGGTCTCCCTTCCTGCATCAAAACTGCGCGAATGCCTACCCCGGACGCATCGGGCTCCAACACAAACTCTTTGCTGAAATCCGGTAGAGCCAGAACCGACGCAGTCGTCATGACCCGTTTTAGAGCGTGGAATGCCGCCTCGGCGTTCTCTTGCCACACGAAGGCTTCCTTCTATAATAGCTGAGTGAACGGTCTCGCGATCTTGCCGTAGTCCTTCACGAACCGACGGTAGTAGCCCGTGAGACTTAGGAATCCCCGCAAAGCCCTGATTGTCAGAGGACGAGGCCAAGTTACCATACTCTCGATTTGTGTGGGTCGGCCCGATCTCCCTGAGCCGAAACAAGATGACCCAGATACTCGACCTCCGCCTGGCCGAAAGAGCACTTGGACTGCTTGGCGTATAGCTGATGTTGGCGCAATATGGCGAGAACTTGCTTCACATGCTCCAGATTCTCCTCCCCACTGCTACTGTAGACCAGGATGTCATCGAAAAAGATCAACACTGAACGACGTAGAAGCGGCCGAAAGATCTCGTTCATCATGACCTGAAATGTGGACGGGGCGTTGGATAACCCGAAAGACATCACGAGAAACTCGTAATGTCCATAGTGGGTCCTGAAAGCAGTCTTATCGCTGTCCTCCTCCCGCATCCGAATCTGATGGTAGCCGGAACGCAGGTCCAACTTGGTGAATAGGCACACCCAGTGTAGCTCATCTAACAGCTCTTCAATCATGGGGATGTGAAATTTGTCTTTGATTGTAGAACTATTCAGGCCTCGATAATCAACGTAGAACCTCCATGAGCCGTCTTTATTCTTTACTAGAATGATGGGCGATGAGAAGGAACTGGTACTGGGATGGATGATCCCGACAACGAGCATCTCTCTAACGCTCCTGGAAGACATCTTCGTATTGAGTCAACACGGGTCGCATCTGCTCCGGCACCTCTGATGAAATGTGAGGGGAAGTTGCTAGTCCCATGATCATCGCCATCAAGCTTCCCTGTTCGCCCAGATGTTCCAAACTCCTGATAGAGATCTCCTTCAGTGGAGATGATTTGAGGCCGTGAAGGCAGTAATCCTTTCCAAGCTGTGTGAACTCCATGGTCATCTGGTCCCAGTCGAAGGTGACTCTCTTCAGCTGTCTCAGCCACTGGACTCCTAATACCATATCAGATCCCCGGATGGGCAGAAGGTAGACGTCGGTGCGACAAGTGTACCCCTGTATCCGCAACTCTACTCCCCTCATCACCCCTTCACACCTCAGTTTGCTCCCATCTGCTACCATGACTTGGAAAGCGACGCCACGATCTATTGTGTGTCCCACCTTCATTGCCACGGTTGGGTTGATGAAGTTGTGGGTGCTCCCACTATCAATCAGAATTGTAACCCGCTCCTGGGTTACTTTCTCCGCTATGCGCATAGTGAGGGGGGCCGTACACCCCTCCATTGCCTGTATAGACACCCCGAATTTTGTCAGATCCAAATCCTCCTCTAGTTCCACCTCGGTGGTTTCTTCTTCCTCGTCCTCCTCTCTAAGTATGAAAACCTGGATCTTCTGGCACTTGTGCCCCGGACCATACTTCTCATCACAATTGAAACACAACCCTTTTTCCTTCCTCACCTGAAGCTCATGCCATGTCAGTCTCGTCACCGTCGGTCGGCCAGGTGCCGGATGGTCTCTCCTCGCTGGTGTCGGGGTTGCCGTAGCTCGCACGGTAGTGTGGTTCCTCTGCCTGTTGAAACGTTCCTCTTGGATCCGTGCGAAGCTGATGGCCTGACTCAGGCTTCGGGGAATGTAAGCATGGACTTCATCACGCAGATGATCCTTCAGCCCGGAGATGAAGCAGCTCAGTAGTGTCTTCTCTTCCCATCGCACCCTGTTTGCCATCTTTTCAAACTCCGTACGTTACTCCGTTACCGTCCCCTTCTGCCGTAATTTTTGAAGAAGAGCCTCGAAGTCCTCATATTCCAACGGTCCGAAGCGGACGGTGAATCCCTCAGTAAACTCGTCCGAGTATGCGTAGCTTTGGCCCCTCAAGAACCACTGTGTCCATTGGTATGCGTCGTCCTCGAGATGGAAGGACGCGAGTTGTACCCACTGCTCTTCGGGAATCTCCTGATAAGTGTAGAATAATTTGGCCTTCTGAACCTATTCCAAGGCGTCTCCGCCTTTGAACTTTGGAAAATTCATGCGTGTGCGCTTCTGTGGCATGTACGCCCTCGGGTTCACCTGTCCGTACGCTCCTGCTCCTGTCCACCTCCTGCTGGTATGCGATGCTCTGCGGGAGGGTTCAGTAGTCCCGGGGGTTCGCAAAAATCCATCCCTCCTTGATGCGCTGTCTGTTGAAGCCGTTCGACCCCTTGTCCACCTCCGAAATGAGGTCCTCCTCCTTGGATTCCAACCTGCGGTGGCTGATTGCCCCATTGGCCATTGTTTTCGTGGTCTGCGTTGAGTCCGAAAGCTCGAGGGAGCGGAAGAAGACCCGCAACTCCTCCGATCGGGGCGCCTGAAACTCCTACCGGTCGGAAAGTACCCGCCGAACCCTCGCCGGTGCGCCATCCTCCCCTGAGGCCTGTGTCGGCCTCGATCCAGGCGGCGAAGGTCGTACCCGAGTCTGACGCTCCGTCTGGGAGCCCTCTGCTGGCGCGGGAAACGATCCGCCCCCCCACGGTGCCGATCGATCTGCGTCGGCCTCGTTCCAGGCAGCCAAGGCCGTACCCGAGCCGGACAAGCCCCGCGGAAGCCCCCACTGCGCCGATCGGGACCCTGCCGCTGCAGCGTGTAGATCGGGCCGCAATTCGTCAGACGCGTGGTGCGGAGACATACGTCCAGTGTTTCCGTCGGGTTCGTCGTTCGCCGTCGCCTTCCCCCTCAAATTCTGTGTTAGGAGGGCTTTGATCTCCTCCATGCG
The DNA here is from genome assembly GCA_033032865.1 of Dactylorhiza incarnata. Lineage (NCBI taxonomy): Eukaryota > Viridiplantae > Streptophyta > Magnoliopsida > Asparagales > Orchidaceae > Dactylorhiza > Dactylorhiza incarnata. The sequence goes on along the minus strand of JAWHQI010000109.1, from coordinate 1,332,001 downwards.
GGCGTCGAGCCGTTCTTCCATTTGCTTCGTGGACGTCCTCATGTTTTCCTCGATTGCCGCCACCGTATCCGTCAATTCGGTATAACCCTCTTCTAGGGCTACTAGTCGTGCGGTGGTTTCTTGCGTGCGAGTGGTCACCATGTTCGCAGGATGATTTCTTTGATACCAAATGCTATGAACGTAGAAGGAAGAGAGTGAGATTGAGAGAGATCTAGAGAAGGAGAGATTAGGGTTAGGGTTGAGAAGGAAGAAGGGGGAATACTTGAATAATATTCTTCGTACCCATCCAGGAGAGTCCCGGGGTTATAAATACCCCGGGATAGAGGGGGTCGGCCGACCCCCTTAATGGGGCTGAACCGTGTGGTTCAGCCCCACAGGCCTCCTTTTAGTGATTGGGGGCTGAGCCAGATGGTTCAGCCCCGTTGCTCCTTGTGGCCTCGTTCGGTTCAGCCCCGTTGCTCCTTGTGGCCTCCTTTGGTTGTCGAGCATATTGATGTCCCATTGTCTCGTGAATCGTAACACGTTCGGGGGCATAACATGGACTAGCATGTCCTAGGCTACTGAAACAATATCAAAAAACCCACCAAAGCCCACACTCAAGGCGGTACTCAACTTAACATCATAGGTCGTACTAGGAAGTCACACATCGTGCAACCTGGTACCACAACATAACGCGCGCCGGCGTTCCCTCGTTATGTGCACGACACGTCATACTCACACATCATTTTCATGCCGAACTGCACAACTGCGGGTGCGGTAGAGTGCACCTACCTCTTTGGTCCCTCTCGCCCGCTCCCGTTACCAAAAGCAGGAACTACAGTCCTAAGGCCCATCAACGACTCAAGCACAAGCATAGTGCACTCAAGACACTCCAACCGAAACTAGGAGCACACAAAACTCCAAGTCCACTGAGCATCTCACCGGTTCAGACTCACATGCCAGACTCGCGGTCTCTCCTATGGGTTCGACATATAAAGGGGATACACCTCATGCTACCCATCCATGGTGCGGGTTCGGTTAAGTCTGTTTCCATTGCTCAGGTCATCGTGACACCAACACGATGCGGGTGCGACTTTACCTCGTCCCGTTCTCTCAACTTACCATTAAACAACCTTTCCCATGTGTCGGTATGAGACGTCGATCCACATCGATCCACATGGTGCGGCTCGGTTTGTGTCTGTACTCAACCACCATGCCAAACAACGTCATACCCGAAGGTCCTTTTCCTGCTAAATTGCACGGTGCGGGTGTAGCGCGGCCCATGCCCATTCCATCAACCAGAAGCAAAAGCACACAATCAAAACATAAGCAAAACATAAGCAAAACATGCTACAAGTGCTATCACAACTACCATACACTCTGGGTGGGGATCTAATCAACTCACATAAGATGATACCGCTCCAGGTATCGGAACGACGACAGTGGCTGGCTAGCGGAAGGGACTGGCGCTGGGCGACAGCGGCGGCGACAGTGGCTGAGCTAGGCGGGAGACGGACGAACGAGAGAGGGAGATAGAGAGAGATAGAGAGAGAGAGAGAGAGAGAGAGAGAGAGAGAGAGAGAGAGAAGACAAGGGGAGCAGCCCCTCCAAATTAGATTGATCCAAGGATAACTCCAAACCCTAAGGTGATCCCTTATATAGGGGGAACCCACCTCTACTAATGTTCATAATTAAAAAGACATAAACAAATAATAAAACTGCAAATAAAACTCATGCGCCGGTCGGCCACGTCAGACGGCCCTCGCCGAACCGCTCGCTTCGGTGTTAATACTTGGTCGCGCGCGAGCCTTCCTCGAGTACACCTGCCATTCCGGCTCGTCTGATTGGATGTCGGTAACAATACCACCATCTGGGAAATTTGCCTTGTCCTCAAGGCAATAATCCGGAAACTGTCGGCGAAAGTCATCCCGCAATAGCCAAGTCGCGGACGTCCGGGGGCGGTTGCGCCACGCCACCTTGATCTCCTCCGGTTGGGCCGCTCCGGCCGTGGGTGTGCGCTGATCCAGAATGGCTTCCGGGTAGAGTGGCTCTGAGCTGGGCGTGTCCAAGTCAGTCGGAATATGATCGGATACCGGATGATCGCCTATCACCCGCCGCAGTTGTGAAACATGAAAGACAGGATGAATGCGAGCGGTGTCGGGAAGGCGGAGGCGATATGCCACGGCATCAATGCGGCTGAGGATCTCGAAAGGTCCAAAGAAACGCGGAGCGAGCTTGGGCGACGTACGGCGGGCCACCGTGAGTTGGCGATAGGGGTGGAGCTTAATGAACACACGCTCACCCACTTGGAACTGAAGGTCCCAGCGTTTTCTGTTGGCAAACGACACCATCTTTGCCTGAGCTCGCCGAAGATGGTGTTTTAAGCTGTCCAATATGACGTCCCGATCGTGGAGATGATCCGCCAAGCTAGCCACCGGGCATTCACCGGGCATGTAACGGAGCACGGTCGGCGGTGGTCGGCCATATACCGTCTCGAAGGGCGAGGTGTGGGCGGTATGGTGGTACGCGGTGTTGTAGGAGTATTCCGCCCAACCAAGCCATTTGGCCCAAGACCCTGGCCTCTCCCCGATGAAGCAACGCAAATAGGTTTCCAAACACCTGTTGAGGACCTCAGATTGGCCATCCGACTGCGGGTGGTATGCAGTGCTCATCCGGAGTTGGGTTCCCTGCAACCGGAATAGTTCGGTCCAGAAGCAACTGAGAAAAAGAGGGTCCCGATCGCTGACGATCGAACGAGGAAACCCATGCAGACGGACTATCTCCGCGATGAAGCAGTCGGCCACCGATGCGGCCGTGTAGGGGTGGCGAAGCGGAATGAAGTGTGCGTACTTCGTGAGGCGGTCGACGACCACCAATATGCAATCGAAGCCGTTGGAGCGGGGCAACCGGGTGATGAAGTCCATAGCTATGTCCTCCCAAATACGTTCTGGTACCGGTAGGGGCTGCAGGAGGCCGCCGGGGAACATTGTCTCGTATTTGGCCTTCTGACATGGAAGGCAAGCCGCCACGAATGCTTTCACCTGGCGGAGCATGTGGGGCCAGAAAAGCGAGGCCGCCAACCGACGGTTGTCCGATAAGCGCCCGCGTGGCCGCCTGCAGGGGTGGAGTGGAACTCCGCAAGCAAAGCCGGAATCATCGCTGAGGAAGCAGACGGGACGAGGCGGTCCCGATGAAAAAGGCGGCCCCCTATCAAGGTGAACGGCGGTCTGGAGGCAGGGTCGGTCAGCAATGCGGCCCGGATGTCTTGAAGGTGCGGGTCCCGGTCCACCTTTTGTTGAATGGTCGCGACATCGTCCCACACCGGCCGGGAGATGGCGGTCAGTTCCGGCGCTTGCGGGCGGCGGGAAAGCGCGTCGGCCGCCCGATTGGTCTTGCCGGGGCGGAATTCCACGGTGAAATCATAGCCAAGCAACTTGGCCACCCAAACCTGCTGCGTTGGCGTGGCTATCTTTTGCTGAAGAAGATAACGAAGGCTGTGGTGATCGGTGCGGATGATGAAGGGGCGCCCCAGGAGATACGGCCGCCAGTGTTGGACCGCCAAGACAAGCGCCATGAGCTCATTTTCGTACGCCGAGCGGCTGCGCACCGCATTGGAGAAAGCCCGGCTATAAAAGGCGATGGGCCGGCCGGCTTGCATCAAGACGGCGCCGACGCCTGTGCCCGAGGCATCGCACTCGACGATGAAGGTTTGTTGGAAGTCCGGCATGGCCAAAACTGGGCCGTGGATTAAGGCCGTTTGGAGCGCCGTGAAGGCCTCCATTGCCGCCGGCGGCCAAGTGAAAGGTCCCTCCTCGGATTTCTTTAGCAGCTGCGTGTGGGGGCGGGCCAAGCCGCCGTAATTGCTGATGAAGCGCCGGTAGTACCCTGTTAGGCCGAGGAAGGCCCGGACGTCGTGTAAGGAGGCGGGAGTTGGCCACCGCAACACTGCCTGAACTTTGTCTTCGTCCATGGCCACGCCGTGGGCCAAGATTGTATGGCCCAGATAGCTGACAGTAGCGGTGCCGAAGGTGCACTTCTTGCGGTTGACCGTGAGATGATGTACGCGGAGAGTGGCGAACGTCTCCCGAACATGACGGAGGTGGTCCTGCCAAGTTGGACTGAAGACAAGAATATCATCAAAAAAAACCAGAACATGCTTACGCAGAACAGGGCGGAAGATCTCATTCATGGTGGCTTGGAATGTCGCGGGGGCGTTGGTGAGGCCGAACGACATGACCAGGAACTCGAAATGTCCATCGTGCGTCCTGAAGGCCGTCTTGGGCACGTCTTCCGGCCTGACCCGAATTTGGTGATAGCCTGCCCGGAGGTCCAATTTGGTGAAGCAAGTCGCGCCGTGGAGCTCGTCCAAGAGCTCCTGAATTACCGGGATAGGATATTTATCCGGTACCGTTGCCTTGTTGAACTCCCGGTAGTCCACGCAGAATCTCCAGCTGCCATCTTTCTTGCGGACGAGTAACACCGGGCTGGAGAAGGGACTAGCACTGGGTCGGATGATGCCGCCTAACAACATCTCGCGAACGAGTCGTTCGATCTCGTCCTTTTGGGCGTGCCCGTAACGGTATGGTCTCACGGACACCGCAGAAGATCCCGGGTGGAGAACGATAGCATGATCAGTTGGTCGAGGGGGTGGAAGACCCGAGGGGGCGGTGAAGACGTCCTCGAAATCCGCAAGGATGGCGCTCATGTCCGCCCGATGGGTGCGGCCGCCTCGGAAGGGGTCGCCTGAAGGGGCCACAGCCAGGCCGAGAAATCCACGTCGACGACTCGGGTCATCGCCCGATAGGACAGCGGGGACCGGAGGAGAGTAGGGTCGCCCACCAAGCGACATTGGCGGCCCTGCTGTTGAAATATCATCGTCATCGACGCCCAATTCACCCGAACGTCTCCAAGGGTCTCGAGCCACGCCACGCCGAGGATAGCGTCGAGGCCACCCAACTCGAACATGTAGAAATCAGCCGTGACCTGGCACGAGCCGACTGTCATGGACACCTCCTTGCACTGGCCCAAGGTCGGACGGCGGCGACCATCGCCCAGGCACACCGAGAAGTTTGGTGACGGATCCACCGGTATGGCGAGCTCCTGTGCCAACTGGGCGGACATGAAGTTGTGACTGGCCCCACTGTCCACCATCACAATGACGGGGCGGTTACAAAGTTCTCCGACCAACTTCATGGTGCGGGGTCCTGTCAATCCCCCGACAGAGTAGAATGGCAGTTCTAACAAGTTGAGAGGAGCGTCCTCGAGGTCGGTGGGGGGAAGAGCGGATGGGGCCTCCAGCTGTGGCAAATCCTCGGTGGTGGCGTGCCCGTCGCCGTCGCTGAAGATTGCGTGGAATTCCTTGACGGGGCAAACATGCTGAGGCGAGTAAGGTTGGCGGCAGCGGAAGCATAATCCGCGGCGCCGAAGGTCGTTGTAGTCCACGGTGGAGAGGCGGTTGTGTCCGTCCGGACGAGCCGGCCAAGGGTGTGGCGCGGGGGCCGGCCGAGGGCCGGTATCACGCACGGGATGGTGACGGAGAGGTTGTAGGTCGGTGTGCCGGGGGCTGATGTCCGCCTCAACCGCACGGGCAAGTGCCAATGCTTCGGAGACCGTGCGTGGGTGATGAGTGCGAATACGCGAGTGGATATTTGGAAGGAGGCCTTGCAGAAAAAACCCCAGGTAGTGGTCGGGCGGGAGGCCGGGGACTTGGGTGACGAGAGCGACGAACTCATCGATGTATGCGTCCACCGTGGTCGATTGCCGGGCGGAGCAAAGCCGCTCGATAGCGGAGCCGGTGTAGCGGGAATCGTACCGGCTAATCATTTCTTGTTTGAATTCATGCCACACAATGAGGGGTTGCACTTGGCGTAGCCAACGTGCCCAATGGAGGGCCGAGCCGTCCATGCCGACCATAGCGGTGCCGACTTGATCCGCCGGGGGAGTGCCATTGAGGTCGAAGTACTGCTCCGCACGGGCAACCCATCCCATAGGGTCCGTACCGGCGAAGGATGGAACTTCCATTGCGTATGTGGGGCAAGGCACAGGACAAGGCGGAACAACCGGGCACGGCTGGGGCGCCGCTGGCGCACGAACACCCGCCGCGAGCGGGGAGGGAGGGGTGCCGAGCAGCGAGGCCGCGTCCGCCATGGTGCCTGATGACGGCGGCGTGCCCGACGGTGGATGCAGGGCGTCGAGGCGCAGGAGGATGGAGTACTGAGTCGCTAAGACGGCCTCCATCATGGATTCGAGCTTGGAGATCTGCGAGCCCTGGATCGCGACGTTAGCCGCGAGGGAGGAGGCGTCGTCGGCGGCGGAGGAGGAGTCGGCGGGGTGCAGGCGAGTGTTGGGGGCCATTAGGGTTTCCGGCGGCGGAATTGACGCGGGCGGAGACGGCAGGTGTCGGACCAATGATACCGCTCCAGGTATCGGAACGGCGACAGTGGCGGCGACAGTGGCTGGCTAGCGGAAGGGACTGGCGCTGGGCGACAGCGGCGGCGACAGTGGCTGAGCTAGGCGGGAGACGGACGAACGAGAGAGGGAGATAGAGATAGAGAGAGAGAGAGAGAGAGAAGACAAGGGGAGCAGCCCCTCCAAATTAGCTTGATCCAAGGATAACTCCAAACCCTAAGGTGATCCCTTATATAGGGGGAACCCACCTCTACTAATGTTCATAATTAAAAAGACATAAACAAATAATAAAACTGCAAATAAAACTCATGCGCCGGTCGGCCACGTCAGACGGCCCTCGCCGAACCGCTCGCTTCGGTGTTAATACTTGGTCGCGCGCGAGCCTTCCTCGAGTACACCTGCCATTCCGGCTCGTCCGATTGGATGTCGGTAACATAAGATCCTACATGATCATTCACCATTATTAAGCCATTAGATAACATCGAACACATACGAGCTCAAACTCGATATCACACGAATAATTTTCACAAGAGCGCCCACACATCATACTCCGCTCAAAATCCGATAAAGAGGGATTGACAAATTAAACCCCCAACGTCCCTTACGGCCGATCTTATGTGTAGGGGTTCACCATTACCTATGCCATGAAGGATCATCACCCTATTATACATCTATTCCAAATTTGGAGCTTTTCACTCAACGTCGATAAGTACGATAATGATCCATATGACAAAATACCGAAAATCAACTAATCATCATCGATTTATGTCAAATTCTTTCGTCGTCACCATGTTCCTCTACAGGTAAAAACCACACATCGACATGGCTTCGCTATAAACTTAGGCCCTACACGGACTCTCACGGGCTCAACCAACATCGATTCTCAACCCACAAGCGAACACGGCAAAAGAAACATGAATAATTATCCGATGTAAAGTATGCAATCAACATCACCGATTTGTGCTTATCGCCACGGGTAGGCTTCACACAATATGCCTAGTCCGAAATCACTCGTCGGACATTTCTAATGCAATTTATGTCGGGGATGGACACAATCAACCTGGTGGTTCACACTGAACTGTGGTCACCCCAAGCTCTCTAATTCGAGACACCGGGTGCCACAAAATCACTACATAACAAGCATACAAACAATCGAGTCCTAAACCCGGAGAGAAGAAGATCGTTACCTGCGTCCAATCCTTCCAGACCATAGAAGCCTCAAGGATTTGGGTGGAGAGTGATCGCGACGCGGTTTCCTTGGGTTGGCGGCGATGGCTTGTCGGAGGAAGATCTCTAACTCCGGCGGCAACACGCTTCTTCTATTACTCTTCCTTTATCGGCAACATCGACAACATCGACAACTTATGGCAAGAGATAAGCCTCCAAATCTTCAAGCTCTCGCTCGTCCAAGCCGCAACCGACAAAGAGGTGTCTACAAGGAGGCTCAGAGACAACCCCACTCTCCTCCTCTTCTCAGTTAACGTCGCACAAGAACTTGACAAAGGAGGCCCAGAGGCTCACAACTCTACTTCCTCTAGGTCGGCGGTAAGAGAGGACAACAGCTCGTCGGCGACATCGGGTCAGCACACGCAGAGGAGGGCCACAAACGATCAACCCTCCTTCTCGATCGACGACAGCAGAGAGGGGCTCGGACGTCGGCTCACGACGAGGATTCGATCTCCCTCTCCTCTCCTTACGGAGCACACTGACGAAGGCAAGACACAATCACATTCATTTAAAAAAATAAGCATCAAACATCAGTTCATCTTCTTGGTCAGATTTTTATCTATTCTACTCATTAATCATTCATTACTATCATTTATATCTCTTAAAAAATAGAATTAATGTGATCACTTGCATCATATCTAAGTCTTAACACTCGATTATATTTCACAAACATTAAATCATGCAAAAATTATTGAGTTCTTACATTATATCATTTGGAAATAAGGTCTGCAACAGAAATCACATTTAGACGCAAGTCTCTGAGCCTGGAGCCTTAGGCGCGCCTGAGGCGCGTCTTTAACAACATCATGATTCCGCCATCCGCTCACCACCCCGTTATTCACACACCTAGATATAAATTCTAATTTAGATTGGGGCGTTACAATTCAGACCCCGACTCACATTTGAGCATGAGAATAATTGGTGGCATGAAGGTTGTCAAAGGGGATGCGTCCATTCAAAACTTTTATAATGATATACGTAATCTCATGATTCTCATCCCCCATAATATGCCAATATTTTTGATAAAATGCGAGAGAAAAACCATCGGGACCAGAACATTTGAGAGGAGTCATACTGGAGAGTGCCTCATGCACCTTCATCATGTACCCATTGTACATTCCCATTTTTCACTTATTTTAAATTTTCTATTTGTAGGAATATTTTTGAATTATTTCCCCATTCAGTTTAAATTTTATTAATAATTCCTACTCGTTCGCAATTTCATTCCTATTTACTGTACACTCCCCAATTATATACATATTAGTTCTCATTGAAAACCACCTAAACCCTCGAATGATCTCGCCGACCTCCTCCATTTCTGTCGCTAGCCTCCCGTCTACCGCCACCCGCTCGCCGAAAGTCGTCGAAAGCAGACCTCGACTTCTTGCAAACGCTGGCCGTATCCACCTCATCCACTCGCTGCCTCCATCCACTGGCCGAGTGATATGTGCTCCGGATTGGGAATGCGTAACGGGCCGGCGATGCATGGAGCTCCGAGAGTGATATTCGCTTCTCGCTGGGGAGGCCATTGTTGCGGTTGTTGGGCGGCCGATGAGAGTTGCGGCGATGATGGAGGAGTCCACCTTGTATCCTGAAAGGGGAGGAGACAGAGAGAGATTGAGAGAGATCCCTGCAAGAGCCAAACCAAGCAAATATATAGGTTGCATGCCCGTTAGGCTTAGACAAATGGGATAAAGCAATATTAAAAGCTAATAAGTGGCTGCCCCCCATCTGGGCATTAAACAAATGGGATAATAACAAGTGTTACATAAATATAATGAGGTCTGCACGTAAGGTCCCATCACCAGGCTTGGTCCACATGAAGATCATGGTAGCAAGCTTGGTCTACGTGAAGATTATGGTGGCTGTCTTGGTCCTTGTGAGGATCATGATTGCTGTCCGCCCCATGAAGGTTGAACTCCGCCTCGTTCGCTGGTTCGTTGCGTGCGCGACGTTGGTAGATGTTGCCCCAACGCGGGTTTGCGGTGACTTGATCCGTAACATCGCCTTCCTCTTCGACTGGCAGCTTGTCCTCAAGCTGGGTAGGGAGTGGCACGAGCGGATTGGTTGGCGGCTCACCGATGAATGGTTTCAACCGTTAGATACGGAAGACATCATGAATGCGAGCAGTGTCCGGGAGGTGAAGTTGGTAAGCCACGTCGCCGATTCGTTGGAGGATTTTGAAGGGTCTGTGGAAGCGTGGGCTGAGTTTCTCCGAGAGTGAGGGTCGGCGGACAGATAGTAGGCGGTAAGGGCGAGCCTTTAGCTATACCCAATCGCCTTTTGCTGAAGGCGAGGTCATGATGACAACGGTTGTAACGAAGTTTCATTCAGTTTTGGGCTTAGAGTATGTGCTCTCTTGCTAGTGCCAAAAACGGGTCACGATCTTGGAGTTCTTGCTCCACCGTGGAAATAGAAGAGGAGCCATGGCCATAGGAGATGAGACGGGGTGGTTCACGACCATAGATTAGTCGAAAGGGGGTTGTTTGGAGTGTTGTGTGATAAGAAGTATTATAGCAATATTCGATCCAAGGAAGCCACCGTACACATCCTTTGGGTCGATCACCTGTCAAGCAGTGAAGGTACATTTCGACCGTCCGATTTACCACTTCGGTTTGGCCATCCGATTCGGGGTGCTATGTCGAGAAAAAGCTAATTTAGTGCCGCTGAGTGTGAATAATTCCTTCCAAAAACGGCTTGTAAAAACTGTCTCGTTCGGAAACGACGGACTTTGGTATGCCATGCAAACAGAATACCTCCGCGAAGAAACTTTGTGCGACGCTCTCGGCGATAAGTGGCCGGCCTAGTGCGATGAAGTGTGCCCATTTGGAGAAGCAATCAACGACCCCCATAAGGATTGATTTACCTTTGGACGTTGGAAGCCCTTCCACGAAATCTATTGAAACATCCACCCATATTTGAGTGGGGACGGGTAGTGGTTGCAAAAGACCGGCCGGTAGGAGGTTGTCGGTTTTGTTTTGCTGGCATGTAACGAATCGGGGGATGAAGTCCTGAACTCGCCGACGGAGACCCTTCCAAAAGAATTCGCGACGAACACGTTAGAATGTTTTATGGACTACTTCATGACTGCGGCCGTGGGTGTCCTCCAATATGCGAACAATGATGTTGGAGGTGTGGTCGAGGTAGATCCGCCCTTTGTAAAGAATGAGGCATGTATGGACGGTTCAAAAAGGTGGAGTAGTGCCTTCCTGTATGCGATGAACAAACTCGGATAGGGTGGCCGATTGTTGGTTCTCGCGGAGGAGGTCCTCGACGATGGTGGCGGACGACCCCGAGATTGCAAACAGATTTTCGATTGGCGAGAGCGTGTCGTCGGGGTGAGCGCGACCGGAGAGCGCGTCGGCTGCGCGGTTTAAAGTTCCTGCTTTATATTCAACACGAAAATTGAACCCAAGGAGTTTACTTACCCAGAGTTTTTGGCGACGGTTTGCCATGCGGCGGCTGAAATATGCGATGGGGTGGCTATTTTACTCGAGCACAACGCCATAACCTTGATCGGACGCATCACACTCGACATTAAATTTTGTGGTAAAATCTGGAAGGTTGAGCACCGGGGTGGTGATGAGAGCTTGCTGAAGGTTTGTAAAGGCAGTGGAGGCCGTTGCACTCCAAGCAAACGAGTTCTTGCGGAGAAGAGTGATGAGCGACTCGACAATGGAGCTATATCCTCGATTGAAGTGGCGGTAGTAGCCCGTAAGTCCCAAAAATGGGGCTATAGCCGCGATTGAGAGATTCTCATTTCTTGTTTATAAATTAACCGTTAACCTTCTTCTACCTTCAGGGTAAGACCCCTTTCTCTCTTCTATATTCGACCGATGCACCTTTTCCCCTCACCCCGCGTGTGTTTGGTTGCACAACTTTCGTCCACACTCCTGCATATGCTCGCGATAAACTCTTCGCTCGCGCCACCAAATGTATCTTCGCTGGGTACTCTCCAACTCAGAAGGGATATCATTGTTTTAACCCTATCTCCAAACAACAATATGTCTCCGCTCACATCACCCTTTTTGAGTCTACCCCTTATTTTCCAAGAATTGAGGGACCCTTAGTCTTGAGATCTCTCCTCTCTCTATCACCTATGTTTCTTCGTTCCATATCATTCAAGCTTCTTCACCAGATATCTCACATCTACCACCACTCCTGAACATATATGCCCAATTTCCCCTTTCCATATCATTATCGCCGCCGTTTTTCCTCCCCACCTGGCCTTGCTCCTTCAACTCCAGAGTCCTCGCTGTCAGCTCTTAGGCCAGCGTTCTCCTCTTTGGAAGATTTCTACACTTCAGTAGACTCGGACCTGGATCTTCCCATTGTTTTGCGAAAAAGGGGAAAGGGAGAGTACACAACATCCTCTAACTAATGTTGTCTCATATGCCAATCTCTGTCTTTCATGCAACAAGTTTGTCTAGGCACTCTCTACAACCACTGTTCCTACTACATATGAGGAAGCTTTTCGTATACCTTGCTGAAAAGAGGTTATGAATTAGGAAATCTCTGCCTTATCATCATGGGGTACCTGGACTCTTGTCCCTACCTCGTTTGTGGGCGATGTTGTTGGTTGTCGCATTTTTAAATACGCTCCTCAGGTGCGCTTATGGCTCAATGCTCACCAGGCTCATACGTTTGCGCCTTTGTGCGTCTTTTTACGCCTTTGGAGCATAAAAGACGCGTCTAAGTGCGATTTTTGTTATAAACTTTTCTTTTCAAAATAAAGATAGAAATAATGTTAGAACTCTATAATTTTTGCATGATTTAGTATTTTTGAAACATAATCGAAAGTTAAGCCTTAGATATGATGCAAGTGATCACATTGATTCTATTTTTTAAGAGATATAAGTGATAGTAATGAATGATTAATGATTAGAATAAATGAAGAATTTGATCTAGAAGATGAACTGATGTTTGATGTTGATCATTTAAAATGAATGTGATTGCGCATTGTCTTCGTCAGGCGCGCTCCTGGGCCTTGAGACTTGCTCTTAGGCTCCAAGACCCCTTTGCGCCTTGGTGCGCCTTGCGTCTTTAATAACTAAGCATCGTTGTCATCAAGTTTTTACCAAATGACACTGTGAATCGATACACGAATCGTCTAGTTATCAAGGGCTTCACCTAGACATATGATGTTGATTTCTTTGACCCCTTCTCTCCGGTTGCACGCATAAGTACTATCCGGGTCCTCTTCTTTGTTGATGTCAATCGGAGTTGGCAAATATCTTAACTAGAGCTGTCATGATTCCTGTTCGGTTCCAGTTTTACTAAAAATGTGAACCGAACCCTTAAGGTAACGGTTCTTCAAATTTGAACCACAATCTTATTTGGTTAAACTGGTTCCAGTTTCAGTTCCAGCATAATTTTTGAAACTGTCATGCCTACGGTTTCGATTCTGGTTCATCAAGAACCAAAACCAAATTATTCATTAGCGGTTCGATTCGGTTCCATGCGGTTCCAGCTCGGTTTCTATTTCTACCGAGTGAACATCCAAAGCCATTTAATTGTTCTATATATAATATGAGCAATCTCACATTCATTCACCACTTAATTTTAATCTCAATTACATTATTTTACACAAATATCACTTTTATTCTTCTTCTAATACACAAATTCATATAATCTTCTTAATTTTTTGTTTGTTTCGAAACATTCATATTCCTGCTCACATTCTTATCATCCTAACTTATATAAATGAAAATTACTGTAACGATAAATCATAAAATCAATACAATATCACACTCCAAATGGCAGTTTTACAAAATTATATTTTCATATGAATGATATACGTCCTTTCTCGCATATTAGTCTCGAAGTAATTATCTTCTTTTGACCAGAGTCTTAACTCATTATATCATCATCTAGATCCAATATTCAATATAATAGTTTTACAATATTCAAATGTATTACACCAACATATCATTTGATGTTTTGAAGTGTTTAATTTGAGAAGTAAAAAAATGCTTCATTTTCCACCAACGTAGATACAACTTCAGAGGGTGATTCAGTGCATAACTGGAGTCTGAATATTCACAAACAAGAATGAAACTATACACGAATCAAGCTAACACCACCTCAATCTCCCCCCACAGTTTTCTCACAACGAGATTTCCCGCCCTTCACGATGATTCACAGAGTCTTCACAAAGATTTGCATACCTCCCCAGAGGCGGAGAATGAGGTGGATGCCTGGAGGGTGCACTCCTTTTGAATGTTATAGTCCACGAGAGTGAGAGAGAAGGGCAAAGAGAGAGGGTGAGTACCTTTCCCCGAGAAGTGGTGGAAACGAGTGTTTCTTCGTCAAGAGCATCGAGAATGCAAAGAGGTTGGAGACGACGAGGCGTTGCGGGGGTCTAGGTCGACGGGAAGGGCCATTAGTTGGAGATGCAGAGGGTGGGAGATTGGTGAGTGTACGAGTGGTTGGAGACGAGTCAACGTCTGAGAATTGGGATGCGGACTTTCTAGCTGCAGATAATTTTTTTTTGTAGGAATATATATATATATATAATGTATTTGCCTGGTTGCCCGCAACACTTCATTTTATTCGGTGCCAACTCTTTTGGCGTCATACGATAGGGAGCACATGATATCAGTCTCGCTCCCGACACTAAATCTATTGTGAAATCAATCTCCCTTTGCGGTGGTGTACCTGTAAGTTCATCAGGAAAAACATCTTCGAACTCTACCACCACCGACATATCTTATATGGTAACTTCTTAGAGCGGGTCCCCAACAAAGCTATGATTGCTTCACTACCTTGTTTCACCGCACACATCACTTGCATAATAGAAATTACAGAGGATGTGACGTCAGTCAAACCTCCAAACTGTACCTCATCTAGGCTTCCACTCCTCAAAGTTACGTTTTTCAAATTATAATCTATTAGCCCATCGCTCCGCGAGCCAATCCATTTATAAAATCTCATCAAACTCTGCTAAAGGCAACACCGCCGCTTCCAGATCAAAGTCACGATGATCTATCCTCAAGATAATACTGCCTCTTCTATTTGTGCTTAGGAAAAACTCATTCGACTTCCTCTTGCTTAGCTCCACTCCCGCATAGAACGGATCCACTCCAATACCTCAGACATTATATATTTATATTATTATAATATGTATGGAGTTGTAAGAGTTTAATTTTTTGGAGGGAGATTAAGAGGAAGGATGAAAATATTATTATATAATTATAATAATAATAAACGGGTGTGGTTCGGTTCTACTTCAGTCCGGACCGGGCTTAGAAACTCTGAAACAACTCGAAATTTATATGTTGCAGTTCCGGTTCCGGCCCGGATAATAAAATTAAGGAACCACACCCGGACCATTGTTGTTCACGATTCCAAAATTCAAACATGACCCAAATAATTCGCGAACGGTTTGGTTCTATGCGGTTCGAGTTCGGTTCTTGTTCGGTTTATGGTTCTCGGTTTTAAGTGGCAACTCTCGTCTCAGCTTAATGTAAAAAATTCATTCCTTTATAGTGACTTACACTAAGAACTCTATATGGATCAACCTCCTGCTTATGTTGCGCAGGGGGAGTCTCAGGTGTGCAAACTTTGGAAGGCCATTTAGTCTCAAACAAAGCCCTTACACATGGTTTGTTAAATTCAGCCAAGTCGTCTCTACCATTGGTTCTCTAGAAGCATTGCTGAACACTCCCTCTTTATATGGAAAACAACCATGACCTGGTTATTCTCGCTATTTACGCCGACGACATTCTTCTTACCGGAGATGACTCTCATGGAATAGAGAAAACAAAGAAACATCTTCGAGAGCATTTTGTTACAAAAAATATGAGTCCTTCAAGATACTTATTGGGAATTGAAATTGCGAGACACAATAACTCTACAGTTCTCTCCCAACGCAAGTATGACCTAGATTTACTATATGAAATCGATCTCCTTGGAACAAAACCTGCTCGGAATCCCATGCTTATGGGCGCTGACAAACTTTGGGATGAGACATCCCCTCTCCTATAGGATATTACTCGATACAGACGTCTGATCGGTAAACTTATCTATCTTACAATAACCAGATCTGACATCTCCTATGTTGTTGGGAGGGTCAATCAATTTATGCAGGCTCCTAGAGAGTGTCTTCTGGAAGCAACTTTAAAAATATTAGAATACATCAAAGGGTCTCTGGGAAAAGGACTATTGTTCAAAGAAACAATCATTTATGCATTGAAATATATTTTGATGCAAGCTATGCAAATGATAAAGGAGATCAAAAATCCACTTTTGGATTCTGCTCATATGCGGAGGAAATATGGTAACGTGGAAAAGCAAGAAACAAGTAGTAGTGTTCAGGTCAAGTGCTAAAACTGCATACATAAGTATTAATCAGACTGCTTGTGAGTTGAAGTGGTTGAGAACACTTCTAAAAGATTTGAGAGAAATCTACGATTTTACTCTACCGATGTTTTGTGATAATAAAACTGTTATCTACATATCTAAAAAGCAGTGTTCCATGAAAGAACAAAACATATTGAAGTTTATTGTCACTTCATCAGAGAGAAAATTATTAAAAAGTAAATATGCACTCCGTTTGTTTCTTCAGATAAAGAGTTGACTGACGTCTTCACAAAACTAGTTTCTCCCTTTTTTTTTCCAGATATTTGTGTCCATCAGAGAGCATATTATTAAAAAGTAAATATGCACTCCGTTTGTTTCTTCAGATAAAGAGTTGACTGACGTCTTCACCAAACTAGTTTCTCCCTCTTTTCAAATATTTGTGTCAAGCTGAGAATGCTCGATATCTATGCTCTAGCTTGAGGAGTGTTAAAGCCCAAAACTAAAAGCCCACATAGGGGCCCATTGTAATTTTCTCCTTTTTGTATTTAGTCCCACATCTCTAAGTGTACATCCTTCTTCCTCCTCTACTCTATATAAAGTGAGCAGCTCCCATAAAATAATTTAGATTTTTTTAAATAATAATAATTTATATTTCAAAGTCTCGTAATGTATTATACTTTTGTATTTATTAGAAATTGATGTTTATGTATAAGAATAAATTTAGGTAAAGTCTTATACATTTAACAATATCATTTTTTATTCCAAGTTCAAATAAAACTCTTAGTGTTGAATGACTCTAGCATTTTACTATTTTATCAAGGGCCTCTACCATTGAACAATTATCGAGCAGTTTTGAGGAACTCAATTTTGTCTCCTTCCTTCTCTTTGCTGCTTTGTAGCTGAGAAAAGCATTTCCAGAGAAACGATTAAAATGCTTCTCTCCTCAAGAACTTCACCGATTGAGCCCAAAGAATGTCAGAGCTTCTTTGTACGGTCTTCGTCCCCGACGATTCTTATGGCCACTAAAGCACTAGAATGTTAAATATGTTCATATCTTGTCGATTCATGCTTCCACCGCTAGATGTGCTATTTCATCCTTGCCCACACTGTTTGGCATCGCTATCGCACATCAGCTACGTTCCGTCATCCGGAGCCCTTGAGGATTTATTCACGCCATAGCTGCGTGTAGGATCGTCGTATGGACGATTCAAGTCTATAGACGCATTCAAAGTGTTTTTTTTTATATTTCTAAGTTTTTTTCATATATTTTTAGTCCGTTTGGCGGACCATTTTGTTCATTCCAAACCGACAATCTAGACCGTCAACGTTGAGGGTTGGCTTGGCTTTTAGTATGGAAGCCTCATAATCCTCTGGGTTTTGACATTGAAGAAATGGAGCCCTTTCTCTCGGTCATGACATGAAGCCGCCCCTCTGATGCAAAGCCAGCTCATCAATCCCCTTCCCCTCCTTTCCACGACAGATCCCAGGACACCATAGCTGATACCACACAAATCTACAGGAGATGCACAACCGAAACTCTACCCTAAATGCGACGCAACTAGGAATAAATGACACTTCATGCAATCCAATCAAATGTAGGCATGATGCGTATGTGGATGCTTTTGTTCGATTGCCAATTACAATAATTAATTAATTAGGATAAAACAAAGTCAGGAGCACATTCGTTCGCATCAATTTTTAATTGGAATAGCAACATGAATTCACAAAATGATTGAGGCGCAAATTATATTTAAGCGCAAGTCGAATGGAATTCACAAATCAAGCGACGAATAATAACATTACACGCACATGAAAGTTAGATCTCACAAGCAATAGTCTGACCATTCAACATAAAGAGAAATAAATAACATTCATACCAAGATTTGCTCATGCATGCGGCGGCGTGATTTGGGGGAGTAGATCCGTTAGCGACAACGACCTCGGATTGACGGGTGGCTCAACAAAAAGGGTGGCTGTAGTGGCTGGACAAGAAGGGAGTGAGGTTATGGCAGTGGGAAGGTGGCGGTAGGGCTGGAATAGGGTTGACGGGAGGAGGGGGGACTGTAGGGGAGGTGACGGGAGGAGAAGCTGGCTGGAATAGGGTCGACAGGGAGTGGGGTTGGCTGTAGGAGGGTTGACGGGATGTGGGGTGGCTGTAGAAGGGCTGGCGGGATGTGGGTGTGGCTGTAGGGGATGCGCTGGGAGGTAGGGCTGGCTGGATAGGATTGACAGAGGGTGGCTGCGACTGGAGGATCGACAGGAAGTGTCTGCTGGATGAGGGTCGACAGGAAGTGGCTGCTGGATGAGGGTCGACAGGAAGTGGCTGCGGCTGGAGGAGGGTCGGCAGGAGAAGGCTGCGGCGGGAGGAGGGTCGACAGGAGGAGGCTACAACGGGAGGAGGGTCGGCAGGAGGGAGGGGTGCGACTGGAGTCACGCACGAGGAGGGCACCACTCGAGTCCATCGAGAAAACCGGCGGATCACAAAATGCGCAATCGTCTGATCCCTAAATTAGTCGCACCTGCATGAATAAATAGGAGGGGGGGGGGGGGGGGGGAGATAACAGAGCTAGGGCACCCGATCAGACGGCTAATAACGTTCAGGCCGATCCTGTGCGAAGTACAACACAAAATACATAAAATAATATATAAAAAAGACTCGGAACGACCATCCGGGCGCATCCGCGGACTCAGATCGCCCATCACCGCCTCCTGTGGGAATACATGTGCGTGTGTCATCGATCACCATCAACTCCCCACGACTTGAAAACACTCATTTCCGGTGAGTGGAGACGGTCATGCTCTCGGCGTAAGTCCGGGGTGAGTCTCCCGAGCTCCTCAACAGAAATCCAGGTGTCGTCAGAAGCTGGACGGGCGAACCAATGAACCAGGTACCGCAGAACAACTCGACCGCCCATCGTAGTGAAGTCATGACCAATGATCTGTAATACATCTCCGGTAGGCGCAGCCAACCGTGGAAGCAATCTATCTCCGTCTGAAAGTGGGGCAGTGGAACCGTCGTAAGGGTGGCATGGTCCTCCGAGTGGTGCTCAACCGACCGAGACTGCCCGAGAATGGTAATAGTTGAAGAGCTATGGAGGGATGGGGAAAGCTGTGGCTCAGGGGTAGCTGGGGATAATGGAACTGCATACACACGCTCCTCATAGTAAGGAGTTAAATCCTCTATATTGAATACCCGGTGGATTCCCATTGCCGGAGGGATATCAACCTCATAAGCGTCGTACCAATCCGTCGAATGACTGTGTAGGGGCCCATTCGGCGAGCACTTATCGTTTTTGCTGTTCCCGATGGGAACCTCTCAAATCATAGGTGAACTGTTACCTGCTCCCCAATTGCAAAATTCTGATCCCTCCTGTGCCGAACTGCTTGAATTTTATAATAATCATTATTTATTGCAATTTTACATTGGGCAAATTCATATAGCGCAAACAAATGATGCAAAACATGCAATAGACATGAATCCTGCAATGTAGAAGGGACAAACACAATACATGAATGATCATGCAGACAACGAAACAAACAGTCGACACACTCGTGTACATGATGCATCAGAAAAACGGCAGTCTCGACACAATGACACTCAATAGGTTTCATGTGGCGAAAATCCCTGTAGATAAGTGGTTTATTGGGTGGTTCTTTGGGTGGGGCGAAGAAATATTCATCGAGTGTGCGGAGATCACCCAACTGACTGACTAAGACATCGGCGGTGAACTGTGAAATCAAGATATGTCCAATGTCTCTTAAAGGAGGTGGATCATCCGGAGTCTCACCGGGCGGATGATAGAAAAACACGTCATGGAGGCGATCACTCGAAGGCGTGTCATAGATGATGACAAAAGAGAACGACGCACAGGTGTGATGGCACCTCTCAAAGAATAAAGCCCGTCAGGTGGCTCACCAGGAGGTGTGCACCAAAAGTTATCCCGAACATGATGATCACTAGAGCGAAGACACAAACAATCGATAATGGAGGCAGTGCTCTCTGGGGAGGGAGGTTCGTAAGACGAGCCTCTCGGGGACTGAATCCCGAGGAAATCAACAATAGTAGGATGATCCTCCCAGAGGAAAGCACCAAAATTGGTAAAATCACATGGAACAAGTAGGTCGCCGACAACAAAGTCAATGATTGTCTCTTGACCCTTACAAAAGGGTGGGGGCTCATCAGGAGAGGGAACAACGGGACCATCAAAGCATCGGTCAATATGATCATGTTCCTCCAGATGAGGACCGACAACAGGGGTGCTGTCCCCAAAAACGGGAGAAGCAATCGTTAAGGGATCGACACCATGCTCTTGACTCTAAGTCATGATGTGGCTCGAGGCGATGCCAATGGAAGAGTGGGGAGAGCCCAAACTCAAGTGTGGACCAATCGGTAGGGTGTCGCAAAATGGGTCTATAACCGAGGGGGTAACTAGGCCAACATGGGGGTGTAGAGGATGGATATATCATCACAGTATCACTGGGTCGCTCGGCTTCACCCCCATGATCAAACTCAATAGTCGTATTAATGACGCTTTCCACCTGTAGTATAAGATCATGATCAGACTCAGTTTCTGAATCACGTGTGCACCGAGTCTCACTAAGAGGAGTACCAAGATCAGGTGGTGGATCTCTCGTGTCAGTGAGAGCACTACTACACGCATCGGTGGTCTCACCTAAATCCTGATGTGTCACCCTCTCGGTCCCTCTAATCTAATGGCAGATCTCAGGCGATCAAACTGATCAAGAAAGAATTGCTGAAATTCGGCCTCAAGTATCTCAGCATGTGGGACACTAGGGTGATCCATACACGTGAAGTCATATGTGTGATGGTGACCTCTATAGAACTCATGATAGTCATCTAAGTGGCCGTACCAAATAGACTCACCGCGTGTCCGAGAGTAGACGTGATCCCTACGAATGCGAGGCGGCGAATGAGGATGATCCTTAGAATAATAAGAAGACCTCTCTGGAGGGACCTACGGGGTCGAGCATAGTCATATTCTAGTTCCTCAAATAACGGGGAGGTGTAATGACGAGGACCATAATAGTATGAGGATCTTTCCGGAGGGGCCCTGTAGTGATACACAATTCTATCATCATCAAGTCGTGGCATGTAGTGACGATATCCTAAAGGTCTATCATCATAGCGATCGTCTCTAGCAGATCGTGGCGAAGGATCGACACGATATCTAAAAGGAGAGGAATGTGAATAAGGATACTCGCCGTAGTAATATGCCATGAGACACTACCTATAGATTCGACTACGACGTATAAAAATGTGGCCCAAACCTTGCCCTCTGATACCAATTTGATGCCGCACGAATCTACAAGCGATGCACAACCGAAACTCTACCCTAAATGCGATGCAACTAGGAACAAATGACACTTCATGCAATCCAACCAAATGTAGGCATGGTGCGTATGTGAATGCTTTGGTCCGATTGCCAATTACAATAATTAATTAATTAGGATAAAACAAGTCAGGACCACATTCGTTCACAACAATTTTTAACTGGAATAATAACATGAATTCATAAAATGATTGAGGCGCAAATTATATTTAAGCGCAAGTCGAATGGAATCCGCAAATCAAGCAACGAATAATAACATTACACGCACATGAAAGTTAGATCGCACAAGCAATAGTCCGACCATTCAACATAAAGAGAAATAAATAACATTCATACCAAGATTTGCTCATGCATGTGGCGACGTGATTTGGGGGAGGAGATCCGTTCGCGGCAACGACCTCGGATTGACATGTGGCTCAACGAAAGGGGGGTTGCAGTGTCTGGACAAGGAGGGAGTGGGGTTACGGCAGTGGGAAGGCGGCGGTAGGGCTGGAATATGGTTGACGGGAGGAGGGGGGACTGTAGGGGACGTGACGGGAGGAGGGTCTGGCTGGAATAGGGTCGAAAGGGAGTGGGGTTGGCTGTAGGAGGGTCGACGGGATGTGGGGTGGCTGTAGAAGGGCTGGCGGGATGTGGGGGTGGCTGTAAGGGAGCGCTGGGAGGTGGGGCTGGCTGGAATAGGATCGGCAGGGGGTGGCTGCGGCTGGAGGAGGGTCGGCAGGAAGTGGCTGCGACTGGAGGGGGGTCGGCAGGAAGTGGCCGCGGTTGGAGGAGGGTCGGCAGGAGAAGGCTGCGGCGGGAGGAGGGTCGGCAGGAGGAGGCTGTGGCGGGAGGAGGGTCGGCAGGAGGGAGGGTTGCGGCTGGAGTCACGCACGAGGAGGGAACCGCTCGGAGTCCACCAAGAAGACCGGCGGATCGCAAAATACGCAATCGTCCGATCCCTAAATCAGCTCCATCTGCATGAATAAATAGGGGGGAGATAAAAGAGCCAGGGCACCTCGATCAGACGACTAATAACGTTCGGGCCAATCCGGTGCCAAATATAATACAAAATACATAAAATAATATATAAAAAAGGCTCGGAATGACCATCCGGGCGCATCTGCGGACTCGAATCGCCCAAATGGGTCGCCCATCACCGCCTCCTGCGGGAATACACGTGCGTGTGTCGTCGATCGCCATCAATAGCCCATCACACACCTCCCCATAGAAGCAACCTCCTCTGTTCGTCTCTAGATTCTTTTCTAGCTGCAGTCCATCCCCTATCCCCTAGCTGCCATCTTACCAGCTACCCGTTGTCACCCAATCTACCCTCCAAACCACCATGAACTCCTTCCCTCCCCCCTTTTGTAGCCCTTCAAGCCCACCCTCCACTCAAGCCGGCCACACCCCTTCCATCTCCTACCCAGGCCGACCAACCCAACCCTCTTCCCCACAACTGAGCTACCTTTGGTGGTCTCCCCTAGCTGTTGACCATCATTAAGCAGCCTCTACCACCCAGTCACCATCCAACAACCCCTCACTTTCTCACTACCTCTGGATACGACCACTTCTCATTATTTGGAGTGGTTTGTCATCTTTCCACCGTGATTCTACTCCACCACCTTCGACCGCCGCTATATTCAGGTTCAATGCTAATGCCTATTTATGGTTAGGTGCCTTTTGGTACGTGTTCTGTATTCACATCGTTTATTTTTGGATTACCTTTATTATTAGTGGATTGTTTGCTTGCTTGTTTCCATTTCGACTGTGAATATACTGTGATGATGGATTCATCTTACACTTATGGTATCACACTTTTATTAGTATTCGACTACAACTCTATTTGTTCAAGGAAATCTAAAACTCGAAGGTGATCTGAATCATATACTTAATAACTCAAATTGCTTAAATCTATTTAGACCATGCTGGTATCTCTTGTTCAAATTACTATCATTCTTTCGTTATGGTTTGATCCCACTAATTAGCATCCTCATATTTCCTCCCAGAAACCCTATCCTGCGTCAGATTTGATATTAAAGCCCTAATTTAGGACCAATTTATGCTTCATAGTAAGGTCTTTAGGAGTCTTGTCCCAATAACATAGATGATCAGTCCCTTAGTCCCTTAGTCCCTTAATCCCTTTATCGAAATATCTTTTGCTGACATCCAAAAGTTATTTGCAGTTGAATGGTGTGAACACTCAATTGGGTGTTTTATCCACTCGGGTTGACGATCTCGAGTAGCCTAGGGCGCCAGGTTAGACTACCAGCGGCCAGGAGAGTGTATCTGACCTTAGACTGAGCGTCATGACGAGACCAATGCACTTGATGATCCCCCCGAGCTTCATGGGAGACTCCCTCCGAGGGGTCTGGTCCACCAACCTTTGTTGAGAACTGAATTCTATTTTTGATCGTCACCCGAGGGCCTCCCCTGTGAGACCTCATTATTACAGGGCTGATTACCTGCAACATCATGATCCTTATTGTAGAGATCATGTTGTCTCCCCTACGTGACACGACTACGTTAGGAAAGACTATTATAATGATTATCGTGAGCCCTGATGCGGAGATCACCATGATGATGATGATATCGCATGGCGAGTTCATGTTGATGCTCCATCCTTCGATGATCATCTATACCCGAAATTTTTTAACGACTAATTATCAAACATGGACCATTATTTTGACTAGTACAAGTTGAGCGACGAGTGCCCAATGCTCTTCGCCAATATGAAGTTAGTTGAACACAGATTTATTGGACCAACCTAGAGAGATCGATTGAGTGCGCTGACAACAATCCCATTTCTCATTGGGAAGACATGTAGATAAGCTTAAGGCCACGTATCTTACAATGTCTTACCGAGGACAACTCCTTAAACCAACTTTATTCTCTTCTCTAAGGGTCCTTGTCTGTTGTGGTGTATATGACTCGGTTCGATGAGTTGGTAGTGAGGAGCGATGTTCAGGAGAAACATATTGCCACTGCCACCAGATTTAGGTCCGGTCTCTGTTCCGAGATTCGACGGGTTCCGATTCCCCGTCTTTTGGAGACCGTCGAGCAGATTTGCCAGCTCACCATCGAGTACGAGGCGTATTTGAGATCCATTGCCCCTAGGCTCGTGAGTTTACAGTTTGAGAGCTTCATGGTAAGGAGGCCCCCTCGGCCTAAGGCTACACTTGTTGCGTTGACTTGTGTCCCACCGGACATGAAAAGCAAAGTACCAGTCACGGGCTCCTCCAAGCCCATGTGTATTCAATGTTGCACATAGTGACCTGATGCTCTATGCAGAACCAACTTATTAATGAAGAGGTCGATTTCAGCCCCGAGCTTAGTGCCCCCCCCTTAAGGATTTAGTTGTGATAGTAGAGGAGGGCTAGGTGAGCGATGCAGATAGATTGCTGGAGTTGGGTGTCGTTAAACACATGTTGTACACACCCGCATCGGTGATGATTGTATACTCACAATGATCTTCTACACACATTTTTCTAACACGAGGGGGGTGGGGGTGCATGCAAGTTGTCCATTGACAACAATATCTGCATGATTGCGTCAATGTCGTGGCTTTAAAGGGGCTTGAGCATATGAAGTTGAAGGCCGAGCCCCATCCTCATCCACATTGTGTAGTGTGGGTCAACAAGACCAAGATGTAAGTGACCCAGCGATTCCTTGTACTGATCAGTCTTGCGTCTTTGGCGGATAGGATGTAGTGTGATGTTTTCCTCGTAGACGTCACACATGTGTTGTGTTGGAGATTGGTTATACGACTGGGTCATCATGTGTTATAGGAGATCGAGCACACACATATTCTTTGATAATGGTGAAAAGTCAAAAGATCATTCTGTCTACGACTCAACCCAAGGGGCCATTTAAGAGCAAGGTCGAATTTTTGGTTAATGGTGGATCCTTGTAGTCTATGCACATTTTGAGGAGTTCTTTTCTACATGGGAGTTTAGATTCCAGTGTCATCTATTGTGGCCTCCACCCAGCCATTAGAGGGTTCTATAAACGATCCTGAGATATATATGAATGTTCGTGGCGTGCTTAATGAGTTCGTTGATATTATATCTGTCGAGCTTCTTTGTTAGTTACCGCCGCCGAGAGCATCCATCATGCCATTGATCTTGTACTGGGGGCATCTTTGCCTAACCTCCCTCATTATAGGATAAATCTGGTCGCGCATGGCGAGCTGAAACGACATGTGGATGATCTTCTTCGGAAGAATTTTATAGAGAGAACTTGGCTTCGTCCGTGGTTCTAACCCTTCTTACTCCTAAGAAGGACAAAAGTTGACATGCGTGTATTGATGACCGAGCTATCAGTAAGATCACTGTGAAATACCATTTTCCTGTACACTGACTTGATGATCTATTGGAACTGATGACTGGTACCCAAATATTTTTGAGTCACGTAGCGGGTACCACTAGGCTAGGGTTTGAGAAAGAGATGAGTTGAAGACTACATTTAAGACGAAAAATGACCTGTATGAGTGACTAATTATGCCATTTGGGTTATTGAACACCCCAACATGTTCATGTGAGTGATGAATCCTTCGACTCTATATGTGTAAGTTCTTAGTGGTCTACTTTGACATCTTAATTTATAGCCAAACACATACATACCACCTTCATATTCGACTCCTACTTGACTTACTTCGAAAGGTGCATTTGTATACCAATTTGAATAAGTGTACTTTCATGTCATCGTTTGTGCATTCTCAATGTGTATTGTGTTCGCCTCGAGTATTTCAGTTGATCCTGACTATCAAGTCCATCCGCATTTGACCCCTTTCCACAAACACCCATTAGGCCCGCACATTTTCGTGAACTACCCACATTCTATCGAAGGTTTGTTAGAGGTTTTAACACCATTATGACCCTCTTTACGAGCAACCTTCATAAAGAAGATTTTATATTTAGTAAGGCGGTCACACATGCATTTAAAAAGATTAAGGACAAGCTATCTTCAGTTCCTGTCCTGAGTTTACCTAACTTTAGCAAGGCGTTTGAGGTTGCTTGTGATGCCTTTGAGGTTGGTATAGGATGTGCACTCAACTAGGAGGGTCATCCAATTACTTACTGTTGGAAAATCCCATGTAAAGGGCCCGTATTTGGGCTCA
This sequence comes from Dactylorhiza incarnata, assembly GCA_033032865.1. Classification (NCBI taxonomy): domain Eukaryota; kingdom Viridiplantae; phylum Streptophyta; class Magnoliopsida; order Asparagales; family Orchidaceae; genus Dactylorhiza; species Dactylorhiza incarnata. The sequence continues at coordinate 1,305,637 of JAWHQI010000109.1, read as the reverse complement.
TTTATTCTTCTCTTCTTTAGTCCCACATATACAATTTCTACTCTCTTTCTCCCTCCTATATATATGTACTCTCTCTTTGTATTTAGTAGTAAGCAATACATACACGCTTTGACGATTTCCTACATGGTATCAGAGCGAAACAGTCTCTCCTTTCTATGACCGCAGACCTCCCCGCCATTCCAAGCGTTCTCCTCTGTTTTTCAGACCGCAGCCCGCCCTCCTGCGCAGTCTCTCCAGCCTTTTGCTCCTCATCGTTTTTATAGTTTTTTTCAACCTGTCAAGTGGGCCCCTCCACTGATCTCGCTGACGCCCTCTGCCGAGCTCTCCTCTAGATCGCTCTCAGCCGATCTCTCCTCAGCAGCGGTCTCTCTCCGACCTCCAGAGCTCTCCTACGCCGATCTCACAGACCACCAGCAGTGGTCTCTCTCAGCAGCAGTCGTCTCCTGCTCAGCAGCGGTCTCCTGCTCGCAGCTCTCCCAGCGCGGTCTCTCTCTCTGACCGAGGTCTCTCTTGCCGATCTCTCCCTCCAGCGAGCTCTCCAGCGAGCTCTCCCTGCTCCCTCTGCCGATCAAGTTTTCGGCGAGCTCTCCCGTCCAGCACGCTTTCCAGCGACCTCCAGCGGTCTCTCCAACGACCTCCATCTCTCCAGGATCAGGATCGGACAATCACCTCGAGCTCTCCCTCTGCTCCCTCTGCCGATCCAGTTCTCCAGCGGTCTCTCCTGTGACCACGCAGACCGTGCGTTCTTCCTTCGTCTGCCCGCCAATTTTTTTAATGGGGTCATCAGTGGACTCCACTACGGTGCATACCCCCGCTCTGCCAGACCGCCTGGTTCCGCCTCCAGAACTTCGTGATGAGTTGCGGATCACCACAATCTCCCTCTCAGGCAAAGTGAACTTCATTCAATGGGTGCACTCGGTCCGACGAGTTCTTCAGTCTAAGGGACTTCTGCATCATCTCACCCAAGCACCTTCCTCCCCTCCTACGGAGGACTGGCTTAGGAATGACGGCCGAGTTCAGACCTGACTTCTCAACTCTATGGATAGAGAGTTATACCAAATGGTGATGTATCACGAGACTACTAAAAATATGTGGGATGAGCTTCATTCTCTATACTCGCCTACTCGGGCAAGGACAACCTTCAACATCTCTACGACATCATCACAGATCTCCAGGAGTTTGATACGGCCGGGGCTACTAACATGGTCTCCTTTGTTGCTCGCACCAAGACTCTGGTAGAAGCATGGATCCAACACCAACCTTCCACCAATGATCATGCTGCTCAACGAGCTCAGAAGGAAGCTGTCATCATTGCTATGATCATGGCTCGTGTTCCACCACACCTACAAAGCATCCGAAATCAGGTTCTGACCTCGGCCATTACTCCTTCCCTATCAGATGTGTGTTCCATGCTCCTCAAAACCTCAACACCTCTGGCGACTCCTGCTCCTCCCTCACCGACCCTTCTTCAGAACACTCCTGCTCCCTTACTTCCTTTTCCTCCACCGGCTCGTGGTGGACGTTCGGCCTCTCGGGGAAGGGGGCGTGGTGGTCATTCTCGACCAAAATGTTCATTCTGCGGGCGAGATGACCACTTTGAGGCGACCTGCTATCGGAAGCTTGGTAATCCTCCTCGTCCGACTGTCGCTGTTGCTGATGACAACCCCTCGGCCTCCCACGCCGAGCTCGACGCTCTCCGCCTACAGTTCCAACAGCTTCAAGGGATGATGTCCCCACCTGCTTCCGTCGCCTCCGTCTCCAATCCAGGTATAACCTGTCTCTCAACGAGTCCACGCTGGATAGTGGACTCTGGTGCTACTCATCATATCACCTCACTACAGCCACCAAAGTATTTGAATGCTCCTCATCCGAAGTGTATCACCGTGGCCAATGGAGAGACTGTTCCGGTCTCCGGCTCGGCTGACCTCTCTCTTAGCCCCTCCATCTCTCTCCGCTCGACTCTTCATGTTCCGGGATCCCCGTTCAACTTGCTTTCTGTTAGTCGTCTTACTATTGACCTGGATTGCTCCCTAACATTTACATCATCTTCTTTTCTGATACAGGATCGGCGGACGCGGACTACCATTGGTAAGGGGCAACTGCGTAACGGGCTCTACCTTCTTGACGACTCTCCCACTATCCTCGCATCTGTCTCCTCTGCTGAGTGGCATCAGCGTCTTGGACATGCTCTCCTCCCAGTCCTCCAGAAGGCTCTTCCCGATGTATCTTTTCCAGCTTTCAAGTGTGATTCCTGTATTTTGGGCAAACAACCCCGTTCTTCCTTTCCCGCACATTGTACTCGGGGCTCTGCTCCTTTTGATCTATTACATTCTGATGTATGAAGACCTTATAAAATTACTAGTATTTCTGGGTTTCGTTACTTTCTCACGTTTATTGATGACTATTCGCGAGTCACTTGGTTATACTTCGCGATCGCTCGGAGCTTCCTCGTGTCTTTCGGGCATTTGTCCTTGAAACCAAAACGCAATTCTCCACTAACATCAAAACTCTACGCACCGATAATGCTCGTGAATATACAAGCAACGAGTTTGCAAGTTTATGTTCTGAGTTCGGGATTATTCACCAGACTTCGTGTCCCTACACCCCACAACAAAACGGTGTGGCTGAACGGAAAAACCAACACTTACTTGATGTCGCCCGCTCTCTCATGCTTCACATGAACGTCCCCAAAATTTATTGGAACTTTGTGGTCTCCACGACCTGTTATCTTATTAACCGTCTTCCATCCTCCGTCCTCAACAATGCCACTCCTTTCAGACTCCTCTTTCCTTCTACTCCGGCCTTTCCCCTCACACCTCGAATCTTTTGGTGTACGTGCTACGTTCATATCCTACGACCGTCCATGGACAAGCTGGATCCCAGAGCGGCTAAGCAAATCTTCGTTGGCTATTCACGTACACAGAAGGGCTACGTTTGTTATTCCCCTACAACCCGCAAAGTCTCTGTGTCGCCTGATGTTACCTTCCGAGAGGATCAGCCATTCTTCTCTATTCCTGTACCCACATTTACACCAATACTTATCCCACAGCCTGTCCTACGACCTATCATTCCCGTTGACACACCGGTTCTTCCTTCCTCACATTCTGCTCCTGCACCCTACAAGCCACCCCTTATCCATGTCTACTCTCGCCGCATTCCTACTCCCGGAGCTCCTACGCAGTCGGCCTCGACCTCGGGTACTCAGCGTCAGACTGATCCGGTAACAGAATCCACCGCTCATCCTATGGCGAACTATGTTTCCCTACATCACCTCTCTCCTCAACTTCAGACACTTGCTACCTCTTTGTCCACAATTGTTATTCCTAACTCTGTGCAGGAGGCCCTGGAACATCCTGGCTGGCGCGCAACCATGGATGAAGAAATGACTGCTCTTTGGGCTAACAAGACATGGACTCTGGTACCCCGTCCTCCAGGACAGAAACCTGTTGGGTGTAAATGGTTTTTTGTTATCAAACATGCCCCTGATGGAACAATTGACCGCCTGAAAGCTCGCTTAGTTGCTCGTGGCTACACTCAACAACATGGTATCGACTATGAAGAAACCTTCTCTCCGGTGGCTAAACTCAACACTGTTCGTGTGCTGATCTCCGTGGCTGTACATCATCGGTGACCCTTATTTCAGCTGGATATTAAGAATGCGTTTCTTAACGGAGATCTCCATGAAACTGTTTACATGGAGCAACCTCCCGGGTTTGAGACCACGGGGGAGTCTCTGGTCTGTCGTCTCTTAAAGTCTCTTTATGGTCTCAAAAAATCACCTCGAAACTGGTTCGACAAGTTCAGCAAGGCTCTTCGGGAGATTGGCTTTACTCGGAGCTCGACAGACTTCTCCTTGTTCACTCGCCAATAGGCAACAAGAACAGTTATTCTTTTGGTTTATGTCAAACAACATCTTAGCTCTGTCTCTTAGACAAAAGATCAGGGTCACCTTCACTACTTCTTGGGTTTGGAGGTCGCCATAAGACCAGATGGCCTTGTCCTCTCTCAGCGAAAGTACTGCCTCGATCTCGTTCATGATGCGGGATACTCAGGCTGCAAACCAACTAATACCCCAATGGATGTCAATCACAAACTGTGTGCTCAAGCCTCCGAATCAGATCTGCAACTACAGAACCCAGAATACTATCGTCGTCTTGTTGGAAAATTAATCTACCTAACATTAACAAGACCTGGTATATCCTTTGCCGTGGTATGGTCAGCAGATACATGCACTCCCCTCGAAGATCTCACCTTCAGGCCGTCGAAAGGATTCTTAGATATCTCAAAACAGCTCCTGGTCAGGGACTGGTTTATAAAACATCATCTTCAACTCCAAAATTAGTGGCATACTCTGATGCTGATTATGCTGGGTCCTTGGACGATCGACGGTCAACCAGTGGTTTTTGTACATACTTTGGAGGACACCTGATTACCTGGCGGAGTAAGAAACAAGCTGTTGTTGCGAGATCCTCAACTGAAGCAGAATACCGGGCAATGACATCTGTGGTCTCTGAACTCACATGGCTTGAGAGCCTCCTGACTGACCTTGGTGTAAAACTTCCTTCACCAACTCTCCTTTTGTGTGATAGTCAAGCTGCTATACACATTGCCAAGAACCCGGTCTTCCACGAAAGAACAAAGCATATTGAAGTAGATTGTCATTTCGTCCGGGAGAAAGTTCAAATGAAGAAGCTAGAGTTAAAGCATGTTCCGGGTACCGAACAAGTGGCGGATGTCCTCACAAAGGCCCTATCCTGTACTCTATTCTATCAATGCCTGTACAAGCTTGGCTCCTACGACTTGTACGCTCCAGCTTGCGGGGGAGTGTTGGAAAAGCCCATGTAAAGGGCCCGTATTTGGGTCCATTTATTCTTCTCTTCTTTAGTCCCACATCTTGTATATGATTTCTTCTCTCTTTCTCCCTCCTATATTTATGTACTCTCTTTGTATTTAGTAGTAAGCAATACATACACGCTTTGACGATTTCCTGCACTTACTATAGTGAGAAACTGAAAGAGTCTCGGTAGAAGTCCACCTGGAGTTTTACGTTGTGGTGCAACCCTTACGCTACTTGGGTCATTATCCCCCTTTGAAGGAGTTCGTCTACTTTGACCATCAACCTTGTGATATCTGAATTCACTGAAGTTAAGTTATACGCTTGTGAAATGGCTCAAGTACATGCAAAATTTCACTGCGTTCTTAAGCATTGAGATGGTGTTGAGACTTGAGAGTAAGCCTGTTGACGCTCTGAGTCGACTGGTTAGCCTGGTTCATACTAATGAGCGATCAGATGATGGTCGGGTGCGACCTGAGGGGTTCCCTACAGGAATGACGAAAAAATTGAATGCGAGTATTCATCGAGGACTTGACTCCATATTTTGAGCGGCTTAGCCACATGGACCCATCACCTACCATTCCTACTCCGCCTTAGCCACCTACTAGTACCTTCAACCCCCATTTCAGCACCCCATACTTGCAACCCACTACTGAGCCTCTGCGTACCATACTCCCACACCATGTCCCCAAATATGAGGCTACACCAGCAGTTGAACGTTGCGGATCACCGACCGACGTCACATAGATAGTTGACCGAGATACGACATATTCGTCAGAGGGACTGACCTCAAGATACTTGGTTCATTGGAGATGGCGTGCTTTTAAAGACATCACCTGGATCCCACCCAAGGAGCTTGATCAGCTCACCCCTAGCTTATGCCAAGAATATAATCATCTCCATTCATCGGAGATGAATGTTTTTGAGCTGGGGGAAGTTGATGGCGATCACCATCGCATATTAGAGATGTTTCATTATCTGGAGCCTGTGAGGGTATATTTATGCCGCAACCGCATGTATGATCGTCATATGGATGATCCGAGTCCATAGTCTCTTTTAGAGCGACATTTTTATACTTCTTTATATTTTTTGGTTTCCATTCAATGCCCCATTTTGTTCGTTCGTAACCTATCAATCTTTACTGTTCACGATGAGGGCTGCCCCAGGTTTTAATGTGAAAGCCTCCTAATTCCCTAGGCTTTGGCATCAAAGAAGTGGACAGCCTCCTCCAGATCCTCCTCTAGTCACAATACATCCCTTATCCCCTAGCCTCCAGCCACCGCCCAGTCTACCCTCCAAACCATTGCAAACTCTGCCCCCCCCCCCCCCCCCCCCCCCCCCCCCCCCCCCCCGGCTGACCACTCCCCTTCCATTACCTACCCAAGATGACCACCCTAGCTTCTTCCCCACAACCGAGCACCTCTGTTGGCCTCGCCAATCGTTGGTCCTACCATCCAGCTGCCCCTTACCTCCTAGTCACCACCCAACACCCCTCCTATTTAGTGCTACCTCCGATTATTGCCACTTCTCATTATTAGGAGTGGTTTGCGTTTTTTTTCCACCGCCTCTGTTGGTTGCTCCATTCAGGTTTGATGTCGGTGTTTGTTTATGGTTAGGTGAGCTTTGGTAAATTTCCCGTATTCACGTCGTTTATGTTTAGATTGCCTTTATTATAATTGGATTGTTTGCTCGCTTTCTTCCATTTCGACGATGAAATGATATTGACGGCAGATTCTCCTTCCATTTTTGTTATGCGCTGTCATTAGTATTCGCCTAGAAATACCCTTTCTAGGGTTTCTATTTCTGAACCCGAAGTTTTTCCTCTTCCGTATGGAGATTTTCTGGTAATCGATTAAAACACTCCATTATTTTGCAATGTTCAGAAATCTTGATGAGATTGTTACGTAGAAAAAAAAGAAATGCAAAAAATTCAAAGCTTTGCTTTAAATGTCATGGTAAAACTCAAATGATTTTTATTCTGGTTGATCTATCCAGTTTTATCGACCACCGGAGAAGAAGTGAATTAGAAGTCTAATTCAATTAATGTCCGCCGTCATTAAAAATCTCAGATTTTGAAAATTTATTGCAGTTCTTAAACATCAAATGAACTGGGCATCAAATCCTTTTATGGCGCAGGATCGGTCATTTTCATATCACATATATCTACTGCTTGGAAATAATTATTTTGTTGCTTATCTTGCAATTTATTGTCTGAAGGGGCCATGGAATGAGACGATAACTGCTGATCCAAGGATTAACAAATTGACATGGAAGTTACTTGAGGATTAGGTTAAAGAGCAATGGGAGCTGTTGTTAGTAAAGCTGCTAATGGCATTGGCTCAGTCCTGGGGAATGCTTTTGTAGCTCCTATAAAGATTATATTTAGCAGTACATGCGAGTAAGTGTTTCATTCATATCTATTTGCTTTATATTTTATATGTTTTTGGACTGCACATAATACCAATTAGTTTTATGCTGGATGTTTTGAATTCTAATATGTTGTCCTACGCTCTGTTTGGCACGGCGGTGGCGGTTGTGAACGTGGTGGTTACGAACCGTCGTTCGTGAACGTCCAACCTCACCTAAGGAACTTCATCCACTTTTATGTTCAAAGTTAGTCTTATTTTCTTGATGGTGGTCATGACCGTTGTCATGCCAAACATACATTCTATGATGGTGGCGTGTTTGTCCAAACTCACCGGAGCAAAAACGCCACGCCAAACGGAGCCCTAGTATCAATTGATTTTAGATTAGATGTTTGGGCTGTAATATGGTATCATAGTAGGCTTGACCAACATCCCTCTCTGTCATCCCTCGTATCTCACGTGGTAAGTCATGTTACAAGATATCTTGTTCCACGTGTTCTTGTAAGGGAGGGGCGTGTTGAATAGTCACACTTTGAGAATGTGATATTGTCAGTTGCCCACTCGGTACCGATTGATTTTAGGTTGGGTACTAGAGTTCTTATTCGGTGTCACAACGGGTTTGGCCCGCATCCCTCTCCCCCATTCCTCATATCCCATGTGTTCCGTCACCCCAGGGGCGTCTTGTTCCACATATTCCCACAAGTGAGGGAGCGTGTTAGATATCCAGTCTCGTATTGAGAAACTCCTGTTGTCTTCTATACTTTATATTTCTTGAACCTTCTCATCCTATATCAATTAATTTTAGGTTATGCAAAATTCGGAGATTTGGGCCTTAGTTTATCAGCCAATAAGGAATTTATTGAATGCGTGTGTATATTATTTGTATAGATTTCACGATCATTTAGAAATTTTCTTATATCCATATGTATGGCTCTATACAGGGGCATTTGCTCAGGGACATGGGACTTAATCTGCTTCATAGAGCATCTATGCATTTCTAGCCTTCTGAAACTCTTTATTGTATCAGTGCTCGCCTACATAAGTATTCTCTCTCTCTCTCTCTCTCAATTGAGTAATCTCCATTAAAAAGTTTCTTAACAGTCCTTTTTTTTCTCTCTTTTGCCAGTTCTGCTCTTCTTTTACCTGTTGTTCAAAGTAGGCATCATCCAATGCATTGGGAGAAGTTTCTGCAAGATGACATGGGCGGCATGTGAGGCATACTGGACTGCGCTGGAGGATATCACCTGCTTCCTCTGGCATAAGCTGAAGAACACGAAGAGAGTCTACCGACGCAGGTTGGAGGACATCGAAGGTGATTTCAGCTCAAGCGAAGGCGAATCGTCTTCAGACGATTACGAGAGCATTAGAGTTGTGAACAGGCGGAAGACGGCCCGGGACAGACGGAGAGATCACCTGAAGCAGTCGCTGTATCCGAGAAGACATAGTTCTAAAAGAAGACGTGGAAGTGGCCGCCACAGTCACGTGAGGTTGAGGACGAGAGAGGTTTCGGTGCATCTGAAGGGCTCTGGAAGGAGAAGGACAGGGAAGATCCAGCCTAGAGGCAATGAGAGGCATATTGGACACAACTTGTTCAAAAGGCAAAGAAGAAGATGAAGTTCTTATTCAGGTTAGTTTTAAGTAATTATGAATTTCAAGGCAGAACCTATCTTCTCTATTCAAGTTACTTGTTGTAAACTCCTCCTCTAAGGCTTCATTATTTGGGCGTTTTTTCTCCGTTGCGTTTTTCTAAATCACAAACGTTATTTTATACCCGTTTGAATAGCTTCCATTTAGAACCGTCGATATCCCAAAAAGTCGTTTGGATTGCCGAAAATGCATCTCCATATGCCGAAAAGTTTAGTGGCAGTTGGACGACATCCGAAGACGCATTCACCATCGCCATCGCGGCAAACAATGTCTTAATCTCTCCCAAGTATGCCGAAGTTTTTTCCGTTCCTCCCAACTACTACAAACTCCGCAAATTTGGAATTTTTTTAATCCAAATTTGCCCCCACAAATTTGCTCCTTGTTTCTAGATAGTATACTCTTACCCAAAACAAATGTCTCTATCTTGAACCCACATTCTATTGTATCAACACATGCCATGCAACTTCATTTGTGCCCAATTTTCAGTTATGTATCTTCCATTTCATTTCAGACCGTTTTTCCCTCGGAAACGCGCTCTCACTGGCCAGTGTCTCTCATTTCGATCACGCTGGGGAGGTTGAACAAAAGCGCGGCAACATTCAACACAAATTCAATGTATCAAAGCAACTTGTGCAGTCTCTGCCGTTGTAGAAGAAATAATATGAATATAAAACTCAATTCATTAACTGGAATGTTCTATCACCATTGTAATTATTTATTTTAAATATTTAATGTTAAATCAATTTCATGAGATTTTTTTTTATTCTAAGAAAAAATTAGTTCTATAATTATTTGTTATAATTATATTTTTTAAGGGATGCTCGATATAGGTTTTATGATAAATATTTAATCGAACAATAAAGTTTTTGTCACACGATTTACATTTATAAAATATTTTTGGAAAACAAAATGATCAATATCACATAATTAGTCAATAAAATTATTTTCATTATTCAAAACTTATTAAATGGTTCATTAATATACATTAATTAAATCAATATAATATGTGAGCCTCTCCAATACATTGTGCCCCGGGACATCACGTATGCGTGCGTGCGAGCAAATTTTGGCATCGAGAAGATCGCCTAGTTTCGTTGCCTTTCTACACCTCCAATCATAGCAAAGTTGTCCAAACAATCAATAATCACCCAACATCTGCATCATTATAGGTTAAGTTGGGGTTAAGCATCGCTAACTGATCCAACACTCGCATGAAGCTGGGTTGCGCCCGCATCCAGGCAGGCTCCGCCCGCATGAAGCCCGTGCACGCCGCTTGGACCCCACTGTTGCACCATATTTCATTTGTCGCTCGATCATTTCGACAGTGAAGTGCGAGCGAAGAGCACGGGCTTCATGCGGGCGAAGCCCGCCTGGAAGCGAAGCGAAGCTCGCTCGAGAGCATCGAGCACGGGCTCCGACATATAATCATTGTATATAAACTTTAATCTAAATCTTGTTAGACTTATTTAATTTTACATATAAACAATTTACAAATTTTATTATAGTTTATATAAACTTTATATAAATAACTTTTATCCATAATATTTATTATAATTAATTATATATATAACTTTTATCTATAATTTTATTATAATTAATTTTATATATAAACAATTTACAATTTTTATTATAGTTCACGCCTTCACGGGCAGATCGGACGACCCACGTCGGGGGTCGTCGGAACCCGGCGACCCCGGTGGTGGTGTCAGGTCAGATAACCGACGGTGCGGTCAAGTGAGACCTCGATGGCCACGGCGTTAGAATTTTTTTTAAATGCAGGCGAGAATGAACTGACAGCGACGAAGGGACGGCGGAACGGACAGGGCATTGTAGCAATCTTATGTTCCCTCTTAAGAAAATAATACAAAATATATAAGTGTAATTATTTGAAATAGATGAAATGGCGTAGAGTGGAATTAAGCAATTATTAATCCTAATAAACAGAATTACCGTTGTATACAAATAAACAGAATTATTAATCCTAATAAACAGAATTATTAATCCTAATAAACAGAATTCATAAGTGTAATTATTTGGAATAGATAAAAATGGGTCCAGTCCGATTATGCAAACATTAATCCTAATAAACAGAATTAGTTACGCTTGGGAGCGGATTATTAGGTATTAAAATTCGTTATTTTAAAAATATAAGGGGTAATAAGTTAGTTGCCGAAAACCGGAAATCTATTTCAAATAAAGTCCGTCTCGCCCTCCCCATTATAACATAGATATCCGTGCCTTCTTCTTCCATCGAACACCGGAAATCCAATCACTCTTGCTCACAAATTCTCGACCTCATGGCCACGAAGAAGAACACTGCTTCTCCACCAGCGGCCTCTTCGTCATCTAGGCGTCCGACGACGGCGACGGAGCTGAGCAGCCTCACAGAACTCTACATCCGCCTCAACTCAGAGGTGGCGGAGCTCCGGAAACAAGTGCAGCTCGCTTCCAACTATTCCTCTGCTGCAGTACCGACGACGACAGCGACTCCGGCAACGCAACTGAATTCTGGCGCAGAGACGGCTGCAGAAATAAAACAGAGCGTCTCCGGCAGCGACTCCGGCGATGACGCCGTTCTCTCCTCCACCTTCGACTTCACTGCGGCATATTGTGCAACTCATATGCCGGCGGAGGAGTTGTATCTGGAGGAAAAATACAGCAAACAGTGCGCAGTGAGGGCTGCAGAACAAAAACAGAGCGTCATCGGCGACAGTGCCGTTCTCTCCTCCACGTTCGACTTCAATGCGGCATATTGTGCACCTCATGTGCCGGCGGCGGAGTTGGATCCGGAGGCAAAATACGGCAAACAGTGCGCAGTGAGGGCTGCAGAACAAAAACAGAGCGTCATCGGCGACAGCGCCGTTCTCTCCTCCACCTTCGACTTCAATGCGGCATATTGTGCACCTCATGTGCCGGCGGCGGAGTTCGATCTGGAGGCAAAATACGGAAAACAGAGCTTCGTCTCCCCGCAGCTCCCTTCAACAACCTCCGCAGCCCACCGTGGAATAGTCACGGACGTGGATGGCGTCACTCTGATGGAGGTCGAGGATGGAGTCTTTCTGATGGACATGGAGGAGGAGGGAATATTGGAAGATGAATATTTGGTGAAGTGGAGGGAAGAACAGGAAACAATGCCTGCAAAACAGAGCAAACATATTAGCTTCTCCCAGCTCCCTTCAGTCTCCACCTCCTTCTATGACTTCTTTCTGATGGAGAAGATGGATGGGATGGAAGAGATGTCCGAGTCTACCACCGAAGAAATGACGGCGTCTGATCATACTTCCACCTCCACCTCATCTATGGCTGCGGAGCCGGAGTTTCCGTGCAAGCTCCTTAATGAAGAGGAAAGTAATGAAAGTGGTTTGGGGGAGACGCAGCTCTCCGAGAAGAACGAACCGGCGGGGAATCCGGCGGCCGAGAAAAAGAAGAAGAGCAAATGGGGGTTCTCCTCCGGTGGCTGGATATTTTCCGCCGGAATCATTCTTGCTGCGGCGGCTTTAGCCATTTTTGCAACATCAAAGTCTTTACTTTTTGTTTGAGTTTCATTTTATTCCATGTAATTAAGTCTTTGTTTTTTTTAATATTTTGCTATCAGTTTGTCCAGTTAATTCTATACATTGTGTTTGTAATTTTGCTAAATTTTTTTGAATAATAAATTTTTTGTGTCAATTTTTGGTCTCACAATTTTGAAATAGATAAGTTTGAGTTTTGAAATAAAAAAAAAAATCTCAGAGATATATCAAAAAATAAAAGAAAAGTCTTAAATGTTTAATATACATCTAATTTATAGGTTTATACTATAAGTTCAAAATTGAGTCATGTAATATTAACACATTATAAACTCTATTGGAAATGACACACCCCGATCATTTCCTAGTGTACATGCAGTCAATAATACCCGGTATTATATGGTCCATGCGCATTAGAAGCATACAAGCGTAGTGGAGAATGCTATCAGATGATTTAACATGTAAATCAGGTATTATATTCTCTAGCTAATGCAAGATTTTGTGTCTGATGGAGAGAGAGAGAAATCGTCACCAATAATATCGCGTCATTTGCAAAGTGGGTTTTACTTCAACGCCTACGGTATTTCTGGCTCCTATCTCGATGTATTTCAAGGGACCCAATTTCGTCTGATTATAACCAGGCTCCTAAGTCCGGACACAAAAACCGCTCATAATTTAAAATACGTGTTATAGCATATCACAAGTTGATAGTGAATAAGCTCCAGATGATGCATTAACATGCAGATTACTATTGTCACTAGTAATATATACTTTGACACAAAGCAAACCAATTTGCAGAATAGGAGCAACCCACTCTATTTTCGTAGATCTCATAATAGACCAAGGTGATGACGCTTATTCAATAAAATGAAAACAACGAGTACGCCAAATATGCTCGTAAACAGGAAAGAAAAAAAAAGAAATTATTACAAGTTAAGAAAATGAAAGTATTCTATTCGCCCTGGTCGTCTTCCTCCGACTCGCTGGAAGAGTCGTCGCTCAGGATTCTCGCCGGAATAGCGCTCGCCGACTCGCGGTATAGCTCCGGAAGGAGGACCGCGAGATCGATTTGGGCCCCCTCTGCGATGAGAAGGAGCCGCCGCCGAAGGCGCTCCCGCGTGAATACCGCCGTCTTGATGGCCAGCTTCCTGCGCATCTCAGTGACTTGGGTTGGGGTGAAGTGAAGGAGTCGGGGGGGGGGGGGGGGGGGGGGGCGTTGATGACTCCCCTCTGGTAGGGTGGCGAAAGTCTGCTATCTCAGACTCCGTCTCGGCGATGCGAGTCCCCAGATAGCCGGCTTCGCGTTGCGCCGCGGCCAGCTGCTCCTCCATCTCGGACACTCGCATCACCAGTGCGACCGTGGTTTCTTGAAATAGAAAGGTTAGTCGGCAAAGATGGCGAGCGAGTAGGATGGAGACGAATAAGAGCCCATACCTCGGGAGGAGGAGCTTCCTTAGCCTGGAGCGTAGCCAACTCCTCTTCCACTCGAGCCAGCTTCCCCCTGTTCCTCGTAGGACAGACCCAAGTCGCGGAGTCGCCTATTCCACTGAAGCCCTCGCCGCGCGGTCTGATGAACCAGCTCGGCAGTGCGGAGGGCGGAGCGGCTGCTGAGATTGGCCAGCGAGCAGATGGGAGCCTCCGCAAGGACCTCAACATCCTCGCTCCCGTATAACCCAAAGAGCAGGTTGTACGCGCGGTCGTTGACCTCCTTAAAGTCCTCCCAGGAGGGGAGGAGCGGCTCACAGAGACCCTGTTTGCCGCGGGGTTCCATATCAGCAGGGGGTTGCATTTGGAGTCCTCGCTCCTCATCCCCAACCCGAAATTCATATGGGTCAAGGGGTCTGGAGGCGGGCTCGCTGGAGGGTGAGGGATGGAACTCCCCGTTTTTTGCTTTTTACGCCTTGGCTTGCTTGCCGAGACAGCTTCGGGGTCGACCCGACCCTTGCCCTTATCAGCGACCGGATGCGTCTCGCTGTCCACCACGACCACAGCCCCAACGAGAACACCCTCGGGGTGGGTCTCGCTCAACCGTTGTCGCAAGGCGTCACAAGGGGGGCGAGTAGGGACGATGCACTCACCTGCAAGAGAATAAAGTATAGTACAAGTCCACTCTCACCAAGAATAAAGAGCAAGAACAGCGTGACGAGTACAACCCAAGACTTACCCGCTCCCGGATTCACGAAGGCGAGTTGGTCCACGCCTCTCCGCAGGCAGACGACGTCTATGACCTTCTCCTTCAGGAAAAGGTAAAGCTCCAGCGCATCCCCCTTCAGGCGAGGTGGTTTGAATTCCGCTTCTGTCTTCTGGACTGGAGCGAAGGGAATGTTCCTGAAGTCGCCCAGCACCAAGACAAACTTATTGGTCCAATGGTGGACCATGTTGAGCATCTCGTCGACCCTGACACACACGCTAGTGAAGAACATGGTGTCGTCGCTGGTCGTTTTTAGGGTCAGGACTTTGCGGAAGGTGGAGAGATTGAACTCGATCTTCTCCTCGCGCAGGTAGCAGGCGTAGGCGACCCGGATGCTGATCGCGTTGGGATCCCGAAGTAGTGAAGAACCTGACGGCCCTCAGGCCACTGGGGCAATCTCAGCCCTATTTGGAAGTGAGCCAGGGGGAAGGCGAGCTCTCCGCTGTAAAGCGCTGCAATAACAATCTGATTCGCCCAGGGTAGGGTGATGCGAGTACGCTCCTCTTTCTCTTCTCGACGAGCATAGTCCCTCTTCTCGACAACATAGTTTTCTCGACGACATAGTTCTTTTCGACGGTATAATCTCTTCTCGACGTGATGAGCGTGATTCATCTGAGCGACATGAACAACCCGTCTCGGCGACAAAGCTCCTTCTCTCCCAGAGCGAGGCGAGTTGACCTGGCCTCAGATGAGCTCACTTTAAGAGAACTCGCCCTCGGCGAGTAGGACTTGACCTAGTCGCCTCAACAACACCCGCTCAATGAGGGAGCGAGGCGAGTTCGGGTCAACCCAACTCCTCAGTCCTCCCTTGTACAACCCTCATATTTGCCGAGCTGATTTGGTTAACCCAGACTCAGCAGAATCAAAGCGGACGAGGAAAGTAACCGTGCACAGGTGGCCGGAGCTAGCTAAGGCAAAGCAGATCCGGGAGAGTGGGAAGGGAGAACATTGCGTCAAATGGGCAGAGCGAGTGAGAAGAGTCTCACTCGGCGAGTGGGGGGCCGCCCCACTCGCCCGCCGAAGGGGCGAGTGGGGGGTTGCCCCACTCGCCCGCCCAAGGGGCGAATGGGGAGCTGCCCCACTCGCCCGCCCAAGGGGCGAGTGGGGAGCTGCCCCACTCGCCCGCCTAAGAGGCGAGTGAGGGTTGCCCCACTCGCCCGCCTAAGGGGCGAGTGGGGAGCTGCCCCACTCGCCCGCCTAAGAGGCGAGTGGGGGGCTGCCCCACTCGCCCGCCTAGGGGGCGAGTGGGGAGCTGCCCCACTCGCCCGCCTAAGGGGCGAGTGGGGGGCTGCCCCACTCGCCCGCATAAGGGGCGAGTGGGGAGCTGCCCCACTCGCCCGCCTAAGGGGCGAGTGGGGGGCTGCCCCACTCGCCCGCCTAAGGGGCGAGTGGGGGGGCCGCCCCACTCGCCCGCCCCTGGGGTGAGTGGAGTGCCTTCCACTCGCGGCCAAGCTCGCGAGTGGGTCGGCGTCCACTCGCGCAGGCAAGGTGTTCTTGGTTGAGGTCGTCCCCTCTCCTTTGGGGGATTTTTGCTATCCGCAGTCCGATTTTGGCTATTCGCAGTCCATTTTTGGGAAAGTCTATAAATAGACCCACATGGGCACCTTGGGAAGGGTTGGTCGCTACCCCCTCCCTCACGTGTGAGCAAGCACTACCCCTCCCCCTCCCCTTGTCATTGAAGGTGGAAGGTGAGGTGATCCTTAGTGCCCTCCAAGGTGCCCAGGCTCAGCATTGGCTTGGGAGGGGAAGTTCCGAGTGAGCTTCCGGGTGTGTGGTGGGACCTCCGCGCTGCAGCTTAAGGGGTCTGTCTTTAGACTCCAGTGATCGTCAAGGGCAAGTCTCTCAGTTCATAGTGACCGGTCAAGGGTCTTAGCTTAGGTCAAGTAAGAGTTAGCCGCATCCCCCTTTCGAACGCTGAAACCGGGTTACTGGTTTCAACATCCCTCACTATACGCAGACCAGCGAGGGTTGCAATTAGTATTTACATAAAAGCGTGAGGAGCTGTTCGCACCATTTGAGTCTGCATATAGAAATTTGGTTAAGGCGGAGGAAGCTATCCGCAGACCATTATGACTATTTTGCTTTTGGAAGATTTAGCCTATAAATAGGACTCATTATGTCTCAGATCGATCAGCTTGGATCCATCCCCCAAGAGAGCATGAGCTTTCTTCCTTGCGTTCTTGTTCTATCTGAGACAGGCTCAGCCTTTGGTTTTGGGGAGGAGAAATCAAGTAGGATTTTCGAGTTCATGGTGGGACCACCTCGCTGCAGCCAGTTGGTCCATTCTTAGGCAACTACCTACCACTCTGAGAGGGCTAGTCCTCAGCTTGCCATACTTAGAACAAGAGATCTGACGAAGAGAGAAGTAACTCAAGCTACTTCCCAATTCTTGAACATAGTTGGACCGGTATCCGAGTTCTAACACATATAATGTTTAGCTACAAAAAAAAATATTTTAGTGTGCATATAACATTTGAGTGCACATATATAGCCAAACTTGATGTGCACATAACATTGCTCTAAATTTATTACCTAACTCTGTCCCTTCAGTCGATCCCCAAATATCACATACCGTAGAAAAGTGATCCTTTTAAACTTCTGAGTTGTGATTAGAAGATAAAGCTATATAACTTTTGTCGAATCCTTAATTGGCAGCATGTCTAACCTACTTATAACAATATATAGCCTATGTAGTCTATATAGAAGAAGAATTCTACACAGGCATCTTATATATATGCTATATATAGGACTCTTCTTCTACAAAGATTCTTTTTCTTCTATATAGGCCATATACAAGAAGAAGAAGGAGAACAATAATATATATAGCGAGAAGTCTATATATATGCTTATGTATATGTTATATTGTTCTAATATAAAAAGAGGAAGAAGCTATGTATAAGTAGTATAGAATAATAAGAAGTCAATATAGAAGAAGAAGAATCTATGTAGAAGAAGAATCTATGGTAATTGTTGTTCTTAGTATTTCTTCTATGACCACTTAATAACATGGTCCTAATTATGCTCTTAAGGTGTTTGACATTTGGGCTAAGATAGAAAAAAAATGCAAAACAGGAACGAAAGGAGTATTTAAGACTCATTTAACCACTAGCCGACATAGCAAGATGAGTTTTAGTCGATTGGTTTGACATCCAACCCTCAATAAGGAGCATGGGAAACTATATAGGCTTGAAGTATATATGAAGCAAATTGTAAATATGTATGAATTATAAATAAGTATTATTATTATTATTACTTTCTTTGAAATTACATAAAATTTCCAGGGTTTGTTGTTTTCATTGGAGATGGAATTGAAACTGGTAATGCATTGATCATGTGAAAACTTTGGTTGAAATATTTGAGTATTGTTGTTTCAAGCACCGTTGATCTTCATAAGTATTATTCACCAAATTAATTCCTTGATTTATGGTATTCCCAATTAATTTTATGATTTTTGTTTTGAGTGTAACATTCTTGTGGAAGCTCTCTTTTGAAATTAAATAGGCTTGTTAACATATAATTTCAATGATATTTTAATAAATATTTTTCAAATATTAATTGTTGGGTCCTAGTTCATAATAACATCGAAAGGTTCAATCACTGTCGAGCACAATCTATAAGGAATCTTCCACCGAGTTTGTGGAAAAAATCCATGATTTAATATGGTATGCCCAATTAATTATTGGAATTTTTTAAACTCCAAAATTACTATGAAAGCTATCTATTACTATCATGAAATATGCCGACATAACTAAATTATATATAGAGTCAAAAAGGATACTTCAAAGAATTGATATCTCATCATGTAATCCAATGCATTTTCATTCTAGGTTGCGACATTTCAAGCATATAATCTTAGCAGCCGTCTGCCCATACCTCCTGTCATGCCTGACTGTAATCCAGAGCAACAAAACCTGCAAGAAGAAGGATGTGGATTCAGCAAAGCTTGCGTAAACCAAGAGATGAAGCCAAATGATGCCCTTACCGCTGTAAATGTATCAAGTTATCTGTCTCTTAGTTTATTTCCTCTTTTGCTCCTTGTCTGTCTTATTTATAAGGGGTTGTATCCAGCTCTCACGTTGTGTGAACAAGGAAATGTATCTTGTTGTCTCGTATGAAATGAATGAAATGTGCAGCTACTGCATGTGTTTTTAACTCCGTCACGACCCTCATAATTACCTTAGAATTGCTGAAGGGTGGACTCTTCAGGTCAATCCAACGGTCAACTTTGTATAAGCTTTGATTCATTGTGGACATGCTTATTAATATTTGTTTTTTTAATTATTATCGAGTTTGAACGACCCAAAGTAAAATGCTAAACGATTTTATGCTTGGAACACACACAAAAAAGCTAAATGCTAAACGATTTTAGATGTTTATTACTACTGCAACAATTCCCGTGCTAAATGATATTCTTAATGTGTTCGAGTAAGTCATCAAAGGGGAGGAAATTATACAGGTAATTAATAATCTAATTTATACTCATTTTAATTTTCTATCTCCATATTAATTCTTAGGAAACAATCTAATTTATACTCATTTTGCTTTTCTTTCTTCATAATCTCTTACACATTTAAATGTGGTCGAATGTATTATAATATATAAGTTAATATATATTCAGACCTTTGAATCCTGAGTTGTGATTAATTAGAAGATAAAGCTATATATGAATGATCAATAATTTCAATGATAGTCACTCTATAAACTTGAAATATAAATTTTAAATGTTCCTGACTGCAGAATGCAAGATTGTTTAATACATTAGGAATGACGGCAGTGAAGAAGATGAATGGAAATGAAGCATCTGGAAGCATGCGTATCTGGAACCTATTTTGGATCTATCAGCATGATCCGCGAGCATCTGGAACCTCACGCATCACGAAATACCGAAATAGGAAAATAGAAAAGAGGAAAAGAGAGATTATAATACAAACCAAGCACGACGGAGCCGTGAAACCGATTCACCAACTTCAAACCTAATAAAAGATAACCCAAGGTTACTAATTATGTGGTCTAACACCACAACTATGAGAGAGAGAGAGATGGTCACAAAGATCAAGAGCCGGTTTACCTATAAATGGGATTCACGTGCTGCATCGAGGAGATCCCTCCACACACCCAAATATTTATAGGAACTTCCCCTCCTAAAGTAAAGGTTGAGCTAGGTGCAATGTTGAAACTGATTTCTCGGTCTCTTATGGAGCTCGGGGCCCTCACCGAAATGAGGGGCAGCTAGCCCTTACCGGTCCCTCGGGAGAGGTGAGGCCGACGATTTGAGCAAGGAACAAAGACCCTAGTCTCAGCGAGGAGGTCCCTCCACTAACCCGGAAGATCGTTGAGCGCTTCCCCTCCCAAGCCAAAGCTAAGACTCGGGCACCTTGGAGAGCTAGAGAGCCCAAACCAAAGCGACCTAGGGAGAGAAGAGCTCAAAGATAATGAACCCTCTCTTCCAAGGTGCCCTTTGAGGTCTATTTATAGATTTTAGTTTTGCGGTCTGTCAATAACCAAATCCCGCTGTCCATTCTCACTATCCGCACACCGGATTGGTCTGCTAACAGCCAAACTCCGCTGTTTGGAGAGGCTAAACGCAGACCACCGGGGGCCTCTTGGTAAAAATCCCTTCCTGGACTTTTACGGGGCGAGCCAGCCCGCTTCGCGACCTCCCTCGCGAGTGGAGCTCGCGAGCCTCTGGGTCGGCGAACCCCAGGGGTATTATCGGCACATTACATGGCTCGCTCGCCCGCACTACCTCGGCGAGTCCCCGGATGACTATCTGCTCTCCCTCTAGGCGGGCTCGCCTAGCGAACTCCTTCCTCGAATGGTTGGGCTCGCCAATAGCGACCCGGCCAAGCCGACCTTCCTCGCGAGTGGAGCTCGCGAGCCTCCGGGTCGGCGAACCCCAGGATGGCCATCCGCACCCCAAAATGGCTAACTGTACCCCAAAATGGCTAACTGTACCCCAAGGTTCCGGGCTCGCTCGCCTGCGCAGTCTTGCTCTTCCTTGGCCTGCCTCGCCGGGGTTCAGGGTTCGCCCCTCCTGGCTCGCCTCCTCGAGCGCGAGCTGCTGGTTTCTTCCTGGCGAATATCGGGGTTGTACACAATCCCCGCTCTTCGCGAAGACTAATGTCCTCGCGAAGAATCGTCCAACCACGGATATTCGACCGCCCCCAGATGACCTGTCAGGAATCTTTGGTGGGTCCCACCATGCAGGTTATAAATACCGCCCCGAACCCCCACCGGTGCGCGTCGCTTCTTTTCCTTCCTTTCTTGTCTTAGCTGCCGGGAGATGCCGATTTCCGAAGAAGCAGAGGCTCGCCTGAGGGCGTTGAGAGCCGGCGGGCTACCTTCCACGACCAAGGTACCCGCCTGGATGAGCTGGCCGCCCCCCGCCCAGTCGCCAAAAGTCAAGAAGGCGAAAGCGGTTCGCCTCTCTGGGGACGACTCCGTGGTGCTGGACTCCTCTCCGGACGATCGCCGCCCCGAGAAGGTATGAGTTATTCGAATTCACGCCGATAAATTGCTCTTCATTCTTTTCCCCTCGCAGGATACTTTGCCGAGCGAGATCGTTGAGGAACGTGCTGAGGGGTCTCGGAAAAGCCAGCAGGTGGACACGAACCTCGCTGGGAAAGACACCACCGGTACGATCTGGATCTCGCATGCCGTAATACTTATGTCAACCCTATATGATCTCCGTTACCTTTTTCTTACAGTCTCGCCCCTGAAATCCCCGATCCGCCCGTCATCGCGGCCTCCATCTCCGCCCCCTCCAGGTAGGATCGCTGACAAGCCCGGGTTCCAGCTCCTGACGAGCGAGGAGACCGGTGGCTCCTCCCCTCCGAAGATTCTCCCGACCAATAGCACGACTTATCCTGCCGGCCTGGGCAAGTCTCTTTACTCCCATTATGGAAACGTGTTCCAGGGCCGTCCTTCGGGTTCTCGCCCCCCTCTCGGTAAGCGTTACGGCCTCGCCGACCTCCTGCGTGACCTCATGCTCATTATCTGATGTGAGATCTTGCAGATAATGCCGAGAATCCGCACACCGATTCTGAACTAGGCGACGACGAGATGTCCCCCCTTCCTGATCAGGTGGAGGAATTTTTAGGTGATCCGCGAGATCCCGAGACGATGAAACAGCGAGCCGCGGAACTCTTGAGGAAGCATGGGCGGATGCTGATGGACCTCAATATGCAAGCGAGGCGGGATAGGGAAGCCGCAGAGGATAGACACGCGGTCCTGATGGAGGAGTGTGCGAGGCTCCGGCAAGCGAGACACCGCGACCAGGATGAGGTCGCCACGACGCCGGAGGTACACATAGCGAGGATGAGGGACTACGCCTACCTCACGGATCGGGAGGGTCGCCTGGCGGAGGAATATTATAATTCTAGGGCACCGCCGAGGTCAGGGTCGCGGGGTGGTGGCCGGTGGAAATGGCTCCCCCACGATTCTCGCTAACTGCTTTGTTGTGCTCTTATTATCATTAATGGGTATTGCTGTTTTAGAAAATCTCGCCATGGTTCGCAACTCGCATCTTTGCCACATATGTTGGCTTTATTTCTTCTGACAATTATTACTAGCTTTTTATTGTTTCTCGCTTGGTGCTAGCGAGTCTTTCATTTTCGCATTATATTGTGCTTGGGCGGACCCTCTGTTCTCGCCAAATTTATCTCTCGAAAGTGTCGTTCGTACTAACCTCGCAGGTTTCTTTTTCTCGCCCGCGGACATGACGTGATGTTTTTGTTGATACTCGTGCTCGCTGACGCTTGGACTTCTTCCCGCCTTTTTGTTTCGGCTATAAATAGGCGGTCTTTATTGAGCCAACCACCGCATTTATTCTCGATCTTCTTCTCCTTCTGCTGCAGAGCTCTCGCTCTTTCTCGTTCTCGAGTTCTTCCCCTTCTCGCAGATCTTCCAGATGGGCGGCGACGCGGAGTCAGAGGGTCGGCGGAGGGTCGCGAAGGCCTTTGCCGAACACAGCTTCTTCTCCTGCAATCTGACCGACGAAGAATATTTTAGCGCGATCGCTGATTTCATTCTCCCCCCGTTCGAGGCACGCCACCCTAGCGAGGACGACGTGATCAATGACCCGTTGGTCGACGAGTTGGCCATCCCTATCGCCCACTTCGCGGTCGGTCTGCGCCTCCCTTTGTGGCCAGAAGTTCGCCAGGTAACAATCGTTCTTGTTTGTTGTTTATTTTGCCACTCGAGCCTCGCTCGCCGCGTGGATTGATCTTGTTCTCGCTACCTGTTAGGTGCTTAAGCATTATGGCGTGGTTCCCGGCCAGCTCACACCCAATGCCATGGCGGTGGTCATCGCCTTCGCCTGCTACCTCCGCGAGGAGCGGATAGAGTTCAGCCTTCCTGTCTTCCGGAAGCTGTTCTCCTTCCGCGCCTACAAAGATGGGACAGCTTATTTCGTGGGCACAGACCCGAAAGTGGTTGAGACCGTCAACAAGGCCCACTTCTGGGCCCAAAAGTTTGTCGTCGTCAAGGGGAACTTCGGCAACATTCCCTTCTCGCCGATTCAACATAGCGAGACCACCTATCGGCCCACCGCCCTCGGCGGCCATGACGCCCTCCTCCATCAGTTCTTCTGTAAGAAGAACTTAGAGGTCGTTTACCTCCGCCGCAACCTAGACTCGCTGCTTCCGGTCCTCGCCGGAGAAGGTAAAGATCTCTGTCTAACCTATTCGTCTCAATTCGCAAGCCTATCGTACTCATCCCTATGATTCTGTTTTTAGGCGAGCGAGATCTCCCCCTCCATCCACCTTACGCGAGCAACCGGAAGACCGATGCCACAATGGCTCTCGCTACCATGGGTGCGGAAGCCTGCCGAGGAGACGTCACCCCGGCCGAGCCTTCCTCCCGCAAGAGATCGGGGGCCTCCGGCAGTCATGGTGCCGTCCCGAAGTCTCCGCCAAAAAAGAAAAGCAAGAAAAGCATGGCCTCGCTCGCTTCGTCGAAAGGTAAGGAAACTCGCGAGGCGGCCTTCGACGAGTTTGACCTTACCAGCCTTTCGGCGGGCGAGGACGAAGATCATGGCCAGGAGGCGGTCAGGGCCTCGGTCCTCCCCATCCCGGTGAACCATTATAACTTCGGGCTCGGCCAGAGGCGTCGGGACGAGACTGGCGAGCCCCTTGTCACCTGGAAGCCAGAGACAAACAGGGTGGACATCTCTTCTATCCTCCCCTCCTGGGTGGAGAAGGAGACCGTCAGTGGTCACGCCTTCGATTTTTTGTTCGCGCTTTATGGCCGCGAAGATGCAGGGTCTTACAAGGATGAGACCGCGAGGACCCTTGCTTATGAGAGCGCGAGGTCCCAGCTGCGTTCTGCCGAGCTCGCCCATATGACTGGGAGGCGTTGCTTACAGCTGGAGCTTCAGAATGTGGAGCTCGCGAGGGCCTACCAGGGTGTTCTCGCCGAGAGCACGCAGCTGAAAGAGAAGCTGCTCGCCGTGGAGGCAAGGGTGGTGAGTCATCTAGACTTCCAACTTCGTATTTTCCCCCAACCCCTTCATCTCTCTAACCTGACTCGCTCGCAGGATGTCGAGGTCGCCGGGAGGGCCAACACTCGCATCAAGGACTTGGAGAGCGAGGTGGCCGGGCTGAAGGCCCTAAATAGCGACCTCACTCGCGCCGTGGTTCCCCCTTCGCCTCGCCGTTTAAAAGAAGACCGGCGGGCGCGAGACGAAGAAATTCGCGTGGGGTCGATAGAGTCGGCTCGCTACATTTTCTCGGTGGCGAAGGCGATCGGCCTTTTGGCGGATAATGCGGCTGACATGACTCTGGAAGATATTGTTCCAGAGCTCTTCCTCCCTCTCCCGCCGGTGAAGGACAGCGATGATGAAGAAGGATCTGCGGGCGATTCCTGAAGCTCGCCGCCCTTCCCCCTTTTGTGTTGTAACGTGTTATTCTCGCCAAATTTATCTCTCGAAAGTGTCGTTCGTACTAACCTCGCAGGTTTCTTTTTCTCGCCCGCGGACATGACGTGATGTTTTTGTTGATACTCGTGCTCGCTGACGCTTGGACTTCTTCCCGCCTTTTTGTTTCGGCTATAAATAGGCGGTCTTTATTGAGCCAACCACCGCATTTATTCTCGATCTTCTTCTCCTTCTGCTGCAGAGCTCTCGCTCTTTCTCGTTCTCGAGTTCTTCCCCTTCTCGCAGATCTTCCAGATGGGCGGCGACGCGGAGTCAGAGGGTCGGCGGAGGGTCGCGAAGGCCTTTGCCGAACACAGCTTCTTCTCCTGCAATCTGACCGACGAAGAATATTTTAGCGCGATCGCTGATTTCATTCTCCCCCCGTTCGAGGCACGCCGCCCTAGCGAGGACGACGTGATCAATGACCCGTTGGTCGACGAGTTGGCCATCCCTATCGCCCACTTCGCGGTCGGTCTGCGCCTCCCTTTGTGGCCAGAAGTTCGCCAGGTAACAATCGTTCTTGTTTGTTGTTTATTTTGCCACTCGAGCCTCGCTCGCCGCGTGGATTGATCTTGTTCTCGCTACCTGTTAGGTGCTTAAGCATTATGGCGTGGTTCCCGGCCAGCTCACACCCAATGCCATGGCGGTGGTCATCGCCTTCGCCTGCTACCTCCGCGAGGAGCGGATAGAGTTCAGCCTTCCTGTCTTCCGGAAGCTGTTCTCCTTCCGCGCCTACAAAGATGGGACAGCTTATTTCGTGGGCACAGACCCGAAAGTGGTTGAGACCGTCAACAAGGCCCACTTCTGGGCCCAAAGGTTTGTCGTCGTCAAGGGGAACTTCGGCAACATTCCCTTCTCGCCGATTCAACATAGCGAGACCACCTATCGGCCCACCGCCCTCGGCGGCCATGACGCCCTCCTCCATCAGTTCTTCTGTAAGAAGAACTTAGAGGTCGTTTACCTCCGCCGCAACCTAGACTCGCTGCTTCCGGTCCTCGCCGGAGAAGGTAAAGATCTCTGTCTAACCTATTCGTCTCAATTCGCAAGCCTATCGTACTCATCCCTATGATTCTGTTTTTAGGCGAGCGAGATCTCCCCCTCCATCCACCTTACGCGAGCAACCGGAAGACCGATGCCACAATGGCTCTCGCTACCATGGGTGCGGAAGCCTGCCGAGGAGACGTCACCCCGGCCGATCCTTCCTCCCGCAAGAGATCGGGGGCCTCCGGCAGTCATGGTGCCGTCCCGAAGTCTCCGCCAAAAAAGAAAAGCAAGAAAAGCATGGCCTCGCTCGCTTCGTCGAAAGGTAAGGAAACTCGCGAGGCGGCCTTCGACGAGTTTGACCTTACCAGCCTTTCGGCGGGCGAGGACGAAGATCATGGCCAGGAGGCGGTCAGGGCCTCGGTCCTCCCCATCCCGGTGAACCATTATAACTTCGGGCTCGGCCAGAGGCGTCGGGACGAGCCTGGCGAGCCCCTTGTCACCTGGAAGCCAGAGACAAACAGGGTGGACATCTCTTCTATCCTCCCCTCCTGGGTGGAGAAGGAGACCGTCAGTGGTCACGCCTTCGATTTTTCGTTCGCGCTTTATGGCCGCGAAGATGCAGGGTCTTACAAGGATGAGACCGCGAGGACCCTTGCTTATGAGAGCGCGAGGTCCCAGCTGCGTTCTGCCGAGCTCGCCCATATGACTAGGAGGCGTTGCTTACAGCTGGAGCTTCAGAATGTGGAGCTCGCGAGGGCCTACCAGGGTGTTCTCGCCGAGAGCACGCAGCTGAAAGAGAAGCTGCTCGCCGTGGAGGCAAGGGTGGTGAGTCATCTAGACTTCCAACTTCGTATTTTCCCCCAACCCCTTCATCTCTCTAACCTGACTCGCTCGCAGGATGTCGAGGTCGCCGAGAGGGCCAACACTCGCATCAAGGACTTGGAGAGCGAGGTGGCCGGGCTGAAGGCCCTAAATAGCGACCTCACTCGCGCCGTGGTTCCCCCTTCGCCTCGCCGTTTAAAAGAAGACCGGCGGGCGCGAGACGAAGAAATTCGTGTGGGGTCGATAGAGTCGGCTCGCTACATTTTCTCGGTGGCGAAGGCGATCGGCCTTTTGGCGGATAATGCGGCTGACATGACTCTGGAAGATATTGTTCCAGAGCTCTTCCTCCCTCTCCCGCCGGTGAAGGACAGCGATGATGAAGAAGGATCTGCGGGCGATTCCTGAAGCTCGCCGCCCTTCCCCCTTTTGTGTTGTAACGTGTTATAATTTTTGATCGGCGAGATCGCCAAGGATTGTAACTGAATTATTAAACAGAATGCAGATTTTATTTTCACTGCGCTCTCCTTTTCTCGTTGTTATTTTCATTTTTCGACCGTCTCGCCCTTGCTCATCTCGTGATTCGTTTTCGCGGAGGTCATTCTCGCGCCGCTCGTTATCGGATAGGTGCGCGCGGGGCGCTCCGGCGGCTTGGGTCTCTCGCCGTCTGCCTTGGGCTCGTCGCGCCTTTAGCTACGCGTATTTTCTTTAGGTTTCGTATGGTATTTTCCTCTTGGCGAGAGCTAGCTTCTTATTCAGTGCAGGCAACCTTTCTGCCGAGGACTGGATATTTGGGATCGCATGAGATTGATCCTTGTCACTTGCGTATTGTCGCACGCGACCTCTCTTAGCCGAGCGAGCACGCCCGACGAGCGAGAAGGAGTTTGCCAGCATAAGACTTATCACCTTGCCAGCCTCTCCAGAGATCAACCTGAACCCCCCGTCTAGTGAGAGCCCGGGAGCGGAATCGATCTGGGGCATTCCAGCATCAATACTTATCACCTTGTGAAAGTATCTAGTTGCGGCCTAAATCACCTAGAGGGGGGTGAATAGGTGGATTCTATGTCTTTACGCGGAATTAAAGATTATAACACAGAAAAGCACACAAAAAGGCACAGCACAGACACAAGGATTTTATAGAGGTTCCCCGATGTTGGTACTCCTCTTTCCCGCCTCGCCTATCTAGCTCTTCGAGGCTAGATTCGGCTACTTCACCAAACTCAGATTAAAATAATCTTACACCTCGGAGTAAGAACTCCTACAACTCGGAGTGCACCACTCCTACAACTCGGAGTAAAAAACAACTCCTACAACTCAATCCTTAAACAAGGATCTACACAACACTCGGAAGCAAGCTTCCTACAAAGTTTATAAAATTGTTTATTACAACACAACGTAGATTTGAAACAATCTTCTTAAACTTCAGATGAAGTTTTTCTTCAGATCTTGAGAAATAGATTTCTTCTTCTTGACAAAGAATCTCAATACGTTTAGAGGAAGAACGAAGAAATCTTGAGCGATTCTTTACTGGATCTGAGATGCTTGAATCTGTAGAAGACGAATCACAAATCACAGCTTTGTCGGAGACGAAACTTGAGCGCGAGAGAGATCGGTCGAGACTTGCGATTCTTTCTGTTTGATTCGCGATTTTTGATTCGATTCAGATTGATTGGATTAGATTCTTGCTAAACGGAAATACATCAGGAGTATTTATACGGTCTTCTACAACGGTCATATGCGCGAAGTACGGATCTAATTCCACGTGTACTGAACATAGGAGAAGCCCTAAGAAACGCGCATTCAAAAACGAACCGGAAGAATTACTGCAGACCGATTCGGTTAAATGGTATAACCGAATGGCAATAACCGAATCGAATTCGGTTAAATGATATAACCGAATTGCAATAACCGAATTCGGTTATTCTAATTCTTCAAGGAAATTCGAACTATGATTCACCGAATTCGATTATATCCATCCCAACTATATAGTCGAATTCGACTATATGTTTCTGAATGATATAACCGAATTTTACTTGGGAAAAATCCCTTTCTATGAAAAGTCCACCATCAGCTCCAGTCCTCCTTCTCTTGCACTTAGGAAATGAGGTACATCCCAATAGAGAGATCTCACATGAGCCAACACTTTGGTCTATACAATGAGGGATTACATTGCACAAGCCTGTGTTTGACGACTCATTGAAAACTGACATTGGTTTGTACCTAGAGTGGAATGACCTGTCACAACACAGCTAAAGTGCATAATCAAATACAATTACAATTCATCCTAGTTTGAAGGGGACTTCTTCAAATCAGGGCTATTGTGGATACAATACCCAACAATCTCCCCCTATTTGAAGAAGTCAGAACCCTATCTACTGAGGTGAATTGCTAGGAGAAAAATAAATATAAGCAAGTAAAGAACTGAACTATGAAGTTATATATAGTCATCATAAACAAAAGATTGAAGTTCATAACACTATATAAATGTTCTTAAAAGAGATCAGTTATCATGCTTCTTTCCCTTTTGATACTTCTTGAGCTGTCTCTCAAAATAAGCCTTCGGCTTCGGAAAATACTTCGGAGGAGGTAGTGGAGGCTTTTCATCTCCTTTATGATTTCTGAAATGAATCTTTCTCTTCAGCATTGAAGCTTGCCATTTGTTAATTTCTTCCTGGTCATAAAAAGTTGATGGAAGTTCATTTGAACAGCTGATAAGTCTGAAATGATCCAGGATGATATTTCTTGATTCAGGGCTCCAGACTTCGCCATCAATCCTTCTTTGGTGAGGAGCTCCTGTGCTGACAACTTTTGAGCCTTCAGCTCTCTGAGTATCCTGCCTTGGATTTGCTGCTCTGAAAGCATCTCTCATGAATCCAGAACCAGCAGCTTCAGATCTTTCAGATCTCACCCTTTTTCTAGATATTTTATTTTCATCATCAGACCAGATATAGCCTTCGGGAGGATCATATTCACCCTGAGGAGCAGCAAACTGACTGTCTGGATTAAATTCTTCAGAAGGAAAGGCTGGCTGCTCAGAAGATTGACCTGTCCCTTGGAAACCATGGGCATAGCCTCTTGAAAGCTCATTATGCAACCAAACCTGATTTTGATGCAGATAACCATATAAGTCTTGAAATTTGCTATCAATACTCCTTGAGACTTCAGCAATCTGAGATTGAACATTTAGCTGTGATTCCTGAATCCTTCCTTCTAACTCTCTATTTAAATCAAAGATTTGAGTTTGAATTCGTTCATGCAGTCTTTCCTCCCCCTTTCTGACTTCTTCAGTTAGGGTTTGGATGATCTCTGTCTTGATGGCTTGGAGAGAGTTCTGAACTGAAGATCTTCCCTGTTGATCATGCTGAAACATGTACTCTTGATTTTCAGAAAGCTTTGTGGTATTCTCACAAATGGCTTGTAATCCTTCCCCAACATACTTAAGGGAGGATGCACCCAGAGAGAAGTACTCATCCTGTTTTTCTTTTACCTTGTCCATGCTATGAGCTAGAGATTGCAAGTGATTGCCCATTCCTTTGTCTATATCTCTGGTCTTGTCAAAGATTTGATGAATAGCAAATTCAAAGTACTTTTTCTGTTTGATAAGCATTTCTTCCATACTGAGTAGCATTGAGTCGACGGCAGAGGGAGGTTGATCTTGCAAGCGAGAAGAGATTCCAAAATCATCTTCTGCTACGAGGAAATCTGCTGAATCCACATCCTTCATATAGTGATAAAACTGTTGAACATCAAGAGTTTCTTCATTTTGAGCTGGAGGAGGGGAGGGTTCTTCATTTCTCCTGTCTTCGACTGTTATTTGGATTTTGTGCACCTTGGGAGCTTGCACAGATTTTCCCTTAACTTTTGAAGTTGAGGCAGAGGGCCCTGCAACACTGTCATCTTCTATGAGGATAGTAACATGTTCAGGGGTTGTAGGAAGGTCTGCCTGCTCTTGCTTATCTTCTTCAGGAGCAGAGAGATCAGAATGAACATTCTCCCCCTCAATTTGAGCGGGGATAGCAGCCTCAGGAGGAGCAGCTTGACCTTTCTCTGATTGACCTGTCTTCACAGCATCAATATTAGGATCATCTCCCCCTTCATCATCTCCATCACTGTCAATGTGGCTATCAGCATTTTCTTCTTTAGAAGGAGAGCTGTGAGGAGATGGAATCTTGGGAGATACGACTGTAGAACCCACTGGAGAGAGGGGAGGATTTGGTTCAGGCAGCTTGGAGCACTCCCCCTTGGAGGGTTCACCTTCTTTCTCATTCAGGTCTTCACCCTGCTTCTCATTTTCTTGCTCACCATCTTGGTTCTCATGGTGTTGCTCAGCTTCCTGTTCACTCTCCTTCTTACTGGATGGATCACTTTCTGTTTCACTGTCAGATTCAATGCGAGGAATTTTCTGAACTTTTGGAGCCCTGGGAGATATCACTCTTGACTCACCAACTTTCCTGGACCACCTCTCAATCATAGAGGAGTCAATTCTTTTGAAATGATGGAGGGGAGTTCCATTCTTCATGTTGAATCTTGTTTTATCCAGACGGTAGAGATATAGAGAGAGAATTCTCCCAAAATTTGGGGTATTTAAACTAGCGGAGATTCTGTCAAACAACACACTTCCCCAGTCAACCCTTTTTCTGCAAATAACTGAACCCAGTAGCTTGAACATATCATTAGAGAGATAGTCGTGAGAGCCGACTTTACAGAGGAGAACCTTTCCCATAATATCAGACAGTAATTTTCCTTCCTCATTCATCTGCTTTCGATAAATGGATTTTGTTCCTTTGGGCAAACCACAAAACCGGAGAGCTTGTTTGAAATCCTTTGGAGATAGAGTATCTGTTTCTGAAACTTCTGGTAGCTTGAGAAGCTTGGTCAGACTTGAAGAAGAAATTTTGATTTGGACATCACCAATCCTGCTTTTTATCACAGACCCTTGCTTTCTCAGTTCTGCATGCTTGAAGAATTTTAGAACCTCTGCTTCCAACACCTTGCAAGGATGTTCTAGAACATAGCCCAGACCGGCCACCTCAAGAATGAGAACGACGTTTCTGAATTCATCTACTGAGGTGTCGAAACCAGTTCTGACTAGCTCACTTCCGAAGAGCAGCTTCTCTGAGGCTTTCTTAGGCATTGCGTAGCTTCTCTTGAATCGGTTGAAGGAGGTGAGGATGCGAGCGAACCAGACGAGCGGCGGTTGGGGAAGAGAACCACGAACGGACGCACGAATCGGGAGATGAAGCGTCGCACGATTCGGAGTCAAGGGTTTCGAATTTCTCTCTTAAGGAACATTTATATAGTGTTATGAAGATTTAGAGAGAGCGCGTACCTGAGATTTGAACCGTGACCCTTCGAATTCCATTTAGGAAAGAATTGAATTCCCGAAAATTCGTCATTCGGCTAAAGGAATTAGTCGAATTCGGTTAATCGATATCGCCGGATTCGGTTAAATAGAATCGCCGGATTCGGTTAAATAGAATCGCCGAATTCGGTTAAATGAAGGTTCGACAAAACATCTTTTTGACTTCTGAGATTCTGAGAGTCTCTAAGAGTCTTTGTTTAACATACCAAGCTCCATTTTGAAATAATTGAACTTTGATTCGTCGAGCGGCTTAGTGAAAATATCTGCAATTTGCCGATCCGTCGGGACATAGCTAAGATCAATGTCCTTGTGCTCCACATGCTCTCGGATGAAGTGATAACGAATCTCTATGTGCTTTGTCCTGCTGTGAGACACAGGATTGTTGGCAATTGCTATGGCGCTTGATGAATCACAGTACATAGGAATTTCTTTGAGCTTTAGGTTGTAATCCTCAAGTTGGTTCCTTATCCAGAGCAATTGTGCACAACAACTGCCTGCAGAGATATACTCCGATTCAGCAGTTGAGATAGCAACACAATTTTGCTTCTTACTACTCCAGGAGATGAGCCGTTTTCCTAAGAATTGGCACGTTCCTGAAGTACTTTTCCTGTCATCTTTGCTTCCTGCAAAATCAGCATCTGAAAAACCAGTGAGCTCGAAATCATTACTTCTTGGGTACCATAAGCCAAGATTTGGTGTGCCTTTAAGGTATCTCAAAATCCGCTTTGCAGCTGAGTAGTGAGATTCCTTAGTGTTCACCTGAAATCTAGCACAAACACATGTTGAAAACATTATATCCGGTCTACTTGCGGTAAGGTAGAGCAAGGATCCAATTATGCTTCTAAACTTGGTTTCATCAAAAGGTTTCCCTTTCTCATCCTTGTCTAGAGACATAGCTGAACCCATTGGAGTCCTCATAGAGGTTGCATTCTCCATTCCGAATTTCTTAATTAACTCTTTGGTAAACTTCGTCTGAGAGATGAAAATTCCATCTTCAGATTGCTTTACCTGAAGTCCTAAGAAATACTTCAGCTCTCCCATACTACTCATTTCAAATTTCCCTTGCATCAAGTTGGAAAACTTTTTGCAGAGGATATCATCGGTAGATCCGAAAATAATGTCATCGACATAGATTTGCACTAGCAAAATCTTGCCTTTTACTTCCCTAAGAAATAATGTCTTGTCTATCTTGCCTCTTGTGAATTTGTTTTCAAGGAGGAAGCTAGACAACGTCTCATACCAAGCACGGGGAGCTTGCTTGAGACCATATAAAGCTTTTCGAAGAAAATAAACATGATCAGGAAATGAGGAGTCCACGAAACCTGGGGGTTGTTCTACGTATACTTCTTCCTTTATATCACCATTAAGGAAGGCTGACTTCACGTCCATTTGATAGACTTTAAATCCTTTGTGAGCAGCATACGCTAGAAACAACCTGATCGCTTCAAGCCTTGCTACGGGAGCAAAAGTTTGATCGAAGTCGATCCCTTCTTCTTGTCTATACCCTTGAGCAACAAGTCGGGCCTTGTTCTTGATGATCACACCATCCTCGTCCAACTTGTTTCTGAATACCCATTTTGTTCCAATGACATTCTGTCCTTTGGGTCTAGGTACAAGCGTCCACACTTTGCATCTCTTAAATTGATTGAGTTCTTCTTGCATTGCTATGATCCATGAAGCATCGTTCTTTGCTTCATCGAATTTCTTTGGCTCAACCTGTGAAAGAAAACTTAAGTGTAAAACTTCATTAGCTGTACCTCTTCTTGTTCTAACACCAACATGGGTATCTCCAATAATTTGCTCTGCAGGATGGTCCCTTAAGTGTCGGATCATTCCAGCATTTGGATGTTCACGGGGTTCCTGCACTTCCGGTACATCTTCATCTTCTTGAGGTTCATCTTCCTCATGTGCGGATGGAATGTTGACTTCAATAGACTTTGGAGCATCTTCCTTTACAGCTTCTTCCAAGTTTATGTCCTTGAACCTTGCATCTGCATCTTCAACAAAAACACTAGAAGAACTGCTTTGAAGCATACTAGTTTCATCAAATATAACATTATAAGTTTCTTCTACAACCAGGGTTTTCTTGTTGAAAATCCTATATGCCCTACTATTGCTACTATATCCTACGAAAATACCTTCAAAACATTTTTCACTAAACTTAGTTTTGTAATATTTCCCGTTATTAAGCACGAAGCATTTACTGCCAAAGATTCTAAAATAAGACAGGGTTGGCTTCTTGCCCTTCAGGAGTTCATAAGGAGTCTTATGATGGTTCTTGTTGATTAGTGCTCTATTTTGCACGTGGCAGGCAGTGTTGATGCCTTCAGCCCAGAAGTATTCTGGGAGAGAAGAGTCACTCAACATTGTTCTGCAAGCCTCTATGAGTGTTCTATTCTTTCTCTCAGCTACTCCATTTTGTTGTGGAGTACGAGGAGAGGAAAACTCATGAAAGATACCTAGGCTTTCACAAAATTCGGTCATAGCCCCAGACTTGAATTCTGTACCGTGGTCACTTCTGATTTTGACCACAGAACATTCCAGTTCATTCTGAATTTGCTTGACGAATGTGGTGAACGAGTCAAAGGTGTCTGACTTGTGTTTCAGAAAGAATACC
Organism: Dactylorhiza incarnata; assembly: GCA_033032865.1. Taxonomy (NCBI): domain Eukaryota; kingdom Viridiplantae; phylum Streptophyta; class Magnoliopsida; order Asparagales; family Orchidaceae; genus Dactylorhiza; species Dactylorhiza incarnata. The sequence continues at coordinate 1,271,395 of JAWHQI010000109.1, read as the reverse complement.
CAAGCAAAGCGTGAGTAATCATCAACAATAACCAGCGTATAAGACTTGCCTCCTAAACTTCGGATTGGCATGGGACCAAACAAGTCCATATGGAGCAGATATAAGCATCTGGTAGAATCTTTGCCAATAATGCTTTTAAAGGTAGCCCGAGTCTGCTTACCCATTTGGCAGGCGTGACAAGGTCTCTCTTTAATGCACTTAACATCTGGAGCATCACGAACTAAGTTGTGAGAGAATAACATACTTATTGTTTTGAAATTAATATGTGCTAGTCTCTTGTGCCACTGGTCACAAAGGGATGCACTGTCTTTTGCTAAAAGACACACTGGTGTAGAAGAGTCTAAACAAAGAAAATTTAAGCAGAAAATATTCCTACTCCGAGTGCCTGTTAAAATAGTTTCTGACGTATCAGACGACTTTATTAAGCACTTGTCCTTGTAGAACTCAACCATATAGCCTTTATCACATAATTGACTTATGCTAATTAGATTATGTTGTAATCCTTTGACATAAGCTACATCTGTGAAAGAGACTATACCGTTGGTTATCATACCGTAGCCTTTCGTGATTCCCCGATCAGATCCGCCAAAAATAACTTTTGGTCCATCCTTCACGGGTGTATACTCTTGTAACAAACTTCTTGTTCCGGTCATGTGCCGAGAACATCCACTGTCCAAGTACCATATTGGATTTGAATTGGCCTTTGGACATACCTGCAATCAATAATCAATTGCCCTTAGGAACCCAAACAGATTTGGGTCCTTGGCTTCTTGTCAGATGACCACCAATTTGAGTGTTAACAGTGCGAGGAGTCACTCTTGCATTGTTACCTCGTGGGGTCTTAACATAACTGTAATTAAACCAGCAATCTATGGCGAAGTGACCAACTTTGCCACAGCACCAACAATCAAATCGGTTGTACCTTCTCTTGTTCTCCTGCTTTACCTTTTGAACGGGAGGTCTAGTAGGAGTAACCTTCTTAGAGGTGGATGCCTCGTGTTTGCAGCAAACACAGGGTTCCATCTTCTCATTAGGCTTAGCACTAACAGATTTAACTTTTGGTGCTTTCTTTGCAACTGATCCATGAACAAATGGACCATGGTCTTTGAGAATTACTTCTTCATAAGGCGCCTTGAAAGGAGTCGAGTCAAAGTTTCGAGGTCGGCTCCATCCCTGATATCTATTGCTAGATTTAACAGGTATTGGTCTAGTGAGATGACCATAGGATGTTTCAAAGTCAAGCGGGTTTGTCGGAAAAACGACCTTCTTGAACGAAGGTTGACTTTGATCAGCCTTCCCTTTACCTCTTTTGGCTCTTATCTCGGCAGCCTTACTATTTTCAGCCTCATGACCAATGCCACTAACCTTCCCAGGAGTGGAGAACTTATAAATAAGAGGAAGAACATTTTTTGGCTTGTTGAAGCTTTCTGATATTTTCTTCTCTGCCACCAGCTTTTCTTCCAGTTCAGTTATAAGTTTCTCTTTCAGAATTGATGATTCAGTAGAGCTTCTTAATTCCTCCTTCAAGGATTGGACTTCATTTCCGAGGGGAGTTAATCTTTCGATTTCCTCTCTCAGAGCCGATTCCACGTTCTTGAGAGAGACAATTTCTTTTGCTTGAGATCTGACAACCTTGCGGCATTTGTCAAAACTTTGCAAAAGAGCTTTGTACTGAGTCATTAATTCTGACTCATCCTGTGAATAATAGTCTTCATTTGCTCTGGATGCAGTTTCACACTCAGAGGCAGAAAGAGGAGTATGAAGATTTACCTTTGCCTTATATGAGGTGTCGCTTGCTTCATCATCCGTTTGTGCCATAAGCCCAAAGTAGGCTTCTTCATCAGTGCTTGACACCTCTGAGTCGCTGTCACTCAGAGTCTTTGGCTTCTTTGCAATGAGGCTCTTTTCTTTCCTTTTACCTTTGTAGGATTTCTTATCCTCTTTCTTTGAGCCTTCCTTTTTCTTGTATGGACACTCCGCAATCATGTGTCCTGGCTTATTACAGCAATAGCAAATGATATCGTTAGAAGAATGTTTACTAGGTTTAGATTTATACCTGTCATCTTCATGCTTCTTTTTGTGATGATCCTCATTACGGTTTGATCTTCTATGACGAGAAGACGAGGTTTGACCTCTCATGTTCCTTTGTTTGTTAAAGAACTTTTTGAACTGCTTGGAGAGTAAAGAGAACTCTTCATCTGACATTTCTGAGCCTGAGGGGCTAGCATCAGATTTATCTTCATCAGAGGAGGATCTCCTGACAGGTGGGAGAGCCTTGCCTTTTCTTGAACTTACAGCTTTAAGTGCAGTGGACTTCTCCCTTCCAGAGGCTCTGGTTCCTTCTTCTTCAGCTTTACGGGTGTTCAACTTTAATTCATGGGACAGGAGCTTCCCAAACAACATTTGTGGCTCCGTTGATCCGAGTTTTCCGAATTCTCTAATGGCTATAACTTTAGTGTCCCATTCTTTGGTCAGGGATCTTAGGAATTTATCATTAAGTTCGCCAGTAGTGAATTCACGATCATAGTTCCTAAGACCATTTACGATCTTAAAGAACTTCTCATAAGTATCAGAAATGGATTCACCAGAGCGTTGCTTGAAGGCTTCATATTCTTGGTTCAGCAATGATCTTCGATCATCCCTTACTTCATCTGTTCCTTCCATCAGAACAACCAGAGAGTCCCACATTTCCTTGGCGGACTTGCAGTGAAGAAGATTCTGCAACATGGAATCATCGACTGCACCTGCAATGATATTCTTTGCCTTCTTGTCCAGAGAGACCAGTGCAATCTCATCCTTTGTAAGTTCCAGCATCTTCTTGGCGACCATAATTGTAGAGTTTATGGAAGATGGTTTCATAGGAACATGAGGACCTTCTTCCACAATCTGAAATATTCTTGGATCAGCAGCCTCCATGAAGAATCTGACTCTCTCCTTCCACATAGGAAAATTCTCTTTTGTGCAGACTGGAAGCTTGACGGAATCCTTGGTCTTATCCATGCCAGACATACTTGTTCAGGCAACTAGATGAGGAGGCCTTGTTCAAGGTGTTAACCTATAGCGAACAACCTCCCTCTGATACCAATTGAAAGTATCTAGTTGCGGCCTAAATCACCTAGAGGGGGGTGAATAGGTGGATTCTATGTCTTTACGCGGAATTAAAGATTATAACACAGAAAAGCACACAAAAAGGCACAGCACAGACACAAGGATTTTATAGAGGTTCCCCGATGTGGGTACTCCTCTTTCCCGCCTCGCCTATCTAGCTCTTCGAGGCTAGATTCGGCTACTTCACCAAACTCAGATTAAAATAATCTTACACCTCGGAGTAAGAACTCCTACAACTCGGAGTGCACCACTCCTACAACTCGGAGTAAAAAACAACTCATACAACTCAATCCTTAAACAAGGATCTACACAACACTCGGAAGCAAGCTTCCTACAAAGTTTATAAAATTGTTTATTACAACACAACGTAGATTTGAAACAATCTTCTTAAACTTCAGATGAAGTTTTTCTTCAGATCTTGAGAAATAGATTTCTTCTTCTTGACAAAGAATCTCAATACGTTTAGAGGAAGAACGAAGAAATCTTGAGCGATTCTTTACTGGATCTGAGATGCTTGAATCTGTAGAAGACGAATCACAAATCACAGCTTTGTCGGAGACGAAACTTGAGCGCGAGAGAGATCGGTCGAGACTTGCGATTCTTTCTGTTTGATTCGCGATTTTTGATTCGATTCAGATTGATTGGATTAGATTCTTGCTAAACGGAAATACATCAGGAGTATTTATACGGTCTTCTACAACGGTCATATGCGCGAAGTACGGATCTAATTCCACGTGTACTGAACATAGGAGAAGCCCTAAGAAACGCGCATTCAAAAACGAACCGGAAGAATTACTGCAGACCGATTCGGTTAAATGGTATAACCGAATGGCAATAACCGAATCGAATTCGGTTAAATGATATAACCGAATTGCAATAACCGAATTCGGTTATTCTAATTCTTCAAGGAAATTCGAACTATGATTCACCGAATTCGATTATATCCATCCCAACTATATAGTCGAATTCGACTATATGTTTCTGAATGATATAACCGAATTTTACTTGGGAAAAATCCCTTTCTATGAAAAGTCCACCATCAGCTCCAGTCCTCCTTCTCTTGCACTTAGGAAATGAGGTACATCCCAATAGAGAGATCTCACATGAACCAACACTTTGGTCTATACAATGAGGGATTACATTGCACAAGCCTGTGTTTGACGACTCATTGAAAACTGACATTGGTTTGTACCTAGAGTGGAATGACCTGTCACAACACAGCTAAAGTGCATAATCAAATACAATTACAATTCATCCTAGTTTGAAGGGGACTTCTTCAAATCAGGGCTATTGTGGATACAATACCCAACACCTTGTCAGCCTCTCCAGAGATCAACCTGAACCCCCCGTCTAGTGAGAGCCCGGGAGCGGAATCGATCTGGGGCATTCCAGCACCAATACTTATCCAACCCTGCCAGCCTCTCCAGAGATCAACCTAAACCCCCCGTCTAGGTGAGAGCCCGGGAGCGGAATCGATCTGGGGCATTCCAGCACCAACGTGTCCAACCTTGCCAGCCTCTCCAGAGATCAACCAGAACCCCCCGTCTAGGTGAGAGCCCGGGAGCGGAATCGATCTGGGGCATTCCAGCACCAACGTGTCCAACCTTGCCAGCCTCTCCAGAGATCAACCAGAACCCCCCGTCTAGGTGAGAGCCCGGGAGCGGAATCGATCTGGGGCATTCCAGCACCAACGTGTCCAACCTTGCCAGCCTCTCCAGAGATCAACCAGAACCCCCCGTCTAGGTGAGAGCCCGGGAGCGGAATCGATCTGGGGCATTCCAGCACCAACGTGTCCAACCTTGCACCGCAGCAGTTAGAAGCATAACAAACGGAAGTAAGATATTGATTGAATAACATAATAAAGTTTTCAAGGGTAGAATCGTTTCAAATCATCCCCACTCCGAGCCCGGTCAAGAGGTATCCCTTCCACATCCTGGAGGTGATACCCCCCCCCCCCCCGACTTGAGCACCTCGCTTACAATGTATGGACCTTCCCAGTTGGGGTTAAGCTTACCCACTGTGGCCCCTCTGCCGGCCGCATCGACCTTTTTCAGGACTAGGTCCCCTTTCTGAAAGTGCTTGATCCGGATATGTTTGTCAAAATATCGAGCCATCCGCCGCTTGACCTCTTCCTGCCTGATGGTGGCCAAGTCCCGGAGTTCTTCCACCAGGTCCAAGGATAGCCTCTGCTCTGCATTGTTACCTTCTAGCCACCCTTCATCCCCCTCGCTTGCGGCGATCACCCGGGGGGTCTTCACCTCAAACTCTATGGGGAGGACGGCCTCGGACCCGTGAGAGAGCTTGAATGGAGTCTCCCCGGTGGCGGTATTCGGAGTAGTCCTCATTGCCCAAAGGACGGAGGGTAGCTGTTCCACCCAGTTTCCTCGAAGGTTCTCCACTTTCTTTTTTAGTAGGTTGACGATTATTTTGTTTGCCGCCTCCACCTGCCCATTGCTCCTCGGGTGGTGGACCGATGCGAACCTGAGATCAATGCCGAGCTGGGTGCAAAAACCGACAAACTCTTCACTAGCAAACTGCGGCCCGTTGTCCGTCACGATAGCTAGAGGGAGTCCATGCCTGCAAATTATCTCCCCCACATAAAATTCCTTACAACCTGAGAGGTTACCTTAGCGAGTGCTTTTACTTCTACCCACTTAGAGAAGTAGTCGATCATGACCAGCAGGAACTTCCTCTGGCCGCTGGCTTGGGGGAAGGGACCGACCAGATCCAGCCCCCATATGGCGAAGGGCCAGGGAGCCGTGATGGTCCGGAGTCTTTGGGCTGGGAGGAGCTGGAGTGGAGCATAGAGCTGGCATTTTGGACATTTCCTCGCGAACTCGACCGCGTCTTTGCTGAGAGTGGGCCAGAAGTAGCCTTGCCTCAATACCCTTCCTTCCAGGGTCCGACTCCCGGAGTGACTGCCGCACTCCCCGGAGTGGATTTCTTCCAGCACTCTCGGGACCTCCTCCTCGGAGACACAATGGGCCAGAAGTCCCGAGAGAGTCTTTCTATATAGCCCCCCCTGCATGCAAAGAGTAATAGGCGGACTTATACCTGAAGCGTCTTTTATCCACATCATCTCCAGGGAACTGCCCAGAGGATAAGAAGGTGATGAACGGATCCATCCATGAGGCTTGTTGATCTACTTCCATCAATTCTCCTTCCTCGATGGAGGGCCGGAAGAGTTCCGAAGCCGTCCCCCCCGCTCGGGGACCGAACTTGGCTAGGAGGTCCGCCTGGGTGCTCTCCTCCCTCGGCACGTGCTTGATCGAGAAGGTGTGGAACTGCCCGATGATTCCCTTAACCTTCTCCAGGTATAGTAGGAGGGTTGGATCCTTTGCTTCAAACTCTCCTTTGATTTGGCATGCTACCACCATGGAGTCCGTGGAGACCTCCACGTCCTGCACACCCAGTTCCCGGGCCAGCCGAAGGCCCGCTATCACTGCTTCGTACTCCGTCCGGTTGTTGGTGATCGGGAAACGGATGTTTAAAGCTTGCTCAATCTGAGTCCCCTGAGGACTCACCAGGACTATTCCCCCTCCATAGGAGCATTTTCCCGACGCTCCGTCCACCAACATCTTCCATGCTTCTGGGGGAGGTGGCTCGTGCTCCCCCACTTCGGCCGCGTAGTCGGCCATGAAGTCTGCCACCGCTTGAGCCCGGATGGACGTCCTGGGCGCGAACGTGATGTTGAATTCGCTTAACTCCACGGACCACTTCGCCAACCTTCCTGAGTGCTCCACCCCTTCCAGGATTTTGCGGAGCGGATGGTCCGTCACTACTTTGATTGAGTGGGCTTGAAAGTAAGGCCGGAGCCTCCGGGCCGACACCACCAATGCGAAGGCTAATTTTTCTAGGATCGGGTACCGGAGTTCCGCCTTCTTCAGCACTCGGCTGACGTAGTAGATTGGGAACTGTTTCTTCCCCTCCTCCCGGATCAGCACGGAACTTACTGCTTCGGATCCTACCCCTAGGTATAGGGACAGGTCCTCCCCTGGCTTCGGTCCCTGGAGCAGAGGGGTTTGAGTGAGCTGTTCTTTCAGAGCTTGGAAGGCCTTCTCGCACTCCGGGGTCCATTCAAACTTCTTGTTGCCCCGCAGTACTTTGAAGAAAGGTGCACACTTTTCCCCCGCCTTGGAGAGGAATCTGCTGAGCCCCGCCAATTTCCCTGTGAGGCTCTGAACCTCTTTCGGATTTCTTGGCGACCCCAGCTCCATCACCGCTTTAACTTTGTCGGGGTTGGGTTCCACCCCTGCGGGGGTGAGCAAATGGCCCAGGAACTTCCCTCGGCTCGCCCCGAAGACACATTTCAGGGGGTTGAGCTTCATCTTGTACCGCCGCAGGGTCCCAAATGTCTCTTCGAGGTCGCGGAGGTGAGTCTCGAGGTCTCGGCTCTTAACCATGAGGTCGTCGACATAGACTTCTAAATTTCTTCCTTTCTGCTCGCGGAAGACCCTATCCATCATCCTTTGGTAAGTAGCCCCTGCGTTCTTGAGCCCGAAGGGCATCATCTTATAGCAATAACATCCATCCCCCGTGATGAAGGAAACATACTTGATGTCCGGGGGATGCATGCGGATTTGATGGTAACCTGAAAAGGCATCTAAGAAAGACATTACAGAAAAACCGACGGCTGAGTCAACCAGCGCGTCGATTCGGGGCAGGGGGTAGCAATATTTCGGGCATGATTTATTAAGAAGTGAGAAGTCGATACACATACGCCACTTACCTCCTCCCTTCTTTACCATAACGACGTTGGAGACCCAGCCTGGATACTGGATCTCCGATACAAATCCGGCCTGCAGGAGTTTGCCCACCTCCTCGCGGATGGGCCCTTCTAGCTTGTCCGCGACGGCCCTCCTCTTCTGACGGATGGGGCCGGCACCGGGGTCGAGGTTGAGGCGATGGCACGCCACATCTGCGTCGATCCCGGGCATTTCCGCGGCGCTCCAAGCGAAGACGTCCACGTTCTTCTGTACGCAAGTCAGAATCTCCGCTTGATCTCCTGGGCTGAGTTCTCCGCTGACCCGGACTTTTTCTACCACCCCCAGCCGAGTGGTGACCTCGAGCTCCACGACCTCGTCCACAGCCTCCAGCCGGGACTGCTCTCCCCAAGCCCTTTCCTCTTCGGCACAAGCGGGAGCCTGGGTCTCTTCCTCGACTTTCTCCTCTACCACCATAAGCTCTTCCGCCCTTCCCTCCTGGGCCTTCTCTTCTTCTTCCTTTCTCCCCGCCCGGGGTACCTCAGCTACCCCTTCCTGGGTATGAACTTCATCTCCCTCCTTCTCTTCGGCTACCTCCAAACCTCCGACTTCGGCCGCCTCCCCCATCACCTTATCCCACTCCTCAGCTTCTCCTATCCAGGAGATGGTGTTGACAGCCGTCACGTAGCACTGTCTTGCCACTTTGGGATCCCCCCTGATCCGCACCTGGACCCCTCCGTCATTGAACTTGAGGCACTGATGAAAAGTGGAGGGGACGCAACGGAACGCGCTGATGAGTGGCCGTCCGAAGATGGCGCTGTAACTGCTCGGGGCGTCCACTATGACAAAGCGGCAGTTCCGAGACTGCCCACCCAGGGTCACATGGAGCCCCACCCCTCCTTCTACTTCCTTCCTCTCCCCCGAAAATCCGAACAGAGGGCCATCCGAGGCCAACACCCTTCTGGGTTCCACCTCCATCTTGTCGAATGCCTTCTTGAAGATGACATTGACCGAACTCCCGTTGTCCACTAGGATTCAGGAGACGGTGAAGTTCTCGATCGCCGTCTGGATGACCAGCGCGTCGCAAAACGGGTCCTCGTAGCTCGGCATGTCCTTCTGGGTGAAAATAATTTTTTCGGCCGGGGGTGGAGCGGTGGATGTTGACGCTATGCTCCGGCGGTAGATGGTATGGAGACTAGCCTTGCGGGTTGCCTCCACCCCTACCCCCCCATGGATCACCCCGATCCCTCCCCTATTCCCCAGATCTGCTCTATCCTCACACCTTTCCTCCTCCTCCTCCCGAGGTTCCACCTCCACGATCCTTAATGGCTGCTGCTGTAGTGGCGCGGGCGCTCTGCCCCTCTTCACCTCCAGGAACTCCGGACAGGTGTCCGTTGAGTGGCCTTCTACATCGTGGAAGATGCAATATGGCACCGCCACTTCCCTTGCCCCGGTCTCTGCTATCCTGTTCCTTCTTCTCCTAGCGTCTGCCGTCTCCGCTTCTCCTCCCCTGCCCATGCCTCTTCCCCGGCCAATTGCCATGGCCTGTTGAGGTGGGGGAGGTAACTGCATCGGGCCCTGCCTCCACCCCAACTGGGGGGGTCTCCATTGACCTTCGAAACGGTTACCCCTTCCTGGGCCGTAACCCCTTCCCTGCCCCTGCATTCCTCCACCTTGCGGCCTCCATCCCCCCTCCGGGGCCCGGGGCTCTTCCCTTCTTCTGACCTCTTGCTGCCTCATCTCAGGCTCACTAAGCTTTGCTAGCCTCTTGGTGAGCTCTGGGTTGGCTTCTTCGCTTGCCACTTCCTCTGCCACCCTCTCCATCAGCTCCTCATAGGAGACGGGGGCCTTCCTCTTCAACGCCATCTTGAAAAAGCTTTCCTTCAACCCGACCGTGAAGGCGAGTTGAAGTGCAAACCCAGGCACCTCCTGAGTGAGCTGCACTTCCTCCTGGAACCGATCTGCATACTGAGCCAACGTCTCCCTGGACTCCTGCTTCACCGCGAAGAGGGAATCAGCGTCCTTCTTCCTCCTTTTTGAAGTTGAAAATCTCAACAAAAAACTTCGGCGCAGGTCCTCGAACGCGTAGATAGAGCCTGCCGGAAGTGAATGAAACCAGTCCCTGGCCTTCTCCTTGAGAGTGACGGCGAAGAGCCGACACTTGAAGGCATCGGACATCGGCCTGATGGAGACCGAGTCCTCGAAAGACTGCAGATGCTGAACTGGGTCATCTCTGCCATTGTAGTACACTCTATCCCATTCTCCGAATCCCGCTGGAACGGGTGCAGACAACACCAACTCGCAGAAGGGACTTCCCCCTCCTGCCATCTTTTCTCGCTCAGCTCGCGGACCTAGCTCGCTCGCCAAGCTTGGGATCGCACTCCCGAGGGCGACGCTCGCCTGAACCACCCCGATTGCCGCCGCATCCTCCTGGCGCGCGCTCGCCTGCGCCGCGCTCGCTGGGGCAGAGCTTGTCGGCACCGAACTCGCCGGCGCGGAGCTCGCCAACACCGGGCTCGCCGGACTGGCGAACAGCACTCGCCCTTCCCTGTCATGCCCTGGTTCGACGGCAACTTCTTTTCCGGCCCTTCCTCCTGGTGCCCTCTCGCCGACTGCTGTCGGGGGAGTGGTCGCCTGAGGTGCCGGGGTCGCAAACTCATTTCGCAAGGCCGTGACCGTGAACCCTAAGGTGTCGAGCACCTCCTTCCTGAAATCCGCGAACATCCTAGCCATTGCTTCCTGAGGGGTCTCGCCGAACTCCTCGCCCTGCTCTTCATCTCCAGCCATCTCTTCTCTGGGACTTTCTTGAACCAGCCGCGCTCCACGCTCACCGCACCAAAATGTTGAAACCGATTTCTCGGTCTCTTATGGAGCTCGGGGCCCTCACCGAAATGAGGGGCAGCTAGCCCTTACCGGTCCCTCGGGAGAGGTGAGGCCGACGATTTGAGCAAGGAACAAAGACCCTAGTCTCAGCGAGGAGGTCCCTCCACTAACCCGGAAGATCGTTGAGCGCTTCCCCTCCCAAGCCAAAGCTAAGACTCGGGCACCTTGGAGAGCTAGAGAGCCCAAACCAAAGCGACCTAGGGAGAGAAGAGCTCAAAGATAATGAACCCTCTCTTCCAAGGTGCCCTTTGAGGTCTATTTATAGATTTTAGTTTTGCGGTCTGTCAATAACCAAATCCCGCTGTCCATTCTCACTATCCGCACACCGGATTGGTCTGCTAACAGCCAAACTCCGCTGTTTGGAGAGGCTAAACGCAGACCACCGGGGGCCTCTTGGTAAAAATCCCTTCCTGGACTTTTACGGGGCGAGCCAGCCCGCTTCGCGACCTCCCTCGCGAGTGGAGCTCGCGAGCCTCTGGGTCGGCGACCCCAGGGGTATTATCGGCACATTACATGGCTCGCTCGCCCGCACTACCTCGGCGAGTCCCCGGATGACTATCTGCTCTCCCTCTAGGCGGGCTCGCCTAGCGAACTCCTTCCTCGAATGGTTGGGCTCGCCAATAGCGACCCGGCCAAGCCGACCTTCCTCGCGAGTGGAGCTCGCGAGCCTCCGGGTCGGCGAACCCCAGGATGGCCATCCGCACCCCAAAATGGCTAACTGTACCCCAAAATGGCTAACTGTACCCCAAGGTTCTGGGCTCGCTCGCCTGCGCAGTCTTGCTCTTCCTTGGCCTGCCTCGCCGGGGTTCAGGGTTCGCCCCTCCTGGCTCGCCTCCTCGAGCGCGAGCTGCTGGTTTCTTCCTGGCGAATATCGGGGTTGTACATGCAAGGAAGACACGAGCTTGGTAAATGAGGACCATGGCAGGTCAACGTGTCTTCCACTTGTGCCCTTGTGGTCCTATTTATAGGCAATTCAAAGGTGAGAGAGGGGGCATTAGTCTGAGAATAGCCGCCCCCGACGAGCCCGTTGCTAAGACTACACGAGAGATTTATTTATTTCCAAAAGATAGATGAGCTGCATATAATAATTTTGCAAATAAAAAGTGTGATAACTATAAAAATAAGGAGGTGGATCACTTAGTTTTTATGAAATTATTATTATTTTAAAATTGTAGTTTTATGTTTAACATAATTTATTGAGTGAATTTGTGAGGATTTATGAATGCAAAATAATGATATTGCATCCCAAAGATATGGATATTGAAAATGGCATTGTTAAAGGCAAATCAATATTATATTATAAATAGTAAAATTTATACAATTTAATAAATCATTTTTATCGGCACATGTGAAAATTAAGATATGTTTGAAAATTTAAACAATATTGCTTAATATTAAGTTTTGAAATTAAGTTTTGAAATCGGAGTCTGCTTTCAAAATTATAAATAATATAAAAAATTATTTGGAATAGATAAAAATGGGTCCAGTCCGATTATGCAAACATTAATCCTAATAAACAGAATTAGTTACGCTTGGGAGCGGATTATTAGGTATTAAAATTCGTTATTTTAAAAATATAAGGGGTAATAAGTTAGTTGCCGAAAACCGGAAATCTATTTCAAATAAAGTCCGTCTCGCCCTCCCCATTATAACATAGATATCCGTGCCTTCTTCTTCCATCGAACACCGGAAATCCAATCACTCTTGCTCACAAATTCTCGACCTCATGGCCACGAAGAAGAACACTGCTTCTCCACCAGCGGCCTCTTCGTCATCTAGGCGTCCGACGACGGCGACGGAGCTGAGCAGCCTCACAGAACTCTACATCCGCCTCAACTCAGAGGTGGCGGAGCTCCGGAAACAAGTGCAGCTCGCTTCCAACTATTCCTCTGCTGCAGTACCGACGACGACAGCGACTCCGGCAACGCAACTGAATTCTGGCGCAGAGACGGCTGCAGAAATAAAACAGAGCGTCTCCGGCAGCGACTCCGGCGATGACGCCGTTCTCTCCTCCACCTTCGACTTCACTGCGGCATATTGTGCAACTCATATGCCGGCGGAGGAGTTGTATCTGGAGGAAAAATACAGCAAACAGTGCGCAGTGAGGGCTGCAGAACAAAAACAGAGCGTCATCGGCGACAGTGCCGTTCTCTCCTCCACGTTCGACTTCAATGCGGCATATTGTGCACCTCATGTGCCGGCGGCGGAGTTGGATCCGGAGGCAAAATACGGCAAACAGTGCGCAGTGAGGGCTGCAGAACAAAAACAGAGCGTCATCGGCGACAGCGCCGTTCTCTCCTCCACCTTCGACTTCAATGCGGCATATTGTGCACCTCATGTGCCGGCGGCGGAGTTCGATCTGGAGGCAAAATACGGAAAACAGAGCTTCGTCTCCCCGCAGCTCCCTTCAACAACCTCCGCAGCCCACCGTGGAATAGTCACGGACGTGGATGGCGTCACTCTGATGGAGGTCGAGGATGGAGTCTTTCTGATGGACATGGAGGAGGAGGGAATATTGGAAGATGAATATTTGGTGAAGTGGAGGGAAGAACAGGAAACAATGCCTGCAAAACAGAGCAAACATATTAGCTTCTCCCAGCTCCCTTCAGTCTCCACCTCCTTCTATGACTTCTTTCTGATGGAGAAGATGGATGGGATGGAAGAGATGTCCGAGTCTACCACCGAAGAAATGACGGCGTCTGATCATACTTCCACCTCCACCTCATCTATGGCTGCGGAGCCGGAGTTTCCGTGCAAGCTCCTTAATGAAGAGGAAAGTAATGAAAGTGGTTTGGGGGAGACGCAGCTCTCCGAGAAGAACGAACCGGCGGGGAATCCGGCGGCCGAGAAAAAGAAGAAGAGCAAATGGGGGTTCTCCTCCGGTGGCTGGATATTTTCCGCCGGAATCATTCTTGCTGCGGCGGCTTTAGCCATTTTTGCAACATCAAAGTCTTTACTTTTTGTTTGAGTTTCATTTTATTCCATGTAATTAAGTCTTTGTTTTTTTTAATATTTTGCTATCAGTTTGTCCAGTTAATTCTATACATTGTGTTTGTAATTTTACTAAATTTTTTTGAATAATAAAATTTGTGTCAATTTTTGGCCTTACAATTTTGAATTAATACATTAGACTCTAATTTATCCTCTAAGTCCAAATTAGAGTCATGTAATTAATACATTATAAACTCCATTGGAAATTAAGGACAAAATATTCGACTGCGATCTGCCCCGATCATTTCCTAGTGTACACGCAGTCAATAAACGACCATTGTCTTTCTCTTTTTATTGATCAAAATGCATTGCCAAAAGATGCAACCAAGTGAAATCTTGTTCTCATGCATTAATACATATAAAGTCCCCCCACTTTTTACATAGGAAGGAGAATTACACTCAAAAGCACACCATTTTGGCATATCTTAACACAAGAAAACTAAAATTTTTTAAACCAAAATGTTTATGTTATGTATAAAATAGAGCTTATAATTTGTTAAAACCAAAATTTTGTCCGAATTCACTGGGGGCAAAACCGCCGTGCCAAATGGACTCTAAAAGGGTCGCCAAGAATATCAGAAAAGTTAAGAGGAATTTGAATTAACTGCATAAAGTCTTATTTTGAAGATTTTTAATACAAATATTGGCAGCCCCACCTGAGAGCAGACAAGAAAATATTACTATATAAAAAGAGAGTTGGTATTAGCAGTCCAATTCTCGCTATTCGCACCCCAAAAATTGTACAAAAATTCATTATATTCGTAGTCCAATTCTCGCTATTCGCACCCCATCGAATAACCTCCTCTCGTTGCCTAAACCCTAGCCGTAGTTCTATCGGTCGCGTCGCCTTTTCCCCTCTTAGATTCACTTTCTTAAAAAAAAAGAAATTATCCAGCGAAAATCCCCAAAAAGTAGTCACTTTTCTGGTTAGAGGAAGGTTCGCATGTCATTTAACTTGTTTTAGGGTTAATACCTCTATGCATGTCATTTAACTTGTCTTTCTGCTAGGTATTTAAATTATTTTAGAGTCTTTAAGATGTTTCTCTAGGCTTCTAGTGCTTAATAAATCAGCAAAGTGTTTTGCTTATTTGAGATGAGAGTGGGGTGCAAATAAAATTTTGGACTACAAATAAAATTTATGGACTACGAATAGCGATGGACTGCGAATAGCCAGTTCCGTACTGCTAATATCAACTCTATAAAAATGAGTACTATATAATGGATTGGGGTGGCAAAGCTATGAGCAACCACGGTAGGAAGCCATCACTTAAGAAGGGAGAAGGCTCAGGCGTGCACAACGTCAGAGGAGTCGTCGGTTGTTTAATGGGTAAGTGCAGGAGAAAATGGCGCATCGCGCAAGACGCCACGGTGATGGATGCAAAATTGGTGCAAGGCGGCGGATACTCGATGGTGCAGTTGGTCGGTGATGTTCAAGTTGGGTAGGTTTCAATGGGCAAGGCTTGAGCCGTTGGTTGATTTCTCTGGTAGTGGTGGTGGTTGGTCGTCTGACGACGATGACGGTTCCTTCTGATACGAATATTGTGCCTCCGTTTTATGGATTGCAAATATAAAATTTAAATTTTGTAGTCCAAGTTCCTTTACAATGTATTTTTCAGACTTATTTCCCTTAATTTAAGTACTGATTAACTTTATTGTGCTAATAAAATTGTTTGAACTGCGTGCTATATTGTGATTCTATATTTATTTGTGTCGAAAATCCCAACAAGTGGTATCAAAGTGTCTGATTTCGCAGACGATTGATTGGGCGTTCGAGGAGAAACTTGACTGTGGTGGGCGACGACTAAAAATCTACTCCCCGTCCTTTCAAATCCGACATTTGAATTAAACAAGTCTCCTAGTCGTGCCGGAGGACAACTATGCATGATAGGAAAGAATTCGATGGTAATTTTACACCTCATGAAGGTAAATTGAGAAGAAAATTATGAAAGAATTATTATTCATTCTGTATTTCTCATTGCTAGCTTCTTAAACAACATTCTTACAAGACTATGGTCTAACATAAAGACTTGAGAAAATTATTTGTAGTACAGACTTCAAATCAAATTATTAGAGCAATTTCCCAAGCCTCTTCAATTCCATTTTTATTCTTCAGGCTCATGACATACATAATAAATAATAGTTCAAAAGCGGGGGGCGAAATGCTGGATAGAATTACAGAGTGTTATTGCCATACCTACAAGAAAGAAGCTTTCGAAGTTTTCAGAAAGGTTGATCATGTTCCTCATTTCTTCACTTCTTTCGTCTCGTCCTTCTTCTCATCTTTCTTCTCCACTTTCTTCTCTTCTTTCGCTGGTCCGACCGATATGATATCGATCTTTCCTATTTTCTTCAGTTTCTTCGCAATTGCGACCGTGTCCATTTCACCTATCACAGTCATCTTCTGGTCCTTAAGATCAGCGGCTATTGAGTCTATTCCTGCAATGGAAATTAACTGATACTGTAATTTTTAGCAGGGCATGAAGTATGAGTATCATGACAAAAAACACACATTAATTTCTTCTGTCAAATCTCATGGGCTCCATTTGTTTGGATGGAAGTAGAAATTCATATTAGCATTGAGATTTGCCCAATTCCAGCATAGAAAGGAATTGACATTACCATAAAATGAATTCCACTTAATTCAGTGTGATTTTCAATTCCTTGATTTTGTCAACACAGAAATTGGAGTTGATCTCTCCAATTCCAATTCCAAGAGCACAATCCCGTCAAAATGAAAGAGCCTCAGGGCCCGTTCGTTAGGAAGGAATTGGGGCACCGATGTTAGAATTGGAGGTCTATTTTCATTGAAATTGTACCTCCAAATCTAATTTCAAAACCACAATTTCGTCCAACCCATCACTTTGATGGTATTTTTGAAGTTCAAAACAACATAGAATTTCAAATTGGATCAAGCTAAATATAATTCAAAAGGTTCAGGAATTTTAAAAAGCAAATTTCAAATTTCAAATGAACAGAAGAAATCAGACTACAAACCATATATATCAGCAACAGCTTCTATGGCTTTCTGTTTTGTCTTCTCATCATTCATTGCCAGAAGTTTCAGAACCACCTTTTGCTATATTCCAAACATAATAAACAGACACATATTGAGATGCAGACTAATACAAGCGACTTTCTTCAGCAAAAAACTCATCTGCAAACCTGTGCCATCTCGAAGACGCAAGACTAGAGACCTTCACTTCTTCTGCTTTCTGCTTACAAAATGATGAACAGCTTAAACTCGGTAAGGTTTGAAAAGGGATTTGTCGACTTTCAACATCTCTAGCGCGCATGACAGAGAGTCCTTCAGTGCATAAATTATTACTGTTTTTTTTAGAAAAACATAACCAAGCTTGAGTATTTAAAAGTTTTAATGTTGTGGTCCCAATATGTATGAAGTTAAATGGGGAGATCTAGAAAACTCAGTACCACCACCTTTTAGGAAATATTTCAAAACTTAAATGAAATTGATTCAACTATAAGTTAGAGGCTTTAATATAGTAAAGAAGGAAATGAAAAAAAAATGTGACATCAAAAATTCCTCTTCCTGTTTATGATACTAGAGATAAAACCATCATCATAGTTGAACTAAAAAATGAATTCCTCAATACAACCCTATAGCAATTCCAAACATGATAGAAAACATTAATTACACTAGCATTCAATGGATAAAGTTTACATTTTGCACTTGCATATATGTTTTCCCCTTGGTTTTTAATAATTCATACTAAGGCTCTATTTGGGGCACCGGTTTGGCTCCATTTTGGTGGCAAAAGGAGACCGGTGGCAAAGGGAGCGTTGTTTGGTGTACCGGTTTGACTCCATTCCGGTCATACTCCCTTTCAAACTAGACCGGTGCCTTCTTTTTGCGCTAGCCCTTGGAGCTCCATTCTCTCTCTTTTTAAAAAGGAGCTCTTTCAAACTAGAATGAACTTGGGTGCCACCAATGCTCCAAACAGAGCCTAAATTAACCGCAACGTATCAATTAGTAGTCAAACTTAGAGTGCAATACCAAATAGAATTGTTGAAGAAGGAAGAAGATGAAGAAAGTCGTCGCATGCATCTAGCGAAAACTACCATAGCATCGATTTCTTCCTTAGATCATCATCCGCTTTTCCTTGGATCATAAATGTTAATTATATGCTGCGGCCTTGTCGAACTTTTTCCAGAGTAGTTATCATGGGTATTTTGTAAATGTGCGGAGTGTTATATAAACTTCTTGTCGTTCTAGGATTTGGGTAGTTTTTTGAAAAACTAAAATCCGCCCACATTCTATAACCGTCTTTGTTCTTGAAGAAGTGAAAAATGGAATGTTGATGCCCGTAGACGTAGCCCATCTTGAAGTGAACCACATAAATCTGTCTTTTGTGTTGTTGATTTTCTGTTAATTTTTCAGTCTGCTCTCGTTTCCATAACAAT
This sequence comes from Dactylorhiza incarnata, assembly GCA_033032865.1. Lineage (NCBI taxonomy): Eukaryota > Viridiplantae > Streptophyta > Magnoliopsida > Asparagales > Orchidaceae > Dactylorhiza > Dactylorhiza incarnata. The sequence continues at coordinate 1,253,291 of JAWHQI010000109.1, read as the reverse complement.
AAAGATGAAATACTAATTCTTCTAAAACTGGAATCTATATAGATCAGTTAGTACACTAAGAATATTAACTCAAATTTGTCCCAAAAAAACAAGTTAGACATGTCAAGCTACATTCACCGTGACCATGCAGTTCGCAAGTCATATATTTAGTTCTTTGCGATTTGTTCATTTGATTACAAAAATTGTCACACTATGCTGATTAACATAACCATCATACAGAGATTAATCATTTGACTGAAACAAAAATTAAGTAAAATTTGTATTTATTTGCTTCTCTATATCTACTAATATAAAGTTTCCCCCCATATTTGGTGTAACATTTGGAGGAAATCTGTATGCAGATTAAACACAGATATTGCTTAGAAATCATAATTTTATTTTCCACTCTGGAACGTGATTTCACATCCAAATAAAGGAAGAGTATAGAAATCAGGAATAATATGAAGAAGGATTGCAATTTTTTATGCAGTTAAGATCCATACAAAAAAAAACCCCATGATTCATGAAGCAGCCCACAGTTACCAAGATAAATTCAATTGCAAAGATTAAAACACTCATACGAAAGTTGATTGACTGAATTTAACATTACGGGAAATAAAGATAAATTTGCACCTGAAATCAGAATAGGGTTTCATGTATCATCGGTCGGATCTGAGGAAGAGAGGAAAGGGGGAGGAGAAGGATACCTGCAGATGGCGCTAGGACATCGAGGCGGCGCCGGCGATCAAGAAGGCGGCGCCGGCGAGCGAGAAGACGGAAGATCGGGAAAGCGGGCGAGTGGGCGCTGGTTTAGGAATTGCTGTGAGAAGAAGTGGGGAAGAACAGTTGATGATTCCAGAGAGCTGGAGCTTTTCTGATTGGTTGATGATGTAAGCGTTTTGATGATTTAGGGGGATTCTCACTGCATAAATTAGGCTCCGTTTGGTATAGCGGCGGCTGTAGTGAAAGTGGTGGTTATGAACCCACGTCGCTTTATAAATTTTGAGAGATACTTAGGTGCGTTCTCTCACCTAGTTTTAGGTGGGAGGAAAATACAGCCGTATGATCTTAGATCCGACAGTAGGGAAAATACTGACATTATTTATTATTCATAAATACAGCAATATTTAGAGCTATCAATGGCTGAGATGCGCTCCTCTCATCATAATCTAGGTGCGAGATACTCACCTAAAAATTAAACTATTTTTATTTTCCCAAACACAGGAGGGGAAAACGCCGCGCTAAGGGGAAAACGCCGCGCTAAGGGTTCATTTGGCGTGGCGGTGGGGGGCAGCGTTTGCGGCAAACGCCACCGCAAGGCGCGTAATCAAATGCGTGGCGGCGACGTTTGCCGCGTCTCCACCCGCCGCGTGTGAGAAAAGCAACAAAATGCTGCGTCTGGAACCCCCGCTTCCGCCACCAAATAAAGCCTAAGGCTCCTTTTGGCGCGACAGTGGCGGTCACAAATGCGGAGCTTACAACCGTCGTTCTTGAACATCGGACCTCACCTAAAAAACTTCATCCACTTTTACGTACAAAACTAGTTTTCTTTTTGACTGCGGTCCTACGCAGATGACTCACAAGGTGGACGTGGGGCCAAGGGAGTTGAATTAAGGTTTTGCCAAAATAGCTGATTTTTATAGTAGCAAGTAGCAGCCTGTCCTGGGCCCAAATCATAATTGGGAGCCGTACAGATTTTGCCAAGTGTCAAAGCATAAAAAAAATATATTTTAATTTTTTTTATGTGGATATTAAAATGACCTCTCTTCAAAATTTCTATTTTTAGATCAAAATGATATCTCAACAGTAATTTGGTCTTAATTTGACAGGTTTCAGTCTTTCAGGCCCAAGTTTTATCCGAAACTCGTACGCAAAATAAAATGTGTTTTCATGTGCAAAATATTTTTTTTTACGACGATAGTGCCTTCGCACATGAGTTGACCTAAAGGGAGGCGGTTTGATCTAAGCAAAAAACACCGCGCCAAACGGAGCCTTAGTCAACTTGTGCCTCCCATAGGTTTGGCTACTGCTGAACAAGTTAATCAAACAAAAAACATACAATAACAAATCTGAATCAATTCCTTTCAATGATTTAGAAATTTCATTACAAAGTCGCAGCAAATAAATCAATAAAAGCTGCTGAAGCAGTTCTAAGAAATAATACATCATTAGCTCCTCAATTCCCACACAAATAGTTACTTTTGAAATAGCAAAGATGCCACCTATAAAGTACTCAAAACAATTTATGAAATAAGTAAACAAAACAAAAAGGAACAAAATTTGGCGCAGGCGTGCAGACATTCCAAAACCTGGATAAGTTATTTACCGAGGACGAGATTCTAGCGAAAATTGAAGAATAATTTTACAATCAGAACCCTCTTAGCTGGATAATCTTGTCCTGGGGGCTTTAAGCTGTATGACTGGTTTGCCCCTGTTTCCTCAGTGCCTCTGCTGTGAAGAACCAATGCAGTGAATACAACAATTTGAAAATGAAAACAAAAAGGGTGAAATGGGAAGTTTAGATGGATGATATAGAAAACAGATAGTAGAGTAAATGGGGGTTAAGAAAATTTCATGCAAGACCTTAGAAGAGATTCACAGTAGCTTGCTTTCAACCTCTCTACAGCATCCCTTTCTTTGTGCATTCAATAAAATGAGATATGATTGTACTCAAATTCTTTATGAAATCACTGTTTTAAATGTCCTTCGACATGTCTGCCGATATGTCAGCAAAATGCCATTTTTTCAACAAAAAAATGGCATTTGTCATTTGGTAAAATATACCCACACATTCAAAATTTTCCAATATATTGGCTAACACGATTTTTGAACATATCATCAGATTTTATATTTTATACTATGTTAGCAGTATATATTTCAACTATACATATATAGACGCATTACTATTTCAGTGGTACTCTGTGAGCAACCACTTTGTGCATTTATTGTCAAAGGTTAGGTCTTTCTCCTCTGAGAGAAGCCACTTTGTGCATAGTGCCAAAGGTTAGGTCTGTTTCCAATCTTCCCCCGCCCATACCCCCAATGATTGGGGACTATATGGGTTTTGTTGTTGTTGTAATATATATGTTATTCTTATAGTCAAATTTTTTAAATATTTTTCAGTATATATTTCTTATTACAAAAAATATTACAATTTTCAACGTATTTAGTTTAAGATATATTTGTATTTTGTTAAGCATGAAAATACTTATAATCAATCAAAAATATTTACCTTTGAAAACTTAATTATTTGTCTAAATAAAATTATTGTATGATATTAAATATATTTCACAATGTACATTACTAATATTTTATTTTGGATACTCTTTGAATTTATTTATTTTGGTGCACATGAAGCAAAACGTATATGCCGACTATACGAATGACCATACGAATGACCACATGAAGCAAAACGTATATGCCGACGTATCCGGCGACTATGCTTGCAACAATTGAAAAATATGACAATAACCACAATGATGTAGAGTTACAAGTAATGTATTATACATGCAAAAGCGTTGTTTTAACAAACAAAGTCCGACAAGTCATGGGATAATATTGGCATACAATGAATTCACACAAAATTTGACACTAAAAAAAGACAACCAATTAATAAACTTACAACGCTTAGGGGATAGAAGGTTTAGGCTTCGTTTGGCATGGTGGTGGCGGTCGTGAATGTGGTGGTCATGAACCGTCGTTTGTGAACGCCCGACCTCACCTAAAAAAATTCATTCATTTTATGCTCAAAACTAGTTTATTTTCTTAGTAGCGGTCATAACCTGTCTTGCCAAACATACATTCTATGATAATGGCGTTTTAAACCAAACTCACTGGAGCAAATAAACCGCGCCAAACGAAGCCTTAGTGGATATGGAGTTGCCGGTGGTCGGAGAGGTAGCGAGGGACTGATTCAATACCGACGGAGGGGGCTCAGGACGCTGGACTGGAATGCCGTAGGGCTGTTCAGTGGTAACAGTTGTTTTTTTTTTTGGAAAAGTGCATATAGCAGGAAATTAAAAAGCAAAAAGGACAACAATACTACAGCATGCCATCCAAGTCTGCACGAACAAGCTCGGCAAATTCAGTTTGGGTGCTATCAACATCTAGCCATACAAAGATTTCCCGTAGGGCAAAACGAGCACAAAAATCAGCAACTTTGTTGGCCTCACGGCCAATATGCTGGAATCGAAGCTGAGGGAAGCCGCTCAGAAAAGAGAAATCCTCCTCGCGAAGGTTGCGGGGGACAGTTGGAAGGGTTGTATAGGGTGACCGAAGGTTGCGGGGACTGGAGTAGGCAACCAGCTGGTTGGAATGAAGTGGGGAAGGCTTGCGTGGAGTGGAATGGGGGCCTTGGAAGTGCTGGCAGCAAACAGAGAATTGGGGTAGGGTTTTAAGTCCAGATGTTAGTCCTGGACTGAATTCAGGCTTCAGAGGGTTGTTCAATTGTATGTGGAGATGAGAATTGCCCTGGGCGGTCGTCCAGGGGATTTGGAGTGGATTCGGGGTGAGCGAGTGGAGGTTGCTTCTTGGGATGGGGAGGGGTGGGTGTCGGTGGGAAAATGACGGGTGGGCTGCAAGCCAATGTCGGAAGTGAGGGAGAGGTGGTGGTCCACATGAGATTTTGAGATCTCGGGTTGTGGTAACGTGAGGGAATTATGATGAGTGGGGGAGAGAATTGAGGGGTAGTGGGACATGGGAGGTTATGAGAAATTTTAAGACGTGTGGGCCTAAATTTAGGAAGCCGTTATAATGGGGAGGTGGGGGTAGTGAGAAGGTGGCTTGGGAGTTATGGGTAGTGGGGAGGAGGGTGGCCGGTGGAGGCGGTGGTCGCCAAAGGTTGCGGCGATGTTCGCCAGAAAACTGAAAGTGAGGGGATTGAAGCGGTGGATGTGGTGGTGGAATGTTAGAGTGGTGTGGGTGGCCAGCTAGTGAAAGGGGGAAGGGGGTGGTCGGGCTTTGGAAGGTAAGGGAGATGATGGGTGACCGGTTAGATGGAGGTAAGGGGGGATGGGGTTGTCCGGCTAATGGAGGTGATGGGGAAGAAGGGTGGCCATTAGATGGGAAGGGGAGGGGTAACTTCCAAGCTTAACACTTGAACTTCGACTTCGGCACCGGGTGATCAAAAGGAAAACTTTTCACTAAACTTTCAATGTCCTCTAAATGAGCTTTATGTCCCTATTTATAGAATAAGGGTCCATCATTGGCAATCATTGACAATCACGGCGGCCCTCAAATACATTAAATTAAAAACTAGAAAAATACAACAAACTAAAAATCATGGATCGTCGATCCGCGGAAAATAGTTGGCTCTGGTCGTCGTGTAAGCCTATGTGTGTCGTGATATCCATTTTTGGATATACATGGCTCAATATTCATAATCTTGTTATACTAATTCATAATTTTAGAACATATAATATAATTATACTTGGCATAAATAAAAATAAATTTTTTATTTAGGAGATACAAGAATCCAATATTTCAAAATATCTCTGACATGTCTCGAACTTCCAATATTCAATATTTAAAAACTCAATCTGACACGTTGTCGACATCCGATATTTACAACCTTGGACGAAACGCGTGTTAAAAGTCACCAACCCGTGTAAATTTGCTACAACTTTATCTCTGTTACCAGCATGACAGTCGCATCCACAATGTACTCTAGGAACGAAAACTCCATATCATAAAGTAGCATTTCGTTAAGTTGCCAAAAAGCTGGTTATGTTTCAAGGCCTCCAACACCCTCCTCGGGTGTTCCAAATGTACCTTGTGAACTTCGTTATATATTAGAAGGCATCATCAGAATAAACAACAAACTCATTGTTGAAAGGTCATAACACCTGGCATTACCATCCATTTGAATAAACCGCCCCGCATTTTAAACATCATATAACTCTCCTCGCTCAGGCCAATCCGTATTCGATAATAGACTAATAGCTTCACCTCATATCGATTGTCGAAATGGCCTCAGAACCATTCAGATGATCCAACATGTCATCCCAGGATAGGACGAGAAATTTGTATCTAATCGTGTGATCTTATTAATTGAGCAACACTTTATGCATATCAATAATATTGGTGCTATACACAAACTAATACTTTATGAATATGCCTCTTCTATATCAAATCTTCCACTTCCTCTCAGAAAATCTCTCTTGAGGACTCGCAAGATAATGCGGTAGATTTGATGCCATTTTCTCTTGTTTCTCCCCAAAGACAAGCTCAATACAATGTCGGATGTCCTTTATAAGAGAATAACCCCTAGAAGTTCATTTGGGATGATATTATCAAATTCATGAAGGACGATTGTGAGGCTTTGAGAATCTCTTGATCTCAAAGAGTTCTCAGCCTCTATGCTACTCCAAATTAATAACACACGCACCATGCATGCCGACTTGATTCTCCTTCAACATCTCCACTCAATCACCATGAGCTGACAACAACCTTTTTTGTCTTGTGATCATTGAGGTGGAGCATCCATTTTCAGATGGCGGAGTGTGAACTTTGTCCAACTCCACATCACAATAAGTATGAATCCTTCCATATTTGGCGCAGACATCATATTGTCAAGGTCAACACAACAAGTGGCAGACCATCGATACGTCGCAGTAGATCTCATATTTGCAAGGACTGATAGTAAATGTCACTGAACACCTGTCCGTCACCTTGCTACCCGACGCCTTCTAAACCAACCCAATGGAGCGTAGGTCAAGATTTACCTTAACTTCTAGGCAAACAGGTTTGGTACAGCTTTTCAAGGTTTTAGTTTCTCTACGAAGAGTGGCCGGGCATGATGCCAGCAAAAATTTCATACAGCCCCCAAAAGTCATTCTACTTTCTGGAATCTCATGGATTACATACTTTATTGCCTTGTTGAATGTGTCTCTATCCATGTAAGCCACATGTCATCCGTAACGACCCAAAATTAACATGAATTAAAATAAAATTTAAATAATCAAAATAATAAACTAATATCCCCAATGATGAGAAAATTAAAAGCAGTGACGTACCTTTTGGAAATTTTCATCGTACTTATTTTTGACGATTATTTTCATCGATGAATTTGTCTATTTGCCGATGCACGTTTGATCGACGCGAAATTTTGAGGGATTTTGATTTATATGGTGGTGTTATTTTGGTGGCTTTTTTGACGAGGTGACTGAATTGTGGACAGGTTTGGTAGGTAGAACGGCTGGCAAGGAAGCGCTTAAACTTCAGCCATGTGGAATGTCTCAAAATGTCCCAAGCGGTGCCTAAATGTGCTGGCTGGTTAAAAAGTGAAGAATTTGATTAGCCGGCTAACACTTGAATTATTATGTGCGGTTTTATAGGAGAGTTGGCATGCCTGGATTAACCAACTAACCGCCTCTCACTGCAATATATACATGTCTCGGCCTTCTCTTCCCCCCCCCCCCCTTTCATTCCCTAGCTCTCGATGATTTCTTCCCTCTGATTCCCACTGAATCCCTCCATGGCTCGACGAGAACTCTGCAGATTTCCGTCGACGACAACAGTTATTTGCCCCATCCTTCTCGATTTCGACGGGAGAGCTCTCAGTGGAGTTGGGCTAGTCGTGCGTGTCCCGATAGAGGGCCGACCGTGCGATTTCTCTTCTCCCCCACTGTATGTCTTTCTCCTCTCCTCTTTCTTTCACTTCTGTTATGGATTTATAGTATGATTAAGAAAATTATTGTTCCCCCTCTCCCTCTCTTCTTCCTCTTCTTCGATTTATGAAATAGGGCTTCTCTGTTTTGAATTGTTCATACCTATATGAGTCTTTCTTTCCCTTCTGTTATGGATTTATGGTATGATTAAGAAAGTTAGGGTACTTCCTCCCCCTCTTCTTCTTCCTCTTCCTCTTCTTCGTTTTCTGAAATATGGATTCTCTGTTCTGAATTGTGTTGTACCAATATGAGTCTTTCTCCTCCCCTCATTTTTCTTTCCTTTCTGTTATGGATTTATGGTATGATTAAGAAAGTTAGGATTCTCCCTCTCCCTCACTTCTTCGTCTTCTTTTTCCTCTTCTTCGTTTTCTGAAATAGGGCTTTTATGTTTTGAATTGTGTTATACCTATATGAGTCGGCTGTTTGAGATCATGTTATACATGTGCTGTGGGATTTTTCTATATTGTATTGGCCGACAGTTTGAGAATTTTAGCTTCCTATATGATGGCGATCGACGACACACGCACGTGTATTCCCGCAGGAGGCGGTGATGGGCGACCCATTTGGGCGATCTGATTTTTCTATATGTCCAGATGGTCGTTCCGAGTGTTTTTTATATATTGTTTTATGTATTTCGTGTTGTATTTGGCACCGGATCGGTCCGAACACTATTAGCCATCCGATCCAGGTGCCCTAGCTCTTTATTTTCCTCACCTATTTATACATGCAGTTGCCGCTGGTTCGGGGATCGAAGTTTGCGAGTTTTACAAGCCGTCGGTCTCTCGGTGGACTCCGAGCAGTGCCCTCCCCTTGCGTGATGCAACCCGAGTCGCCTTTTTTTATTATTTTTATTGTACCCGTCTTTTCATTTTGTAGCGCCTGCTTTCGCGCCTTTTGTTTTTGCTTCGTACGTGTTGAGTTGTATCACGCATGTTATGAGCGCATTTGTGTTATTTGTATCGCGTTTGTTATTCGCGTCAGTTTGTTCGGCTTGTTGGTGTGACCGACCAATGAGACCATGAATGCAAAGGTCCGTTAATTTAGGAGATAAGTTAATAATGGCAAGCTTAAAAATAATTAACAACCAATTTATAAATGCTGAAATTATAGTAAGTTATTTTTAATTTGCCAAGGATATTTTCAGCCTTTGTTAAAACCCCGCATTAGAAAAACCCTAACTCATGCTATATAAAGCAATCCCCCCTACCTATTTGGGCAGCTGGAGAAAAAACGAAAAGAACAAAACATTCCCCTGTTCTTTTCAAAACTCCCAGCCTACGCTCGCCTACTACGCCTCTCGATCGCCCGACGTCCCCTTTCTGCTCCTCACCAGCCGGCACCACTGCCGTCGGCGTCCTTCCAAGGCTCCGACGACTTATCCTCCGCCTTCTGTCGCCTGGGAGTACGCTCTCGCCGACAGTCTTGCTTCTCAGATCGACGACGTCGTTATTCCTGAGTCGCTGCCTGCACGATCCACTTCGGAAGAGTGCCCTGAGGGTTCGACCTCCACTGCCAACCCTTCCTCCTGCAGCCTACGACAGTGCCGACCTTTCCTCCTGCAGCCTACGACGGTGCCGATCCTCCAGTTCCCGTGCGGCAAGCCCGCAAGTTCTTGTGCACCTCTCGACGGTTTTCTTCAGAGCCCGTGATCTTCCATGTTGCAGCCAAAGTCTCCTTCGAGCTCTGCCTTCCAAACCCCTAAGCCCGACACCTGCAAAAGCTAAGGGTATACCTCTCAATTTTTCTCTCACTCTCAAAACATTAGTCGGTTTATGCTCAAATTACACATATGGTCCGTTAATTACTAAGAGCTTGCCAAAAATTAACCTATCTTCTGATTTTTGTCTTTTCATACACGTGAGTACCGATCACTTGATTTCTCTGCCTGTGGAATTGTGATTCATGATGTTACGCTCGTGCGGTAGCCTTACGCCTGTTTACAATGCCTAGGTCGTGTTATTCGTTAAAATAATCCGAGAGTTTCATTTCGCGCCACAATTAATTAGAGAGATCGCCAATTTTATCTTTTAAAACTACAACCCTAGTTCCAGTTTACATCATTGCGCGAGACTCCGGCTGCCTAATCCCACCCCAATCGGCCTTCTCCAGGCATTCCGCTGCCCGCTTCAGCCTTCCTTGCTCCGTCCAGCTCTTCTCCAGCCATCCCCCCCCCTCCAGCCTTCCATGCTCCGTCCAGCCCTTCTCCAGCCATTCTGCCGCCCCCTCCAGCCCTCCCTGCTCCGTCCAGCCCTTCCCCAGCATTCCGCCGCCCCCTCCAGCCTTTCCCAGCCCCGTACAGCCCTCCTCCAGCATTCCGCCGCCCCCTCCAGCCTTTCCCAGCCCCGTACAGCCCTCCTCCAGCATTCCGCCGCCCCCCTCCAGCCTTCCCCAGCCCCGTACAACCATCCTACAGCCCTGCCTCCGCTTCCCTCACTTTCCCCAGCCCGTATAGTCCTCCTCCAACCCTACCTCCGCTAGCCCACTGTCGTAGCCCCTCTCAATCCCCTCTTCACGCGTGCTGCATCCCTCCGCCGACACCTTGCCCCATCTACAACCCCTCTTTGCACCCACCCTCCAATCCGAAGTTGTTGCAACTAGCAGATCGCTTCCCCCAAACCACACCGCCGCATGCATGAGCAAATCTTGGTATGGATGTTAATTATTTCACTTTATGTTGAATGGTCGGACTATTGCTTGTTGGATCTAACTCTTATGTGCGTTTAATACTATTATTCGTTGCTTGATTGCGGATTTCATTCGACTTGTGCTTAAATATAATTTGCGTCTCAATCATTTCGTGAACTCATGTTGTTATTCCAATTAAAAATTGTTGTGAAGGAATGTGCTCCTGACTTTGTTTTATCCTAATTAATTAATTATTTTAATCGTCAATCGGACCAAAGCTTTCACATACGCATCATGTCTACATTTGGTTGGATTGCATGAAGTGTCATTTGTTCCTGGTTGCATCGCATTTAGGGTAGAGTTACGGTCGTGCATCACCCGTAGATTTGTGCTGCATCACTATAGTTACCCTCTTGTTGGCCGGCTGGTAGGGTGGAAGCTTGATTAGTTGGTTGAATATGATGTTGGGGATTTTTCTAAGTTTGATTTATGGCTAATGGGGGGATTTGGTTCACTGATTTGGATTGTATAGTGGATATTGGCTTTGGATAGCCGGCTGTATTCTTGGTTGGGTACTCATTTCAGTGGCTGAATGCTATTATTCAGTTAATATAGTTTTATTTGGAGAGGATTTTGGTAAATTTTTAGCTAGCTGATTTGAAATCTACTATGGAGATGTTGGGGATTTGAGACATAGTTTTAACTTATGCCCAAGTGAAGGATTACAGCATTTTGAGTCCTTACGTATTTTAATGCATTTGAGCCGTAAAATTTTTTTAAGCTCACCTGAATCATCCTTAACCCTAAACCACCCCTTGATAAAAGTCAAATCATCTTAGGAATCAATATCCCATTTATTTAAAAGATGGAACCCATTAAAGAGATGCCTAAATTACAGATACTATAGAGGATGACGTCTCACGATAGGCAAGATGATGAACCTGAGAAGGATAAAGGAAAAAAGATAGCCACAGTGAGTTTTTACCTCTTTCATTATGCTTATATTTTAAACTATTTGTAGTATTTGTCTGCATAGTACTTTTATGCTAAGCCTATTTTATTGTATGAGCAATTTCAATTAAGTTAAAGAAGTTCGAAATTTTGAGATCGCTGACACATAAAAATTGCCAAGAACCTAAATATGGAATATCAAAGGAAAGCGATTAGAATTCTGAGAGGAAATTTGGAAAAATAATATTTATTCTCCTACACTAGAAATTACACAAAATTCAAAGATTGAAAAGACCACATGGAAAGAATAAAAATCTATAATCGCTAACCAATGAAAAGTGGAACATAAGATGTAAAACGCATTAAGAAAAAGACATAAGACGAATAAGAAGACACAAAATGCATCAATGCATAGAAAATGTTAAAGGTTAGCCCACGTAGGGGGATGTGAATCGCCTACGAAAGAAGAGTGTGTTGAGTTAGAATCTTCCCGTTTATGGGGGACAAAAGGCCTATTGCGTGTGAAGATCGCCTTAAATTGGAAGTTTATGCCTAACCAGGGAGCCAGAAGGTCTATTGTGTGTGGGATCGTCCTGGGTAGACATAGGAGTTTAAGATGACCCCAGAAGGGATGGGCTCAAGAATTTGAAAAGATGAATCGACAGATGCCCTTAACAATTCCTGATTGATTGAAATTAAAGAAAGATAAAAATGATAGACACACTGATTCAGAAGATTGAATTTACAAGATGAATGAAATTAAATAAAATGAACATTAATCATAAATGTTGAATGAAAAGAGTGCAAAACTGAAAACTTAGATAAAAAAACTTGAAGAACCATAAGAACAAAATAACAGAAAATATAAGAATTTAGAACCTTGTTTATTTATTTAGTATTGTATTTCCTTTACTGCAACTTAAATTGATTATACATATTGTTACTCACTTTTCTTGTTTGCTTGTACAACAATTAAAGAGATAAAGTATTCGGTTAGTCATATTGTTTATGACTAACCCCGTAGTTGTCTAAATTTTTAGGAAGCAGATTTTTCCATGGACATACCTAATCCTAAGAAGGTAAAGATGACCGATGAAGAAAGATAAAAGAGATTAGAAGAACGGGCTAAGGTATGGGTTAAGATATTTGTTGGAATAGAGGAAGCTGTTGAGAGACATGTAGCAACGCGTCAGAATTTATAGTGTCTTGTATGTGATCAAATAGATGACCAATAATTTGAGACAGTGGTGTGTTGTAATAGAGGAAGTTGTAGTTTGTCGGTAACCGTATATTTAGATATTTATGTATCCTTGAAATCAAAGTTTTTTTAAAAAATTATTGTGTTTTATTTTGTACTTACTGTGCATATTTCTGTAATGTGTTGAGATGAATGAATTGAAAATGAGCTTAGAAGAATTAATTATGGGGGTTGAAAGGGGTCCTCACATCATCAATCGCTTCAATGATCCCCAAGTTAATTAATTACTTTTGTATTTGCATTGCCTACACTTTGCAATGCCTAAACTTTGCAATGCAAATACATTGTGCTCTCTCTGAGCACACCACTAGATCTGCCAGTATGAGTGTTGCCCATATTCGTCAAGAAGGATGCATAATTCATCATCTTTTGCATTCTTCCTTCCACACATAATCTGTCAAGAAGGATGCATAATTCATCATCTTTTGCATTTTTCCTTCCTCACACAATCTGTCATTCTGAAGTCAATCCACCCATGTTGTTTTCCCCCAATAAGAGATTCATCTCTTCCCTTTCTCACATAATAATCTCTCATTGTGAAGTCGATCCCGCAGGTCCAAATTTTAGCCGACATGCTTCGAGTCTTACTCACACGTGCATATAGTCAAAACATGATTGACTTCACAACACAAGTCCTCGTTGTGACAACTTGATATCTAGAACTCAACAGAAAAGACTACAAAATTACACGGTAGAAAGAACTTAAGGGAGCTACTCGACAGAGCGTGTTAAGGTGATAGCACCGTCCTCAATGTGCTCTCCGGTGTCAAAATAGGTATCTTGAATTGGAAATGATTGGACTCCCTGACTAGAGAGGACCTTTTTTTAATTTGTTTACTAAATATGTTGAAACTCCATCAAAATAACAAAATGTAAGCGGAGGATAATGCACAATATGTTACCAAGCAGGGGAAATAATATGATTTCTTGATTTGTATACACAAACCCAAAAAATAAATGCAAATTACTATAAAAATTCTTCCATGAAGAAAGAGTAATCACGTCATAAGGTGTTTAAACCAGAAGGCATAGATGCATATACCATATCAATTACATAATTTGTACAAGAACTCAATTTGAGTCACCTCAAACTATTTTCAGGTGAGCAGGGATAACTAAAAAATCGATTTGATATTGATATCAAGTTCTAGTGCAACTTAACGTTGACTCGAGCTTATTTCAAATTGAGTTAAATTTAATAGAATAATTTTGTGCCAATTTCTCTAAATTATATGACTCAGTTGATTGAAATATATACATTAGTCATTAACATATGATAATATTGCATAACATATATAGGGTCGTTTACCGAGACCTCCCATGTGAGTATGCAAAAATTACATATTACACCCCTCTATCTTTCAAAATTACAACAATCTCCATGTTAGTATTTTTGTGCATCATGTAATGAAATATAAACTTACATGGGAGGCTTTTGTAATTTCAAAAGATAGAGAGGTGCAACCTATAATTATGCTACCTCTCAGGAGAGATATGGTTAATTAATAACACAGCGCATTATATAATTTGTATAAAACAACATTTCGAGTGAATTCAAAAGTAAAGGCAAACTCAAAATCAATTTGATATCAATTTCAAGTTTAAGGTGGAGCTAGATCTCCACTCAAGTAAAATTCAAATTGAGTCATTTTTTTAGCAAGTTCTGAATTTTGAGCTTTTCTAATAGCCCTAGCCTTGACGCATCAAATGCACACTAGAATGAAAATTGTAGCAAAATTATAGAATCGAACCTCAAAGAACTAGCCTCAATTATGATTATAATGAATGGTTCAAGCACCAAATTTTTGAGCTGGCAAGCCTTCGGAATTAGAATGTGTACTCCATGCCAAACTTTGTGAGCTAATTCTTGCTATCCTAGTCCATAAACACATTTTATTTCACCTTTCTGAGAGATTCAAACCTCATATATTATATTCCAAATATATTCAAAATGAACTATATAATTAACTCCTTTTTTTAATTTTAAGGATGAAAACTCTGGGTGCGGAACTCTCTTTATGCAATCTAGTACAATGCTCACTTCTAATTATGACTTGTAATTTTATTCTTGAGGGAGACTGATGGGGATCACGTTACACGAGATTTGCAGGACGATCGGAGCCGTCCACTTTGTGCGGATAGACAATTCAAGAAATTTGATTGTATGTCTCTAATTTTATTTGGAAGATCATGACCGATAATGACAACTTTGAACTCTATAAATAGGGTTAGAGAGCTTCATTTAGAAGGATCAAAAGCTCCAGAACCAGGTGTGAGGCCTAGGAAATACCTTCCACTCCCCCTTGACCGACCCATCACTCATAACCACCCAATCACCCAACCACTACCTTGGTCGGACCCCTCCTCCCACCTCTCCCCACGTGTACATAATCGCCATAACTACCTCCATAACTACCCATTAACTACCTCATAACTACACCAATTTCCAACTTCCCCTCTAAATCCACAATTAACTGCCCAAAACCATCACACTATTCAAGGAAAACTGCCTCTCCTACCCACTTCCTAAGCCAAACCGCCCCCGCATTCCATAAATCCTTCAATTCCCTTTCCTCCCACTAAACAGCCCAACTGCCCCTCTCCCACTCACGTCCAATCTAGTCCTGGACTGAAACTCCCACTGAATTTCAGTCCTGCAGCCCATAACCCATGGTTTCCCTTCCCAGTCACATTTCCCGGTCCCCTCCGCCCCCAGCCGGCGGTAACCACCCTCATTTCCCTTCTTACAGCCCAGCCCTCCCTGAAAATTTCCCTTTACAGGCAGCCAGCGCCCTCCCCTTCCCCTGTTTCAGTCCAGAGGCTGTCCAGAGACTATTCCAGTCCCCTGAAACCCTTCGCAGCAACCCCATACTCTTTCCAGCAGCCCCCTACCTCCAGGAATCCTTTCCCACTGCTAGCTGCCCCCCTCCAATCCCTCCAGACTCCACAAACAGGCCCACTGAAACCACATTCCAGCACACAAACAACCCCATCCAGCCATACGACAACCGTACAGAAGTCCAGATTAAATCCACTTCTGCTTCTACATCACTCAGTCCCTCATTTGACATTCTCAGAGCACTCTATCTCGAAGTCCTTGTGAGTTCATATCTTGGTTGATTTCTATTATTGAATATAGTGTTTATTCTAGGTTTGTGTGGATATTATCTAGTAATATTTGCATCCAGGCTTCTTGTGATTTGTCGGGCTTTGTTCGCCTACGCATTTTATTTTATTTTTGCATTCACCTATTTACACCCGTATATTTGTTTCCTTAGTTGAATCTCTACCTGGTTGTGATATTTACCTACATAAGATACAATTCACTCTGATGATTGATTAGAATGAATTGACATAATTCCAGGCATTCCTAATCTTCCAACACCGAACAATCTCAAAGGTAAGGTTCTATATACAATGAAAATATTACCACTATGGAATTGAACCAAATAAAAAAACTAATATGAAGGAATTTTGAAGTATTAGATCAGAAAGGACATGGAAAGCACTCGGCATTCACATGATTGCTTGACACACTTGCAAGTAAATATAAGCAAGTGAACATAGAACACACGAACACGGTTAAAATGCATGATATGTTTTTACAACTTCTTTCATATATACATTATTATAAACTCACATCTCTTATTATAGTGGAATATGGGTCATGTTTCTTCGAATATAAAATAGTTTATTAGAAGATTATAAAAAATACAGAACTTTCAGAGTTATGTATAGCGTTCTTAACAATATTGTAGATATAATGATAAGGAACTAAATTTATATACCTAGAAAGCTTAGGTAGAAAAGATAGAAAGGCTAATGCACGTTAATTGAAACAAACAAACACAAACTACTACCTTTCGCTTTTTAAATCTTTTTCTTGCACCGCCACTATCCTTAGAGGGAGAACCGCCCTTTTCTTTCTCCTCTGAAGGAAATGTTCCGAAGTCATTGAAGATTTCATCTGTTAAGGAAAGCAATCTGTGCACAAGACAAAATAAATAAATAAATAAATAAATAAAAATTACTTCAGTAATTCTCACAATCCAAACTCAATAAAGAAAGTAAGGTTGAATAGCGCCGAAAGAATATAAACATATCATATTAGGACAAAATATGACATCTGATGAATGCCTGGATTTGAATATTGTTAAACACCAAACTGAAACTTCACAGCTGCTTTTTTTTTTACAAATTAAACTTTATAATCGGTTTCTAATGAAAACAAGAAAAAATAGATGTCAGCTGTTTCTGGTAATTTCACTACAATATAAATGCAAACTTTTAGAATGTTTTACATTTTATATTACACATTTTTACATTTTCAACCCTTGTATACATCTCTCCTATATATGGGAGGGGGCTCCTTATTTGTGAATAATAATGCATTATCTATTTCGTAACACGGTATCAGACCCTCCTATCACGACCTAACCGTGTTTCCGCGTCTCGCCGTCTCCCGTGAATGACTCCACTGGCCGATCCCGCGACCGCTCCAGTGACACTACAAGCGGCTTCAGTCTTCTGCTCCTACCTCGCACCCACCAGAGAAGCTTCTCTCGCCGTTCGTCTTAGACCGCACGAAAACCCGCAAAGTTGGTGTTATGAGTCTAAGGGTACAAGGAATTAGAACTTCTTTTCTTGCATATATTACATGACACCTTAGGTTTCCTTATATAGGAGGAGATAATGGCGTAAGCGTAAATACCACAAGCAAGAAAAATATTAAAATACGAATCAACAACTAGACTCACTAATAAGATAACTAGATAACTAGGCCAGGTGCTCGAGGCCCATAACATCACTCCCGTCGTCGAAAAATGAGTTTCACCTCAAGCTCAAGGGAGATCGACGATGGCGTGAACTTCATCTAATGCCCTTCGACGTGCAGGTAAAAAAGCCTTTTGCATCTGTGTCGGCGAGTGTACTGCTTGTCGCAGTTAAAACATAATCCCCGAGCGCGTCATTCCAACATATTGGCCCGAGAAAGTCGGCGGATCGGCGGGGGGTTGGATGGCCCTCGTCACGGCCAGCTGGAGGCGACGGTCGCATGGTCTGGCCAGACTCATAGCAATCACTAAGTCTGGAGGGGCCTCAAATTCGATATCTAGTCGCAAGAGGTCGCGAAGTCTGGCGGTGAAGATGTGATTTGCATCTCTGGGAAAAACGTGATGTGCGCCAGAAGAAGCTGAAATTGTTCCAGATATTCATCCACAAAGTCTGTCTGCCGTAGTGTCGTGAGGGAATCGAGGGGGTTGCTGCGGATAGGAGGGGCGAAACGCAGGTTGCAAGACAGCTTGAAGTCTTCCCACACCAGACCCGGCTGGTCGGTGAGGAGACGAGTGGCCCACAGCAAAGCTGAGTCGAGAAGGTGGAAGGAGGCAAGAGGAAACCGTTAAGTTGTCGGAGTTTGTTGATGGCCAAAGAATTGCTCGCACCTGGTGAGTCAACCCAAGGGGTCAGTTTTTCCATCGTAGATGGGGAGTTCCAACCGGGTATAGCGCGACGCGACAAAATAGCAACTTTAGAGCGTAAGGGGTCGGTGGTGGTGGTTCATGGCATATAAATGGCGGTGGTGGTGCCTGACTATTGCTCGCTTGATCCTTAGGTGGTGTAGTAATAACAAAAATAAATGTTGTCAACTCATTAAGCTTGTTGGCGATAGTGATCACGTCTTCCCGATGACGTGCATCTGCATCCTGAAAGTGCGCATCCATAGAGGACATGAGTGTTTGCATCATGTTGATTAAACCATCCATGAAATTAGGCGAGTCTCCTATATATTAGGAGCGGAGCAAGAGGAAGAGCAGATAACGGGGAGGCTAGATTCCTCGGGAGCTGTCGGAAAACTGGAACTGTCGCGAGACCCCCGACGTCGCCCTATGATGCTTCAATCACAATTAATCAAGTAATTGGAGCGGAAGTTTGCCTTGGTGTGCCCTAGTCCCTAAACAGACCGATCAAGTATTTTTATCAATTACTCGACAGGAGCGTGCGTCTGTTTGGGCTTTGAGGGGCTTGAGGAAATAGGCCTGCTGACTGGGTCTCGAAACAAAATTTTGTGCATTTTACGTGTTGGTAACAGAAAGCAGGCGGCTCGATGGGAGTAAACTCGTGTGCAGCCCGGGCTCGAGGGGGGTGGGAGCAGAGGTGTCGAGTTATCATTTATGTGGTGTCGGCGATGGAAAAATCTCGCAAGCGCAGAAAGTACGGCTTCGGTCGATGCAGATGCAGTTGACGGAGAGAACAAAAACGGTGATGCTGGAAGTCCTGCTCTGAAGAAAGAGGATGCAGGCGAGACCGGATGGATGTTTTCTGCTGCAGTAGGGATCGATCCGGTGCTCTGTCTGACATGACGACAGGGTCGTAGGAGCTTCACAAGCGTGGTATTTTGTGCGTATGCAGGAGTAGACGACTCGGGATGGTTCTGGGCTCGACAAAGACGTCGCTGGGCTCATCGGCTGGCGTAGATGCGGCTGCACGCTTGACGGAACCGAAGAAGCATGACGGATCGAAATGGAAGCGACTAGATTGATGACAGTGACTTGCTTCGGCGGAAGAGGAGCGACTCCCTTTGACACCAAGATGTTATGCACCTACTCGGAGGAGTGGCCGGAGGATGACCAGAGACGGAGATGACGGCGGCAAGAGATACAACAGGGCCGTAATCGCGGCTGACTAAGCGGGGCTTGCTCGTTAGAGGAGATAGCTTCCAAGAATCTCACACAAGGGGATAATGAATTAGAACTTCTTTTCTTGCATACATTACATGATCCCTTAGGTCTTCTTATATAGGACGAGATAATGACGTAAGCGTAAACACGACAAGCAAGAGAAATATTAAAATACAAAACAACAACTAAACTCAATAATAAGATAACTAGATAACTATGCACGGTGCTCGAGGCCCATAACAATCGGACAGTTCCGATTGTGCACCAACTGCTCCAATGCCCTATTCAGACGATGTTTCGCCCTCATTTCTTCAGGAATGACCTCTCTTTGGATCCTCTGCGTTTTTTCTTAGTCTTGTCTTGATCTAACGACATTTCCTTCTTAACACTAAGAATCTAGGATTTATCTTTTTAGCCTAAAAACCCCTTATCTCATTTTTTACTCCCTTCCCGCAAGCTCATTTCTATTAAAGTTGTGTCGGAAGTTGAAGAATCTCACCCTACTCCACCATCAATCCCCCCACCCACCGGCTTAAACCAGGGGAATCATGATTAGACTATTCAGATCAACCTTCACATTACTACCATCCGTTTGGATGATACTAATTATCTCTCATGGTCTCAGTAGGTTACTCTGGTACTCAAAAATCGGTGATCGTTCGGATATGTCAGTGGGACTACTTATGGTAGGATTCTCCAGGTTGGCTTCAATGGAAAGCGGAGAACTCCATGGTTATGTACGAGCTCATTAATTCAATGCAAGAGACTATAACCTACAACTACCTCCTCCTCGACACAACTGCAAACATTTGGAAACGTGCTGAGTCAACTTACTCATGAAAATGCAATGCGATACAAATTTTTCAGCTTTGTCGTAAAATTAGTCTGCTTCGACGGGGGGACAGACCTCCTTCTGCCTACTATCTGGAGTTCACACAGTTGTACCATGAGTATGATCATTTTGATCCTCTGATCATGGTATGCAACCCAAATGCGTTTCTTGTTCGGACTCAGGAGGAACGCAATAGGGTGTTTGAGTTTTTACATGGTCTTCACAAAGACTTCGAGCATACTATTATTCACATCATTGGTCATCCGCAACTGTTGTAAGTGCAAAATTTGTTCAGAGAATTTGGATCTAACTACTCTAGAGGGGGTGAATAGAGTATTCAAAATTTCACCACAAATTTAAATCACAATTCACAAATTATCACAGAATAAAATATAAAGACAATAAATAAAAAGAAAGAACAATCTAGCAATCCAGACGACATAGAAGAATTTATAGAGGTTCCCATTAAAAATGGGTACGTCCTCTCTTCTACCACAAATAGGAATCCACTATCCATTGTCCTCTACAGATGGCTAGAGCCTTTTAATAAGGAGACTAGAAGAACCACACTTTAAATCTTTTAATAAGGAGATTCTTAGAACCACTGAGTCTTTTGATAAAAATTCTTTGAATCAAAATCATGAATACTATGTATAAGGATTTTAAAAACACTTTGCAATAGTTGATCAGAACTATCTTGAACTTTTCCACAATGAGATCGAATCTTAAACAAGTTCAGAACGAATCATGAATTATGCACAATGTGGGTACAGCCTTGATTGAATTTGTTATTGATCTTCTACAGAAGAAAGGAAAGACTAGAACATATCTCTTTTCTTCAAAAAGTAGCAGCAACAATCTTTCTAAGAGATGAATTAGAAAGAGAGAGAGAGACAAAAATAGATGGCAAAGAGAGTAGAAGAAATTTGAGAAGAAGAAGAACAGAGTCAGAGAGATTTGTAAGCCCTTTTGTATATATACTTTTGTCCAATCCTTCTTCGCAATTCAAAATTCTCTTCAATATGACAACACTGAAATATTCAAATTCTTGAATAATTCTGGAATATCCAATATTCTAGGAATATAATTTCTTAAAATTGTATGTCTTCCTTTCTTAAGTCTGTAACGGCTCAATCTGAATCCTAATATTCCTTGATTACAGCATGAAAATACTTAAGGAAATATTTTTGAATCATTGATGTAAGTCGATGTAAGCTCTTTAAACGTCGACTGCTAGACGTGTGATTATCTGCATATCAGATTACTTAGCTGCTTTTATCTGTGCTCTGAATATCTTCAACTAGCTTTGACTTGAAGTAGCTTGACGTACGCTGAGAGAAATTCGACGTACGTCGAGTACGACATAAGTTCCCTGCACCCGACGTATACATCAATTACTCATCTGAGCTTTTGTCTACCATTTGTAAAATACAAAATGACTATTTGCCTCTCTATACAAGCATAAGAAATATATTATATCACTCAACATAATCTGTTATATCAAATCAAGAAGTTTTTCCCAACAACCGTCTACCCTGTTAGAAGTATTTAGCATCGTCCAACATGAGTTTAACCACTGCCGATGACAAGCATGACACTATGATACCGCTCTTGATGCTATTCTCCTGATGGTACTCACCATGGATCTGGTCCTCGCATTCCACAGGATGTCCGACCCAAGCCACCCAACAAAGATCGCATGGTTTGTGATTACTTCGAAAAGCCCTGACACACTCGTGATACTTGCTTTAAACTTCATGGATTCCCACAAAATTAGGTAATACAGCTTCACGGGGTGGCCACAACAGTGGTAGATCACAGAAAAAGACTACTCCTCGATCTGCATATTTCTCTAACGTTACTGAGGAGAGCTCCTTTACAGGGAGAATTTCGGATGTTTTTGCAGTCAATGGCTCCGTCTCTATGGAATAGATAGAGACTCCGCCTGATGCAAGGTCTCTCCACTGAGTCTGTGCCCACTTCCTCACCATATGCTCATTCAGGTATACTAGGTGCTCGCTCTGCCACAACTCCTTCTAACCAATGGATTATTGACTCTAGAGGTTGGAGCCACTAATCACATGACTAGCTCCTCATCAGGTTTTGTATCCTACTCCCTTTCAGGAAAAGACAGTCAGCATTGATGATCGCTCCCTCTCTTCCATTGCCGAAAAGGGATCCATTCCTTACTCTGCACTTACTCTTTCCTCCATTCTCTGTGTACCTAGCTTTACTCGCAATTTATTGTTTGTTAGTCATATAACAAACTCAATGAATTACTCGGTGACTTTCTTTCTATCTCATCGTCTTTTTCAGAACGTGAAGATGGGGGCAGTGATTGGCTCTGGTAGCTTGTGAAATGACCTATATGTGTTTGACTACTTCAGCATTGTTCCACCACCACCACAACTCCACAAGCCTTGCACTCGTCACAGACATCTACTACTTATCTCTGGCATCGTATCCTAGGACATCCTTCGCTTTTTGTTATGAAACATTTAGTTCTCTCTATTCAGTCTTCATTGCTTACAACTTTTGTTTGGCATGTGTGTGAACTGGCGAAATATCATTGTACTTCCTTACTCATGTGCCTTTACCTAGTTCTATGTTTTTTCATATCATTCATACCAATGTTTGGGGCTCATGTAAAATCCTTTCTTTTATTGGATGCTCTTGGGTTGTTACTTTTATGTGGGTTTATTTGATGAAACAAAAAAATGAAATATTTCCTATTTTCAAAAAAAAAATCATAAGATGGTGGCAAACCAGTTTGATGCCTTCATAAAATTTCTACGTAGTGACAATGGGTGTAAGTATATTGATTCCTCCTTCGAGGATTATTTTGGGAATCAGGGAACCATCCACCAAGCATCATGTGTGTAGTTTCCTGCTCAAAATGTGTTGCAGAGCGGAAGAACTGTCATCTCTTAGAAGCCGCTCGGTGTCATCTCCTCACTATGCATACGCCCAAGAAGTACTGGGGCGATGAAGTTCTCACTGTCGCTCATCTGATTAACTGCATGTCTACTCCCATTTTAGAAAATAAATCTCCTCTTGCTACTCTCAACATCTCTACTGCCTTCCTTCCACCTCGGATCTTCGGGTGTCTTCGCGTTGTCCATATCCATTCCATTCACCGCTCCAAGCCTGATTTCTGTGTCGCCAAGTGTCTTCATCGGGTATTCCCCTACCCAAAAGGGTATAAGTGCTTCCATCCTCCTACACAGAAGACCTTTATTACTATAGATGTCACCTTCTGTGAAACTCATCCTTTCTGTGGAACCTCTCTTCATGGGGAGTCTCTACTGGATAACGAAGTGAGTTCCCTTACTCTTCTCAGTCTTCCCTTAGTTATTCCTCCTGCCTATAACCCTCCTACTCCTCCAACTGATACCTATGGTCTAGGGGAGATCAGTTACCCACTATCAAAACAGTTGCAAGTTTATACTCGGAAGGACAAACACACAAGCCCAGCCCACGACTATTGTATCATCACTGAAACTACCTTCGGAGTCTGCAGACCGTACTATTGCTCTCAGAAAAGGTACTAGATTTTATACCAAACACCATATATCTCATTATGTTTCATATAACTCCTTCACTCTTTCACATAAAGCGTTTGTGTGCTCTCTAGCCTCGTTTTCTATTCCTTCATCATGGCAGGATGTACTTGGTTATCATGAATAGAAAAGGGCGATGGTTGAGAAGATGACAACTCTAGAGAAAAACTCTACTTGGGACCTTGATCCTATTCCTACGGAGATGAAGAAGGTTTGGCATAAATGGGTGTACTCTGTTAAGTAGAACCCACAAGGTATTGTGGAAAGATGCAAAACCAGAGTTGTTGTCATAGTGTACACACAAACTCCTAAAATTGACTACCAAGAAACCTGTGCGCCAGTTGCCAAGATGAACTCAATTAGAGTCCTTCTATCTTGTGTTGTTTGTAAATGGTGGGACCTCAACTAGTTAGATGTAAGAAACACTTTCCTTCATGGTGATCTGGCATAGAAAGTGTATGTCTGTACAACCAGACTTCGCTCCAAAAGTATCAAAAGACAAAGTCTACAGGTTAAAAAAAAGCCCTCTACGAACTTAAACAATCACCACAGGAGTGGTTTTGGTGGTTTCACAGGGCTATGATTTCTTTTGGTTATAAGCTGAGTCATGTTAAACATACTCTGTTTGTAAAACACAAAGAAGGTAAAGTTACTATTCTCATAGTATATGTTGCTGACATAGTAATTACAGGTGATGACACTAAAGAACGACAAACCTTGAAACACCAACTTGTTGCAGAATTTGAGGTTAAAGACCTTGGAAATTTTAGATATTTCTAGGGTATCAAAGTGGTAAGATCCAAATATGAGATTTTCATCTCCCAAAGGAAGTTGTGTTTCACCTCCTTGAACAAAGTGGAATGAGTGGGTGTAAATTTGTTGATATACTTATCGAAGAAAAAAAACAGACATGGAAGGGAAGAAGGAGAAACTATCGAAGACAGTTTTGGATATCAGAGATTGGTGAGGCGTCTAATCTACCTGTCACACACCCGACCTGACATTACATATGTTGTTGGAGTTTGAGCCAATTCATGCACTTTCCACAGACCAGACATCTCGATGTAGTTCATAGGATCTTAAGATAACTTGAAAGGCTCACCAGGAAGGGGTATATTGTACACCAACACACGGAGTTACGGATATAAGTGTATACCGAATGCAAATTGGGCTGGATCTATTGAGGACAAACATTCTACTTCAGGGTATTATACTATGATTTGGGGAAACCTAGTCACGTGGAGTAAGAAACAAGTCGTTGCTTGATCTAGTGCTGAAGATAAGTTCTGGGCTATAGCCCACGAGATCTGTGAAAGGCTATGGCTAGGCTATTTGATGAGTGACATAGGGCAAAGTGAGGAGGGGCCTCTCAAAATATTGTGTAACAATAAGGCCGCTATTAACATCGCCCCATAATCCAGTTCAACACGATCGGACTAAACATATTGAAGTTGATCGACATTTCATTAAGGAAAACATTGAGAATGAAACCATTTGTACTCCGGTTGTACCCTCCGAGGGACAACTTGCTAATGTTCTCACCAAAGATTTGAGTGGAAATGCTTTCAGGAAAACTATTGGCAAGTTGGGCATGAAAAATATTACCAGCCCAACTTGCGGAGTGTTAGAATGTTTTACAATTTATGTTAAGCATTTTTTACATTTTCAACACTTGTATGATTTTCTTTTATATATGGGAGAGGGCTCCTTATTTGTGAATAATAATGCATTATCTATTTCATAACACAAACTTAGAAATAGTTTTATCTAGAGAATAAAACTTGCAACAACTGAATTAAAGGAATTAAGTCTCTTTTTCATACGTCGTGTAGCCCTTTAGCCCCTCTTTGACACTAATTACTAGGATAGTCCATGCCATATAAATTTCATCAATTTGATGCCAGGATCAGGATCCTCTCCATTTGATCCCAAGTGGACCCAATCCATTTAGTGGCCCAGATGGAAATGAGCAAAACTTAACGGTGAGATGAAAAAAAGTAAAAAAAAAAACATTTCATCTCGCCCATTGGATTTTACTCCTGCCCAACAGACCGTGAAATTGACTGGATCTATTTGGGGCCAAACGGAGAGAATCCATATTCTTAATGCCCGTCCACTTAGTTTAATTATAATTAATTTTCAGTATCCAAGGATTACTTGGATTCTCGTAGCAGGAATTATCACTCATTCCAATTCAACCTTTAGAAAAGAGTATGAATAAAACTATAATTATGATTTTCTTGTGAATGGCTCGGGTTGATGTTAGATGATTGACTCATAAAATCACGTCAAACAAATAAAATAAATCCAGCTAACCCCAAATAGTTGGGATAAGGATATGAATGATGATTTTCTTGTGCATTTCACTAATTTAACATCAATTGCTCCCCTATTCCATATGTAAGTTAGAAAGAAGAAAAAATGAGACTTGCGACTTTGGATGACAGTAGTAGTAATTGCTAGATGTAATAAAATAATAGCAGTTTACTAAGAACATGTAGTATAATAACAGCAATTTACTAGAAGTATTGTGCCATGTAAATCATGGTCAATCCCCATACATTCCTTTATGATTTACATTTGCAAAGGTTCGTTAAAGATTACCCGTTGCTTTTCTTCATGTACTTCTCAGTTTTTTTCTCTCTTTTTGTAACTGGAGCACGAGTGAAGAGTTCCTCTTCTTGTCTGGATTGCTCTTCACGCTTTGCTATATATCTCGAGAATTCTTTGCTTTCTGACCCAACAATTTGCCTCACCTAAAGTCGAATCCCAATACATGTAAGACCTCATTTAGAAGAAGAATACTATTGCATAGCAAAGATATTTAGACAAACAACCTCTTCAGGTCTATCTTCAAAGTCATCCATAAATTCTTTCATATAAGAACTTTGTTTCGTCCGTCGCAGCAGTTCTTTATCTCTTCTTATGGCTTGCTTTTCTTGTTTTGATATCTTATCATCATCCATGCTTGTCGGAGCGAATTTTGGGGGCCGGTATACACCACCGCCATTCTATGGAAAAACAACTGAAATAACTCAACCGCATGATCTTATTTTAGCGGCCATCACTTTGTTTGAATAGTAGCAAACAAAACTGTATGACATGAGAAGATAGAAGGAAAAAATACAAGCAACTTAAGATAAAAAACTGGGTCATGAAAATTACAATAAAATGTATATAGAAATGTAACTAAGTATAAATATTACCATGTGAAAAGAATGTACTTAAATTATTTATTTATGAAATAAACAAAACAAAGTTAAACCCAAATTCCTTTAACAATAATATAAAAGTTTAAAGGAAATCAAATATTAAACCCAAGGAAACATAAAAGAGATGTAAATAATTTAAATTTCCTAGATGCTTCAGTCATAACAAACTAATAAGGAAGAAAACAAGAACAAAATTGTCCATGCATCAAACGATAAAGGATGCAAAATGTTTACAACTCCCCATCTAATCACCTGCTGAGCCTGGCTTGTTTTGTTAACAAGCATATCATGGTTCGATCTGTACCTCAGTGGATCCTCCTCTCCAGATTCTGCCCCCTTTTGCTCCTCATGAGCATGGATTGTTTGCTCTGTGAGACCAGCAGCTGCTCTGATAAGCTTTTGAACTTGGTAATCTAGCTTTTTATCAATTGGCCGAATCTACAAGATTTTAAACAAAAACCCAAGTAACTATAAAAAATTATATTACTTAAAAGGCATAATTACATTTGCATATAAACTAAATCACCAGAGACCTTCTCAAGAAACAATCTATTCTCTACAAGACTCCTTACTACAGGATGGTCCTCAATGGACATTCCTTTGGCCTTACGAAGGACATAGTAGACTATGGATTGGCAATAATTTAGTAGTAGTAAATGCTTCGTCTCCAGGTAGCTCATCCCTTCTGCGGTAGGCAGTTGGTTCTGCTTAATCTAATAGAGGTAAAAATATTGGATTTCCAACAATCAGACAACCATAAACAATTAGGGTTTAAGAAGACATAATAAGAACAGCAGAAAACTTTAGGAGAAAATATAAACACCTTTTGTGTCAAGGCCAGCACATTGCTCCTGACGGCATCCAATCTGTCCTTAATTTCATTCAGCGAAGTAATGAGTTGAGGAGTTTCCCTGGATCACATGATAGAAATTACATGGGCCAGAAGAAGAGATAAATTTTAGGATTTCAAAATCATCATAATGGTTTGAAGCTAACCTGGCCAGGTATCCTTCACTGAGATCACCTTGCCCAACCATTGGAAGTAATAGAACCCTACAATCCATGAAAAACAAAAGGTTTTTTAGAAGTTGTCACCTTTCAAGAAGTTAGGTCAGAGCCAAAGCAGAATAATGAAGAGGCAAATGCGGCTTTTCAGTACACTGCAAGCAAATCTAAGAAACAGCTAATACATATATAGCTGACACAGGGCCCAGCATGATAAATCAATTTTGCGAACCCTAGGCCTTCAAATCTCGCCTATCTAAAACCTTAAAATAACATAATAAAGTAAACATTTAGATGTATTCAACAGCTTAGTAGCATTGTAATTTGTAAGTAATCATGTTCAGATCAACCTTCATTGAAGCTTTAGTATTAAACAGTTCAAGTAGTCTACTAGTCTTTCCACGACTCAAACATTCAAACTTTCACTATTACAATTCCAAATAAATACAAGATGGTGATGGAAAGTCAGCTGACACTTTGTTTTCATATTCTCTCAATGGCATGGTTCTCTACACCAGATATATTAACTCTACAGCATTGTACAAAAAGGTCTTTCTGAAGAAAATTTTAGCATGAGACCAAAAAAGACTTGAAAAACACCAACCACCATTCACATGATTTCTTGGCTCACTTGCAATCACATGCAAGCAAGTTAATATAGAGTGCTTGGACACTCGAAAATGCATGATGTGCATTTTATAATTTCTTCTAAATATAAAGAATAAACCCATCTATCTTTATTTTATAGGAACTTGGGTCATACTTCGGATAGAAAATAATTAATAGGATTAAACAAGATACATAATGCAATAAGTTTTGTAGTTATGTACAAGGTTTTTAAATATATAGTAGGTAGAATAATGAGGAAATAAACTTAGGCAACTAGAAAAACTTAAGGGGAAAATGATAAAAGCGTTCACGAAATAAATTTTACCCATATGTTTTATTATTTAAAGGTCAAGGAAGAGCTTTTAGATGGCTAAAGGCAGGCAACTATAATTTATATGGTTGGCTTCACATAAACTCTTCCTTCTAAAAGGTATATTGTGATTTCCTGCTTCCTAGATCTACTTGCGCTTCACTTTTCTTTTTCCCAATGGATTCTAGGTTTTGGAAACTCCCAGCCTCAACTGACACTTCATTGAAAGCATTTAATATCAAAGCATACATCGCCAAGATGAATCCCATGGAGAGGGGAACCAATTGGGTAAAACATGTGACAAATGTGGCTATTATACCTCGTCAGCCGAAGAGACCTTGCCTAGGAATCAATATCATGCCCAAAGATATCACCCGAATTGCCCCCATCAGACATAATCAAATAAGATATCTATAAGGGTCCGTTCGGTTCAACTGAAATGGGAGTGGTTTTTGTTTTGGGGCTTTAATAAAACCAATATAGGTGTTCGGTTCAAGAGTTTTGGACCGGTTTTGGTTTTCTTTGAAAACCCGGAGTTTTCTTAAATGCCTAATCCCAAAAAACGTGTGTTTCACTATTTTTTCTGGGGTTTTGGATGGCGCAAGCGAAGACGCAGCGGCCCCCTCCTTCCTCCCTCCCCGTCGATCTCTGCAGCCAGAGGTTTACTCGCCGCCGGTAAAAATTTCTGGCTTCCTCTTTCTCGCATCTCCACCTACGTTTTTACCTCACATCTCCAACTACGTTTTTACTCGCCGCCGGAGGTTTACTCGTTGTTTTTTTTTTGGATGAGAGAACCCTAGCTACGTTTTTACTCGCCGACGGAGGTTTACTTGCCGGCGGATCTTGATGTCTTCCGGCCCTTGAATTACAAAGGGATCTCATGCCCTAGATTTACACAGTGCTTGATGATAACACCCTAACCCGAGCTCTGTTTTTAAGCATAAGCTTGCATGTACACGTCGATGTTCCTGATAATGGTTGTTGTTTCCTGCCATTTACACCCCAGCAAAACACCACAGCCATTTACGCAGTGCTTGAATGTCGATTTTCCTGAATAATAAATGCATTTGATTGGTTGTCCAGTCTTCATGTAATTCTTGCATATAATGTGAAAGGTTGTAATCTTCATGTGAATGGTGCTATTATAGGCATATAGTGTGAATGGTGCTATTATGTTTCTATTACATGATGTGAATGGTGCTATTATAGGCATATAATGTGAATGGTGCCATTTACACAGTGCTTGAATGTCGATTTTCCTGAATAATTCCTGCATTAATAATGTGAATTAGTAATTCCTGCATTAATATTATAGGCATATAATGTTGATTAGTAATTCCTGCATTAATACAGTTACCATATAATGTGAATGGTGGCATATAAAGTGAATTAGTTGCTATTATGTTCATAAACTTCCTGTAAATTAATTCCTCGTATTATGTTGATTAGTTGAAATCCATTTTGATAGGTTAGTGATGGATGTAGACCAGTTGATAGAAAAATTCAAGAGAGAATACATATTAAAAGCAGGGTATCTTACAATACTCGGCGCTACTTATGTAGCGTTAGAATATATTCCCTTAGAGCCTGTAGATCATGAAGTTAACAATGTACTACGATCTTCATTGCTAAAGCGCATTTATGAGGGTCCGGAGATTAATTGTTTTAACTTATTGCGCATGAACAAACAACCATTTGGAGAGCTCTGCTATATATTGTCTGCAAGAGGATTTGTACGTGAAAGTAAATGTCTTAGTGAAGGAAGTTGTTGCAACTTTTTTGTACATTATATCATATAATAAGAATTTTCGTGATGTGGGTTGTACGATTATCCGATCGACAGATACGGTTAGTCGACATTTCAATATTGTGCTTAGAGCGGTGTTGAAGTTAGCTAGAGATTATATCAAGTTACCAGAATCGAGATCAAATTGTAGGTGGAGATGGTTTGAGGAATGTGTTGGTGCTCTAGATGGCACACATATCCAAGTGACTGTGCCTACAACAGATCATGGGAGATATAGAATTTGTAAGCAGACAATAACGACTAATGTACTCGGTGTATGTGACAATCAGATGAAATTCTTATATGTCCTACCTGGTTGGGAAGGGTCTTCTTCTGATTCTAGAGTCTTGCGAGATGCACTAGAGAGGACTGGCCGATTTGAAGTTCCAATTGGTAAGATAAACTTTTTTAATCAACATATAAATTACTGTTGATGCTAATGTAAAGTGTCAGGTAAATATTACTTGGTGGATGTTGGATACACCAGCAGTCCTGGTTTCCTTTCACCGTATCAATCAACACGTTATCATCTACAAGAATGGTCGACGCAAGGAAATAACCCCTCTAATTACAAGGAGTTATTCAATCTTCGTCATGCAAGGGAACGTAATGTCATAGAAATAACATTTGGTTTATTGAAGAAGCGTTTGGCAATTTTACAACAACCATCGTTTTATAATATAAGAGTTCAGGTACTAAATTGGCAAATCTTAAATTCGCATAAGTTTGTATTGACTCGTCCTGATATAAATTTTCAACACAGGTTCAAATAATAAATGCATGTTGCGTCTTACACAATTTTCTAATCCAGAAGAGACTTGCTAGTAATTCGCAACTGCTCGCTGAGGTCGATGCTGAATTATTAGCCGAAAGATTGACTGAAGACGATGAGATCTTCGAAAATGACGATGACATTAATCCAATTCAATCTTCAAATGAATGGGCAACCTTCCGAGACAACTTAGCTATGGAAATGTTTGCGGAGTATCAGAACCGCAATCAGATGGCACATATTATCTAGTTGAACTTGACATCTAATTTGGTCATAGATATATTTTGAACTATTTTTTGGATGTACTTTGTATAGTTTTGTGGTAGTCTATGAACGAATTTTCTGGATGTACTTTGTTTGGTTTTTTATCTAGTAAGTGTTTTTTGGCCTAGTTGTAAATAGCTTATCGTTTAATATTGTCTATCGATGCATTTGTTCTTTATTTACAGATAACAAGAAATGGCTAGCGGCTCAAACAAAGAGAAAACTGATGTTCACTGGACGAGTGAAATGGATCAAACGCTTTCAAACATTCTATTGGAAGAGCATGGGAATGGCCACAAAACTCCAAATGGATGGAAAGTTGTGGCCTTTACAGCGGCAATCAATGGCATGAAAGAGGCCCATAATATAACTTTTACTAAGGAGAAAATAATGACAAGGTTGAAAATATGGAATAAGTATTACAAGGAGGTGTCTGCGATGCTAGATACAAGTGGGTTCGGATGGGACTGGGAACGGAATATAGTCAAGGTGAATAGCGAGGAAGTATGGGCTAACTATGTAACGGTAATTTTCTAGGCTTACATTATTTTTTCTCCAATAATTTTTCGTTGCAACCTCACTATAGACAAAATCATTTTTTTGCAGGCTCATCCGACGGTGAAACACTATAAAGATAAAGTTATCATTAACTGGTCAAATTTGGGCATTTTATGTGGCACTGACAAAGCTACATGTAGTTTTACAGCAACAGCAAATGAGACAATGAATGAGTTTGAGACAATTAATGAGTCATTTGGAGAGGAGAGCGTTGCGGGAGAACCTACTTCAATAGCAGGGAGCAGTAGACAGAGGAAGAGGAAGACAAATCCCGCTGAAGTAATTGCAAGTGCGATTAGTCAAATGGCAACAAGTATGGAACAGACAGCTATCGCTATAACAAATGCAGCTGCAAAGCCTATGGATGCAAGTTCTGGTCAGATTTACGAAGCACTAGGTCAACTGACGGATCTGACCGACCTTGAATTACTGAAAGCCATGGATCTCCTCGGTGATAGCTGCATTAAGTTCGACGGGTTCATCACTCTACCCGTTCACATGAGGACGGCTTCGCTTGCAATTTTATGGGGATAGGTTTTGAAGTCTTCAGTTCGGGTTGTTTTTCTTAAAAACATTCTGTGTTATTTGTTGTGTATTGGAACATTTTAATTTGTATTGTTGATGTGTATTGGAACATTTTGATTTGCGTTGTTGCTATGTATTGGAACATTTTGTGTCTATTATTTTGTGTTTGTCTATAAAACACATTGTGTTATGTTGCTTTAAAAAAATGATATGCATGCATTTTTGTACTTCGAAACAAAATTTTAAATTTCCTGCAAAACCAAAACCAATTGCATCCTACATCCGAACAGCAGAATTGCCAAATTCCAATTCCTGCATCTCAAAACCATCCTGCAACCAAACAACATAATTGGAATTCAGGCAAAACCAAAACATGTTGGTATTGGTTTTGACTGAATTCCAATTCTTCAAAACCAAAACCTACGAACCGAACGGACTCTAAAAGTTGTCAACCACCCCACCAGGTCTATGAATCGTCAGATAGTCATCGGGTATCAGATACCGCGTCAGATAGTCATCGGGTGTCAAATACCGTTGATACCCCTTTTAATACCATATTTTATACTTTAGTAAGGAAAAGTCATTATGGGTCTAATACATCGTGCGTATATGTTGATGACCTAATAGTAAAAAGAAATGTCATGCTTCACCATCTCACCAATCTCACAGAGAGTTTCATTATTTAGAGAAGGTACAAGATGAAGCTCAACCTGAAAAATGTGTCTTTGGAGCTAGCAGAAAAAAAAGCTCCTCATTACCTCCTTACCCCTCAGGGAGTCGCATAAAAACCTAGATAAGATAAGGGCCATTTTCGAGATATTGTCATCCAACAACATCCAAGAGCTCCAACGACTCATAAATAGAGTGGTCGGTCTTAGTCACTTACTTTATAGGTCGGGTGAGTTGGCTTCACCCAACAACATCGAGTGCTCTTTGTTCTATGGTGATTGAATGTTGACCTCTATGTCATCTCCCTAATAATTTGACTCGTGTGGACTCGTGGAATTGTGTAGGGAATTTAATAAGCTAAGGCAAGATAGATATATTGTTGGATGTCTCGCATTAGCGACAACTCTCCTAAAATTTTGTTTAAGAACACAATGAACTTGTTGAGGGTTGATAACACTTCTTCGAGAATCGCCTCTTCTGTAATATTGTTTTGGCCATGATACTTCCCTTGTCAACTAACACATGCATTCATGTATCGGTTTGATTTTCCGCTCAGCCCCCCTTTTAATGACTCTACCAACGAAATGGCATTCTTCTTTTTGTGTGAGCACTGAGCTAGGATGTCCTTTGATGGCGTTAGTGTGAACTTTACCCCCTCCTTTTTCCACATGTAGGTGCTGAATTGACTATGTATTGAGCTCTAAGAAACTTGTGGCAAACATCAAGGCCACCAATAACATCACAATAAAGCTTTTCATTATAGGTGTTGATGGAGAATGGTACTCAACATATCTCAAACACCTTAATATTCGACAACTCGGGATCTTAGACCATGGAATATGCGTAAGGATGTGCTTCTATTTTGAGGCAAGTGATTTCAAACATTAGTTGTCCTTGTTTTTGCAATCGATGATAACCTTAAACCATTTTTATTAACGGTGCACTTGATTTTACATAGTTGGTCTCTTTAAAAGGAAGCATGCATCATGGATAACAACATAATCTTTTGCATTACCCTCAAAGATTATTTAGTCTCCAAGTGTCCATGGTTGCACACTTAATCCATTTGCACTTCCCCGAAACTTCTGCTGGACATTTGGCCTCATCATGTCTTCCATCTACACTAAAAAGATTTTTCCACTAACAAGAATTTCATAGATGTCAATTTCCATGATAGTGGTTTTTCCCTAAACTATAATCCAGTTCTTTGCAAAGGCATGCTGATGATTCTTGTTGCCGTAAACCCAAACAGTATGCATGCTGAAGTTGGCCTAAATAACTAAGAGCATGACCTTTTTGGATGTAAGAGCTTGAATGAAGATGCTTGGTGCGAGATATTACAAATTCCTGCAAATCAACCGAATAGGAAATCTGGAATGAAGATTGGAAATGAAGATGTTACGGAGACTACTTATTCAACAAAAGACACTGCAAAGGGAGAGGGTTTACAGTGCTTACACCGCCGGTGATCTTTGGTCGAGCCCTGTTGATGCTAATGCTCCAACCGAATAAGACTATGCGAGCAGGACGCAGAAACGGCGAGCAGCAAAGGTGCCCCTGGCGGAGCTACAAGGACTCAAGCATAAAACAAAACAGAGAAACCAGCCACACGCCGGCGGTGGGGATGGAGATCCTCTCCATTTGGAGTGAAATGGATAGTATCCATTTCACGGTTGAGATCTATTTCTTGCTGATCCGACGGGTTCACTAATCCTATCCTTTTATATTTTCTTTTTAATCAAAAAATTCTTCACCATTAGATCAAGTGAGAATGCATCCACACCATGAAATGGATACTATCCATTTCACCCAAATGGAGAGAATCCGGATCCCGGCGGTGGAGGGTGGAATTCGTGAGCAGAAGTGTAAAACCGCGAGCAAGGGAGGTTTTTGGCTCCGGTGTGTTGAGCGAAAAGCAAAAAAAAAATCCCGAAGTGATTGGGGCCTGCCTTAACTTTTAAATTTAGAGAAAATATGATAATTAGGTACGCACGGTTCTCACCGTGTGCGGGATAAAATACAGTCCTACGATCTGTAATCCTACAGTGGATTTTTTTTGTAAAATGCAGGCGTAATACGGTCGAATACAACCGTATTTTCGATCAATCACGCTTAAAAAATTATGCTTGCAAAAAGCAACGGTCTGATAGCGTATAACGCACAATGATCTTTGGTATGTTTCACGGACAAACAATTTTTTCTGGTATGCATATAGCTGTTTTAAGTGTCCTTAACACCACCTTTTAAGAAAACAAGCACTTGTGCATGGAGTTCCCTCGTACCACGGCGCGATAGTGCAATTGTAATTTATTCTTCTCGTAAATTTTTTGTCTCGTCAAATGCAAAACATAGGCTTCGTTTGTTTCGGCTGTTGTTGATCCAAAAGAAACTGTTAGAAATGGAGTGTGAAAAAGTAGTTGTTTCTGGAAAATGGAGTTTGTAGTAAAAATCTGTGTAAAATGAAGTGTGCAGAGCTGTTCGAAAATCAGTGCATAAAAATTATTTGTTAAAAACGGAGTTTTGGAAATAAATTTAAATGCAAAATAATGAGCAGTTCACGACATTAAACATAATAACAATATTTGTTAAGTTACACTGCATAAAAAAATAACAAAGTTTTTCTTCAGTGTCAGGTTCATTGCTTGTGAATCTCGCGCCTATGTATCACCTAAAAGAGTGAATACATAAATAATTTAGATTCATGGAAATTACAAGAGAGCATCAAAATTTCAAGTTCTCCAAACTAAGAAAATTTGAAGGTATCCAACAGTAACATGGTGTCCAAATTATAAATGATAGCATCTAAACAAAAGAGCTGTCCAAGAAGATTAGTGGAAATTGGGGTTGATAGCAGTTAAAACTCACTCTGTTAAATCCTGTTCCAAAGATATAAATTGAAGGTATCTATGCAGTTATGAAGCTCTGTTAAATCGTGTTCCAAAGATGGTCTAATGGGAACTATTCGAAGAAAAAAACAATGATGAAAACTATGATCCAAAAATGTCTATGCACAGGCATCTAAACAATGAGCTCTGTTACAGCATCGAAACAATTTGTTTTAATAATGAAAAAAAAATTGTGAAATGGTTTATTAAGCTCTGTTACAGCATGGAGACAATGAGCGACATTCGTAAATGGCAGAACGTCGCTCATGTTTTTTTATCTTTGAGATTGATTTTTTTTGGGCTGATTTCTGCAGCCGAAATGGCAGGTCGGAGGATAAGATGCGGTGGTCAGGATCCTGACGCCTCCGGGAATGCCTTGGCACGCATCTCCTCCTCCGGCGAAACCAACACGAGTCACTCAGAGGACACACGAGACACCGCAGAAGAGAAATGGAGGAAGAAACTCACCTTGCGAAGCCGATCGGCGAGCGGGGGCGACAACCCTTCTTCTGTCGTCGAGGGAGGCGAGATCGTGGGATCTGCGAGAAAGGAGAACGGAGACGCGGAGAAAAGCACGGATAGAAAAGTAAGGGCGCTGGAGTTCTAGGTTTAGGATTTTGGGACAACCACTGTGGATCAGAAATCTGATTTTTGATCCGCAGCTTTTCTCTGTTTGGAGCGGAGGTTATAGGGCGTGAATTTCATGCGCTGAGGGTCCCGCAGTTGCGGATCAGCGACGCGGATGAAATCCGCACCCACCCAACCTCCGCGCCAAACAGAGCCTTAAGCGTCGGAAATAGTCGTGCACATAAAGCCTGACAGACCCAGTTTAGGTCTGGGTCTGCCAGGCTCAGGCTTTATACACTCAGGCCTAAGCCTGACAATAGCCCAGCCCAGACTTACGTCTACTCAAAGTTGATTTTTTAAAAAAAAATGATTTTTTTTTATAAAAAATACTTAATATAAATATATTATGTAAGACATATATATTAAAATTTTAAGAAGATAAAATGTTATATTTTATTTAATATTAAAAATATTACAACACACAAACGAGTCGGCCACCAACCCCGAGAAAAACTACTCGAACTTATAAAACGCACAAAATCTCAGAACTCTCAACCTACCCACCCACAATAAGTAAGGTGTCAAAGCACTGTATGACGGCCTACCCAACAAAAAAATACATCATCAATACTCAATCTTCATCGACCAAGTTTAACGAACTCAGTTCTTCTTCAACTGACGAGGAGCTGTCTTCGATGGAAGCAGTATGTTGCTCTCTGTTCGCCGCGTACAAAATGAAGCACTATGTTTGTGCTCGAAAATTTCGAGAATGGTACCATATGAAGATGTCA
Source organism: Dactylorhiza incarnata (assembly GCA_033032865.1). NCBI lineage: Eukaryota > Viridiplantae > Streptophyta > Magnoliopsida > Asparagales > Orchidaceae > Dactylorhiza > Dactylorhiza incarnata. The sequence goes on along the minus strand of JAWHQI010000109.1, from coordinate 1,215,789 downwards.
TCGATCGAAACTCCGGAGTAAAGAATTGAGAGGATGAAATATGTGAGAGCATAAACTTTGAGTGCAATTAGAAAAATTTAGAAGAGAGTATCTCATCTATTTATAAAAAAAAAATCATATTTTAAATAATTATAAAAAAAAAATTTATAGTTAACCACTTGGCAATTGCCAAGTGGCAGCTGCCACATTTCTTCATTTAATACGAAGAGATGTGGCAGAGCAAAGAGACATTGTTGTGCAACGTTTCTTAAAAAGAGATGTTGATGTGCAACATAAGCAACGTCTCCAAGGCTTTGCCTGGGCCAGGCCCAGGTAAGGCCTGAGACTGGGCCCAGACAAAGCCTAGGATCAGTCCTAGCCTGAGCTTGGCCCAGGCCAGGCAATTCATTATTTTTGAGGCCTTTTTAGCCCTCTCAGGACCGTCCTGGGCCTGGATCAGTCCTACTCTGGCCCAGACCTAATCGGGCTTTTGTCATGTCGGGCCAATCGGGCTTTCCAGGCCCAGTCTTTTTGTGCACGACTAGTCGGAAACGATCAATTCCATTAAAAATCAATTTTTCGAAACGAAAATGAGCCCAAACGCTAAAACAAGCGAACATTTAATAAAAATTAAAAGGATAATGACATACATTATAAAATAAATAAAATTGAAATAAATAATGGGTAAATTTGAAGAAAATGAATGTTTTACTTCTTTCCTTTATATATAATAATAATATATCGCTCAAATTATATCACCCTAAACCCTCTTTGGTGCAACATTCATAATGTCGTTAATGCCCTCCCATTTTGTTATAAATTTAGCCGTAATTTTAAAATAATTTGAAAGAAATAGGTTATTTTAGTCATTTTTAATATCTTGCACAAATTTTCCCATTGTCGCATCCTCTTTCCTCCGTATCAAACTTCACACGAAGCCCGGTAGGTTTAGATTTCACTTTCCCTGCTCCATCGCGACTCGACAAGCGGCTCCTGGGCGATCTCCAACTAGCTGTGGATCCTCTTCATCACTGCTAGGTACTCCACCAAGCTTCATGATTTATTTCTCGCATCTTCCATTCCAGTGCTTAAGGGTCTCCTGTATTCTAGGGCATAATTTCCTACGATAGGCCCTGCTTCGTTTTTCTCTTTGGAAATTGAGGGCATCAATTTTAAACAGTTGTTATACCGAACAACTTAAATGAAAAAGCTCTATTCGATCAGCACTTATGAACAAACTCTCCAAACAGTCTGCAACTCTCTCATCAAAGTTTTTCTGAAAGCTCTATTCTAAAAGCCTATTCGATGAGCAGTTTTTCCATCCGCTAGAGCTATCCCAAACATAACCAATGTCTACTATAATGAAAATAAGGAGATTTGAAGGAGAGTCTTTACATGGGGTCCAGCCAAAGACAGCAAATCTTTTATTGAGACAAATCAATGGCCTCCAGAAGGTATGCATGCAATATAATTTGTTAGTAAATAAGGTGATTTGTTAGTAATTTTTTACTATATAATGTGGCTATTCGAAATTGTAGAGAGCTTGTCATTAATGAGAGCTACAATGGATTCTTATTATGAAAATGTCATGTAAGTGTCTCATGACCTCCTTCTATCTTGTCATTATAGTTCATGCCAGCATCTTACATTCATATTATCGACATTATTTCATTTGTTGATTTTGTAGCTCCTCGAAGATGTACGCGTGAGCAGTTTTTCTCAATCCCGCATCTATCTCCATAGAATTAAGCTTGAAGAATTCCTTTTTCATTTCTGTTGATCTCTGTGTAAATTAATTGTTTTCTGTTAAAGATGTCGAGTCTAATCGTACTGATAATTAATCCATTGATTTTTGCTTAAATTAATTGCATTTTTATTGTTTTTTGGTAGCACGTATAAAATGGCTTCCTTGCATCTCGCTTTGTAACTGAAAATATCGTGAGTGTACAACTTCGTCAGTGGCGGAACTAGGATTTTGATGTCGCCCGAGCACACAATAAATCCTTTCAATTTTTAAATCCTCTATTGACAAAAGTAGGCTCAGCTCACAACCTCTTTGGGGAAAAATATAATAATATAGGCAAAATGCTGCATCTTTCTCTTTACGACAGATATATAATCCAAATTGAAGTTTGTTTCTGAAATTTCATTATGAATGGGTCATAGAACTTAATCAATCATCTAACCAAAGTTCCTTAATCAACACATTTAAGAGATGTATGAAGTTGCTAGAGTTTCTAGTATTTCTTGGCTTGCATTTCACAAGATAAATACATACGACAAATCATTCAACTTAGTAAATCAGAAGGCATCCACAAAGAAATACAAATCCAACAATTTGCATTTTATGATGCAAATAAAAAATAAGAATAGATCAATAGCAAGAGATGATGTAATGTTCATCTAATTTAGAAATACTAAATTGAAATTTAGGAAGAACTCAAAATAACTGATATCCTTGGCAAAATCAGGAAAGAAGAAATCGAAAGGGAAGGAAGAAATCGAAATCAAACCTGCTCGGAACTCGGAAGGGAAGGAAGTAATCGAAACCAAACACTGTTTGGATTTCGGAAGGAAGAAATCAGAAGCTAGAGCTTCTCCCCTGTTCGACTGTTCGGGAAGGACCTAGGAAGAACTTAGATGTAATGCCGTCTCCTCCACTCCCACGGTGTCTCACCTTCTTTGTGTGGCTTCTGCAAGGACAAAAAAAGTAACATGAGAGGCTGAGATGGTATCAGATGAAGCAGGAACTCCATCGAAAGGGAGAAAGGGTAGACCGTCGGGCATCGACGCTGCCAGAAATCGCAGAAGGGGCGAGGGATCACGCCGACGTCTCCAGACATTGCAGAAGTGGGCTCGCTCGCCAGTCGTCGTCGCCGCCGCCCGCCAGAAATCAGAAGGGAAGGAGGCTCACGCAGAGAAAATGAGAAACGAAGCGCCCTAAGCGCGATTTCACGAAAAAGACGCTCGGGCACGTGCCCGACCGTGTCTTCAGATGGGTTCGCCCGTGAACGCCGTATTTGTCGAGTGGGGGCCCAGGCTTGAGGTACACAAAAGAGCGAGCAAGGAGGGCATTCGCCCAGCTCAGGAAGGGCAAAAGGGGTCCCAAACGAATGTCGCCTCTCTCGCAGGGTATTCACGGGACACTCGCGCGAGAGTGGCGCGGATGTCATGGCAATCGGGCGAGTGAGGGGAGGGGCCCTACTCGCCCAGAGTACCAAGGACCCTGCGAGTGGCGCTCTCGAGGGCCACTCGCCCCGCGGTCGCCAAGAGGTCTGGTACGCGAGAGGATAGGCGAGAAGTGCCTTCAGGGACCACTCGCCCATGGGGTTTGGGGGGTAAAATTACTTGGATACCCTTGGTGGGCTGCCGATAGCCCTTCAGAACAGTGGAGTTTGGCTATTAGCAGGCCAAATTGTGGTGCATTTAGTAAAACCAAAAGGCGGGATCACGCTATTAGCAGACCAGACTAAAAAAGCTATATATAGACCTTGAAGGGCACCTTTGGAGAGGATTCCAATTTCTGGCTTCTTCCTCCCTATGTTCTTTGGTTAGCTCCTCAGGCTCTCCAATGTGCCCAACTTCAGCTTTGGCTTGGGAGGGGAAGCGCTCTGAGATCTTCTGGGTGTGTGGTGGGACCTCCGCGCTGTAGCCAAGGATCTGTGTTAAGCTCTTAATCTCCGGTCCGCTTCTTCCGCGGGATCAGTAAGTGCTACCTGCCCCCTCTAAGGGGTCTGATCTTCTCGTTGGGACTAAGTCTTGGTTCCAACATTTTTGGTGCGGTGAGCGTGGAGAGCAGTTAGTACAAGAAAATCTCAAGGAAGCGGCATGGCAGGGGAAGATGAGCGAGACGCCGGCTTTGGCGGTTCGCCACCACCCAGTGCGCCAACAACAGTACCGTGAGTTTTTTCAAAATTCAATAGCTTGCTTTCCCATTAAACATTTTCTGTTCGAAATCCTAATGTAATATAATTAAACTCTTACCATTCTTTTTGAAATGATGATTCTTTAACAGTGATTCAGAGATTCATTTTCCATTCTTTATGAAATGGTATTAATCAGTGTGAACTGGTGATCAGGTTGTTGATCTTATCCTTCACCAAAACATTGATTTCATGGTAGAATGCTCAGAGACTTGCTGCGGTGAAGCCCGTCCTCCGAGGTATGCTTTACGCGCCCTTTTGAAATGATTGCCGAAGATTATTACAGTGAATTTGTTCTCGCGGGATGATATGATCACCTGAGAAAACCAATGCATAGAAATTACAATGGTTGAATGCATTTTTTTCTTAGATTTTACGAATAATTACAAAAACTTTCCCTGGAAGATAGCATAATTACAGATTGCACCCCTCTTATTATTGTAATTACAAAAATTATTGGGCTAGAGAGCACACAAGCCCGATCAGAGCACCTGCAAATTAGTTCGATCAAGTACCTGCATGACTGCTTAGCGGTATGCCGATACACAACTAAAACACAACACAAAATAACAACAATAAAAGTGACACAGAGATTTAACGTGGAAACCCAATAGGGTGAAAACCACGTGACGATCGGAGTCCAACCCGGAAAGCCGCCACTAAAAATATGTAAAACAAATAGGCAATTACAAGGTTTTCCCTCCTCGATCCACACAAGATCTTCATCAACTTCGCACCACACAATAATACATAATAAACAGTAGCAGAAAAATTGCAAGTTACCGACAGTGGCGGACGAGACGGATTACACAAATCCTCTCGAAGATGTCTCTTCGAATACTTGCCAAAGTCTACTCCAGATCCAATCTGTGCAGGCGATGTATTCCTCGTCAACGCCTCAAAGACGTCTGAAAGCTCTCCTCAAACTAAGACGCTTGTCATAAATGCCTCTATAGAAACTCTTTCAATGCTTGAGATGGGAGAGAAGTGGATGTCTTACCCCTCCTCCTTCATGCCTATTTATAAGGCCAAAATCAAAGGGGTAGAGAGGGTAGATGGCATATGCATGAAGCTTCCATGAAGCTTCCCTCGGTCAAAAGCACATGTCATGAAGCTTCCTCTAGGCACTTTCCTAGAAGCTTCCTTAAAGAGCACATGTTGATTTCATAGTCAACGACGACTACCACTTTTCACACTTGGCATGAAACACATGCTTGAAAAGCATGGTCAAAAGGTGGCTAACCTCTTTCACACTTAGGAGAAAATTATCTCATCAAATCTTCCCCTTTTCGACTAAGTGAAGAAACTTGTCATTCTAACAATCTTCCTTCAAATCTCCAGTTTGCCTCCCACTAGGGCCTCCATCAACATGTCTCCCCTTTGGTCAATAGATTCAGTGCCACCAAATTCGAGTTAGTATAACTCAAATCCACAGTTTTCTTAACAAAGGACGGGAACTGTACCCAACAATTTATCCCCTTTGCTCTTATGTGGAAGAGATCGTCATGTCAGTGATCCTCACACAATGCTCGAACTTCCCCCTCGGCACGGTCTTTGTAAGCATATCTGCTCCATTGTCATCTGTGTGCACCTTTTGCAAATCCAGCTTTATCTGCTCTAGAGTATCGCATATTCAATAATACTGCGTGTCAATATGCTTGGATCTCGAGTGGAAGGTGAGGTTCTTTCTCAAATGAATCGCGATCTGACTGTCACATAAGAGTGTATAGTGCTCCTGAGTGAAACTCAGCTCCTTGATAAAACGCTTCATCCAAAGAAGCTCTTTCCCTGCCTCAGTGACTGCAATAAACTCCGCATCTGTAGTCGACAGTGCAATGCACTTCTGTAGTCTCGACTGCCACGACACAGCTCCCCCCGCAAATAGGATCAGGTACCCAGAAGTCGATCTTCTGGAGTCCAAATCTCCAGTCATATCAGCATCAGTGTAGCCCAGAAGCTCTGACTCACTATCTCCAAACCTTAACGTCAAGTTTGACGTCCCATGTAGGTACCTTAGAATCCACTTCGCATCGCCCCAATGTTCTCTTCCGGGATTGGAGTGAAACCTGCTAACAGTGCCTACAACATGCGTTATATCAGGGCGGGTGCAAATCACGGCATACATGAGACTGCCAACTGTAGAAGCATAAGGGACCTTCTGCATCTCCTCTTTCTCTTCAGGTGTGCTCGGGCACTGGTCAACGGTAAGTCTGAAGTGAGCTGCAAGCGGCGTGCTCACCTTCTTCGCCTGATCTATACTAAATCTCTGCAACACCTTCCTGGTATATCTTTCCTGCGATAACCAAAGTAACTTGGAGCATCTATCTCTCCGAATATGCATCCCTAGGATGGTCTTCGTAGCTCACAAGTTCTTCATCGCAAATGTTGAGCTCAACTGCAGCTTCAGCTCGGCAATGCGCACAGTGCTCCTCCCGACTATCAGCATGTCGTCAACATAAAGGAGTAAAATAATGAAATCATCTGGAGCATACTGCTTTACAAACACGCAGTGATCAAGGGTGGTCCTCCTGAAGTCGATCTCCCCCATAAAAGCATTGGACTTCTTGTACCACTGTCGCGGGGCCTACTTCAGGTCATATAATCTTTTCTTCAGGCGACATACTAGGCTATTCTTCCCTTTCACCCTGAAACCTCCGGTCTGCTCCATATAAAGCTCCTCCTTAAGATCGCCATGCAGAAAGGTGGTCTTAACATCCATCTGCTCAATCTCTAGGTCTAGCCTTGCAGCAAGGCCAAGAACAACCCGGATAGATGATATCTTCACAACATGAGAGAAGATCTCATCGAAATCAACTCCCTTTTTTTGACTAAAACCCTTCACCACTAATCTTTCCTTGTTCTGAGTGGTGTCGAAGGGTCTCCCTGCTTTACTCTGAAAATCCACCGATTCTTCAGAGCCTTCTTGCCCTTAGGCAATCGTACCAGCTCATATGTATGGCTCTCATGCAGAGACTTCATCTCCTCCTGCATAGCAACCATCCACTCTTTCTTCTCTGAGCTCTATACCGCCTCATCAAAGCACTCGGGCTCCCCCGCATCAGTCAACAAAATATACTCAGTAGTAGAGTATCTCAAAGATGGTTGTCTGACTCGATCAGACCTCCGTGGAGCGAGTTCAGCTGCTGGTATAGACACATCATCAGTGATGTCCGTTATAGGCTCGCCATCAGTTGTGTTCTCATGGTCTGGAAGTGGCTCAATGTCCTGTACTGGATTAGGCTCTGCAGCCTCCTCAGTATCATCACCTCCAATCACATGAGACACTCTATCAGTGTGAGAGTCAACCTTCTCAGTCTTCTCAAGATCAACCACAGTCTGATCCTCACAAAATATGGCGTCGTTACTGCGTACAAGCTTCTTCTCAACCGGGTCAAAGAACCTGTAGACAAACTCGTCGCTGCGTCCATATCCCAAAAATATGCATTGACGGGTCTTGGAATCTAACTTTGACCTCTCATCCTGAGGGACGTGCACAAAGGCTTTGCAGCCGAAGACCCTCAAGTGACTGTATGAAGGGTTCTTTCCGTACCATGCCCTATCAGGAACGTCCTCCTGTAATGCATAACTGGGAGATAGGTTGATGACATGTGCAGCTGTGTATAAAGCCTCACCCCAAAACATGCCAGGTAGCTTTGACTCAGATAGCATGCACCTTACCCTCTCCATCAAGGTCCTATTCATTCTTTCAGCCACGCCATTCAACTGTGGCGTCTTGGGCGGAGTCTTTTCATGTCAGATCCCTTGATTTCTGCAATACTCATCAAAAGGACCAATATACTCTCCCCCGTTATTGGACCTGATACACTTTAGCTTCTTCTCGGATTGCCTCTCCACCTCAGTGTGGAATCTCCGGAAAGTGCCGAGAACCTCATCTTTGGTCTTAATACCATAAACCCAAAGTTTTCTCGAATAGTCATCAATAAACCTTACGAAGTAAGACGCTCCTCCTCTCGTCTGGGCCTTCGGTGGACCGCAGACATCAGTGTGTACGAGCTCCAGTGGCTCGGATCTCCTGGTGGAGCTGTGGCTGAATGAAACTCTATTCTGCTTTCCAGCCATACAGTGATCGCATCTCTCCAACTGATCCTCTGATAGATTAGTGATCATCTGCTTCTTGGAGAGACATCCTAGCCCTTTCTGGCTGATGTGACACAATCTTCTGTGTCATAAGGAGGTGGGTGCTCCATCTCTAACGGTGTTGACCTGAGCAGCTTCAGGCTTCCCCTCCATGTAGTATAGACTAGTCTCTCTATAACCTCTGGCCACTACTAGCGACCCCTTGATCAACTTCCAGAAATCTCCACCAAAGACACTTAAGTGTCCCCCATCACCTAGTTTTCCAACTGAAACTAAGTTGAAGCGAATGTCAGAAACATGCCGCACATCTCTTAGGATCATCAATCCTCCAGTGCTCGTCTTCAGGTGCATGTCTCCCCTCCCGATGACTTTCGATGTATCGTCATTGCCCATCTTAAGCTCTCCACAGTCGCGAGTCGTGTAAGTGGCAAACAACGCTCTATTGTGGGAGACATGTGCAGAAGCACCTGAGTCCACAATCCAGCTTCTATCATCGCACGAGAGTGCAGTAGTGACATCATCTCCTACAATGATGACATTATCCTCCTCTGCCAAAGCGATGGCCGCCGTGTGAGTGTCTGTCTTCTCATTCGAGGACTCTCCCTTCTTCTTCTGGTCATTCTTCAGAGTGTAACAAAACTTCTGAATATGACTCTTCTTGTGGCAGTAGTGACACTCCACATTCTGGTAGCGAGACTTAGATTTCCCTCTGCTTTGGCTCCTCTCGCTCTTCCTTTCTCTACTCTTGCTCCTGCCTCTTCCCCTGGTTTAGTGTAGAGGATGTCAGCTCGTGAAGAAGAGCCTGATATCCCTTGAGACTTCCTTCTCACCTCTTCGTTCAGGTTGCCACTTTTGGCAATCTCCATATATAGTAATGATGCCCCCAGGAGAAGAGTTGATCAAAGAAACTTTGACCATCTCCCAAGAGTGTGGAAGAGACTTCAGCAGCCACAATGCGTTGACCTCATCCTTGAAGGTCACCTTCATAGCAGTGAGACGGTCAATGATTCCCTGGAACTCGTTAACATGATCCAGGATAGGGGATCCCTCTCTGTATCTGAACTCCCCCAGCTTTTTCAGTAGATATAGCTTGTTGATGCCAGTATTCTTGGCATACAACGTTTCCAAGGTCTTCCAAAGGATTTTCACGTCAACGATACTCGCGACATGATTGTAGACGTTCGGTTCCACGAACCATCTGATGAATCCGCATAACTTATGGTGCTCCACCTTCCACTTATTTGGATTCATGTCTTTAGGCATCTCCTCAAAAATAGGAGCACGATAGCCCTTGACGTAGATGAGATCTTTCATCAGTAAGTGTCGCTGATGGTAATTTGCGCCGTTTAATTTCACCATTTGCTCAGAACTTGAACCTGAAGTAGACTTCATTATGCTCTGTCAATTGATCAGACTGACCTCAGTTCTCTGAGCCGATTATTTTCAAGAAGTAAATCAAAGAGGATAGGGAGCGGACCAATAGTCGTCACCTACCGCACCTGATCATGAACCCAAAATATTCGATCGACTCGTCTCAAATCTCAAACAGGTCAGCCTAATAACTGCTCTAATAATGAACCTGTCTCTGATACCATACTTGTTGGGCTAGAGAGTACACAAGCCCGACCAGAGCACCTGCAAATTAGTTCGAGCAAGTACTTTCACGACTGCTTAGCGGTATGCTGATACACAACCAAAACACAGCACAAAATAATAGCAATAAAAGTGACACACAAATTTAACGTGGAAACCCAATATGGTGAAAACCACGGGACGATCAGAGTCCAACCCGGAAAGCCACCACTAAAAATGTGTAAAACAAATAGGTAATTACAAACCTTTCTCTCCTCGATCCACGCAGGATCTTCACCAACTTCGCACCATACGTACAATAATACACAATAAATAGTAGCAGAAAAATTGCAAGTTACCGACAGTGGCGGACGAGACGAATTACACAAATCATCTCCAAGTTGTGTCTTCGAATCCTTGCCAAAGTCTGCTCTAGATCCAATCCGTGCAGGCGAAGTATTCCTCGTCAACGCCTCAGAGACGTCCGAAAGCTCTCCCCAAACTAAGACGCTTGCCACAAATGCCTCTATAGAAACTCTTTCAATGCTTGAGATGGGAGAGAAGTGAATGCCTTACCCCTCCTCCTTCATTCCTATTTATAAGACCAAAATCAAGGGGTTAGAGGTGGTAGATGGCATGTGCATGAAGCTTCCCTCGGTCAAAAGCACATGTCATGAAGCTTCCTCTGGGCACTTTCCTAGAAGCTTCCTTCAAGAGAACATGTTGATTTCATAGTCAACGACTGTTACCACTTTTCACACTTGGCATGAAACACATGCTTGAAAAGCATGGTCAAAAGATTGCTCACTCTTTCACACTTAGGAGAATGGAAGGACACACCAAAGGGGCATGTATCCTCGATCATGCATTTTGTTTTCATCTCTTAGTTTTATTGGATATTTTGTAAATGCCTTAGTGAAAATTTTATTTTCAAATGATTTTATTGGATATTTTGTACTTCATTAAGAATTTTGGGTCTCAGTAAATGCCTTGTAGTGATACATCTCTTGATTTTTACTGCAATTATTAGATATCTGTTTCAATTCTCGGCCTCAATTATTAGACATTTGTTTTAGTTTCTGTTGGGATTTTCGATCGCGGAAGCGCAATCCCTAGGAACAACTAAATACAGAGTCACAAGAAAATACATATTTCATACAATTTTATTAGCACAATAAAATAAATAAGTACTCAAATTAAGAGATACAAGTCCGAAAATATACTGCAGAAGAACGGGCTATGAAAATCCGCATGAGTAATATGAACTTGACTGCAATCCGTAAAACGGACGCACAGATTCGTACCGGAACGAACCTCCATCGTCGTCAGACGACCAACCTCCGCCACCACCACCGAGGAGAGATCCAAGTCAGGACTTGACCTTGCCGCAAACGCGCAGCGCAACCCTCCAACGTCACCACTTGTGCACAACCACCGCCACCTACGAGCATGTAACCACCGAGCATCGCACACCTTGTCGTAGGCTCCTAGCCCTCGAATCTGACGCTTTGTCGCTACCCGCACGTTTTCGCTCTTTGTTGCCGATGCAGCCCGCAATCGGATGTCGACGCCCACCGTCGCTTTCGGTCGTGCACTACCACTCTCCCTTTCAAGACTTTACAACTCTTTGGTTTGGCTTTTGGTGTGTCCTTCAAGCTTGCCTCCCTCTCCTTTTATAGGGTCAATTCACATGTCTTAACAACTTTCATAGAAGCATCCTCACTCAAAGCACATGTGCGGCTTGAAGAAAAGTTTGCATTGACGATCGGTAGGTGGAAAGATGAAACATGTGAGTTTGACTATTCAAAATCAACTCAACAACCACCACCTTGGTTTGATTTCAAATACCATATTATGCACGAAGCATTATCTGCACGAAGCACTGTCTGCACGAAGCAATATCTGCACAAAAGAACCAATCTGCACGAAGCACCACCTCATGTCTGAGTCGTCAGTCGACTTTTCGCAAGACGCAAGGCATCAACCGACTTGTCCACCATGTTACCTGCATAAAACATGGGCATGGACATACCACCTCGCACTGTAGTACCCATCAGTCGGTACAGACTACCGAACTGTACAGCCTTCATGAGCACTACTCACCCGCGTGTCACAGTCAGAACTCCTTTTCTTGTCGCAAAGCTGCAGCCACCCGAGTCCAATCTGCTCAACGATATCAGATTCTTACGCAACTTGGACACTAGATGTACCCTCTCAAGCCAATGCAACACTCCATCATGCATATGTATGTCTACCGTCCATGTGCCTGTAATCTCACAACATGAGTCGTCGCCCAAATAGACTGACTCAGTCGTCACCTCCAGAGAACTAAACATTGACGCATCTGAGCATGTGTTGCGATGCACCAGAATCCAATATATATCTAACTACTGTCAGAGTCGTTATGACTCTCAGTGATGGTATAAAGACCATCACTCTCCACTCTCAGATCTAGCGTCACCACACCCGCATCCTGGACGTCTCCAGAACTCTACACACACTGTGAGCAATTCTTCTTAATGTGACAGCTCTGCTACAGTGGTAATAAATAACTCCCTTCTTCGACGACGGCTGAGCCCACGCACGCCTCGATCCCATGTTGAATGCTCTCCTGTCCATCTACCGACAAAATATACTCATCCCCAGGAGCATTTGGCGGAACTACATGGCGGCACACCCGAGCACGTGCCCGGGTTGATTTTTTGGAAATTTTGTTAAGGCTAGCCTTTACTGCTTACAGGCTTTTCAGCTTTTCAGGTCTATTTCAACTTTCTAGGATATGTCTTGTCGTGTCTGGTTTTCTTCCTAATCTAGCAAAGAGACATACGCAGGGCTTTCACTCCACCCCTTCTTCCTCGCCCAGACTTACTTTGCCTGGTTCGCCTTCGACCACCACAGCCACTGCCGCTCCTCTGGCCTTAGCTCCTTCGTCTCGGATTGGATCTTTGCGCGGTCGCTGACTGCATCGCATTCCTTAGCATCGAAAACACTGCCAACCATGTGCTCTGCTACCTCCCAGAATTCTTCTACGAGTTCTTCTATGATGAATCTGTTGAAACCGATTTCTCGGTCTCTGTGGAGTTCGGGGCCCTCACCGAAATGAGGGGCGGCTAGTCCTTACTGATCCCTCGAGGAGGGTGGACGGAAGATTAAGAATTTGACTAGGACCTTAGTCACAGCGAGGAGGTCCCTCCACTAACCCGAAAGATCGTTGAGCGCTTCCCCTCCCAAGCCAAAGCTGAGACTTGGGCACCTTGGAGAGCTCTGGAAATGCTAACCAAAGAAAGCCTAAGGAGAGGGAAGCTGAAGTGAGATCCCCTCCAAAGGTGCCCTTGAGGTCCTATTTATAGATTTTCTTATCTGGCCTGCAAATAGCAGGATTCCGCCTCTTGATTTTACTATCCGCACCCCGAATGGGTCTGCCAACAGCCAAACTCCGCTGTTTGGAGAGGCTAAAGGCAGACCACCAAGGGTGACAGGGTAATTTGGTCGGTTCCAGCGACTCACGAGTGTTCGGCGAGTTCTTGACTCGCTCGCCTCCTTGCGAGCATTTGGCGAGCCTCTGGCTCGCTCGCCCTCTTGCGAGCACTCGGCGAGCCTCTGGCTCGCTCGCCCTCTTGCGAGCACTCGTCTGGCCTCTGGCTCGCTCCGTTGTTTTTTGGTTGGCCCATCTTCTAGGCGAATATCGGGGTTGTACACAATCCCCGCTCTTCGCGAGGCTCTTTAGGCTCGCGAAGAACCATCCAACCCTTGATATTCGCCGGCCCCTTGGTGACGTGGCGAGAATCTTTTGGTGGGTCCCATGTCCACCACTATAAATACCACTCTCCTTGGCCGACATTTGAACTTTTCATTTTTTTCTGGCCTTTCTTACTTGGTCCCTCGCTCCCTGACGCAATGTCGAAGAAGGAAGAGATGATGGCCCGCCTAAAGGCTTCGCAGGCGGCCCAGAAGGGGGAGACCGCTGTCATCGCCTCCTGGAATTCTCCACGACGCTCTCCGCCTCCCCCTTCCCTAAGGACGACAAAGGCCGTTCGGCGCCCGACTGGCGGGGGCGGGCCTTCCTCTTCGTCGCATTCTCCGGATGACGAGCGCGCCTCTCAGGTATTATCGCCCAGTTGCTTATTTGGTGCTCTCCCTTTTCATCTTTATTTATCATATTCGCAGAACGATCCTCCGGACGAGAGCGAATCGGGAAGGCCAAACACGGAGATTCGTCTCTCTTCTACGGGTGGGGGTGACGTTCTTCTCGCGGATACGAGGGTCGTTGATAGACAGGACTCGCCTTCGCAACGAGGTGAGCGAACTACCCCGTTTTCTCTTACATTCCTTGACTCGCTAAGTCGTGTTTACCTGTCATGCAATGTCTTTCCTCGCGGTGCCAGAGGATCAAATTCCTCCTCCAGCGAGCTCGCAGGGGTTGCCGAATCAAAAGATCTCCACTCCCGGATTCGGCGTCCTGGGTCAGAGGAGCCCAGGAGGGACGTTGATTGCCGAGCCTGGACTCGGCTCCAGACCCGCGCTCGCCACTGGTCTGGGTAAGGCCCTCACCCCTGCCTTTATTGAGGCATTCCGGGGTCAGCCGGGCACCTCCCGCCAGCGGCCCAGTATTCCAATTCCTCCACTAGGTTAGATTGTTGTCATTGAGTGTTGATCTTCTCTTTGCCGCTGACTCTTACTTCGCAGGTAACCCGATGACCCCTCTCTCCGAGTCAGAGTCCGGAGCGCTGGAGATGTCCCCACCTCCTTCGCCGAGCCAGGTCGCTGACTTTTTGGGGGATCCCAGCGATCCGGAGCGAATGAAGAGGCGGGTCACGGAGATATTTCAGAAGCATACCACCCTACTAAGGGATCTACACGAGCAGAATCGGTTAGACCGGCTCGCCAATGAAGAGAGGTTCACCGCGATGGAGGACGCGAACGCGCGTGCTCTCGCTGAGATACGTCCGACCGATCAGGGCGACGCGACCTCCCCCGGGGTGTATATTGCTCGCATCGATGACTACATGCGGCTGACGGGCCAGGCGAACAGGTCACTCCGCGAGTATCATTACCCGCGAGTCCCCCCTCGCTCTGGTGTCCGGGGTCGCGGTCGCTGGAAGTGGTTGCGTTATTGAGGCTCTTCGTTGCTTTTCTATTGTCTTTCTTTCCCCCTTCTCTTCAATAGAAGGGGCCGCGAACAATATTTATGAGTTTGTAATAACAATATTTCGACTCGCTTGCGAGTCTTTTATTTTTCTGTTTCTCATGTTGTTCTTTTATCTTGCTTGGCTTGTTCTTGCGAATTACACATTTTTTACTCGCCTGCGCGTACCTCCCTTGCTTCATGCTTGTGATTCATCCTTTGGTCTTAGCTCGCTACTGGAGAGAAGCTTTTTTGCAGGTGGTCGACCCGCAGGGAGCGAATTGGGCCCCTGAAGGCGGGAGAATATCGCGCGAATCCGCTATCCGCAGATATCGACGCTTCGGCTTCTTCCCGCCTTCCTTATTCCTATAAATAGCCGACCGTTTTTCCTTTCAACCACCGCATTTACTGTTTCCTCCTCGCGCTCTTTCTCTTTCTGTTTCTCTCGCAGATCTTGCTCATCCTTGCGACCTTTGCGATTCGGCGGATTACACATCATGGTTGGCGAGGCGGAAACAGAGGGGCGAGCCAAGTGTGCCAAGTCCTTCCTCGACTACATTTTCTACTGCGCCAATCTCACGAAGGAGGAATATCGGGCCGCCGTGGACCAGTTCATCCACTCCGGTTTCGCGGCTCGCTGCCCTACCGATAGGGATTCCCTCAGCGACCCGCACCCGGACGAGCTCGCGATTCCTGTTGCCCATTTCGAAAATGGGTTTCGACTCCCTCTCTGGCCGGAAGTGCGCCAGGTATCGTCTATTTCTCACCCTTGGCTTCCCTGAATTGCTTTGCGAACAGCGCTTAATGTTTGTCGGCTTTTCCAGGTGCTAAAGTACTTCGACGTCCTGCCATGCCAGCTGACGCCGAACGCGATCGCCGTGGTGGTCGCGTTCGCCAGTTACCTCAGGGCGGAGAGGATCGAGTTCAGCCTGCTCGCCTTCCGCAAGATCTTCTCATTCCGCGCGAACAGGGACGGAACGGCTCACTTTGCGAGCCAGCATGTTACCGTCTGCGAGACGGTGAACAAAACTCATTACTGGACGCAAAAGTTCATCCTGGTGAAGGGTCCCTTCGGTAACATCTCATACACCCCTATTCAGCGAGACGAGGCTGCCTACCGCCCTCCGATCTCGCTAGGTGGTTGCGACGCGGCACTGTATCAGTTCCTCAAAGGAAAGAACTTCGAGGTCGCCTTCCTCCGAGAGCGAGTGGACCTCCTGCCACCCGTCCTTCCGGGAGAAGGTTTTTCTTGAACTCGCCCACTTTCTTGATCCTCTTTCTTTTGATCGTCTAACGCTCGTTATCTTTGTAGGAGAACGCGATCTCCCCCTCAATCCGCCTCATGCGCCTCCCTCCACTCTTTCTCCCGGCTCGCTCGCGCGCGTGGCCGCCGAGGCCTGCCGCGATGTTCCGAGCTCCTCATCGAAAAAGAAGCGTCTTCCCCCCTAACGCCGGCCTACTTCGCAGGGGGCGGGGAAGAAACCCAGAAAGACTCCCTCCGCTGCTAAGGCGAAGGAGGTTGTGGACCTGTCTGAGCCCGACCTCCCCTCTCCGTCTGCGGATCAGGAGCTCGCCAAAGAGGGGGGCGAGCCAGGGGAGGCTGTCGTTCGGCCCAAGCTGTCGAGCCATACCAACTTCGGTCTCGGCATGAAGCTGGTAGATGCGGTAGGCGAACCGATACTCGCGTGGGACCCTGATCAGAACAAGATCGCCTGCTCCTCTCTGCTCCCTTCCTGGGTAGAGGCCGGCAAGGCCGGGGGTGAGTCGTTCGCCCTCGCCTTTGGTCTCTATGGTCGCGAGGACGCCTCCCTCTTTCGGTCCTTCATGCCGAGAGGGATCGTGTACGAGGCGATGCGAGCCCAGTTCCGGGCGACGGAGCTAACACACATGGTGGGTCGTCGGTACCTCACGGCGGACAGGGAGATCAAGGAGCTCAAAGTCGAGCTTCAGAGGTCCGCGTATGAAGTCACGGAACTCAAGGGGAAAGAGGCCTTGTCAGAGGGCCTCCTCGCCAGCCTTCAAGGCGGGTTGGTAAGTATTGCTCGGCGGACGTCTCTCCCAGTTTGGCTTTGTTCTACTTTCGTTAACCCACCTCTTGCAGGACGCCGAGTCCGTCAGTCAGCTCCACGCGCGGATCGCTGACTTGGAGTTGGAGAACACTTGTCTCAAGGCCCAGATCCACGACCTGGCCTCGGCGGTGCTACCTCCTCCTCCTTCGCGAACTGGGACTCGCGGTCAATCGCGGGAAGAGAAGGAAGCCGACCGCAAGAGGTCGATGGAGATCGCGGAGCTTGTCCTCGACATTCTCAAGGGGGCGGGCATGATCATCCTCGATGCCATGGAGTTCACCGCGGAGCAAGTCGTTCCCGATTTGTTCGCGCCCATCTCCGAGGCGGAGGGTCGAGGGAGCGATTGAAGGGTTCTTCGGCGGACAGCCCTGATGCTTTTAATTTTTTCCACATGTAAATCTTTTGTTTTGACCAACGAGTTCGCCGTTCATTGTGAACATCTTTTGAGCAATGAAGAAGAAATATTTTGTCTATCTTTTGAATGTCATTTCTTTTTTATTCCTTACGCGCACTCGCATTTTGTTCATGCTCGCATGATTTTATTTTTCTATGCTTATGCTTCTATGTGCTCGCGTCTCAATATCTTAACAACTACTTCATCTCTGAACTTTCCCTTGCTTAGGGATTTCGCTCGATAGGCCCGCCTAATTTCATCGTTGAGGTGAAGCCAGGCCCGCTTCGCACCTCTGGCTCGCTCCATAGGGAAAATTAAGAGTGGGTCCATTGTTACCCCGCTCCGCTCGCACTCGCTTTTATTTTGTCGGCGGCCTTTTCTCGTTGTATTATACCTGGGTCGCTCTCGCCTACCCCACTCGCACTCGCCACTGGCGGGTTTCCTCCGGTATCCGTGGTTCGTCGCGAGAACGGACTCCTCCCGGGTCATTTTCTTTATTCGCTTCGCTACCTTTTGTGAGTGACCTTGCGAGCCATCGACTTTATTACCCTGTCGTGAATGATCCTCGTGCGCGAGTGGTCCTCTGTTCTCGCCCTGCCCGGGTCTTGGGGTCGCTTGCGAGCCAGAATCCCCTGGCCTGAGTATCTTATCTTACCTGCTCAACCTACGCACGACTTTGCCGGCTTTTCCAGAGAACAACCTGAACCCCCCGTCTAGTGAGAGCCCGAGAGTGGAATCGATCTGGGGCATTCTAGCTCCAACCCTTGTTACTTTGCCAGCCTCTCCAGAGATCAACCTGAACCCCCCGTCTAGTGAGAGCCCGAGAGCGGAATCGATCTGGGGCATTCCAGCACCAACCCTTGTTACTCTGCCAGCCTCTCCAGAGATCAACCTGAACCCCCCGTCTAGTGAGAGCCCGGGAGCGGAATCGATCTGGGGCATTCCAGCACCAACCCTTGTTACTCTGCCAGCCTCTCCAGAGATCAACCTGAACCCCCCGTCTAGTGAGAGCCCGGGAGCGGAATCGATCTGGGGTATTCCAGCATCAATCCTTGTTACTCTGCCAGCCTCTCTAGAGATCAACCTGAACCCCCCGTCTAGTGAGAGCCCGGGAGCGGAATCGATCTGGGGCATTCCAGCACCAACCCTTGTTACTCTGCCAGCCTCTCCGGAGATCAACCTGAACCCCCCGTCTAGTGAGAGCCCGGGAGCGGAATCGATCTGGGGCATTCCAACACCAACCCTTGTTACTCTGCCAGCCTCTCCAGAGATCAACCTGAACCCCCCGTCTAGTGAGAGCCCGGGAGCGGAATCGATCTGGGGCATTCCAGCACCAACCCTTGTTACTCTGCCAGCCTCTCCAGAGATCAACCTGAACCCCCCGTCTAGTGAGAGCCCGGGAGCGGAATCGATCTGGGGCATTCCAGCACCAACCCTTGTTACTCTGCCAGCCTCTCCAGAGATCAACCTGAACCCCCCGTCTAGTGAGAGCCCGGGAGCGGAATCGATCTGGGGCATTCTAGCACCAATCCTTGTTACTTTGCCAGCCTCTCCAGAGATCAACCTGAACCCCCCGTCTAGTGAGAGCCCGGGAGCGGAATCGATCTGGGGCATTCCAGCACCATCATATCCAGACTTAGTCATGTCGGCACGGCAGTAGTTATAAGCATTATAAAAAAAGGAGTAAGACATTCATTAAACAACATAGTAAAGCACTTAAGGGTAAAACCTTTTCAAATCATCCCCACTTCGGGCTCGGTCGAGGGGTACCCCTTCCACATCCTGGAGATGATACCCTCCCGACTTGAGCACCCTGCTTACAATATATGGACCTTCCCAGTTGGGGTTAAGCTTTCCCACCGTGGCCCCTCTGCCGGCCGCGTCGACTTTCTTCAGGACTAGATCTCCTTTCTGAAAGTGTTTTATCCAGATATGTCTGTCAAAATATCGAGCCATCCGCCGCTTGACCTCTTCCTGCCTGATGGTAGCCAAGTCTCGGAGTTCTTCCACCATGTCCAAGGACAGCCTCTGCTCTGCATTGTTACCTTCCAGCCACTCTTCATCCCCCTCGCTTGCGGCGATCACCCGGGGGGTCTTCACCTCAAACTCTATGGGGAGAACGGCCTCGGACCCGTGAGAGAGCTTGAATGGAGTCTCCCCGGTGGCGGTATTCGGAGTAGTCCTCATGGCCCAGAGGACGGAGGGTAGCTGTTCCACCCAACTTCCTCGAAGGTTTTCCACTTTCTTTTTTAGCAGGTTGACGATTATCGTGTTCGCCGCCTCCACCTGCCCATTGCTCCTCGGGTGGTGGACCGAAGCGAACCTGAGGTCAATGCCGAGCTGAGTGCAGAAGCCGACAAACTCCTCACTCGTAAACTGCGGCCCATTGTCCGTCACTATAGCTAGAGGGAGTCCATGCCTGCAAATTATTTCTCCCCACACAAAATTCCTTACAACCTGAGAGGTTACCTTAGCAAGTGCTTTCACCTCTACCCACTTGGAGAAGTAGTCGATCATGACCAGCAGGAACTTCCTCTGACCGCTGGCTTGGGGAAAGGGGCCGACCAGGTCCAGCCCCCATATGGCGAAGGGCCAGGGGGCCGTGATGGTCCGGAGTCTTTGAGCTGGGAGGAGTTGGAGCGGAGCATAGAGCTGGCACTTCGGACACTTTCTTGCGAACTCTGCCGCATCCTTGCTGAGAGTGGGCCAGAAGTAGCCTTGCCTCAACACCCTCCCTTCCAGGGTCCGACTCCCGGAGTGACTGCCGCACTCCCCGGAGTGGATTTCTTCCAGCACTCTCGGGACCTCCTCCTCGGAGACACAATGAGCCAGGAGTCCCGAGAGGGTCTTTCTATATAGCCCCCCTGCATGCAAAGAGTAATAGGCGGACTTGTACCTGAAGCGTCTCTTGTCCACATCCTCTCCAGGGAGCTGCCCAGAGGATAGGAAGGTGATGAACGGATCCATCCACGAGGCTTGTTGATCCACCTCCATCAATTCTCCTTCCTCGATGGAGGGCCGGAAGAGTTCCGAAGTCGTCCCCCCCCCCCCCCCCCCCCCCCCCCCCGCTCGGGGACCGAACTTGGCTAGGAGGTCCGCCTGGGTGCTCTCCTCCCTCGGCACGTGCTTGATGGAGAAAGTGTGGAACTGCCCGATGACCCCCTTAACCTTTTCCAGGTATAGTAGGAGGGTTGAGTCCTTTGCTTCAAACTCTCCTTTGATCTGGCATGCTACCACCATGGAGTCCGTGGAGACCTCCACGTCCTGCACACCCAGTTCTCGGGCCAGCCGAAGGCCCGCTATCACTGCTTCGTACTCAGCCTGGTTGTTGGTGATTGGGAAATGGATGTTTAAGGCTTGCTCAATCCGAGTCCCCTGAGGACTCACCAGGACTATTCCCCCTCCATAGGAGTATTTTCCCGACGCTCCATCCACCAACATCTTCCATGCTTCTGGGGGAGGTGGCTCGTGCTCCCCCACTTCGGCCGCATAGTCGGCCATGAAGTCTGCCACCGCTTGAGCCCTAATGGATGTCCTGGGTACGAACGTGATATTGAATTCGCTTAACTCCACGGACCACTTTGCCAACCTTCCTGAGTGCTCCACCCCTTCCATGATTTTGCGGAGCGGGTGGTCCGTCACTACTTTAATTGAATGGGCTTGAAAGTAAGGCCGGAGCCTCCGGGCTGACACCACCAATGCGAAGGCCAACTTTTCCAAAATCGGGTACCGGAGCTCTGCCTTCTTCAGCACTCGACTGACGTAGTAGATAGGGAACTGTTTCTTCCCTTCCTCCCGGATTAACACGGAGCTTACTGCTTCGGACCCTACCCCCAGGTACAGGGATAGGTCTTCTCCTGGCCTCGGTCCCTGGAGCAGAGGGGTTTGGGTGAGCTGTTCTTTCAGAGCCTGGAAGGCCTTCTCGCACTCCGGGGTCCATTCAAACTTCTTGTTTCCCCGCAGTACTTTGAAAAAAGGTGCACACTTTTCCCCCGCCTTGGAGAGGAATCTGCTGAGCCCAGCCAATTTCCCCGTAAGGCTCTGAACCTCCTTCGGATTTCTCGGCGACTCCAACTCCATCACCGCTTTAACTTTGTCCGGGTTGGGCTCCACTCCTGCGGGGGTGAGCAAATGGCCCAGGAACTTCCCTCGGCTCGCCCCGAAGACACACTTCAAGGGATTGAGCTTCATCTTGTACCGCCGCAGGGTCCCAAATGTCTCTTCGAGGTCTCGGAGGTGAGTCTCAAGGTCTCCGCTCTTAACCATGAGGTCGTCGACATAGACTTCTAAATTTCTTCCTTTCTGCTCACGGAAGACCCTATCCATCATTCTTTGGTACGTAGCCCCTGCGTTCTTGAGTCCGAAGGGCATCATCTTATAGCAATAACATCCATCCCCCGTGATGAAGGAAACATCCTTGATGTCCGGGGGATGCATGCGGATTTGATGGTAACCTGAAAAAGCATCTAAGAAAGACATTACAGAAAAACCAACGGCTGAGTCAACCATCACGTCGATTCTGGGCAGGGGGTAGCAATCTTTCGGGCATGATTTATTAAGAAGCGAAAAGTCGATACACATACGCCACTTACCTCCTCCCTTCTTTACCATAACGACGTTGGAGACCCAGCCTGGATACTGGATCTCCGATACAAACCCGGCCTGTAGGAGTTTGCCCACCTCCTCGCGGATGGGCCCTTCTAGCTTGTCCGCGACGGCCCTCCTCTTCTGACGGATGGGGCGGGCGTCGGGGTCGAGGTTGAGGCGATGGCACGCCACATCCGCGTCGATCCCGGGCATTTCCGCGGCGCTCCAAGCGAAGACGTCCACGTTCTTTTGTACGCAAGCCAGAATCTCCGCTTGATCTCCTGGGCTGAGTTCTCCGCTGACCCGGACTTTTTCCACCACCCCCAGCCGGGTGGTGACCTCTAGCTCCACGACCTCGTCCACAGCCTCCAACCGGGACTGCTCTCCCCAAGCCCTCTCCTCTTCGGCACAAGTGGGAGCCTGGGTTTCCTCCTCGACTTCCTTCTCTATCACCATCAGCTCTTCCGCCCATCCCTCCAGGGCTTTCTCTTCTTCTTCCTTTCCTTCCGCCCGGGGTACCTCAGCTTCCCCTTCCTGGGCATGGACTTCATCTCCCTCCATCTTCTCCTCGGCTACCTCCATACTTCCGGCTTCGGCCGCCTTCCCCATCATCCTATCCCACTCCTCAGCTTCTCCCATCCAGGAGATGGTGTTGACAGCCGTTACGTAGCACTGTCTCGCCACCTTGGGATCCCCCCTTATCCGCACCTGAACCCCTCCGTCGTTGAACTTGAGGCACTGATGAAAGGTGGAAGGGACACAGCGGAACGCGCTGATGAGTGGTCGTCCGAAGATGGCGCTGTAACTGCTTGGGGCGTCCACAATGACAAAACGACAGTTTCGGGACTGCCCACCCAGGGTCACATGAAGCCCTACTCCCCCTTCTACTTCCTTCCTCTCCCCTGAGAATCTGAACAAAGGGCCATCTGAGGCCAACACCCTCCTAAGCTCTACCTCCATCTTGTCAAACGCCTTTTTGAAGAGGACATTGACCGAACTTCCGTTGTCCACCAGGATCCGGGAGACGGTGAAGTTCTCGATCGCCGTCTGGATGACTAGCGCGTCGCAGAACGGGTCCTCGTAGCCTGGCATGTCTTTCTGAGTGAAAACGATTTTTTCGGCCGGGGGTGGGGCGGTGGATGTCGAAGCCACGCTTCGACGGTAAATGGTATGGAGGCTAGCCTTGCGGGTCGCCTCCACCCCGACCCCCCGTGGATCACCCCGATCCCTCCTCTACTTCCCAAATCAGCTCTATCCTCACACCTTTCCTCCTCCCCCTCTCGAGGTTCAACCTCCACGATCCTTAATGGCTGCTGTTGTGGTGGCGCGGGGGCTCTGCCCCTCTTCACTTCTAGGAACTCCGGACAGGTGTCCGTTGAGTGGCCTTCCACATCATGGAAGATGCAATATGGCACTGCCACTTCCCTCGCCTCGGCCTCTGCCACCCTATTCCTTCTTCTCCTAGCGGCCGCCGTTTCCGCCTCTCCTCCCCTTCCCCTTCCTCTTCCTCCTCCTCGTCCAATCGCCATGGCCTGCTGGGGAGGGAGAGGCATCTGCATCGGACCTTGCCTCCACCCTAACTGGGGGGGCCTCCATTGACCTCCGACATGGTTACCCCTTCCTGGGCCGTAACCTCTTCCCTGCCCTTGCACTCCTCCCCCTTGCGGCCTCCATTCTCCCTCCGGGGCCCGGGGTTCTTCCCTTCTCCTGACCTCCTGCTGCCTCACCTCCGGCTCACTGAGCTTTGCTAGCCTCCTGGTGAGCTCCGGATTGGCTTCCTCACTTGCGACTTCCTCCGACACCCTCTCCATCAGCTCTTCAAAGGAGACGGGGGCTTTTCTCTTCAACGCCATCTTAAAGAAACTCTCTCTCACCCCGACCGTGAAGGTGAGTTGGAGTGCAAACCCAGGCATCTCCTGGGTGAGCTGTACTTCCTCCTGGAATCGATCGGCATACTGAGCCAACGACTCCCTGGGTCCCTGCTTTACTGCGAAGAGGGAATCAGCGTCCTTCTTCCTCTTTTTTGAGGTCGAGAACCTCAGCAAAAAACTTCAGCGCAAATCCTCGAACGAGTAGATTGATCCTGCGGGGAGATGATGGAACCAGTCCCTGGCCTTCTCCTTGAGGGTGACGGCGAAGAGCCGACACTTAAAAGCATCTGACATCGGCCTGATGGAGACCGAGTCTTCGAAACTCTGCAGGTGCTGGACAGGGTCATCTCTACCGTTGTAGTACACCCGGTCCCATTCTCCAAATCCCCCCGGGACGGGTGCGAAAAGCACCAACTCGCAAAAGGGGCTTCCCCCTCCCGCCACTCTTCCCGGCTCCACTCGTCCCCCAAGCTCGCTCGCCAAACTTGAGCTCGCCGGGACTGTGCTCGCGAGGGCGGTGCTCGCCTGAACCACCCCGACAGTCGCCGCTTCCTCTTGGCGCGCACTCGCCAGTGACGCGCTCGCTGGAATGGAGCTCGCCAGCGCTGAGCTCGCCGGCACGGAGCTCGCCGGACTGGCGAACAGCACCCGTCCTTCCTGGCTCTGGCCTAAGCCGAAGGCAACTTCTTTTCCAGCCCTTCCTCCTGGTGCCCTCTCGCCGACTGCTGTTGGGGGAGTGGTCGCCTGAGGTGTCGGGGTCGCAAACTCACTTCGCAGAGCCGTGACCGTGAACCCCAAGGTGTCGAGCACCTCCTTTCTGAAATCCGCGAACATCCTAGCCATCGCTTCCTGAGGGGTCTCGCCGAACTCCTCGCCCTGCTCTTCATCTCCCGCCATAACCCTTCTCTGGAACTTTCTTGAACCAGCCACGCTCCACGCTCACCGCACCAAAATGTTGAAACCGATTTCTCGGTCTCTGTGGAGTTCGGGGCCCTCACCGAAATGAGGGGCGGCTAGTCCTTACTGATCCCTCGAGGAGGGTGGACGGAAGATTAAGAATTTGACTAGGACCTTAGTCACAGCGAGGAGGTCCCTCCACTAACCCGGAAGATCGTTGAGCGCTTCCCCTCCCAAGCCAAAGCTGAGACTTGGGCACCTTGGAGAGCTCTGGAAATGCTAACCAAAGAAAGCCTAAGGAGAGGGAAGCTGAAGTGAGATCCCCTCCAAAGGTGCCCTTGAGGTCCTATTTATAGATTTTCTTATCTGGCCTGCAAATAGCAGGATTCCGCCTCTTGATTTTACTATCCGCACCCCGAATGGGTCTGCTAACAGCCAAACTCCGCTGTTTGGAGAGGCTAAAGGCAGACCACCAAGGGTGACAGGGTAATTTGGCCGGTTCCAGCGACTCACGAGTGTTCGGCGAGTTCTTGACTCGCTCGCCTCCTTGCGAGCATTTGGCGAGCCTCTGGCTCGCTCGCCCTCTTGCGAGCACTCGGCGAGCCTCTGGCTCGCTCGCCCTCTTGTGAGCACTCGGCTGGCCTCTGGCTCGCTCCGTTGTTTTTTGGTTGGCCCATCTTCTAGGCGAATATCGGGGTTGTACAGAATCGATGGGCGGTGCCTTCTGCTTAGTGTTCAAATTTATCCCCTCACTCAAATCGTGTCCTTTGGGATTTGGATGTGCTCTGCTGGAGTGCCCCTCTCATCGTCCGCTTCAAGCAACAAACAATAAAAAACTGCATTGTTCTCATATAAAATTTTTGTCTAAATTTTGAAATTGATTATTCACTACTGATTGGCAGGGAATGGCTTCAGTTATTTTGAAATTTTGTCTAAATTTTTGTCTAAATTTTGAAATTGTTCTCATATAAAATTTTTGTATAATTTTTGAAATTTTTGTCTAAATTTTGCAGGGAATGGCTTCAGTTATTCTTGTCGGGGTAGTGCACTAAAGCTGGTTGGTGGGAAGTTATCAGAGCATACTTTCTTGTTCCTGGGTGTTGGTGAGGTATACCTCATTGTTTAATACTTTCTTATCAGTATCATAACATTCCACAAAATCCGCTTCTAGAAAAGTATCATATAAAAATTATGTATAGTTGGAGAGATTTAAGCTTTTCTTAGTAGCTTTTACTATTTCTTAGTAGCTTTTACTATTGTGCCGGGGTTGTGTGGAAATCCTAGTTCCGCCGCTGCCCAGGAGTGGGGTCCTTCAGCATCTGACTAGACAGTAATGCTGATGTGACCTCCTCCAAACTCACTATATCATTCCCATATAGGAGTGTGATCACCATGTGTTTAAAGGACGGTGAGAGCGAGGTAAGAAGTAATAAGGTCTTATCTTCTTCCTCCACCTTCGTACCAATCACATGCAATTGATTTAGAAGGTCGTTGACCAATTTAAAGTGCTCCTGCATGTTGTCACTCTTCTGCATCTTCAACCCATATAATCGTTGTTTCAACAACAACCTTGTGGTTAACGACTTTGTCAGATACAATTTTTTAAGTTTCTCCCAAAGCATGATTGCAAACTCCTCGACGCCAATGTTAAAGATCACATTATCGTCAACACACATCTTGATGGCGCTAGTGACACGTTCATCCAAGTCAATCCACTCATCATCCTTCACTTCAACAACCAATTTTTCTCGTCTCCACAAAAACCGCATCAACCCCTGCTCAACTAGCATATTTTTGATGTGAATTTGCCACAGACTAAAATTTATGTTGTCATCGAACTTCTCCACAGAGTACCGAGCCAAAGCCGCATTCTTCCGTACCATAGTTGCCCTCCGGTATGACGAGGAAACCTGATTAATTCAATGTCAGATTTGAAAGGATGTGAAGATGACCTAATTGTTCACCACCGCAATCAAATCTTTCCTCAAATGTCCAATCAGTCGCCTACAGAACCTGACTCTGATACCACTTGTTGGGATTTCTGGTCGCAGAAGCACAATCCCCAGGAACAACTAAATACAGAGTCATAAGAAAATACATACTTCGCACAATTTTATTAGCACAATAAAATAAATAAGTACTCAAATTAAGAGTTACAAGTTCGAAAATATACAACAGAAGAATTGATTACGAAAATCCATAGGAGTAATATAAACTTAACTGCAATCCGTAAAATGGACACACAAGATTCGTACCAGAATGAACCTGCGTTGTCGTCAGACGACCAACCTCCGCCACCACCACCGAGGAGAGATCCAAGTCAGGACTTGACCTTGTCGCGAACGCGCAGCCCGCCAACGTCACCACTTATGCACAACCACCACCGTCTACGAGCATGCAACCACCGAGTACCGCTACCCGCACGCGTTTGCTCTTCATTGCCGATGCAACCCACAATTTGATGTCGACGCCCACCGTCGCCTTCGGTCATGTACTATCACTCTCTCCTTCAAGGTTTTACCTCTCTTTGGTTTAACTTTTGGTCTGTCCTTCAAGCTTGCCTCCCTCTCCTTTTATATGACCAATTCATATGTCTTATGGTGCGTTTGGTTCGGCTTATTTGCTCCGGTGAGTTTGGATAAAAACGTCATTGTCATAGAATTTATGTTTGATATGACAAATGTTACTACCATTATCAAGAAAAGAAACTAGTTATAAGCATAAAATGTTTGGTATGACAATGACGTTTTTATCCAAACTCACCGGAGCAAATAAGCCGAACCAAACGCACCATTAGCCACTTTCCGAGAAGCTTCCTCATTTAAATTACATGGGCGACTTGAAGAAAAGACCGTATTGGAGGCCAGTATGTGGGAAAGATGAAACATGTGGGTTTGACTATTCAAAACCAACTCAACAGCTTCTCCCCCTCCAAATGACGTCACCCCTTCCAAATGTTGCCTCCCCTCCGAATGATGCCACCGAATGCAGTTTGTTCTTGGCAACTCATTTTGGTTTCCAAATGTCATTTGTTATTTATGTTATGCAACATATATATGTATGCACAAGTTTTAACCAAAATACAAGTAAAACAGAAGAGTAGTAAATCACCAGATATTCATTTAATTTATTTGTAAAAACTCATTTATTTTTATATCGAAAATATTTGATTTACTAGTTGGCACTTACAGTACGCCGGTCGGCCAAACTGGAGGGCTCGTTCACTTGCAGGCGGTACGCCACACAAGACAGATTTTTGGCTAGCTAAGCCCAGAAGGAGCGTCACTCCCATGATATAAGGGTCCTCAGACAAAACACTGTGGGCTTGATACTTCACAGGCGGATTGCAAGTGGCTAATGTTTCCAGATTGGGAGCGCTACCCCCGAGATGTTCCCCTCACGTAGACATTTGACCCCGGTAGGGAATGTTGAAGGGGAGTGGGGCCACTCATAGGCCACCATGCCCACTCTAGGCGAGGTCCAATCTCTGGCCCACTCAAGGCCCTCTCCTGGCCACTCCCCCCCAAGGGTTGCAGCCCAACGCGGCCCAACCCGTCTCCATCACTGTTCTCATGATTGCGGGTTGTTGTCGAAGAGCTTCGAACTCACGACCTCGATAAGAAGCTCTCCTAGCAGCCCTCATCACTCAACTGCGCTGCATAATCATACACAACATTTATGTGTATATAATATTTGAGTTACTTGTTATTCTCATTTAACTAGTATATTGATCAGGTAAGTATAAGATCAGTGGTCGCACTATGTACCGTTATATACGACCTTCCTTCCGGGGGATACTGGGTCAGATCTAACCACTTTCCTAGACACCAATTGAGGAACTTAAATTTTGACACCACAAGTACTTGTACATAATATTTTTATTTGCATCACATGTATTTTCATCACATCATGCGTGCCATATCAATATTGCTCGATAGTTTTTCAAAATTTCATATTTCCAGAATACACAATTCCATATTGTTAATATGCATACACGAGAACTCGAGACATTATTATTACGTGAATATACGTACTTCCACCCTTTGTTACATTTATCAGAAGTTTGGCGTTATTTCTGCATATTAACTGATTTGTGTAATAACTTCGGCATTATTTCAACATAATGACTGCTAATTATTGATTAATGAATATTAACGTAACATATACGTATTGCATTATTTTTCACCTACCTCAGTGTTCCCGCTCCTCGGCTCAAGATTTTGGCAGCGCTTCCGCAGTACTCTGCACCACGAATTTTACTTTGGCGGGGTTTCGATAGCGTTTTCGCATCAACTAAGTAGAATCCGAAGTCGAACTCTTGCTCTAGAACTTCTCCTGACGATCTCCCACAAGTTTGGTAGAATCCTGATACTTTCTCTCTCCTCTTTCTCTCTCTCTCTCTTGATTTCTCGAAACCTGAATGGCTATGGAATAAATGAATAATTACATTGGATCTGTATTTATAGTAGTTTTCAAACGCCACTGAAATCACTTAATTCCGAGCTCTAGAACTCCCGAAAAGTCCAAAAAACCAAATCGCTCTTTACTGGATCTCAGGAAGTGACATCGCCACGTATTGCCATAGGGTGGTCATGCGACCATGGTGGATCCATGTGTCGCCACATGGCAGTCATGCACATCTCCACATGGTGGCCATGCATGTCGCCACATGGCGGTCATGCACGAAGCCACGTGGCAGCCATGTACGTCGCCAAGTGGCGGCCATGTATGTCGTCACGTGTACAAAAAAGGAATAGACCTACCCTGGGGGTTTTCGGCATCCTGATTTTAAATCTGGCCTCGATTTTCTCAAATTCTTTACAATTCTTGCTGAATTTCTCAGTTTTTCAAAAATTGTGCGGGTTGCACCGAAAATAGTGTTTTTCCTAATAATCTCATATTTTAGCAAATAATATGCTGATTCTAAGGTTTTTCGGTCTTCTGAACCTAACTGTGGACTCTATTTTTGGAAATTCATCTTCGTTGGACAATTTATTGCTCGAACATCATTATTAATTACTCTAATTCGGATTATATAAACACAGGATATTACAGTTGGACACGTAAATTATCCCTCATTATCCCTACTGCAACAATTGGTGGAAGGAGTGCCGCAAATTACCTGCCATCCTCAAATGTGTGAAACTTGCGCTAAAGAAAAATCTCACCGCCTCCCATTCCCTCATGTGGCATCACGACGCGCTTCAGGACCCCTTGATCTTCTTTATATAGACATTTGGGATCCTGCCTCTGTTCCATTATTGGGATGGAAGATGTATTACCTCTTGATTGTGGATGATTATAGTCGATCCATGTGGCTTTATCACTTGGAGTTTAAATCCGAGGTATTTACAAAATTTCAGACATTCAGGCAACTTATTGAAAAACAATTGGAAAGAAGTATTAAAGCAATGAGGAGTGACAGGGGAGAAGAGTTCTTATCCTCACAGTTTGTTGATTTTTATAAGACAGCAAGTATAAGAAGAGAACTTACTGTGCTAGGGACACCACAGCAGAATGGTGTGGTGAAGCGACGCTACCGAACGGTGGTAGAGATGGCCAGGACAATGCTTCTACATAAATCATGTCCAAAGGTGCTATGGGGAGAAGTCGTGTCCACTGCAACATATATACTGAACAGGTGTCCAACCAAATCTCTCCTCAAGACTACGCCATATGAAGCACTACTGAAACAGAAACCAAATATCTCTCATCTCAAAATCTTTGGCTCGATTGCTTATGCCCACAAGACACGAGAGAAGAAAGACAAGCTTGATGAAACAAGCATAAAGGTGTTATGGTTGGGTATAGTGAAGAAACCAAGGGGTACAGACTGCTTGAACCCCTGACTACAAAGTTATTAATTTCAAGAGATGTCATATTTGACGAAAGCAAAGGTTGGTGCTGGGGATCAGAATTACCATCTCCTCAGCCTTGGGATCTGCTGGTTGAACTGGAATCACCATCCAGTCCCATCCTAGTAGAATCAAGTTCATCACAAATAAATACTACTGAATCGGATCCAAACTCATCACATCCCCAGAAGATAAGAAGCTTGGAAGACGTCTATAGGAGAGCAGAATATGTCAACTTTGCCTCCATCACCCCAACAACATATGAAGAAGCAACAAAAACAGAAGAATGGAGACTTGCAATGAGGGAGAAAATTGAAGCAATAGAAGCAAACAAGACATGATCTCTGGTACCCAGCCAAACAACAGAGACATCGTTGGGTTGAAATGGGTATATAAGCTAAAGCAGAATGAAGATGGGTCTATTCTCAAGCATAAAGCTCGTCTAGTTGCAAAAGAGTACTCATAAAGACCAGAAGAAGACTACTCAGAAACGTTTGCTCCAGTAGCAAGGATGACAACCATTCGGCTCCTACTCTCCATTGATGCACAGTACAAGTATCCCCTATATCAGCTGGACGTAAAGTCAGCTTTTCTCAATTGGGAACTCACTGAGGAAGTATATGTAAACCAACCAGAGGGGTTCATTAGAGGGGGAGAAGCAAAAAAAGTGTATACTCCACAAGAACAAACACAAAAATTCGTCCACACACACTGATACACATAAAAACACATGGGAACACACGATTTCATCCACACATGCACATAAAAAAACACATGTAAACACACACAGATGCACACACACAATTTCATCCACACATAAAGTTATAATACTCATAAATCTTCTTATTTTTTGAATTCCCATCTACAATAGTTTATCATTTTCGTACGACAGCTCAAAGAAGAAGAAAAACACCCAAATAAATAGGCCCAATAATTTTCGCATGCAAACACCTTGTAGGAAAATTTAGGCTATTGATATACGCACACTCAAACTGGCTATTCGCAAACCATATTTTAAGTTTTAAAAATAGACCAGAAACCCTACCTCTCCATAACCGCAGCCCCCTTTCTTTTTCCCGATACCAGCGCCTCTTCACCCATTTCGCCCAATTCGACACTGGCTTGCCTGCCCACTCACCTGAGCACACAACCTCGCCAGAGGGGCTTCACCGGCTCTCCATTCCGCCGCCAACACCGGAGGTATCTCGTCGGAGGGACTTCCACGGATGCTATTGATGCACTAGGTCATTTTTTCATCTCTATTTTTTATTTTATTTTATTTTAGGGTTCATCTTCCCAATAAGGCATGAATGTGTAGTTGAAATTTAGAAATCTAAATGATAATTAATTTTGTTATTTTGGGCCATGAATAGCAACATGGTGTAGAAATATGGTTTAGGGACTGCGTATATCAAAGGATTGTGAATAGACAAATTCGGTGTGCGTATATCAATCATCAAAATTTAACTAGACTATTCATATAAGGGGAAAAAAATCTTTGATGAAACATTCATATTTTCAATTTTACCCTTCTTTATTACAAAATTTCAATTTAATTTTTGACTTTTATTTAGAGCATTGTTAATAGCACACCTCATCTCGCTAATAGCAACCCTGCGATAGTAGCACACCTCATCCACGCCTATTGGCTATTAGCACACCACCCAAAAATGAGCTTGTTCTCGCCGGGGAGTTTGTTCTGCTGGTTCTCGCCGGTGAGCATGTTCAACCCAACTTTGCCGCCGGGAAGCCAAGTGTTGGCGGGGTGGTCAATGCTCTGCCATAGAACACGGGAGGTGTTTGAGCCATCTCGGAGAACCAAGTTCCCGGAGTCGAGGAGCACGGCTATGGTGGTTTTCGAGGTTACGTTGGTGTTCGTTGGTGTTTGACCAAATTTAGAGGCGTTAAGGAGGACAAGGTTTCCATCTTTCGAGAGCTTGAGCATGGAGGAGGAGGGGGTTAACGATTGGGACGGCTCTGTTCGCGATCCAGACAGGGGATGAAGGGGCAGCGATGAAAGGAGGGGGAGCACGAGGAGGGGATGTGCCATGTGAAAACCAAAAAGAAGCCAAAAATCTCGCTAATAGAAACACATATGCGGAACATCAATGGCGGAATGCCTTCTCTGGTTCGGTAAAACGACGACCTAGGGCGAAGAAATACCAGGCGGGACCAGTCGAGCGAGGAAGAAAGACCAGTCGAACGAGGAAGAAATACCAGGCGGGACCGGCGATTTGCGACCTAGCGGGACTTATCGCGACCGGCGATATGGGGAAGAAGAAGCGCGACGAAGAAGCGCGACGAAGAAGCGCGACCTGGGCCGGCGAAACCTAAAGATCTTGCTTTCACGGGAAATAAAAGATGGGGTGCGAGCATACTTGTAAAATAGAGGTTTAAGTCTTAATTTTAAGTGTGCTAATAGCGAGATAGGGTGTGCTATTAACAATGCTCTTTATTTATAATCTTAAAAAATTGTGCTCTCAATCCCACTATTTCTGCTGAGTTTTACATTCCAAGTGAAGGGAAACCTTATCGCACCGATTGAACGGTTGTCGTGTGACCCTGAGATCACGGGTTTAAGTCCTGAAAGCAGCCTCTTGCAAAAAATGCAAAGATAAGATTTGCGTATATTTCACCCTCGTGGTGGGACCCTTCTCCGGACACCGGACTGCCCCCAACAAACTAAGGACGCACTATCGCGTGAGAGCACGGGGAAACTCGTGCAGTACTGATTATCGGCAAAGTCGTCGGCTGATAAAACACTGTATGAAAAATTAGCTACTTTGTGATTTGATTATTCTGGGGTCGCCCTCAAAACCAAAGAGACAATGCCTGAAAATCACGATCCATAGGCCGGCAATCGAATCGTTTACTTTTTTGTCTCATACCTCCATATGATTAGGAAAGGCGGGGAAATTTCCTTCACTCCCTACTTTTTTCACTAATAATTTAAAAAAAAATAAAATCACTTTTAAATTAATATATATAGATATAAATATATAATATATTTATTTTTAAATAAAGAATTTAATAGACCAATAGTAACAGACCGTTTATCACGCAGGCACGCCCGAACTGCTTAACTTCAAATTAACAGTATAATAATGTGCTCATAAATTTAGGCGGTTCGCAAATCATGTTTATCTATTCGCAGATATTTCTGTTAACCGCAAATTAGTGAAGAAAAAACAAACTTTGATCATCTTCTTCACCTTTCTCATCACAAGGAGAAAGCAACCCTGGCTATTTAAATCCTCCCAAACAAATCGAAATCGCATGAACAGTGAAGAAATCGTCTTTCTTCCTCAACTCGACTTCTATCCGCGCATTTATTTTATGAATCGCGATTTGTGCACACATTGAAGTGCACAGAAGGTTGACAGAGATGTTTCTTCGTTGTTGGGCCCTGCTAAAGAGAACAAAGATATCGACGGCTCGAGTTTAAGATTGGTCTGCGTATAACAATTTGTAAACGTGAAAAAATTAGTTTGTGGATAGATATTTATGGCTTGCGAATAAAAGTTGCCTAAATTAATATATATGCACTTTTATAATATCTATATATATATATAAACTTTTATATTATTATATAAGCAGCGGGTAGTATATGCAGAGGACAACTTTTGTAGATATACGAGAGACAGTGCATGAGAGCCACGTGTCAGAGCGGCACTGCCTAGTCAAGGAAGTTAATCCAGTTCGAAGGAGAGAAGATTTGGGACCACCCCTATCAAGCCACATGGCCAGCCAAGATTCGCAGCCCGAGTTTGTCTATACGCAGATTTTATCTATTCGCAGATATTTTTGTTATCCGCAGATTAGAAGTAAATTTTAAAAAAACAACTTCAGTAGTGCTCTTCACATTCCTCACCACACAGAGAGTAAACCTAGCTATCTAAATCTTCCCAAACAAACCCTAGCTATCTAAATCTTCCCAAACAAATTGAAATCGCATAAACAATGAAGAAATCATCTTTCTTCCTCAACTCGGCCTCTACCCGCGCATTTATTTTATGAATCACGATCCCTGCACACATTGAAGTGCTCAGAAGGTCGACAGAGATGTTCCTTCGTTGTCGGCCCCTGCGAAGGAGAACAAAGAAATAGACTGCTCAAGCTTAAAATTGATCTGCGGATAACAATTTGTAAACTCAAATAAAATGAGAAAAGGTTGGTCAATGGATAGACATTTATGATCTGCGGATAACAATTGCCAAAAAGTATTGCACTTTTCCCGAATCTCACGGCTCCTCTTCAATCCGGACAGATTTGGAAACGGAGCACGGAACCAAAATTCATCCTCGGCACGACGGCGCTCACGCCACTCGCAGCCCCCCGGAGCGCAATACTCCGGCTATCGCTCAATTTTCTAACGCGCTCCAAGGATTGCGAGCGGAGGAGGCGCCATCATCCTGAGGCAGCCCCCGTGCACTATCACTCGTAGATGATAAATGTGTAACAGGCAGGTGAGGAGGATTACAGAGAGGAAGAACGGATTAGTATTTTTCTCTTCTTTTTCAAATCAATGGATGGAGACGGAATGATTCCTACGTCTATTTCATAAGCCCTTCCACCTAGTAGAAACAATTCAAAGGGCCCACTCTCTCTCTCTTCTCTCTCTCTCTCTCTCTCTAGCTCTATCTATTTATCTCTCTCATCTTCTCCTCCATTAATGGTCTTCTGGGGGGTTTTTCTTCTTGCTCGGAAGGTAAGCAGGCTTCAGAATTAGTGAAGATTCAGATGCTATTTTTGGTATTGTGTGTTTTTTTACTTATGTATGCTTCTTCGTTGTTCCAACAGCTGTAAAGCTAACAAAAAGGGCGTTAATTAAGCTTTATGCCTTCTTTCTCAAATAAAAGAATTTTTTTTTTAAAAAAAATCAAGCTATCTTCTTCTAAAGTGCTCTGTTTTTTCTTCTTCTCAGCAAGCTTTTCCTTTGATCTTCTCTGTCCTAATAGATATAGATAGTAGACGGTCGGAATATATTCCTACAAATCAGTGAATCAGGCAGGGTTCCCTTGTGCATAAAAAGAAAAAAAAAACTGAGTAAATCTTTAACAATTGTCTGAACCCAAGAAAAATGTGGGAGAGATGAAGAAGTTGCAGTCTGAACCCATCTGATTGACTAGTCAAGCATGAGCTATTAACCAAAAAAGGTATGCATAAAAGTATTTGCTCTCAGTACACATCTACTATTTTATACACACAAGTTGGCATAATTAAAGGTTGCACCCCTCTATCTTTTGAAATTACAAATATCTTTCCTTCTCATGGGTATTTTTGTGCATGCATGTTATGAAATGTAAAGAGAGATTTTGTTAGGTCAACAGATAGATGGTGCAATCTGTAATTTTGCAAACTTTGAGGGGAGGTACTGATAAACAACCACATCTCCCTCTCTCTCTCTCTATATATATATATGCACACACACAAATAATTACCAAAACTTCTCCTGGAAGATAGCATAATTATAGATTGCACCCCTCTTATTATTGAAATTACAAAAACCTCTCATGAATGTTACAAAACATAATATTTACCTCCCCTGAAATTCATATTTCATAACATCCATGCGCAAAATACCCCCCCCCCCCCCCCCCCCCCCCCCCGAAAAAGAAGTCTGAAGGAGGTATTTTTGTACATGAATGTTATGAAATGTGAATTTCAGGGAAGGTAAATGTTATGTTTTGTAACATTGAGGGGAGGTTTTTGTAATTTCAATAATAAGAGGGGTGCAATCTGTAATTTTACAAATTTAGAGGGGAGGCCTGGTAAATGCCCCTATATATAGACACATATATATACATATGTACACACACACACACACACACGGACACATACTGCAATGGGCTGACCTCACAAACTCAATGGGCAACACTACAAAGAAAAGAGAGCAAATATGCATGATATGAATTAAATCATCCTAATCTCATTTCTTAACACTATAAAGAAAAGATATCCAATATGCATGATCTGAACTCATCCTTCGCTCTTAATCATTTTTAGAGCACATAACAATACTCCTCACATCAATTTATATTCTAGTAGTATAATCAAAACATAACCTTTAAGTGCTGGATCTTCTCACGCATTATCTTACCAAGCCTTAACTCCCTAGCATCCATGATTCTAATGTAATCGTATAACTCTAAGGATAACTATCCGCTTAAGTGAAAACTACCCATAAGTAGTATACTGTCCCTAAGTTCAACTACATCATCTAGAGAGAGTGATCAAGAGCTTAGAAGACCATTTACTTGCATTGGAGCCCTATTCGGAAGAAGCATCAATGGTCGGAGGTTTGATCTAATTATATATCAACTGAGAACATCAATGCGTGTATATGTGTGGTGGGGAGGGGGGAGTTAATGATTGTTTTTGCGAAGATTTCGTCATACACTGAGGACAACAATACAAGTAAAGAGGTGAATCTACAAGCTCTAGACTTTCCCTACAAGATGATACCATCACAGTAGGGTATCCTTTACTATCGCTAGAACGAACTTGTGGGTGTCTAGATAGTATAGAGCATAATCCTCGTCGAGTCGTCCAAGTGACTACAAAGAGTAGAAAAAAAAGTTAGCATGTTGATAAGTACCTGAGCAATAGCTTGACTCGCTGAGTGGGGCGATCGTGCTCCCTCGTAGAAGATGATAGAAGAACTATGATACGCATAATGCGCCTTCATTTCTCAAATCCACTTGTATAGAGGAACATAGAAAATTTGATATCATCTGCTGAAATTCTTCCATAACTCTCTCTCATTTTACTTTTTTCTTGCTTCAGGTAGCTGCCGACAGTAAGTTAAAATTCCTCCATTGACCAAGAAGAACAAGCTTCTCATACAAATGAGCAACCTCAGGTTGGGAGTAGAGGTTGTGGGTGCCAACGACCTGAACCCAAAGGATGGCCATGGCTCCTCCAATCCCTGTGTTGAGCTCCAATTCGACCGCCAGAAGTCCCGAACCACCGTCAAGGAGAACGATCTCAATCCTTACTGGAACGAGCTGTTCTACTTCAACGTTTCCAATCCATCAACACTCCATGATCTTTCCTTCGAGGCCGTAGTCTGCCACATAGACATGAATACCAAATCCAAGTCTGCCATAGGCAAGGTCCAGATTTCCGGCACTTCGTTCGTCTCCCACTCAGAATCCGTCGTCCTCTACTATCCCTTGGAGAAGAACCATGTGTTTTCGCGCACAAAAGGAGTACTCGGTCTCAGAGTATTCCTAACTGAAGACCCCATTCATCTCCAGGGCAATGTTCAAGGTTATCAGCACGGAGAAAGCGGTTCTGATTCGAGAAATACCTTCAGCCACCTCCCGAGAGAGCAATCATCAAATTTCACGGTCGGAGAGATGAAGTCGGGACCTCAAAGAGCAGAGGCGAGATTTCTCTCTCCCTCCTCTTCGCAGCAGCCATTAGAGTTCCAGCTCAAAGAGACGAGGCCAGCATTAGGAGGCGGAAATATCGCAGGACGCCGAGTGATAACTAGAGAGAAGCCAAACAGCGCGTATGACCTTGTCGAGGAAGTGGAGTACCTCTTCGTGCGGGTGGTGAAGGCGCGAGATTTACCGAGCAAGGACATCACCGGAAGCCTCGATCCTTACGTTGAGATGAGGCTCGGAAACCACAGAAGCGCCACCAGACACATAGTGAAGAAGCAGAACCCAGAGTGGGACGAAGTCTTCGCTTTCCCGAAAGAAAGGCTTCAGTCCTCAATTCTCCAGGTGCTGGTTAAGGACAAGGATGTCGTCAAGGATGATTTCGTCGGAGTGGTGCTCTTTGATCTCAACGATCTCCCTAGACGAGTTCCTCCCGATAGCCCGCTGGCCCCAGAATGGTACTGGCTGGTTGACGACAAGGGGAGGAAGGCGAAAGGAGAGCTGATGCTGGCGGTCTGGATTGGAACTCAAGCTGATGAGTGCTACCCAATTGCTTTAATTTCTGATGCAGCCACGGGACTGACCGGTTCATCGTTGCTCAACTCACAGATCCGATCGAAAGTTTATCATTCGCCGCGACTGTGGTATGTTCGGGTCAATGTCATTGAAGCCCAGGACATCATCATAGCTGACAAGACCAGGTTTCCGGATGTGTTCGTCAAGTGCCAGATTGGAACCCAGGTTCTGAAGACGAAGGCAGTTCAAGCGAGGACTATGAACCTCTCATGGAATGAAGATCACATTTTCGTTGCTGCAGAACCATTTGAAGACACCTTAATTCTCTTGGTGCTCGATCGGATCGGTCCCAATAAAGAAGAAGCCATCGGCCGAGTTCAAATACCGCTTTCCACAGTGGAGAAGCGTGCGGATGATAGAGTTGTCAGCACGAGGTGGTGCAGCCTTGAGAAGCATGGTATGACTGAAGGAGAGAAGGGGAAGATAGACAAATTTTCAAGCAGACTTCATATAAGAGTTTCCCTTGATGGTGGCTACCATGTGCTTGATGAGTCAACTCATTACAGCAGCGACCTCCGACCGACTGCGAAACAGCTGTGGAAGCCATCGATCGGATTGCTCGAGCTCGGCATCCTCAACGCCGACGGACTCCATCCGACGAAAAACAGAGACGGGAAAGGCGCCTGCGACAGCTACTGCGTGGCAAAATACGGCCAGAAATGGGTACGCACTCGGACGGTGCTGAACAGCTTGAGCCCGAGGTACAACGAGCAGTACACCTGGGAGGTCTACGACAACGCCACCGTCCTGACCGTCGGCGTGTTCGACAACCGCCAGCTCGATAAGGCTGCTGATGGGAACAACGATGCCAGAATCGGAAAAGTGCGCATTAGACTCTCGACTCTGGAAACAGGGAGAGTCTACACGCATTCATATCCCCTCCTAGTTCTCCACAACTCCGGCCTGAAGAAAATGGGCGAGCTGCATCTGGCGATCCGATTCTCTTCAACATCTCTGCTCAACACAATGCTTATATACTCCAGGCCGCTGCTGCCGAAGCTGCATTATCTGCAGCCACTGTCAATAATGCAGCAAGACATGCTGCGCCACCACGCGGTGCAGATTGTGGCCGCGAGGCTGAGCAGAATGGAGCCGCCGCTGAGGAAGGAAACGGTCGAGTACATGTCGGACACAGAGTCGCATCTGTGGAGCATGAGGCGAAGCAAGGCCAACTTTTTCAGGCTCGTGTCGGTGTTCTCAGGACTGCTTGCCGTCGGAAGATGGTTCAGTGGAGTCTGCTTGTGGAAAAACCCTGTGACAACTGTGCTGGTTCACATCCTCTTTCTGATGCTCGTCTGCTTCCCCGAGCTCATAGTGCCGACGATTTTCCTATATTCGTTCCTGATAGGAATATGGAATTATCGATACAGACCGCGGAATCCTTCTCACATGAACACGAGAATTTCGCAAGCTGATGCGGCGCACCCAGATGAGCTCGACGAGGAGTTCGATACATTCCCCACGAGCAGGAGTCCGGAGCTGGTGAGGATGAGATACGATCGGCTTCGGAGTGTCGCCGGGAGAATCCAGACGGTGGTTGGAGATATAGCGATGCAGGGGGAAAGGTTGCAGCTGCTGCTTAGCTGGAGAGACCCAAGAGCAACGGCTATTTTTTTGGTCTTTTGTCTTGGTGCAGCCATTGTTTTGTATGTGACGCCCTTCACGATGTTGGCTGTGGGGGGTGGATTCTACATGATGAGGCATCCCTTCTTCAGGCATAAGATGCCCTCAGCGCCCATTAACTTCTTCCGGAGATTGCCTGGAAGGACGGACTCCATGCTGTGATTTCTGCAGATGACTCTGGCTTAGAAATACACTAATTTTATGAATGATTTCCCGAGCTGTCTCTAACAAACAATTTGGAGCAACTGTAATGGTGCATAAATATAGAGCATACTCATTACATTGAACAAGAAATAAAATATGATTGATGGAAAATGTGCAGGGATTGATATGAGGGAGTTGTGCTCTCCATTGTAAGAACTAGCAGAAGTTTAATTTGCATCTTATTGCTTTTGTAATGTATCTGGTTAAGTACTAACTGATGTTTAGGGTTTAGAACATACTTGTTATGCTTGTGAGATCTCATTCCCTCTTTAAGAAGTACACAGTTTTTGTAGCTTGGTCCAAGGGCTGCTACTCTGGGAAGATCAGGATTTCTTCATATTCTTCAGGATTTGATTTACTCCCAATAGCACATTTCTCATTTTCCATGGCCAGCCTCTAGGCTTTCATCACACTCCTTCACATACAACAATTCCATTCAATTGTATAGTCATCATCAAGCTTTGATGCATGGTTATGCACTAAACCATATTGTACTAATGTCATACCCTAATCATGAGTATAGTACTAACCATATTATATTCA
The DNA here is from genome assembly GCA_033032865.1 of Dactylorhiza incarnata. Classification (NCBI taxonomy): domain Eukaryota; kingdom Viridiplantae; phylum Streptophyta; class Magnoliopsida; order Asparagales; family Orchidaceae; genus Dactylorhiza; species Dactylorhiza incarnata. Next base: position 1,175,085 of record JAWHQI010000109.1, on the reverse strand, counting down.
ATTGTATGCATTCATGTTATACAATAGTAAATATGTTGTGTGCTCACCGGAGTGGTGGCCGGAGGCGGAGGGGGATACTGTGGAGCTGGAACAGCGGTTGCCTAGGCGGGGCTTGCTCGAGAGGAGAGAGCTACCAAAAACTCACACTAGGCAAAGGAAGAGATTAGAATATTTCTTGGATGGTTCCATTCATGACCCAAGGGGTCTATATATAGACTTACATGTCTCGGACTAATTACCAACCCGGCATGAAATAAATGACACAACATTCATAATAACTCTAAAGAACAACATCTAATAATAATGGCACCTAATAATAACGACACCTAATAATGATACCAACGAAGCGCATAACATAATCACATCATGACATATTCAATATATATATCTTTCATGTCATGCCGTACTTAAATCATAGCATTCTCAATTGGATTAATCATATCGTGCTCATTCTCAATTGGGTCAATCATGTGCTTAAAAATGTCATTTGTTCACTTCATAGAATCTCGTGGCTCATTCAGTTATTGTACCTCATGATCATGCACTTCATGTCACATCTATTCATGGATTTCCTTCATTAATATTACATCATATCTGATCAAGGCGATGTTATGTCAAGCACAATGCCTCTTTTAGTTTTTCATTCAATTGTCGCCACTACTAACATGTCGGCTATTATAGAATGTCTAAAGTGTTGTGTCACCCTTCTAGGCACTACACTACATCAGGGAATTGTCTTCCTTGTTGTGCGTCACAAAAATTAAGAGGCAAAGCCCAAGGGGGTGAGTAAAACTCCTCAATCACTTGCAAAGCTAGGTCAAAGTGATCAACCTATCACTACTGCATGTGAATTAGAATAAACTGTTTAATCAACTGAAGCTAAACAGAAATGCAGTATAAATAATGGAAAACACACGGGTGAATAGTCGAATAAGTACAAGTCATCTAGACTATCATGTGACATGTTTACGAATTTTTCACGACTGTAGATTAATTATTAAGTTTCATTATTTACTTTCAGCAATTACAAAATGTCATCTTGAAAGATGGAGTAAAATTACCCATGAAAGCTGAGTAAGGAACCCTAAGGAGACTTAGTCAAATGCATTCATGCCATTCAACACTGGGATAACGACCGCTGTGATCCAATGGATTATGGCTCATTGACTTAGTTGGATGGTAGAAGAGGTCAAGTTAAAGACATTAGAGACTGAATCTCCGTGTTTCTGAAGTGCAAGATAGCGTTAACACTTGGTCCTTGCTTGAGAGAGCGGTGGAAGAGTAACGGCGGTTATGCGCGCGGTTATAAAATTGTAGATAGCAATTGGATAGTGTATCCTGAACGCTATTTTTCTAAAACAAAATTTTAGGCCAAAACCTCAACAGCTGTCGTTAATGCAATGATGCCCAAACCCACTGAAAGTGGAATTTGAGCCAAAAAAAGCTCTTGCAAGTTCAAAACACGGTTAAACCATCACCATTGCGTTTACAACCACACTTTCACACTACCACCACTCGACTGACATAATTGTTCCAAACATAGCCTTAATCAAGCTAAGGGAATCACTATAATGGTACCAAAATAGGTAGCACACATAAATCAAGCATTCATCCATAAAAGTCCACTAAGCCTACAACTAACTATGCAATCACATATTTTACTCCACAGAGCACTAGACTAGGCATGAAACCCAGAATCCAGTAAATATAAATTCTAGGAATGGACTCAAATAAAACTAGAACCAAGCTAGCACAAAATAGACATAGTGAAACACAACTACAGCAACTCAGAATTTACCCAAGGTAACTTTTTTTAGAAACCCAAACACTCATTAATGAGAGTTATTCAAAACACATACAACTCATACCATAACATAGGGAGTAAACAGAAGGTATGCGAGTCTAAAAACAGTGTTTAAAGCACTTGTTTCATGAATCCATGGACAGTTAAGAGCTTAACACAAAACTCACTTGAACAACAGAACATCAAACTACAAGATCAAGTGCATGTGTCATTTAGAAGGCAATTTACCCTATGGAATCATCTTGATGGGGGACCATCGAGCGCAACTCGGCGCAAGGCGGGCCCCACCTTCGTATATTCGCGCCGACGGACTTGATCGAACCGGCGATCCGTTGCCACGGATGCGTCCGGCTCGTCGTTTAGAGTCATTTTCATATATAGCTTTATGTATTTCGGATATTATTTTATATAGTTTTGGGAACGGAACCGCCGGCCAATCATAGCCGTCGATTCCGGGTGCCCTAGTATTGCTTTCTTATAAATAGGAGTCTTAGGGTGGCTGAAATTCTCATTGCTGAAGTTTGGAGAGATCTTCTTCCTTGCTTCCGGTGATCCTTCCGCGGTGCCGACGCCGTGGAGCCCGTGGTGCCGACTCCATTGGGTAAGTATCCTTCTCTCCTTCCTCCTCCCTAGCCGCCCATCTCCCTGGCATCCCATAGCCGCCGCCCCTACCAAAAACCCCAGCCGCTGCCTCCTACTCAACCCCAGCCGCCGCCCCTACCAAAGCTCCAGCCGCTGCCCCTACACAACCCCAGCCGCCTCCCCCTCTTCAGCCCGCTACCGCCACCTCCCTGCTGCCTACAACCCCTCGCCACCAGCCCTCCAGCGCCGCCAGCCACCCCCTCCAACAGCAGCCCTGCCGCCCCTGCCCAATCTCCCCCTTTTCTGTCCTAACCGTCCAGATCTGTCCAGATCTGGACAGATCTGTCCAGAACCTGTCCCGAACCCCCGATCCAGCCCATAAACGCTCCGATCTTCGCCGCCTACCTTCCCCACTCGTGGATCCACCTTCCCCCTTGCCCGATCTAGCCGTACACCACCCGGAAGCCCTCATTCCCCTCCTAAATTTCAGTTTATGTGATTCACAGCCCTAAGTAATTTTAATTCCAGATTTTGTAATCGTGATTTGTAAGGATTTATGGTTTTGGTATAAAATATTGTGCATGTTGTGGTTCTCTTGCTTGAAGGAATTATAGCCCGTTGTGTTTGCTCGTAAACCTCTTACTTTGCAGGACGCTTAATTCGTCGCGCGCTTATTGTAGCTCTCCGTGCGGAGGAACTCTATTGCCAAACGCTCAAAGAAACATGTTTACTTTCTTTATGAATGAATGCAATGTTATTATTTTGTTATGTTGCTCACGTTGATTAATTCGCCTGTTCATTGGTGTCTTGCATACAGTCATCGGTTAGATCGAGTCCATTCCCTCACGTCACTAGTTTAAGCCCCCAATACACAGCCTACCCTACATCAGTTGGTATCAGAGCCCAGGTCGGGCTGTTTTGCATGCTCCGTAGTGGTAGGTCATTTAGAAGCATGGTAGATCCACAGGTCACCAACGAACGAGCGGCAGGCTCGAACTCGAGCGCTGCCACCACGGATTTTGAGCGTCTGATGTTAGACCGTTTCGATGCTTTAGGCGCCCAGTTTGAGACCGTGCAACATGATATTGCCGCGGTGAACCGTCGCCTAGATAGGATAGAGAACGCTAGGGATACTCCTTCCCTACATGACGATGAGGTAGCGGATGACCCGGCCTACTCTCCCCGCCGCGGTCAGCGGGTCAGAGATGATCCACCGCCGGCTGACCGCTACCGTCGTGAGATTCCTGTGAGAGCCCCCACTCCGCCAGCAAGGCGGAATCCTGAGCCAGCACGTGGCCGACCCCCGCCCCCGCGGGAAGATTACCGCATGCCACGTCAGCCTGGCCCCAGGGACCGTGTCCCTCCACACGGTCGTCATGACCAGCGTCGAGACGAGTATTATCCACCGGGACGACGTGAGCGCGGACCCCCACCCGCTCGGCACGATTATGACAGTGACGACGATCCTGATGATTATCCTGACCCGCGGAGAGGAGATCGCACCCTAGACATCACCCGTAGGATTCGCCTCGATGCCCCAACATTCGATGGTCGCCTAGATCCGAAGGCCTTTAGTGACTGGCTCCTAGACATGGATCATTATTTTGATTGGTACGATATGAGTGATGATCGTTGTGTTCGGTTTGCCAAGATGAAGTTAGTCGGACAGGCTAAGGTGTATTGGATTAGTGTTGAGCGAGCCTTAGATCGTGACGGTTATTACCCCATCACCCGATGGGATGACATGAAGGAGAGGCTTAAGGATAAATACCTCCCTGCTTCCTACCGTGACCAGCTACTTGATCAGCTGCAGAGCTTACGTCAGGGGACGCTTTCCGTAGCTGAGTATATGGCTCGATTCGACGAGCTAGTTGTTAGGAGCGATATTTCGGAGGAGCCTATTGCCACTGCCTCTCGATTCAAGGCTGGCCTCCGTGCGGATCTCCGGAGAGAGCTGATTCCCCACCGCTTGGAGACTGTAGATCAGATATTCCAGCTCGCTCTTGAGTATGAGCAGTACCTTCGTGCCCCTAGCACGAAGCAGTTTCCTTCCCGGACGGATTCGTCGACGTTTAGGAAGCCCGCTCCAGCCCAGACTGCTGCAGCCACTCCACCCCCCCGAGGCACTCCTGATTTGAGGGGGAAGGCTGTCGCTACCGAGGGCCAGAGGCCTGGGGGTATTCAGTGTTTTAGGTGCGGGGGCAGAGGACACGTAGCGGCCCACTGCCCCACACGTAGTCTGTTGATTGAGGAGGAGGAGACCGCTTTAGAGGGAGATGTGGAGATTCTGAGGAGGTCACTGCCACCGTTGAGGAGGGATGGGAGAGCGACGCTGAGCGTTCGTTAGAGGTAGGAGTAGTCAGGCGCTTCCTGCATACCCCACGTGCCGATGAGGACTGGCGCCGCACTACCATTTTCTACACATATTTCCCGAGTGCAGGCGGACCCTGCAAATTAGCTATCGATAGTGGGAGCTGTGTGAATATCGTGGCCCAGAAGGGTCTAGACCGCATGCAGGTGAAGGCGGAGCCCCACCCCCACCCTTATCGTGTCATCTGGGTCGACAAGACAGCTATCCAGGTTACCCAGCGCTGTCTTGTTCCGATCACCATCGCATCCTTTGAGGACCGAGTGTGGTGCGACGTCATCCCTATGGATGTCGCCCACGTCTTGCTGGGCCGCCCTTGGCTATTTGATCGCGATGTCACGTGCTTCGGTCGGTCAAACATGTGTGTCTTCTATGATAAGGGGCGGAAGATCACTTTATCTCCCACCCAGCCCAGAGAGAGGTCCAAGGGCCGGGTCGAGCCGTCCACTAGCACGATTGCTTCGAGACCCGTGCACATTCTGAGGCGTAGTGAGTTTCTGAGAGATAGCACGGATGCTGGAATCATGTATGTAGTGGCAGCCACTATGGCATCTGATTGCCCTACAGCCGAGGTTCACCCCGCCGTGCGACCCTTACTAGGTGAGTTTGCAGACATTATGCCAGAGGAGCTTCCTGATGAGCTACCCCCTCTGCGGGACATTCAGCACGCCATCGATTTAGTCCCGGGGGCCTCGCTCCCCAACCTGCCACACTATCGCATGAATCCTGTTGAGCACGCTGAGCTTAAGAGGCAGGTTGATGAGCTTCTTCGGAAGCAGTTTATCCGTGAGAGCTTGAGTCCGTGCGCCGTCCCCGCCCTTCTTACCCCTAAGAAGGACGGCAGTTGGCGTATGTGTATTGATAGTCGTGCTATTAATAAAATTACGGTAAAGTATCGTTTCCCGATCCCTCGTCTGGACGACCTACTAGACACGATGTCCGGGGCTCAGATCTTCTCGAAGATCGATCTCCGAAGTGGGTATCACCAAATTAGGGTGCGAGAGGGCGACGAGTGGAAGACGGCGTTTAAGACGAAAGACGGTCTGTACGAGTGGCTGGTCATGCCATTTGGGCTCTCGAACGCCCCGAGCACGTTTATGCGAGTCATGACCCAGGTCCTACGGCCCTATATGGGCAAATTCCTCGTCGTCTACTTTGACGACATTCTGATCTACAGCCACACTGAGCCAGATCACCTCGAGCACTTGAGACTCTTATTCGATATTCTCCGAAAGGAGAAACTGTTTATCAACCTAAAGAAGTGCTCCTTCCTATCTGAGTCCGTCCACTTTCTGGGATTTATTATCTCCTCCTTAGGCGTGTCAGTTGACCCTGAGAAGGTCCAGTCCATCCGTGAGTGGCCCATAACCTCGACCATTCATGAAGCCCGTAGCTTTCATGGGCTTGCGACCTTTTATAGGAGATTCGTTAGGGATTTTAGCTCGATTATGGCCCCATTCACTAGTTGCCTGCGCAAGGGGGATTTTCAGTGGACCCCTGCGGCCACTCGAGCATTCGAAGAGATCAAGGATAAGCTGACGTCCGCCCCCGTTCTACGACTCCCCGATTTTAGTAGAGCCTTCGAGGTTGCGTGTGACGCGTCAGGCATGGGCATTGGGGGAGTGTTGAGTCAAGAGGGACACCCAGTTTCTTACTTTAGTGAGAAACTGAACGAAGCCAAGCAAAAATACTCGAATTATGATCGGGAATTTTATGCTATCGTCCAGTCACTGCGATATTGGAGACACTACCTCCTTCCCCGGGAGTTTGTGCTGTATTCGGACCACCAGGCCCTACGCTACCTCGACTCTCAGAGGAAGCTGAGTCACCGCCACGCGAAATGGGTAGAGTACCTTCAGGATTTCCACTATGTTCTCAAACATCGTGCTGGTGTTGAGAACAAGCCCGCCGACGCTCTCAGTCGTCGAGTCACTCTACTTCACACACTGCGGGCCCAGGTGGATGGCTTCGAGAGATTGATCATGGACTACCCTACTTGTCCTGATTTTGCTGAGGCCTATACTGCGTTGTCGAGGGACCCTCCTGTCCTGTTGAGGGATTTTGGATCATCGATAAATACCTATTCCGGGGCTCTCGCTTGTGTGTGCCCAACACCTCATATCGTGATTATTTAGTATGGGAACTACACGCCGGGGGTGCCGCCGGCCATTTTGGGCGAGATAAGTCGATTGCTATGGTAGAGGATCGTTTCTATTGGCCGAGCTTGAAGAAAGACGTAGCTCGCATAGTCCGACACTGTCGTGTATGCCAAACGGCCAAGGGAACGAAGCAGAACACGGGCTTATACACTCCTTTATCCGTTCCCCATCGTCCTTGGGAGGACATTAGTATGGACTTCATGCTGGGGCTTCCGCGCACTCTGCGGAAGCATGATTCTATCTTTGTAGTGGTCGACCGGTTCTCTAAGATGACACATTTTATCGCATGTAGGAAGACTTTCGACGCGCCCCACGTCGCAGCCCTATTTATGAGTGAGGTCTTTAGATTACACGGTCTCCCAAAGTCCATCGTGTCCGATCGAGACGTGCGGTTCGTTAGCTATTTTTGGAAGACGTTATGGCGAAAAACAGGAACTACCCTTAAATTTTCATCCGCATACCACCCTCAGACGGACGGGCAGACTGAGGTGGTGAATAGAAGTTTGGGTAACCTGCTGAGGTGTTTAGTTGGAGAGCATGCTTCTAGTTGGGACTCGGTGCTCCCTATAGCGGAGTTTGCATATAACAGTTCCATCAATAGGTCGACTGGTCTGAGTCCGTTTCAGGTCGTATCCGGTTATGACCCTAGGAAGCCTATTGATCTTATACCTGTCCCGACTGAGTCACGTCCTAGTGAGTCTGCGGAGTCCTTCACGCGTCATTTGCATGAGTTGCATGAGTCCGTCAGGCGAAAAATCAATTTAAGCAACGAACATTATAAAGAACAGGCAGACAGACATAGGCGGGAGAAACATTTTCTGGTTGGCGAGCAGGTGATGGTTCGAGTTCGTGCGGAGCGGCTCCCTCAGGGGCCTGCTAAGAAATTAAGCGCCAGGCGAATTGGGCCCTACACTGTTTTGAGGCGGATCGGGTTGAATGCCTACGAGCTGAACATTCCTACGAGCATGGGTATCCACCCCGTGTTCAATGTTGAGGACCTGACGCCCTACTTCCCACCTCACGAGTACTCTGACCCCTACCTTGGCGGCCCTCCTGACCCTCCACCATCATCCCTTTTCCCCACCACCCAGCCTCCACTTGATTACCACTTCCCCAGGAGTTCACCACCATTGGCTTCACCGGCGGCACCACCACCATCGCCGGACCACTTTTCCCGAGAGCAGAGGGTCGAGCAGATTACAGAGATCATTGCGCATGAGTTCGTCCCCGCCGCGGATGGACTCGCGTGCCGCTACTTGGTTCGCTGGGTGGGACGTTCTTCTTCCGACGACACTTGGATTGCTGCTGCTGAGCTTGATCAACTCGCCCCCGGACTTCGACTACAGTACGATCGTCTCCATTCATCGGAGATGAAGGCTTTTCAGTCGGGGGGAGTTGATGGGGGACCATCGAGCGCAACTCGGCGCAAGGCGGGCCCCACCTTCGTATATTCGCGCCGACGGACTTGATCGAACCGGCGATCCGTTGCCACGGATGCGTCCGGCTCGTCGTTTAGAGTCATTTTCATATATAGCTTTATGTATTTCGGATATTATTTTATATAGTTTTGGGAACGGAACCGCCGGCCAATCATAGCCGTCGATTCCGGGTGCCCTAGTATTGCTTTCTTATAAATAGGAGTCTTAGGGTGGCTGAAATTCTCATTGCTGAAGTTTGGAGAGATCTTCTTCCTTGCTTCCGGTGATCCTTCCGCGGTGCCGACGCCGTGGAGCCCGTGGTGCCGACTCCATTGGGTAAGTATCCTTCTCTCCTTCCTCCTCCCTAGCCGCCCATCTCCCTGGCATCCCATAGCCGCCGCCCCTACCAAAAACCCCAGGCGCTGCCTCCTACTCAACCCCAGCCGCCGCCCCTACCAAAGCTCCAGTCGCTGCCCCTACACAACCCCAGCCGCCTCCCCCTCTTCAGCCCGCTACCGCCACCTCCCTGCTGCCTACAACCCCTCGCCACCAGCCCTCCAGCGCCGCCAGCCACCCCCTCCAACAGCAGCCCTGCCGCCCCTGCCCAATCTCCCCCTTTTCTGTCCTAACCGGCCAGATCTGTCCAGAACCTGTCCCGAACCCCCGATCCAGCCCATAAACGCTCCGATCTTCGCCGCCTACCTTCCCCACTCGTGGATCCACCTTCCCCCTTGCCCGATCTAGCCGTACACCACCCGGAAGCCCTCATTCCCCTCCTAAATTTCAGTTTATGTGATTCACAGCCCTAAGTAATTTTAATTCCAGATTTTGTAATCGTGATTTGTAAGGATTTATGGTTTTGGTATAAAATATTGTGCATGTTGTGGTTCTCTTGCTTGAAGGAATTATAGCCCGTTGTGTTTGCTCGTAAACCTCTTACTTTGCAGGACGCTTAATTCGTCGCGCGCTTATTGTAGCTCTCCGTGCGGAGGAACTCTATTGCCAAACGCTCAAAGAAACATGTTTACTTTCTTTATGAATGAATGCAATGTTATTATTTTGTTATGTTGCTCACGTTGATTAATTCGCCTGTTCATTGGTGTCTTGCATACAGTCATCGGTTAGATCGAGTCCATTCCCTCACGTCACTAGTTTAAGCCCCCAATACACAGCCTACCCTACATCACATCTCTTTACATAGAAATCAACAAGCCATAAACCATGAAAGAAACATACAGAAAAGCATTTATCTATGTTTTCATGACAAGATAAGATCTCTAAAAAGTAAACTCCGTAGATACATCAGAGTAATGAGTTATAAAACAACCGAATTTCATAAATAATCATACTCCAAGGCATGAAAATTTAACTTAAAAACGCTCATCACATCTACTAATCAATTGCATTATCCAATCTTTCTTATTTCTTAATGAATTTTACGATCAATTTCGGAATGATGTGTTTGTTTGAGCTCGGCTTCTTTATATGTTTTTTTATCTTTGAATTCATCTTTTTAAAATTTGTATTCAAGGCTATTTCTAAATTTGTACTCCTATACCCTTGTCGGTCACTAGCCTTGATAAAAAGATTAAGTGTTGATGTTAGGTTGACAACCAATCATAAATGTTGGAACCACGAAAATGAGTTCCTAATGTTCGGACCTGGGGGTGAACGAAGGCTACTGGTTTAGTGGTCGACCCGGATGAAACACGGCGAGAAGAGGCTAGAGAACATAAGAAACAACTCCGAACTACCTACAAACAAGACCCGCGTGCTGCAGCGAGGAGGTCTCACCACACACCCGAAAGTCTATTGGAACTTCCTCTTCTAAAGTCAATGCTGAGCTTGACACAAGAGAGGCGGACACTGAACTCGCCCACCATAGGGGGAAAGGTGTCTTCTACTTGTGTCTTGGGGTCCTATTTATAGGCAAATCAAAGGGGGAGGGGGAGGGGGTATGGTCTACAGATAGCCTCTCCCGCCTTAACCAAAATGCTATTCACAAGCATAATTGGTCTGCGAATAGTTGCCCTCGACGAGGTGAAAATTCTGAGCTCGTCCCTGCTGGGCGAGGTTTTCTGAGCTTGCCCTTGCTGGGCTAGGTGGTCTGAGCTCGCCCCTGCTGGGCGAGGTCTTCTGAGCTTGCTCATGTTGAGCAAGGTCTTCTAAAGTGTCCTTCTTAGATATTTCTGATCTCGACGAAAAAATATGTTAAATTAATTGAAATAAAGCCAAATTAAACTAATGAATAAAAATGAGGATTTATAAAGTTAACCAAAATAGTTAGGATAAATCTCTTGATACGAAGATGATCAGCTAAATTATACCTTTCTTTAAGGATTGCCGCATGAATAACTTATATTCCACTCCATAACTCGATTTTTAACCAACGGCTCTGTTTAAGAGGCAAATACTATACAAAATCCACTACAAAAAGGTTTAATCACCTCAAAATAATTTGATTTATCCTCCAAAAAATCTTCTAGTCAAATATCTAGCTCAGAGAAGTTTCCTTAAAGATATCCACCCAAACTAGGTATGTGTGAGACATTTCCCTTTAAGAGTGACTCAATGTTTGCAACACATAACTCTTAACAGTTATCTCATGCCTCTAAACCCTTGGTGGTTAAATCTTGTACCTCATGAATGATCATGCTTCTTGACACTTGAGTCGTTCAATCAAATACATTCTTAAAAGTCCAGCATATGTAGGTGTGTCTTTCTACATATGACTGCCCAATCTGCTGACATATCTGATAAGAGGCAATATTTTACTACCAATCAGACTTCCTAAAAATCAGTGCATTACGCTTTGGCTTTGGTGAATAGGATCATCAAATTGACCAAGGGAGACATAACCATGGGATAGCTATTGGGTCAATCATCCTTACAAATAAAATTCACAAAAAAAAATCAAAACTTAGAGCAAGTCCTTACTTAAGGATTTTTTAGGGTTAATTACCGGACCTCCCCTGGGAGTTTGCATAATTACAGGTCGCACCCCTCTATCTTTTGAAATTACATTTACCTCCCCTCTAAGTTTCACCAGTTTACAAAAATCCCCTTCCATTAGAAATATGGATGGAAAATGATAAAATCAGTCAAATTACTTTATGATATTTCAATTTTATCCTTTTAGTGCTTTAAATATCTGGGATCGATAATTCAAAAATATGGAGGTGTAGATAAAGATGTGATAAATAGAATCCAAGCAGGTTGGTTGAAGTGGAGAGGCGTGTCTGGGATCTTATGTGATCGTTAAGTACCATTGAAACTAAAAGGCAAGTTTTACCATACTGCAATTAGGCCAGCAAAACTCTACAGTTCTGAGTGTTGGGCAGTGAATGGTGTACATGACAAAAAATGGGAGTTGCGGAGATGAGAATGCTTAGGTGGATGTGTGGTCACACAAGACTGGATAAAATTAGGAATGAATGTATCAGGGATAAGACAGGAGTGGTGCCAATTGTGGAGAAGATGCGAGAAGCTCGTTTAAGATGGTTTGGACATGTATATAGGAGACCATTAGAGGCACATGTTAGGTGTTGTGAGAGTTTAGTCACTAGACATGTTAAACGGGGGAGGGGTAGACCAAAAAAGACTTGGAATGAAACTATAAGGAAAGACATGATGTACTTAGGCATTAGTGAGACTATGATTAAAGATAGGGCGCAATGGCGACAAATGATCCATATAGCCGACCCCACTATGGTGGGATATTGAGTGGTGTTGTTATATTTCAATTTTATCCTTTTACGATTATTTTAGATTCATTACAAAGGGTAAAATGTAACGCACATTTTTCAATGTAGAGTTATTACAAAGGATAAAATTGGAATATCATCAAATAATTTGGCATATTTGATCACTTCCATCTATATTTCCGAAGGAAAAGATCACACATTGCAATGTAGACATTACAAAGGGTAAAATTGATTATCATAAAATAATTTGGCTGATTTTATCATTTTTCATCCATATTTCTAACGGGGCATTTTTGTAAACTAGGGAAACTTAGGGAGGTAAATATAATTTCGAAAGATAGAGGGGTGCAATCTGTAATTATGCAAACTCCCAGGGGAAGTCCTGATAATTAACCCTTTTTTTATTCAGAGAAGGGATGCAATTATCCATGTGGTCTTGCTCCCCCAATGGAAGTGGAAGAGGTGTGAAGGTACATTGAGATTGAAGATTACTTCCAATTTTTCAAATTGATAATTCTATTTACAAAGCAATTGGCAAGGAATTGAATCTATGCACATAACCCAATCTTCCTTTTGTGGCCTAAAGGCTCACTTGGTTGCTAGTAGAAGAAACCTGGTCAAAGGGAAAAATAAGATCTTTCGGGTGAATTTGCTATATGTTATACGTAATTTTTTAGAATAAATTAACATTTTTTAACAAAATAATAAATAAAATTCTATATGGACAAACATATGAATATGAGTATTATTGTACTCAGTTGATATAACAAACAAGTTGAGAACTATTCTACTGGGCTGAGAGGGCGAGTGCTCACCACTAAACAATTTTCAAATTAATAATAGCGAGCAATAGATGCCTTTTTCCATAACTTGTAAATATTACAAATAGATAAGAAGTTCATGACACACATGAATCAACAGTACCACAAATTTTGATAACAAAAGATAATAAAAATAGGTGAAGATAATGGTAATAGATGCAACTGTAACATCATCATTGACATCTTATTTACCACAACTTATATTGACAACAGTATAAAACAACAACAAACTATCAGGGGTAGTCCCATAGAAATAACCACATAAAAATTAGCTCGTCCAGCGCCTAAGAAGCCCCCAACAGCTTCTTGATATCCTTCTGAAATGGTAAAACAAATAACTATATTAACTACCATACTGCAGCAACATCTAGACAGTTATATTTTTCCAAAGAGCAAAACAATTTAAATGATATTAGCTAAACAATTCTGTAGGATAGAGCGCTTATTAACTGTTCCAAAAGCCTGGACTGATGAAAAGGGCGCTACTTTTTTCCTTTAAGGAAGTAGCAAAGCACCACGGGTCAAGTGAAGGAACGTTGGACCCAACAAATTCAATATAATTAATTTTCAAAACAACTATCGGTATCCCCGAATGAGTTATTACCTCGATGCTCAGTGGAGAGGTGGTCGGAGCATAGCGATCCACGACATTCCCTTTTTTATCAACCAAGAATTTGGTGAAATTCCACTTGATTCCATCACCAAAAATTCCGCCTTTACTTGATTTGAGGAACCTGTAGATGGGAGCAGCGCTTTCCCCATTGACATCAACCTAAGTGGACAGAAAACGTTATTTTCTTTCATACAGAACGGAGAAGTATCTAATGCATAATCTTCATCATTAATACAAACTGCCATGAAAGTTTGACCCTATATATACATAATCTTCATCAACCATTGATCTTCTTTTATTTCAAATGAAACATATCACTCAAAATAACTGATTTTAATAAAATTTTCATCATACTGAATCCATCAAAATGAAAATGAAGGCAGTTCTGGTTTTCTACTTGGATCAGATTGGAGCAGCTATAGTAACAAATGGAATCGTGACTACCCAAACGCTAGCTTAGTAGTTGCACTTTTTATTAACACTACATAATTGGCTTGCAAGCATTCATTATCACCATCTTATCCTGAGGCCATGCAATTGCTAGATTAACATAGAATAGTAGTAATAGGAAAAAGGAGAAAAAAAAGGAAAGCTTAAGCTTAACTAATAGATAATTGTTGGCAAGCATTCATTACCAGCATCTTATCCCAAGGTCATTCAATTGATATATTATCAACATGGAAGGGTAATAGTAGGAGGGGTGGGGTGGGGAATGGAAAGCATAAGCTTGCTGATAAGTTGCACCAAATCAACCAGACCTCAACCTAAAATCAGTGCAAATTATATTTACCTTGTCAAAAATGGGATATTCAGCTTTGAAGCGCGTGCAAGCGAATTCAACAATCTCCTCATTGCTACCTGGCTCTTGACCTCCAAACTGATTGCATGGGAAAGCCAAAATCTCCAGACCTACATATCAAATTATGCATAAGAAAGGATTGTGAATAAACACCAGTAAATTCCAAATATTTTACATAAAAGCCAGCAGAAACCCATAGGATATAACATGTTGCATGTGATTTTCTTGGAAACCAGAATTTATTAAGTAAACTAATCAGATGAGATTAACCATCTGACCAAAAATGATCGGCATACAAATACAATTAGACTTTACAACTGCCTTAACAGTACATGCATCTTGAATTTTTTATCACTAGCAGAGTAGGCATGGTCCTACTTACACAGTGTCTGAATGACAGGCGGCAGAAAGCCAAATGCCACATGTATTCGGTTTTCAGCAGCTGCACAATTTTGTGCTATGTCAAAAAAATTTCATTTTCTTTTTTAATTTCCTATCTAAATTATTTTCTTTATTTTATTTTACTTTATTTTACTCATTGATCATTTTAGGAAATGTAAATTATATCATTAGCATTGAAGTAGGAGCTGGCGAGGAGGAATATGTCGAGGAGGAAGGAGCCGCCGAGGATGAGCTGGGAAGGAGGAGTTGCGGAGGAGGCTCTGTGGAGGAGCAGAGCTGCCGAAGCTCTGCCAAGGAGCTGCCGAGCTTTGGAGTGGCGCGATGCAGAATCTTTCGGCGGGCAAGCAGTGGTCAAAGACAGAAGTGGCATGTAGCAGTAGTTTTTGGGAGGATACAAATTATATTCCGCAGGAAAACCAAATGACGAAAAACAGTTGAATTTTGAAATTAAAAAGGTTTTTAAGGGTATTTTGGGATGTGAAAGTCCCACTTTTGCCTTGCTTATAGTATAAAGATATATAGTATAGATAGATATAGATAAGGTATAAAAAAGAAACCTGCTAAAAGAAATCTTGTGGTAAATACTAGATGATTATTGAATAATCAATAACTTAATCAGACAAACCATTAAAAAAATGAAGCCTTTAAGATAAAATAAAGGGAAAAATAGTACCTTTATCCTTGTACTTCTCATACAATTGACTCATCTCAGTATAATTTGAGTTGGTTAACCCGCTGCATCAAAGAGACATTAAAAGGCTCAAATGATGTGCAAAATTGAGAAGATAATTGAAGAACTAGCTAGAAATCACTGAGAAGAAGGTTTACTACCATTGAGATGCAACGTTAACAATTAGCAGAACCTTATCCTTGTAAATGTTGAGGTCTACATCTTCTCCACGAGAATCCTACAAAGCAGAAAATAAACACACTTACATAAGAACTCAACTTATGTTCAACGCACGAGAATCCTACACGAGAATCCCAATCACTGAACTCAACTAATGTTCAACGCACATTTAACTTCCTACAGACTTTACAAAATTAGAACAAAGACAGAAAAACATGGCACTATCAGGAACTGAAATACCATTAAATATAAAAAATGAGATAAATGTAGATGAGCCGCAAGAATGCGACTAAGAAGAAAGTGTTGTATTGGGACGGGATGAATTATTGAAGATCCCAACAAGAACAGAAATTAGAGGTGTGCAAAAGAAACCGAAGAACAGAGAACCAACCTGGAACCGAACCGATCAATTTGGGTCGGTTCTAGTGGTTCCAGGTTCCGACCCAGAAACCGAATTGTAAATAATTAGCAATTGATTAGCAGTTTATGTAGCATTTAATATATATATATACATACGAGCAGCTCTGCACGGGCTTCGCCCGTTCTCGCCGACTCTTAGCGGGCTGCGCCCGCATTCGACAGTACCTGGCTGGCGACGCCGGGCTTCGCCCGCCCCCGGCCGGCTTCGCCAGCAACATATACATATGAGTATTCAAAATGACCGTAAAAAAATATACATCAATATTTTATAATTATTTTTTTCAAAAACATTTATGTTTTAACAAAAAATCATTTTAAATTATGTTATTATATTTCAAAATTAATTCTTGTAGGTCTAATGATAACCTACCATAGTAGGTCTAGGAGGTCTACTAAAAACTTTTAGATTTTATGAATTTCCATCAATATTTTTATTATAAGTATATGATGTAATTACACAAATACTCATTACATTTTATGAATTTCCATTTTTTTATGATATATGTTAAGTCATTGGAGTAAAAGAATGAGGATATATTTGGCAATTTTGAATGTTACACCAAAGACAACTTCTATATAGTAGTTAAAGATATATTGTTAATCAATAATATTTAGTAGTTAATATCAGTTTTAATTGTTTAAAGACATTAACATTAATATTATTTTTTCATGAACTTTAACCATATTTGAATGCTCCAATGATAATGTTATATATGTTAAATTTGCTTCAGATTAATAATAGTAAGTATTAATGTCTATTAACATGCAAATATTATGCTCTTATATGATTAGTACGAAGAAAATTTTAAATTCACTATACTAGTATAGTCATATTTTTTTATTATAATTTACTTGTAACTTGCTATATAATTCTACATAATATGAGTAATGAATAACGTGAAATAGGACGGCGAATAGAATCGAGAATCGAACTGAAATTTTTGGTTCGGATATGGTTCTAGGTTTCGAGTATATGGGTCGTTGCTAGTTTCAAAAAGTTGGAACCAAACCTATATGAATCAGTTATTAGTTCTAAGTAAAGACTCCAAACCGAACGAATTTACACCCCTACCAGAAATACTTAATAACATTTAGATATATTAAGCACTTAAGACATGAAGAAGTCGACTCCTAAGACTCCAAATGGTCCCAAAATCATGTTCATAAAATATAAAAAACATTTGACTCAATCTAATTTTCATGATACTATTATTAAGATGTCAATGTTACTAGAAATTAATATTAACTTTTAGGCAAAAAAAAAAACAAATTCAGTCCCTATCCTTTAGGAACTAAGAAATCAGTCCCAAACCTTTAAATTAAGATTGTGGTCCCAATTTTAATAATTCAAAGATTTTAGTCTGTACTGT
Source organism: Dactylorhiza incarnata (assembly GCA_033032865.1). Taxonomy (NCBI): domain Eukaryota; kingdom Viridiplantae; phylum Streptophyta; class Magnoliopsida; order Asparagales; family Orchidaceae; genus Dactylorhiza; species Dactylorhiza incarnata. Next base: position 1,157,775 of record JAWHQI010000109.1, on the reverse strand, counting down.
TAGCTCTAACGAAAAGGCAAATAGAAAATCTAAGAATTTTAACATTTCTAGATTTTTTTTGCATTAAATTAGACCTATAAAACCTATAAATATAAGTTATAAATAAACAATTTTACAGCAAATAAATATTTTCTCCCCTCGTCTTATGTGCTCTAAATCCTGCAACCAAGTTTTCTTACTCGCGCAACATTAACCAACAACACTAAGGCACCGTTTGGCACGGCGGTAGCAATCGTGAACGCGGTGGTTATGAGCAGTTGTTTGTGAACACGGTGGTTATAAACCGTTGTTCGTGAACGCCCGACCTCACCTAAGGAACTTCATTCACTTTTATGTTCAAAAACAGTTTTTCTTTTCCTGGCGGCAGTCATAACTATTGTCATGCCAAACATACATTCTATAGTAGAGGCGTTTTTGTCCAAACTCACCAGAGCAAAAACGAGGTGCCAAATTGAGCCTAAGGCTCCGTTTGGCACAGCGGTGGCAGACAAAAACGTGGTGGTTATGAACCGTCATTCGGGAACACCCAACCTAACCAAAGGAAGTTCATCCACTTTTATCTTCAAAACTAGTTTTATTTTCTTGGCAGTGGTGGTCGTAACCCCTGTCAAGACAAACATACATTCCATGACTGGCGTTTTTTGTCCAAACTCACGGAAGTAAAAAACTCCGCGCCAACGAAAAGTCTCCATTCACTTCAAACATCAATAAAACCGCAAGCCCTAGATCTAAAGCCTCAAATAAAGAAAGAGTTGAAGCTGAAGAAAGTACTAAACGCCTAAGCTCCCGATTTACCCAGAGAATAAGAATCCCAAATGAGGAGAAACAAAACAGATAAACAAGGGTTTGCTCAACTCACTTTCACGGTGAATTCGTGGAGGGATTTGACCGCCGGCGAATCCTTGCTCGACATATCAGCGACGTGCCGCGAAACTGCTGCTTTGGAGGGGGAGGGAGGAGATGGCAAAATAGCGGAACATCGACAGGTTTATATAGGAAAAGCTGAGAGAGCTCCGCCGTGTGAACGGAGAAAAATATGATTTCACCCACCGAGGATAAAGTCGGCCCGGTACTCGTGGCGTACGTGTAGGAGATGCTTGCTCAGAACTAGCGTGCGTGTGAACGGGGGTCGGAACTTTGGCACGTGACAGTGAGAATCCCGTTCGAACGAATGTTGCGAGCGGCTGGAGGTGCAGCCACGTGTAACATTAGACAGCTTCAATTATGTTTGGGGTGGTGGCGACAGCCGTGCCGATATAAAGAGTCGTGCGAAAATATCGTTGAGAATTGTTGTGCTGTAAAATATTAAAAATGTTTGAATAAATCTTATTTCAACGATGTTTAAAGAAATGGTATTATTTTTGGCCATTGTTAATCGTAGCCCGTATTTGAATAGTTGCACGTTGAAATTAAAAAAAAAATAAAAAACTCATGCTATTCTTTGTTTAGGGCGCTGCTATTAGCACTGCGCTTTTGTCTATTAGCACTCAGAATTTTAAAATTTTAGGGCTTATTAGCACTCAATTTTGTCTATTAGCACTCAAAAATTTAAAATTTTATGGTGTTATTTTTAATAGCCGCAAGCAGCACTTTCCTCTTAGATGCATGCCCCTACACATCTCCTCTCGCAGAAACGACGTCGTTGGAGTCGGCGGCGATGGCGTTGGCGGTGGGGACGATGGCATTTGCGGAGGCGACGATGGCGTTGGAGTTGGCGGCGACGGCGATGGCGTTGGCGGCGGCGACGATGGTGTTGGTGGCGGCGACGATGGCTTTGGCGGAGGCGACGATGGCGTTGGAGTCGGCGGCGACGACGATGGCGTTGGAGTTGGCGGCGACGACGATGGCGTTGACGGAGGCGACGATGACATTGGAGTTGGCGCCAGCGACGATGGCGTTGGCGGAGGCGACGATGGCGTTGGCGGAGGCGACGATGGCGTTGGCGGAGGCGACGATGGCGTTGGCGGAGGCGACGATGGCGTTGGAGGAGGCGACGATGGCGTTGGAGTTGGCGGCGATGGCGTTGGCGGCGGCGACAATGGTATTGGTGGCGGCGACGATGGCGTTGGCGGAGGCGACGATGGCGTTTGAGTTGGCGGCGTCGACGATGGCGTTGGCGGCGGCGACGATGGTGTTGGCGGCGGCGACGATGACGTTGGCGGCGGCGTCGAGAGTCCAACATGCTTGAGCATATACATATTTAAACTTCTTGTACTTATTGTAAAATTATTAGGTATGCAACAATATTTATATGACCTATAATAATACTATTGGGTATCCAAGGAAAGCGGAGCAAAGAATTGACAATCTATTTTTTGACATTTACTTTATAAAATGTGTTATCTTTTGAAGTGTTCGTTTACAATAGTGAAAATGATATTTTTATTATGTTAAAAAGAAATTGACAAAAAGTGCTAATAGTAATAGTGCTTTGCTAATAGACAGGTTGAGTGCAAATAGACAATCACTTAAAACTGTAAAGATATATTTGGACATATAACGGGCTCGGGGGCTTTGCGCGTGGAAACCCTAGGTATTCTGCTATATATATATAGCTGGAGGCAACGGAGAGACAGTTCCACTTTGACTTCCTCCGGATGTTTCGAGCAACCCCTCTACATTCTCAAAACAGCGCCTAGGGTTCGCTCCCCCGTCCGAAGGAAGCTGCCGCCAATCGCCTCGGTCCGTCCGGTTCCTACGCTCGCGTGAAGGAGAAGGTCCGCTACTCGATCGCGCCTAGATCTTCGAAGCCTCCGTTCGTCGTTCGTCTCGCTGTTTTTGTTCTAGTCGCTCGCGAACGACGAAGACAGAGGAAGGAGATCGCGATCCAGTCCTTCCCCGCAGCCTTCGTCCTCGCTCCTTCGCTGCCGCTCGCGAGAGAGGAGGGATCGCGCTTCCCTCTGCTCCCGCTCCGCCGCCGATCGCAAGGAGTTCGCCGGATCTAGCCTCCGTCGTCCAGATCTGCCGCCGACGCCTCCATCGTCGTGCCCTAGATCTCCCTCTCGTGCGAAGAAGACGAAGCCGCTGACCTCAAGAAAAGGAGTTCGCGCACGACCGCTGATCGTGCGCTCGACCCCTCGCGTACGATCGCTGATCGTGCGCTCTTCAGCAGCCAGTTCACGCACGAACACTGATCGTGCGCTCAGCAGTTCACGCACGATCACTGATCGTGCGCTCTTCAGCAACAGTGCACGTGCGCCACTGTTCTCCCGTGCTCCACCTCCGCTGTCCGCCTCCAGATTCCTCTCAGCCGCTGCAGTTAGTTCTCTCCCGCCACCGACGTCTCCGCTCTTGCCACAATGATGAAGGGGAACAACTTCTCGACCCCCGTTCCGATGATAAAGCTGGAGAAGTTCATGGCGACTGAGTTCAACGCCTGGAAGTTGAACACTCAGTTCGGGATGAAGTTTCTGAACGTGTTCTACACAGTTCAGTCTGATGGTGCTGAGGTCGTAGGGACTGCTGATGAGGCACAGTGGGTTTCTGATGAAGACTTCTGCAAAGACTACCTGCTCAACTGTCTGTCATCCAGCTTGGCCCAGACCTACATGAAGATGAGCACCGCAAAGGAGATCTGGGATGCGCTGCAGGAGCACTTCAGGCAGGAGGAGGACCTGTCCAAGACGCACCTAGTGGACAAGTTCCACTCTTTCAGCTTCGACGAGGAGAAAGTCATTCTCCCTCAGGTATCCGAATTTGAAAATTTAATTGATTCCTTACATAATGAGTCTATTAGTCTGCCCGATAGTTTTTTTGTGGGCACGATTGTGTATAAGTTGCCCTCCTCGTGGTACAATTTCAAAACGGAAATGTACCGCAAGAAGATGTAGGTTGGTCTGAACGACCTCAAGCGTTTCATACGCATTGAGGACAAGAACAGGACGAAGCACGCTTTGGAAGCTGTTGGCAAGCAGAAGGCTGCTGCCAACATGATTTCAAGCTCCAAGCGGCCTCCTCCCCCTCATAAGACCAAAACGTCTCGTAGTAACCCCCAGATTGCAGGCCCGAGTAAACCCTCTAAGAAATTTAAGGGTAAATGTTATAACTGCAATAAGTGGGGACACTGCGCATCTGACTGCAAGCTACCGAGGAAAGAAAGAACCCGGACACCACAAGAAGGCAACCAAGCCCATCTGGTTAGCCAAGCTGAGCCATCCGACTTTGTTGCCATGGTCGGACACGGGCAGGCCAGCACGGAGTGGTACCTGGATTATGGGGCAACGTGTCACGTTTGCAGCAATGCTAATCTTCTGACAGAGCTGAAGGATGCAAAAGAATCAGTAACTGTGGCAAATAGAGACACAACTGACGTGATAAAGGTGGGGAACGCAACTCTGCTGCTCTCCTCAGGTAAGTCTTTATTTTTAAAGAATGTTAAATTTATTCCTTCCATAGCTGCTAACTTAGTGTCTATCAGTTTATTATGTAATGCGGGTATGTCGCTTAGTTTCTGTAGCGGTAGGGTAACTCTGACAGTTAACTCGCACTATTTTGGATGTGCTTATGTCCAAAATAGGATGTACCGTCTGAGTCTAGCAAGTGAGGTAGTCCAACAAGTTCAATTGAACTTAGTTAGCCCTAGAACTTTACACGAGAGACTATGACACGTAAACTACAGAAAAATGTTCCAAGTAGCTAGAACTCACAAGATCACATTAGACACTAAGTCTCCACTTGAAAAATGCAAAGTGTGCGCTCAGACTAAGATCACTAGGAAACCTTTTGGCACGGTTACTAGGAGCACAACACCTCTTGAGCTTATACATTCTGATATTTGTGACTTTAAAAGTTTTGTCACTATAGGTGGGAGGAAGTATATGATCACGTTTATAGATGACTGCACGAGATTTTGTCATATTTCGTTCCTTAAAACTAAAGATGAAGCGTTTGAAAAGTTTTGTCTTTTCAAAACCAGGGTAGAAAACCAACTAAGCATGAAAATAAAACGTTTTAGGAGTGATAGAGGAGGAGAATATATGTCCAGTGAGTTCAGATGCTTCCTTGCTTCACAGTGCATCATAGCAGAAACCACTGCTCCTTACTCCCCCCAATCTAACGGCATAGCCGAGCGCAAGAATAGAACGTTAACAGAGATGTTGAACTCTATGCTGCTCACTGCAGGCATGCCTTCCGCTTATTGGGGCGAAGCAGTCTTGACTGCGAATCACATTCTGAATAAAGTTCCTCATGCTAAGTTAGAGGTTACTCCCTACGAGCTTTGGTTTAAGAGACCCTCGTCGTTTACTCGAGTTAAGACCTGGGGTTGTATAGCCTATGTCAGGGTTCCTGACCCTAGACGGCCTAAAGTTGGACCTAGGACCAATACTTGTGTCTACCTAGGTTGTGCTAAGGATAGTGCTACAGATAGGTTCCTTGATATTTCTAATAATATCATAATAGAATCTAGGGATGCGGTGTTCTTCGAGGATAAATTCCTCAAAGATAAGAACTTAACAATCCCAGGTATGCAAACAACTATTACTGAGGAAGATCCTGAATCAGTACCGAGCACCTCCTATTCCGTTCCGGTAGATAACTCTGGCCTAGAGTCTAGAAGGACTTCTCTAAGAGAGCGAATTCCCAGAACCTTCGGTAGTGACTTTGTGACTTATCACGTTGAGGCAGATCCATCCACCTATAAGGAAGCGATGAGATCCAGAGATTCACTACTCTGGAAAGAAGCTATAGATGAAGAGATGAATTCTCTTCTTCAGAATAACACCTGGACGTTGGTTGATAAGCCAAAAAGGGCTAAAACCGTAGGGTGTAAGTGGGTTCTGAAAAAGAAATTGAATCCTGATGGTAGCGTAGCTAAGTATAAAGCACGCCTGGTGGCTAAAGGTTTCACACAAGTCAGCGGAGTAGATTACTTTGATGTCTACTCACCCGTGTGTCACTTGGCAACCATTCGGGTTCTCCTTGCTATTGCATATATTGAGAACTTTATTGTTCATCAAATGGATGTTAAGACTGCGTTCTTGAACGGAGATCTGACCGAAGAGATCTACATGAGTCAACCTGAAGGTTTCATTGTAGACGTTCACGAAACGAAAGTCTGTAAATTACTTAAGTCTTTATACGGACTAAAGCAAGCACTGAAATTATGGCATGAGAAGTTCGACTATAGTGTAAAGAACATGGGATTCATGTCGAGTCTCTCAGATAAATGTCTTTACATACGTAATTGATCGGATAAAGTCGTCATAATATGCTTGTACGTAGATGATATGCTTATTCTAGGGTCTGATCAATCCGAAGTGGATGACGTTAAGTCAGATCTAATAAAAGAATTTAGCATTAAAGACTTAGGTGTAGCTAACACTTTACTAGGCATGCAAGTGAGCTTTGGGAAGAATGGTATCTCCCTAAGTCAAAGCCACTACATTAAGTCCATGTTGGACACGTGGGGATACAGTGCCAGTAGAGAATCTGAGACACCATACGACTACACTAACCGCCTAAAGCTCAATGAAGGAGTTATGGTTAGACAGTTAGATTATTCTAAACTGCTTGGTAGCCTCATGTATGTCATGGTCTGCACTAGACCTGACATAGCCTTTACGGTCGGCATATTGTGCAGATTCACTAGTAATCCTGGTAAAGACCACTGGAACGCCTTAGATAGGCTAATGAGATACTTAAAGCACACCCAAAAGTATGTTTTAGTTTATACTGGTCATCTTTCAGTTCTTGAAGGTTATTCTGATGCATTTTGGTGCTCAGAATTAAACGACAGCAAGTCCACTAGTGGTTTTGTATTCACACTAGGAGGAGCAGCTGTAGTCTGGAAGTCCAAGAGGCAATACTGTATTGCACTCTCTTCTATGGAATCCGAACTCTACGCTCTTGCGTCAGCAGGAGAAGAAGCCGAATGGCTGAGAGATTTGGTGATGGACATTCCTTTGTCGAGCCTGAAAATGAGTTCTGTTGCAATTTACTGCGGCAATCAGGCTACTAAAACGATTGCTACGAACTCTTTGTTCAATGGCAAAAGAAGGCATCTCAGGCTGAAACAATTCTGGTTGACCTCTCTCACAAGTCAAGGGATTATGACCCTAATTGATGTGAGATCGAAAGACAATGTTGCAGACCCCTTGACCAAAGGATTGAATAGAGCTCTCACAATAAAAACATCGGGGGAAATGTGACTAAAGTTCATAGATATATGAAACTTTCCTCCGCAGTTTATGTTTTTACAGTGAGAACCTATAGTCACAACATTCAAGCATCTAATAACAGACTGAAAACCCAAATAATTTCTTGATGAAAACCCAAGATGGTTTGATGTCGGTTATTCCGCATTTGATAACCAAACACCTCTCTCATTGTAAGTTGATTCGAGAGTTATTCAACTGGAAATTGAAAGTCGTTGTAAAAGTTAATCTAAACATTATTGGTCACAGCACATTATTCCACATTTGATAATGTTGCATGTGATGTGTGCCCACATGTGTTGGTGAGGCACATAGTGATCAGTAATGAGTAAGATAACGTGACTAGTCCTAGTTAGACTGGATGAGATGCTGACAGAGTTACTCCATCATTGCTAGAAGTGCTAAGCTCATTTAGTAAGAGCTAGTTTACTTTAAACGTCACTGCATATGTTTATGAATTCATAGAGCCTGACTCATGAAATTCCTTGCAGGCTACAGTGGAGATTATGGAGGAGAAGTTGACTTGGACATGGATGACGATGATCTACTAGATGAGTAGAATCATCAAACGTTTTAATTCATGTTGTTTTGTAATAACTATTCAGACTATGTTTGGGATAGAATCTGTGTTTTTTGGTTTGCCGTTTAGGCAAAAACCTTTTCATGTGTTAATTAGTATGATCTATCCTGAATGCTTTGTTTAGTTTGAATTATTATTTTGTCTACTCTCCAGCACCCTGAAACGTTACCGTTATTTGTCACGAATATAGGAGGAGATTGTAAAGGTATATTCGGACATATAACGAGCTCGGGGGCTTTGCGCGTGGAAACCCTAGGTATTCTGCTATATATATCTAGCTGGAGGCAACGGAGAGACAGTTCCACTTTGACTTCCTCCGAATGTTTCGAGCAACCCCTCTACAAAAGCAGCGCTTGCTAATAGCGGTGAGTGCAAATAGACAAAAACACAGTGCTTATAGCAGCGCCCTTTGTTTAACCTATCGATATTCCACCCGACGCCTCATTCCTCTTCTATGAGCCCGCTGATTTTTTCCCGTTGAAGCGCCCGACGCCTCCTTCCTCCTTCTACGAGCATGAAGCCCGCCCAACATTTCCAACTCTTAACATCTCTTCTCCAACACATAACATCCACATTCTTCTTCATCGTTTCAGATTGGAGATTCCGGATTTTCGAACTCATGTTTTTTCAGATCGGACATTAAAGTTCATAAATTCAATAATTTGTTTAGGCTAGTGTTGGGATTATGAATGTTGCTTTAGGCTATGTTTGGCGGGGCGTTTTGAAAGCTGCACGCCGCAGCTTCCTAAACCGCCCCGCCAAACAGAATTTACACCCCTGCAGTGGAAACAGCCACCGCAGAAATTGCCCTAAACAGCGATTCAGGAGTCATGATTATTTTTCACGACTCCTGGATCGCGAATCGGTCGCGATTCCCGCAGCCCTAGCGCAACGATCTCCCAGGTTCCTCTCCGAGCGGTCCTTCCTCCTCCTCTCACCTTCCAGTTCCTCTCATCGGCTCGTCCTCCTCGACGACAACATCTCCCCCTTCTTCCCGCTCCTTCCTCTCATCGGCTCGTCCTCCTCGCCGCGAATCGTCCTCGCCGCATCTTCCTCCTCCCAGTTCTTCCCGCTAGCGGCCCTTCGTCGTCCTCATCAGTTTTCGATGACAACATCTCAGCGGCCCCTCCTCCTCTTCCTCCTCCCAGTTCGTCTCTGCGGCCGAATAAGCTCCATGGTTTGTCTTCCCCTTCCCAGTTCTTCCCAGCAGCCATTTTGGGTCTTTCCAATTTCTTCATAAATGTTATTTCTTCAAATTTCTTCAAATTTCTTGTTATGGATGTTATTCTTCAGGCATTATAATTTCTTGTTGTGGTTATTACTTGTTATGAATGTTTTGGATCCATTCAAATGTTGTGTTATTATCCGTTTTGAATGTTATAATGTTGTTTGGATCCATTCATAATGTTGCAAATGTACTTTATAAATGTTGCAAATGTTAGGATCCATTCATAATGTTGGAAATGTTAGGATCCATTCATAATGTTGTGTTAATTTTATTTGGATTGTTTTTTTATGTTTGGTAATTTATATGGTAATATCAAAAGATGGTGGGATATCGGCCAACTGGGAGTCAACTCATGTTCTTATATTCTGCGATCTTTGTATCCGAGAGATAGATTTAGGGAATAGACCAACCACTCATTTCAATAAAGAGGGTTGGTATGAAACATTAAGGGTTTTAATTTTGTAAACTATATTACCTATAAAATTATATAATTGATTAATTACATTACTATTTTACTATGCAGTTGAAGTTCGATGACCGAAAGCGTTGATGCTGTTCGAGGCGGATCACATTTACGAGTTTTGTCTTGAAAAAACCTATTAATTAGTGTGTTTTATTTTATGGTAGAATATCAAAGTGCTTACTATTTATGTACACTAAGTTAATTTATTATAATTAATTGTTGTTTATCTCTAATTTTAAAAAAAAATTCAAAACGCACAGTTGTTTTGTCGAACAGCTTAACAGTTTCTCCGTTTGAAACAGTACTGCAACAACTGTTCTTCCAAACAGATTCACAGATTCAGACACCACTCTGCAGAACAGCTGATTATTCCACCACTGCTTCCCCCCACTGCTTCTCCAGTCGCTACAGCCGCGCCAAACAGAGCCTTAGATTTGATGATATTAACGGAGAGAAGATGCCGCAGTGGTGAAAATATCGGGAGCTAGTCCATGGAAGAGGTATTTGATAGGGTTAACTGTCATTCCTCTTCATCTATGTTCTTAGATTTTGGATTTTCCTATGGTTTTTATGTGAATTCTGGAATGAAATTTTGGGGGGTTTCATGGTCGGCAATGTAGAATGAGATTTCTCACCTCCTTTCATATGAACGTTTATGTAGAAATCTCATTCTACGTATTATGTTAGCAATGAAAAGACCTCAAAACCATCGTAATAATCTTCATCTTCACATTAGAAATCGTCATTCTTCTCCATATTATGTTAGCCGGCCATGAAAACTCACATAATAATCTGTTGTGGCCGGCTATGTAGAATAAGATTCATATTTTGTGTAATACATTTTTTGTTATAATATACTTGGGTTGGATAATAATTTCCAATGGCCTTCTTCCACTTATTTCGCTCTATTGGTAGGTTATTCGTATATGGAGGATTTTTCATCTCAAATCATCAATATGTTGGATTATGGTCCAATTTCAGTTTTACCTATGACTAGTAAAAGTAAATAGTGTTCTAATTTTCTTAATATAACATGTTATAGGATTCTTATACCTATTTTTCATATTTCTTAAGATATCAAGAATAAAATTGAAAAAACCTTTGAAAAGTTACAAGTGGATGTTGGTAGTCACTTTGACATGGACATATTATTCGTTTCTAAAGAAGAATTAGTCGAATGGGCTCGTAGTGTTGGTAGGAGTTTGGGTTATGTAGTAACAATAAAATCTTCTAAGAAGTTGAACGGGCGACCAAAACTACATTTATTTCTTGGTTGCGATAGGAGGTCAATACCGAGAAAACCAAAACAGAAAAAATTGAGTGAATAAAAGAATGAGTAGATCATCGTTAAAATGTTGTGTTGTTCATTCTCACTTAAATAGCAAAGAGAGTTCATTATTAAAAAAATGTATGATTTATACATAATATGTGAGACACAATCATAAGATCATTATTCTCAGGTAACCAATGCAGCATAATTGGGTTTGGAAATTTAAAATTATCTAAGGGATAGTTTGAGCGGGAGTTGGCAAACTTAGAAGGGAGATCCGGATAAATGGCCTTATCACTCTCTCTCTCTCTCTCTCTCTCTTATATATATATTGTTAGAAATTTTGTAAATAAACATTTATTTATAATGTTTTATTATAGCTTTTTGGTGTTTGGTGTATGGCTATTCATATATGATGAAAAGCTCCAAAACCAAAATTGGAGGGAACCCAAATTAATTGGAGAGAAACCTTTCATGAATGAAAGGATGAACCTTTAGTCCCACCTTGCTTTTTAGCTTTCTTGCCAAAGAGTTTATATATGTTTTCACACCTTCTTATTTGTTCAAAAGAACATAAGGAGAAACTATGAACCACACGCGCGCGCACGCACCGCACCGCACCGGATTCGGATTTCGGATTTCGGATTTCGGATTTCGGATTTCGGATTTCGGATTTCGGATTTCGGATTTCGGATTTCGGATTTGGGGAATAATTGAATTGAATTGTATTTTTTGTTCCAAATAGTTTCATAGCATTTTACTCAGAGATGCGTCGATTAGAATTCGGAGCTGCGTCGAATAGATTTCGACGTAGCGTCGTTTTGCCCGCTGGAGTTGTGTGGCGTCGCGCATGCGTCGATTGAACTCGACGTAGCGCATGCTCTCGCTATTCTGAGACGATCTTCTACGTGATTTCTTTTTCTTTACATTTGCATCATCAAGTGGGGGTTCGGGTGCTCTGTGCTTCTTCGGTGTCCGCGCACATCGGAGTTTCGGGATCTAGCCGGGTGTTGTACCTTGGAGGAGTGAGCATCGTTTGAAAGCCCTGCCGGAGGGTGGTGCAACTTCTTTAGGGCAGTGATCACACGCCTTACCCAGGCTCGATTCGAAACTATATATTTCTCTCTTTTATTTCTCATCCCTTCATGCAATTTATTTTATTATTGCTGATCATATATATTTGTATAGATCTACTGTTTTTCTGTAAAAGTTTTAAAAAATGAAATTATAGTATTTTGTATACTAATATAGGAATATAATAGAAATATTCCAACATATATATATATAGGGGCATTTATCGGGACCTCCCCTCTAAGTTTAAAAAATTACAGATTGCACCCCTCTTATTATTGAAATTACAAAAACCTCCCCTGAATGTTACAAAACAAAACATTTATCAACCCTGAAGTTCACATTTCATAACATCCATTCCAATAAAGACTAGGAATGAAACTATAAGGAAAGACATGATGTACTTAGGCTTTAGTTAGATTATGACCAAAGATAGGGCACACTGGTGACAAAGGATCCATATAGCCGACTCCATTATAGTGCGATAAAGGCTTGAGTGTTGTTGTACTTGTGACAAATTTTGTGTCCGAGCTTCTGGTAGAGATCGTGATTTGGGATTAACGGGATCTTGACACATGGCGAGCATTTATATTTAAATATAAATATATTTTGGGATTAAAGGGAGCTTGTTGGGTATGTAACTTCTCTGGCAACCCGTGCAACTACTATCACTGTTGGAAGGAGGCTGGAATATGAGAGTTTCTTCTCTCTTCCTTTTTCCTTTTATTCAACTAGTTTGGAAGTCATCTGAGCCTTTGGTTTTATACCCTGCTTCTCTTTCTCTTTGCTCATCTAACTCTCTTAGGATCTGTTTAACATAATATTGTCAAATTTCATCTTCAATTTCTTGATAATTAATGATTTGCTTCAAGTGCACGAGTGATTCACTAAAGTGCATGAGTTATCCATGTAATGAAAGAAAAGAGAAGATACAAATGCAAATGATAGTAGTAGTGCACCTCTCTCTCTATTATTGTAACGAGCAGCGACCTGTCGCGCTCGACTTCTAAGTACCTAATTGTAACCCCCCGGAAGATAGTGGAGTTTGGTCGGCACAGCTCCGACCGCGTGGTTTTCTTACCCTTTTCGGGTTTTCCACGTTAAAAAATCTCTGTGTACTCAACGAATCTCTCTTTGACTGTTTGCGCGCTCGGTTCGCTTCCGAGCTAAGGTTGTTCAATTCGACTGGTCTACCAGAGCACCCGAGCGACCCGCAACAGTTTGGCGCCGTCTGTGGGAAACGATTCTCAAAACTCTGCAAAGACTCACTGAAGGAAGCGCTTCGCCACCAATTGTAACGGCAAGAAAAAGTGCTCGCACTACTGAAGGATCAATCCCGGAGGGACGCGTCGACCCAACTCCCTCCCACTCGCTTATCAATGCGCCTCTCGCAGAAGAGGCAGTGCATGCGCCCGCAGTAATACTGGAAGGGCGCATGCGGCAGATGGAAGAACAACAAGCTGAGATGCTGTCTCTTGTAAGAAATCTCGGGGCTCCTCGAGTTCCCGTTCAACCGCCAGCGTTGAACGTTCCGCCGCCCCCAGCTCCGAGTCATGCCCCGAATGAGGAGGCCGTTCGAGAGGAAGAAGCCTCAGAAGAATTCTCCGACGCAGCATGCTCCGCCCATCCTGCTCCGCCAGCCAGAGGCCCAGGAGCTGACCACCATCACCATCTCCCAGGAAGAGATGTCCCTGGCCGAGCAGTAGAAATAACCACACGAGAAGAAATACGTGATATGATAGAGGAAGAATACATCCAGGCGGGGCGACGCGCAGCTCTCGCTCGCCGTCCCGCACACCACGGCTCCCCACTGTCGCCTCAAGTCCTAGCTCATCCAGTTCTGAATGGTTTCAAGCTTCCCAACATCGAGACATTCGATGGGACGGACGATCCGTTGGAACATGTCAATCACTTCACCACCATCATGAGGATTTATAGTGCCCCTGATCAAACATGAAATGGCGCGGCACTCGCCGTCCGAAATGGCGCGGCACTCGCCGCGCCAAGGGGGCGCGACACTCGTCGCGCCAAGGGGGTGCTGCACTGCCGCACCCATGCTCAATTAGAAGGGGTGGGGCATTGCCGCACCCCTGCCTAATTAAAGGGGGTGCGACATTGCCGCACCCCTGCCTATATAAAGGGGGTACGACATTGCCGCACCCCCTCCCAATTGGTGGGGGTTGACCAAGTCAACACCAATTTTGGGTGCTGACTTGGTCAACATCCATGTGGCACTCCCCAATTGGGGAGTGCCCCACTCCCCAATTGTGGGAGTGCCCCACTCCCCAATTGGGGAGTCCCCAATTGGGGAACTCCCCAATTGGGGAGTGCCCCACTCCCCAATTGGGGAGTGCCCCACTCCCCAATTGGGGAGTTCACGTAACTCCCCAATGGGGAGTTACGTGAATAACACTCATGTTATTCATTTAACTCCCCAAAGGGGAGTTACGTGAATCGTGCTCCCGGACGCCTCAGCTTTGAGGTATTCTCGCTGTCGCACGGTGAACATCTCAACGTTCATCGCGCTCAGAGCACTGGCCAAAGTACACGCCAGAACCTTATTCTTGCATTAATATTATCCTTGCAGAGCAGTATTCTTACGGAACATTAATCTTACGGAATATTATTCGTCGCGCGCTCAGAACGTTTCCACGCTCTGAACGCACTCAGAACGCTCCCGTGTTCGTTGCGCGCTCAGAACGCTCGCGTGTTCATTGCACGCTCAGAACGCTCGCGTGTTCGTTGCGCGCTCAGAACGCTCGCGTGTTCGTTGCGCGCTCAGAACGCTCGCGTGTTCGTTGCGCGCTCAGAACGCTCGCGTGTTCGTTGCGCGCTCAGAACGCTCGCGTATTCGTTGCGCGCTCAGAACGCTCTCGTGTTTGTTGCGCGCTCAGAACGCTTCTGAGCGCGCTCATAGCACTTTCATATTTCGGGCACGCTCATTTTTTGTCTTTCTAATTTCTCATATTGCAGGAACGCCTTGTCGCTTTTTTGCCTTCAACAAAGCTGCCCGAACTGCCCGAGGGGCGTGACGATCATTTACGAAAAATGGCGATCCATGTGCTCCGAACCGGAAAACGTGATTCGTCCGCCAGGTGGTTACGGCGAAATTACCGGGCTTTCCTTGGCCAAACCAATAAAAGGAGCTCAGAGCCTTCATTTGAGGGGACCTTGCCTTCTACACTCGAGAGAGCTTCTTGAATATACATAATATGTAAGACAATCATAAGAGAGTCCATCTGAAAGCACATTCTTATGCAAGAAGAATAGATAAGAAAGAGGGAGAGTTTGTATAACAGATGTACAATTATGTAATTATGTAAGATGAGCATTTAAATTTATGAGTTGATAATTTTTTTTTAAAATCAGGTTTCAATTAACAATGGGTGCGGCAAGCCAAATTTCAAGTTGCGGTTAAAAATTTTCAAATTGCGGCTAACAATCATCTTATTTATTTGAGATAACAATAGTAACAAGTTTTAAGTTTGTTTAGTACTTTCATGTGAGAACAACATACTATTGTTTCGTGTCATTGTAGAACATGAACGTAGAACGCACGGCAATTACGGCAAAGAAAGATGCAATGTGCTCGATGAGATTGTCATAGTAACATATGTTGGGCAGAGCTGAAATGGTTCCAAATTGTTTCAAGCTCCACTAAAATAAGGAATTGAACCATGCATTAATAATTTATCAAGTTAAAACTTGAGCCTTGGTTGGCTTTACCGATTCTAATTTCAATATATTATTTGAAACCATGATGCCAAAGGTTCAAATTAAACAAAAATCAAAACTAAATTATTCACAATTGGTTCCATCAAATTCTACGTAGAAAAGACAGAAGAGAAACAAAAGTGAAACAAAAGCATTGCAAGCATTCAATTGTTGCGGCTCATGTTACTTGGAGCAAGTGTAGATTAAGGCACGATCATTCTAAAATTATGTGATTGCCACATTGACATGGTTCCATTTGTTTCAAGCACCAGTAACATTTGGATTTTAACCAAGCAATAACAATTCATCAAATTAAAACTTGTTGCTCAACTGATTTCGATTTCAGCATAATTTTTAAAACCATTATATCAACAATCCAAATTCTACAAAAATCAAAACTAAATTTTTAGTTATTTATACGGTCAAAAGAAAATTACGAGCAAATAAAGAAGAGAGACACTTAGGAGCACTACAATTCATACAATCTACGACAAGCAAGGAGCAACCAGTCTTCAATGAGTAAAAATCAACGCGCAACCAGTCTTCAATGAGTAAAAATCAACGCGCAACTTCATGCAACCAATCTCTAACAAATGAAACAAAACTTTAGGGCACAATCGCTCGTCTACAAAGCAAATACTTGGGGCAGCTGGAGATTAGGGCAAGGCACAATTGCTCTAGTCTACAAAGCAAATACTTGGCGCATCTGAAGATTAGGGCACAATTGCTCTAATCAACAAAGCAAATAGTTGGGAAAGATACAGATTAGGCCACAATTGCTCTAATCCACAAAGCAAATACTTGGGGAAGCTGGAGATTAAAGCACAATTTCTCTAATCTACAAAGCAAATACTTGGAGCAGCTGAAAATTAGGGCACAATTGCTCTAATCAACAAAGCAAATTCTTGCCTGGCAGACAAATAATCCAACTTTTGGTGATAACATAAACGTTGATACACTACTTAGAACCTACATTTCTTTTATAATTTTATGCATGTCTATAGATTTTTTTTCTAGGAGTGTATATAAACAAGTAGTATTCTGCTCTAATTCAATCAAGCAAATAATTTCAAAATCATTTGAAATTTATTGCTTGGAATTACAAATCAGATCCAAATAATAATATGTGATGAATCTGTAATCAAACGATTGAAACTACAATGTTATAAGATTTAAACTGAACCGATTAATTTATCAACGGACGGATTCATTAACGGTTGCAATTTGGAGATGGAAAACGTACTTCAAATCAAGGAAATTTTGAGCAATTAAGGTCATAGAGAAGGCAATTTACTTTCATTTGGATTTGTTAGGCATTAATTGGACTTTGGAATCACATTTTTATAGTCGGACGGCTGAGATGAGACGGCTCAGTAATGGTTTACAATTACGGAGGAAGAGGGCATTCATGAAGAGCCTAGCAATGGCGAATCTAGCCAGAGAAGAAGGGAGAGACGTTCTGAAAGCGATTATCTATTTAGCCGTCCTCAATGTTTATTTACAAGACACGAGAATTCTGCAAATTCATTCAACAAATTAACACGTAAAAGAAAATATTATACGGAATTTAAATTGACAGAGAACTGCGGAAAATTCAGATCAAAAGAAAGAAAAGAAGACTGTCTTAAAGATGTTTGTAACGTAAGAACAATAATAAAATGAAAAACAATCGCCCGTTTAGTTCCAACTTCAACCAAATCTTCAGTAAAAAAAAGATGCGATTGCTTTACATCGGAGAACCAACGCACAACCTAAATCCACAAACAACCCATAGAGCCCCTACGCCGCACGCGAACAGCCAAACATACCAAGGAACAGAGAGAAGAATCCGGCAGCGTGAGAAGGATCAACCTCCAAATCCATAAAGAGTACGTCCCTGGCGCTTGAGGGAGTAGACGACGTCCATGGCGGTGACGGTTTTGCGCCGGGCATGCTCGGTGTAGGTGACGGCGTCACGGATGACGTTTTCAAGAAAGATCTTGAGCACTCCGCGGGTCTCCTCATAAATCAGACCGCTGATTCGCTTCACGCCTCCTCGGCGTGCCAGGCGGCGGATCGCCGGCTTGGTGATTCCCTGGATGTTGTCGCGTAGGACCTTCCGGTGGCGCTTCGCTCCGCCCTTGCCCAGTCCCTTGCCTCCCTTTCCGCGTCCAGACATCGTCGGAGCTACTTCTTGATTCTCTTAGACGGAAGAAGATGGCCGGAGAATTGTCCCGCCGTTGATCAAGACGATGATGAAAGGACTGGACTGGTGGGTGCTTTTAAAGCAACCGCGAAGCGGGAAAATTTCGGGTCCAGACGGGCGGGAAAAGGGAAAGGATGGGGGAGACAGCGGCAGAGGGAGTAATTTTCCAGCGCTGGATTAAGTATGGACGGTTGCGATGGATTTCATACAGGGGTTGCGGATCGGTGATCTGGCATTATATATATAAATAATCTTGTAAACTTGAACGGCTGAGACAGAAAGCAAGCGGGGCCACCGAATCATCCCTATGATGCTAGAAATTTGGGAATTATTATGTAATGATAATTTTATTTAATATTTGATTTTATTAAATAATCGGTTTTATGTTACAACGATTTTATTTAATAACTTATTTTATTTAATAACTTATTTTATTCTAGCATGTAAGAATTGTGTTCGATCTTGTTCATTTGGACAAAATCAGCGTCGTATAATAAGAATTGGTGGTCATTTTTTGTTGAATTTTGACTTTCAAATCTAACTATGAAACTTCAAGACGTACGAAGAATTTTAGGCTTCTCAAGATGACCACTTCTTTTTGCATGAACACTGCGAAGAAACATTGGAGCAATAATCCCAAAATATGAGAAGGATGGTCAAAAGCAAGAGGGTAATCATCTTTGGAGGAGATTATGGCTTCATCTGTCTAATCTTGTTTGCATGCTCTAATTGCAAGGGTAATCACGGATATTATTTTTTCCAAAACGCCGCCACAATCATGCATGTGTGATCAAGTGTTATAGCCGTCGTAAACATTATGACCCCAGAAAATGAAATTTAGGTCGAAAAATGTTATCACAAAAACCGCAAACGCAAGTAAACCGGTCATGTTTTTCACCTCATTTCTACACAACAACCCCTCAAATGCCACGGCTGGCCCAGAAGAAGCCTAAGGGTCCGTTTGGCACGGCAGGGACGATCTCCATTCACTTTTATGTTCAAAAATAATTTTTTGGGTGGCAGTCATATATAGCTGTTGTCATGTTAAACACATATTTTATGACAACAACGTTTTTATCTGTAGAAAGAGTAACAAGAAAATAAAAAGTGCATTTTGTTCATCCCTCAAATAGGGTATATAAAAAGAGCGATGTAAAATGTAAATCAGTTTTGGCTATATGTAGGCCACAGTTTTTTAAAAAGAGCAATGTTAAACGCATGCCGATTTTAGCTATATGCAGGCCACGGTTAAAAAAAAAGATATCAATTTTCTTTTAAAACTTCAGAAAAAATGATTCGAGTAGTTTAATACTTCATGTATTATGTGTTTTTTCCTTCAATGCAACTGTGTCCCCAAGGAGTTTACTCGTTTGTCCGAGTCCGATGTGTCTTTAAATTACAATTGACCTAAAGCTATTCATGAGTATTTTCTACGGCGATGGCGACGGCGGCGATGATGATGATCGTGTCGTCGTCGGCGATGGCGGCGATAGCGGCGATGGCGGCGATGGTTATACTTCGGGTAGTTACGTCGCTAGTGGGGGTTCTTTGGATAACCACACCCAAATAGATGGGGTGCGGTTAGCTCCTTTAGGGATACTCCATCAATAGTTCTCCCGGATTTACTGACGAAACAGTGACATTCAACGTAACCTCGCACGCATGATATTTTACTTACTTATTTTATGAATGTTATTTTGCTTGGTGATTTATTTAGGAAAATATTAATTTGATTTTTGAATATAGTATGTAAATATGAAATTTGGCCTGCATAAATAATTTTTTGGCCTGCATATATCCGCGACCTGCATATAGCCAAAACGCAGTTCATTGATATTCGAAGTCCAATAAATTTAAGTGTCTTAGGACTGCGAATAGGAGTTTTAGATGTTTTTAGGACTCGAATAGCCATCATAGGACTGCTAATAACAACACCCATAAAAAATTGACAGTGTAGAACTAAACACGTGACCTAACACAGACACTAATAGACCGATATATTAATGTAAAACTCGAACTCTTAACATTATCCAATCTCACCAGTGCAAAAATGCAGCGCCACCGTCATAGAATGTAAATTTGGCATGCAAATGGTTACGACCGTTGACAAAAAAGAAAACTAGTATAAAACTAGATGAAGTTCACCCACTGACATTTATAATCACTGCGTTCACGATCGCCACCGCCGTGCCAAACGGAGCAACTTCTCCCAATAGAGTCTTAATGAATGTTTGAAAGATAAATATTTAAAATACAAATTATGGAAAAATTAAAATAATTAGATTTGATATTTACATAATGCATTTAACTTAGAGTCAGGGTTACAAGCCATAGAAAGATAAAAATCAGGTAAATAACTTTATGAAGGCAGACCTCAACTATATGCAGGCTGTGTAATTTGAAAATGACTATATGCAGGCCAATTCCTGAATGAGTTCAAAGCTTTCTAAGAATTTTTAGTTTGACCTGCATTTATCATTAGACTACATACAGCCAAAACTAATCAGCATATTACAGCGCCCTAAAAATAATTGGCACAAATAAAAGTAACTAAATATCTTGGCGCTCAGCTGTCAGCTCTCCCATCCTTCTTTGCCCTCTTTGGAAAAAGCTCAAAACCTTCAAGTTCAACTTCCTGGAGCAGCTTCTCCCAAAATTGCTCAAACAGGCTATGAAACTTTTCTTGAAACCAAGATCTAAGCTCAGGGCGCAGAAACCCAGGATTTTCGCTCCACATCTCCTTTAATTTAGCACGGGTATCGACCGTTCTCGGACCCTTCTTCAATGTCCTCAGAAGATCACCAACCCTCCTATGCCCCAATGCTTCAGGCCTCAGCATGCTCGACGGCGTCGCAGCCAGGAAATCCTTGGCGCTCTTCAAACACGGAAGAACATTCCCTTCGAGCAGAGCGCAGGCGAACACCGAGACCCGAAGATTTCTGTTTTCGATCGGCAAACTGAGCAAAGGGAGCTCCCAGTTATGCCGTCCAAATACGGGATTCACCCAGCAATACGTTCCGTCCGTCAAAGGTTCGTAGAACGGTTTCGGGTCCGTGAGCGGAGCGGAAAAGCAGCAGAGAGATTTAGCAAATCTTACCAGCCAATCTGATTTCACAGCAGTCACTCCGTGCATGTACGGTCTATTTTCGCGGAGAAGCTCATTGTAGACGACGAATTCTGGAGCGGTCGAAGAAACGGAGGACCGGCGATGGAGATAAACCGTGTCGTCAGAGGCGCATGATTGGTATCGCGCAGTGTGGGCTCTGTGCTCCGCCGCCGACGGCGAAATGGTCCTTATTCTCTTCGCAACCCGATCAGCCCATCCGGCGCATATAGCTTGAGCCAGAAGCTCTTCTTCATTAAGCTGTAAAGGGTGTTTGCTGTAATGTACCGACCAGGCGATCTCGACGTCCTTGAAGCTGCCATGTTCCCATGATATCCCGTGAGACGTCTTGTGCCGGCGAAATATCATCTGGAGTATTTGTTTTCGTAACTTGGACATCTCTTCCATGGTCTTCAAGTGGAAGGAATGGTTTCTGCAGAACTCGAATGGATTGTCGGCAAGCTCGAACAGCTGCAGCGCGTAAGCAATGGTTAAGGCGTCGCTTCTTGGATTGCAAAATCTAGCTCGAGACTCCTTCGCTGTGGCTTTCATCTTCTTCTTGGACATCGGTTTTTCGTCCCCGTGATTCTCGAGTTCTTGGATCCCTTCGAACTGCACGAGGAAGGGATTTGGAAAGCTTAGTGCTGCGGCTGCTGCGGCGGTGTATCCCAGCACGAGATTTGTGCGGGTGAAGCCACGCTGGTTTCTCAAAATCTGGATCGCGGTGATGATCATGCAGGAATGGCGTGGGCTCATGGGATAATGCGCCATTTCCCTCCCCAATGATGTGAGCTTGCCCTTCTCATCAAGAGCTTCAATGGCCTTCAAGCAGCGCTGGGCTTCTTCCAGTGCTGAGGCCTTGGGAGGAGTAGGGAAAGGAAAATTTTCAACCTGAAATAACAAGGTGGAGTTATCAGAACTGTTGATAATATAATCCCACATCAGAAACTCATATAGTGTTCTGCACTTAATATACTGTTAAACCACCACACTCATTTCCATTCCAAAACTCGGGTCATAAATAGGAGACGTGGGGCCTATTATAAGCACGAGTGAACCGTCTCGGTAGGCGGTGTGAGACTAATCTTTGCATGCTTTTTTTTGGTTCATGCTGGACCGTCCAACTTATACATTATAGGTTCATCGACCGGCAACCAATTGATTTTAGGTTGGATGCATAGATTCTAACAAGGAAAAAAATTATGAAACAAAGTGATTTTTTTGCTCCTTCTAATACCTTATCAATGGCCAAAGACTTCATCAGAAGAACAACACCATCAACAGGAACCTTGGAAATTTCTGGGCAGGAGAACTCGGAGAAGATATCATCTTTGCTGAAGGCAGCAGACGAATAGAGACGGAAACAATGGCCATTTCTAGTTCTCCCAGCTCTTCCAGCTCGCTGCGCAGCAGAAGCTTTACTTATCCATTGCACTTCAAAACTCGCCATCCCATTTCCATAATTATAGTTCTTAACCTTTTCCTTCCCAGTATCAACCACATATTTAATATATGGTATTGTCAAGGAAGTTTCGGCGACATTGGTGGCGACAACTACGAGTTGTTCGCCCTCAGGCACCTTCTCGAATACACGAAGCTGCCCAGAAGCCGGGAGCATCGCATAAAGGGGCAAAACATATAATGGCCTAACAGTAGCTGTACGTTTTGTGGAAGATTTTTTTTTCTGTGAAGCATATTGAACACCAGGATTTTCATCAGCAGTTACCTTCGGACTTTTTCCAGCCAGAGCCTCGAAGGAAGCCTTCAGTGAAGTGAGACACTCAGACTTTTTGAGAAAATCTAGCACTGAGCCATCGCCCTCCTGATTCTCACTCTCGATACAATTTTCATTTTTGCTATCCTCCACTGATTCGTCTGATTCGTTGTCTGACTCTGATTCCGACGAATGCTCGTCAATCACTTCAAGTTCATCCTCGTACGAAAATCTACCAGTTTGCTGATTCGGATTATTATCTTCAGCCCAAAATGCATCATCAATGTCCTTCATATCCGGGTCTGAGACTGTAGGGGTCTCATTCACCATCTTCTTTTTAATACTACTGTCACATATTTTTTGTGAAGCTTTCCTCAACTTCTTGCATAAGTACTCTACTTCCCTCTGTCCAGTGGCAAACACAAGTATGCCACCAGGGGGACGTTTCTTATGGATTGACAGTACCTTTTTATACGCCTGCTCTACATAGTCCTCTGGTGTCTTCTTCGAGAAGTGGACGGTGACTGTAAATTGCCTACCTGGAATTTCCAAAACAGGTGGTGGATGCTGAAACAATTTCTTATTGGAAACAAAATCCTCGACCCGCAGGGTAGCGCTCATCAGCACAAGCTTTAGTCCAGTAACCAAATTTTCGGGGCTAATCTTACCGCCTGAAAGTATCTTTTTATGCTGCTCCTGATATAATTCCTACCATATGTAACAATTTGTGAGCATAAAGTTTCATAGAGCAAGGGCACAGAAGTTTAGACAATGAAAAGGCAACAGAAAACTTTGATACCTTTAGTTCTTACCTGGCGTATTTTGACGATCCGAGACAGCATACCAATGAGGATATCTGTGTTCAAGCTCCTTTCATGAGCCTCATCAAGAATGATGACAGAGTACCTTTTTAATAAAAAATCACTCTGCACAAAAACAGGCAGTTCATCAATCAGCATTATGTATAATATACCCTCTAAAAAGGAAAAACTGTTAAAGGAACATTACCAACAAATTTCATAGTATCAATAATCAGAAATCGCAAATTGGAATAGAACAAGTATTTGAGACAGCAATGCAACTAGAAATCTAGGAAATATTATTCCAATAAAACAAGAACAATTAAAAACAAAGGTATTATGACTTGTAATGTTGCATTTAGGCAAACTTCCCTAAATAATTGGTGTTTGATATTTAGTCTCACATAAAGAATTCAGTATTACCTTGTACAATAAATGCTCTTGGGAATCTTCACCTGGCATCAATTGATTTTAGTATGGATGATTGGATACTAATAATCAGAATAAGGGACATAAGGTTGCTGCCTTGAGGCATAAACTAGTGCAAGGTCAAGCTTATAAAAAGGGCAGCCCGGTGCACAAAGCATCCCCGCGCAGGGAGGGACGGGGTCCCACTACAAGGGTGAAATGTAGACAAACCTTACCCTGCATTTTTACAAGAGGCTGCTTCCAAGACTATAGAGGGATTTATCACTAAGTATGACACATTACTATAGCTTAACCAGATTAGTTGCATGTAATTGTAAAATATGCAGCCGATAATTAATCAGCAAATCAGTATTTAGCAAAAGCTTGATGCTACGTAAATGTATTCTAGAATTTGGTCTTTGAACTATCCCTTTGTGTTTTTCATGTTCAAGTCATTTACACGAAACCTTCAAATGACCCCCCCCCCCCCCCCCCCATTGGGACACAAAACTGTTCAACTTTTGACAAATAACATATGAGACCCAACCATAAAATAGAACTATGCGACTACTTGTTCTTTGTGAACTCCAAATTTAAGTTTAAAAAAAGAAATATAGTAGAACATTCATTGTGCCATTATCATGTAAAAAAAAATCACTAACTGTACATGCAAAGGTTATATGAACAAAACTTCCACACACACACACAAAATACTCCTTAAGCTACTGCAAAATCACACGACATATAAACACAAGTAAATAAAAGTAGCCAAACACCTGTGCTTCTCGAAGTAAAATGCCATCAGTCATGAACTTGATTGAGCAGTTATTTCCTATCACTCGGTCGTGCCTAACTTGAAAACCAATCTCCTTCCCAAGATTGAGACCCATTTCATAAGAAACTCTCTTCGCTGTGGCAAGAACAGCCACACGGCGTGGCTGGGTAATACCAACAATTCCTTTCCTGTTGTTACTGTTGCTTGAACCATAGCCAGCTTCATATAAAAACTGCAAAATGTCATTGAAAAGGGTAAAAGGTGTAAAACAAGATCACTTTCTCCCCAAATATGGAAGATTAAGAATCGCAATAGGAGAATTTAAGAAAAAACACACCTGAGGAACCTGTGTGGTCTTACCACAACCTGTTTCTCCACATAAAATTAAAATAGGGTGCTCATTTATTGCTTCCATTATCTCCTGTTCCATCATAACAATTGGAAGATCTGTCCTTTTCTCTTCAACTTCATGTGGTCTAGAGACATGCACTACAATGGCAGGATTTCTATGGTCATTGGTGGTAAAATGCATAGGAGCCTCAAGTTTTTCAGCATATTTACTATCTTCTTCTGCTCCCTGCCACTTAGAAAAAGAGAGAAAATAAGTTCAATTTTCTCCTATTTTGAGTAAGTATGAATCAACAAAAGTTCAGAAAACTTCTAATGCACTGAACACACAAATAGTGAAAATGAGGAGAAACAAACAGCTGTTCCATAATATTCATAGCTTGTGAGAAAACACTAGCTCAGTTATTACCAAATACCAAGTGTGTGTTGAAGAAGACTAGCCAAAAGGCTTAATAGTCCATAGATCATTCCCCCTTTCTCTGCATTCCCAAAATAAGAAGCACAGTGGTGGGTCATTTCCATGCATTCCAACAATAGCCAAATGCGCTTACGGAATTTTGATGGCTGAGAGATTTAGTAAGAATTGACTCTTAGAGGGTACTTGATGCAGGACGGATGTGAAGGTAGGTGATGTAATTATGATCTAATGAAATTCTAATGTATGGGTGTGATAGTCAGTGGAGATCCTAAATGATGCAATGTTCATGCAATTGTCCAACAATTAATAATCACAATAATCTCTGAAATTAGTAATTGAGTCCACAAGCATTCACGTTTGAGATTAGGCGTTAGCAAAACAAGCAAAATCCAATTAAATGAAAGAAAGTGCTTCAATTAAACGGTAAATGAATAAATCTTGTAACACAATTGATGGGCAAAATAGTACAAATTAATATCCCAAATGATATGATGTTCACCAAATATTCAACAATATGTAATAATGACTTCAAATAAGAACTTACACAAGTACTAGGAGCCGGAAGGCTTGAATTGTGGCTGTTTTTGGACTAGACAGCACAAGGGAATTACATGCAGATTTCTGAATGAGCTGGGCCTTGAGAGGAATTTTGAGTAAGGATTTGGTGACCAGGATTGGATGGGGGAGCTAGGTATTAGGATAATAGTTGGAAGGGCTGAAATTTGGGAACATAGGGGGGAAACGGTGATTTAATGGACTAGAAGAGGCAGTCGAATGGCATAGTGGTGGGAATTGGCTGTTTGGAGAGGCCTGTAGTTGCAGGAACAGGGATTGGAGTTCTCGTTCTAGGTTCTAGGTGGATTTCTGTTTGTAGTTAGTGGATGGAAGGCGTGATGTTACCGACTGGGATCAAAGAATCGTGGTTGGGAGTGCATGAAATTGCTTGCTTGCTGGACTGGGAGGCAAGGCAAGCCATTCTAACAGAAGGAATTGCAAGAAATCATATATGGGAGGGAATTTTGTTGTTTCCGTGAGTGGGGGATGCTGGGAGGGTATTTGGGTGGGCTGGAGGAAGAGGAAAACAGTAGGAATTGTTTTTTAGTGGGTGGTTTGGCAGCTACTTCAGAAGAGTGGGCGGTTTAGTGGGAGTTTTAGGTAGTTACTGCACTGCCTGCACGAAATTAGGTAGTTACTGCTGGAATTAGGTAATTAAATGGATGATTTGGTGGTTGAAGAGGTAGTTAATTGTGGTTTTAAGTGGAGGGGTGGTCATGGGGTAGTTATGGAAGAGGGGTGGTTACTTTGGCTTCCACCAAAGATTCACGGAATTGGCACCGTGGGGAGACCACGAGAGCCTGAAAATTCTCCCCAAATTCTGCGATATCTGAAAATCAGCCCCTATGCCCCTATTTATAGATTTAGAACTTACAACAGACGGCCACAATCGTCCGAAACATAAAATAACTAAATATACATGAAATAAAATTACAAAAAATATGTAAAAATACATAAAATATAGCGTTGTCGTTCTGAACGCGGCTACCGGATAAGATCGTCCATCTGACGATCCTAACTCCGCTTCCCGCGAAAGTAGACTCAGGCGGGTTCCGATAAGGTCGGCCTGACCATGAAATGTGATCCCCCATCAGTACTTTAAGTGAGAATTTTTGTATCAGCTCGACCCTTATGTGCACAATACTAGAGGAAATTATTAACCACCTTGACCCTTCTCCCCGGAATGAATCCCAGGTTCAAAAGATAATGCATAATTAGATTCTAAATGGGTGTAAGGTTCAAAAGATCACACACTCTGGTTCCAAACCTCTGACTAATCCAAGGCTTCAAATTTTCACTTACCAATTTCAATGTCTTGGAAACAAAGCATGGGTCACCAATTTCTTACCTTTTTATCGTTCATCCTGAATCAAATAGAATAAAAGCCTTTGATCTAATACATGGTAGTTATGGACAATCCTTTGGGCGTTTGTTATGGGCCTAGCACGTAACATCGATGAATCACCGGAGGATGGGCCGGAGGCAGTAATGACGGAGACGGAAGATACTGTGAAGCCGGAACCGTAACAGCCTAGACGGGGTGTGCTCAGAAGCGGAGGATACTGTGGAGCCGAAACTGCAGTTGCCTAAGCAGGGTGTGCTTGAAGAAAGAAAGCGCTACCAATATCTCATAACAAAGAAGAATAGAGAATTACTTCTTGCATGCATTCCACTAGCCCAAGGGGACTTAAGTAAGAGATACAAGGGGTATAGAGCACATGCACTTAGAATAATATGAAGCACATGCACTTAGAATATTGTTAAAGAAATCATGTAAAAAAACCCAATAATGAAGGCCCAGCTAAGCCCACTCTCTTTGTAGATCTTTAGTCCCACATCTTAGAATGAGACTTCCTCTCCCCTCTCTTGTCATATATAAGTGTACAAATGTTTGTTGTAAAACATATAGAGAAACAAATATTTATCTTTTTCTCTCTCTCGTATTTTTCCACATAGTATCAGAGGAATATCGGTCCTAGAAATATCGCACGTTTTTTTTCTGTGGGCTCCTTGTTTTCGACGGTCACCGTTTTTGTGACCACAGCCCCTGCTCACTCCATTTGGAGTTTCCTTTTCTCCTGCTTTTTTTGAGTTGCCCCTCCTCTTTTATACCATCTTCTCTGTCGGCTGGGCCCCACAACTGCTCTGTTGACCGCACACCTCCTGCGGTCTGGTTTTCTAAACCGCTGTTGTCTTCAGCTTTGCTGCCAAAACCGCATGTTCCACTTGCCGAGATCGCAATCTCTCTGTTCGCCGCGATCTCTCTGTCCGCCGCGATCTCTCTGTTCGCCGAACCTCTTCAGATCTTCGGCCCCGCGAGACCGCGAGCTCTCCTGACCGCCGCTTTCCTGACCGCCACGAGCTCTCCTGTCTGCGAGCTCTTCTGACCGCCGCGAGCTCTCCTGCCCGCTGCGCTGCTTCTGCTCACCATTTTTTCTGTCTGCTGCCAAGCTCTCATGACCGTTGCCAAGCTCTCTTGACTACGCTCTTGGTCCTCTTCTAGCTGTCTTCAATGGCCGAGAAATAATGCTCCGTCTCTTCCGGCTCGTGTTACGGCTCCTCTTCCTGAAGTTCGCGATGAGCTTCGGATCACCACTATCTCTCTTAGTGGGAAGAAAAATTTTGTTGAATGGGTGCACTCTGTTCGTAGTGTTCTCCAGACAAAAGGTCTCCTTCATCATCTGACAAAGGCCACTCCATCTGAGCCCACTGAGGAATGACAACGTGATGACGGTCGTGTCCAATCGTGGATTCTAAATTCGATGGACAGTGAACCATATCGTATGGCTATGTATCATGAGACTGCCACAGTTATGTGGGAGAAACTGCACTCTTTTTATTCTGGCAAGGACAGCTTGCAACATCTCTTTGATCATCGCGGACCTTCGGTCTCTTGATCCAGGGGTGACTGGCGACCTCACTTCGTTTGTTGCGCGATCCAAAACTTTGGTAGAAGCCTGGCTTCAGCATCAGCCCCCTACTACCGATCTCGCTGCACAACGTACTCAGAAAGCAGCAGTTGGCATTGGGATGATGATGACACGTATTTCGCCCTACCTCCACAGCATCCGGGCTCAAATCCTCTCCTCTTCCACCATTCCCTCTTTGTCAAATGTGTGCTCCATGTTGCTAAAGGTCACACCACCTCCTGATGCTCCCGGGAACCTCTCTCCGGCTCTGCTTCGGCGGTCTTCTCCACCTCACTCTACTCCTCCATCCTCTCGTAGAGGACGCACCTCTTCTCGGGGTAAGGGTCGAAACAGTCGTGCTCCCTAAGTGTACTTACTGTGGCCGGGATGGTCATCTCGAGGCTACATGTTACCGTAAGCACGGTCTGCCACAACCTACACAGGCCTCTATTGCCATCAATACTCCCACCAACAATCACACCGACATTGATGTCTTGCGCACTCAACTCCAGCAAATTCAAGGGATGCTCAGTCGTTCCTTCAGCTCTGTTGCATTTGTCTCTGATGAAGGTATCTCCTGTCTCTCCCATAGTTCAACCTGGATTGTGGATTCCGGAGCAACACACCATATTACCCCGAAGCAACCTTCTCATTACTCAAACTCTGAACATCCTAAGTACATTACTGTGGCCAATGGGGACACCACTCCAGTTTCTGGATCAGCCGACGTGCCTCTTACTCCCTCCATCTCTCTTCGCTCGGTTCTACATGTTTCGGGCTCTCCGTTTAATCCTCTCTCTATTAGTCGTCTCACTCAGGACCTTGATTGCTATGTAACTTTTTTTGCACCTCTTTTGTTGTGCAAGATCGAAGGACGCAGACTCTCATTGGTAAAGGGCAACTATCAAATGGGCTCAACACTCTAGAACTTCCGTCCATGATTCTCTCCTCTGTTAGCACTATTGAATGGCATCAGCGCCTTGGACATGCCCCTCTTCCTATTCTCAAGAAAGCTCTTCCAGATCTCTCCCTCAACAACCACACCTGCGAGTCCTGCATCTTTAGCAAACAACGTCGTTCTTTTTTTTTCTCCTCATTGTACTCGGAGCGATGCTCATTTTATGTTAGCTCATTCTGATATTTTGGGACCTTATAAAGTAACAAGTAGCTCTGGGTGTCGTTATTTCATTACGTTTATTGATGATTACTCTCATATGATATGGTTATATTTACTTCATGATCGTTCTGAAATAACTCAAGTATTTCGTGCCTTTATTACTGAAACACGTAACAAATTCTCCACCACCGTTAAAACTATATGAATCGACAATGCGCGAGAATACACAGGTAACATGTTTACCAATCTATGTACTGAGTTTGGGATTATCCACCAAGCCTCGTGTGCATATACCCCCACAACAAAATGGGGTCGCTGAACGGAAAAATCGTCACCTCCTTGAGGTCGCTCGCTCCATAATGTTTCAAATGCAGGTTCTCAAAGTTTATTGGCATTTAGCGGTGTCCACAGCTTGTTACCCCAACAACCACATGCCCTCCTCTCTTCTCAACTTTGCAACTCCCTTTAGCCTTCTGTTTCTCTCCACCCCTCCCTTTACTCTCATACCTCGTGTCTTCGGTTGTACTTGTTATGTTCATAATCTTGGTCCGTCCACCGACAAATTTGCCTCTCGCGCTACCAAATATATGTTTGTTGGTTAGTCTCGCACTCAGAAAGGGTATGTATGTTATTCTCCTAGTGATAAGAAGGTTGTTATATCTGCGGAAGTCACTTTCCTCGAAGAGCAGCTCTATCACTCTACACCTACTGCTCCTCCAACACCTCCTACCATTCCTCGCCCTACTGTTCCGGTTACTTCTCAACTGCCACCACTACTCCCAACACCGGCTCCCATCACCACCAAACCACCTCTTCTTCGTATCTATACTATTCGCTCTCCAACGTCGGATACTCTGCAACAGGTACCCCCTACCAATGCTACCTTGCGGCCTGAAGATCTGGCACGTGCTTCAACGGCTCACCCTATGGTGAATTATATATCCTTACATCGCCTCTCTCCGGAACTCCGAGAATTTGCAACTTCTCTCTCCTCTATTTCCACCCCTAACTCTTTGCAGGAGGCTCTTCAACATTCAGGATGGCGGGCAGCCATGGATGAGGAAATGACGACTCTTTGGGCAAATCACACTTGGGATCTTGTCCCTCATCCTCCTGGCCAGACTTGTGTGGGATGTAAGTGGGTCTTTGCCATCAAGCATGGCCCTAATGGGACGGTTCAACGTCTCAAGGCTCGTCTTGTTGCTCGTGGGTTTACTCAGCAACAAGACCTGAATTATGATGAAATTTGCTCTCCTGTAGCCAAGTTGAACACGGTTCGTGTTGTGATCTCTCTTGTTGTTCATCGACACTGGCCGTTGCATCAATTGGATGTTAAGAATGTCTTTCTCAATGGCGATTTGCGGGAAACTGTCTACATGTAACAACCTCCCGGGTTTGAGACCACGGGGGAGTCTCTTGTATGTCGTCTAAATAAATCTCTTTATGGTCTCAAACAGTCTCCCCGAGCATGGTTTGACAAGTTCAGTCAGATTGTTCGTGATGTTGGGTTCACTCGAAGCTCGGCTGACTTCTCTCTATTCACTCATCATAGACCAACAGGCACTGTGATTCTCTTGGTATATGTTGATGATATTTTGATAACAGGAGATGATCTCCACGGAATACATATGATCAAGCAACATTTGGCCTCGGTCTTTCAAACTAAAGGCCTAAGAAACCTTCGATACTTTCTTGGTCTCGAAGTAGCTCGGCGTCCTGATGGTCTTGCTCTGTGCTCATGCCTCAAACTCCGATCTACTACTTCCAAACCCAGAGTACTATCGATGCCTTGTGAGGAAACTAATATATCACACTGTTACGAGGCTTGATATATCATTTGTTGTTGGAGTTGTCAGTCGATTTATGCATGCACCACGCATCTCTCATCTTCAGGCAGTTGAGGGCATCCTCCGATACTTGAAGACCGCTCCTGGACAAGGACTTGTATACAAGCTGATGGAGATCGACAGCGACGATGGCCCACGCACGTATATTCCCGCCGCAAGCGGGCGTGATTTTCTATTACCGTACTTTGAGGGCCCTTCCGAACGATCCGAGCCCGCGGATGCGTCCGGAAGGTCGACGCGAGTAATTTTTGTATTTTATTTTATTTCATTCGGACGAGTAATGTGGTTATTTCAGCACCCGGAAGATCGGGCAATCTTGGCCCTTGATCCCGGTTGCCCTAATCCCTTGTTTCTATTTAAAGGAGCCATTTGGAGGGTTAGGGGACCGAATGTTTTGGAGCGATTCTAGCAGCCGGTCTCTGTTGGTGCGACGTCAACGCCCAGGTGCGACGCCTGCGTGATTCCCCCGATCCCTGCCGCCGTTCACCCCCGTCCAGCCCTCCGCAGCCCTCCTCCTTCCCCGTCGAGCTTCCCCAGCCGCCTCCCACTCCGCAACCCTCCTCCTTCCCCGTCGAGCTTCCCAGTCGCCTCTCACCCCGCAGGCCACCCTCCAGCCCGTCCTCCACCTCCGACGAGCATTCCCTGCCTCCCTTCATCCCGTCGTCCACCGCCAGCCCTCCTTCCTCCCCCGCCAAGCCTCTCCCTGCCTCCCAGCAACCCGTCGACCACCCTCCAGTCCATCTGCAGCCTCGAGCGTCACCTCCTCCCCCCACACAGCCACCATACCCCACCACCGTTGGCCACCAAAGCCCCGGATCTATTCCTCTCCGCATTTGGCGCCCCCGTCCGATTGGCTCCTCATATGGTTGTAAGTTGTTATGTGGATTTGAGTTTAAACAGGGTTTCTCTTGCTTAGATTACTATTTGCTTTGTTTATCAGTTAAGTGGTATTTGGGATTACTTGAATTTGTGCTAACCTGCAGGGCGTATTCGCTTGCATTTGGCTATTTGTACTCTCCGATTCGGAGCCTCACCTGCGTGTTAATTTTATTGCTTTAATCTTTCTTGTGGGATCATGCAAAAGGCTTAATTTAAATCTTTTTTTAAAATAAAATTAACCTGTTGGACTCGTGAGGCTCGCGCTGTGTTGAGTTTCCGTCACCCGACCGCTTGTCGTGAGTCTAGTTTCACAAACCCTAGCCTGCCCCTGCGTCAGATTGGTATCAAAGCGTCAGGTTCACGCACGTCGCATGTTACGTAGTGGTAGGCCATTTAGACGAGATATGTCTGACCCAAACGTTACCGGTGAGCGGTCCAATGGCACCAACGCGGAGGTGTCCCTCGCGGACCTCCAGCGCTTGATGCTGGAGCGATTCGACCAAATGGGTACCAAAATCAATGAACTTCGGGTACGTCAAGATAATTATGAAGGTCAAGGGGATCACCCCAATCCTGGTCGTCGCCCCCGACGACAACCAGGGCCCCCTGATTATGGTTATGAAGCCCCAGGAGACCCCGTGCCAGATCGACACGACTACGGCCGTCACGACCGTCACGACGGTTACCACGATGACATCACTCGCCGAGTTCGCTTAGAGGTATCCTCTTTTGATGGTCAGCAGGACCCCGGAGCGTTTAGTGATTGGCTTCGAGAGATGGAGCATTACTTTGATTGGTATGATATGAGTGATGAGCGTAAGGTTAGACTCGCACGGATAAAATTAGTGGGTTCTGCTATGAATTATTGGACTAGTGTCGAGCGAGCCCTTGAGCGTGATGGCTATCGACCCATCATTAGGTGGGAAGATATGAAGAGACGCCTGAAGGAGAAATATCTCCCCGACTCTTATCGTGATCGACTGCTTGATCAGGTCTATGCGCTACGACAGGGCACGTTGTCGGTAGCCGAATATATGACCAAATTCGATGACCTATTGGTACGGAGTGACCTTCGAAAGGAGGGCAGCGCCGCAGCGTCCAGGTTCCGAACGGCCTGAGACCCGAAATTAAGAGGGAACTGATTCCCCACCGCCGGGAGACAGTCGAGCAGATTTATGAGTTGGCCCTAGAGTATGAACTCTACCTACGGACCTCTGGTGCCCGCCAGCAGCCTCCAAGGACTGATGGCCCCACATTCAGGAGGCCCACTCCTCCCCACTCTCAGGCTTCTGAGGATGTGAAAGGGAAGGTTGCCATGACTGGACCCCCCAAGCCCAGCGGACCTCAGTGTTACAGATGTTCTAGACGAGGTCATTATGCGGCACAGTGCCCCATGCGGAACTTGTTGATTGAAGAGGAGGAGGACGAGAGTACGGACCCTATAGTGGGGATTGAGGGCGATATTGTAGCCACCGTGGATGAGGATTGGGAGAGCGATGCAGAGAGGTCGCTAGAGTGTGGAGTTGTACGCCGCCTCCTGCACACCCCGCGTGCGGAGGATGACTGGCGTCGGTCCACCATCTTTTACACTTACTTTCAGAGCGCAGGCGGCCCCTGCAAACTTGCTATTGATGGCGGGAGTTGCGTCAATATCGTTGCTAAGAAAGCGCTTGAGCGGATGCAGCTCACCCCTGAGCCACACCCTCATCCCTATCGTGTCCTATGGGTGGACAAATCTGCTATCCAGGTCTCCCAGCGATGCTTAGTGCCATTGCGGTTAGCGTCCTTTGAGGACAAGGTTTGGTGTGATGTCATCCCGATGGACGTGGCCCATGTACTCCTAGGTCAACCCTGGTTGTATGATCGAGATGTTACGTGTTTCGGGCGATCGAACACATGCGTATTCTACGACCGGGGCCGAAAGATCACCTTGTCCCCGACCCAGCCCAAGGACTCATCCAAGGGCAAGACCGATTCCCCAGTCAGTGCCGGGCCCCCCAGGCCTCTACACATGCTGAGGATGCATGACTTTATGAGAGAGGGCCTAGACTCAGGGATTGTATTCATTGTAGCGGCCACCTTGGCTCCCGACACTCCTAGTGGAGGTGCCGTCCCCACCGACCCTGATGTACAGCGACTGTTGAGAGATTATACGGATATCACGCCCGAGGAGCTTCCCGATGAGCTTCCTCCCCTGAGAGGTATCCAGCACGCGATCGACCTCGTTCCTGGGGCATCTTTGCCCAACCTCCCACACTATCGTATGAGTCCGACCGAGCATGCCGAGCTGAAGCGGCAGGTCGATGAGTTACTTAGGAAGGGTTTTGTGCGCGAGAGCTTGAGCCCATGCGCAGTCCCAGCCCTTCTCACCCCGAAGAAGGACGGGAGTTGGCGCATGTGCGTTGACAGTAGAGCCATCAATAAGATCACAGTGAAATACCGTTTCCCGATTCCCCGCCTCGATGACTTACTTGACGCTATGGCGGGTGCCCGTATCTTCACGAAGATCGACCTTAGGAGCGGGTATCACCAGATTAGAGTCCGTGAGGGAGATGAATGGAAGACAGCCTTCAAGACGAAGGATGGCCTATTTGAGTGGCTAGTGATGCCCTTCGGATTGTCGAACGCCCCCAGTACGTTCATGCGGGTGATGACCCAGGTCCTGCGGCCCTACATGGGCAAGTTCCTAGTTGTGTACTTCGACGACATTCTTATCTACAGCCAGGAGCGTACTGACCACCTACATCACGTTCGTTTGGTGTTCGACATCCTCAGGAGGGAGCATCTATTTATCAACATGAAGAAGTGCGATTTTTTAGCTGAATCGGTGCACTTCCTTGGGTACATTATTTCTGCGTCGGGCATCTCCGTAGATCCCGACAAGGTGAGATCTATCCGTGAGTGGCCCGTTCCCACCACCATCCATGAGGCCAGGAGTTTCCATGGACTAGCCACCTTCTACAGGAGATTCGTCCGCGGGTTTAGTGCTCTTATGGCCCCCTTTACGAGCTGCCTGCGTAAAGGAGATTTCGTGTGGACCCCGACCGCCACTAGAGCATTCGAAGAGATCAAGAATCGGCTAGCGTCTGCCCCTGTCCTTAGGTTACCAGATTTCAACCTCGCTTTTGAGGTCGCATGTGACGCTTCAGGACTGGGGATCGGAGGAGTACTTAGTCAGGAGGGCCACCCCATTGCTTATTTCAGCGAGAAGCTGAACGAGGCCCGACAACGATATTCTACATATGACCGGGAGTTTTACGCGATAGTCCAGACCCTGCGGTACTGGCGACACTATCTCCTACACAAGGAGTTTGTGTTGTATTCTGACCATCAGGCCTTACGTTATCTAGAATCCCAGTCGAAGCTCAGCCATAGGCACGCTAAGTGGGTAGAGTTCCTGCAGAGCTATCACTACGTTATCAAACACCGCGCGGGTGTTGACAACAAGCCCGCCGACGCCTTGAGTCGCCGGATTAGTCTTTTGCAGACGATGAGCACGCGTGTCACTGGGTTTGAGCGCCTTGTCGTAGAGTACACTGAGTGTTCTGATTTTGGGGATATCTATAGGTCCCTCACTCGAGACCCACCTGATACGGTCGAGGGATTTACGGTTTCTGAGGGATACCTGTTTTTCGGCACCCGACTCTGCATCCCCTCCACTTCCCTTCGCGACTTTCTGATCTGGGAGATGCACGCAGGAGGTGCCGCGGGACACTTTGGGCGTGACAAGACTACCGCCTTAGTGGAGGATCGTTTTTATTGGCCCTCACTGAAGAGGGACGTGGCGCGTGTGACGAGGCACTGTAGGACATGCCAAGTGGCAAAAGGTTCACGCCAACCCAGCGGCCTGTATTCCCCATTACCCATTCCTCACAGGCCTTGGGTTGACATTAGCATGGACTTTGTTCTTGGGCTACCCCGTACGCCCAAGAAACATGACTCCATTTATGTTGTCGTGGACCGTTTCTCGAAGATGGCCCACTTCATCCCGTGTCGCAAGACTGCCGATGCCTCCCTGGTTGCCGCCCTATTCTTTAGGGACGTTTTTAGGTATCACGGGTTACCTTCCTCCATAGTGTCTGATCGTGATGTCCGATTCATGAGCTACTTTTGGAAGACACTATGGATGAAGACTGGCACCACTCTCAAGTTTTCCACCGCCTACCACCCACAGACGGATGGACAAACTGAGGTGGTCAATAAGAGTCTAGGTTCCCTCCTACGTTGTCTTGTTGGTGAGCATGTATGTACTTGGGATTCAGTGTTGCCCCTAGCAGAGTTCGCGTACAATATCTCGGTGAATAGGACTACTGGTCTTAGCCCCTTCCACATCCTGTTAGGATACGAGCCTAGGAAGCCGATCGACCTAGTTCCCCTCCCACTTGAGACCCGTCCTAGTGAGTCGGCCGAATCCTTTATCCAGCACATGCATGAGCTTCACGAGTCCATCCGAAAGAAAATCGCAACTAGTAATGATAATTATAAAGCCTATGCGGATGTACACAGGAAGGAGAGGAGCTTTGAGATTGGCACACAGGTGTTGGTTCGTCTTCGTGCTGAGAGGTTCCCCTCAGGAACTGCAAAGAAACTAAATGCTAGACGGATGGGCCCTTATACGGTGGTGCAAAGGATAGGGCCAAATGCTTATGAGATTGATATTCCAAGGCACATGGGGATCAGCAGAGTATTCAATGTGGAAGACTTGACTCCATACTACGACGAGCAAACTTATGAGGACCCTTTCGCCCCCCTTCCCTCAGAGCCACCATTTGAGCCACCACTTCCCCAGTTGTCACCGTTACCCTCTCAGTCCCAGCCCACAGCGACACCGCCTGGGGACCTGGCAGTACCACCGGCTGTGCCACCACCGGAGAGTTCATTAGAGAGTGAGCCGCCACCTGCAGAGGCGGATACCGACCTGGAGACCATTGAGGGCATCTTAGCCCATGACTACGTGACAACAGCAGATCCGGATACCCTGAGATACTTAGTCCACTGGAGGGGCCGCCCCAGCTTTGACGACACATGGATCGCCCCGGCAGAGCTAGAGAGACTTGCCCCCGAGCTACGCCAGGAGTATGACCATCTCCATTCCTCGGAGATGAATGCTTTTAAGCCGGGGGGAGTTGATGGAGATCGACAGCGACGATGGCCCACGCACGTATATTCCCGCCGCAAGCGGGCGTGATTTTCTATTACTGTACTTTGAGGGCC
Organism: Dactylorhiza incarnata; assembly: GCA_033032865.1. Lineage (NCBI taxonomy): Eukaryota > Viridiplantae > Streptophyta > Magnoliopsida > Asparagales > Orchidaceae > Dactylorhiza > Dactylorhiza incarnata. The sequence goes on along the minus strand of JAWHQI010000109.1, from coordinate 1,120,023 downwards.
CTTCTGAACGATCCAAGCCCGCGGATGCGTCCGGAAGGTCGACGCGAGTAATTTTTGTATTTTATTTTATTTCATTCGGACGAGTAATGTGGTTATTTCAGCACCCGGAAGATCGGGCAATCTTGGTCCTTGATCCCGGTTGCCCTAATCCCTTGTTTCTATTTAAAGGAGCCATTTGGAGGGTTAGGGGACCGAATGTTTTGGAGCGATTCTAGCAGCCGGTCTCTGTTGGTGCGACGCCAACGCCCAGGTGCGACGCCTGCGTGATTCCCCCGATCCCTGCCGCCGTTCACCCCCGTCCAGCCCTCCGCAGCCCTCCGCAGCCCTCCTCCTTCCCCGTCGAGCTTCCCCAGCCGCCTCCCACTCCGCAACCCTCCTCCTTCCCCGCCGAGCTTCCCAGTCGCCTCTCACCCCGCAGGCCACCCTCCAGCCCGTCCTCCACCTCCGACGAGCATTCCCTGCCTCCCTTCATCCCGTCGTCCACCGCCAGCCCTCCTTCCTCCCCCGCCAAGCCTCTCCCTGCCTCCCAGCAACCCGTCGACCACCCTCCAGTCCATCTGCAGCCTCGAGCGTCACCTCCTCCCCCCACACAGCCACCATACCCCACCACCGTTGGCCACCAAAGCCCCGGATCTATTCCTCTCCGCATTTGGCGCCCCCGTCTGATTGGCTCCTCATATGGTTGTAAGTTGTTATGTGGATTTGAGTTTAAACAGGGTTTCTCTTGCTTAGATTACTATTTGCTTTGTTTATCAGTTAAGTGGTATTTGGGATTACTTGAATTTGTGCTAACCTGCAGGGCGTATTCGCTTGCATTTGGCTATTTGTACTCTCCGATTCGGAGCCTCACCTGCGTGTTAATTTTATTGCTTTAATCTTTCTTGTGGGATCTTGCAAAAGGCTTAATTTAAATCTTTTTTTAAAATAAAATTAACCTGTTGGACTCGTGAGGCTCGCGCTGTGTTGAGTTTCCGTCACCCGACCGCTTGTCGTGAGTCTAGTTTCACAAACCCTAGCCTGCCCCTGCGTCACAAGCCCTCTTCATCTCCCTTGTCTCTTACTGCATTCTCTGATGCTGATTATGCTGGGTCACTGGATGATCGTCGTTCCACAAGTAGATATTGTACATACTTTGGTGGTTGCTCGCTCATCCGCCGAAGCTGAGTATCGGTCAATGGCCTTTGTTGTGTCCGAGCTCACCTCGTTAGAAAGTCTTCTCAGTGACCTTGGTGTAAAACTTTCCTCACCGGCCACTCTCTACTGTGACAGTCAAGCTGTTATACATATTGTCAAGAATCCTGTTTTTCATGAACGCACCATCGAAGTCGACTGCCACTTCATTCGGAAGAAAGTACAACTGAGGAAACTGGAGTTAAAACATGTTCCTGTTGCCGGGCAAGTAGCTGACATTCTCACGAAGGCTCTACCGCGTCCACTATATTATCAGTTCTTGTCCAAGCTTGGTGCCTACGATCTGTATGCTCCAGCTTGCGGGCGAGTGTTAAAAAACCATGTAAAAAGACCCAATAATGAAAGCAAAGCTAGGCCCACTCTCTTTGTAGTTCTTTAGTCTCACATCTTAGAATGAGATTTCCTCTCCCCTCTCTTGTCTTATATAAGTGTACACATATTTGTTGTAAAATATATAGAGAAATAAATATTTATTTTTTTTCTCTCTCTCTCATATTTTTCCACAAATATGAGTGTTTATTATTTCATTAATTGTCATTGAATTTGCAGTGTGAAGCACATGCACTTACAATAGTAGCATAACTTAAAGAAAACACAGAGGGGACTACTGTTTGGAGCCTTTGTTTTTTAATTAGAGACAGATTATCATTTTATTTAAAAACCTGTTGACTACAAAAAGGTCTGTTTTAAAAGAAGACAAACTAACTTAATTCTAAGTATATCGATGCCACAAGAAGGAAATAATAACCATACACACATTTAAAGTTAATCCTTCAAGCCACATTGAAATACAAAAATTAAGTCATAAGAAAGAAGGAAACTGAATCTGCAAATCATAGAAAAGTTTTCTGTGCGCACTAGCACTCACCTGAAGACTTGAACTATTTTGATTGTCACAAATACATGATGCTGGTATTGAGCTCTTGATATCTTCATTGACAACTTTATTGTTGACCTTTTTTGCACTTTCAAGGGATGATGGCATCATATCTGATTCAGTATTCACACTCATTTTAACAGCAAATGCCAAATGGGTTTGTAGAGGATATTGTTGAGAAGTATCAGCACTCACTACAAGTTCAGCATCAGGTGCAACTTTGGAAATATCTTTCTCTAAGAATTTCACATGAGATACGCCATTGCAATTCTCGTTCTCAACAATTTTTTTATAACTTGAACCATCATAATCATCATTTTCCATTTGTTTCATCGATCGCAAACCCTCATCGCTGCAAACTATAAATTTGCCTTGATCAGAACATCTAACAACAACATCATTTTCAGACAATTTATTTTCCTTCTTCTTGAAAAGTGACGCGTTGTCAGGAATCTCAAGGCCTGCTTTTGAAAATTGTACGGCAAGCCTGCGTTTCTCACGAAGAGTCTCTGCCTAAATTTATGTTTACAATGCATTAAATGTTTATTAAGAAACTATCACATGGTAAGGGAAAACATCATTTGCATACCTGGCCAATAGTGCCTGATGACTGCAAAATAGAGTATGCCTCGTCCCTTATCTTGTATTTCCTGAGAAATCCAGAATAAAATGGCTCTTTTAAGGTATGCAAATCAAAACATATATACATATTGAATAAGATAAGAAGGATTTAGAATGGTAGCAATTAACAGACTCAGAGATGCACATACTGCAGCATCTTAATACTTTTAGATAGCATCAACTTCTTCTCCTTCTCTTCCTGAAATAAATTTTAAGAAGAAAAACTTACAACATACAATACTAGAACATTACAATTAAAACAATTTCTAGATATACAAATCCATGCAGACCTGCAACTTTTGAAGCTTTCTCCGTTTGATTTTGCTAAGGGCTGGAGAGGCTGCAGTCGTATGATTTCTACAAGCCTACAAAAACAGCCAAAAGCTTTTTAGTTGAAATTCCAAGAAATCGCCAAAGAGATACTGAGGTGGAGGGTTCATAGGCAATGTGTTCAAAAATAACAAAATAATTATCAGCTAATACCTTTCCCTTGGCCTTTCCATTTGTTTTGCACCTCTTTCCAGGTAAAATGAGTGAATTGCTTCCCTCTTCATTCATACTATAAAATTGAACCATAAGAATAACTAAGTCAAACGAAGCCCATGAAATTCACTTTTCCAAGTGATTAAAATGGAAAAAAATTATTCAATTGAGAAAAATAACATGCATACTTCCATTCGTCTTGGATCACCATTGACCCCAGCGACTTAGTATTCCGAGTTGACGATTGCTGATGATTTTTAGGGTTTGCATCCATTCACAATTTCAAATTTATGTCAAACTAAATTATCGGTAGAAAAATAAAAACAAGAGGCATTAACGCTGAGTGGTTGACTTATGATTTGTGAGTATAAATTCAAAGAGGGTCTGAAGCTTGATATAAATTCTAAGAGGGCATGAAGCTTGATATAAGCTCAAATTCTTCATATAAATCTAAATAAGGCCCTGAAGCTTGATATAAACTCAAAGATGAGTTGAAGTTGGAAAAATTATAAAAATTAGAGAACCCTTGAATAAAAAAAATTAAAAATTATTCAACGGCCCTACAGATTTTTATAATTTTATACAAAGCATTGAGAATATTAAAATCATTTTCCGCAACAAGAGCTATTGCGAGGGATGGGGAAGTATGCAATGAATCAATGATGCAAAAGATAGTAGCACTCAAGGTTTTAAGAACCGGACCAGAGAACGAACCGGTGGGATCAAAGACTCGAGGTCTGACTAATTGCAGAGAAGATGCGAGAAGCTCGACTAAGATGGTTTGGACACGTACTAAGGAAACCATTAGAGGCACCTGTTAGGCGTTGTGAGAGTTTAGTCACTAGGCATGTTAAACGGGGGAGGGGTAGACCAATAAAGACTTGGAATGAAACTATAACGAAAGAGTTCCAGGGTTGGTCCCTCGATGCGGATCAACTTGAGCAGCGGGAGAGTCCGCTTTGGGGCGGGCTCTCGACAGTATGCTTAATCAGGGGTGTAGGTAGAGTCCAGGACATAGATTTTAATTTTATAACAATTTTGAGTGAATTTGTACATTGCCCTAAACCATGAACTCACTCAAGTTAAGAATATATGATTATCAAGAAGTTAATTATACGAATGTGACTGAACTCACAGAAGCCTTTGATTTTTTGATGGTATTTTAAATTTTAATTTTATACATTGAATTCTAACATGCAGCCGAACAACGGAATTACTAATTCTAATTCTTGTGACAGAATTCTTGCATTCAGCCGAACAGCAAAATTGGAATTGACTTCAATTTCAATTCCTGCGGGAATTGGAATTGGGCCAATTTCAATTCATGCATCTCATTTCCTGCCAAATGAACTGAGCCTTAATGATTCAAGGATTGTACAAGGTATACCTTTGGATGAATCATGCATGTATTAACTCTTTTTATAGAGCAAATATAAATACAAGCTATGGTGAGAACGGTTTGATCTTTTTCATGGATCATACTTGCAATGGTAGAAATCAAAAAAGCTTAATACTACTTGGACAAATCTGACGCATCCCTGGGGACAGAATCAATTATTCCAAGCACAGTAGCATACATTGTATTAAATTAGTCATGTATTCAAGAATCAAACTAATGACTAACGATAATAGGAAATCAGTACAAGTAACAAAATACATGTACACTCTATTGTGAGAATGTGAGAGTCGGGTGCCGATAATTCAAGTGTCGAATCGGCGTCGGAAGCAGTCGAAGACTAAGAAGTGAGAAGACATGATGAATAATACTCCGAAGGCCTATTCGTTTGGTAGATTTTCACAGGAATGAATTGGTTTTGGTCAAAAACCAAAAAGTCACAGGTTTGGGAATTTGGCCAAAACCATATCCTTTGTTCGTTTGCATGAAGTTTTGATGCACAAGAATTGAATATGTAAATTATTCTGTTCGGCTGCAGAATGAAATTCAAACATAGGAATTGATTTTTAAGCCTAGAATTCGATAGATATGTTTACTGCCATGGAAATAAATAGGAGATTGAGATCCATACAACAAACAAAAATCAAATAATTGACGAGGAATGCAATAATCTTCATTGGATAGATTCTGAGCAGAAACCCAACACAATCAGAGTAACTGTTGAAGGATCCGTTTGGCAAGGCGGCGGCGGTCGTGAGCGCAATGGTTACGAACCGCTATCAGTTTGGCGCAGCATTTGGCCTCCGGTGAGTTTGGACAAAAACCCACCATCATGAAATATTTTTTTGACATGATGACCGCGCCAAGAAAAAAAAACTAAATTTTGAACATAAAAATGGATGAAGTTCCTGGCTCGTAAGCACAAGGTACGAAACAGAGATCAAAACAACTTAAATAAGTATTTCTTTTGCAGAGATCAAGTGAAGAGGGAGGAAATTAAGTTGGTATTGAACGAAATGGATGATGGAAGATGGAGAAAGAATGGAAGTACGAGTCGCCTGTTCTCTTCATGGCGGTGGGGATAAGGTGCTGTTTTTTCATAGGAAAGTGAGAGGAGATACTTGCTGTGATCCGATCTCAGCATTGTAGTGGCTCTCACGGCTTATCTACTACGCCTTCTTCCTCCTCAATCTTCATCGTCACCCCGTCGTCTCCGTCAAGCGGATAGATAAGACAGTATGGCAGAGAAAGAGAGATAGCAAGAGAGAGGAGTTATTCGTCCTGTACAGCGGAGATTACCTCGCTACCGTGGAAGCCAGACCGATCCCCGTCGCCACCGTGCTGGTCGGTTTTGTGAAAGGCCCGTTTCCTGCAGCGGGGAAAACCGAAAACCAATTCCGCTCGAAAAATTCGCCCTAACCGCGCCCGGCAGAGAAAAGCGATACAAAGACCTCAGGCATTAATTAGTACCACACCGCGAAGAAGAGATTACGAAAGCCCAATGTAGCTATAAATTGTGGAGGCGGGTTAACAAAAACCCTAGCCCGTCCTGTCTAGGGTGAGAGGCGACTCGCCAATGATCGTATAGAGACGACGAGTCGTGCCGACACCTAAAACTCGAACACACCAACAAAGGCGAGCGAGGGCCGACTTTTCTGGTTTGCCCTTGCCCGCCAATTTTTGGAAGAACCCTTCTACTTATGAGGGGTTCTATTAATATCTAAGTGAGCGTGGTACTACTATTATTAGCAAGTGTTTATGTAAGGGTCTAAAATTAAATAATTAATTATTGTAATTTTAAATAAATATATTATTAATTAATTAATATGAAATATAGTTAGGCATTATTTTTTTTTATTAAAAAAAATCTCACCATTACTTGTATACTATTAATTTATCGTCTTTTTTTTTTAATTAATGTTAAGATAAACAGCATTTGTCATATTTAAATGAATATTTTATATGATTGATAAAAGATTAATATTACGATATCAATGTTGATTTTTTTTTCTTGTAAAAAAATATGTTATAGGATTATTTTAGGGTGGTGTTAAAGGCAAACCAGAATTGGCTATTGGCAAATCAATTTCTATGAGTTATTACACGCCTTTTAAAAATACGCTGCATATGCATTTTTAGGAAAAGTGTTCAACACTAAAATTGCAGATCTAGTCGAGATCTAGTGTTGAATACTTTTCCTAAAAATGCACGCACAAGGCGTATTGTTGCCCTGATCGTAACTATAGCGAATTTTTTGAAAATATGCCTTGTGCGTGCATTTTTTGGAAAAGTGTTCAACACGAAAGTTGTAGATCTCAACGAGATCTACAATTTTCGTGTTGAACACATTTCCTAAAAATGCATGTACAAAGCGTATTTTCAAAAGACGCGTAATAACTCATTGAAATTGGTTTGCTAATAGCCAATTCTAGTTTGCCTTTAACACCACCCTTATTTTATGACTTATCTTTGTTCCAAACAAATGAATAAAATTATGGTTCTAGCATATATGTAGTAGTAATTCTATCTTGATATGAATTAATGTTGGTGTTGACGCTAGGAAAATCCTGACCTCAAGATTCGGACCGATGCAGCCGGAGGCTACTCGCCCAGCAGCCCGACGAGATGGTTTGGCTGGCAACGACGAAGAAGCTAGAAGAGCAACAAACAGGACCCCAGGTGCTGCGGCAGGGAGGTCCCACCACGTACCCAGAAGCTCCAAAGAGACTTCCCCTCCAAGACCAAAGAACGGTCGAGCAGGGTACGAGGAAGGCACCGACTTGGCTAGTACCGGGAGTAGCGGCCAAGTGCGACAGATTCCAGAATGCAAGAGCAGGGTTTCGAAAGCTCAAGTCCAGGTGCCAATCCAAGTACCCCTGGGGTCCTATTTATAGGAAAACCAAGGGGTAGGGGGTTTTTATAGCCCAGCCCCTGCCCGACGACTAGCGACATGGAGGCGATCTCCCCGGGCAAATGGGCGAGTATCACCTATGGTCGCCCACCTTTTGGCGAGTATCCGAGCTACTCGCACGAGTGCACCCCTACTCGCCTAGGCTGTCTTCTGCTCCTAGGCTTGACTGTTGTATTGATTCTTTGACTTTGACCTCTGCCTACGTGGCCTTGGGGGGGTCCACCCTCGGAGAATGAGGGTTGTACACAATCCCCGCTCTTTGCGAGTAACGTAGTTGCTCGGAAAGAACCATCCAACCCTTTTTCGACGAGCTGTCTTCTGGGTGAGTATTAGTGTGTAGTCGGCATCCCGCTGTTTTGACGCCCCGGCCCTATATATAGAGGGGGAGGGGTCTCTAACGCCAAGGTTTTTTTTGTTCTCGCTTCAAGATGTCGCTTAGTATTGCCGAGGAAGCTGCTGCGGATTTGGCCGAGCTTGCCAGTTTGCTGTCGCCGTTGCGGAAGCCTGCTCGCGATGCCGAGCTCGAAGACTTTCTCGCTTCCAGGAAGAGGAAGCGCCTGGAGAAGAAGAAGGAGAAAAAGAACAAGAAGAAGAAGAGTGCCGACGCCTCCGAGAATGTCGCTGATTCCCAGGTCGGCACTACTCAGCAGGTGCTCGCCGACTTGGGTCTCGGCCAGTCAAGTGGCTCGCCTGCTCCTGATCTTCCTTTGCCGAATACTGCTCCAGAGGCGAGTACTGCGAGGATCTCGGCTCAAGATCCAGCTGAAGTTACTCCTGCGCAAAGTGAGAGCTACCTACTCGCCACTTTTATTAGTCGCCCAAGTGTCGGCTGGTCTCTGACGTTTTCTGTACTATTTCGCAGATCCGCTTCTCGCCGATGCTCGGGAGGAGTCTCTGAGCGCCATTCCTCTACGATCCTCGCCTATGGTCCCGCACACGACTGGCGGAGGAACTCGCCGGGGCGGATCGGTGCGGATCCTTCATAGCTCTGCGGTAGACAAGAGGCCGATGAGCGAGCAGAGGGCTCCTTCAGCGAGCAATCCTCCTCCGCCGCCACCGTCTTTGCAGCGACCTGAGGTGGCGAGTAGCTCGCAACTACCTGCGGACCAACTTCCTCCACCTCCTCCGTTTCCTCCTCCGGCCGACATGCAGGATGATCGCCGCCTCCTGTCTTCTTCGGCTCCCACCGCTCATCCGGCTGGGTCCTCGCGTCGAGGTGGGATGACGGGATCTTCTGGTTTCTTTGCTCCCAGAGGGGGAGGGCGACCAGTGGATGGTCGCGGTCGGGGTGATGCGCCTCCCAGCAGGGAGCACATCGGCGGGTCGCATTCGAACCGGCGAGATGGCATTCGTCGCAGTCCGTCCCCGCATCGGGGAAGGAGCTCTCCTCGCCGACCATCTCGGAGTCCTCGCCGCGACTCGCGGAGTGACGCCTATCGGCCTGGTAAATGGAGTCGCTGCTTTTCTGAGTATCTTCCAAGAAGAGTCTTCTCGCTACTCGTCACTAAGATTTTGCTTTCATGTCTTTTTCTGCAGCTCGCGCCCATACCCCTATCGGGGCTCTAGTCGACGCCGTCGGGCTTCCTTCTCGCGAGTATCAGGAGAGGGCTACTCGCGCCATCCTGGATTTGGAGGCGAAGTTGGAGCGGCTGACGATCAGCGAGTCTCATCGGCGTCTGACCGCGGTTGAAGCGCGAGTAGAGCTCTTGGCGGCTGCTAACTCCCAGCGTCGTTTGACCGAGCTGGAGGTGCGAGCATTACGGCTGGAAGAGTTAGATACTCGTCTGGCTAGTGTAGAATCTCGCCTTCAGTCTGTCGGCGAGCTGGAGCGCCGGGTGGGCAGGATGGATCATCGCCAGCAGCTGCATCATGACGAGCTGGTGGGGATGCGTGCGAGCATGGGCTCTGTAGGTCGCCTGGCGAGGATGGAGGAGCAGCTGCGACAAGGCGAGGATGCAATGTCCGTGGCCTTCGAGCATTTCAAGAGAGCTCGTGGTTTGGGCTGGGTTGGACGACAACCACAACTTCCCGATGCTCAGCCGAACCCCTAGGATCCTGGCTCCTTTTTCTTTATAGTCGCTTGTCGCCTTCTGGCAAATGCTTGTAATGCTGAACTATTTGATCTCTTTTAAGTAAATTGATATTTGGCGAGTATGATTTTCGCCCTTGTTGCCTTGCCTTCCCTTTGTGCTGTGATGTCTTGATTTTCTTTTTTGTCTTTTTTGTCTCTGCGAGTATTGGTTGCATGTCGCGCTGATGTTGCGAGTAGCCTAAAAATTCGATGCAGGTGCTCGCTCGTTCGACATCAGTGATTTGACGTGCACCCTAGGTTTTGGCGACTTTTTCTCGATACGCGCCACCTCCTACTCGCGCTCGCGGTGGCGTACGCGGGAAGCCAAGCTTTGTCGAGTACTATAAATAGGGGGGGTGGATACGTATTTATTACTCTCTTGACGAGCTTCCCTTTCTTCTAGCGACTATCTCTCGATTGCTCCTCTCCTCGCCACTTCGCTACTCGCCTCTTCAATCTTTCCACTCTTGGATGGCTGACGAGGCAGCTATTCGCCGTGCAAGTCACGCGAAGAACTTCGAGGCAAATTCCTTCAAGAAGCCGATTACTCGGCCGAGCGACTTGAAGGAGTTCTCCGCCAAGTACTTGTCGCCGGGATATGTCGTCAGGCTTCCTCGTGAGGATGAACGCCTGAATTCCTTCTCAGCGACCGAGCTGGTCTTCCCCATCCGCCACTTTGAAGTCGGTCTGCGACTACCCTTGTGGTCGGAGGTTTGCCAGATCCTCCGTTACCACGGGATATTCCCGGCGCAGATCAATCCAAACGGAGTGGCGATGATCGTGGGGTTCCTCTGCTACTTGCGCGATCAGGGGATCGCCTTTGATCTCTCCGTCTTCCAGTGAGTATTCCACTTTGGCGCTACCGGCGAAGGCGTCGTCTTTTTGTGCAGCCATGTCTGCACCCTAGTCGGCACGGCGAACAAGAACCATCGCTGGACGGAGCGCATAATCGTCATTAAGGGCGATTTTGGCGTCGTGCCGACTTCCTCTTTCCAGTCGGCCGAGAGTGCGTTCGCCCCTCCTTACCTGGAGGAAAGCCGGGAGAAGTTACTCGACAGCTTCCGAGGTCGCCGGCTGGATGTCGTCTTCTGGAGGAGGCGAGTAGATGAGCTCGCGGAGGTGTTCCCTGGTGAAGGTAGTCGCCTAAACGAGCATTGGGTCATACTCGCCAATTCGTCTTCAGCCGGTGTATAACGTTTTTCTCTTTATGTTTTGTTGCAGCTACTCGCTCTTTGCCGAGCGAGCTTCTTCCCTTGGCGCCGAAGGCGGGGACTCCTGCCTTGGTTGAATTGTCGCCCGGTGGCGATGATCAGGAGGTCGCCGGCGATGATGCTGGGCCCTCGAAGAAGAGGAAAGCCAAGGCAAAGTCCGCCGAGCCTGGGAGAAAGAAGGAGGTCGCCAGGAGGGACCTGAAAGCGAGGGCCGATCCATCGGAGGCGGGCGAGCCTAGCGGCCATCCTCTCTTCGGCGAAGGTGGGGGTAGCGAGGATGCTTATGGTCGCCCTCTGGTGTCCTGGGCTGAGCGAGCCCATGAAGTGACCTTGAGCACCAACCTCCCCGCCTGGTCGGAGGATTGGGAGGATGCGGGCGAGGCGTTCGACGTTTCGTTCGCCCTCTATGGTCGCGCGGACGCTGAATCCTTGCAAGAGGTCTCGGCCGAATATCTCGCCCATCAGAGCTCGCGAACCCACCTGCGGGCTGTCGAGCTTGGGCATGCGACGGCGAGGAAACTGCTCGAATATGAGCAGATGATCAAGGTGCAGGGCCCGAAGATGATCGCCATGGCGAACAGGATTAAGGAGTTCGAGGTACTCACCAATGTGACTTTACTCGCGTTTTGGGATACTCGCTACCTTGCAAATTTATTTAAACTAACCTTCTTCTTTTCGCTCGCTGCAGGCTGCCGAGCTGGAGTCGGCAAAGAGGCTGTCCCGGGCCGAGAAGGAGCTGGAGGATACTCGGCAAACCTTGGAGGCCGCCCAAGTGCGAATCGCTGAGTTGGAAACTCGGCCTGCCGAGCAACAGCCTTCGTCGGCGGGCCCCTCCACGGTGGGCAAGCAGATCCGGATAGCCGGCGATGATATGGCGCATATCCGCCGGGAGATCGCTCGAGCAACCGGGAAGGTGGTCCTGAGCAGCTTGAAGGTCGATGGCTTCTTGAAGCCGGAGGCAATGCATCTGACGGTCATGGACATCATCCCGGCATTACTCGCCGAAGAGTCCACTTCCCCCATGCGAGATCTCCCATCCTCATCCACCGATTCTGACGACGACGATTCTGAGGACGAGGGTGATGATGTGGAAGATCTCGATCCTGACGGCGATGATGGTGGCGAGGATTCATAGTCGCATTTCTTCCTTTTACAAATCTGCAAAGCATTTTTTGTATATGTATTTATGATAGTGAATGAGTATAATCATTTTGCTCGCTCTTTTCTTCGATGCTCGCTTTCTTTTTTGAATGTCGCTTAGGCTCCTAGGCTCGGGGCGAGACCGAGTACTCCGGCATGCTCGCACTTACTATGCTCGCACCTGTATACTCGCACATGTATACTCGCCTAGGTACTCGCACATACATCGAGACCGAGTACTCCGTCATGCTCGCACTTACATGCTCGCTTTCTTCAATATTTCCCTTGGTGAAGTCGAGCTATGCAGGCTACTTGGAGGGTCCCGAGGGACACATGCTCTCAAGGCTTCGCTCTGTACCTGGTGAAGAGCCCATTAAAATTACGTAAGGGAGTTGTTTATGAGAGAGGGGGTAGGGAATGGCAGTCGGGGAGGTCCGGATGGACACATCATCCCAAGGCCTTCATCCTACTTGGATACCAGATGTCGACGAAGAATGACGTCAAGTAGGGAATGACAGTCGGGGAGGCCCAAAGGGACACACCGTCCTGAGGTCTCCATCCTACTTGGGTGCCGGAGTGTCTCCACTCTTCGGTCGGTCGAATCGATCTTGCCCCTTCCCAAGTTGGAATGTCGGCTTCTGGACTTTCCCCTGGTAATCTCTGCAGTCGGATGAGAAATGCGGTCGGAGGGTAACTCGACCAACCAATATGCAAGGGGGGAGCTGATCTCGGTCGTCAGTGCAGAGGTTTGGCATTAGGAGAACGCACTACCGAGGCACTGTCCCATCATCCGTTCTGAGTTTTTACGAGGGTGTGGTCAGAGGCTCGTGTTCCAACCTGCTACGGTGAATGTTGATGCAGGACGACGTCAAGCAGGGAGTGGCAGTTGGGGAGGTCCAAAGGGACATACCATCCCGAGGCCTCCATCCCACTTGGATGCTGGATGTGGATCGGACCTGCTTCCTGTTGCTCAACGAATTTAGCAGGGAGTTAAGCACACTTTAGGCACACTAACTCATATTATCCGATACAATAATTAAAAAGCGAAACGCTTTGTTGCGAACTTTTCAGTTCTCGAGGGTGCATGACGCCTTTTTTTCAAGGGTCCCCTGAGCTAGTGAAATCGATCTTCTCTTCGCCGAATCGGAAGGTCGGCGTCCAGACTTCTTCCTGGTAATTTCTACTGTCGGACGAGAAGTGCAGTCGGTGGGAACCGCGGCCAACGTGCAAGGGGGGAGCTGATCTCGACCGTCAGTGCAGAGGCTTGGTCTTAAGGGAACGCACACCCGAGGCACTGTCCCATCATCCGTTCTGAGTTTTTACGAGGGTTAAGTCGGAGGCTCATTTCCCAACCTAGCGTGGAGATTGACTTCACCTGGCTTCCTTATTTTGAAAACTTTGTTGATGTGAAGGAAGCTGCCTCGTCCCATGTTTCAGGGAGATGTAAATTTTATTCAAAGAAATGAATTTACAAGGATGGGATATACACATTCCCCCTTAGGGATAAAACCTTTTCAGGTCATCGCCGTTCCAGGTGCTCCCTAGCAGCTCGCCTTCCTGGTTCTGCAAGCGGTATCCTCCTATCAGGAGTGCTTCCTGGATGATGAAAGGTCCTTCCCAGTTCGGGTTGAGCTTCCCGACGGCTGCTGATCTTCCTGCTGCATCCACTTTCTTCAGGACTAGGTCACCTGTTTGGAAGTGTTTGAGGCGGACATTTTTGTCAAAATGTTTTGCCATCCGGCGCTTGATCTCCTCTTGCCTGACTGAAGCTAAATCTCGGAGTTCCTCGATGTAGTCGAGAGATAGCTTCTGAACCTCTTCGTTCTCTAGTCGCCATTCTTCGCTTCCATCTTCCGCGGCTACCACCCTTGGGCTTCTGACTTCAAACTCTACTGGAATGAGAGCTTCCGACCCGTGAGAGAGTTTGAACGGCGTTTCCCCCGTGGCTGAGCTAGGAGTGGTCCTCAAAGCCCACAGGACCGAGGGGAGATGGTCCGCCTAATTACCTCTTAGGTTCTCCACCTTCTTCTTCAGTAGGTTGATGATCAGTTTGTTGGCGGCCTCTACCTGGCCATTGCTCCTTGGGTGATGCACGGAAGCGAATTGAAGGTCGGTTCCTAGTTGCCTGCAAAAATCCTCTAGCTCTAGGCTGACAAACTGGGGACCATTGTCGGTGATGATGGCGAGAGGGATCCCGAATCTGCAGACGATCTCTCCCCAGATGAAGTTCTTCACGACTTGAGAGGTGGTCTTGGCTAGAGCTTTGACCTCGATCCACTTGGAGAAGTAGTCGATCATGACGAGAACGAACTTCCTCTGGCCACTTGCTTGAGGGAAGGGGCCGATCAAGTCCATTCCCCAGATGGCAAACGGCCATGGGGAGATGATCGATCGGAGCTGCTGGGCCGGCTGCAACTGAAGGGGGGCGAAGAGCTGGCACTTCTGGCACTTCTTCGAGAAGATCTCAGCATCCTTCCGGATAGTAGGCCAGAAGTAACCATGCCTCAAGACCCTCTGCTCCAAAGTGCGAGTCCCAGAATGACTTCCACACTCTCCCGAGTGGATCTCTTCCAACACTCGAGGTACTTCGTCTTCAGAAACACATCTGGCCAGGGGGCCCGAGATGGTCTTGCGGTACAGCTCTCCATTTTGCAGGAGGTAGTATGCCGCCTTGTACCGAAATCTTCTCTGATCCCCTCCGTCCGCTGGGAGCTGGCCGCTGGCCAGGAATGCCACAAAGGGATCCATCCACGAGGGGCGTTGCTCAATCTCCATCATCTCTCCCTCTTCAATGGACGGGTGGAATAGCTCGGTGATAGTTCCTCCAGCCCTCAGCCCATACTTGGCGAGGCGATCTGCTGCCGAGTTCTCCTCCCTTGGCACATGCTCGACGAAGAAGGACTGGAAGCCTCCAATCAGTCCTTTCACTTTTACCAAGTACTTCTGCAAGATGGTGTCGCGCACCTCGAACTCGCCTCGAATCTGCGATGCGACCACCATTGAATCCATGAAAGTCCGGACATCACGGATCCCCAGCTCCTTGGCAAGGCGCAAGCCTGCCACTATGGCCTCGTACTCTGCCTGGTTGTTCGTGACGGGGAAGAGGATCTCGACTGCTTGCTCGATCCTTGTTCCCTGCGGACTGACGAGTACGATGCCCACCCCCACTGAACTTTTGCCCGAAACTCCATCAACAAACATCTTCCAAGGAATCGGGTTGAGCACCTCTTCTCCTGGCTCCGCTTCCACCGAGAAGTCAGCTAGGAAGTCTGCTACTGCCTGGGCCTTGATCGCCACTTGGGGGGAGAAGGAAATGTCGAACTCGCTGAGTTCTACCGACCATTTCGCCAACCTCCCTGAGTGCTCCACTCCCTCCAGGATATTGCGGAGGGGGTGATCAGTTACCACTCGGATGGAGTGAGCCTGAAAATAAGGCCGGAGCTTCCGCGCCGACACCACCAAGGCGAAGGCAAGCTTCTCCAGGATTGGATACTTCAGCTCCGCCTTCTTCAGCACCCGGCTGACATAGTAGATGGGTAGCTGCCTCCTCCCCTCTTCCCGGACCAAGATGGAGCTAACTGCCTCCGCTCCTACTCCTAGGTAGATGAGCAGGTCTTCGCCTTCCTTCGGGCTCTGAAGGAGAGGTGTCTGAGTCAACTGCTCCTTCAGCCTTCCGAATGTTATCTCACATCCTTCGGTCCACTCGAAGCTTTCTGTTTTGTGGAGCGTTTTGAAGAAGGGAGAGCACTTCTCTCCGGCCTTTGAGAGGAAGCGGCTAAGACCCGCCAGCCTGCCTGTCAACCTTTGGACTTCCTTCATCGTTTTTGGGGATGGCATCTCCAGGATCGCCTTCACCTTGTCGGGGTTAGGCTCTACTCCCCTCGGGGTAAGGAGATGTCCCAGGAACTTTCCCCTTCCTGCTCCGAAGACGCACTTCGCCGGATTGAGCCTCATCTTGAATCTCCTCAGCGTTGCGAAGGTCTCCACCAGATCGGCTATGTGTTCCTGGACGCTCTTGCTTTTGATCAAGAGGTCGTCCACGTACACTTCCAGATTCCTTCCCTTTTGCCCTTTGAAAATGTGGTCCATCATCCGCTGGTAGGTGGCTCCCGCATTCTTTAAACCGAAGGGCATCATCTTGTAGCTGTAGCAGCCATCGTCGGTGATGAAGGAGACATCGCGGCAATCAGGGGGATGCATCCGGATCTGGTGATATCCTGAAAACGCATCAAGGAAACTCATCACAGAAAAATCGATGGCTGAATCAACCAGCGCGTTGATTCGAGGCAAGGGATAACAATCCTTCGGGCAGCTTTTATTCATCATGGAAAAATCCACACACATTCTCCAGCTACCCCCCCGCCTTTGTCACCATTACAACATTGGAGACCCAGCCTGGGTACTGGATCTCTGATACAAAGCCCGCATCTAGCAGTTTCTTAACCTCCTCCCGGATTGGCTTGGCGAGGATGGTGGCGGTTCTCCTCTTCTTCTGGCGGACGGGCTGGACAGCGGGATCCAGATTGAGGCGATGACATGCAACCTCAGGGTCGACTCCTGGCATCTCGGCTGCGCTCCAAGCAAAGATGTCGACGTTCTTCTGCAGACACGCCGCCATCTCGATCTTCTCTTCGGTCTTCAACGACCCGCCAATCTTCAGCAACCCAGGCACTCCCGCTGCGGAGAGTACCTCGATTTCTTCCACTTCTTCGGCCACCTCCAGCCTGGCCGGGCTCTCCAGCACTCTTCCGAACTCCTCCGCGTCAGCCATCCAGCTGATGGTACTGACGGCGCTAAGATAGCACTCCCTAGCGGCTCTTGGATCGCTCCTGATCCTCACCTGGACGTCTCCTTTACAGTACTTCAAGCACTGATGGTAGGAGGATGGGACGGCTTTGAAGGCGTTGAGAAGCGGCCTCCCAAAGATAGCCCTGTAGCAGCTCGGGGCGTCGACGATGACAAATCGACAGCTGATGGAGGTGCCACCGAGTGTTACCAGGAGATCTGCTCCTCCCTCCACTTCCTTCTTCTCTCCGGAGAAGCCAAAGAGGGGACCATCTGATGCTCGAACTCTGTCGGGTCTGACTCCCAGTCCATCGAACGTCCCCTTGAAGATGACGTTCACGGAGCTACCGTTGTCGACCAGAATTCGATCAACGGTGAAGTCTTCCACTGCTGCCTGGATCACGAGGGCATCATGGAAGAGATTCTCATTCCCTAGCATGTCCTCCTCAGAAAAGGTGATCTCCTCCATCGGGGGCGGTGCTTGTGAGGTCGAGGCGACACTCCTGCGGTAGATCTGATGGAGGCTCCCCTTGCGGGAAGCTTCCAGCCCTGCTCCCCCATGGATTACTCCAACTCTGCCTCCCTGGCCCAGGTCTCCCCGACCTCCCAGGTCGACCCGGTCCTCGTTCCTCCTTCGAACGACGGCAGCCTGCCCTGCCTGAGGCTCGGCAGGGGCCTCTATCCTCCGCTGCTCCCCTCCACCTTCTTCTGCTGCTAGCCTCCTCCGGGCTTCCCAAAAGTCTGGGCAGGCAGCCATGGCATGTCCCCCCACTTGGTGGAAGTCACAGTAGAGGGGAACCTCTTCTGCTTGCTGTCTCCTTGGCTTCTGCTTCTTCCTTCCTTGACGACGGCCACGCCCGGCTACCGCCATCGCTTCGTCTCTCCTTCTCTCCTGACACCTTTCTGGCTGGCGAAAGGGCCTTCTCTCCGGGGATCTCCCCATTTGATCCTGATGCTGGGGCCGTCCAGCCGGCCTCCAAGGTGGCCGGTTGACGGGGACCTGGTAGCGCCTTCCCTCCTCCTGAAGCTCAGGGGACTCGACGGGCCTTCTCTCCACGCTCCTCCTGGTTTCCTTCCTCCAAGGCTCCTCCCTCTTCTTCTCTGCTCTTCCCATTTCTTCTTGCCGCTCCGGCCTCTTCCTTTCCTCCCTACGGGGCTCTTCTCTCTTCCTCTTCTCAGGGATTCCATCCCTCTCTCCACGGTCGCCTCTGGTCACCCGTGCCAACCTTGCCAAGAAGTCAGGGTTGGAGGCCTCTCCCCGGACAAACTTATTGGCCCTCTGAATGAGGTTGTCGTAGGAGTAGGGAGGATTCTCACTGAGCTCCAACTTGAAGAGGCCTTGACTTATGCCGAACGTCAGGGCCAGCAACAGGATGTTGCTATCCACCTCCTGTATCTGCAGAACCTCCTCCTGAAAGCGCTCGATGTAAGGTCCCAACGCCTCATCTGGCCTTTGCACCAGATAAAACAAGGTCGTTGCCTCCTTCTTCAGCTTCCGGGCCGTGTCGAAACGGGTTGTCAGCCCACGGCACAGGTCTTCAAAGCAGTAGATCGAGCCGGCGGGCAACTGATGGAACCAGTCCCAGGCCTTTGCACGGAAGGTGATGGCAAACAACCTGCACTTGAAGGCGTCCGACATGGTTCGGATAGAGACTATATCCTCGAACCATTGGATGTGCCTGACGGGGTCCTCCTTCCCCGAATAGTAATTCAAGGCGGGGTCCCTGAACCCCTCTGGCACTGGCGCGGCAAGGATCTCTTCGCAGAAGGGGCTCCTCCCTCCTGCCCGGCGACGATCCTCAACCTGGCGAGTATCACCTCCATACTCGCCATATGGGCGAGTATCCTGGTATCTCCCCTGCTCGCACGGCTCGCGGAAGCGAATGCCTTGCGAGGTTGGCTGGTAGAATTGCGACCTCCTTGGTCGCTCGGTTTCATCCTCCACGTGCTCCTTTCCTGCTCGTCGAGGGGGACTCCCTCCCTCGGACGGATTGGGCGATGCGGCGAGGTCGTCGTGACCTCGGCGCGCGGCTGAAGCGCTGTTTGCAAGATCCCCTCCATGCGCTGCGCGAAGGCTCCCTCCATGCGCTGCGCGAAGGCCTCGAGAACCGCTAGTGTCACGAACTCGCCACTCGCGGACGGGTTACCGACTACCTCCTCATGGTCGCCACCTACGACCATCTCGGCTTCCTGCTGAACTTTCCTTCTCCAACTACGATCCACGCTCACCGCACCAAAGTGTTGACGCCAGGAAAATCCTGACCTCAAGATTCGGACCGATGCAGCCGGAGGCTACTCGCCCAGCAGCCCGACGAGATGGCTTGGCTGGCAACGACGAAGAAGCTAGAAGAGCAACAAACAGGACCCCAGGTGCTGCCGCAGGGAGGTCCCACCACGTACCTAGAAGCTCCGAAGAGACTTCCCCTCCAAGACCAAAGAACGGCCGAGCAGGGTACGAGGAAGGCACCGACTTGGCTAGTACCGGGAGTAGCGGCCAAGTGCGACAGATTCCAGAATGCAAGAGCAGGGTTTCGAAAGCTCAAGTCCAGGTGCCAATCCAAGTACCCCTGGGGTCCTATTTATAGGAAAACCAAGGGGTAGGGGGGTTTTTATAGCCCAGCCCCTGCCCGACGACTAACGACATGGAGGCGATCTCCCCGGGCAAATGGGCGAGTATCACCTATGGTCGCCCACCTTTTGGCGAGTATCCGAGATACTCGCACGAGTGCACCCCTACTCGCCTAGGCTGTCTTCTGCTCCTAGGCTTGACTGTTGTATTGATTCTTTGACTTTGACCTCTGCCTACGTGGCCTTGGGGGGGTCCACCCTCGGAGAATGAGGGTTGTACAGTTGGTATCTTTCTCACAAGGGTATCTCATGGTTGGTGCACCGGGCGTAACTAATTGGGTTGCATATATTTTGTGCAGTGTCATTGTGCAATGTTGACCATCAATACACATGCAGGCGACTAGAGGACCCACATGGTTGGAGACAAGACTTTGTAGGTGTCGAAGAATTGAGTGTGGTAGCCCGGGCATAAGTATGATTGCACACTCAGGAGATTCATACATGAGGCGGGCAGGGCTAGGACAAAGTATTGCTCAAAGGGACTGTGAAAAAGGCATTATAAAATCTTTGCATTATGGTGATGTCTATGACAACGCAGATGGTGAGTAGTATGGATACATTTGCAAAGCTAGAGCATAACCACGATGTTGAAGCCAAGCGGTCTCGAAGGATTGAAGTCGCACGATCTGAAGCCAGCGGTCTGTGCGGTCTCCCAGAATCAGACCGCTGCTCCTCCTCAGATATGCGAGATCGTGCCAGATGAAGGTCGGCGATCTCCAGCTCTATCAGACAACTGTTTGATAACCGCGGTCTGTGCGGTCTCCCTGCATCAGACCGCCACTTCTTCTCAAGTATGCGAGGTCGCGTCTTGTGAAGGTCAGCAACATTCCGCCTCTCCAAGCAGTCTAGAGCCAGCGGTCTCAGCGGTCTCCAAGTGCAAGACTGCCAGTTCATCTCGGATATACCAGATCGCTTCTTATGGAGAGAAGTGGTCTGGCCCTCCCGGTCTCTCCCCTATGGGGGAGTGTTCTCCAGAACGATCTAACCGTCCGATGGTCTCCTCTGTCACACGACCTTCCTCCTGTCGTGTGATCGCCCGACCTCACTCCAGATCGCAGAAGTCGTTGCGGTCTCAATATTCCTGATCGCCCAGACCGCCCAGCTCTCTTGTGTTCTGTGTATTTGTATTTAGTCCCACATCGTATATTTGTATTTTACTGTTTCCCTCCTAGTCTATATAAAGGAGGCAATACTCTTGTAATATTTAGATTTTTGGAAATAAAAAAATTCCTGTTATTTTCAAGTTCTCACATGGTATCAGAGCTCTCGATCTCTTCTGCCGGTCTCTACTTTATGACCGCACAATCCGTGCGATCTCATATCTCTCTCTCCGACCGGTCTTTCACCTCCTAACCGCGCGATCTCATCTGTCTTCTCGAGACCGCGCGATCTCTCTTCTCATGGGTACCCCATCTGAGACTGCAACACCACCCCCCCAACCCCTGCCAACTCTTGTGGCTATTTCTACCTCCTCTGGAAACCTTGGCACCTCCTCCAAGCTCACTAGCTCTAATTATGCTGATTGGAGTGTCTCCTTCACCTTTCTCTTACGCTCTCAACGCAAACGCCAACATCTCACCGATGATCCTCCTCCCCGTGGATCTGCTACCTTTGATGATTGGGATGCTAATGATGCTCTTGTCCGCACCTGGCTTGCTAACAGTCTCTCTGATGAGTGTCTTCATATCATTCATCATGATGAGACAGTCAAGGCAGCCTGGAATCATCTTGCGGCCCTTTACTCAAAAGGTGCCAAAACCTCCCGCATCTACACCTTATATGCAGATCTCTTTGCCCGCCCAACCATGGATCCCACCACAGCATATCAAGCAGTTCAAGCTCTTGGGGCTGAACTCCTTCAGCATCGCCCCTTCTCTGCTGATCTTGCTGAACAACATAAACACTTCCAAGAGCTCCTAGTTGTGTGTTACCTTCTCCGTCTTCCGGAGTCCTATGATATGATACGACAACAAATCCTTGGAGAAGCTAAATCTCCAACTCTTGATGCCACCGCTGCTCGGGTCTCTGTTGTAACCTCCCTTCTCCAACGACCCTTGTTGTCTTCCCCTCCTCCTCCAGAGAGCTTTGCTCACAAGGCTAAACGAGGTCACACCGGTGGCCGTGGTGAATCTCTTGGTGGTTGTGGACCTCCGCGACACATCTGTTCTCATTGTGGTCGGAGGGGTCACCCAATTGATCGTTGCTATCTCAAGCATCCTCACCTTCGCCCTCTGGCTGCTGCTTCTCAACCGGGTACTAGCTCATCGTCTGCTTCTGTTGCTACCTCCTCAGGTAGCGTGCATGTGGTTACTGAAGGTAAATGGCTTATTGATTCTGGAGCAACAAATCATATGACAGGAAACCCTCACCTTTTCTCTCAGTTACTAGAACACAAGAATTTACCTCCGGTTCTAACAGCAGATGGTTCTCCCTCACATGTGTGTGGGACTGAAATAGTTCAAGTCACTCCGACTATCTCTCTTCAGAACACTCTTTATGTGCCTACTTTTCCATGCAACTTACTATCAGTCAAGGCACTCTCTCAACAATTACAATGCTCTATTATGTTCACTCCGACTAACTGTTATTTTCAGGATCTTCATACGAAGGAGACAGTTGCTACTGGGACTGAGAGTGGAGGCCTCTACTTCCTTGACATTCTTGCTGCTCACTCTGCTTCTACCGTCTCTGATTCTCTCCATCAATGGCACCTCCGTCTTGGTCACCCTCCACCTCGGCTGCTGTATCAACTTCTACCTCGCCTCACCAAAGATACCTCTCCTCTCAACTGTGAAGCTTGTCAACTAGGAAAGCACCATCGGGCTTCCTACCCTGCCAAACATGGACGTAGCTCGACTCGTCCCTTTGATCTCCTCCACTCGGACCTCTGGGGTCCTTCTCCTACCAAGACAGTAGGTGGGGGTAGTTTGTATTTTGTTACTTTTATTGATGACTTCTCTCGATGTACTTGGGTGTATCTGTTAAAAGAACGCTCAGAACTTTTTTCTGTTTTCAAAACGTTCTATAATGAAATTTCCACTCAGTTTGGAGTGTCTATCAAGGCTATTCGCACTGATAATGCTAAAGAATATGTTTCTCATCAATTTTCTGAGTTTTGCATGAATCATGGTCTTATACATCCGACTAGTTATCCTTATACTTCTCAACAAAATGGGATAGCGGAACGTAAGAATCGTCACCTCCTCGACATGGCTCGCACCTTACTCTTCCAAATGAATATGCCCAAAGCCTATTGGGGCCATGCCATCCTCATCTCCTGCTATCTCATTAACTGCATTCCCTCCACCCTTCTTCACGGCTCCACCCCTTCTCTCTTCTATATCCCACCTCACAACCCTTCTCATTACCTCTCAAGGTGTTCGGTTGTACTGCGTTTGTTCACACTCCTTCCCCAGGTCGGGACAAACTCTCTCCTCGAGCCGATAAATGCATCTTTGTTGGTTATTCTCCAACTCAGAAAGGGTATCGATGCTATGATCTCCTTCTCCGCAAACAATATGTTTCCGCTGATGTCACCTTCTTTGAAACTGTTCCATACTTTTCTCACTCTTCCATCTCTCCGCTTCCTGCGCCTAGTCCAACGACACCGCTCATTTACTCTCCACCACCACCACCTACTCTCCCCACTCCACCACCTCTTCTTTTCCCTCCACCACCTCCAGCATCTCCTTCCACCTGTCCTCCTACTCCGGGGCCTTCTCTCCCGGCTCTTGGGCCAGCACTATCTTCTTCTGATGATGACTCTCCTGCAGATACAGTCACCACTGAAGACCTCCCTATTGCTCTTCGGAAGGGAGTTCGCTCACTCGCAACACTCTATTCACGATGTTGTAACTTATGCTCAACTTATCCCCTCTGCTAGGGCTTTTGCTATGGCTATTACAGATACTGCCACCCCAACCAGTTATCAGGAGGCTCTTGTCATCCCACATTGGAAGGCTGCCATGGATGATGAAATCTCCACCCTTCAGGACCGTGGTACTTGGAATCTTGTTCCATCACCTATTGGGGTAGATATTGTTGGGTGTAGATGTGTCTTTGTGATAAAATATTGTGCTGATGGCTCTGTTGACCGCTACAAAGCTCGCTTGGTTGCTAAAGGTTTTACTCAGACATATGGAGTAGACTTCTTTGACACTTTCTCACCTGTCGCTCGTCTTACAACCATCAGGGTCCTCTTCTCTGTGGCCGTCAACAAAGGTTGGCAACTCTCTCAATTGGATGTCAAGAATGCCTTTCTCTATGGTGATCTTCAAGAGGTTGTTTTCATGGAGCAACCTCCAGGGTATGTTGCTCCGGGGGAGACTCATGTATGTAAGCTAAAGAAGGTCATCTATGGTCTTAAGCAAAGTCCTCGCGCCTGGTTCGAAAAATTTAACGAGGTTATCAAGATCATTGGATTTGTCCGTAGTTCTGCGGATCAGTCTCTCTTCATTCGCAAGACATCTCATGGAATGGTTGTTCTGGCTGTATACGTTGATGACATCCTTCTCACAGGTGATGATGTTGAAGGTGTCTCCCTTACAAAGAAACATCTCCTCCAACACTTTGTGACCAAAGATATGGGGACCCCCAAGTACTTTCTGGGCATTGAAATTTCAAGGAAGCATAGCTCCATTGTTCTCTCACAATGGAAGTATGCTATTGATCTTCTAAAGGAAACAGGTCTTCTGGGTGCTAAACCTGCTAAATATCCAATGACAATTGGAGACGACAAACTCTGGACTGACAACTCCCCTCCTATACCTGATAGCACTAGATATCGTCGTCTTGTAGGCAAGCTCATCTACCTAACTGTAACAAGACCTGATATCTGCTATGCTGTTGGGAAGGTCAGCCAATTCATGCAAGCTCCGAAGGAATGTCATCTTCAAGCTGCTTTAAAGATATTAGAATACGTTAAGGGATCTCCAGGGAAGGGACTTCTGTTCCAAAGGAACAACCATCTCAAGATAGAAGCCTATTCAGATGCTAGCTACGCTGATGATAAAGGAGACAGGAAATCCACATCTGGGTTCTGTACCTTCGTGGGAGGAAATCTGGTGAGCTGGAAGAGCAAGAAACAAGCAGTTGTATCCAGATCAAGTGCTGAGGCCGAGTACAGAAGCATGGCCCAAACCACATGTGAATTAAAGTGGTCACGAACTCTCCTTCTTGACTTAGGAGAAGTTTACAACCATCCATTGCCAATGTTCTGTGACAACAAAGCTGCAATCTATATATCTCAGAACCCAGTCTTTCATGAGAGAACCAAACACATTGAAGTGGACTGTCATTTCATCAGGGAAGAAATCTTGAAGAAACAAATCTGCACTCCCTTCGTAACTTCGGATAAAGAGCTGGCTGATATCTTCACCAAACCTATATCCTCATCCTTCTCCGATGTGTGTAACAAGCTAGGCATGATTGATATATATGCTCCAGCTTGTGGGGGAGTGTTGAAGCCAAACGGTCTCGAAGGATTGAAGTCGCACGATCTGAAGCCAGCGGTCTGTGCGGTCTCCCAGAATCAGACCGCTGCTCCTCCTCAGATATGCGAGATCGTGTCAGATGAAGGTCGGCGATCTCCAGCTCTATCAGACAACTGTTTGATAACCGCGGTCTGTGCGGTCTCCCTGCATCAAACCGCCACTTCTCCTCAAGTATGCGAGGTCGCGTCTTGTGAAGGTCAGCAACATTCCGCCTCTCCAAGTAGTCTAGAGCCAGCGGTCTCAGCGGTCTCCAAGTGCAAGACTGGCAGTTCATCTCGGATATACCAGATCGCTTCTTATGGAGAGAAGTGGTCTGGCCCTCCCGGTCTCTCCCTTATGGGGGAGTGTTCGCCAGAACGATCTAACCGTTCGATGGTCTCCTCTGTCACACGACCTTCCTCCTGTCGTGTGATCGCCCGACCTCACTCCAGATCGCAGAAGTCGTTGCGGTCTCAATATTCCTGATCGCCCAGACCGCCCAGCTCTCTTGTGTTCTGTGTATTTGTATTTAGTCCCACATCGTATATTTGTATTTTACTGTTTCCCTCCTAGTCTATATAAAGGAGGCGATACTCTTGTAATATTTAGATTTTTGGAAATAAAAAAATTCCTGCTATTTTCAAGTTCTCACGCACGCCAAGACTTGAGATAGGATATGTTATGTCAGAGTGTCGCATATGCATATAGAGGAAGAGGTCGTGACTTGCTCACATTCGTCACGACATATGGTGTGAAACCTGTGCAAAGGCTTAACTGTGCGACGAAGGATTGTGGCAAAAGGTGTTAATGCAGGTGATGTCGCAACAAAGCATTGAGAAAAGAACCATTATGTGAATATCTCATGTGCAAGCTTGACATTTGGATGATAAATGATGAATCATATGATATGGATTGCATCAGTTAAGGATCACATTACAAGGCATGTGGGTATGTCCTGCATTAAGTTCATGCATGTGTAAAAGGGGTTGGCATGGTGCGTAGGACTTAAGCTTATACGAAATATTCTTTGTGGCAGAAGATTGCGGAAGACTCCAGACGATTGGAGAGAAATCTTGAAAATGGCGGAAAATTCTATTGTACAACCCCGATATTCGCCTAGAGGATGGGCAAACAAAAGCGAAGCGAGCCGGGTTGTTCGCAAGAAGGCGAGCGAGCCAGAGGCCCGCCGAATGCTCGCAAGAAGGCGAGCGAGCCAGAGGTCCGCCGAATGCTCGCAAGGAGGCGAGCGAGTCAAGAACCCGCCGAATGCTCGCAAGGAGGCGAGCGAGTCAAGAACTCGCCGATGGGTCGCGAGAAGACGGGCGAGCCAGATTCCTCCCCGAGTCGCCGGGATCGGCCAAATTACCCTGTCACCCTTGGTGGTCTGCCTTTAGCCTCTCCAAACAGCGGAGTTTGGCTGTTAGCAGACCCATTTGGGGTGCGGATAGTAAAATCAAAAGGCGGAATCCTGCTATTTGCAGGCCAGATCAGAAAATCTATAAATAGGACCTCAAGGGCACCTTTGGAAGGTATCTCACTTCAGCTTCCCTCTCCTTAGGCTTTCTGTAGTTAGCATTTCCAGAGCTCTCCAAGGTGCCCGAGTCTCAGCTTTGGCTTGGGAGGGGAAGCGCTCAACGATCTTCCGGGTTAGTGGAGGGACCTCCTCGATGTGACTAAGGTCTTAGTCAATCTTCCTAGTTTCCGGTCTACCTTCTCTGAGGGATCAGTAAG
The DNA here is from genome assembly GCA_033032865.1 of Dactylorhiza incarnata. NCBI lineage: Eukaryota > Viridiplantae > Streptophyta > Magnoliopsida > Asparagales > Orchidaceae > Dactylorhiza > Dactylorhiza incarnata. The sequence goes on along the minus strand of JAWHQI010000109.1, from coordinate 1,093,507 downwards.
AGCTAGCCGCACCTCATCTCGGTGAGGGCCCCGAGCTCCACAAGAGACCGAGAAATCCGTTTCAACATTTTGGTGCGGTGAGCGTGGAGCTTGGCTGGTCCAAGAAAGTTCTGAAGAGCAGATATGACGGGAGGCGAGGATCAAGGCGAGGGGTTCAGCGAGCCACCAGAGGTGGTGACGCCGAGGATGTTCGCGGACTTCAGGCGGGAGGTGCTCGACACCTTCGGGCTCGCGGTCGCGGCACTGCGAAGCGAGTTCGCGACCCCGACACCTCAAGCGACCCCTCCCCCAGCAGCGGTTAGCGAGAACGCCCCGGGGGGAAGAGCCAGAAAGGAAGTTGCAGGAAGTTCAGTGCAGGACTTAGAAGGGCGGGTGCTGTTCGCCAGCCCGACGAGCTTCGTGCCGGAGAGCTCCGTGCCGGCAAGCTCTGTGCCGGCGAGCGCGACGCAGGCGAGCGAGCGCCCGGAAGACACGGCGACCGTGGGAGTGGTCCAGGCGAAGGTTGTTCTCGCGAGCGCGGTCCCCGCGAGCTCGAGTCTGGCGAGAGAGCTCGGGGGGAGAGCAGAGCGAGAAAGGGGGGTAGAAGGGGGAAGCCCCATCTGCGAGTTGGTACTTTCAGCACCTGTCCCGGTAGGGTTCGGAGAGTGGGACAGGGTGTACTACAACGGCAGGGATGACCCTGTCCAGCATCTCCAATCTTTTGAGGACTCGGTCTCCATCAGACCGATGTCGGATGCTTTTAAGTGTCGGCCTTCACCGTCACTCTCAAAGAAAAGGCCAGGGACTGGGTCCATCAACTCCCTACAGGGTCAATCTACGCTTTCGAGGATTTGCGCCGGAGCTTTTTGTTGTGATTCTCCACCGCAAAGAAGAGGAAGAAGGACGCTGAGTCCCTCTTCAAAGTGAAGCAAGAGCCAAAGGAGTCGTTGGCTCGCTACGCGAATCGGTTGCAAGAGGAAGTGCTACTCACGCAAGAGATGCCAGGATTCGCACTCCAGCTCGCTTTCACTGTCGGGCTAAGGGAGAGCTTTTTCAAAATGGCTTTGAAAAGAAAAGCCCCCGTCTCCTACGAGGAGTTGATGGAGAGGGTGGCGGAGGAGATTGAGGGCGAGGAGGCCAACCCGGAGCTCACCAGGAGGCTAGCAAAGCTCAGTGAGCCGTAGGTCAGGCAGCAAGAGGTAAGGAGAAGGGAAGAGCCCAGGGCCCCGGAGGGGGAGTGGAGGCAGCGCGCCGAAGGAATGCAAGGTCAGGGAAGAGGTTACGGCCCGGGAAGGGGTAACTTTTATGGGGGTCAAGGAAGACCCCATCAGCTGGGATGGAGGCAGGGTCCGAGGCCATTGCCTCCCCCGCCTCAGCAAGCTATGGCGATCAGGAGGGGAAGAGGAAGAGGAAGGAGAGAAGAGGCGAGAGAAGAAGCGGGAGCAAGAAGGAGGAGGAATAGGGTGGCGGAAGGCGAAGCAGGGGAGGTGGCATTGCCATATTGTGACTTCCACGATGAGGAAGGTCACGCGACGGCCACCTGCCCAGAGTTCCTGGAAACCAAAAGGGGCCGAGCCCCCGCGCCAAGGCAACATGTGAGAATTGAGGAGGTCGAGCCTCGAGGGGAGGAGGAAGAAAGGTGTGAAGACAGAGTTGATGTGGGGAGTAGAGGAGGGATCGGGGTGATCCATGGAGGGGTAGGGGTGGAGGCAACCCGCAAGGCTAGCCTTCATACCATCTATCGGCGGAGCGTGGCCTCAACATCCACGGCTCCACCCCCGGCGGAGAGAATCACTTTCTCCCAGAAGGACATGCCGAGCTACGAGGACCCGTTCTGCGATGCGCTGGTCATCCAGACCGCCATCGAGAACTTCACCGTCTCGCGGATTCTAGTCGATAACGGTAGCTCGGTCAACGTCGTCTTCAAGAAAGCGTTTGATGAGATGAAGGTAGAATCCAAGAGGGTGTTGGCCTCGGATGTCCCCCTATTCGGCTTTTCAGGAGAAAGGAAGGAAGTAGAAGGTGGAGTTGGGCTCCATGTGACCCTCGGAGGGCAGCCCCAGAACTGCCGCTTCGTGATAGTGGATGCCCCGAACAGCTACAGCGCCATCTTCGGACGGCCTCTCATCAGCGCGTTTAGATGCGTCCCTTCCACCTTCCACCAGTGTCTCAAGTTCAACACGGGTGGAGTCCAGGTCTGGATCCGAGGAGACCCCAAGATGGCGAGACAGTGCTATGTGACGGCTGTCAACACCATCACCTGGATGGGAGAGGCGGAGGAGTTCGATAAAGTGATGTAGGAAGCGGCGGGAGCCGGAGAAGAGAAAAGAGCTGAGGAGAGGACGGAGGGAGAAGAGGTTCATGCCCAGGAAGGGGTCGCCGAGAGGCCCAGGGCGGAAAGAGGAGAAGAAGAGAGGAAAGAAGAAGGTGCCCAGGAAGGAGGGGTGGAAGAGTTGATGATGGTAGGAGGGGAAGAGACGGAGGAAGGAGCCCAAGCGCTCGCTGGCGATGGAGGGGAGAAAAATACTTGGGGAGAGTAATCCAGGCTGGAGGCCGTGGATGAGGTCGTGGAACTTGAAGTCACCACTCGGCTCGGGGTGGTGGAAAAGGTTCGAATCAGCGGAGAGCTCAATCCGAAGGAGCAGGCCGAGATCCTGGCCTGCGTGCAGAAGAATGTGGATGTCTTCGCTTGGAGCGCCGCGGAGATGCCCGAGATCGATACGGATGTGGCTTGCCACCGCCTCAACCTCGACCCCAGCACCCGCCCCATCCAACAGAAGAGGAGGGTCGTAGCGGACAAGCCTGAAGAACCCATTCGAGAGGAGGTGGGTAAACTCCTGCAGGCAGGTTTTGTATCAGAGATCCAATATCCAGGCTGGGTCTCCAACGTAGTCATGGTAAAAAAAGGAGGAGGTAAGTGGCGCATGTGTATCGACTTTTCACTTCTTAATAAATCATGCCCGAAAGATTGTTACCCCCTGCCTAGAATCGACGCGCTGGTTGACTCAGCCGTTGGTTTCTCTGTAATGTCTTTCTTAGATGCTTTTTCAGGTTATCATCAAATCCGCATGCATCCCCCGGACATCAAGGATGTTTCCTTCATCACGGGGGATGGATGTTACTGCTATAAGATGACGCCCTTCGGCTCAAGAATGCAGGTGCCACGTACCAAAGGATGATGGATAGGGTCTTCCGCGAGCAGAAAGGAAGAAATTTAGAAGTTTATGTTGATGACCTCATGGTGAAAAGTTGGGACCTTGGGTCTCACCTCCGAGACCATGAAGAGACATTCGGGACTCTGCGAAAGTACAAGATGAAACTCAACACCTTGAAGTGTGTCTTCGGGGATAGCCGGGGGAAGTTCCTAGGCCACTTACTAACCCCGGCGGGAGTGGAGCCTAACCCAGACAAGGTCAAGGCAATAATGGAGTTGGGGTCGCCAAGGAACCCAAGGGAGGTTCAGAGCCTCACAGGGAAGCTGGCCGGACTCAGCAGGTTCCTCTCCAAGGCGGGGGAGAAATGTGCACCCTTCTTTAAGGCACTAAGGGGGAACAAAAAGTTTGAGTGGACCTCGGAATGCGAAGGAGCTTTCCAAGCCTTGAAAGAACAACTCACCCAAACCCCCTTACTCCAAGGGCTGAGATGGGGAGAAGACCTATCCCTATACCTGGGAGTAGGGTCGGAGGCAGTGAGTGCAGTATTGGTCCGGGAGGAGGGTAGAAAACAATTCCCTATCTACTATGTCAGCCGAGTGCTGAAGAAGGCGGAGCTCCGATATCCAATCTTGGAGAAGTTGGCTTTCGCATTAGTGGTGGCGTCGCGGAGGCTCCGGCCCTACTTTCAGGCACATTCCATCAGAGTAGTGACAGACCACCCGCTTCACAAAATCATGGAAGGGGTGGAACACTCGGGAAGATTGGCAAAATGGTCTGTGGAGCTGAGCGAGTTCAATATTACGTTCATACCCAGGACATCAATCAAGGCCCAAGCGGTGGCGGACTTCATGGCCGACTACACGACCGAGGTGGGTGAACATGAACCGCCTCCCCCAGTAGCATGGAGGATGTTGGTGGATGGTGCCTTAGGAAAGCACTCCTAGGGGGGATCATCCTAGTGAGTCCTCAAGGGACAAGAATCGAGCAAGCCCTGAACATCCATTTCCCAATTACCAACAACCAAGCGGAGTACGAAGCAGTGATAGCAGGCCTGCGGTTAGCTCAAGAGCTGGGAGTGCAAGATGTGGAAGTCTCGACGGACTCCATGGTGGTAGCATGCCAAGTCAAGGGAGAGTTCGAGACAAAGGACACGACCCTCCTGCGATACTTGGAGAAGGTTAAGGGAGTCATCGGGCAATTCCATACTTTCTCCATCAAACACGTGCCAAGGGAAGAGAGCACTCCCGCGGACCTCCTAGCCAAGTTCGGTCCCCGAGCTGGAGGGACGGTTTCAGAACTCTTCCGGCCCTCCATCGAGGAAGGAGAGCTGATGGAAGTAGATCAGCGGGTCTCGTGGATGGATCCCTTCATCTCTTTCTTAACATCAGGGAAGTTCTCCGAAGGAGACATAGACAGGCGACGCTTCAGGTATAAGTCAGCTTATTACTCTTTGCATGCAGGAGGGCTATACAGGAAGACTCTCTCGGGACTCCTGGCCCGTTGTGTTTCAGAGGAGGAGGTTCTGAGAGTCCTGGAAGAAGTTCACTCCGGGGAGTGTGAGAGTCACTCCGGGAGCCGAACTCTAGAAGGAAGGGTGTTGAGGCAAGGCTACTTCTGGCCCACCCTCAGCAAGGACGCGACGGAGTTCGCAAGAAGGTGTTCCAAGTGCCAACTCTATGCTCCACTCCAACTCCTCCCGGCTCAGAGACTCCGAACCATCACCGCCCCCTGGCCCTTCGCCATATGGGGGTTGGACCTAGTCGGCCCTTTCCCACAAGCTAGCGGCCAAAGAAGGTTCTTGCTGGTCATGATCAATTATTTCTCCAAATGGGTCGAAGTGAAAGCGCTCGCCAAGGTAACGTCTCAAGTTGTAAGGAATTTTGTGTGGGGAGAGATCATTTGCAGGCACGGACTCCCTCTGGCTATAGTTACGGACAATGGGCCACAATTTGCTAGTGAGGAATTCGTTAGCTTCTGCACCCAGCTTGGCATTGACCTCAGGTTCACATCGGTTCACCACCCACGAAGCAACGACCAGGTAGAAGCGGCAAATAAAATAATCGTCAACCTACTGAAGAAGAAGGTGGAGAACCTCCGAGGGAACTAGGTAGAACAACTACCATCTGTTCTCTGGGCCCTGAGGACTACCCCTAACACCGCCACCGGGGAGACCCCGTTCAAACTCTCCCATGGCTCCGAAGCAGTCCTTCCCGTTGAATTCGAAGTAAAGACCCCCAGGGTGATCGCCGCAGGTGAAGGAGACGAAGAGTGGCTAGTGGCCAATGACGAGGAGCAAAAGCTATCCTTGGACCTGGTGGAAGAACTCCGAGACCAGGCTACCATCAGGCAGGAAGAAATCAAGCGACGAATGGCACGATACTTCGACAAGCACATCCGAATAAAACACTTTCAGAAAGGAGACCTAGTGCTAAAGAAGGTTGACGCGGCCGGGAGAGGAGCCGCGGTTGGCAAGCTGGAGCCCAATTGGGAAGGACCTTACATTGTAAGCGAAGTGCTCAGGTCAGGAGGTTACCACCTCCGGGATGTGGAAGGGGTACCTCTTGGTCGTGCCAGGAGTGGAGATGATTTAAAAAGATTTTATCCTTAGCCATTTTTTGTAGATACCTTTCCATATTTCCTACTCAACACATGCATTTTGGAGCAATTCGTTGGCAGGTCTCAAATAGTTCTTATGCTGGAATGCCCCAGATCGATTCCGCTCCCGGGCTCTCACTAGACGGGGGGTTCAGGTTGATCTCTGGAGAGGCTGCAAGGTGACAAGTATTGGTGCTGGAATGCCCCAGATCGATTCCGCTCCCGGGCTCTCACTAGACGGGGGGTTCAGCTTGATCTCTGGAGAGGCTGGCAAGGTGACAAGTATTGGTGCTGAAATGCCTCAGATCGATTCCGCTCCCGGGCTCTCACTAGACAGGGGGTTCAGGTTGATCTCTGGAGAGGCTGACAAGGTGACAAATATTGGTGCTGGAATGCCCCAGATCGATTCCGCTCCCGGGCTCTCACTAGACGGGGGGTTCAGGTTGATCTCTGGAGAGGCTGGCAAGGTGACAAGTATTGGTGCTGGAATGCCCCAGATCGATTCCGCTCCCGGGCTCTCACTAGACGGGGGGTTCAGGTTGATCTCTGGAGAGGCTGGCAAGGTGACAAGTATTGGTGCTGAAATGCCCCAGATCGATTCCGCTCCCGGGCTCTCACTAGACGGGGGGTTCAGGTTGATCTCTGGAGAGGCTGGCAAGGTGACAAGTATTGGTGCTGGAATGCCCCAGATCGATTCCGCTCCCGGGCTCTCACTAGACGGGGGGTTCAGGTTGATCTTTGGAGAGGCTGGCAAGGTGACAAGTATTGGTGCTGGAATGCCCCAAATCGATTCCGCTCCCGGGCTCTCACTAGACGGGGGGTTCAGGTTGATCTCTGGAGAGGCTGGCAAGGTGACAAGTATTGGTGCTGGAATGCCCCAGATCGATTCCGCTCCCGGGCTCTCACTAGACGGGGGGTTCAGGTTGATCTCTAGAGAGGCTGGCAAGGTGACAAGTATTGGTGCTGGAATGCCCCAGATCGATTCCGCTCCCGGTCTCTCACTAGACGGGGGGTTCAGGTTGATCTCTGAAGAGGCTGGCAAAGTCGCAAGTGGGTTGGGCAGGTAAAACAAGATACTCATGACAAGAGATTTTGGCTCGCAAGCAACCTCAAGACCCGGGCGAGGCGAGACCGGAGGCCCGCTCGCGCACGAGAGTCATTCGCGGCAGGGCAAAAGCCGACGGCTCGCAAGGTCACTCGCGAACGATATCGAAGCGAATAAGGAAGGTGAGCCGGGAGGAGTCCGTTCTCGCGGCGAACCACGGATATCGGTGGGGGCTCGTCAGAGGCGAGTGTGAACGAGGTAGGCTAATGTAGACCCCTCCCGTAAGGCTCTCCAACGAATAACATCCCGAATAGATATAAGGCCCTACAACCTAAGTCCTAACTGTTGGGTATTGTATCCACAATCACCTGGATTTGAAGGTGTCCCCTAGTGAACTAAATTGAATTGAGTACGTATTTGATGATTTCTCTTTAGATGTGTTGTGACAGGTCATAATGCTAAGTGCACACCAAAGTCAGGCTGCAATGGATCACCAAACACAGTTCTAGACAATGTAATCCCTCATTGTATAGAACAAATTGTTGGTCCATGTGTAATCTCTCTTTTGGGGTGCACTTCATATTCTCATAACTGAAGGCTTTCAAGTTTGAGGAGTGGAGCAGGTTTTCAGAAGAAAAGGAATTTTTGCTAAGTCAATTCGTCGAGATGTCACGTGAAGTCCCGATGACTCCCGACGAATCCTGACAGAAGCCAATTTCCTAGTTTAAAGAAGAAATTTCTGTGGCTAAGTCCATTCGTCGAATGTTCTCGTGAACTCCCGACGAATATCGACGAATGCTGACAGAAGCCAATTTCCTAGTTTAAAGAAGAAATTTCTGTGGCTAAGTCCATTCGTCGAATGTTCTCGTGAACACCCGACGAATCCCGACGAATGAAAACAGAAGGTGTTTTTCATGGGTTGTTCAATCTTTTCGATGGCTAAGTCAATTCGTCAAATGTTCACGTGAAGTCTCGACGAATGACGGATAGACGAATTTCAAAAATATGTTTCGTTTTTGAAAATTAGGGTTTGCCGCCATGCGCAGCACACGTGTCGATCATTCCCTGTCTGTCGCCCTAGCCGTTGGAGTTCTTCCTATAAATAATCTTTTATTTTAGGGCAAACATAAGAAGTATTATTCAACCCGATTGAAAAAGAAGAACCCAGCCGTCTTCCTTCTTGCTCGCTGAACAAGTTTTTCTGAGATCTAACTTCTGCGCCCTCAAGACTCGTTCTTCAGTGATGTTAAGGCCTTTGATTTATTTGCTGTTCCATATTTTTGAAGATCTTTTCAAGAAAATCAAAGGGCCTATTCAGATCAGGTTTGCCGAGTTTCCTTTCTTCCAAATCTTTAAAGATCCAAGCTTTCGTTCTCAAGGAAGAAGAAGACTCAGTTTTTCCAAGATCTGATGTTAATATCTGTTGAGGTTTAATAAAAGTATTATATTTCAAACTCTATTTGTTTCCTGTAGGAGATTTTTCTCCGAGTTATTTTGTAGGAGTAGTTTGCTCCGAGTTGTAGGAGTTTATCTCCGAGTGCTCTTGTAGGAGAGGTTGTTCTCCGAGTTTGTAGGAGCCGTTGTCTCCGAGTGTAGGATTTGTTGATAAATCCGAGTTTTGGCGAAGTTGCCGGCGCTAGCCCGAAGTGCTAGATAGGCGAAGCGGGTGAGAGGAGTACCCACCATGGGGAACCTCTATAAATCTTGTGTCTCTGTGCTGTGATTTTTCTTGTTGTGTGTGTACTTAATTTTTATTCCGCAATCGCAGTAGAGATCACCTATTCACCCCCCCCCCCCCCCCCCCCCCCCTTTAGGTGATTTAGGTAGACAACTATTTCTTTCAATTGGTATCAAAGCTAGGTTATCTTTAAGAGGTTAACACCTAGATTAAAGATCCCTCTTCGTTGTCAAGATCTCTCTCTATGGACAGAGGCATGGAAAGATTTTCCTCCAAGCTCCCAGTTTGCACTAAGGAAAATTTCCCCATGTGGAAGGAAAGAGTTATCTTCTACATGGAAGCAAATGATCCCCGTATCTCCCAGATAGTTAAGGAAGGTCCCCATATTCCCATGGTTGCTTCTACCATTGATGCCACCAAACAAGTGTCAAAGAAAGTGATGGACATGACAAAGGATGAAATTGCACTTGTCACTCTGGACAAGAAAGCAAAGCACATCATAGCAGGTGCAATTGATGATTCAATGTTACAAAATCTGATTCACTGCAAGTCTGCAAAAGAGATGTGGGATTCTATTGTGGTTTTGATGGAAGGTACTGAAGAAGTTCGAGATGACAGGAAGTCTTTGCTGAACCAAGAATATGAACCCTTCAAGCAACAAGGCAAAGACACAATTTCTGACACCTACGAGAAATTCTTCAAGATTGTAAACGGTTTGAGAAACTATGGAAGGGAATTCACCACGGGTGAACTAAACGATAAATTCCTTAGATCCCTGTCTAAGGAATGGGACCCCAAGGTGATAGCTATCAGAGAATATGGTAAGTTGGCTACTACGGAGCCACAGATTCTATATGGGAAGCTGCTTTCCAATGAGCTGAAGTTGAACATCAGGAAGTCAGAAGAGAAAAGCAGTAGGAGCTCTGGCAAGGAAAAGCCCATTGCTCTAAAGGTTGAAAGCTCCCGGAGAAGCAGGGCCCTGTCCCCTGTGAGAGATGAGTCTTCTGAGGATAAAGCTGAAAACACTTCTGAAGAATCAGAACTATCTGAAGGAGAATTCTCCCTCCTCTCCAAGCAATTCAAAAAGTTGCTTAACAAGAGGAGACAAACGAGAAAAGGCTCATCTTCCTCAAGAGATCACAGGAGATCACACCGTGACAGAAACGACAGGTATGGTTCTAAACCGAACAAACATGATTATACTGAACCCGTTTGTTATTGTTGTAAAAAGCCAGGGCACATGATAGCTGATTGCCCACACAAGAAAAAGGAATCTTCGAGAAAAGAAGAAAAGAAGTCCTACAAAGGAAAGAAGAAAGAGGAGAAGAGTTTTGTTGCCAAGAAGTCCAAGACTCTGAGTGATAGTGACACAAATGAGTCTAACTCAGATGAAGATGCATTCTTCGAATTGATGGCTCAACCCGATACAGAAGACCAAATTGGTCAATATAGAGGAAAAAGTCTCACAAAAGACTGCTTCTACAGTCTAATGGCCATGTCAGACGATGAGAAAGATGTTGTTCCTTTCACCGGTCAGGTATTATCTTCTACACCTCTTTCAGAAACGGCATCTGATGCTAATGAAAGCTACTATTCAGAAGAGGATTCTGAGTTGACTGCTAAGTATGAGGAAATGTTGAAGGGGTTTAATAAGTGTCGAAAGCTTGTTAAAACTCAATCAAAGGAGATTCAATCCCTAAAGGATCAAGAATCAAACCTGAGAAAGGAGATTGAAGAATCTAACCTACTCAGGGAAGAAATCTTATCCTTGAAGATTGCTCTCTCCGAGGCCACTTCAGCAGGCATTCAGAAGAGTGAGATTATCAATGATTTGACGAAACAGCTTGAGGAAGAAAAGAAGATCACAATGAACTTCTCTAAGCCCAAGACAGTTTTGCCTATCATAGACACTTTCACTACTGGTTCTGGTAGTAGTGGTTTGGGCCATGTTGCTGAAAAGAGCCTAAGTAAGTCAGCCAAAAGAAGAGCTGCTAAAGCAAAGGGTAAAGGTCCACAGTGTGCTCCAAATTTCAAGAAGGTGATTTTTCCTACGAACACCTATGATTTTGAGAGCATGTATGGTCACTTCAGCAGACCAACCCATGTTGAGCCTGCCAAGGTGAACTCGGTGTGGATCAGACCCAGAAACTTTGGATCTAGCTCCCTCAAGGCTCCTTATGAGGAAGTTCAATTGAAGCATCATGGACCATTCGTTCATGGATCAAATGCTAAGAAAGCACCACAGGTCAAGCCTATTGTGCCTAAGAATTGTGTATGTTGCACCAACGAGGCTTCTACCTCCAAGGTTGCTCCTCCTGTAAAGCCACCCGTTCAAAAGGCTCAGTAGAACACAAAGAGGAGATACAATAGATTTGAATGCTGGTGATGTGGCAAAATTGGTCATTTCGCCATAGATTGTTGGTTCAATCATACAGTGTCAAGAACTCCACGAGTTAACAGTGCAAGACCGACCACTTGCAAAGTTAATGTTCCAAGTGGTGTTCCACTAACAAGGAACCAAGGGCCCAAAAATGTTTGGGTTCCTAAGGGGTATTGATCATGTTTGCAGGAATGTCCAAAGGCCAACGAAATTCCCATCTGGTATTTGGACGGTGGTTGCTCTCGGCATATGACCGGGAGAAGAAGATTGCTTCAGGATTATGTTCCAGTTGAGAACGGGCCTAAAGTAAAGTTTGGCGGATCTGAACGAGGTATTATTATTGGTTATGGTTCAATAACCAACGGCTCAGTCGTTTTCACATGTGTAGCTCATGTGAAAGGATTGAAATACAATCTGATTAGCATAAGCCAACTGTGTGACAAAGGCTATACCGTTGAGTTCTTTAGAGATAGATGTCTGATAAAGATGTCCGTGTCTGCGGAAACTATTTTAACAGGCTCTAGGAGTAGTGGTATTTACTGTTTAGATTTTATATGCTTACAGTCCTCTACCCCAGTGTGTTTTGTTGTCAAAGATAGTGCATCTCTTTGTGACCAATGGCACAAGAGACTAGCACATATTAATTTCAAAACTATATCTATGTTATTTTCTCACAACTTGGTAAGGGATGCCCCCAAAGTTAAATGCATTAAAGAAAGCCCTTGCCATGCATGCCAAATGGGTAAGCAAACAAAGGCTAGCTTTAAGAGCATAATTGGCAATAATTCTACCAGATGTCTTCATCTGCTGCATATGGATTTATTTGGTCCAATGTCAGTTAGAAGCTTAGGTGAGAAAGCTTACACCTTGGTTATTGTTGATGATTATTCCCGGTTTGCATGGGTGTTCTTTCTAAAACTCAAGTCAGAAACCTTCGACATATTCACTAATTTTGTCAAGCTTATTCAGAATGAACTTGACTGTTCAGTGGTCAAAATCAGAAGTGACCATGGAACAGAATTTCAGTCTGGGGCCATGACAGAGTTTTGTGAAAGTCAAGGTATCTCTGATGAGTTTTCCTCTCCTCGTACTCCACAACAAAATGGAGTAGCCGAGAGAAAGAATAGAACCCTCATAGAAGCTGGCAGGTCTATGTTGAGTGATTCTGCTCTTCCAGAATATTTCTGGGCAGAAGCTATCAGCACAGCTTGCCATGTGCAAAACAGAGCACTCATCAATAAGAACCATCGTAAGACCCCATATGAGATTCTAAAGGGCAGAAAACCAAAGATTTCATATTTTAGAATTTTTTGCAGTAAATGCTATGTACTTAACAATGAGAAGCATCCTACAACCAAGTTTAGTGAAAAATGTTTTGAAGGTATTTTCGTAGGATATAGTAGCCATAGTAAGGCATATAGGATTTTCAATAAGAAAACTCTGGTGGTAGAGGAAACAGTCCATGTTGTATTTGATGAGACGAACCTGCTGCATAGCAACTCGTCTAGTGTGTTCATTGAAGATGCAGGTGAAAAGCTAAAGGAACTCTCTATGCAAGATGGAGTAAAAACCACAGATGATGCTCCAAAGTTGGCAGAAGAGATCTCGGATCACTCTGAAGATGAACAAGAAGTTCATGAAGAAGAAGATATTCAAGAGGTGGCTGAACCTCAAGTTGCTCCTGAAAATGCAAATAACTTGGGAGTCAGATATTCAAGAGATCATCCAGCTGATCAGATTATCGGAGATCCTTCAAGCAGAGTTCTAACGAGAAGAGGTACAACTAATGAAGTTTTACATTTAAGTTTTCTTTCACAGATTGAGCCGAAGAAGTTTGAAGAAGCAAACACCGATCCATCTTGGATCCTTGCTATGCAAGAAGAGCTCAACCAATTCAAGAGATGTAAAGTTTGGGAGTTAGTACCAAGACCCAAAGGACAAAATGTAATTGGAACCAAATGGGTCTACCAGAACAAGCTTGATGAAAAGGGCATCATTACAAAGAACAAAGCAAGACTGGTTGCACAAGGATACAGGCAAGAAGAAGGGATTGATTTTGATCAGACCTTTGCACCAGTAGCAAGACTTGAAGCCATCAGATTATTTCTGGCATATGCTGCATATAAGGGCTTTAAGGTTTTCCAGATGGATGTGAAGTCAGCCTTCCTGAATGGAGACCTTAAAGAGGAAGTATATGTAGCTCAGCCTCCAGGTTTTGTAGATTCTAACTTTCCTGATCATGTATATTATTTACATAAAGCTTTGTATGGTCTCAAATAGGCACCCCGAGCCTGGTATGAGACATTATCTAGGTTCCTTCTTGAGAACAAATTCACAAGGGGAACAATAGATAAGACGTTGTTTCTTAGGGAAGTAAAAGGCGAGATTTTGCTTGTGCAAATCTATGTCGATGATATTATATTTGGTTCTACAGATGACAAACTTTGCAAAAAGTTTTCTAACTTGATGCAAGGTAAGTTTGAAATGAGCAGCATGGGAGAGCTGAAATATTTCTTAGGACTTCAGGTGAACCAATCTGAAGATGGAATCTTCATCTCTCAGACTAAGTTCACCAAAGAGCTCCTTAAGAAATTTGGAATGGAGAGTGCAACCTCTATGAGGACTCCAATGGGCTCAAGTATGTCTCTGGACAAGGATGAGAAAGGGAAACCTTTTGATGAAACCAAGTACAGAAGCATAATTGGGTCCCTGCTCTACCTTACTGCCAGTAGGCCTGATATAATGTTTTCAACATGTGTTTGTGCCAGGTATCAGGTGAACTGTAAGGAATCTCATTATGCGGCTGCAAAGAGGATTTTGAGATACCTTAAGGGTACACCAAATCTCGGCTTATGGTACCCGAGAAGCAATGATTTTGAACTAATTGGTTTTTCAGATGCTGATTTTGCAGGTAGCAAAGATGATAGAAAGAGTACTTCAGGAACTTGCCAATTCTTGGGAAAAAGGCTTGTGTCATGGAGTAGCAAGAAGCAAAATTGTGTTGCAATATCAACTGCTGAATCGGAGTATATCTCTGCCGGCAGTTGCTGTGCACAACTTTTGTGGATAAAGAATCAGCTTGAGGACTATAATTTAAAGCTCACAGAAATCCCCATGTTCTGTGACTCCTCAAGTGCTATTGCCATAGCAAATAATTCAGTCTCTCACAGCAGAACGAAGCACATCGAGCTTCGCTACCACTTCATCCGGGAACATGTTGAGAGTAAGGATATTAATTTGTTATATGTTAATACTGACAAATAAATTGCAGATATTTTTACGAAGCCTCTGGACGAGACCAAGTTCAATTTCTTCAAAATGGAACTTGGAATGCTTAACAAGGAATCTTGAAGACAGGACTGTTGAAATTGCACGAAATTACACGGGATTTCACTGGATAAACCAGAAAATTTCATGAAGTTTCACGGGATTTCACATGTCAAAATATCTCTTTTCTCGGACACGTCTCTCGTGAAACCTTATTATTAAATACAATTTATTGGATCCGAAGAGCCATCCGTGAAATCAGGTACGCGCCTAAATTTATTTATATATATATATATATATATAAACAAAGAGAACACGTGATTCCACGCACTCTTCCGTGAAACCCTTCCCGTCTCTCCGTCTCCTTCGAGAAAACACTGTTTCTCTTCCCCGATTTCGTCACGCTCGATGGCACCCAAAGTCGCTGGAGGTCTGCATTCTGGTGGAGAGCTTGTGCGAGGTAGCTTTCGAACTGCTTCAGATGAGTTCAGAAACATTATTTTGATGCTTGATGTCGCCGGGCTCAGTTATGTCTTGGAAGAGCCGGCTAAAATTCTCGAACAAGACGTTCTTGAGTTCTACAGAAATGCAAAAATCTCTGGTCAAGGCAAGAAGATAAAGAGCTGCATCAGGTCTTGTAAAATAGTTTTGAAAGCTAGTGGCATAAACAGGATCTTGAGGATGCCTGAAGTCGAAACAGAGGAAGTATATGCTGAAGACTTTCTCCAGGCCAAAAGATTCTGTGGCATTCTTAATGAAGGTTCAAAGATAAGAAGAAAATTCATGAATGATGGAGGTAAGCTTCTGTGTGATATTTTGGGAAAAGTCTTTGTTGAAACCAGCAACTGGTCTCTTGAGTTCGGACCCACTGGGGGTGTAGCCGATGCTTATTTCTCCTTCACTAGACTCTCTTGATGGTGGATGCTGGAAACGGAATAGACCCAAGGCTGAAGCGAGGAGGTCCCGCCACACACCCGGAAGATCTTAGAGAGCTTCCCCTCCCAAACCAAAGCTCAACCGGGCACCTTGGAGGGCACTGGCTGCCAACCAAAACTAGCCTAGAGGAGAGGATTCTCTAAAATCGGATCTCCTCCAAGGTGCCCTTAAGGGTCTATTTATAGTTTTCCTAGGCTGGTCTGTAAATAGCCTGAATCCGCCTTTTAATTTTACTAACCGCACCCCAAATTGGTCTGCTAATAGCCTAACTCCGCTGTTCCGAAGGGCTATTTGCAGCCCACCAGGGGTATTATGGTCATTTTCCCCTCACACCCATTTGGGCGAGTGGTCCGTGAGGGCACCATTCGCTGGGCACCCGCCTGGCTGGGCGAATGCCCACGCTTCTGGACGAGTGGTCCGTAAGGGCACCACTCGCCTAGCGTTTTCTCTCCTACAGCTTACCCCCACCAACTCGGGGGCATTTTTACCTTCCTTAGCCTGGGCGAGTGACCCGGCGAATGATCCGGATGACCCAGGTTTCGCCAGTTGGCTGGGGGCCCACTCGACGAATACGGGTTGTACACAATCCCCGCTCTTTACGAGCGGTTCCTACGGTCGTAAAGAACAGTCCAACCCTGTATTCGGTGAGTGCTTGCTGACTGGATCCATAAGATTCCGTGGGTCCCACCGCCACCTTATATATATATCCTCATGTCAGGTTTTTCTGGACCACTCTTTCACCTCGGCTCGGAGTCTCTCCACTTCCTAATGTCTTTCCACAAACCTTCTGCGAAACCCCTCTCGCGAGAGATGATCGACCGCCTGGCTGCGGCCCAAGCTGCAACTGCCCCCAGGGCATCCAAATTTGCTCCCTGGCTGATGTCTAAACGGGATCCGAGCGCCCCCTATGTCTCGCGTCGAGCCAAGGCGATTCGGCTGAATCGTCAGAGAGGCGAGACTGCCTCGGAGTCTCCGGCGGATACTCCACCGGCGAACACGCTGGCGGATGCCCTTCCGGACCCTGCGATGCCGGTATGAGAATTCCTCCTGTCTCCATTTAGTTCCTGTCCCTTACCCTGCGTTGACGCTGGCCATTCGCAGCGGGCTTTGGTGCCGGAGGACGGCCATGGGGCCGTTTTGAGCAGTGTGGTGGTGCCACCTCCCGCGGACGAGGTACCTCCTCCCGATCTGGATCTTGCTCCTCCGCCTCCTCCTGGGGAGACTGTACCCCAATCCCGTGAGTTGTGAACCTTCTCGCTTTTTCCTTTTATGTTGTCAGCTACTAACCATTACCTTTTCGCAGCCCTCAACCCTGACGTCCCGCTGCGGGACTCCATTCCTCCAAGTCCCCCTGCTCAGGTGAACCCCTCTGTCACCGTGAATGAACGGAGGGTCTCCCCTGAGCGAGAGCTGGATCAGCATCTCCGTGCTGATGACCGTGCGGATGCTCCGGCTCCTTCTTCACAGCCTTACCGTCCAGGAAAGGGAAAGGTCTTACCTCCCGCCTGGCTGTTTGGGACGCACCCCCATTCGTCTTGTCCTTCAGGTCACCTGGACCCCACCCCAGGTCAGTTCACTCACCCGCCTCTATCGTACTCGCATATTTTATCACCACTAAATAGTTGTGATTCCGCAGGCTATCGAGAAGCCTCCCCCTTCGACTCCTACTACGAGGGGGGAGAGGGAATGCTCTCGCCTCTCCCTTCCCCTGGGGATCTCGCTGACTTCCTGGGTGATTCCTCGGATCACGCGACCCTGAAGGATCGGATCTCGGAGGTCTTGGGGAAGCTCATCCATATCCAGCGAAACGTAGCCGGCCAGGTGGACGACGTGCGGCTGAGAGTCGCGCGTGAGTTAAAGGACCTCCATCGGGACTACTCGCGCCTTCTCACCACGGTGGAGCGCCTGGGGGCGAAGGAGGGGAGTTGTCTCCCGAAACATACGCCGCGCGAGCCCGGGATCAACTCCAACTGGCTTCCCATGAGATCACCAATATACTCGCTTATTACCGCCCGCGAATGCCCATGGAAGCTGGGTCGCGAAAGCAAGGTCGGTGGATCTGGGAGGAGATCTGACCTACCCAACGTCCACCCCTCTTATTGTTTCCTTTTCTTACTTTATGCTGCGAATGTTTGAACGTTATATTTATCTGTAATAATTTCTCTATGCTTTGCGAATGCTTCTTTATTCGTTTTTCGTATCTCGTAGCTTTGCTTGGGTATTGCAGAGTGATAACTTATAGCCGGATGCTCTTCCAACCTCGCTGCGTAGCCGCGGAATGAATAGACATAGGGCATTTGCGATTAATGGGCGAGAGGGACCGGCTCGGGCCTCGAGGTGTCGGGAAGGCGCGATGGCTATCCGCACACCCGTGGCTTCGAAAGTCCAAACGTCGTTTAGTCCCTCTATAAATAGGTCTTTCAACCACCGTATTAAATACCTAACCATCCGCTCTCTTTCCTTGCGCTAGCACTCGCGCTTCTTCCTTATCTGTTGCTCCCCTTTCCTTCTTCACTCGCAAAAATGGGTGGCGATGCGGAAGGCAGGGCCAAGTGCGCCAGCGCATTCGCCAACCACGTCTTCGATACCTGCGACCTCTCCGAGGAGGCCTACCTGACTGCCGTCGCCGACTACGTCCCGCCGAGTTTCGAGGCGCGAAAGCCCAGGCCGGATGAGCGCCTGAATTCCATCTCGCCTTGTGCTCTCGCGATCCCGCTAGAGCATTTCGAGGTGGGGTTTCGCCTCCCGATCTGGACGGAACTCCGCCAGACCTTCAGGTACTACGGGGTCGTGCCTGGCCAGCTCAACCCCAACTCCATCGCTATGTTGGTTGGGTACGCGAGCTACCTGCGAGAAGAGGGAATCGAGTTCTCGCTGCCCGTCTTCCGCAAGCTGTATACCTTCCGCTGCACCCATGGTATCTCGTTCTTCTCGGGACTGAGCCCCCTAAAGCACTACGGGCTCCCGAACAAGAACCATGACTGGGTTCGCCGCTTTATTTTCGTAAGCGGGAACCTGGGGAACACTCTTCTCGCGTCGGTGCAGGAGGAGGAGTCAACCTTCCGCCCCCCGACCCTAGGGGGCACGAGGCCAAACTCCACCAATACATCCTGGAGCACGGGATGGATCTCGTCCATCTCCGGCGAAACGTCAACTCGCTTCCACCCATTCCGCAGGGCGAGGGTAAGTGTTCGAGACTTCATTTGCTTTCGCTTTGTGATTTTTACATCATTCGCTAGAACCATTTGTTATATTATGCAGGTGTGCGCCACTTCCACCTTCATCCGTCGCGTCCCTCCGGATCTACCCTCTCTCTCGCACAGGCCGCCGCGGACGCCTGTCGGGAGGAACCTTCTTCCTCCAAGCCTGGCGGAAAGAAGCGCAAGCCAGCGGTGCTGACCTCTTCCACTTCCAAGAAGCCCAAAAACCCCCCTCCGCCAAGGGGAAGGGGGTCCTGGACGAGACCCTCGGGGCGGGTGCTCAGATCCAAGCCCTGGGGACGAGTGCGCCAGGAGAGACCACCCCTCGCGCGGGACCGTCGTTGCCGCCGCCCCCACTTCCCAGGGACCATCGGAACTTCCCCAGCGGCGAGAAGTACATGGACCCCTCGGGGGCTCCCTTGGTCAAGTGGGACAGGAATGCTAACCGGGTCTCGCTCTCCACCCTCCATCTGTCGTGGATAGAGAGCGATCTCGCCAGCGGGGAGGCTTACGCCATCGCGTATGCCCTCTATGGCCGAGAAGACGCCGAAGTCTATGATGCCGAGACGACCCAGATTCTCGCTCATGAAAGTGTCAGGGCCATGCTGCGGGCGCTCGAGCTCGCGCACATGTCTTCGCGCCGGAGCATCAAACTGGCGCGGGACTTGGCGGTGGTTGAGGAGTCCCGGTCCGTTGCTTCTACTGAGGCGATGGAGCTTAGGACTAAGCTGGCGGCTGCGGAGACCCTTCTCGCCAACCGCCCTGTCGCGGAGGTATGTATATTTCCTCCTTTCCCGCGAGTGACTCGTTGTCGATTGACAAACTTTATTCTTACTACCTTTGTTATTATTTTTAGGATACCACGGTTGCCGAGATGCTCCGCGCTCGGGTGGCCGGCCTTGAGGATGAAATCCGTTTGGCCAAAGCCGAAGTCCAGCGATTGCGAGAGGCTGGTGCGTCAGCACTCGACCCGGGGAGCGGGGGCCATTTTTATCCCCATCACGAGTTGGAGCAGCTGATGCAAGAGAACGCGCAGAATGCCGTCAAGCATGCGCTGCAGGTGCTGCGGCGAGCGGGATACCTGAAGGCGGAGGCCGAACGTCTTTCCGCTCGCTAAGTCGTCCCCGAGCTTTACATCCCAATTCCCTTTCCCGAGGACGACCACGTCGAGCCGCGAGAAGACACCCTCATCCCAGACTCTGGTGAGAGCGACGGGTCTTCAAGCGAGAAATCTGTTGATCCTTGAGAAGGGCCTCTTGTATTTTCTCTTTTTGCGTTTATCCTTTTGATTGTAATTTTGAACGGGCGAGTGCTTTTAAAAGATGTATACATTGATTACAATTTGTATTATTCCCAGCTTTTCTCTCATTCGCCGCTATATCTCGCTAGGCTCGCTAGGACGTTAACTGCGGCTACTTTGGCCACACAGCGAATGCCCAAGGATGACTTTAACATGCTGTCCTTCTTCGACTTCTTGCTTCTCGTTCCATTTGAAACCCCTTACCATTCGCTCGGGCCATGGTTTCGCCTAGGTAGTTAGGAAGAAAGATGAGGCACATCTTGCTGGCGCGTGGTCCCGACGAGTGTTCTCGAGATCCACCCTTGAGAGCTTGGAATCTGCCACCGAGTGAGCCTTCGGACCTGCCAGCTAGGTGAGAGCCTGGACAGCGGGTCTGCTCGGGGCCAATCTCTGGAACATGGAACCTGCCACCGAGTGAGCCTTCGGACCTGCCAGCTAGATGAGAGCCTGGACAGCGGGTCTGCTCGGGTCCAACCTCTGGAACATGGAACCTGCCACCGAGTGAGCCTTCGGACCTGCCAGCTAGGTGAGAGCCTGGACAGCGGGTCTGCTCGGGGCCAACCTCTGGAACATGGAACCTGCCACCGAGTGAGCCTTCGGACCTGCCAGCTAGGTGAGAGCCTGGACAGCGGGTCTGCTCGGGGCCAACCTCTGGAACATGGAACCTGCCACCGAGTGAGCCTTCGGACCTGCCAGCTAGGTGAGAGCCTGGACAGCGGGTCTGCTCGGGGCCAACCTCTGGAACATGGAACCTGCCACCGAGTGAGCCTTCGGACCTGCCAGCTAGATGAGAGCCTGGACAGCGGGTCTGCTCGGGGCCAACCTCTGGAACATGGAACCTGCCACCGAGTGAGCCTTCGGACCTGCCAGCTAGATGAGAGCCTGGACAGCGGGTCTGCTCGGGGCCAACCTCTGGAACATGGAACCTGCCACCGAGTGAGCCTTCGGACCTGCCAGCTAGGTGAGAGCCTGGACAGCGGGTCTGCTCGGGGCCAACCTCTGGAACATGGAACCTGCCACCGAGTGAGCCTTCGGACCTGCCAGCTAGATGAGAGCCTGGACAGCGGGTCTGCTCGGGGCCAACCTCTGGAACATGGAACCTGCCACCGAGTGAGCCTTCGGACCTGCCAGCTAGATGAGAGCCTGGACAGCGGGTCTGCTCGGGGCCAACCTCTGGAACATGGAACCTGCCACCGAGTGAGCCTTCGGACCTGCCAGCTAGATGAGAGCCTGGACAGCGGGTCTGCTCGGGGCCAACCTCTGGAACATGGAACCTGCCACCGAGTGAGCCTTCGGACCTGCCAGCTAGATGAGAGCCTGGACAGCGGGTCTGCTCGGGGCCAACCTCTGGAACATGGAACCTGCCACCGAGTGAGCCTTCAGACCTGCCAGCTAGGTGAGAGCCTGGACAGCGGGTCTGCTCGGGGCCAACCTCTGGAACATGGAACCTGCCACCGAGTGAGCCTTCGGACCTGCCAGCTAGGTGAGAGCCTGGACAGCGGGTCTGCTCGGGGCCAACCTCTGGAACATGGAACCTGCCACCGAGTGAGCCTTCGGACCTGCCAGCTAGGTGAGAGCCTGGACAGCGGATCTGCTCGGGGCCAACCTCTGGAACATGGAACCTGCCACCGAGTGAGCCTTCGGACCTGCCAGCTAGATAAGAGCCTGGACAACGGGTCTGCTCGGGGCCAACCTCTGGAACATGGAACCTGCCACCGAGTGAGCCTTCGGACCTGCCAGCTAGGTGAGAGCCTGGACAGCGGGTCTGCTCGGGGCCAACCTCTGGAACATGGAACCTGCCACCGAGTGAGCCTTCGGACCTGCCAGCTAGGTGAGAGCCTGGACAGCGGGTCTGCTCGGGGCCAACCTCTGGAACATGGAACCTGCCACCGAGTGAGCCTTCGGACCTGCCAGCTAGATGAGAGCCTGGACAGCGGGTCTGCTCGGGGCCAACCTCTGGAACATGGAACCTGCCACCGAGTGAGCCTTCGGACCTGCCAGCTAGATGAGAGCCTGGACAGCGGGTCTGCTCGGGGCCAACCTCTGGAACATGGAACCTGCCACCGAGTGAGCCTTCAGACCTGCCAGCTAGATGAGAGCCTGGACAGCGGGTCTGCTCGGGGCCAACCTCTGGAACATGGAACCTGCCACCGAGTGAGCCTTCGGACCTGCCAGCTAGGTGAGAGCCTGGACAGCGGGTCTGCTCGGGGCCAACCTCTGGAACTTTTAGGGTCTCTCCTGCGAGCTGTAGCATCATTTTTATACACACAGTTTAAACAAAATGTTTTCATTCAAAAACTACTGTTACTACATGGTGCTAAGGATAAAAACGTTTAAGGTCGTCGCCACTCCATGTGTGGCTGAGGGGTTGGCCCTCCACATTCTGAAGGCGATACCCCCCAGACTTTAGTGCTTCTTCCACGACATAGGGGCCTTCCCAGTTGGGGTTAAGTTTTCCCACCGCGGCGGACCTCCCAGCCGCGTCGACCTTCTTGAGTACCAGATCTCCCTTCTCAAACTGCTTGATCCTGACGTGCCTATCGAAATACTTGGCCATCCGCCGCTTGACCTCTTCTTGATGGATGGCTGCTCGATCCCGGGCTTCTTCGATGAGGTCGAGGGAGAGCTGCAACTCCTCCTCGTTCTCGGCTCTCCAATCTTCCTCTCCATTTGCGGCGACCTTTACCCGTGGTGTCATAACCTCGAACTCTATGGGGATGACGGCCTCGCAGCCGTGAGAGAGCTTGAAAGGGGTCTCTCCCGTGGCGGTGTTGGGGGTGGTTCTTAAAGCCCATAGGACCGAGGGGAGCTGCTCCACCCAATTGCCTTTAAGATTTTCCACCTTCTTCTTGAGCAAGTTCACGATGACCTTGTTCGCCGCCTCCACCTGCCCGTTGCTCCTGGGATGGTGAACGGACGCAAACCTAAGGTCTATCCCCAACTGGCCACAGAAGCCGATGAATTCCACGCTTGCGAACTGCGGTCCATTATCCGTGACTATGGCCTGCGGAAGCCCGTGTCGACAAATGATCTCCCCCCATACGAAGTTGCGGATTACCTGGGAGGTAACCTTAGCCAACGCCTTGACCTCCAACCACTTTGTGAAGTAGTCAATCATGACTAGGAGAAATCTCCTTTGTCCACAAGCCTGGGGGGAAGGGTCCTACCAGGTCCATTCCCCATATGGCGAATGGCCAGGGCGCCGTGATACTCTTTAGCCTCTGAGCTGGCATGAGCTGAAGCGGGGCGAACATTTGGCACTTCTGGCATCTCTTGGCGAAGGCTGCCGCGTCTTTACTTAGGGTTGGCCAGAAGTACCCCAGCCTTATTATCCTTGCTTCCAACATCCTGCTCCCCGAGTGGCTGCCACACTCGCCGGAGTGAACTTCTTCCAAGATCTTTGGGACCTCTTCCTCCGAGATGCATCGGGCCAGGAGGCCCGAGAGGGTCTTCCGATACAAGTCACCCTCCTAGAGCACGTAGTAGGAGGACTTATACCGGAAGCGCCTCTGGTCCGGAACTTCTTCTGGAAATTTTCCCGTTGCAAGGAAGGTGACGAAGGGGTCCTTCCAGGAGGGCCGCTGTTCTACTTCCATGAGCTCTCCCTCTTCGATCGAAGGACGGAATAGGTCCGTCAGGGTTCCCCCGGCTCGAGGACCAGATTTTGCCAACCGATCTGCCGGGGTGCTCTCCTCTCGAGGGACGTGCCGGATGGAGAAAGTTTTGAACGTCCCCACGAGACCTTTGACTTTTGCTAAGTACCTCGTGAGCACAGGTTCCCTTGTTTCGAACTCTCCCCTTATCTGAGAAGCTATTATCATGGAGTCAGTGAGGACCTCCACGCCATGGACCCCGAGCTCCCGGGCCAACCGCAGACCGGCGATTACAGCCTCATACTCCGCCTGGTTGTTGGTGATTGGGAAGTGTATCACTAGTGTTTGCTCTATCTTTACTCCGTGGGGACTCTCCAGCACCGCCCCTCCTCCGAGAGAATTCTTGCCCGAAGCCCCATCCACCAGCAGCTTCCACGGAACGTGACGAGGGGCTCCGTCTTCTTTCATCTCGGCCACGAAATCTGTCATGAAATCAGCCACCACCTGCGCCTTCATAGATAATCGAGGGACAAAGGTAATGTTGAATTCACTTAGCTCTATTGACCATTTTGCGAGCCTTCCTAAGTGCTCTACTCCTTCGAAGATCTGGCGGAGAGGATGGTCCGTCACTACTTGGATCGAATGGGCCTGGAAGTATGGCCTGAGCTTCCTTGCTGCGATGACCAGGGCAAAGGCCAACTTCTCTAAAATTGGGTACCTGAGCTCCGCTTCCCTCAGGACCCTGCTTACGTAGTAGACTGGCAGCTGCTTCTTGCCTTCCTACCGAACCAGGACGGAGCTTACGGCCTCCGCCCCGACCCCGAGATATAGATGTAGATCCTCCCCCTCTTTGGGACTTTGTAGTAGCGGAGCCTTGGTGAGTTGGCTCTTCAAGGCCTGAAAGGCCTCCTCGCATTCTCTTGTCCACTCAAATTTCTGGTTGCCTCGTAGCGCTTTGAAGAAGGGGGAGCATCTTTCCCCGGCCCGGGAGAGAAACCTGTTCAGCCCGGCGAGTCTTCCGGTCAAGCGCTGAACTTCCTTGGCGTTCCGTGGCGACCCCAGCTCCATTATAGCCCTAACCTTGTCCGGGTTAGGTTCTACCCCCCAGGGGGTGAGAAGGTGCCCGGGGAACTTCCCTTTGCTGGCCCCGAACACACACTTCAGGGGGTTCAGGCGCATCTTGTACTTGCGTAGGGTGGCGAAGGTCTCCTCGAGGTCCCGGATGTGAGAGCTCACACACTTGCTCTTTATCATAAGGTCATCCACGTAGACCTCCAGGTTCCTTCCCATTTGCTTCTTAAATACCCGATCCATCATCTTCTGGTAGGTTGCTCCTGCATTTTTCAGCCCGAAGGGCATCATCTTCTAGCAGTAGCATCCCTCCCTGGTGATGAACGAGACATCTTTGACGTCCGGGGGGTGCATTCTTATTTGGTGATAACCTGAAAAAGCATCCAAAAAACTCATCACAGAAAAACCGACGGCTGAGTTAACCAGCGCGTCGATCCGAGGCAAGGGATAACAATCCTTAGGGCAGGCCTTATTTAACAACAAAAAGTCCACACACATACGCCAGCGGCCATCGGCCTTTTTTACCATTACGACGTTGGAGACCCAGCCTGGATACTGGATCTCCGTTACAAAACCTGCTTCGAGGAGTTTCGCCACCTCCTCGCGGATCGGTCCTTCGAGCTTGTCAGCTATAGTCCTTCTCTTCTGCCGGATGGGGCGAGCTTCTGGATCGAGGTTGAGACGATGGCAAGCCACGTCCGCCCCGATGCCTGGCATGTCCGCTGTGCTCCATGCGAAGATGTCCACGTTCTTCTGGATGCACTCCAGCATCCTTCTCTGGTCCTCCGGGCCGAGGCCCCCGCTGATCCGCACCTTCTCCACCCTTCCTGCCTGGGTGGTAACCTCCATCTCTATCACCTCTTCTGCCGCCTTGAGCCGGGTTGGCTCTTCCCACTGGCCTTTTGCTTCTCGCCTCTCCTCCCGGGCCTTTTCCTCTGCGGCTCCTTCCGCCTCCACCGGCTCGACCTCCTGCTCTTCACGAGCGACCTCCAACAACTCGACCTCCTGCTCCTCACGAGCGACCTCCAACAACTCGACCTCCTGCTCCTCACGAGCGACCTCCATATACTCCTCTCGGGCATCGCCCTCTCCCCCTACTTCTCTCATCTCCACCTCTTCTCCTGGCCCCTCCGGCCTCGCCATCTCTTCATCCATCTTCTCGGCATCCGCCATCCATGAAATGGTGTTGACGGCGGTCACATAGCACTGCCTCGCCACCTTAGCATCTCCTCGGACGCGGATCTGGACTCCTCCACTATGGAGCTTCAAGCACTGATGGTACGATGAGGGCACGCACCGGAAGGCGCTGATGAGGGGTCGTCCGAAGATGGCATTATAGCTGCTCGGAGCGTCCACAATGACGAACCGACAGTTTCTTGGGACTCCTCCTAGCGTCACCTGGAGACCTACGCCTCCCTCGACCTCCTTCCGCTCCCCCGAGAAACCAAACAGTGGTCCGTCGGAGGCCTGCACCCTCTTCTTCTCTACCTCCATCGCGTCGAAAGCTTTTTTGAAGATCACATTCACCGAGCTCCCGTTGTCCACCAGGATCTGAGAGACCGTGAAGTTTTCTATCGCCGTCTGGATTACCAGGGCATCGCAGAATGGGTCCTCGTAATCTGGCATATCTTCTGAGGAGAAGGTGAGCTTCTCAGAGGGGGGTGGGGTCTGGGAAGTCGACGCGACGTCCCTTCGGAACATGGCCTGGAAGCTTCTCTTGCGAGAGGCCTCTATCCCAACCCCACCGTGAATCACCCCGATTCCCCCTGGTTCCTGTATCTGCCCTATCCTCACACCGGTCCACTTCTGCCTCTGGGAGCACTTCCTCAATTCTGGCCTGCTGTCGCCGTGGCTGTCCTCTTTCCCTCATCTCCAAGAACTCCGGGCAGGTGGCGATCGCGTGACCTTCTTCCTGATGAAAGTCACAGTAAGGCAACGCCACCCTGTCCTCTCTTCCCGCTCTTCCTCTTCCTCCTCTTGCTCCTCTACCTCTTCTCCCTCGGCCTACCGCCATGGCTTGCTCCCTCGGGGGGTGAGGGGGTCTGGGACCCTGCCTCCACCCCTGATTCACTCCTCCTGCCTCCCTTCCTTGGTACCTTTCATCCTGACCTCGCGCCGGTCCTTCCTGGTTCCTCCAGCCCAACCTGTTGTTGGGCTCTTGGTTCCTCCAAACCCGAGGTGGTCTTTCGAACCCCTGGCCCCTGGGCTCCTCTCACCTTCTTCCCTCTGGCTGCCTCGCCTCGGGCTCGCTCATCTTTGCCAACCTTTTGTAGAATTCGGGGTTGGCTGCCTCCCCTTCAATCTCCTCCGCGGCTCTCTCCATCAACTCCTCGAAGGATACAGGAGGTCTTCTCTTCAGGTCCATCTTGAAGAACCCCTCTAGCAACCCTACGATGAATGCCATCTGGAGGGCGAATCCCGGCACCTCCTGCACTAGGTGTATCTCCTCCTGGAACCTGTCCACGTACTTGGCCAGGGATTCCCCCTCCCTCTGCCTGATCTTGAAGAGAGCCTCCGCATCCTTCTTCCTCTTTTTTGACGTCGAGAAACGCAGTCGGAAGCTTCGGCGCAGATCATCGAACGCGTAGATGGAACCTGTGGGAAGCTGGTGGAACCAGTCCCTTGCTTTCTCCTTCAGGGTGGTCGCGAAGAGCCGGCATTGAAAAGAATCCGACATGGGAAGGATTGATGTCATGTCCTCGAACCACTGCAGGTGCACAACTGGATCCTCCTTGCCGGTGTAGTAGGACATCTCCGGCCCACGAAACCCTTCTGGCACTGGGGCCGAGAGGATCATCTCGCAAAAGGGGCTCCCTTCCCCTGCTCGGCGAGTGGTCCTCTCGCGCGGGACCAACTCACACACCTCAGCACTCGCCGGACTGCTGAACAGCTGCCGTCCGGGGAGATCTCGCGCGCTTCCTTCTGCTGGTACCTCCTTCCCCGGCCGCTGCCCCAGTGCGTTCTCGCCAATCTGCAAAGGCGGGACCACTGGGACCGCCGGGGTCTCGCACTCGCTCCTTGCCGCGAGAACTGTCTGCAGGACCTCTCGCTTGAACTTCTCAAACATCTCCATCCACTCCCCTGCCGCTGGTGGCTGAGAGTGACCTGAGTCAGAACCATTTCCTCCATCTCCCGTCATCGAAACTAGCTTGGGATTTTCTTTCACCGGCTACGGTCCACGCTCACCGCACCAAAAATGTTGAAACCAGCAACTGGTCTCTTGAGTTCGGACCCACTGGGGGTGTAGCCGATGCTTATTTCTCCTTCACTAGACTCTCTTGATGGTGGATGCTGGAAACGGAATAGACCCAAGGCTGAAGCGAGGAGGTCCCGCCACACACCCGGAAGATCTTAGAGAGCTTCCCCTCCCAAACCAAAGCTCAACCGGGCACCTTGGAGGGCACTGGCTGCCAACCAAAACTAGCCTAGAGGAGAGGATTCTCTAAAATCGGATCTCCTCCAAGGTGCCCTTAAGGGTCTATTTATAGTTTTCCTAGGCTGGTCTGTAAATAGCCTGAATCCGCCTTTTTAATTTTACTAACCGCACCCCAAATTGGTCTGCTAATAGCCTAACTCCGCTGTTCCGAAGGGCTATTTGCAGCCCACCAGGGGTATTATGGTCATTTTCCCCTCACACCCATTTGGGCGAGTGGTCCGTGAGGGCACCATTCGCTGGGCACCCGCCTGGCTGGGCGAATGCCCACGCTTCTGGGCGAGTGGTCCGTGAGGGCACCACTCGCCTAGCGTTTTCTCTCCTACAGCTTACCCCCACCAACTCGGGGGCATTTTTACCTTCCTTAGCCTGGGCGAGTGACCCGGTGAATGATCCGGACGACCCAGGTTTCGCCAGTTGGCTGGGGGCCCACTCGACGAATACGGGTTGTACAGTCTTATTGTGCAAGGTAGGTTCACATGACTACCTATCTGAAGAAGCCTTTAAGATTCATATAGCTGTTATTTGTAGAAAGAGTTTTAATTTTGGTGAAGTTCTTTTTGAGAAAATTAAAGACAGCTTTCATGCCCCAAATTTTGGAAGAATTATTAGTTTGTTGCTGAATGGTAGTAATCCAGATTTTTTCAATCTTGGAAGAGGTATCCCCATCTATCACACTAAGAAAATCAACTCCTCTATTTTCTCCAAATGGGAAAGGGTCATTCCAAAGGGTGGAATCAAGAATGTTGTTAGTGGTGATGAGGACCCTGTGCAGAATGAGGATAGGACTCTTGAAGAAGGTCAACCCTCAAGGGGTAGTGGACCTAGTACTGCTCCTGATCAGGGCAGAGGTGAACATGTTGAGGGGGAGCCTCCAACCCCAAGAGACATTGTTGCAAGTGGTGCTGCTTCAAAGGAAATTCATCCCAGTGAAACTGATCCAGTGTATGTTGATCCAATTAGTCCTGCTGTTCCTGATACTGTTCCTGACCTGAAAGGTCAAGGGAAATCTGCTGCTGAAGATGAAGCTGCTATGTTAGAAAACTCAAGAAGATCCCCTGTAGAGTTTGCTCATAATTCAGAACATAGTGAAGACTTGGCAGATCCTGAATTTGTTCCTTCTGAGAAATCAGATTCTATGGAGATGGGCAGTTTTAGTGCTCAGTTGGAGTCAGCAAAGAAGATGTCTTTGACTGAGGGGGAGAAAGAACAGGAAGACATATTTATGGGTGAATCTGCAGTCCCTCCTGTGCTGCTCTTGCCCCCTCCGGAAAGTATTTTGAGACAATCTCCAAGAGCAGCAGTGCTTGATAAACAAGCACAGTCTACAAGTTTTGTAGCTGATAGAGTCTCTCCTGATGTTTTTGAAACTGGAGAGAGCTCTCAATCTTCTTTGCTCCAGCCAATTTCAACTTTGCTGCAAGCTCAAACAGAGCATTTTGATCAGTCCATCAAGTCAGTTTATCAGAAAATTGATAAAGTAGATAGTGCCTTGAGGCAGGAAATGGCCGAGATGAGACATGAAATGGGCAAATTCAAGAGTGATCAAGAAGCCTGGATGACAAAAGCAGGCAAAGCTTTGGACCACACCAATAAAGGAGTTGGGCATGCTCTAAAGAACTTGCATCAGGTTAGTGAAGATGTTCTTCATCTGAATACTGCTCAAACAGCTCTCAGAGCTTCTCATGATCAAGGGCTTACTTTTCTGGATGATCAAGTTGAAAGACAACTGGCCAAACTCTATACCCTCCTACATGAAGATGTCATAAAGGGGGAGGAGAGTATTGTGTCTAAGATAGAAGAAAGTGCTGGTAAAGTTAGTGATTTGGATGGAAATGTATTTTCCAAGATGCAAGAGCTTAAGGAGAACATATTACAAAATGTTGTATATGTAAATTGGTACACTCATGAATCTACAAGTTGGCTGTTCAAGGAGGTAGCAGGCATGCTTGGATTCACTGTTATGGACAAAATGCCAGGTGCTCCAGGTCCAAGTGCCCCAAGTTCTTCTCAAATTCCTGTTGAGGATTCTGATCTTGCTGAAGCAGATATTCCAGCCTCTACCTACCAAGAGTTCTGGGATGATCCAGTGCTTGAAAGCCTCAAAGCTCTTGAATCTTCTGATAAGTCCTTGAAAAGGAAGATCTTTGGTGATAAACCTTCTACAAAAAGGTCTAATCCTCACAAGAAGATCAGAGAATTCTATGATGGGCCTCCTCCAAGAAATTTCCAAGAAAGTTGGAGTCCCTCTTCAAAGGATATCATTCTCACATCTTTCAACCTAGTCAGTAAGCAAAATGAAAGTGTCAGTAAACATTACAGTCAGGAGGAATGGGATAAGTTCAAGAAAAGGACAACTGAAAGGAGAATTCATTTCAAGATAGGTGGATCTAAAGAGACTGCTCCTGATAGATATTGGCCTAAGCCAAAGGCATTCTTTGAGAGAATGGAAACTGAACAGAAAAAGAGAGCTGAGGCAGTGGAAAGAATTTTTGGAAAGCAGAAAGGCAAGGATCATGCATGAGCTGAGCTGTTCTGGAATCATGCTGTTTTCCTTTGTTTATATATATATATATATATATGTGTTTGGATAAACATTGATTCTCTCTTTAATTACTACTGCCTAGTTGTGCTGTTTTTATTCAATTATACCTTCTGTGCAATTCAACTTAGTGCATAGGGTTATGACATCTTCCAATAGGGGGAGATTGTTGGGTATTGTATCCACAATCACCTGGATTTGAAGGTGTCCCCTAGTGAACTAAATTGAATTGAGTATGTATTTGATGATTTCTCTTTAGATGTGTTGTGACAGGTCATAATGAGGGGAGATCGGGCTCAGACAGGTCCACAACCTCCTTCGCCTTGGCAGCTGAGGGAGTCTTCCTGGTCTTCTTCGCCGCCCCTGCAAGGCGGGCCGGCGTAGGGAAAGAGGGCGCTTCTTCCCCGACGAGGAGCTCGGGACGTCGCGATAGGTCTCGGCAGCCACGCGCGCGAGCGAGATGGAGGTAAGGGAAGAGGGAGGCGCATGAGGTGGATTGAGGGGTAGTTCACGCTCCCCTGCAAAGGTAACGAGGAACGTTAGACGATCGAAGGGAGAGGGAGTAAGAAAGTTGGCGAGTGCGAGTCAAACCTTCTCCCGGAAGGACGGGTGGCAGGAGGTCCACTCGCTCTCGGAGGAAAGCGACCTCGAAGTTCTTTCCTTTGAGGAACTGGTACAGGGCCGCATCACAACCCCCTAGCGAGGTCGGAGGGCGGTAGGCGGCCTCGTCTCGCTGGGTAGGGGCGTAGGAGACGTTGCCGAAGGGACCCTTCACCAGGACAAACTTCTGCGTCCAATAATGAGATTTGTTCACCGTCTCGCATACGGTGACATGCTGGCTCGCGAAGTGGGTCGTCCCGTCCCTATACGCGCGGAACGAGAAGACCTTGCGGAAGATGAGCAGGCTGAACTTGATCCTCTCCGCCCTGAGATAACTGGCGAACGCGACCACCACGGCGATCGCGTTCGGCGTTAGTTGGCTCGGCAGGACGCCAAAGTACTTGAGCACCTGGAAAGGCCGGCGAAGTTTAAGCGCCATTCGCAAAGCAAGTCAAGGATATCAGGGATGAGAAATAAATGTACCTGGCGCACTTCCGGCCAGAGTGGGAGTCGCAACCCATTTTCGAAGTGGGCAACGGGAATCGCGAGCTCGTCTGAATGTGGGTCGTTGATGGTATCCCTATCGGTAGGGCAGCGAGCCACGAAATCGGAGTGGATGAACTGGTCTACGGCGGCCTGGTACTCCTCCTTCGTGAGGTTGGCGCAGTAAAAAATGTCGTCGAGGAAGGCCTTGGCACACTTGGCTTGCCCCTCAGTTTCCGCCTCGCCGACCATGGTGTCTGTGATCCGCTGAATCGCAAAGGTCGCAGAGATGAGCTAGGTCTGCGAGAGAAACAGAAGGAAAAAGAGCGCGAGGAAGTAACAGTAAATGTGGTGGTTGAAAGGAAAAAAGGTCGGCTATTTATAGGAATAAGAAAGGCGGGAAGAAGCCGAAGCGTCGATATCTGCGGATAGCGGATTCACGCGGTACTCTTCCGCCTCCAGGGATCCAATTCGCTCCCTGCGAGTCGACAACCTGTCAAAAGCTTTTCTCCATTGGCGAGCTAACACCAAATAATGAATCATAAGGGAAAAAGCAATGGAGGTGCGCGAGTGCGAGTAAAAGAGATGTAATTCGCGCAAGAGCGAACCAAGCAGGGTAAAAGAACGGGATAAAAAACAGAAAAATAAGAGGCTCGCAAGCGAGTCAAAGTATTGTTAGTACAGACTCGTAAGGATTGTTCGCGGCCCCTCCTATTGAAGAGGAGGGGGGAAGAAAAACAATAAAAAAGCAATACGAAGATCCTCAATATTGCAACCACTTCTAGCGACCGCGACCCCGGACACCAGAGCGAGGGGGGACTAGCGGGTAGTGATACTCGCGGAGTGACTGGTTCGCCTGGCTCGTCAGTCGCATGTAGTCATCGATACGAGCAATATACACCCCGGGGGAGGTCGCGTCGCCATGATCGGTCGGCCGTATCTTAGCGAGAACGCGCGCGTTCGCGTCCTCCATCGCGACAAACCTTTCTTCATTGACGAGCCGGTCCAGCTGATTCTGCTCGTGTAGATCCCTCAGCAGGGTGGTATGCTTCTGGAATATCTCTGTGACCCTCCTCTTCATTCGCTCTGGATCGCTGGGATCCCCCAGAAAGTCAACAACCTGGCTCGGCAAGGGGGGTGGAGATATCTCCAGCGCTTCAGACTCTGACTCGGAGAGAGGGGTCGTCGGGTCACCTGCGAAGTAGTAATCAACGACAAAGTGAAAAACAACACTCAATGGCGACAACCTAACCTAGTGGGGGAATTCGAGTACTGGGCCGCTGGCGGGAGGTGCCCGGCTGGCCTCGGAATGCTTCAATAAAGGCAGGGGTGAAGGCCTTACCCAGACCGGAGGCGAGCGCGGGTCTGGAGCCAGCTCCAGACTCGGCAATCAACGTCCTTCCTGGGCTCCTCTGACCCGATAAGCCGAATCCGGGAGTTGGGATAGTTTGATTCGGCATGACGGGCGAATTCGCCGGAGGAAGAACTTGATCCTCCGGGGGCGCGAGAGAGGACACTGCATGAAAAAGTAAGCACGATTTAGCGAGTCAAAGAATGTGAGGGAAAACGAGGTAAGCCGCTCACCTCGTTGCGAAGGCGAGTCCTGTCGACTAATGGCCCCCGTATCCGCAAGAAGAACGTCACCCCCACCCGTGGAGGAGAGAAGGATCTCCATGTTTGGCCTTCCCGATTCGCTCTCGTCCGGAGGATCATTCTGCGAACGTGATAAATAAGGACGAAAAAGAAGAACATCAAATAAGCGAGCTTGGAGACAATACCTGCGAGGCGCGCCCGTCATTCGAAGAGTGCAGCGAAGAGGAAGACTCTTCCCCACCAGCCGCGCGCAGAATGACCTTTGCCGTCCTTAGGGAAGGAGGAGGCGGGGAGCGTCGCGGAGAATTCCAGGAGGCGATGACAGCGGTCTTCCCCTTCTGGGCCGCTTGCGAAGCCTTTAGGCGGGCCAACATCTCGTCCTTTTTCGACATCACGTTGGGGCCCGCGACGAATAAGAAAAGATAGAAAAAATTGAAAAGTTCGAATGACGGCCAAGGAGAGTGGTATTTATAGTGGTGGGCATGGGACCCACCGAAAGATTCTCGCCATGTCACTGAGGGGCCGACGAATATCAAGGGTTGGATGGTTCTTCGCGAGCCTGAAGTGCCTCGCGAAGAGCGGGGATTGTGTACAACCCCGATATTCGCCTAGAGGATGGGCAAACAAAAGCGAAGCGAGTCGGGTTGTTCGCAAGAAGGCGAGCGAGCCAGAGGCCCGCCGAATGCTCGCAAGAAGGCGAGCGAGCCAGAGGTCCGCCGAATACTCGCAATGAGGCGAGCGAGTCAAGAACCCGCCGAATGCTCGCAAGGAGGCGAGCGAGTCAAGAACTCGCCGATGGGTCGCGAGAAGACGGGCGAGCCAGATTCCTCCCCGAGTCGCCGGGATCGGCCAAATTACCCTGTCACCCTTGGTGGTCTGCCTTTAGCCTCTCCAAACAGCGGAGTTTGGCTGTTAGCATACCCATTTGGGGTGCGGATAGTAAAATCAAAAGGCGGAATCCTGCTATTTGCAGGCCAGATCAGAAAATCTATAAATAGGACCTCAAGGGCACCTTTGGAAGGGATCTCACTTCAGCTTCCCCCTCCTTAGGCTTTCTTTGGTTAGCATTTCCAGAGCTCTCCAAGGTGCATGAGTCTCAGCTTTGGCTTGGGAGGGGAAGCACTCAACGATGTTCCAGGTTAGTGGAGGGACCTCCTCGCTGTGACTAAGGTCTTAGTCAATCTTCCTAGTTTCCGGTCTACCTTCTCTGAGGGATCAGTAAGGGCTAGCCGCTCCTCATCTCGGTGAGGGCCCCGAGCTCCACAAGAGACCGAGAAATCGGTTTCAACATCTATGATGGTATTAAGTCTTCCAGAAGATTATAGAGTCAAGTAGGGTATTGTAGAATTGTGTAGAGATTTCAAAAATATTTTAAAAAATTGTACAATAATTTAAAATATTTTATAAAAGTGTGAAACTTTCTATAGAACTTTAGGTACGTGGAGAGGTATCTAGAATTGTGTGAAATTTTGTAAAAGTTTGTAGTAAGCTGGAATAGTCTAGAGTACTATTGAATATTGTATAATAATGTGGAGACTTGTTCATAACTATGAGAGGAGTATATAATAGTGATGCGGAGCAGAGGCGAGGATGAGCTTTGGGCCCATTCGGGGCTGATTTGGCAACTTTCCATATATGGCGTGCCCGGATCGACGATCGGACTCCGCAGATGTGTTCGGATTCGAGTTGCGAATTGATTTGATATATTATTTCACTATTTTGCATTTTTTTTATGTATTTAGGTGACCCCACCTCCGACCAATCATAGTCGTCGATGGTGTGATGCCATAATCCTCCTTTTATTATAAATAGATGGTTTGTGGGCTGATTGAGGCATTGCATGTTTTGGAGAAAGAAAATCCTGGAACTCCACGATCACCCCACGGTGCCGATGTCGTAGAACCCTAGGTGACCACTCCTAGGCGCCCAAACTCCTCCCCAAGGTACTACTCATCCATTGCCTCCTTCTTCCCCCTTCGAAACCCTCATCAGCAGCCCCACAATCCATAAAAACATTGTTCATCCGTGAGCACTGTTCACCCGTGAACACTGTTTACCCGGAAACAATGTTCACCCGAAAGCACCGTTCACCCGTAAAACACTGCTCACCCGTAAATATGTTCCACATTCGATCGTCGTCCCAAGCATCCAGCTCCAAAATCTTCAGTGCTTCGGTCAGCCCACTACTTTGTTGAGTCTTCGTTGTACTGGATTATTATTTTCAGCATATTTATATTGGATTGGATCTTATACTCGTTTGGATATCTTGTATGATAGTTATTTGCATTTAGATCATTATTGTGATTTGCAGGATTTTATTCGCCGCACGCTCTAGCTTTGGCCCTCCACGCGGAGGAAAGCATAAGCTTGTTTGCCATAATAAATTATTTTTATCTTGTTGTGAATTTATCTGCATGAGATATTTTAATTATTATCTAACTGTGGTCTAACCGTCGGATTTGCATAACATGTAGGGTTAGGTCGCCGATTATATCGTCGTCTATAGATTCGTCCTGCGTCAAATAGTTTAGAAGAGTCTGAAGTAGGGATTTTTTGGAGTCTTCCATTTGTTGGAGGGAAAACCCCTTGGATGCTATAAAAGGGGATTGATGTACATTTGCAAGCAAATAGAGAAATTAGAAATCGAAGAATCCAATAATTCAAGCAATCCAAAGCTCTTTAAATTATCTTGCTTTCTTACTCTCTCATTCATAAGTGTTTGCTTACTCTTCTCACCACAACTACTATTGAAGGAGGCTGACTTAATTATCTGCGAAGGGGGCGGATAGGATCTAAGGCGACACACGACATTGTCAATGGGACATGTCTGTGATAGTTGGTATTAGAGCGAGGTTCGCTCAAGTTTATGGTTTGTGCTGCTAAAGAGTAGGATGACTTTGTAGGAGAACAACAACTCTAACATTGTTGATGAGAACGACAGGACGTCCAAGGAGCAAAAGGGAGTGAAGTAAGACGATAAAGTTGAGAGGCACATGGCGAAGGCAGAGTGGAGCCACTTGATTGTAGGGGGCGTTAAGCATGATGGGTGAGGTCGTATGAATCAACACCCCATTTGACGATATGATGGAACAAGAGTCCAAGGAAGATGGATTGGATGATCATCCTACCAAAGCTAGCAATGATCAACTGATCCGAAAAGAAGTTGTCCCAGCCAAGGTGAAAAACGTTGATGATGAGCTTGATGAACTTGAACAATGTTACAATGAGGAGGAGATATCTGATTTCGAGGATGAAGTTCCTAAGCCAAAGGACTTCATAAGCCTTGGGATAAGCGAGGAAGTGAATTATTTTCTTGCAAATATGAAGCGATACTTCAAAGTTAAGGGGGGTTGATGATACCTTGTGTACCGGAATAGTGTTGCAATACCTTAATCGTGGTGCTTATGACCGGTGGAAAAGGCGCAATCCCAAATGGGACAAGGATTATGATGAATTTGAGATAGATTTTCGACGATGGTATGATCCAAGGTACACAAAAAGCAAAAAATGTAGTGAAACTTGTGGAACAACACAAGTATACACATGGGAGGTTACCGTCCATTCGAGAAGAGTATGAGGCTATAATAAACACAATGATATCAAAACTTTGTTTTTTCTTATGTAAAGGCGACCACGACCTAGCAAATTTTCCAAGGCGGTGCGCTCTTGAGTCAGAGTGCTACTTGTTTCATCCAGTTGTCTGAGAACACAACCATTCCAGACAGCTAAAGAAGAAAATGACTACGACAACGATGCTGACAAGGTGATTGAGGATGTAAAATCGGCGAGCCAAGAGGAAGTGGCTCGTGGGGCTTATGGTGATGAGAACTTTGGATGCCAAGTAATGTCTCTTTTAGAAGAACTCAGCATCGAGCATAAGCAAGATGTGGCGTTAAGTTGTCAAGAGTGAAACACTTCAACTGAGGAAGAATTGGTGTAAAGTAACATGGAACAAGGTACAGATGAAGACTCAAAGCAAATCTCACAAGGAGGAACAAATCATAGGAATCCAGATGCAGCCAATTGGGGACACGAAGTCCAAGCTCCAAGGGGGTGAGGCTGACATAAAGGAACCATGCGATATGTTCCATGACGAGCATTCAGAGGAAAATAGGTCCAAGATCCGTGGAGGCAATGCTCGCACGAAGGTACAATGTACAACAATCAACATTGAGCAAGAAGATGATGAGTCTGGTCACCGAAGGGGTGAAGCTCATATTGAGGATTGGCTCGAGGGTGAGCCAAAGCAGGATGTGAAGTCCATGCCATGTGAAGTTATGATCTCTAAAGGAGAACAACTAAAGAGATTTGTCGAAGAGTCGCTAATCGTCGCCGAGTTGGCGACACTACACAATGAAGAACATCAACCATCATTGGATTGTCAGAGGCACGATCTTTTCGGTGATATGAGGCAGGGTGGTGGTGACATATGTTG
Organism: Dactylorhiza incarnata; assembly: GCA_033032865.1. Classification (NCBI taxonomy): domain Eukaryota; kingdom Viridiplantae; phylum Streptophyta; class Magnoliopsida; order Asparagales; family Orchidaceae; genus Dactylorhiza; species Dactylorhiza incarnata. Next base: position 1,056,222 of record JAWHQI010000109.1, on the reverse strand, counting down.
CATGTTGGAACCCGGATACCGGTCCAACTTGTTCGAGACTTGGGGAGTAGCTTGAGTTACTTCTCTCTTCGTCGGATCCCTAGAACTAAGTATTCCGAGCTAAGAACTAACCCTCACCGGTTGGTAGGTAGCTCCCTAAGAATGACCCACTGGCTGCAGCAAGGAGGTCCCGCCACTAACCCGGAAATCTCACTTGATTTCCCCTCCCAAAAAATAGAAGCTGAGCCTGTCTCAGACAACACAAGGAAGAAAGCACAGACTCTCACAAGGGGGGTGGATCTGTGTTGTTCTGAGACATAATGGGTCCTATTTATAGGGAAAGACTTCTCAGGGGTAGAATGGTCCGGATGACCTGCGGATAGCGTAACTCCGCCTTACTATTTTGCTAAACGCACCCCAAATTGGTCTGCAGGTAGCCAGACTCCGCTGTCCCGAAGGGCTATAGGCAGACCACCAGGGGTGCCCAGACGATTCTATTCCCCAGAATCTGACTCTACTCGCCAGGTACCTTTGGCTCTACTCGCTGAGAGAGACATCGGCCTACCCGCCAGGTGCCTTCGGCTCTACTCGCTGAGAGAGACATCGGCCTACCCGCCAGGTGCCTTCGGCTTTACTCTCTGAGAGAGGCACCAACCAACTCGCCAGGTGCCTTCGGCTCTACTCGCTGAGAGAGGCACCGACCAACTCGCCAGGTACCTTCGGCTCTACTCGCCGAATACGGGTTGTACACAATCCCTGCTCTTTGCGAGCTCGCTAGAGGTCGGAAAGAAGAGTCCAACCCCTTATTCGGCGGAGCTGCGAGTCCACCCGCTCTTCCTCTATAAATAGAGGGGGGGGGGATGCCTTATACAATGCAAGTTGGGATGTATTCTGGAGGTGGTTCTACCGCGGCCGCTAACCGGGAGCTCGCGGACAACGAGCCCGAGGCGGCCGAGGTTTTGGGCATTCTTGGCGAGTTCTTGACGCCTTGCCCTCCAGGCTCCGTGCGGAAGAAGAAGCATACGAAGAGAAAGATCGCCCCCGATCTCCGCAAGAGGTCCTCCACCGACCCTGAATCCACTGCGCGGGATGGATCTAAGCCAAAGAGGGTGGCCGCCTCGCCCATCCAGGAAGAGTCCAATCTCGACCTGATCCTGCGACAAGGTGGGGGCGCGACTGAGGTCACGATCAAGGGGGCTGGCGAGACGGGACGGCCTCCGAGCCATACAGGCGTCCTGTCATCTTCCCCGACTCGCCATACCGATATGCCAGGTAGGGTTGCTGAACCACTTTATTTAGGCATCCCGTCTACTCGAATCGGGCCATTCACCGAGCTTTTTCGCTCTGCAGCACCTTCCAATCGTCTTCTCCCACCATCTTGCCGGGGCGAGGTGCTCATCAGAGACCGGACGACTGCGTCCTCTACTGCTCCGGGGTACGCGGGGGTGACCGTCACCCCGTCTTCTCGTCCTACCACCGGAGGGAAGTCCATAACCATCAGCCCTAGGCCTGGGGGCGCGGGTGTGATCCTCCGATTATCCGACTCCGTCGGCGCGCCGCGGGTCGATCCACCACGACTTCAAGGGGAGGGTGGTGCCCTTGTGGACGTTCGCCTTTCTCTTGCCGGTACTCGCTCTACTCGACCTCTTTTCTTCTTGCTTTCATTACTCCGCCTCGCCGTCTCAGCCCTCTTTCTCATTTTCAGGCAATCAGAGGTCCGCATCTTCCAGTCATCAGCCATCTTCGGAGTCTCTTCTGGGATATCCGCCGCCTGTGATGTCTACTCCCATGAGGGATTTCCTCGCCGACCCTCCGGCATTTGGCAAAGAGTCATGGACCCGCCTGATCGCCGTTCTCCGAGCCCACGACTCCTTTTTACTGGCTATGCCGCCTGCCGAGGTGAACGCTCAGCTAGTTGATCTGGGGGACCGTCTCGCCGGGGTGGAGGAGTTTCAACAACAACTGCAGGGCGAGGATGGCCTACTTGACCGGATGACCGACTTGGAGGCAAGGTTGTACGAGATGGAAACTCGCCAGAAGGCCACCGAGGATGACCTCCACCAGTTCGCGCAGGTGGCCGGTACCGTGGGGGAAGCCTCTCTGCTGGAAGAACACATCCGGCGAGGCGAGGACCATCTCCGTTAGGGTGAGGAGAGCTTGGGGAGGGCTCGCGAGGATCTGCGCGCAGCCCACAGCATTACCTGAAGGGCTCGTCACCCTCAGCGTACGCGTCGCCGAGGCCGCGGTCTGGTGCATCATGGTTGAGGTCCTAGGGGTGATCTCCCTTTTTTAATTTTTTTGAGAGCCTGATTAGCAGTCTGACTCGCGACCTACAGGTCCTTGTAATCCTCAGGCGCCATTTTGTGTTTCTTTGCTTGTACTCGCGCTTGGCGCCCCGAGAATTTCTGACCGGTTTATATATATATTCTTTTTGTGCTCGTCTAGCGCGCTCTCTTTGTTCGTTGTTCCTTCTTTTCCGTGCGGACGTGTATTCCATTGTTATTTATTCGCGGCTGTGAACCTACTCGCCTCGCTAAGTGATCCATCCGCGCGCGGGTAGGCCGGGGGGGGGGGGGGGGGGGGGGGGGGGCAGAATCTATAAATAGGGAGTCCTCTTGCGCTGGAGGATACGTTCCCCTACCCTTCCAAGGCCTCGTTCTCCGAACCCTCCCCGCAGAATCTTCTTATTCCTGCTCGCGGCCAGCCATGGGGAAAGAACCATCCGAGGAGGGGCGTGCCTTCTGCGTTCGCAACTTCCGGGCGCATAACTTTCCCAGCTCGCAGACTCTCGGCGAGGAGTTAGCGGATGTCGAGAAGCGGTACTTGCCTCCGGGTTATACCGCGAGGCGGCCAGGGCCGGGTGAGTTTCTCAACTCGCTCTACAGTGGGGAGCTCGCCATCCCCTTGGCCCACTTTCAGGTAGGGTTGAGGCTCCCCCTGTGGCCCGAGGTTCGTCAAGTCCTCCGATATTTCGGAAAGATCCCCGCGCAGGTCAACCCTAACGCGATCAGCGTTCTGGTTGCTTATGCATGCTACCTCCGCGGGGAGAAGATAAAGTTTAACCTTCCCACCTTCCGCAAAGTGATGACCCTGAAGGCGATCGGCGATGGTACCTTATTCTTCACCAGTGTGTGTGTGCCAAGGTTGCCGAGACCTTCAACAAGGTCCACCATTGGACTGACAAATTTGTCCTGGTGCGAGGCGACTATGGTAATATTCCTTTCACCCCCATCCAGAAGATCGAGGTAGAGTACCGACCGCCTCGCCTGAGGGGGGACGCGCTCGAGCTATACCGTTATCTGAAAGACAAGGTCCTGGACGTCGTTTTCCTGCGACAGGGCGTGGAACAACTCGCCTTTGTCAACCCAGGAGCGGGTAAATCTTATTCGCCTCGTGATGTCGGTTATCTATTCCTGGTGGGGGTGATTACTAACTGCTTCGTGTTTAAATACAGGAGAGCGCACCGTCCCCCTCCTACCCCCTCATGATGCTTCTCGGCAACGGTCGAGTGAGCCTTCCAGGGAGGGGTCCCTTGCAGGGGTGGTGGTTATGGTGGACAGCGAACCGGCCTCGCCGTTGGACAAGGGCAAGGGGCAGGTAGATCCCGAAGTCGCTTCGGCAAGCGAGCAGAGGCCAAAGAAGCGGAGGACAGGGGGTTCTACCTCTAGACTTCCGGCGAGTCCTCCTCCCGAGCCTTCCACTCACCCGCATTACGGGTTGGGGATGCGTAGTAAGGACTCCCGGGGCGATCCCCTCATGATATGGGATCATGAGGCGAATCAGATTTTGGTGAGCTCGCTCCTCCCCTCTTGGGAGGATTTCGAAGAGGTCGGCGATTAGGCGTTCAACCTGATCTTTGGGCTGTACGGGCGAGATGACGCCAAGGTACTCGCGGAGGTTCCTATCCGCGAGTTGGCTAACCTTAGTTGCCGCTCCGCCCTCCGGATAGCCGAGCTAATTCATCAGACCGCGCGGCGGGGGATTCAATCGAACAGGCGGCTCCGTGACCTGGGTGTCGCCCATGCGGAGTTGAAGGAGAAGATGATCGAGAGAGAGAAGGAAATAGCCGAGCTTCAGGCCAAGGAGGCTCCCCCTCCCGAGGTATTTAGCCCGGCCCGTCTTCGTCCCTCTTACCTACTTTGGAGTTAGTTAATGTTTCACTTCTCAGGAGGCCGCGGTGGCGCTAGTGACGCGGATATCCGAACTGGAGGAGCAACTCACTGCCTCGCAGCGTCAGGTCGATTATCTCGGTAATCGTCTGGCCGAGGCCGAGTCAGAAATAGAGGAACTTCGCCACCAAAGCCGGGGGGAGTCGTCGAACGCGCCAACTCTCCTCCAATTCACCCCTGCCCAAATCGCCGAGATGCGCCAGAAGCTGGCGATCGCGACCGCGGTGCTCGTGCGGGAGCGCCTCCGGCGCCGTTTCATGCTTACTGCCGATGGGGCCCAGGTTGATCTCGCCACCCTTCTTCCAGAGTTATACCGCGAGGCGGCGAATCCAGCTCCCACCGAGGCCCGAGACGAGGGCTCCTCCAGCGGGTCCGAAGAAGAGGGTCCGGATGTTTAAATATTTTGGCTTTGTAACAATAAACTTCTTTCGGCGTGTTTATTTTGGGCGTGCTCGCCCTTCTTCTTGTGCTTGCATATGTATATTTCGCTTTATTTTACCTTGTGGTTACATCGCTCATGTCTGGGATTAGTTTTTATGCACACGCATCTCCTACTCTCCCTTAGGGAGTACTCGCGTGCGGCTGCGACTTGCCCAGGAGGATTCTTTTGTAGATCTGGCGCCTAGGTCTTCCTCCCTGGCCATTAACGCGAAGAGGTTGATGGAAGACCCGCCGTGCTGGGTGCTCGTCCGCTTGTACTGGGACTTCCTGCGAGGCGGTAAGATGGCGGCTGCGCCGAGCTCGCTCTGGAGGGACGTTGGTGTCACTCGCTTCGCCTCCTCCCTCCCCCTTTCTGTCCTTTCCTGAGGTTGTAACTAGGCTTTAACACCTTATAGGGTACCGTCTCCACTCGAGAGGGTACGTAGTCAGCATGTAGGGGAGGAGTCCAGTGCTACGGCCTAGTCTATGGCAACAACACATCTCGAGGACTTAGAACTCACTCGAGGGGGCAAGTAGCCGGTATGCAGGAGAGGAGCTCGTGCAGTGACCTGGTCTACGACAACTGATAACTTCCCAAAAGGAAGTTATTTCCCTACTTATTTTATTCTAATATTCATTTAAAAAGAGGAAAATAATCCCCAATTATAGAAAATATGTTTAAATATTTTATTAATCAATGTTGGGCTGATTTCGGTCATTTTCCATGTTTTATATCTAAGATTGGTCAAAGGATTCAAGTTGGGGAAGCAATGGAACATTTATTGCTGATGCAGAAAATAAGTTGCAACGCCAGAAATTTGCAGGTTGCAACGTGGCGACGGAAATTCAGATTTTTGAATTTTAAAAGTGGCGCCTATTTGAAATTCCAAAGGAGGCAACCCTTCAGTTTTGGAAAGGAAGTTATGAGCACGAAATTAAGGAGAGAGGGGGAGAACTTGGAAAAAGAAGAGGGGAGAACTTGGAAAAAGGAGAAGGGAGAACTTTTGGAGGTCTTCTTCCTCTTGGAGATTTCGGCTAGGGCTTGGAAAAAGGAGGCGTGGATCATCACCAAGGAGAAAGATCTGAGTCTAGAAACATTCCTACAGCGTTTTTGATTCCCTTAATCATGTCTAGTAAGATCTACTTTGATTTGCTACTCTTCTCTTCCTCCATGAACTAATTTTCTAAGTCTTGCATGTGTGAAGTACCTTAGTTGTGATGATGACTTGATTTTCATTTATACTTTGTGAATGTATTGATGTTGATCTTTATTAAATTTATGATCTATTCTTGGGATTTTGGTTTAAGTTTCATCTTTAAAGTGCTTGGTAAAAATTCGAGAGATGAGTCGGGCTAGATGAACGTTTATTCGCACGGCGATATTCGAGAGAGGAGTCGTGTAGTTTTTAACCAAACTTCCGTATTTATACTTCATCGCGAGATTCGAGAGAGGAGCGTTGAAAGTGTATCATAAATCTTAATATAATTCCAAGAGAGAGAGAGATCTCCTCTTAAATTAGCAACCGTGATTCTAGCGCTTTTTGTTATTCTAATTTCATCTAAGTTGGAGACAACTAGAGGATTTGGGATAAACGGATAATGGTGATCGAGAGATAGAGTTATCCATTTTAGAATCGTTGCAAGATCATTGTTAATATTTCATGAATTATCATTTTGAGTAGTTATCATCATAGCAAGGGAAAATCACATGTGAGACTATCTTTCCAAGTGAAGTAAAAGTAATTTAAGTAACCGTAGCTAGAATTGTAGTTGTTTTCTCTTGAATTGTATTTGTTTTCTTTCGAACTATTTAAGTTTCTTTATCAATCATTATTACTTGCTTGAATTTAGAGAAAAGGCGGAATTAATATTTGTGAGCACTAAGTTAAGCACTTCCTCGTGGGAACGATCACTTTCTCATCATTTTATTACTTGTACGGCACGTGCACTTGCGTATTTATATACACCTATCACGGGCGTATCAAGTTTTTGGCGCCGTTGCCGGGGAAGGCGCGCTAATTTAGTGTTTTATTTCTCACAATATTTGTGAAACCTTAGTACTTAGAGATCAAGCATTTGTTTGTTCGTGTTATTTGTTTTAATTTATTTGTCTTTTTGAATACTGTTCGGTGTATGTCCAGATATAGGCAAGTAGAACTGTTGCCGTTGAATTCTGAAATTGAGCGTACCTGTAGACGAAACAGGAGAGACTTTAGGACCGTTAACATTATTCATCCTGCGATGAATGATCCGGAGCCAAATAATGCTAATAATAACGATGGTCAGGTTGATCAAAATGCCCAACCGCCAGCACCACCACGTATGACTTGTCACGATTATAACACACCTCTAAGGGGAGGTTTGCACTTCAGCATTGCTCGACCAGCAATTGCTGCTAACAATTTTAAAATGGACCCACTAATTATGCAACAAGTGCAAAACAATAAGTTTGGGGGTCTAGGTCATGAAGATGCAAATTCCCACTTACGAACCTTCTTAGCAATTTGCGATATGTTTAAGTTCAATGGAGCATCGGAAGATGCAATCCTGTTGAGAGCATTTCCGTTCTCATTAGAGGGTAGAGCTAAGGATTGGTTAGACTCGTTACCACATGAGTGTATCACCACATGGGACGAACTAGTCGATAGGTTCCTGAACAAATATTTTCCACCCTCTAAGACTGCAAAACTGAAAAGGGATATTACAACATTTTTACAAGGTAACGGGGAAACTCTTTACGACGCATGGGAACGTTTTAAAGAGCTGTTGAGAAAATGTCCTCATCATGGGTTGCACCAGCACCAGCAAGTGTCCACATTTTACAATGGGCTGCAAACTGCAACCATGATTTTAGTCGATGGAGCCGCTGGGGGCTCATTAATGAAAAAGTATCCTGAAGACGCGTATGCTATTTTAGAAGACTTAACATCCAATAATTATCAAGCATATGAGAGGCAAACTAATTGTAATCCAGCGGGAGTCCATCAGGTGGACCAAATCACTTCTTTGGCCGCTCAGATGGCGTCGCAGTTCAATTTAATTAACAAAAGATTAGATTCACTCTCAACCCCTACAACTAGTGCCCCGCTTACAGTTGAACAACTAAATCAAATAACTGAAGAAGCCAATTATGTGGGAGGGCAATCACGACAAATTCCGCCAGGATTTGCCAATCATTATCACCCCGAGTGGCGGAATCATCCTAATTTTTCCTGGAAGAATAATCAAGGGATGAATCAACCACAAGGTTTTAATCAAAATATGAATCAACTACCTATCAATAACAACTCTCAACCCCAACAAGTAAACCAAAGGAAGGTGACTGATGAGTTTATCTTAAGCATGTTCCAAAAGTATGACTCAAAAATGGTAGGAATAGAATCAACGTTAAGATCACTAGAAACTACTATGGGTCAACTTGCAAATTCATTAAGTCAAAGGCCCATTGGAACTCTACCTTCTGATACCACACCCAATCCAACAAAAGATAATCATAATAACCATTGCAAGGCTATTGCACTAAGGAGTGGTGTAGAGATCCCAAGTGCGGAGGGGTTGCTTGAGAAAGTTAGGGAAGAAGAGACGAGTAAGAAGCCAAGTGAGTCAAGCATATTAGAGAAGGACGAGTTGGGTGAGAAAAATGAGGTGGGAGAGAAACAAAAAGAGAAACTAAATCAAAAGAAAGAAGTAGTCTATCCGCCACCCCCATTTCCGTCTAGACTTGTTAAATCCAAACTTGACACACAATTTCAAAAGTTTATGGAGATTTTCAAAAAGTTAACTATAAATATCCCATTTGTTGAGGCTCTTGAGCAAATGCCAAGTTATGCCAAGTTTATGAAGGATATCTTGGCAAAGAAAAGAAAGTTTGTTGATAAAGAGATAGTGGCGTTGACTGAGGAGTGTAGTGATATATTGCAGAAGAAGTTGCCACCCAAACTTAAGGATCCCGGTAGCTTCACAATTCCTTGTTCTATCGGTTTAAACTTTGTTGGGAGAGCTCTATGTGACCTTGGGGCGAGCATTAATCTGATGCCATTATCTATCTATAAGAAGTTTGGTTTAGGGGAGATCACACCTACATCTCTGACTCTACAGTTGGCCGATAGGTCTCTAGCATTTCCAAAGGGAATTGTAGAGGACGTATTGGTTAAAGTGGATAAATTCATTTTCCCCGCCGATTTTGTGGTACTTGATATGGATGAGGACAAGGATGTCCCCATCATTCTTGGTAGACCATTCTTGGCCACCGGACGAACACTCATTGACGTCCAGAAGGGTGAGCTTACGATGAGAGTTAATGATGAAAATGTGACATTCAACATCCTCAAGGCTATGAAATTTCCGGATGATAAGGAGGAGTGTTTTTCTATTGAGGAAGTGAATGCACCTACACGTATGATGTATGATGAGAATGATTGGGAGCGTAAAATCCTGAGTGTGTTAACAAATGAAGAAATAGACGAGGACCCAGACTTAACAGAAACTGTAGAAGCTTTAAGTATTGATGAGCATATACCAAATGCTAACATGTTTGAATTAATAAGTAGACCAAGTGAGTCTAAGGTCATGAAGCCTTCTATCTTAGAGCCACCTATGCTTGAATTGAAACCGCTACCTGAAAACTTAAAGTATGTTTTTCTAGGTAAGGATAACACACTACCGGTTATTATTGATGCATCTCTAGTTATGGAAAATGAAGAGAAATTGCTTGAGGTTCTTCGTGAATATAAAGGGGCAATGGGTTGGACCATTGCAGATATTAGAGGGATAAGTCCTTCAATTTGTATGCACAAAATTCTTTTGGAAGAAGAAGCAAAAGAGTCTGTTGAACACCAACGAAGACTTAGCCCACCAATGAAAGAAGGAGATAATCAAATGGTTGGATGCGGGTATTATTTATCCTATCTCCGACAGCCGGTGGGTAAGTCCTGTTCAATGTGTTCCAAAGAAGGGAGGCATTACGGTAGTTAAGAATGAGAGCAACGAGTTGATCCCCACTAGAACAGTAACTGGATGGCGGATTTGTATGGATTATCGAAAGTTGAATAAGGCGACTAGGAAAGATCATTTCCCACTTCCATTCCTCGATCAGGTTCTTGATAGGTTAGCAGGTATAATCAAATCATGGTAGCTCCCGAGGATCAGGAGAAGACTACCTTCACCTGCCCTTTTGGGACATTTGCATTTAGGAAAATGCCCTTTGGATTGTGTAACGCTCCTGGCACATTTCAGCGCTGCATGATCACTATTTTTACTGATCTGATTGATGAGGGGATCGAGATCTTTATGGATGATTTTTCAGTATTTGGGAGATCATTTGATGAATGCCTGAAAGTGTTGAAGAAAGCTTTGGATAAGTGCATTCAAACCAATTTGATCCTAAATTGGGAAAAATGTCACTTTATGGTCAAAGAAGGAATTGTTTTAGGACACAAGGTGTCAAGGAAGGGATTGGAAGTAGATCGGGCAAAGACAGAGGTTATAGAGAAATTGCCTCCACCAACTAATGTTAAGGGAGTGCGAAGTTTTTTAGGACACGCCGGCTTTTACCGTCGTTTCATTAAGGATTTTTCTAAAATCTCTAAGCCACTAAGTCATTTATTAGAAAAAGATTCACATTTTAACTTTGATGAGGAATGTCTGACCGCCTTTCATTCTTTGAAGCAGAGTCTGATTTCTTCTCCTATTATTATTTCACCCGATTGGTCTTTACCATTCACCATTATGTGCGATGCTAGCAACTTTGCTGTGGGCGCAGTTTTAGGACAAGTGCGTGACAAAGTCTTTCACACAATCTACTATGCTAGCAAGACGTTGATTGATGCACAAGTAAACTACACAACTACCGAGAAAGAGTTATTAGCTGTCGTTTTCGCTTTTGACAAATTTCGATCCTATTTGGTAGCTTCTAAGGTGATTGTTTATACGGACCATGCAGCAATTCGATTTTTAGTGAAGAAAAAGGACGCGAAACCTAGATTGATTAGGTGGGTTCTCCTCTTGCAAGAGTTCGACTTAGAAATTAAAGATCGTAAGGGAGCGGAGAATCCGGTAGCGGACCACCTATCACGTCTAGAGTATGAGTGTGAGAGAGATGTGGACATAGAGATTAGAGAGAATTTTCCTGATGAGAGGTTGCTTGCAATATCTGAGGCGAGTACGCCATGGTATGCAGACATTGTGAACTATATAGTGAGCAATGTATTTCCCCCAGACATGAACTATCAACGAAGAAAAAGGTTTCTCCATCAGGTGAAATCTTACATTTGGGATGATCCGTATCTATTTAAGATTTGTGCTGATCAAGTTATCCGCAGATGCATCCCCGAGGTAGAAGTACAAGGTATCCTAGCGAAATGTCATGCTTCACCTTATGGTGGACACTTTATGGGAGAGAGAACAGCAATAAAAGTCTTAGAGGCTGGTTTTTATTGGCCAACACTATTTAAGAATGCTCATAGGTTCGCAAAATGTTGTGATAGATGTCAAAGAACGGGAAACATCAATCGAGGGGATAGCATGCCACTGACTAATATTCTAGAGGTGGAGATTTTCGATGTGTGGGGAATAGATTTCATGGGCCCATTTGTAAACTCAAATGGAAATCTTTATATACTTTTAGCTGTGGATTACGTCTCGAAGTGGATAGAAGCTATGGCCACACCGAAGAATGACGCTAAGGTAGTACTGAAATTTCTTAAGGCTAATATTTTTTTTAGATTCGGTACACCGAGGGCCATAATAAGTGACGGTGGAGCACATTTTTGTAATAATCAATTTAAATCGCTCCTTCGAAAATATGGAGTCACTCACAAAGTCGCCCTTGCATACCATCCTCAAACAAATGGTTTAGCTGAAGTTTCTAATAGAGAGATAAAATCAATCCTAGAAAAAACGGTTAGTGCAAATCATAAGGATTGGTCACAAAAACTAAACGAAGCATTATGGGCATATAGAACAGCATTTAAAACCTCGATAGGCCTAACTCCCTATAAAATGATCTATGGAAAATCATGTCATCTTCCAGTTGAATTGGAGCACAAAGCATATTGGGCAATAAAAAAATTGAATTTTGATCTCCAAGAAGCGGGCAAGAAGAGACTTTTTCATTTGAACGAACTGGAGGAGATCAGATCTAATGCGTATGAAAATGCTAGGGTGTACAAAGAAAAGACGAAGAAATGGCATGATTTGAGGTTGAGAAGAAAGGAGTTCAAAAAAGGGCAACTTGTCCTCTTGTATAACTCACGACTGAGATTATTCCCTGGAAAATTGAAGTCACGATGGTCTGGACCTTTTCGGGTGGAGGAGGTACATCCGTTTGGAGTTATCACGATTTGTAATGAGAGAGACGGATCCAAGTTTAAAGTAAATGGACAGAGGTTGAAGGAATATTATGAAGGTAGTGACCAGCGCGAGGCGATGGTGCTAACTTTCAATTGAAAATGAAATAGGGAAAGCGTCCGGCCGGGACGTTTTAAACGAGGCGCTAGGTGGAAGGCAACCCACCATCTTTGTTATTTTTCTATCATTTTTAGGTTGTTTTGTTTGTTTTATGTTTGCTTTTATCATTTGGAGGACAATAGGTGATGAAGAGATGTCAAAGTAGATTTTGTTAATAAAAATTTTAAGAAAGAAAATTTTCTAGATTTTAGGTTGCAACGCAATTTTTTTTCACGTTATAACATGCTGGCCTCGGTGGTGTACAATTTCTGGCAGCTTTGTATTTTAGGTTGCAACGCGAAAATTCTGCGCGTTGCAACAGGCTTGGCTCGGTGGTAGTATTAAATTCCTGCATAATTGTTTCCGCGTTGCAACGCAAAGAAATCTGGCGTTGCAACCGGCTGGCCTCGGTGGGAGCACCAGAGTTGAAAAGGCGCGACCGGTTCAGTTGAACCGGTCGACTGTTTCCTTTAAAAAATGAACGGCGGGGGCCGGTCCAGTTAAACCGGCCACCTAATGCCTCATTCAAATAAAAAAAAAACCACCCCCGATTATTCAGTTAGGGCACGCGACACTGGAGAGGTCTTGGCGAAGCGAGCGCTGCACAGCGGAGGAGCTTCGTCACGAGCGGAGATCACGAAAACCGTCGGCGTCCCGTCGACGACTTCCTCCATCGACCTTGCAGGCTGCATTGGTTCTCTCATTCCAGCGTCTCGACCGCGATCCATTAGGTAACAACCGGCGCGACTATTTCCTATATCGATTTTTATTTTGCTATATTTGGGCTATGGTGTTCGCGATCTCTTAGGGTTTATATTTATTTTCGTTCTTCTCTTGTGGGTGAAGAAATGTCATCAAAAGGAAAAGGGAAACGAGGAAGGGGGAAAGAGTGTGCTCACAAGGGTGATGTCCGGTTTGTAAACGATGAGGCACACAAGATCTGTGATGCCCTACAGTCAATACCGTTTATACATGAACGGGGTTTCAAAATGGAGTTCAGAGGTTGGAGAATAGCCTATGAGGACCTAATTCATCAGTTAGGTTGGGAGATGTTATGCCACCCGCGAACTGAGGCTGTGTATCAGTGGGTTTACGAGTTCTATGCGAACGCTAGGTTCTCCGAAAGGGATAACGTCTTAGTTCGTGGCCGCATGATCAATTATTCCCCAAAGGCAATAAATGAAATGTTCGAGTTGGAAGGCAATGAAATTACTCCTTATGATGCATTAGCGATCACGGCCCCATTGGATGACATTGCTGCAGTAGTTTGTGGTGGTACGAAACCGAATTGGGTTTTAAAATAAAAAAAAGCATTGAGTTCCCAGTGTTTATCTAGAGAGGCAAAAGTATGGCTACTATTTATTAATGCAGGTATCGTGCCAACAAGGCACGCAAATGTTGTATCTTTCGAGCGTATTGCCCTCATCTATAGTATCCTAAAGGGCATAAAGTTTGATGTTGGCCATTTAATTCATAGTAGCATCCGGAAGAAAGTAGGAGAAGAAAAAGCAAAACACCTTTGGTTCCCCACTTTGATTACTGAACTTTGCAAGAATGCTGGCGTGGAGATTAGGAGAGGAGACACAGTTACACAGGTAGGTCATCATATCACGGTGACGGTGATAGAGAAGAATATCAAAGTTGCAGAGGAGTCCCCGAAGAAGACAAATGAAAGAATGAAATCAGTTCTTCGGGGGGAATACACAAGGCCACCTCCGGGATCACCAGAATCAGTTACTCTAAATGAAGGAAACCCAGCCCAGGCTAGCATGCTCTGTTTGCAGGATACAGAGTACATGAAGACGTACCAACGCCTTGAGCATTGTTATTTTGATGCCCGACAGGACTATGTGTGTAATGTGCTTGCTCAGCTCATGTACAAGGCAAAACTCCCGATACCGATACCAAGTTACCCTTACTGCAATAATTTTGACAAGAGAGGATATCTAATGACTAAAGGTCGGGAGAGATTGGATACTGCCTATGATGAAGATGACAGTGATGATGCTGATGAAGATACTGATGCTGATGACGAGGACGAGGAAGATGATCCTGACGAGGATGAGGAAGAGATGGACGAAGCTGCAAGCGAGTAGCCGGGTGCTGACCAGTTTCATCTTTTTGGATATCCTGTTTACTTTTTGACTGATGTTTGGACAATATTCGGTTTCCTTTTGCTTCCTTCGTTTTGGATAATATTTTTGTGGAATTATTGCTGTGATGTTTGCTTTATTTTTGTGACTGATGTGAACATTACTGCTGTGATTTTTGCATAAGTTCTATTGCCCAATTACTTGCATCCCCTTACTTTGGTTACTCGAATTGCTTGGTTAAGATATGGCTCCATCCAATATCGATGGTATACGGCTAAAGCTATTTTATTTGGGATATGTTTCTGTTTGGTTTTGTGATGCTATTTGCAGATCCTCTGGACTACTGAGCTATGATTTGAACGGAACACTCTTGGACTAGGCCTTCCTTGGGAGATTGCAACGAAAAGTACAGAAAAAAAAAATATGAGGGGAGTATTTGTTTTAGTTTTACTCTATTTCTTTCATCGTTAAATTGTCAATTATTTCCTCTTTTATATTTTCATTGAGTTCATTGCTAGGGACTAACAATATTTTAAGTGTGGGGGTGGGTAGTGTTCAACCCCTACTGCTTGGATAAGGACTTATTTATTTATATATGCGAACTCAATAACTCCGTCTTTGTTTTTGCAATTTAACCTATAGGACATTCTTGTTATCCAATGATAATCGAGTGGTATTGCCGGTTAATCAAACGATTTCAGTCACAGAATTTGAAATTAGTGAGAATTTTTTTTGGTAAAGCGCTCTTAAGTCTGATTTAAGCACATTTTTCCTTGAAAGATTTTTCTTCAAAAAACCTAGCTTTTGATATGGCTTTCTAAAATACTATGGGAATGGGTGAGTAAGAACTGAGTTAGCGATGTTGGCTGAAACTTGGGTTATGTAGTTAAACCATTTTGACCCTCCACTACAATCGTTGTACTTGAACTCTTTTCATGTTGATACGTATTATTCCACGCTTACCTTCCCAATATTCTTATTAGTTACGTCTTAGTATATTAGCCATTTTATGGGTGTTTAATTAAAAAAAAAATGATTGAGATTCATAGTGATATGGGCCTAAGTATATGTATACATACCTGGAATGATCCCTACTATGCTAGCAAATTATAAATTATAAAAAAAAAAAATTGCATCATAGTGATTATGTGGCCTGGGTATGTACACCTATACTTGGAATGATCCCTACTATGAATATAAAAAAAAAAGTGAAAATGTCAATAAACCTCATGATTTGGTGAATTATTAAGATTACGAACTAAGAGAATGTCTTTCTGCTATCAACATCATCCTTGAACGCTTATCCAAGTCAATTCTACTCTCTTTTAAACTACAGATCTTTGTGTAGGCTCAATCAATAATTTAGCTATTCTTATCCTTCCCTATGCTGCGGAAATCCAATGTTAAAAGATGTTTAGGAGTAACTAATTTTAAGGAAAAGCACACACAACACTTATGACTTTATTTGAGCTTTACCTTTCATTCGAGCTAATGGATTTGTGAATGATTGAATTCATGTTGATTTATTGGCTTATCAGTTGAGTAAAGCGGATTTCATTAATATGCCTTAGTTAATTTGTTGTTAAGGATGTGTGATTATCTGAGTTTGCACAATTTCATTAATTCTTTATCCAAGCTTTGAATTGATTATATTTGCTAGGGACTAGCAAATGACTAAGTGTGGGGGTGTGATAACTTCCCAAAAGGAAGTTATTTCCCTACTTATTTTATTCTAATATTCATTTAAAAAGAGGAAAATAATCCCCAATTATAGAAAATATGTTTAAATATTTTATTAATCAATGTTGGGCTGATTTCGGTCATTTTCCATGTTTTATATCTAAGATTGGTCAAATGATTCAAGTTGGGGAAGCAATGGAACATTTATTGCTGATGCAGAAAATAAGTTGCAACGCCAGAAATTTGCAGGTTGCAACGTGGCGACGGAAATTCAGATTTTTGAATTTTAAAAGTGGCGCCTATTTGAAATTCCAAAGGAGGCAACCCTTCAGTTTTGGAAAGGAAGTTATGAGCACGAAATTAAGGAGAGAGGGGGAGAACTTGGAAAAAGAAGAGGGGAGAACTTGGAAAAAGGAGAAGGGAGAACTTTTGGAGGTCTTCTTCCTCTTGGAGATTTCGGCTAGGGCTTGGAAAAAGGAGGCGTGGATCATCACCAAGGAGAAAGATCTGAGTCTAGAAACATTCCTACAACGTTTTTGATTCCCTTAATCATGTCTAGTAAGATCTACTTTGATTTGCTACTCTTCTCTTCCTCCATGAACTAATTTTCTAAGTCTTGCATGTGTGAAGTACCTTAGTTGTGATGATGACTTGATTTTCATTTATACTTTGTGAATGTATTGATGTTGATCTTTATTAAATTTATGATCTATTCTTGGGATTTTGGTTTAAGTTTCATCTTTAAAGTGCTTGGTAAAAATTCGAGAGATGAGTCGGGCTAGATGAACGTTTATTCGCACGGCGATATTCGAGAGAGGAGTCGTGTAGTTTTTAACCAAACTTCCGTATTTATACTTCATCGCGAGATTCGAGAGAGGAGCGTTGAAAGTGTATCATAAATCTTAATATAATTCCAAGAGAGAGAGAGATCTCCTCTTAAATTAGCAACCGTGATTCTAGCGCTTTTTGTTATTCTAATTTCATCTAAGTTGGAGACAACTAGAGGATTTGGGATAAACGGATAATGGTGATCGAGAGATAAAGTTATCCATTTTAGAATCGTTGCAAGATCATTGTTAATATTTCATGAATTATCATTTTGAGTAGTTATCATCATAGCAAGGGAAAATCACATGTGAGACTATCTTTCCAAGTGAAGTAAAAGTAATTTAAGTAACCGTAGCTAGAATTGTAGTTGTTTTCTCTTGAATTGTATTTGTTTTCTTTCGAACTATTTAAGTTTCTTTATCAATCATTATTACTTGCTTGAATTTAGAGAAAAGGCGGAATTAATATTTGTGAGCACTAAGTTAAGCACTTCCTCGTGGGAACGATCACTTTCTCATCATTTTATTACTTGTACGACACGTGCACTTGCGTATTTATATACACCTATCACGGGCGTATCAACAACTACACATCTCGAGGACTTAGAACTCACTCGAGGGGGCAAGTAGCCGGTATGCAGGAGAGGAGCTCGTGCAGTGACCTGGTCTACGGCAACAACACATCTCGAGGACTTAGAACTCACTCGAGGGGGCAAGTAGCCAGTATGCAGGAGAGGAGCTCGTGCAGTGACCTGGTCTACGACAACAACACATCTCGAGGACTTAGAACTCACTCGAGGGGGCAAGTAGCCGGTATGCAGGAGATGAGCTCGTGCAGTGACCTGGTCTACGACAACAACACATCTCGAGGACTTAGAACTCACTCGAGAGGGCAAGTAGCCGGTATGCAGGAGAGGAGCTCGTGCAGTGACCTGGTCTACGACAACAACACATCTCGAGGACTTAGAACTCACTCGAGGGGGCAAGTAGCCGGTATGCAGGAGAGGAGCTCGTGCAGTGACCTGGTCTACGACAACAACACATCTCGAGGACTTAGAACTCACTCGAGGGGGCAAGTAGCCGGTATGCAGGAAAGGAGCTCGTGCAGTGACCTGGTCTACAGTAACAACACATCTCGAGGACTTAGAACTCACTCGAGGGGGCAAGTAGCCGGTATGCAGGAGTGGAGCTCGTGCAGTGACCTGGTCTACGACAACTACACATCTCGAGGACTTAAAACTCACTCGAGGGGGCAAGTAGCCGGTATGCAGGAGAGGAGCTCGTGCAGTGACCTGGTCTACGACAACAACACATCTCGAGGACTTAGAACTCACTCGAGGGGGCAAGTAGCCGGTATGCAGGAGAGGAGCTCGTGTAGTGACCTGGTCTACGGCGACAACACATCTCGAGGACTTAGAACTCACTCGAGGGGGCAAGTAGCCGGTATGCAGGAGAGGAGCTTGTGCAGTGACCTGGTCTACGGCAACTACACATCTCGAGGACTTAGAACTCACTCGAGGGGGCAAGTAGCTGGTATGCAGGAGAGGAGCTCGTGCAATGACCTGGTCTACGGCAAAAACACATCTCGAGGACTTAGAACTCACTGCCTGGGGTCTGTTGCTTGGGTGGTGAAGCGTTGCGAGTTTGCCATAGAAAGCGTTATTATCTTAAGTAGAACAAAAATAAACTAAGTATTACATTAATGTTAGGAATAGAAAAGTTTCAAGTCGTCTCCACTCCAGGTATTTCCCAGGAGTTCTCCCTCGACATTTTGTAGACGATACCCACCTGTTTTTAGTACTTCGGAGACAATGTAGGGGCCTTCCCAATTGGGGTGGAGTTTTCCTACTGCGGCGGATCTCCCTGCGGCGTCTACTTTTTTGAGGACCAGGTCTCCTTTGTCGAATTGTTTGACTCGGACATGCTTGTCGAAGTGTCTTGCCATCCTCCGTTTGATCTCTTCCTGGCGGATCGTGGCCTGGTCGCGGAGTTCTTCCACCAAATCCAAGGCGAGTCGCTGTGCGTCTTCGTTCTCGAGTCTTCACCCCTCATCTCCTTCTTCTGCGGCCACCACCCTAGGACTCCGGACTTCGAACTCTATCGGGATGAGGGCCTCCGAGCCGTGTGACAGCTTGAATGGTGTTTCGCTGGTTGCCGTGGTGGGGGTAGTCCTCAAGGCCCAGAGGACGGAGGGGAGCTGCTCCACCTAATTTCCCTTCAGATTCTCCACCTTCTTCTTGAGCAGGTTGAGGATGACTTTGTTGGCTGCTTCAACCTGGCCGTTGCTTCGTGGGTGATGAACTGAGGCGAAGCGGAGATCGATGCCAAGTTGACTACAGAAATCGGTGAGCTCAAGGCTTGCGAATTGTGGACCATTGTCGGTGACGATGGCGAGGGGTAAACCATGTCTGCACACGATCTCCCCCCAAATGAAGTTCTTCACCACCAGGGAGGTCGTTTTTGTCAGGGCCTTCACCTCCATCCACTTGGAGAAATAATCGATCATCACCAGGAGATATCTCCTTTGCCCACTCGCCGGGGGGAATGGTCCCACTAGATCCATCCCCCAAATGGCGAAGGGCCAGGGGGTGGTGATTGACTGGAGACGCTGGGCTGGCTGTAACTGGAGCGGAGCGTAGAGTTGGCACTTTGAGCATCTCTTCACGAACTCTTCCGCGTCCTTCCTGATGGTGGGCCAAAAGTATCCCGCTCGGAGTACTCTCTTCTCCAGGGTTCGGCTTCCCGAATGGCTGCCACACTCGCCTGTGTGAATCTCCTCCAAGACCCGGGAGGCCTCCTCCTCGAACAGGCACCTGGCCAAGGGACCGGATAGAGTCTTCCTGTAGAGTACCCCGTCAGTTAGTAAATAATAAGCGGACTTGTACCTGAACCGCCTCTTGTCCTGAACCTCCGCAGGCAAGCATCCTGTGGTTAGGAAGGTGACCAGGGGGTCCATCCACGAAGTGGGTTGGTCGATGTCCATCACCTCTCCCTCCTCGATCGAAGGCCGAAACAACTTGGTGATTGTTCCTCCGACCAAGGGGCCATGTTTGGCCAGTCGATCGGCTCGGGCGTTCTCCTCCCTTGGCACGTGCTGTATGGAGAAGGACTTGAAGGCGCCCACCAAGTCTTTGACTTTTACCAGATATCGCTGCAGTACCGGCTCTCTTGCTTCAAACTCCCCTCGGATCTGAGAGGTGACCACCAGTGAGTCGGAGTGGACTCTGATGTCGTGGATCCCCAACTCCCGGGCCAGGCGTAGCCCCGCGATTACGGCCTCATACTCTACATGATTGTTGGTGACGAGGAAGTGAATGCTGACGGCCTGCTCAATTCTAGTGCCCTGAGGGCTGATCAGAATGATGCCTCCTCCACATGAATTCTTTCCTGACGCTCCATCCACGAACACTTCCCAAGCTACTTATCGGGGTGTCTCCTCCTCGCCTACTTCTGCGGTATAGTCGGCTAGGAAGTCTGCCACCGCTTGGGCCTTCATGGCTAGCCGGGGCAGATAGGTGACGTCGAACTCGCTAAGTTCTACTGACCATTTCGCCATCCTGCCGGAATGCTCTACTCCCTCCAGGACACTGCGGAGAGGGTGATCAGTCACTACCTTGATCGGGTGGGTCTAAAAGTAAGGTCGGAGTCTCCGTGCAGATACAATCAAGGCAAACGCCAATTTTTCCAGGATGGGGTACCGCAGTTCTGCCTTCCGCAGGACCCGACTAACGTAGTAAATGGGGAGTTGAAGTTTCCCCTCCTCGCAGACCAAGACCGAGCTTACCGCTTCCGACCCCACCCCTACTTATAGGAAGAGGGCTTCTCCTTCCCTAGGCCCTTGCAACAGAGGCACCTGGGCCAACTGGAGTTTTAGGCTTTCGAAGGCTCCCTGACACTTCGCTGACCATTCGAACTTCTTATTGTCTCGGAGAGTTTTGAAGAAAGGTGAGCACTTCTCTCCTGCTCTAGAGGGGAACCTACTCAGCCCTGCTAGGCGACCTGTCAGGCGCTGAACTTCCTTGACGTTCCTGGGCGCTTCCATCTCCATAATTGCCTTCACCTTGTATGGGTTCGGTTCTACCCCGGCCGGAGTCAGGAGGTGTCCCAAGAACTTCCCCTTTCCAGCCCCGAACGCGCACTTGGCTGGATTCATTCTCATCTTGTACTTCCGCAGTGTGGCGAAGGTCTCCTCCAAGTCGTGAAGATGCTCTTTGACGCTCTTGCTTTTTACCATAAGATCGTCGACGTAGACCTCCAAGTTTCGCCCCTTCTGCTCTTTGAACACCCAATACATCATGCGTTGGTAGGTCGCTCCTGCATTCT
Organism: Dactylorhiza incarnata; assembly: GCA_033032865.1. Classification (NCBI taxonomy): domain Eukaryota; kingdom Viridiplantae; phylum Streptophyta; class Magnoliopsida; order Asparagales; family Orchidaceae; genus Dactylorhiza; species Dactylorhiza incarnata. The sequence goes on along the minus strand of JAWHQI010000109.1, from coordinate 1,035,285 downwards.
TAAGTCCGAATGGCAACATTTTATAACAATAGCACCCGTCGTTGGTAATGAAGGATATGTGCTTTACGTCGGGCGGATGCATGCGAATTTGATGGTAACCAGAAAAAGCGTCCAAAAAACTCATGACAGGGAATCCGACGGCCGAGTCTACTAGCTCGTCGATTCTAGGCAAGGGATAGCAATCCTTGGGGCAAGCTTTATTAAGGATAGAAAAGTCAATACACATGCGCCACTTCCCCTCCCCCTTTTTCACCATTACAACATTAGAGACCCAGCCTGGGTACTGATCTCCGACACAAACCCCGCCTCCAGCAGCTTCCTGACCTCCTCCCTGATGGGCTCGACCAGAGTGGTGGCGGTTGCCCTCTTCTTCTGTTGGATGGGGCGGGCTCCTTTATCCAAGTTGAGATGATGGCAGGCGACGTCTGCGTCGACACCTGGCATATCGGCTGCGCTCCACGCAAAGATGTCTGCGTTCTTCTGGATGTAGGACATGATCTTCTCCTTGTCTTCCTCTTCCAGCTCCCTGCTGACCTTCACCCTTCCCGGACTCCCGCCTTCTGATAGGATCTCCTTCTCCTCCACTTCCTCAGCTGCCTACAGCCTTGCCATCTCCTCCGCTTCTTCGGCCGCCTCCTGCCTCGCCACTTCTTCCATCACCAGGTCTACCACCTCCGCCTTCTCCTTCCAGTTGATCACGTTGACATCGTTAAGATAACACTGCCTTGCCACCTTGGGGTCGCTCCGGATCCGGATCTGCACGCCTCCCTGGTTGTACTTCAGGCATTGATGGTAGGAGGAGGGCACACACTTGTAGGCACTGATGAGTGGTCTGCCGAAGATGGCATTGTAACTGCTGGGGGCGTCTACAATGACAAACCGGCAACACTTGGTGGTCCCTCCCAACGTCACCACCAACTCCACACCTCCCTCTACTTCTTTTCTTTCTCCCGCGAACCCAAAGAGCGGTCCTTCCGTCGAGGTAACCCTCCTTTTTTCCACCTTCATGGCATCAAACGCTTTCTTGAACACGACATTGACGGAGCTCCCGTTATCCATCAGGATGCGAGAGACCGTATAGTTCTCTACCTCGGCCTTGATCACCACAGCGTCGTAGAAAGGGTTTTCGTTCCCCAACATATCTTCCTCCGAGAAAGTGATCTCTCCTGACGGTGGCGGAATCTGGGAGGTAGAGGCCACGCTCTTCCGATACACGGCGTTGAGGCTCCCCTTCCGGGTCGCCTCCAACCCTGCCCCTCCGTGGATGACCCCTATCCCCCCATGGGCTCCCAGATCTCCCCTATCCTCACACCTCCTTGGGGCGGGAGCTCCTCCCCCTTCGATTCTCAACATGTCTCCTTATCGCCTCTCATGCCCTTCCTGGGCTCCTCCAACTCCCCTCCTCAACTCCAAGAACTCAGGGCATGTGGCCGTCGCGTGGCCCTCTATCTGATGGAAGTCGCAGTAGGGCATCGCCCGACGCTCTTCTTCACCCCGGGGCTGTCGCGGCCTTCCCCCTCTTCCTCGTCCTCGTCCCCTCCTGATCACATTAGCTTCTCTGGGCGGCGCTTGGTTTTGCCTCCACTGCCCTTGCCTCCGCTCGGGTGAGCGACAACGGTCTCGCCGTTCTGGAGAGTACCTCCCTCCTGGTCTCCCTTGGTAGCCTCCTCCAGCAGGTCTCCAGGCCGGCCGTCGAGGCGGAGCCTGGAACCTTCTCTCATGATCTCGCTGATCCCTGTTCTCTCGGGACCCTCCCTCCTCTCGCCTTCTCGGCTCACTCCTCTTCTTGGACTCGCGCCGGCCGCCCCCCTCTTCTTCTTTCTCCCCTCCTTCCAATCTAGCTAACTTGGCCACGAACTCTAGGCTGGTTGCCTCCCCTGCGATCTGCCTTCCGGCCCGATCGACTAACTCCTCGAACGATAGGGGGGATTGCGAGTGATCTCCATCTTGAAAAACCCTGGCTGCAACCCCAGCTTGAATGCCAAGATCAGGGTATGTCCAGGGACCTCTTGGACCAGGAGGATCTCCTCCTGAAAGCGATCCAAATACGACCCGAGCATCTCCTGGGGTCTTTGCTTGACAAGGAAAAGATCTTCTGAACCCTTCCTCCTCTTCTTGGATGTGGAGAAGCGGAGCAAATAACTTCTGCGCAGGTCATCGAACCCGTAGACACTTCCCGCGGGTAACTGGTGGAACCAATCTCTTGCTTTTTCCTGGAAGGTTATGGCGAACAACCGACATTTGAAGGGATCCGTCATCGACTTGATGGAGACCATATCTTCAAACCATTGCAGATGCTTGACGGGATCTTCTTTTCCGAAGTAGAAACTCATGGCAGGCTCCGTGAATCCTGTCGGAATGGGAGCGGACAGCACCAACTCGCAGAACGGACTGCGCGGGGCGAGCTGGCGAATGGGGCGAACTTGGTCGTACTCGCCCTCTGACTGGCGAGTCTCCGTCGGGCTGGCAAAGAGCACTCGCGCGCGGAGCGACTGGTCTTCCTCCCCTAGGAGCGCTTCCTTGCCGAGGCGTTGACTAGGACCTGCCTCCGTGGGCGAGGCGACTGAGACAAGGGGGGATACTCCCACCTCGGCGCGAGGCGTGAGTAACCTCCGGATGGTATCCTCCATCGCCTTCATCCCCTGCTCGAAGACACTCTTGGTCACGAACTCGCCCGAAGGCAGCGAGTTCCCCTGGCCGGTTCCCAGCTCGTCACGTTCAATCATGGGATCGTCAAATGAGATTTTCTTCTCCCGCTACAGTCCACGCTCACCGCACCAAAAATGTTGGAACCCGGATACCGGTCCAACTTGTTCGAGACTTGGGGAGTAGCTTGAGTTACTTCTCTCTTCGTCGGATCCCTAGAACTAAGTATTCCGAGCTAAGAACTGACCATCACCGGTTGGTAGGTAGCTCCCTAAGAATGACCCACTGGCTGCAGCGAGGAGGTCCCGCCACTAACCCGGAAATCTCACTTGATTTCCCCTCCCAAAAACCAGAAGCTGAGCCTATCTCAGACATCACAAGGAAGAAAGCACAGACTCTCGCAAGGGGGGTGGATCTGTGCTGTTCTGAGACATAATGAGTCCTATTTATAGGGAAAGACTTCTCAGGGGTAGAATGGTCCGGATGACCTGCGGATAGCGTAACTCCGCCTTACTATTTTGCTAAACGCACCCCAAATTGGTCTGCAGGTAGCCAGACTCCGCTGTCCCGAAGGGCTATAGGCAGACCACCAGGGGTGCCCGGACGATTCTATTCCCCAGAATCTGACTCTACTCGCCAGGTACCTTCGGCTCTACTCGCTGAGAGAGACATCGGCCTACTCGCCAGGTGCCTTCGGCTCTACTCGCTGAGAGAGACATCGGCCTACTCGCCAGGTGCCTTCGGCTCTACTCGCTGAGGGAGACATCGGCCTACTCGCCAGGTGCCTTCGGCTCTACTCGCTGAGAGAGACATCGGCCTACTCGCCAGGTGCCTTCTGCTCTACTCGCTGAGAGAGGCACCGACCAACTCACCAGGTGCCTTCGGCTCTACTCGCTGAGAGAGGCACCGACCAACTCGCCAGGTACCTTCGGCTCTACTCGCCGAATACGAGTTGTACATTGCAAACCACCAAGAAGAAGGCTCGCGTGTGATCCAAATTATAGATGAGTCACTCAACATACACAAGTGGAGAAGTGCAAAGATATGAACAATATTGTTACTTGATGTATGGTTGCGATGAGAATGTCGCAAAACTAGGTGTGTAGAATATCATGGACTACTAGTTTATGGTACAAACGTGACCATCAATACATATGCAGACGACAAGAGGAGCCACATCGTGGGGCGAAAAGACTTTGAAGGTGTTGAAGAATTGGGCGTGGGAGCCCCGAGCACACGTATGGCTACGCACTCAAGAGATTCATGCATGAGACGATAAGGGCTATGGCAAAGTACTGCTCAAATAGACTACGACCAAGGCATTATAAGACTTTCACATTATGATGATGTTCACGACAACGTAGATGGAGAGCACCATGAATACATTTACAAAGTTGGAGCATAACCATACCAAGACTTGACATAGGACATGTACGACCAGAGTGTCGTATATGCATACAGAGGAAGAGGTCATGACATGCTCACAGTAACCATGACATATGATGTGAAGCCTTTAGTACAAAGGATTAACTGTGCGATGAAGGATTGTGGCAAAGGATGTCAATGTAGGTGGTGCCGTAACATAATAGAACATGGAGAAAAGAACCGTGGTGTGAACATCTCATGTGCAAACTTGGCATTTGGATGACAAATGATGAATCCGGGCGAAATGTATTGCATCAAGTTGAGGATCACATTATAAGGCATATGGATATGCCTTGCTTTAAATTCATGCATGTGCAAAAGGGATTAGCACGGTGTGCAGAACTTAAGCTTGAATGGAATATTCCTTGACGTAGAAGGTTGAGGAAGTCTCCAAACGATCAGAGAGAAATCTTGAAAATTGCGTAGAAGATTGCGGCAATACCGTTGCCGAAGTACTGTTGCGCGTTGCACTAGGACCCCCGAAGTACTGTTGCGGTTGGTTGTATGGGCGGAATACGTGCCTATCACTATTGTTTAATAATTTTAAAAGGACAATGTTGTAAACAATCCTATAACCGCTAAATACAGTCCATTGATATTCGCAGTCCAATGAATTTAAGTGTTTTTAGGACCACGAATAACTGTTCTAAGTATTTTTAGGACTACGAATAGCCGTTTTAAGTGTTTTTTAGGACTGCGAATAACCGTTTTAATATTTTAAGACTACGAATAACTGTTTTAAATGTTCTCAGGACTGCGAATACCCGTCTTTAATAACATTCGCTTTAAAAAGCAACGAGATAAATGGAATCTTCGCGGCGGGGAACCTTACCCACGATAATTCCATGGCAGCTCTGTTTCCTCTACATTGTTTCGGGTTAATGTTCTCTCCTGTAATCTCTTCAAGCCGCCGAGAGCTCCAGCAATCCCCCGCCTCCTCTTTTTCCTCTTCGAAGCTTCGCAGTTCTCCCGTCTCACTGCACAGAAGAGAAGCCCTTCTGTCACCCAGAACAAGAGCGTCCCCTGAAGGTCATTAGATCCTAACGAGGCCGGATTTTTTTACCCAACGGAAGCATCTTCTCAATTGCATTTATCTTCACTGACTAATTTTTTAGGGTTCTTGAAGTCCTCCTGCTGTTAACCGTGCTTGCTGTGGTTTAGCTGTTAGGTTTTTTTGATACTCTAATTTTCTTCACGAAATCATGTTGTATATGCAGATGCGTAATTAATTTTCCCGTCTCCCTAATTTCTGGAAGGGATTTTCCTTACCCATCATGGGATGATTCTATAATTATCGATGTGGTTGTCCCTTGTTGCTCTTTTTCTTCAACTCGATTAATCTTAATGGCAGCACCAAATGTGAACATTAATATTTGCATGTTCCAATCAAGCGAGATACTACATGAACATGAGAGCAGTGAGAGCGAAAAGGAGAATCCAAGCCACACAAGCAATCACAGAGTATGAGTGTGACACATATTTGTGGTGACTCAGTCAGATAACCTTTGTCAACTGCGTCAACTGTTTCATTTTCTTATGAATCAGTACATACTGCAGTTGGTCAAAGAAGAAAAACAAATTCCGGATTTCAGGAAGAAGATCTCATTCATCTCCCAAATCTTACTTTTGTAGAGCAACGAGGAGGTGTTACAAGCTAACTAAATCGTTTCGTTGTTGAATACTGAATGCTCTTCTTTACCATTGATTGAGAGTGGTGAAGGATTTTGTCTTTATGTTGAACTGTTATTTTACTGCTAATGTCCTTGAAGTTATCTTGCCCTACTGGAATTGCTATTTTATATCGTGCGGAACATGCGTTAGACTAATTAAATGTTTCGGCTGCCAACGCATCTTGCCCGATCTTCTGAGCAGAATTTGCCATGCAAATTACTATAACTTCATTTCCCTTGTACACATTTTACAACCGGTGAATTCAATCTTAACCCCCATTGTAGAGCTTGTGACGACTCCGATTCGGTCATGCAAAGTGTGAAGACCAAGCACCTTCATCAAATTAGTTGCACCCGTTCATATTTATTATTTGTAGTATATGATTGGGAGTATAGACTCATAAAATGAGTGGAATCATATTCCATTGTTGCAAATCCTTCCACATTTCAATTCTTTTGTCAGGGATATAACTTTAGTTAGCTGATTGCACATCTGTTATGATTGAGATGCTGTTATGCAGGAACGATGCATTCAATTCTTTTCCTGCCATAGTGCATGAGTTACATGATATTGCAAATTCTTACTTTCATTTAATATCACCAAATATTAGTTTTTTTCTGATATTTTGTTCGTTCTAAATTTCATGTTTTCCTTGTCATTCTAAGTATTTGATCTTTTATTTTTGTAGGGACTTCAAGAGAATTGGTTGAAGACCCTAAATTTGTTCCATTGAATGATGATGATCCAGTGTTTGGGCCACCGGTGAGACAACCTTTCCTGTTAAGTTTTAGTGTTATCTTCACCGAAATATATGATGCTCTTTTATGATTGATGATATTTATCATTTAACTTAAGTAGCTTTATCCTATAAAAGTGAAATCTTTCTTCTTAAGCCTACTCTTTGAAACATGTAATTTTCCCTTTCATGAGCATGAACAAGTTACAAAATGCAAGTTCCCTTTGATAACTTTTTATCGCTATATGCATCATGATTTTTGTGCTACTATTTCTGGCAAAAGTGGAAAAGAAAAACTTTTAGCATCTATAATTCGATGAGATTCTATTATAATTCTGCTATGAACAAGAAGTTTGTTATATTTGAAATGGAAATAGCAAGATACAAATCACGGGGTATATTTGTGCCCTACTCCAGGAGGCTGGTTCTTCCTTGAAGTTATTCTCCAAATGAGAGATCTCTAATCCAAGTGATCAAAGAATGCCTATGAATCACAAGTCTCCTCCTTATACAGTGTGATACTCACTTACAAATTACCTTACTACCCTTCAAAAGTAAAAAAAAAACACATAATGGAAAAACAAAATAAAATGCTCCAATGTCGTCGTCGTCGTGGCATGTGCATAACAATAAATTTGTCATCGCCGCGTGTGCGTAACAATACATCCCGCCTGAAAATCGACCTTGTCCTCAAATCGAGTCTCCACCATGCGACTAGTATTGGTACACTCGCAAGTTATCGTCCAAGTCATCGTTGATACTGACACAGAACTCCTTGATAGGACAGTCGTAGGCAGGATTGTATGGTTGCTTATAGGGGAAGCACAGTCCCTTACCACGCATATCACGATACTCTTGATTGGATATGCGGCGAGTGGGGATGAAATGGTTGTTGCGTGGTGGAATGGTGGGTGGGCAAGGTAGAGGTGATGGTGGGGTTGGAGGTTTAGGAGTATGGGTGATGTATGGTTGAAGGGGGGCTTCGAGGTAGTAGAGGTAGAATGGGTGTCCATGGAGGTCGCAAGGAATTCAGATTTCACGAGTATGGTGAGTTGGAGAGGTCCAGAGTTATTTGATGGTGGACGGATGGAGGATGCCAAGACAAGCTCAGATATGTGATTGTAGGCCATGCATAAAGCACTAAGTAATGGTCAGGTGGAAGACCTAGAACGGGCATGACCAGATCGATGAATTTTACCAAATAAGAGTCCATGGATCCCGTCTGGCGGACCCCACACAAATGTTTGATCACATTACCAAATTATTGACAATCATAACATTGCATGAGGGCCTCCATTACCACCCAAGCGAGACCCAGAGAGGATTGGCGGAGTCGGTGGAGCGCGAGCTCTTCCATGCCAATGAGTTCTATGGAGACATTTTGGGCCTCTGCTGTATGGTGGAGGTCAAGTACCACTTGACGCGAGTAATTCAAACCAATGGGTCAGTGTCGTTGAATATGAGTGTACAACCCTCATTCTCCGAAGGTGGACCCACCCAAGGCCACGTAGACAGAAGTCAAAGTCAAAGAGTCAACACAGAAGTCAACAGTACGAGATACCAAGATAAAGTCGGCCAGCAGGCATAGTGGAAGAGTTCGTCGAGCGTAGGAGCAAAAGAAAGCCTAGGCGAGTAGGGGTGCACTCGTGTGAGTAGCCCGGATACTCGCCAAAGGTGGGCGACCATATGTGATACTCGCCTATTTGCCCGGGGAGATCGCCTCAATATCGCTAGTCGCCGGGCAGGGGCTAGGCTATAAAAACCCCCCTACCCCTTGGTTTTCCTATAAATAGGACCACATGGGTACTTGGATTGGCACCTGAACTTGAGCTCTTGAAACCCAGCTCTTGTATTCTGGAACCTGTCGCACTTGGCCGCTACTCCCGGTACTAGCCAAGTCGGTGCCTTCCTTGTACCCTGCTCGGCCATTTTTTGGTCTTGGATGGGAAGTCTCTTCGGAGCTTCTGGGTACGTGGTGGGACCTCCCTGCCGCAACACCTGGGGTCCTGTTCGTTGCTCTTCTAGCTTCCTCATAGTTGCTCGCCAAGCCATCTCTTCGAGCCGCTTGACAAGTAATCTACGGCTGCATTTGTCCGAATCTTGAGGTCAGGATTTTCCTGGCGTCAACACTTTGGTGCGGTGAGCGTGGACAGTAGCCAGAGAAGAAAAGCTTAGTGGAAAGAAAAGATGGGTGTAGTAGGCGACCATGAGGAAGTTGTCGGCAACTCGGCCAGTGGTGGCGAGTTCGTGACGCTAGCAGTTTTCGAAGCCTTCGCGCAGCGCATGGAGGGGATCATGCAAGCAGCGCTTCAGCCGCGCGCCGAGGTCACGACGACCTCGCCGCATCGCCCGGTTCTGACCAAGGGAAGGAGTCCCCCTCGGCGAGCAGGAAAGGAGCATGTAGAGGATGAGACCGAGCGACCAAGGAGGTCGCAGTTCTACCAGCAGACCTCGCAAGGGATCCGCTTCCGCGAGACGGAGGAGCAGGCGAGGTATCAGGATAGTCGCCCATATGGCGAGTATGGTTATGATAGTCGCCAGGTGGAAGATCGTCGCCAGATTGGGGGTAGGAGCCCATTCTGCGAGGAGATCGTCGCCGCGCCAGTGCCGGAGGGGTTCATGGATCCCTCAAAGAATTACTACTCAGTAAGGAATCGTGCTAGGCAAGAAGTGCGTAAGGAGGAAGGTTGCATGGAGTCGATGGTTGCTGTCCGTCAGGGGAACAGACGTAACCGGAAGGGTAACCGGAGGAGGAATAGGGATCGGGTCAGCCAAGGATGTCAAGGAAGGATCAAGGCCGGGGAGGTAGGAGTGAGTTTTGGAGAAGCGGAGCTCGGATCTTTCCGCAAAACGAATTTCCACCAGGCCTACCGCCAGAATGTCGCTCCGACCTCTCAAACACCACCCCCGCTAGAGGAGATCACTTTCTCGGAGGAGGGCATGTTAATGGATGAGAATCCCTTCCATGAGGCCCGTGTGATTCACGCGATCGTCGAAGACTTCACCGTCAACCGAATCCTGGAATGCAACGGGGATTTGTCCGTGTCATCTTTACGTCGTTCTCACGAACACGTTTGACAACCTGGAGGTCGAGACGAGCAGGATGATGATCTTGGACGGTTCCCTTTTTTGATTTCTCAGGTAAGCAAAAGGTGGACGCGGTAGGAAGATCAGCCGCCGTCGGGAAGCTTAATCCAAGACAGGAAGAACCCTTCATCGTGAAGGGGAGCTGTTGGAAAACACCTGGAACGGCGACAACCTGAAAGGGTTTGGCTCCTAAACGTGAGTATGTACACATCCCACCCCTGTAAATTTATTATCCATAAATAAAACCATCACCTCCCTGAAACATGGGAAATGGTGAGTCTTTTTTCTCTTTCGGCTATGTGTTTTCAAGTAAAAGAAGGGAAACAAGTGAAGCCGATCTCCGCGTCAGGTTGGGAAACGGGCCTCCGACTTGATTCTCGTAAAACCCAGAGCGGATGATGAGACAATGCCCCGGTTGAGCGTTCCCCTAAGTCCAAGCCTCTGCAATGACGGCCGAGATCAACTCCCCCGTTGCACGTTGGCCGCGGTTCCCACCGACTGCATTTCTCATCCGACTGGTGAGATTATCAGGAAGAAGTCTGGACGCCGACCTCCCAATCCGACGAAGGAATGATCGATTTCGGCAAAGGTGGTGCTCGCCCTTATCTGCTTCATCAAAGATGTGTTTTCAAGTAAAGGAAGGGAAGTAGGTGAAGTTGATCTCCACGACAGGTTGGGAAACAGGCCTCCGACTTGATTCTCGTAAAACCCAGAACGGATGATGGGACAATGCCCCGGTTGAGCGTTCCCCTAAGTCCAAGCCTCTGCAATGACGGCCGAGATCAGCTCCCCCCTTGCACGTTGGCCGCGGTTCCCACCGACTGCATTTCTCATCCGACTGGGGAGATTATCAGGAAGAAGTCTGGACGTCGACCTCCCAATTCGACAAAGAGATGATCGACTTAACCGATCAGGGGACCCTTGAGTAAAGGTGTCGTGCACCCTCGAGGGCTAAAAACCCGTAACAAAGCAATTCGTTTCTAATTGTTTCCTCCAATTGTGTGAGTTAATGTGCTTAAGTGTGCTTGACTCCCCGTTCAAATTGTTGAACAACAGGAAACAGGTTGGGTCGACATTCAGCACCCAAGTAGGATAAAGACCTTGAGATGTTGTGATCCCTTGGAAGGTGCTTAATTGGAACCTCCCCGACAGTCATTCCCTACTGTGTCGACCTCTTCAACAACATCAACAAGAACAGTAAGATGGAGACCTCGAGATGTTGTGATCCCTTGGAAGGTGCTCCATTGGAACCTCCCCGACGATCATTCCTTACTGTGTCGACCTCTTCAACCGCATCAACATGGAGGTACAAAATGAAGTCTTAGAAGTGCATATCTCAAAGATCCTTCTTCATATGCTGGAGCGAGTACGAAGATGCGAGTATAAAGGTGCGAGTATATATGGCCGATCATCCAACAAGCGAGTAAGGTATGATCGTCGTCCGCGGTATCCTAGCTCGCCTATGCTTAGTCGCCTAGCGAGCACTCAACCTCGCCTCGAGCCTAAGGGCCTACTCGGCATGATCACAAAAAGACGAAAAGCAAAAAGCGATTACAAAAGGCGAGCAAAAAACTGTATTCATTTACTTTGATAAAGTACATACACAAAAATTGTTGTACAAATTTGCAAAAGGGAGCCAGGCGACTATGCACCATCATCGCCACCATCCTCGCCGTCAGCATCGACATCTTCGCCATCATCACCCGCGTCCTCAGAATCGTCATCTTCGGAATCGGTGGATGAGGATGGAAGATCTCGCATAGGGGAGTTGGACTCTTCGGCGAGTAGTGCCGGGATGATGTCCATGACAGTCAGGTTCATTGCCTCCGGCTTCAAGAGGCCATCGGCCTTCAGACTGCTTAGAACCACCTTCCCTGTTGCTCGCGCGATCTCCCGTCGAATATACGCCATATCGTCGCCAAGTATCCAAATCTGCTTGCCAACCCTGGAGGGGCCCGCCGACGAAGGCTGTTGCTCGGCAGGCCGAGTTTCCAGCTCGGCGATGCGAACTTGGGCGGCCTCCAAGGTTTGCCGAGTATCCTCCAGCTCCTTCTCCAGCTGGGACACCTTCTTCGCCATCTCCACCTCGGCGGTCTATACAGGTAAAAAAGCAGCGGTTAAGCAAAAATCCATCGGCACAAAAGGCGACTCTCTCAGAGATCAAAAGGGCGATGAGCGAGTACCTCCTGATCTTTCCACTTGGCGGCCTCCAGCCCCATGGTGATGAGCTTCTTGCTCTGCACCTTGATCACCTGCTCGTATTCAAGCAGTTTCCTCGCCGTCGCATGACCGAGCTCGGCAGCTCGCAGGTTAGCTCGCGAGCTCTGATGGGCGAGATACTCGGCCGAAACGTCTTGCAGGGATTCGGCGTCCGCGCGACCATAAAGGGCGAACATGACGTCAAACGCCTCGCCCGCATCCTCCCAATCCTCCGACCAGGCGGGAAGGTTGGAGCTCAAAGTCACTTCGTGGGCTCGCTCAGCCCAGGACACCAGAGGGCGACCATAGGCGTCCTCGCTGCCCACACCTTCGCCGAAGTTTGGATGGCCGCTGGGCTCGCCAGCCTCCGAAGGATTTGCCCTCGCTTTCATGTCCCTCTTAGCGACCTCCTTCTTTCTCACAGTCTCGGCGGACTTCGCCTTGGCCTTCCGCTTCTTAGAGGGTCCAGCATCATCGCCGGCGACCTCCTGCTCATCGCCACCTGGCGACAAATCGACCGGAGCAGAAGCCCCCGCCTTCGGCGCCAAAGGAAGAAGCTCGCTCGGTAAAGAGCGAGTAGCTGCATCAAGACACAAAGAGAAGAGCATTAGACACCGACTGAAGACGAAGTGACGAGTATGACCAAGTACTCGCACAAAAGATTACCTTCGCCCGGGAACACTTCGGCGAGCTCATCTACTCGCCTCCTCCAGAGGACGACATCCAGGCGGCGACCCCGGAAGCTGTCGAGTAGCTTCTCCCGGCTCTCCTCCAAATAAGGAGTAGCGAAGGCGCTCTCCGCCGGCTGGAAGGATGAAGTCGGCACGACGCCAAAGTCGCCCTTGATGACGACTAATCGCTCGGTCCAGCGATGGTTCTTGTTCGCCGTGCCGACCAGCGTGCAGACATGACTGCACAAAAAGACGACGCCCTCGCCAGTAGCGCCGAAGTGGAATACTCGCCGAAAGACGAAGAGATTGAAGGCGATCTTCTGTTCTCGCAAGAAGCAGAGAAAGCCCATGATCATCGCCACTCAGTTTGGGTTGATTTGAGCAGGGACTATCCCGTGATAGCGGAGTATCTGGCAGACCTCCGACCACAAGGGTAGTCGCATGCCGACTTCGAAGTGGCGGATGGGGAAGATCAGCTCGGTCGCCGAGAAGGAGTTCAGGCGTTCATCCTCGCGAGGAAGCCTGGCGACATACCCCGGCGACAAGTACTTAGCAGAAAACTCCTTCAGATCGCTCGGCCGAGTAATCGACTTCTTGAAGGAAGTTGCCTCGAAGTTCTTTGCATGGCTTGCACGACGAATAGCTGCCTCGTCAGCCATTCAGGAAGAAAGGGATTGAAGAAGCGAGTATCAAAGGTGCGAGGAGAGGAACAATCGACAGAAACTCGCTGGAAAGAAAGGAAAGATCGCCGAAAGCGTAATAAATACGTACCCACCCCCCTATTTATAGTACTCGACGAAACTTGGCTTGCCGCGTACGCCGCCGCGAGCGCGAGTCAGGGTGGCGAGTATCGAGGAAAGTCGCCAAAACCAAGGGTGCACATCAAATCACCAGTGCCGAACGTGCGAGTACCTGCATCAGATCACTAGGATGCTCGCCAAATCAACGCAACAATCAACAAATACTCACAGGAAATAAACAAAAAACAAAAAAGTAAATCCAGACATCACAGCAAACAGGAAAGGTAGCAAGGGCGATATTCATACTCGCCAATTAGCAAATTACTTGAAGAAATCAAATTATTCAGAATTACAAACATTTGCCAGACGGCGACTAAGCGACTGTAAAGAGAAAAAAGACAGGATCCTAGGGGTTCGCCTGAGCATCGGGAAGTTGTGGCTGTCGCCCAACCCAGCCCATGCTGCGAGCTCGCTTAAAATGCTCAAAGGCCACGGACATCGCATCCTCGCCTTGTCGCAGCTGCTCCTCCTTCCTCGCCAGGCGACCAACGGAGCCCGTGCTCGCGCGCATCCCCACCAGCTCGTCATGATGCAACTGCTGACGATGCTCCATCCTACCAACCCGGCGCTCCAGATCGCCGACAGATTGAAGGCGAGATTCTGCCCCCATCAGCCGAGCATCAAACTCTTCTAGCCGGGATACTCGCACCTCCAGCTCGGTCAGACGACGCTGAGAGTCAGCAGCCGCCAAGAGCTCCACTTGCGCTTCCACCACAGTCAGACGCCGATGAGACTCACTGATCGCCAGACGCTCCAACTTCGCCTCCAAGTCCAGGATGACGCGAGTAGCCCTCTCCTGGTACTCGCGGGAGGGAAGCCCGACCCCGTCAATCAGAGCCCTGATGGGGGAGTGAGCGCGAGCTGCAGAAGAAGACATAAAAGCAAAGCCTTAGTGGCGAGTAGCGACAAGACCCTTCTTTGAAGATATTCGGTAAAACAACGACTCCATTTACCAGGCCGATGAGCATCATTCCGCGAGTCGCGGCGAGGACTCCGAGATGGTCGGCGAGGAGAGCCCCTTCCCCGATGCGGGGACAGACTGCGATGGGCGCCATCTCGCCGGTTAGAGTGCGATCCGCCGATGTGCTCCCTGCTGAAATGCACATCACCCCGACCGCGACCATCCACTGGTCGCCCTCCCCCTCTGGGAGCAAAGAAGCCAGAAGACCCCGCCACCCCGCCTCGGCGCGAGGACTCAGCCGGATGGGTGGTGGGAGCCGAGGAAGACAGAAGGCGACGATCTTCTTGCCTGTCGGCAGGAGGTGGAAAAGGAGGAGGTGGAGGAAGTTCGTCCGCAGGCAGTTGCGGGCTACTCGCCACCTCTGGTTGCTGCAAAGGCGGTGGCGGCGGAGGAAGGTTACTCGCTGAAGGATCCCTCTGCTCGCTCATCGGCCTCTTATCCACCGAAGAGCTGTGAAGGATCCGCACCGATCCGCCCCGACGAGTTCCTCCCCCAGTCCTGGGCGAGATCATGGGTGATGATCGCAGAGGAATAGCGGCCAAAGACTCCTCCCGAACATCGGTGAGCGGCGGACCTGCGAGATAGTATCAAGAGCGTCAGAAACAAGCCCGTAAAAGCAGGCGACTCAAACTAGAATAACGGCGAGTAAGTAGCTCTCACTTTGCAAAGGAGGGAGTTCGGTTTGAACTTGGGCCGAGATTCCAGCCGTACTCGCTTCCGGGGGAGCATTCGACTCAGGAGGATTAGGAGCAGGCGAGCCGCCCGACTGACCGAGACCCAAGTCGGCGAGTACCTGCTGGGTAGTGCCGACCTGAGAATCATCGACATTCTCAGGGGCGTCGGCATTCTTCTTCTTCTTGCTCTTCTTCTCCTTCTTCTTTTCAAGCCGCTTCCTCTTCCTAGAGGCGAGGAAGTCCTCAAGCTCGGCGTCGCGAGCAGGCTTCCGCGACGGTGGCAGCAGACTAGCTAGCTCGGCCAAATCAGCGACAGCTTCCTCGGCAATACTACGCGACATCTTGAGCGAGATCAGACAAGTCGTGCCCTCAGAGACCCCTTCCCCTCTATATATAGAGCCAGAACGTCAACCAGCAGGATGCCGACTATCAGTCAAAACTCGCAAGAAGGCCTGATCGTCGAAAGACGGTTGGATGATTCTTTCCGAGCAACTACGTTACTCGCAAAGAGCGGGGATTGTGTACAACCCTCATTCTCCGAAGGTGGACCTACCCAAGGCCACGTAGACAGAAGTCAAAGTCAAAGAGTCAACACAGAAATCAACAGTTCGAGATACCAAGATAAAGTCGGCCAGCAGGCATAGTGGAAGAGTTCGTCGAGCGTAGGAGCAAAAGAAAGCCTAGGCGAGTAGGGGTGCACTCGTGCGAGTAGCCCGGATACTCGCCAAAGGTGGGCGACCATAGGTGATACTCGCCCATCTGCCCGGGGAGATCGCCTCAATGTCGCTAGGCGCCGGGCAGGGGCTAGGCTATAAAAACCCCCCTACCCCTTGGTTTTCCTATAAATAGGACCCCAGGGGTACTTGGATTGGCACCTGAACTTGAGCTCTTGAAACCCAGCTCTTGTATTCTGGAACCTGTCGCACTTAGCCGCTTCTCCCGATACTAGCCAAGTCGGTGCCTTCCTTGTACCCTGCTCGGCCATTTTTTGGTCTTGGAGGGGAAGTCTCTTCGGAGCTTCTGGGTACGTGGTGAGACCTCCCTGCCGCAGCACCTGGGGTCCTGTTCGTTGCTCTTCTAGCTTCCTCATAGTTGCCCGGCAAGCCATCTTTTCGAGCCGCTTGACAAGTAATCTCCGGCTGCATTTGTCCGAATCTTGAGGTCAGAATTTTCCTGGCGTCAACAATGAGAATGCTGACTGGTGGGTTGGAGGAAGCAATCCGGCAGAAGCGGCATCCCGATGGAATTACTCACTTGGGGATCCCAGGGAAAAGACAACGTTTGATATCGCTGGTTGGCCGGAATGCATGGTGTGGATCAAGGCTATGATTGACGTGAACTAATCATTTTGAGCCTCGAGATGTGCGCCGGTGGTGGTGAGGGCTTGTTCGAGGGCATCAACATGGTTATTCGTGATTTGACCCGTCTTAGGCATAAGAAGAGTATGCTGACAAGGAGACAGGAGGAATGGAGAAGAGGAAGCGCGTCCTGGGCGCGGTTGATCTGACAGGCTGAGAACGATTGGGCTCTATGTAATCCCTTGGTGCAGGTCGAACTTGTTGGACAGAGAAACAAGGAATTGGACGACCTGGACCTAGGAATGCGCTTGACAACTTGTCGAGTGAGTGGATGTTGAGAATGCGTGGTTGTTGGTCGAGCGGTCGGACACTAAAGCATCATACGAATTATGCAATGATGCTCTGGGACGTCGGCGAAGGCGGACGAAGGGCGATATTGTTGTTGGGTGCGTGTCCGTAACGGGTGAGCATGGGCGAAACAAAAAAGGTTAGGAATCCATTCATGTGAGTAGCGTCGGGTCGTGTAGGACGGAAGGATTCTACCATGAGATGAAGGGAACGCACGCTGATCCTGCAACAACTAGGGTTTCACCGACGGCCGAAACAAGTGGCTTGCAACACGGCAGGTCGCACCAATTGTTACAAACAAGAAATTAATTTATTCGAAAAGGGAATGATACAAATCATGAGGGATACTCGTGCCCTACTCCAAAAGGTTGGTTCCTCCTTGAAGTTCCTCTCCAAATGAGAAATCTTTAATCCATGTGATCAATGACCACATCAAGAGAAAGACACGAGTGCAAGGACGAATGCGTAGAGGCGCATAGTGGGTCTCCTTAATTTGTAGATTAAGAAGAGGAGAAAGGATGGAGCAGATCACTTGTCTATCATTGATCATACAAAAGCATGAGAAGAGGACAGAAAGATTAACCTGTACAAAAACCATCTTCATCAATCTATGCGAGACAATGAGATAGAGAAAAATGGGGGCGAACTAAAGAGATGTGTGACTGAGGTGGGTGGGTGGGTGGGGGGGGGGGGGGGGGGGGGGGGGAGAGAGAACGCATTCATTTTTTTTGTTTATGATAGGAAGGCGGGCTAATAGAGAATGAAAGGAAGTCCATTACCAAGAAGTACTCGTCTTGCTTGCTGGGAGAGAGGAAGTGACGCAGGACGGTCCTATGTGAAATAAATGACGGTGCTGACACGCTAATGCAAACCTACGTGCATGTGTGGAATGAACGCGAATGAACCCAATCTAAATGATGCATGCAAATTTTAAAATATTAGCCGGAGTCCGATGCTAGCAAATATTATTATAAAAGTTGAGCATTTCTACACAATGTGATTTTGATTTTCAAGCGTACGAATAATATCAAAAGTTTTCATCGCGTAAAAGATTTAACCATAATTTGCTCGAATAATTTTTATAGGACTAAAAGAAGTGAAATAAATGCACTAGCAATCTCAATACCCACACAAATACAACATGTTCATTTTGACGTATTTATTAACAAAGAAAATGTAGACAAGACTAAAATATACTCACGTGCATAAAGATCCGGCGGCGACGGTAGGCGTGGCCCCACGAAACGAGTACAACCGCTGTGATGGATGACAAGGAGTGTTTAACAAGCCCGGGAAAGAGTTGTGCTAGTTGATTGGTTACAGGAATACAAGATTTCTTGCACTGTGTAGGTAGCAGGAAGTTACACAGGGCTGTCAGAACCGGAATGGGAGAAGGAGTAGACAGCCGGGTTGTTCCACGGAGGTGCGAGCAGGAATTTGATGGCGGGATGTGGCTCTTGCAGCTTCACGCTGAGAGGAGAGAAGAACAGGGGTTTGTCGAGGAAGTAGAAGATGAGCAGGTGCAGTTAGGTTTCTGAAATCGAGCGCCTAGGGGGAAGCACAGTGGATGAACAAGCGCCTGGTTCTCGTTCCTGTCGAGAGAGAGCAGCAGATGAAGGAGGCGATTGCTGTCTGGTTCTTACAAAAGTTTTCATTGTTTTCATCGCATCTTGGGTCAAGTGCCACATGTTCTTACAAACTAAACAACCGTAATGACAGCAGGTATTCTTTCTTCAGATATAGTTTGTAAGATGGGTAATTAAATTTAATTAGTCTCTTTGCATAATCAGAATGCACTCCAAAACGTGCTTTATTATTGTAAAAAAAATCTAATATAGCTCGTTCCTTTATGATAAGTGAACCCTTTTTTGTGAAAGAAGAGGGGATATTTTAGCATTTATCTTGTAACCAAATTGAGGTAGAGCTTGCATTACTTTTTTTTTCTGATTGTATCTTTCTTTTAGCATGTTAATTTTTATTTATTTGCAGGAGTTTTTCCTATGAATATGTGATACATTCTACGCAGAATTTTTGTTCTTTTATATCAGATTAGGCTCACCTGTTGAACAAAATGTTGCTCTTTTGGCAGGCTTTATTGCTGATGGGTTTCGATTCATCTGAAACCAGGAAGGTATTTTTCTTTTGATTTGTTGTCAATTATATTCTACTTTATTATGTGTTTGTGTGTGTGTGTATTATATTTAGTGTGCTTTTTTTCTTCTCTTCGGTGCTTGTAGCCCTCTTTATATGTAGCAAGACCAAAACTATTCTATTGCTACGAACGATATAACGCATGCTTACTAGCTGCATATAATTCAAATTTGATGTGAGATAAGATGAGTAGTTTTATTAAGATTTTTGTCGTAAATATTCTATGAGATTTTATAAACATATCATTTGTTGATAATAAGACCTGATGTTGGATTGATGAAGTACATTAAAGCTATTAAGGAGACTAAATGTGCTTTTGCTTTTACTGAGTGACATAAATTGTATACCACGAAGGCTTATATGATTATAAAAAGAGCTTAAATCTTGATAAGAGTGTAATGAGTAAAGAAAAACTATACTTTTTGTTGATTTATTGATGCAGTGGTAGACCTCGAGAATGGACACACTAAGTGCAAACCAATATGCGAATGATGCAAGACGGTCCGTTCAAAAATCAGCAACAATAATTAAGTGTTATAAAGAAACGAGCAGGAGCATGAACGTTCACAATTTTAATTTAAGGAAGCTGGCATGATTCACAACGAACGAGTTGCAAATAATTTTAAGCACACGCTGAATAAACCCTGCAAGTTATACAAAGAACGACACTAATAACAATACAAGATTAACATCCACTACAAGCACAAGCGCCAAATGTTCAACAACAAAAGAAATTACTCCAAACTAGACTTACACGTGTAAGCGGGGGGCTGATTGGGCTGACGGAGGACTCCACGGAAGCGGAATGCTGGAAAGCTGGCGACGGTGGCGGTTGACGGGCTGTATATGTAGAGGGGTACGGTTTAGTGGTCCAAAGACGTGGAGGGGAAGTGGAGGTGGCTGGCTTGGGGTTGTGGAGTGGGGCTGCAGGAAGTAGGAGGGCTGGGAAGTGGAGTCACGGAAGGGGAAGGGGAGGTGGGCGGGAGGTTGTTGCTGGAGGATTAGTAGGGTGGCAGGATATACGTAGATGGGCAGAGGAGGGGGGGGGGGGTGCTGGACGACGGCAGGGAGGGAGGGGGAGGGCTGGCGGCTGGCTGGCGGCTGGCTGGCGGCTGGCTGGCGGCTGGCTGGCTGGAGGTGGGAGGGTTCGGCGGCGGGCTGGAAGGAGGAGGCAAGGCTTGGCGGCGAGTGGCTGGGAGGGGAGGAGGGGCTGCGAGTGGTTGGGAGGGCTAGGGTTCAGCGGGAGAGGGAGGGGGCAGGGGTAGGGAGGCTGGTAGGGGAGGAGGAGAGGTGGGAGGCTTACCCTTGGAGTCACACCAACGGGAGGAGGAGAACGCCGGCGTCGCACCTGCGCGGAGAAGGACCGATGGCTGTCGTTTTCAGCAAAACCCACGATGCCCCATCAGCCCCCAATACACTTATTTATAGCAAATAAAACTAGGGCGTCCCGAAACTGACGGCTCATAATGCACGGTCCGATCGGGCGCCAAATACAACATAAGAACATAAATAAATATAGTAATTCGACTCGCAACGGCGGTCCAGACGCAACCGTGGGATCGGATCGACCGTCCGAGCGAAGGATCACCGCTTCCTGCGGGAATAGACGTGCGTGGGCCGTTGCGCGCCATCAACTCTCCCCGGCTTGAAAGCACTCAACTCCGGTGAGTGAAGATGATCGCACTCTCGGCGAAGCTGCGGGGCGAGTCTCTCGAGCTCCTCAAAAGAAAGCCATGTAGCATCGTATAGCGGACGACCACTCCAACGAACAAGATAACGGGCAATAGACCGTCCGCTAACGGTGTAGGAGTCGTGGCCCAAGATCTGACATGTGTCGCCGGTAGGAGTGGGTGTCTCTGACTGTTATGCAACTCCATCGGTCCGCTGGCTCGGCGGGGCTGTCGCAGGTGTCGGATGAACCTCTCGGGGTGACTCCTCAGGTGGGGATGGGGTGTGGGTCGTAGGGGACAACGGTGGAAGAGGCGTAGAGGTGGGTGAAAAGAGAGGGTCCACGTACACACGCTCCTCATAGTAAGGAGTCAAGTCTTCCACGTTGAATACTCGGCTGATACCCATACCACGAGGGATGTCCACCTCGTATGCGTTCGTACCGATCCTCCGCACAACTGTATAGGGGCCCATTCGGCGAGCACTTAATTTCTTTGCAGGCCCTTGCGGGAGCCTCTCTGGTCGAAAGCGAATCAACAACCCCCCCCCCCCCCCCCCCCCCCCCCCCCCCCCCCCCCCCCCCCCCCCCCCCCCCCCCCGCCTCAAATATTTGTTCCCGCCTGTGCTGATCTGCTCGATCTTTATAATAATCATCACTCGCTGCAATTTTCTTACGGACCGACTCATGAAGTGCATGCACATGCTGAATGAATGACTCGACTGACTCATAAAAATGAAGCGAATGATGCAAATGGAGCACAACATTTTCGACACACTTTTTAAGGGAAGGGTTGACAATGACTTGGATATCTTTAACATGGGGTGGCCTATCAGGAGGCTCCCCGGGTGGTCGATAGAAAAATCCGACGTGACTAACGTCACCTTCCGTGGGGACGTCGTAGATGGTGACAAAGTAGTGTGACGCACGGGTGTAATGGGTATCTTTTAAATGATAAAGCCCGTCAGGGGGCTCACCAGGGGGTGTATACCAAAAGTCATCACGTGTGAGATGGTGACTAGTGCGGATATGCGACCCATCTCTAAAGTGCAGGCAAGGAAGCTCGCCAAATGAGCCTCTCCAGGACTTAATCTCGAGGAGATCGATAACGATATGATAATCCACCAAGAGGAAGGCACCAATAACAATAGTGTCTATGGGAGCAAGTAGGTCACCTATAACAAAGTCAATGATATCCTCATGAACCTCCAGATGAGTATCGCTGATAGAGGTAGTGTTCACAAGTGTGAGGGAGGCAGTCCCGACGAAGTCAATACTATGCTCTTGATTGTCAGTAGTAATGTGACTCGAGGTGATACTAAGGGATAAGCAGGGAGTGCCCAGACTCAAGTGTGGGTCATCCGACATAGTGTCGAAAAAGGTGTCTCTGTCCAAAGGGGACACTAGGTCCAGGTGAGGTGAGAAGGATGGGTATACCATCATAGTGTGACTGGATCGCTCAGCCTCACTCACGTGACCACGCTCACTAGTCATACTAGTGTCACTATCCACCTGTATCATAAGGCAATGATCAGATTCAACCTCAAGAACAAATGGGCACTGAGTGTCATCAAAATGAGACGTATCAAAATCAGGGGTCGGGCCTCTCATGTCGGTGGGTGTACTACTAAACACATCGGTGGCTTGACCTAAATTCCTAGGCTTTCTTCCTAATGTAGATCTTATGTGATCAAAGTGAGCGTCTAAGAGATCAAAACGGTCAAGAACTAATCGTTGAAATTCGGCCTCAGGTAACTCTATTTGTGGAACACTAGGAGGGTCTCGACGTGTGTTGTGATCCCGGCGATGGTGATCTCTATAGGGTTCCTAAGGGTCATCAAGACAATAGTTCTTAACATAATCAGATTGTGCTCGTGGGTGGGTATGGGCTCTACGAACGTGCAGAGGCGGTTGCGCATACCCAAACTCAGATTCCTCAACTAGAGACGTGTAACGACGACGACCTGAACGATAGTCAACTCTATCATCATAACGTCGCGAAGAGGTGTAACAATGATAACGTGAGGACCTCTCGTCGAGGTGATCGTATCTAGCATAATGGAATTGCGTCAAGCGGTCGACACGATCTCTAGGAGTGGTGTGTGATGTGCGATAATAATTATCATGATACCAGGAGGGTTTTTCTAAAGGGGCTCTATTAGATCGGCCATAGGTGGACTCGGGATCCCCAAATAGAGGAGACAAACGATGACGATAGCTAGACATAAATGAACCTAAAGACTCTATAAGACCTACCACTGCGCATATAAATGTGGCCCAAACCTTGGGCTCTGATACCAATTTAATGCAGTGGTAGACCTCGAGAATGGACACACTAAGTGCAAGCCAATATGCGAATGATGCAAGACGGTCCGTTCAAAAATCAGCAGCAATAATTAAGTGTTATAAAGAAACGAGCAGGAGCATGAACGTTCACAATTTTAATTTAAGGAAGCTGGCATGATTCACAACGAACGAGTTGCAAATAATTTTAAGCACACGCCGAATAAACCCTGCAAGTTATACAAAGAACGACACTAATAGCAATACAAGATTAACATCCACTACAAGCACAAGCGCTAAATGTTCAACAACAAAAGAAATTACTCCAAACTAGACTTACACGTGTAAGCGGGGGGCTGATTGGGCTGACGGAGGACTCCACGGAAGCGGAATGCTGGAAAGCTGGCGACGGTGGCGGTTGGCGGGCTGTATATGTAGAGGGGTAGGGTTTAGTGGTCCAAAGACGTGGAGGGGAAGTGGAGGTGGCTGGCTTGGGGTTGTGGAGTGGGGCTGCAGGAAGTAGGAGGGCTGGGAAGTGGAGTCACGGAAGGGGAAGGGGCGGTGGGCGGGAGGTTGTTGCTGGAGGAGTAGTAGGGTGGCAGGATATACGTAGGTGGGGAGAGGGGGGGGGGTGCTGGACGGCTGCAGGAGGGAGGGGGAGGGCTGGCGGCGGGCTGGCTGGAGGTGGGAGGGTTCGGCGGCGGGCTGGAAGGAGGAGGCAAGGCTTGGCGGCGAGTGGCTGGGAGGGAGGAGGGGCTGCGAGTGGTTGGGAGGGCTAGGGTTCAGCAGGAGAGGGAGGGGGCCGGGGTAGGGAGGCTGGTAGGGGAGGAGGAGAGGAGGGAGGCTTACCCTTGGAGTCACACCAACGGGAGGAGGAGAACGCCGGCGTCGCACCTGCGCGGAGAAGGACCGATGGCTGCCGTTTTCAGCAAAACCCACGATGCCCCCATCAGCCCCCAATACACTTATTTATAGCAAATAAAACTAGGGCGTCCCGAAACGGACGGCTCATAATGCACGGTCCGATCGGGCGCCAAATACAACATAAGAACATAAATAAATATAGTAATTCGACTCGCAACAGCGATCCGGACGCAACCGTGAGATCGGATCGACCGTCCGAGCGAATGATCACCGCCTCCTGCGGGAATAGACGTGCGTGGGTCGTTGCGCGCCATCACTTATGTGATAGACTTGGTACTAAGAAAGAAGAAAATGAGATATATAGAACAACTAAGGCTAGAGGAAAAATGAGATATCTTTGTCAACTATCGTAGAAATGATAATGGTAAGATGAATGTATGACAAATAAGAAAAAAATAGATTAATAAATGAAAATAGGAGAGAAATGTTACAGACATGTTATGGGTGCACGTACAAAGGACGTAATAACGGAAAGACCGGTCTAGATCATGATGGCAAGTTAGAGGCACTTACAGTTCCAACTTAAGAATCTATATCGTGTTTTATTATTGAAATGTCCGCTTTTAATTCTGTATTGTCTTTTTAATTTTGCATTGCTAGTATTAAAAGGGTTATTATTGTATTTTGTGACCCTCCACTAAATAGGGGGGGGGGGGGGGGGAGAACTCAATGAAAGGATCTTTGAACTCTAGTTAATTTCGTGGCCCTCTTTAACTCATTCTTGGTATTCTCATGCACCACTCGAGACACCTGGCGTGTGAAATCCCGAACAACCGACGACCCCCTTCTCCTCGTGTAACCACCCATCTCACAATATCAGAGAATATGTATGCCTTGGTTCAACCTATCACAGACTAAGCTGAACCACACAGTTTTATCATTTTCCATAGGCGACCTATGAGTACTTCACAGGAGATTACTCATCCCAGAATTACTCCCACTGGACCACACTTAATTGCGGAGTTTCAACACAATTACATCACTTGCTCTGAAAATGTGTCTATGATTTGAGGGTCTAAATTATTACTCAAGTCCAATAGCTTCCCTCCAATTTCAATGTGCAATTCGCTTCATTTATGCACTTCCTTTTATCTAGAAGCCTGCCAGAAGCTGTCTTTCTTTGAGCTTCACTGCACCAAATACACTCCCCTCACTCATCGGACTGTCTGCACCACATTCGCGATGTTACAGGCTCACCAACTTTCGCTTGATTTGTTCCTGAACCTCACATCGAATCGCAGGAGGTCTGACTCTGATACCATTTGTAACTATCCAACCCACAATATGAAGTCATTGTCCTCTTTTGGTTCAACCTATCACATACTAAGCCGAACCATACACTTTTATCCTTTTACATGTGTACTACGAGTACTTCCCAAGAGGTCACCCATATCAGAATTACTCTCACTGGAGCACGGTTAACTGTGGAGTTCCTAACACAACTTCATCACTTGCTATGAAAAGGCACCACAGATATTTGGGGGCCCGGATTGTTACTTAAGCTTACTTTTCCTCAAATTCCAATGTGAGATTCAGTTCTTTTCTACATCTTCACCGAGAACCCTGTCACTTTAGAAGCTTGCCATTAGTTATCTTTCTCTGAGCTTTACTGCCCCAAAGACTCTCCCTACCCTCATCGGACCGTCCGCGTCGGATTCGGGATGTTACACCTCTTTACCATCAAATTCGGCCTCTCTTCATCATTCAGGGACATCAAGGAAATCGGGGAAGTTCTCCTCTCTCTCTCGACAGGTGACGAGATCCTTCACATGGGCACATAACAAGAAATAATTAGATTTTGACATCTATCGAAATTAACATAATAAGTTCCTGTTTTGATACATTTGTTTTCCAACACTAACAAAAACTACAGTTAACTACAGTTAACTACAAATTGTTTTTACAGATGCTGCAATTTGTAAAGGAGCTCGACGGCGAATTTTTAAAGGTACATTTGTCATATTATCTTTATTTTTTGGAGTTAAGAAACACTAGTTGTATTTGGGGACACAAAAACACACACGCACCACATGTACTTACAAACAAGTGCAAATATCTCTCTCTCTCTACACGCACGCACACACACACATGCTTACACGCCAATGATCATTTCTACAGGTGGAAACAAAAAACCTCAACATACTCTTATTTGTTAGTAATTTATTAATTAAAACCTGTAGAAAATACCTTTTTTGTTAGTAAGCTAATAAAGAACATTCATACTTAATCAAGCATACAACAACAGATTATGAGTAAGAACTTTTCGTTGGTGTAAATTAATCACGAAATGGTTTGCTTACTATTTGGATTGAGTTCATAAATAAAAATTGTTTTCTTAAGATTTGAAGGTCCTCAAGCATTACCCAACGCCATTGTAGAATACATAAACTAATAATTAAAAATCTTGCCAAGTAGAAATTTTGTGAGGCTCGAACTCCCTTGCTTCCTATTGAAATTATTTTCTCAATCTCGAGCATAGGAATAGGCCAGACTTAAACTCAAATGATAAATTAATGTTTTGATAAGATGCTCGTGGAGGGATTTAACTGTAAAACATTTGCAAACTTGATCATTGGAAGAGAATTTTGTGATAGAACGATGGAAATGGGAAGAGCAGAAGCTCACGACAATCCCTAAGTTGACCTACTTCAATTTTAAATCTATAAAAGTTATTATAGCCAACCCTAATCACATGAATTATTGGTTACCACCAGGTGAATTTACCACCTTGGTTGCAATTGTAACATCTAAAACTTTGTTTTAAATGAACATATTAAAATATTAAATTAAAATTTATAAATCCTCAATGATGAGAAAAGAAAGTCAGTTCCTAAATTCCATAACAATTTTCGAGCTGTTTTGATGAGATTTTTATGATTAATTTTATTTTTGAGGTCAGCTGGCTGATTTGTGCTTGGTTGATATTGGCTTAAGATTTAATTAATATGATAAGGCTTGATGAAACTTAAGCATGTTGGTATGACTAATTCCTTATATGGCCTCATGTACCATCAAGGTGGCTCAATTTAGGCCGTAGATGACTAATGAACGGTCGATATGAAGTGGGATTTTGGGTAATCTTGCATTACTTCCGTTTCTCGCGATTTTGAGAGCCTTCTGTGCCGATTTCATTATCCCGAACCCAACTCCTCTTCTCTCGCCAGGTTTCTTTTCACCGGAGCTTTGACGATAAGCTAGGGCTCCACTTTCCCCTTCTCTCTCTCCTCCGATCGGCATTGTCTTCCTTGACGACGATAACGGCGCTGCTCTTCGATACTGATTTAGAGTTCTGCGCCTGCCTTGGACCGTTAGAGCAGAGGTATTGCTCATACTCCAAAGTTAAATGAAAATCTGCTCGACCGTCTCAAGACGGTGAGGAATGAGCTCCCTACGAATGTCAGCCCTCATTCCAACTTGGAAGCGGGATGCCGTCACGATGGGCTCCTTTAAAATATCACTCCTAACAACCAACTCGCTGAAATGGGACATATAGTCGGCAACGGATAGGGTCTCCTGTCGTAGAGCATATAGCTGGTCCAGGAGCTGATCACGGTAAGACGCCGACAAATACTTATCCTTGAGTCGTTGCTTAATGTCCACCCATCTGGTTATGGGATAATAACCATCACGGTCTAAACTCTTCTCAAGACTCGTCCAAAACTTCTTCGCTTGACTATGTAATTTCATTTTTGGGAAGCGGACTCGACCCTCATCGCTCATCTCTTACCACTCGAAGTAGTGGTCCATGTCTAAGAGCCCGTTGTTGAAGGACTTCGGGTCCAAATGACCATCGAAGGAGGGGGCACCGATGCAGATACGTCGAGTGATGTCATCCTCCTGGGGAGGACCACCTTTACGCGGCTCTGGATAATCCTCAAAATAATCATTGTGATCGTAGTCGTGTCGAGCGTGAGGGGACCACACTCTCTACGACCGAGATCATAAAAGTCTTCTCGATCATGGTCGCGGTGACCGGGAGTGGGCCCACGATTGCACGATCTATCTGACCATGCAGTTATGAGTTCCGTCATGGTGCGACGGGTGCTAACATAGGTGAGGCCATGTCATCGTTTATGGGTGTGTTCAGGGTTCCGCCTCAAAGGTGGTGTGGGATCCCGATGGGGTGCCTCACGATTGTGTCGATCAAGGGGAGAAGGGGGCATGTCGGGGTCCCCCTCGGGAGGGTCATCCCGCCGTGTCAGTGTCTCTCAGATTTTCTAAATTTTCAATTCGGGTGTTCATCTCAGCGAAGTCATCACAGAGATCCTCAAACTGGGAACCTAATACATCGAAGCGATCTACGCGTGATCGTTGGACCGTAGTGGGGGACATGCCCGAATTCGAGCTAGCCACCCGATCACCAGTGACGAGGGGATCAGGCCTAGCGGGTTAAAAAAAACTACTACTACGAAGCATAAAAGTGGCCCAAACCTATCTCCGATACCAACTGATATAGGCTAGGCTAGTGGCGAGCACTAAACATGCAACTCTGCATGTTATACCTAGGGAAAATGACCCTATTAGACCTAAAATGATGAATGCAACTATCACACAATCCAACATGAGATTACCACTGATAATAAAGACGTAAATCACAAGCAATTAATTTTACTGCGACACAAATTAATTTCGAGGCGAACAAAATTTAGGCTTCCTCCGCTCGGAGTGCCAAAATAAGAGCGCACAAGCAGATAGATCCATACAAGTCACAAGCAATCTCAAAACAAAATATTACAAAGAGAAATATCTTTCAACCATGAAAACATCTAGTTCATATAATAATACTGAAGTAGGGACAATACAAAAACCACACTAATGACGACTTACAACCACGAAGACCGGGGGCTGTTGTAGATGGCAAATTTGGTGGTGGTGGAGCTGAGGCCATGGGTGGTTGTTTGATGTGGCTTGATCAGTAGGGCCCGGAGGTTTGAGGACTGCAGGGAAGGATCGAGTGTAAAGGATCAAGGAATCAGGAGAAGGTCGACTGTAATAAGGGTACAAAAGAGGGTTGGTTGTGGTGTGGAAATAGGGAGAGGGAAACAATTCCCGTTGTGGGAATTTTGGGAAAGATGTAACGTGGGAAGCGGAGGATTGCAATGTAGGAGGCGGAGAGTTGCAGCGCTGGAAGCGGAGGTGGAGTTTGGAACTAGCGGGTTTCACGTGAGTTGAGGGGAGGGTACTGATGGAGGGGGCGGGGCGGTGGAGAAGCAATGGGAGGTGGGAAGAAAGTTTACCTAAGAGTCGTCACCTAGGATTGCGGCGTCGGCACCATGCATGATCACCGATTTTGGAGAAGGTTTGTCCAAAATCTACAATAGCCATTCCAGCAGTCCCAATACCTATTTATTGCAAATGAGACTAGGACAACCTTAAATCGACAGTTATGATGGACTATTGACATAAGGGGACCGATCTGACAAAACAGTACACATACACGACACTATAATATGTGATAAAGTATGTAAATGCGGGTCTCGATGCATTTGCGAAGTTGGATCGCGGATTCGATCAAGCTTTCCTGTGCGAGTAGACAAAAGTGAGTCCCGCCTTACGACGATCCGATGATGATTTCAACCATAAAGATCGGGGGATCATTGAGCTGAGGTCGTGGGTGGATGTCAGGTGTGACTTGATCAGTAGGGCCTAGAGGTTTGGGGGTTGCAGGGTAGTATCAGGTTTAAGGGATCAGTGGATCATGAGAAGGTCGACTGTAGCAAGGGTACAAGAAAGGGCTGGCTGTGGCGTGGAAACATGGAGAAGGAAGTAATTCCCGATTCAGGATTTTTGGGAAGCCGTAGTGTGAGAAGCGGAGGACTGCAGTGTAGGAGGCGGAGGGTTGTAGCGCTTGAAGCAGAGGACTGCAGTGTGGGAAGCGGAGATGGAGTTAGGGACTGGCGGGTTTCATGTGAGGTGGTTAGCGGGCCTGTGTCTGGGAAGGCTACAGGAGGGGGAGGGCACTGATGGACGTAAGTGGGTGGGTGGGGGACAACGGGAGGGAAGGGAGTTTACCTAGGAGTCGTCACCTAGGGTTGCGACATCGACAACGCGCATGATCTCCGGCTTTGGAGAAGGTTTGTCCAAAATCTGCAATAGCCATTCCAGCAGCCCCCAATACCTATTTATAACAAATGAGACTAGGGCAACCTTAAATCGATGATTATGATGGACCGTTAACATAAGAGACCCGATATGACAAAAAAGTACACGCACACAATAATATAATACATGATAAAATATGTAAACACGGGTTCGGATGCATCCACTTCGATAAAATATGTAAACCCGAGTGAACAAAAATGGGTCTTGCCTTGCGACGATCCGATGGCGAAGGACGATCCCCATCAATTATGGTTGTTGTTATGAGAGGATTTTATTCCTATTTGATTGTTAGGGTGTTATTCATAAATGGCTGTTCCTATGCTTGATTATTTTTTTTACTGAGGATTGCAATAGTTTTGAGTTGGCTAATAATTAGTGGTTTGGGTTTTCAGCTATTCTTTTAGAAGTCTATGTTTAGGACTGGTTTCCCTTATGCATTTTACTTCACCTAATTGTTTCTCCTCCGACCAACCCTAAAAAGTCATATTATCGTCCTACGGTGTCATTGTCGACTTCTATTTTAAGACGCAGTCCGTAATAAGAGAATTTCGATAATTACAGGTACTTCGAAGGATGACGTCGAAAGATAGGCGAGATGATGACCTAAGAATGATAATGCTAAAGAAAAGATTACGGTGAGTTTTACCTCTTTGATTTATGCTTTACTTCTCGCTTTTTTAAATTATTACATGCATGTTTGTTATTGTCATATCGAAACTATTTCTTGCATGCGCATAACCATGATTTCATTTAAATTGAATAAGTTCGCTATTTTCCGAATGAATTATTGACAATAAATTATCGTTAATGATGGCTAAAGATGACTATAACACTTGGGAAACTAGAAAGCGATAAAGAATATGAGGGAAAAACTAAGTAGGGTGAAATGTAGGCAAATCTTACTTTACATTTTTGAGGCTGCTTCCAGGACTCGAACCCGTGATCTTAAGGTCACACGGCGACACCTTAACCGGTGCGCCAATGCTCCCCTTCACAACTTTAATTACATAATTGAAGTATATTATAACGGAATGAAAGAAAACACGAATGGTTGTAATGACGGAATGCATCAATACATAGGTAATATTAAGGGTTAAATCCGGTAGGCGGTGTGAATCTCTTATTAATTGTACTGGCTTTTCCAATTCAGGGGGGCCGAAAGGCCTAACGCCTGTTCGATCGCACTGAATTGAAATATGATGTCTAATCCAATGGGACGAAAGACCGAACACATGTTTGATCGCGCTGGATTAGATATGATGACCAATCTAGGGGCCAAAAGGCCTAATTCGTGTTCAATCGCGCTGGATTGGTATAAGATGACTAGTGGGGTCGGACCCAAATGACTGAAACAACTACCCTTAATATCATCTATAGATTGAAAATGACGGAATGAATAAAGAATGACAAGAATTATAAGAAACAACAAGAATTGTAAATGTAAATGAAATGAACGAATAACCTAAGAGCATGAGCATTCCTTGGACTACTATACTGTTTACTGATTATTATCAACTAATTTCAATTTACTGCTTAATTACTACTCAAGTAATATAATTTATGTGTTTTGCTACTAATCCTTTGTGTTTGCATGTACACGATTAAAGATGTAAAATCTCACTTAGTCTTTATGACTAATCCTTTATATTATAACTTTTTAGGGTTGGAACGACACAAAGACAGACACCGGTAAGAAATTATCTGAGGAAGAAAAGAAGAAAAATGAAGAACGTTATAAGTTGTGAGCACGACTGCTGGTAGGGATCACAGAGGCGGTCAAGGAACACAAAAAATTGTATTGTGACCCACAATGTCCTGCATGCAAGTGGACAGAGTAGCGGGGCTATGATTATATCGTAGTTTCTATGATGCCTATAAGGAAGTGGAGTTTTTTTTCATCATCTTGGATCATTACACTTTAGTCTCTCCTTGGAGAGAAGGCTGTTAGAGGGATCCTGCCCTCAAGAGATTAAGTCGAACTTGTCTCGAGATCTTGTATCTCATTTTGCGTTAATTTACGTATTTGTTGTTCGATGATAGCCAGAGCTATCAACTGGTCCGACCTACCCTACTCATTTCTGAACCCTAATTCCTCAAGGTTTCAGTTCCCCACAACAGCCCGTCCTTATTTTGTTTTCGTCGCTTTGGCCCTTCCCACTCGCTCCCCGATGCCCCAGTCGATGCCCGGCCAGTCCTCCACCTCCCAGCCACATTCTGGTTCCAGCTCGCCTTCTGTTCCTCTGTGCATCTCCCCTTGTCCTTCCAGCAGGGTGTGCACCCCCTTCGACGCTTCCCTCGTCATAGTCCAGCACCTCGCACCTCTTATTCGAATAACCGCAACCCGCTTCCTCCGTCTGTCCTCCATTCCCAGCTCCTCTGTTTCATGACCACGATGCGTTCAATGGCCATACGCGCTGATGAGGATGCCTCCACTCCGGCCTCGACCGATTCCACTTGTTTGGATTGACTCGAAGCTTGATTAGAGGATCTCACTTTCCTCCTTCGCGAGCTCACAACCGCGACGATCAACCGCCCACCAGCACCTCCGACACCACCGCTTCCCCCACTCAGCCCACCAAGGACTATGTGGGGTTACTCCACCTTGTTGCGGACATCCAAACCTCCATTGGATTGAGATTCCTTTGTTCGACGACACCGCCCCCTCGGTTAGATTGTCTGCTCAGAATTTTTTTCGACCTCCAGTGTACCCACGCCAACCAAAAAGTTCCCCTGACGATTATCTACATGGAGGGTCCTGCGCTTTACTGGGTGCGTTGGACGTGCCAACATGTACCAAGCGGGCAATGCTTACGAGCAACTCAATACCGTTCGCCAATTCGACATTGTCGCCTACATCACCGAGCATCGAGGTCTCCACTCTCCACACACATCACCGACGTTTCCCCTCACAATTATCTGGGGTATTTTCTCACGAGCCTGCAACCTCACATCCGGGAGTGTCTTTGTGTCTACAACCCAATTACTCTCTCTCGCGCCATGGAGCAAGCTCGTTGCCTCGGTGAGGAACTCTATGCGTCCCAGCCGCCCTCCTTTACTCGCCGCCCACCTCTCGTTGCCCTCGCCGAAACCTCAACCACTTCTTTTTCACCTGGACCAGTCGCTTCTACCTGAACCCCCGTTGATCGGCTGCAACTGCCGCTGTCGTTTTCGCTTATCCTGCCTCCGCCAGTACCCCTCACCCCATCGTTTATCTCACCAACAGTACCTCGAGCTTCGTCGAAAGAGCCTCTATTTTCGCTGCTACCAGCAGTACTCGCCTACCCACAAATGCTCTCTCAAGGACTTGTGCATGTTGCTCGACGCTGAAGATGACGATCCTGTCTTCGTTGACTTGGATTCTCTGACGCTCACTGATAACCTCTACGGACCTCGACCTTGAGGCTAAGGTCGATTTTAGGGAGGGGAGTGTTGATACGAAGACTACTCCCCAGGCCTGCCATGCATCCCCCATCAATCTATGTAACCCTACTAACATTTTCATCATTTCATATATGCTCACTCCTACTTATATAATGGAATGGAAGAAAGTTACTTTTTTCATCTTGGATAATTAGGCTTTAGGCTCTCCTTGAAGAGAAGACTATTAGAGTGATCCTATGTTATGGACCGCGTATTATTATGATTATCGCTATTATCTAGGTGTCTAGGTGTTATCATTATGTAGGGGGGCCTCCAGCTCCGGGTATAGTATTTAGGCATTATTATTTTGTCTTATTATGAGTTGTAGCCTATATAAAAGCATTGGATGGTTGTAGGAATCAAACAAGAACGTATTCTAGTTCTCATCTTTTGAATGCGGGATCTTGGTTGCTCTCTCCTCTAACGAGCAACCCCGCTTAGGCAGCCGCAGTTCCGGCTCCACGGTATCCTCCATCACCGCCATCTCCTCCACCTCCGACCTCTCCCCCGACAACATTACAAGACCCATAACAACTTGGTATCAGAGGTCTTTCCTCCCCTCGGCCACTGAATTTTTGCAAGCCATCCCCCCATACGACAAGTCCCATGCTGTATCGTCACCATTGTTGCTTCTCCCCTGCGCCATCATCTTGAGCAGGAGTGTCGTCCCTCCAGCAGCCTAACCGACGGCCGGCGCTGCTTCTCTTGCTATTTCCGTAACCCCGAGCCGCAGCAGACTCCAGCGGGCTCGTTTCCATCTTGCGCAGGCACCCGCATCTGCGACGACACGCCTCCTGCTGCATCCCGCGAGCCCTCGCCAGTCGCCTCCCTGCTGAACGTCGTCTGCTTCTCCCGCTATTTCCGTAACCCCGAGCCGCAGCGGACTCCTGTGGGCTCGTCTCCGTCCGGCACAGGCACCCGCCTCTGCTCGACAATACGCCTCCTGCTACATCCCAACGAGCCTCTCCAGTCGCCTCCCTGCTGAACGCCACCCGCTTCTCCTTACAACCACCGACCGCTGAACGTACGAAGAAGAAGGCTTCTCGAGCCCCGCGCCTTCGGCCACAACTGCACGCCTCCAACAAATCTTCGTACGCGTGCAATATAATCCCGTCAAGCCCTTCAACCTGCAATCTTGAGCCCAGCGTTGTTTATCCTTGTGGGCCCCGCTCCTCTTAATCCTATCAGCATAAATATATATCTACTATTCAACACCCTTATAAAAAGGGACGTCACAGGAACTTATCAACACACATATTTGAGTTACGCGACAAAATTGGAAAGCGTCGTGGCTCCCGCGGCAACTCCCAATCAGCAGCATCAGAGGATTTTTCTCGTCCCATCACCCACTCTCTCTCGCGTGCTACTTCCGGCCGCACGATGACCGACGCTTCTGACTTCACGACGGCTCTCCAAGATTTCAGGATCTCCATCGAGACCCGCTTTCGGGACGCTGAAAGACGCCATCTGGACACTGAAACACGCCATCAGGACGATATTGCCTCCCTCACCCTCAAGCTTAATGAGTTGACTGCCGCTCTTCCCATAATCACCACCCCACCTACGGATCACACTAGCTCCAGCCAGGCGCCTCCACCTCCACCTCCACCTCCGCTGCTTATCCGCCACGAGCCGCGACCCTTCCTTCAACAAGACGTGGCTATGCAACCCCGCTACACCAGGCTGGACTTCCCCACCTATGACGTCAAAACTGATCCATTGGCCTGGCTCACCAGGTGTGAGCAATTCTTCGGTCACCAACAAATTCCAGCCGCTGATCGACTTCCTCTCGCCTCCTTTCACATACTCGACTCAGCTCTGTTTTGGGCCGCTCGTCTCTTCACCGACCAACCAGACATACTTTGGGACGACTTCAAGCGGTATTGCAACATACGTTTCGGCCCTCCCATCCGCAGCAACCCCCTCGGTTCCCTTACATCACTCCGTCAAACAGGAGCAGTGGATGATTACCTGGAGCAGTTTCAGCTCCTCCTGGCTCACGCCACACTTCCCCCAACAATGCAAGTCTCCATCTTCACATCAGGACTTCAAGCTCGCATCCAACTGGATGTTGAATTTGAGGCCCCGCCAGATTTAGTGACTGCTATGAGTCTTGCCCGACTATGCGATCGCCGCCTCCAGTTGGCCCAGGAGGCCTATGTTAGGGGTAAGGCTTCACCCGTACCCGTGGGCAATACCGTGGGCATTAGCGGCTCTGAGTTAACCCGCCCCCAATCGAGATCCCCTAACAGGGTCGCGGCCCCCACACCCCAACCCGTCTCTGCACCCAGTTTAAGTGCAGCGGGTTGTTGAGGCTGAGATTCGATCTCCATACCTCCTTGATAAGGAGCCTTCAACACGGCTCTCATCACCAACTGATCCAGATCAGTTGGTGATGAGAGCCGTGTTGAAGGCTCCTTATCAAGGAGGTATGGGGATCGAATCTCAGCCTCAACAACCCGGTGCACTTAAACTGGGTGCAGAGACGGGTTGGGGTGTGGGGGCCGCGACCCTGTTAGGGGATCTCGATTGGGGGCCGATTGGGGGCCGGGTTAACTCAGAGCCGCTAATGTCCACGGTATTGCCCACGGGTACGGGTGAAGCCTTACCCCTAACATAAAAGTGCACTTTTATGTTAGGGGTAAGGCCTCACCCCGTACCCGTGGGCACTAGCGGCTCCGAGTTAACCCGCCCCCCAATTCGCCCCCAATCGAGATTCCCTAACAGGGCCGTGGCCCCCACACCCCAACCCGTCTCTGCACCCAATTTAAGTGCAGCGGGTTGTTGAGGCTGGGATTCGATCCCCATACCTCCTTGATAAGGAGCCTTCAACACGGCTCTCATCACCAACTAAGCGGCCTCCAGTTGGCCCGGGAGGCCATTTTTATGTTAGGGGTAAGGCTTCACCCGTACCCGTGGGCAATACTGTGGGCATTAGCGGCTCCGAGTTAACCCGCCCCCCAATCGAGATCCCCTAACAGGGCCGCGGCCCCCACACCCCAACCCGTCTCTGCACCCAGTTTAAGTGCAGCGGGTTGTTGAGGCTGAGATTCGATCCCCAGACCTCCTCGATAAGGAGCCTTCAACACGGCTCTCATCACCAACAGGGCCGCGACTCAGTTGGTGATGAGAGCCTTGTTGAAGGCTCCTTATCAAGGAGGTCTGGGGATCGAATCCCAGCCTCAACAACCCGCTGCACTTAAACTGGGTGGAGAGACGGGTTGGGGTGTGGGGGCCGCGACCCTGTTAGGGGATCTCGATTGGGGGCCGATTGGGGGGCGGGTTAACTCGGAGCCGCTAATGCCCACAGTATTGCCCACGGGTACGGGTGAAGCCTTACACCTAACAACCTACTTGCCCACCGACCTCGGAACTCCACAGGGACGTCTCGAGGGTCCTCCGGCCGCGCCGGTCCGTCGCTTATCTCGGACCGAGATGTTGGACCGCCGCGCTCAGGGTTTATGTTTTAATTGCGATGAGCAGTACACTTGCGGACACAGATGCAGGTAATAGCTAAGTGATTCACTCATATCTTTGAGATTGATTATTTTGACATCTTCCCAGTTGCTGTGTTCAACTCTATTCAGATTCTCCTCATTAGTAAATGGGGGAATATGCTATAGATGGATATAGGTAATAAATTCTTCTATTTTGATCTTCAAGATAAAAATTACATGATGCAGATTTCATGGAACACCAATATATGCTACTCAAGGGGAGAGTCATATATGTTTGCTCAAGAGAGCTATCTATGCTCTAAAGCGTAGTTCTGGTGCCTGATTTACTAATCACTCCATCAGCCATGCATGACGGATTGACGGGTTCTCCAGATGTCTTACTGGATTGTCTGGAAGTGACCAACAAGATGACTCCGAGGTAGCAAACTATTAAGTGCTTTGTTGCTAAGGATTAGATTCTTCCATCTCTTTTGCGATTTGAGATGGAAATGCAGTTGCTACAAAGAATCACATGCTCATAGTATAGCTATTGCATAAACATAAAAGAGTATGAGTTAAGACTAATGAAGCACGCTAATCCTAAGGATGATCTCCCTTGTAAATTTTCATTGGGATATGTGATAGTTTATTTACGTTGATTTTGTACAATGCACAGCCAAAGAGCAATTGACTTGGTGCCATATCTATTTCATTATATGAAGCATATTCTTTACACAACATAATTTAAATGTGGGCATGCATTGATTTCTATTAAGCTGCATAATATAAATGAAAAGTAATCAACAGTCATTAAATGTCAATTGTGAATGGAAATGGATAGCTTGATCATGACTAATGTTTAAATCATTAATGAAATTGAGCACCTATAACACTATGAACACAATGCCGGCCAAGATGCTTTTCTATTCATCCATTCTTGCAGTAGAACTGAATTGTGCAGAAGTGCTTTCATATGCACATTTTTATAAAGTTATAAATTCCCTAATTTCTTAAAGCTAAATTTGCCAGATTATTCTTTGCACTGAGGTTATGCTGACTCAGTCAGTTTGGGATGCACTACACACAGAGCAACCAGATTTAAAAGCTGTGAAGGTATATAAAGCTTCATCTTTATGGCATACTCAATTCTTTTTGTAATTACAGTTCTTAACTAATCTTGTTTCTATTTACTTTGGGATCGTTCTTAATGATGCCTAAGCTTGCTTAAGATATAAGAGAATCTCTTTATGGTACCTCCATTAAATGAGTTCTATTATTATCAACTACAGTTTCATTTTCTTTTTATCCCCTCCCCTATTTTCCCTTGGAACTGTGGCCTACGAAGCACAAATACTTAAAAACGCTACGCATATCGGCTCTAACGCGAATTGGATACGGGAAACGCGCGGAAACACGTTTCCGAAATGTTGGAAACCCAATATTTAAATTGAATAATAAAATTTAATTGGGAAATGCGTATCCCACTTGCGGATACGTGTTTCCCGCTTTTCTCGTTCACGCGTCACGCGCGGCTTTCACGACTTAGGACTTACGCCTGATATAATTTGAGTTTTAGGGTTCACGACTCACGCGCACGACCCCCACAACTCCTCGATCTGTGTCGTTCTCCCCCAACCCCCACAACCGAATCTCTGCGTCAAAAGCCCGTCGCAACTCTCCTCGCTCTACGCCGTTCTCCCCCGAAGCATTTCTAGGTCGTTATCCCCCGCAGCCGAAGCTCTGCGTCGAAAGCCCTTCGGCAGGTGAGTGCGGCTCCTAAACGCCTTTCTCTGCTCTTCCTCTGCAAGAGCTATCATCTCTCGCACTATTCTGGCCTACATTTCGCAGCGTCTCACAAAGCAAGACTCCACCTTCCGCGGCAACCCCAGGCAAGTTCGACTCCGACTGGTCCTCGGCAAGCTCAGTCCCTAGGTGACTACGACTCCGAATCCGACTCCAACTACACCATTACAGCTCCGGTAAGTATTTTTCACGGGAAATATATAATCACAGCTAGGGGATCTGCTTTTCCCTTGATTATAACTTCTCTTCATTCGTGCATGTACCCGCATCTTCCTGTAGCCAAGCTATATTTATATTTTCTTGCTATATCTGCGGTGAGACACCTCTGGATGCTATCTTTTGATTTTCTTGCTATATTATTCTATTATATCAAACAACCTGACTTCTCAAAACAAACAAGCTGATTATTATATGTATTAATCGAATAGCAGTTGAGGATTTCTTTATTTCCTGCATGGAAATATAAATCTATGTTGATAAATACTCAAAACAAACAAATAAACTCAGTTGAGGATTGTCTCTTAATATTAGCACAGTTAATGATGTTAATATTAATATTAATTAATACTTATATTAAAATAATTAAAAACGTTTCCCGTATCCTTATTTTTTTAAAATTCACGTTTCCCGTATCCGTATCGTATCCCGTTTCTGTCCCCGTGCTACATAGACTGTGGCGACACGACAATGCCCACTTCAGAGTTAATTGATGCCTATAAGATTCCCAAGATAGCTTTTTCAAAGCAAGTGCATGGGAAAGGAATGAAACCAGCAGTGGATTGTATTGTAGTTAAGGGAATAATGTTAGAGATTTAGTGTTAGATGTTATGTCGAGAGTAGAGTAAGGTGGAAAGCATCGAGAAAAGCAAATCTTGAGAGAAGAATACACAAAAATCACTATCTTAGAAAAGGTTACCTTATACTAAAGTTCAATCCTTACAAATCATCTTTAGTGCCAACTTTTTAATTGCAGGTTGCAAAATCTTTGCCTAGAGTCTGCTTTCTGTCTGGATTAAGTGGGGAAGAGATGATGATGTTTATTGATGCATTTCCAGAAACTGGTACAAAATTGCTGTGCCTATCTCTCTGTTGTTTGGATCACTGTTTTTTTACTACGTTTAAGTTAAAGTAATTTCTATTTCAGATTTATTCACAATTAAAATCAATAGACACGCGATGCTTAAATGTATATTGCTCCTTATTACTAGTTCCACAGAGAAACACTTGGATCAATCACAAGTTTAGATGATAAACATTATTAAGTAAATGATGCGGAATATTGGTACTGTGATAGATATGGTA
Organism: Dactylorhiza incarnata; assembly: GCA_033032865.1. Lineage (NCBI taxonomy): Eukaryota > Viridiplantae > Streptophyta > Magnoliopsida > Asparagales > Orchidaceae > Dactylorhiza > Dactylorhiza incarnata. Next base: position 995,681 of record JAWHQI010000109.1, on the reverse strand, counting down.
GAAAACATGTTGATTGTTGAAACCAGAGAACTGGTCTCGACGTTCGCAACGGGTATGCAACTGAGCCTTACTTGACCGGAGCTAGAACCTTGACTAGTTGCTGAGAACCAAAGACCTTGTCCACCAGAAGAACACTTGGGACTAAAAATGAACCCCTTAAGTTGCAGCGAGGAGGTCCCACCACACACCCGGAAGCTCAAAGAGAGCTTCCCCTCCCAAGCCAATGCTGAGTCTGGGCACCTTGGAGGGCACTAAGGACCACCTCACCGTCAATCTTAACTAAAAAAAGGGGGTGGGTGGGGGGGGGGGGGGGTAGTGCTTGCTCACAAGACACACGTGAGGGAGAGGAGAGTCCAGCCTTTCCCAAGGTGCCCATGGGGGTCTATTTATAAACTTCCCAAAATTGGGCTGCGGATAGCCAAGATTCTGCTATCCGTAGCTCACCTACGAACCTGAACGACCAAAACAAAGGGGGGGGGGGGAGTGGAGGTTGAGACGTCCACTCCCTCCCTTGCCGGGGGTCGGGTGAGTGGACCAAGGTCCATCACCCGAACTGGGCGAGTGGACCTCATGGTCCACTCCTTAGTTGTCCGGGGCGAGTGGACCATAAATCCACTCGCCCCCGGGGCCTTGGGTGAGTGGACCCAAGGTCCACTCGTCCAAGCGAGGAGATTTGCCCCCCCAGGCCTTCTTTTCTCGGTCTTGGCGATTTCCAACTGGTCGATCTACCGTGCCACAGTTATTTTCTCCACTGCGACCTCATCTGCGTTGGGTCACACCAGCTCGGCAAATATGAGGGTTGTATACAATCCCCGCTCTTTTCGAGCTTGTCTTAAGCTCGGAAAGAAAGTCCAACCCACCTATGTGACAAGTAGATGGGGCTTTAGGGGAATCTACGGAGGGCCCCGCCAAATGGCTATAAAAACCTCCAGGGGGGAGGTGAGGAGAGCACCATCCTTAAGGGCTCTCCCCACTCTTCTTCCTTTGAGCAGGATGGACCCTCCTCGAGACTTCAAAGCTCGCTTTAAGGCTCTTTCTGGGAGGAGCCAGAATGACCTGGCGGAGCTCAGGGCCCTGATTCAGGGACCTTCACTCTCGTTTGCCCTGTCGGCGGTGCGATCACCGCGGAAGAAACTCCGACCTGATCCGGCGAGGGAGGCGTCGTCATCCTCTCATGGGATGACTGACTTCGTCCAGGACCTGGAAATAGACATGGTGTCGATTCATTACTCACCTCTGCTCCTTTTTTGCACGACCCAGCTCGCCTCCCTCAAGCGGTGGTTATTCCCCCTGAACGTGGGGGTTGCTAGGAGCTTCCCTCTCTCTTTTCTTCCTTTTGTAGGAGCAATACCTACCTTGTACTTTCATTCCTGTATGAGCTGTTGGGGGTGAAGCAGTCGCCCATGTAATCCTTTTTTTTACTCAACAAGTAGTTATTCTAGAAACCTTCTAGCTTGCTTAATTTTTCGCTATTCGAGTGAAGTAATTGTTCGACTTAAGGTATCTTCCTGCGGTGAAGAGAGCTCGCTATCCCGCAAGGTCTTAAACCAACCTGCCAAATCAACTGGGGGCGGAGAACCGGTCCATGTCCTAGGAGCTTAGCTCACTTGGAGGCAGAGGAACTCAACACCTTCCCAGACCAACTTGGGGCGGAGAACCAGTCCACGTCCTAGGGGTTTAGCTTACCTGGAGGCAGAGGAACTCAACATCTTCCCAAACCAACTGGGGGCGGAGAATCAGTCCACGTCCTATGGGCTTAGCTTACCTGGAGGCAGAGGAACTCAACACCTTCCCAAACCAATTGGGGTCGGAGAACCAGTCCACGTCCTAGGGGATTGGCTTACCTGGAGGCAGAGAAACTCAACACCTTCCCAAACCGGTCACTCTTCCTGAAGTCTTAACCGCAACGAGTCGACCCGATGAGCCTCCCACCGGCCGACATTACTAAGCTCGGCCAATGGTCTCTAGTCGGGGTCTTACCATAGGTGTTACCTGAAGCCTTTTTCATTCATCATTTGAGGAGTTACATGTTTGTTACAACGCGCCTCCCTGCGCCTACTCTGCCACATGCATCCTGGCCATCTCCTTCATCATCTCCTCTATTTCTTCTGCCTTCTTCATCCATTTGATCGCGTTGACCGTCGTGACGTAACACTGGCGCGCCTCCCTGGGGTCTCCCCTGATCCGGACCTGGACTCCTCCGGTGTTGTACTTCAAGCACTGGTGGTATGAGGACGACACACAATTGTACGCGCTGATGTGGGGACGCCCGAAGATGGCGTTGTAACTACTCGGCGCGTCTACGATAACGAACCAGCAGTTCTTTGACGTGCCCCCCAAAGTGACGAGGAGTTCGACTCCTCCTTCCACTTCCTCTCTCCGGAGAACCCGAAGTGCGGCCCATCCGATGCATGCACCCGCTTTGCCTCGACCTTCATTTCGCCGAAGGCCTTCTTGAATATCACGTTCACTGAGCTTCCGTTGTCGACCAGGATTCGGGAGACCGTGAAATTTTCAATTGCTGCCTTGATGACGAGCGCGTCGCAGAAAAGGTCCTCGTGGGCCGGCATGTCTTGGGCCGAGAAGGTGATCTTCTCGCCAGGGGGTGGAGATCGGGAGTTCGAAGCGATGCTCCGACGATATATGGTATGGAGGCTCCCCTTCCGGGTGACCTCTATGCCCACTCCTCCGTGGATCACCCCGATCCCACCCAGGGTCCCCAAGTCGACCTGTTCTTCGCACGGATCTTCCTCATCCTTCCTTCCTTCTTCTATTTCTTTCGGACCTTCCAGGCCGAGCTGCCTCCCCTCTGCCGGGGTTCTTCTTCCTTCTCTCATCTCGAGGAACTTCGGGCAGGCGGCCGTTGCGTGACCTTCCTGCTGATGGAAGTCACAATACAGCAGCGCTAACTCATCTGCCCCCTTCCCTATGCGATTCCTCTTCTTGCCTCCCTTTCTTCGGCCAATCGCCATGGCCTGCAGGGGTTGGGCTTGTAGCGGCCTTGGGTCCGGCTGCAATCCCGCTGGGTTGATCCGCCCCTGCCTCTCCTGAAAGTTTCCTCCTCCATGGAAATGGCCTTTTACTTGGCCTTGAGAGGGTCCTCCTGGCGGCCTCCAGGCTGGTCGGGCGGCTGATGGTTGAGACCTCCAGCCTTGCTCCTGCCCAACGGAGGGTCCCTGGTGCCCCTGACTCCTCATTTCCTCTTTCCTTCTTCCTCCATGCTTTTTCCTCTCCTCCCTCTTCTCCTCCTCCGCACTCTTGGCCAACCTTGCCATGAATTCCTGGTTTGTGGCCTCACACTCGATCTCCCAAACAGCGCTTTCCATCAGCCCTTCGAAAGACAGGGGGGGGTCCCAAGTCAAACTCATCCCGAACAACCCCTGCTGTAGCCCGAGGGTGAAAGCCAGTTGCAGGGTGTGCCCGGGCACCTCGTTAATGAGGAGAACTTCCTCCTGAAATCTATCAACGTAACTCCCCAACGTCTCCCCTGGCTTCTGTCGAATCAAGAACATGGCCTCTGCCCCCTTCCTCCTCTTCTTCGAAGTGGTGAACCTCAACAAGAATCTTCGACGGAGGTCCTCGAAGCTGTAGATAGTGCCTGATGGGAGCTGGTGGAACCAGTCTCTCGCCTTTCCCTTGAAGGTGACGGCGAATAGCTTACACCTGAAAGAGTCCGTCATTTGCCTGATCGAGACCATGTCTTCAAACCACTGGAGGAGCTGGAGAGGGTCATCATTGCCCGTGTAGAAAGACATGGCAGGCTCACTGAACCCGTCTAGAACCGGAGCTGAGGTAATCAGCTTGCAGAAGGGACTCCCCCCTCCTCCCCGGCGAGTCGAAGGCGTTCTTCCTACCTCCTCTCCGGGGTAGCCGGTCCCAGGAGTGCTGTCGAAGAGCACTCGCGCTTGGAGGCTCAAACCTTCCTCTGAGGATGGCCTCTTCCCTTGTCGACGTGCTTGCTCCGTCTCCATCGGAGATGGCGAGGCGAGCACGAGTGCTGGTGGTGTCGAGCACTCGCCCGGAGGGGGGAGTGCGACCCGCAAGAGCTCCAGGATCGACTTCCTGAACTCCTCAAAGTCACCCTTTTTTACGTACTCACTGGTGGGGGGCGATTCCCCCGGGTCATCGCTTCCATCCATGAGACCTGCTCAGAGCTTTCCGAACTAGCTGCTTCCACGCTCACCGCACCAGAATGTTGAAACCAGAGAACCGGTCTCGACGTTCGCAACGGGTATGCAGCTGACCCTTACTTGACCTGAGGTAGAACCTTGACTAGTTGCTGAGAACCAAAAGACCTTGCCCACCAGAAGAATACTTGGGACTAAAAACGAATCCCTTAAGCTGCAGCGAGGAGGTCCCACCACACACCCGAAAGTTCAAAGAGAGCTTTCCCTCTCAAGCCAATGCTGAGCCTGGGCACCTTGGAGGGCACTAAGGACTACCTCACCGTCAATCTTAACTGAAAGGGGGGGGGGGGGGGGGTAGTGCTTGCTCACAAGACACACGCGAGGGAGAGGAGAGTCCAGTCTTTCCCAAGGTGCCCATGAGGGTCTATTTATAGATTTCCCAAAATTGGGCTGCGGATAGCCAAAATTCTGTTATCCGCAGCTCACCTACGAACCTGAACGACCAAAACAAAATGGGGAGGGGGGGGGGGGGGGGGAGTGGAGGTTGAGACGTCCACTCCCTCCCTTGCCGGGGGTCTGGTGAGTGGACCAAGGTCCATCACCCGAACTGGGCGAGTGGACCTCATGGTCCACTCAGCCAACCGGGCGAGTGGACCATAGGTCCACTCCTCAGTTGTCCGGGGCGAGTGGACGGTCCACTCGCCCATGTGCCTGGGGTGAGTGGACCATAGGTCCACTCGCCCCCCTCTTTGGGCAAGTGGACCTATGGTCCACTCGCCCCCCACTCGGGCGAGTGGACCCAAGGTCCACTCGTCCAAGCGAGGAGATTTGCCCCCCCGGGCCTTCTTTTCTCGGTCGTGGCGATTTCCAACTGGTCGATCTACCGTGCCACAGTTATTTTCTCCACTGCGACCTCATCTGCGTTGGGTCACACCAGCTCGGCAAATATGAGGGTTGTACATTGACCAAACAAAATTTTCTTTCTTTGAATTATTGATAAAATAGAGAATTTTTAGCATTGCTGAATTTTAATTAAGTTACCTGATGTTAAAGAGTAAAAATACTATGTGGTTAAAGTCTTAACTATATTTGGGAATTATACAATGTGTTCATTTGCTGCAAAAGCATGAAAAAAAAAGATAAGAAGGAAGGATCAACATCTATTTGGAATTTAGAGGTTTCTGTGGATGGCTAATATCTATTTGGTTTGACATCAAGCCATCACATTTGTAGGATTGTTCTTGTTCTAGCCACCCTTGTTGACACCCAATTGCCACCTGCCGAGAAGCCGCCCCCTCCTCTCCGACAATCTTCCGTTCCTCTTCTCCCCTTGGACCTCAACCAGCTTTTCGCGTGTATGGGGTCAAAGCGAGGCAAGTGCGGTGAATAGTCGAGGGGTCAAAGCGAGGCAAGTGCGGTGAAGAGACGACTTCGGAGAGAAGGAATGGCAAAAATGCAATAATTTTCTGTATCGTTCCAACCCATGATGTTCTAGGTATTATCCACTTTGATTCTTCTCAACTCATATTAAACTAAGCGACATAGTTTTATCCTCTTTTTTTAGATGATTTACGAGTACTTCATAGGAGATAACTCATCCCTGAATCTCCCGCTCTGAGTTCACTTAACTGTGAAGTTCTTAATAGAATCCACCACTTGCTCCACAAGACATTCTTTTTACCTAGAATTTTGTCATGAGTTGCCTTTGTCTGGGTTTCATTGACCCAAAAACAATTTTTGCCCTCACCGGACCGCCTTCACCGGATTCAGAATGTTATAGGCATTGTTAGAAGTACATGAGGGCTCTATGTTCATTGTCTATTCATATACGAGTAATATGTTCATTACGAATAATCAGTGATTCAAGATGCTTGATTAATCAGTGATTCAAGATGCTTGATACATTCTTTTTACCTAGAATTAGCTCTTAGAGATAGGCTTATGCTCTGCTTCTCTCGTAATATCAACAATATTCACATATTGGGGGACTCTAGATTAATAATAAACTGTCTTAAAAAATCATTTTCCCATTCGAGTTTTCGGGAATTGGGAAAGGAAATTCTTGAGATAGCTGAGTTGATGGGATTCACTTGCGCTCATATTTTCAGGGAAGGAAATCGGGTGGCTGATGCTATGACTAAATTTGTGCTACTGCATAAGATTAATTGCGGCTTTACGAAAGATTTCATTCCCAATAATTTACATAGAATCATCTTAGAGGAGGCGGCAACTCACATGATCTTTAGAATATCCATTGGGGACCCTTTACCGGTTAATATGGATTATAGGTAATGTGGATGTCGGTGTTTGGGGCGCGGGTATATCCCACCTCTTTTGTATCCTGTGTTTTTTCCTTGAAATAAATAAATTGGTTGCTAGGCGCTAGGTCTTTCGGACCTAGTTCCTATATATATATATCACACACTATATCACACACACACGAGTGACCGGGCACGGGGGGCCCAGTACGGGCGGCGTTATTCGGCGGGGGCGGCGACATTCGGCGGGGGCGGCGACATTCGGCGGGGGCGGCGACATTCGGCGCGGGCGGCGACATTCGGCGCGGGCGGCGACATTCGGCGCGGGCGGCGACATTCGGCGCGGGCGGCGACATTCGGCGCGGGCGGCGACATTCGGCGCGGGCGGAGACATTCGGCGTGGGCGGAGACATTCGGCTGGTGTTCTAATAACAGTTTTGTCATAGGTTGCCTTTGTTTGGGTTTCATTGACCCAAAAACAATTTTTACCCTCGACGGACCGCCTTCACCGGATTCAGAATGTTATAGGCATTGTTAGAAGTACATGATGGCTCTATGTTCATTGTCTATTCATATACGAGTAATATGTTCATTACGATTAATCAGTGATTCAAGATGCTTGATTATTCTTATGACATAACCAACTTTCCCTTATACAGGGCTAAGACCAGCTGTTTTCGCCGCCCTGGTACCCAACAGCGCAGATAAGCTTTTGAGAGATGTTGCTGAAGAGATTATTGGAGATCATGAAATGCTGGTATATTTCTAGTTGGATTGATCCGATTTTTATTTAATTTTATTGTGACTCTTTCTCTTTTTATTCTTCTTCCTCTTATATATGCAGTCAGCGAAGCAGACAAGTTGAAAGGCCTACACCAGTGAGCACAAAAGCATCTTCATGGGCATGGAAGTGACTGCGAGGATGAGATGTAACGGTATTATTTTTTGAATTAATATTGTTTATTGCTATACATATTTACACTTTTATATTCATCTATCACTATATCTATCACTATATAAAAGAGAAATTTCATCAAGTAACATTGGAGCTTCTCATTTTATCTTATATAGGGTTATTTACCGGGACATACCCTTGAAGTTTGCGTAATTACAGGTTGCACCCTTCTAACTTTTGAAATTACAAAAACCTCCCCCTCAATGTTTACATTTCATAACATCCATGCTCAAAAGTACCCCCTTGGAGTAAATCCTCAGAGGGGTCTTTTTGTGCAATAGATGTTATGAAATATAAACATTGAGGGGAATAATTGTAATTTCGAAAGTTAGATTGGTGCAAGTTATAATTTAAATAAAGGGGCATTTACCGGGATCTCCCCTCCAAGTTTGAAAAATTACAGATTGCCCCTCTCTTATTATTGAAATTACAAAAATCTCCCCTGAATGTTACATAACATTTACCTCCCCTGAAGTTCGCATTTTCATAACATCCATGCACAAAAATACCCCCCTCGGAGTACATTTTCAGGGGGAATATTTTGTGCATGGATGTTATGAAATGTGAACTTCATGGGAGGTAAATGTTATGTTTTGTAACATTCAGGGGAGGTTTTTGTAATTCTCCCCTGAATGTTACATAACATTTACCTCCCCTGAAGTTCGCATTTTCATAACATCCATGCACAAAAATACCCCCCTCGGAGTACATTTTCAGGGGGAGTATTTTATGCATGTATGTTATGAAATGTGAACTTCATGCGAGGTAAATGTAATGTTTTGTAACATTCAGGGGAGTTTTTTGTAATTTCAATAATAACAGGGGCGCAATCTGTAATTATAAACAAACTTTTTTACCCACTTCACAAACACCTTACAAGCACCTCAGATATTAGTACAGTTAAGTTTGGCCTCTGCCAAATAAATTGAGTGATTGCACCCACTTTGGCATGCACTGCAATTGGTCAAGTCGAGCTCGCATTGTGACATCCTGAAAACAACGTCACATCAGGTAAATAGGATGTCTTAATTTACTATATGTGTATACGTAATTACATGTAATCGGCGATTAAAAAAAAATATATATATTTGGAGTTGTACATTAAGGAGAGGACTAAAAGAAGTAATGAATTTCAATTTCATTAATTATTGAAACATAATTCATTAACTATCATCTAATAAACCTAAACACTCCTCCCCTAATAAACCTATTTTCCGTATAAACTTATCCCAGCCGGTCCAAACCTCCCTATTCCCGTCGGTTCAGCTCCAGAAGACTCCACGCGAGAGAAGCAGGCGACGACACCTCTCCTGCGCCCGTCACTTGCGTGGGAGGCTTCCTGTGCTTTCGTTCTTGCTCGTCGACGTCTGGCAACCTCCAGTCGAGCGGCAGCCGAGCTTCTCCAAGCCTCCCCATGATATTTTAGATCCTCTCTCTCTCCCTCTAGGTCAGTTTCGTACTCAAAGTCCGTGAGCTCCTTCTTGCCCTAACCAGATTTCCGGAATATCCTTGCTTTCTCTTGCATCCAAAAGGTCTCTACATGGATTCTAGGGCTTATTCAAGGAGAGGGAAGACCTCCATGGCTAATGAAGTGAGATTTCTTCTTACTTTAATTTTCTTGATGTTTTAGAAAGCTTATATGAAACCTAAATGTGTTGTTTTTGAATTAATTTATCATGCATTCTCCACTTATGAGGTATTATTCTTGGAGAAATTTAAGAATGATCAAATTAGGGTTATAATTCCTCATGCAAAAGAATTGTAAATGAGTATTGAAGTTTATTTAGCAAGAAGTTATTCATCACATATCCTCCTATGAAAATATTTATTCTTGAAGAAGTTTTAGTATTGCTCAACATTCAATATTAGAGTTATAGTCCTTCATGAAACGTTCAGTCACCATGTATTTATTTAAATGGCTCTATCAACAAATAAAAATGAATGTTAAGGTTAGATCATCCAACCAAATATAAAGTGGTTTAATGTTATCAAGACATGTTTCAACTTCATACTAAAGTCTTATCATTCTTAAGCTTTGCTATTTATGCTTGATTAAACTTTATCAAATCAAAAGTAAACTCGTTAATTAATAAGGTGTTTATTTATTTAGTGGATGATAAACCTACATCTTGCTGTTTCAATTGTTTCATAGAAGATAGGCTCTTGTGATTATGATAATGATAATGATGTTGGACTAATTATTGTAGCGATTTTGTTTGCTAATTAAGAACTCTTTCAATGTTAGTGGGGTACATAATTGATCCATCAAATGATCAAAAATGCTAATTAAAAGTCAAATTAATAAAAGCTATTGCTGTTTGGCCATATTTTAAGTTGGAAATAAGTTACTAAAGGTGAATTTTTCACATTAAGAAGATTAATTAACAACCCTATTGCTGTTTGGAAGTTTCCTAAGTCGTAAAAAGACTATTATGCGTAATATTGAAGTGTTTAATGCATATTTTACAAGCCAACCAGCAACCGTAACAAAATATTATGCGGTACTCATGTATTTGAAACCCAATCAGCAACCATTATGGCTGTTTGGAAATATTATAAGCCTTCAAAATGTCTTAACTTACGTCTTAAGACAATTATATAAGATATAAAAAGGGCAATCAGAAATACAAATATTATATAAACTATTAAAGAGCTTCCAGGACCCCTTTTGCTTATATTATAATCAGAAATCAGCAAATAGTCAATTAAATGAGACTAAGTGTTAGTATTTTTAGTAATCTAAGAGGTAAGCTTACCAGTGAAGGCACTTAGAAGTGAGTCCAAAAGGACATGATTTTACCATGTCAAAATGGGTGGAGTTCCACCATAGTTTATAGCATGTTATAACTATTTCAGAGGGGTTAAACCGTCGGGCGGGACTTTTGCCCACCATAGTTATTGCCCAACAAAAGAGGTAAGGGTCACCTTACCATAGTTTCGAAGTCATGCTAAAGATACTAGAGCTCTTATTTAACCGCAAGGGTTAAATTTTGGATTTACTTCTAAGGTATTTCACTAAAAATGAGATTATGAGAAGTATTTTTAAATAAGGTTTAAATAATTAATTGCAAATAAGAATGCAACCGAAAAGGAAAAAACGAGTTTAATTAAAAGGAATTAAATGTGAAACTGTAATTCTAAAATATTATAGAAATTAGACTAAGAAGAATTTCCCACTGGGTATGTGTTATACTCACCTTTTCGTTCTACATTTTTTTTTCAGGGATTAGGAAATGCCCCTGAAGCTGGTGATGATATAGATCTCCCAAGGTCCCAACCGAAGTATGTATTAGTTTAAAAGTTTCTTTTGTGACCTACGAGTCAAGTTGTAAGTAGTGTTTAATTAAGTGATGTAAACTTATATGTGTCTAAAACATTATGTATTAATAAAGGTTGTTTTTAGTTGGCTCTTTGTGTTCATGGGGTATGGTTTCATTGCGTACTGATTTTATTTTTATTAAGCAATAATCGGATAATGAATAGTTTATTTTGATCTAATAAAATAAGAGTGAGAGAAACTCTCTAGATGTTACACGCATACACACTTTTTTTTAATCGCGGAAGATGAGTACACTAATCTTTTTCCTAAAAAATGAAAGAAAAAAAAATAGTGCCGTACATCTTGAGCGTGGGTCCCCGAAAAAGTAGGAGGCCGCCGGACACCAGTCGCGGATCCAAAAACTTCGCCAAACTCACATACAAGTGTTCATGCCTCATCCTTATATACTAATCTATGCTATTAATTTTCTTAATATTTTGATATATTAAATAAATAAAAAATTTAAATCTATGGCATAAATCATTTAGGGCCCGTTCGTTTGGACGGAATTGAAATTCAATATTGGAATTGAATATTGATAAATATTGTGGAATTAAATATTGGTAACTAATTCCAATTCCAACGTTCGCCTAATAAACAATATTGTTGAATATTGTGGAATTAATCAATACTTTTGTTCGTTTGTTAAATAAAATTCAATTTAAGAATTGAAAAATATTACGAAGAAACTAATATTTATCACATATATATTATAAACAAATGTATGTCATGACGACGATTTTTCCCCCGGGGGCCATTTTATCGCCAGAGAACGATTTTTTTCTGCCCGGGCGTAATTTTTTCGCACAACCGCGATTTTTTCGCACGGGCGCGCATTTTTTGCCCGGGCTCATTTTTTCGCTCGGGCGCGATTTTGTGTCCCGGGCATGATTTTTTTGACCGGGCGCAATTTTTTTCCCGGGTGCGATTTTTCCACCCGCCCGATCGAAAAAAGCTCGCATAGGCGATAAAAGCGCGTCCCAGCAAAAAATCGCTCCCCGGTGAAAAAATCGCGCCCGAAAAATAGCCCCCGAGATAAAAATCTCGTAGGGCTAAAAAAACTCGCCCGGGCAAAAAAATCGCTCCCGGCCAAAAAAATCTTGCCCGGGCGAAAAAATTGCGGGCGGGCAAAAAAATCGCTCCCTGACGAAAAATCGCGTTTGAGCGAAAAAATCACGCCGGGGCGAAAAACTCTCCCATGGGAGAAAAATTCGCGCCCGGGCGAAAAATTCGCGTCCGGGCGAAAAATTCGCGCTCGGGCGAAAAAATCGCGTCCGGTCGAAAAAACGCTCTCGGGGGAAAAATCGCGTCCGGGTGAAAAAATTGCGCCCGGGTGAAAAAATCGCTCCCGTGCGAAAAACGCGCGCCCGGGCGAAAAACGCGCGCCCGGGCGAAAAACGCGCGGGGCGAAAAACGCGCGCCCGGGCGAAAAACGCGCTCCCGGGCGAAAAACGCGAGCCCGGGCGAAAAACGCGAGCCCGGGCGAAAAACGCGAGCCTGGGCGAAAAACACGCGCCAGGGCGAAAAAACGCGCGCCAGGGCGAAAAACGCGCTAGGGCGGAAAATTTCCGCCCGGGCAAAATTTGGGCGTCCAGGAGAAAAATGCGCGTTCGGGCAAAAAACTCGCGTCCGTGCGAAAAACTCGCGCCCGGGCGAAAAATTGTGCGCGCGCATAAACGCCCGCCCGGGCGAAAAAACGCTTGCCAGGGCGAAAAACGCGTGCTAGGGCAGAAAATTTCCGCCCGGGCAAAATTTGGGCGTCCGGGCGAAAAACGCGCATTCGGGCGAAAAACTCGCGTCCGGGCGAAAAATTGTGCCCTCGGGCGCATAAACGCTCGCCCGGGCAAAAAAACACGATAAATCGATCGCCCAATTCCGATATGTCTAGCTAGATTTTATGCTTAGGCTAAAATCAATTCCATGATATTCAACTCAAATTTCAATTACTAAAGCTACCTAACAAGCGAACGACGTAATTGGAATTCGACGTCGAATTTCAATTCCAAGTCTTCAATTCCGTCCAAACGAACGGGGCCTTAGGAATGACCGGTGTAGAGGTCGCGACCAAGCCGCTGACCGAGTGCATGGATCATGAATTACACTTTTGATGTCGAGTAAGCATTGCGTGCTGAGATCACGACGGAGCCGGTGCGCCATGACAAGTATTTGAAGAAATTTAAGGCTTTAGGGCTATTCTGTTTGGCATGGAGAGCAAGTGCTCTCATCATTAGGTAATTAGGTGAGAGAGAGCACAAATCGAGATCCTCTTTATTTGGACCAAATGGATAGTATTCATTTGGTGGTCATGATCCTCTCCTTACGTATCTAAGGGTGTAAAATTTTATGTAAACTACATACAAAGAAATTCTTTTGGAGCCCATTGTGCAACCCTTGAGGCCCATTGAAATCATTCTGAACCGTCCGATCTCGCTGAAATCAAATTTAACTATCTGATTACCTGTGTGTTGTAATAGTGGAGTTTATGTTAATTTTACTATATCTCTTATATCTATTATGGTAGGGTGTCCTAGACCTATATTTTCGGGTTACGGTTGTCATACAACGTGAAATTACGATTTTGCCTGTATCTATATTGAAAATTTAATACTATTGATCAAAGTTTGGAAAACTGGACCGGCTGGTCGGACCGTTGATTGGACCCCCAGCCATTGAAAAGGCACTGTTGGAATCAAATCGTAAGTGTGCGGGGCTAGCCTACCTTTCTCTATGTTTAAAATTTTTTTAAAAACTTGTTGCCTTCTGGATTCGAACCAGAATCATCGAGGAGAATTTCTATATGAGTGATAGAGCACGGATGCAGGCGAAGCCCGATGAATGATGTCGCCCGCCGAATGTTCGCCACACAGGAGGAGGGGGGGGGGGGGGGGGGGGGGGGGGGGGGGGGGGGGTGCACTGTCACTCATGTATATATAAAAAATTAGATTCGTTAACCCGTTGAATTCCCAGAGAAAGAACTTGACCCCCAAATAGATATTATCTATTTGGTCCCTAATGGAAAGGATCCTGGTACGAGAGAGCACACGTGCGATTGCTTTCGCTAAGTAATAATTAAAGATTTTTTCTTTTGCGTGTCAAAGAATTTAATTCTATAAATGCAAATATTTGGAGGACTTGGGCTCTGTTTGGTTGGGCTGTTGCTGATGGAAAGCTGCTGATAGGAAAAGTGTTGATTCTGGAAAACGAAGTTTTGCTAAAAAACTGTTTGGATGAAAAGTTGCTAATTCTCAAAAACAACACACATATACAGCACAACACACAAGCACATACACAAGCACATACAACATATACACACACAGCACACATACACACACATCACACATACACACACACACATCACACATACACAGCACATACACAAGCACATACACAGCATATACACACACACACATCACACATACACACACACAACACACATATATACACACACATCACACATATATATACACAAACAAGCAGAAATCGAAATCCAACACAACAGGAAGCACATATCACAGCAGAAATCAAATCCACAACAAGCTCAAATCCACAACATAAGCAGAAATAAAAAACAATCCAAGCAGAAATCGGAAAAAATCCGAGCAGAAATCGAAAAACAGGAAGCAGAAATCGATAAACAGGAAGAACAGGAAGCAGAAATCCGAGCAGAAATCGAAAAACTGGAAGCAGAAATCCGAGCAGAAATCGACGACCACTCTCTGTTTTGATTTTTTTCGATTTCTGCTCGAAAAAAATCCGAGCAGAAATCGAAAAACAGGAAGAACAGGAAGCCGTCGGAGTCGAAACCCTAAGCAACCGTGGCCTTCGGTCAGAGTCGAAACCCTATGCCGTCGGAGTGGTGGGCATCAGAGGCGTCAGCGTCGGAGGGTTTGCCGACGGAGTGGTGGGCGTCGGAGGCCGTCAGAGTGGTGGGCGTCGGAGGCGTCGACGTCGGAGGGGTTGGCATCAGATGGGGAAGAGGGAAATCGCGCAGGAGCGTGGCCGTCGCGATGGAGCAGAGGGAAATCGCGTGGAACTCGCGATCCGGGAAGAATGCTGCCCCTACGTTTGCGGTGAACCGCAGAAAATTTCAGCGGCTGAGGGTAAGAACAAAACAGCGGACCGCAGCAAAACGGTGGTTTGGAGATAAGTAGTCCCAAACGCTGCTTATGTGAAAAACATCGGTGCGTTCCAGCCGCAGAACACTCCAACCGCCGAACCAAACACTACCTTAAATGTAAATTTTTCCGGTTGCTGTTAAGTCAGGGGCGGAACTAGGATTTTGAAGGTGCACGGGCACAATATAATTAATATATATTCGGGGGGGGAGGGGGGGGGGGGGGAGGGGGGCAGTGCCCGTGAAAGGGGGTTCGGTGGCAGCGCCCCCGAAAATTTTTTTTCCCATACATAAGAGCAACCTTTATCAAAAATACATAAAATTATAATACCTTGTTCGTAAACATTGAAAATAAAAGACTCTAAAGTCATAATATGTAAAATATGCTTGACCTGCAAAAATTAGCCAAAAATGATATTAACTTGAATTAAAATATTACAGTATTAAAAAAAATGAATAAAACTATTAAATTAAAGTAAGATTTTCATACCTCTCAACATGCCACTTTTCGTGGACACATATTTTGAAATTGTGTAATGAGAGTCTCATTACTAATAGTATCAGCAACATCTTTTTCAGTATAAACAATCATACAGTCAGTCATTCATCAATTCATCTCTCATTCTATTCCGTAAACGATTCTTTATAATTTTTATGACAGAGAATATTCTTTCAACACTGGCAGTCGCAACCGGCAGAAGGCATGTCAATTTCAAAAGCCTGAAAACCAATTGATAGTGGTCTTGTTTTTTCAACTCTACTAATACTTGTAAAAGTCCATTGATTCCTTTACAATTAGATAATGTATCAGTTGACATAGACCGCATGTCCATGATGTATATATCAAGTTGTCCTTCCAGTATTTGCAGTTCAAGTGGTGTAAAATCTGACTGATATAATTGTGCAAGACGAATCGACTTTTGTTTATCAAATGAAGCAAATTGATCACATGGGTCAAGACAAGCAACACATAGTAGCAGTTCAGTATTCACTTCATTAAAACGGTCATTTAACTCGTTCAATGTCCAATCGAGCACTGTATTGAAGATTTCAACCCGAAAATGATGATAATTTGTAATCTCTCTTGCATTACGTCTTGATCTTCCTGTTTGAATATATTTTTCATCCATATTTGGTACTTCTATGCAATGTTTTTTGCAAAAAGATGATACTTCACTCATAAAGGTGATCCATTCACAATCACCATTTCTCAAATTAATCAGCAATTGTTTTGAAAATTTTACAAATTTCATTGCATTAACAATGTCTTGATCTCCCGGTAAATTCTCTATGTCAACCTCAACTCGATTTCTTTTACCACATGAAACTGGCATTTGTAATTCTTCAGAAGTTTGACTTGATCGCACTCTTGAAAAAAACTTTTTCATTGAATTTCACAACTAAAAAAGAAAACTTAATTATTATTTATGCAAAACATGTTACATATCCTACACAGTAAAAACTAGAGCTAAACGACGGGACATTCCCGTTAGCGCAACTAGAGCTAATCGATATGCACATCAAAAACATCACCGATCCGGGCTTACCGCCACGGGTAGGCTTCACACAGCATGCCTAAATCCGGAATCGCACGTCGGATTACTAATGCAAAAAATATGTCGGGGACGGACACAATCGACCCGGAGGTTCGCAATGAACCGAGGGAAACACACACCCCTTCCAATTGAAGGCGGGTGGCCCTCCTAAGCAAAGTAAAATAGAAAACAGGGGAACAAGAGTCGTTACCCTTGACGCGTGTTTCTCTCGACGATTGGAGCTCCAAATCGACCATTCACAGTGGATTACAGCAACACAATAGTGTGTACCTAAAACACACAACATATAAATCACATACACACATGGTTATAGCAACAATGGTTATGTTTAAGTCCAGATCAAAAATCTGGACTTAGTCCAGTCCAGATTTATTTTCTGGACTTAGTCCAGTCCAGATTTCAGTTTTCTGGACTTAGTCCAGTCCAGATTTAAGAAATCTGGACTGGACTAAGTCCAGATTTCAGTTTTGAAATCCCATGAACACAAGATTAATTAGTTTTGAAATCACATTCAACACAGTTTTGGAAAATGAAAAGAAGAATTTCAGTTTTGGGAGAAGAAGAAGAAGAAGAAGATACATGACGGAGCCGGACGGAGGAAGCAGCCGGGGCGGAGCCGTGGAGGGCAGATGGAAGGGACGGACAGCCGAGGGTTTGCGAAAGGGGAAAATCGGGAATAAATTCGTGACTTGCGATATTTATGGTCGGGCACGTGCCCGACCGTGACTTCACTTGGGTCCGCCTGTGTGTTAAGTGCACATCACATTTGATTTTGCCCACACCATGAAATTATATTTGCAAACCAAATTAATAAATAAAAAAGAGAATGAAATTATGATTTTTTTTTTTCTTAGCTTTGAAAATAGTAGTCTTCTTTCCTTCTGCATAAAAAAAAGCTTAAAACCAAAAACATTTTGAATATTCGTTCAAAAATGAAAAATCCTTTAAATATACAATTTACTGAATTTAGTTACATCAAATATTTCATATTCAATCAAATCATAAACAGACTTTTCGGATATTAATATGTGCAAGTAACAGCGCCGCCCCTTTTATATACCACTTCGAATTCGAATCGAAGCCCGCAGGCGAGAGAGCAAGGTCGACGAATTTAAAGAGATGGCTTCCAGGTTCTCCTACATCACACCATCGCAGCTAATCTCCCTGCAGCTGCGCCGAAATACCAAGGTTGCGATCGTTGATGTTCGGTAATCATCGTTCTCCGATTCGAAAACCTTTCGGTAAAACACTGCATAAATCGTAACTTTCGAATTCTTATTGTGTTTTATTCGGAAGGGACGACGAGAGGAGCTACGACGCTCACATCGCCGGATCTCTTCACTATGCCAGCGGCAGCTTCTATGAGAGAATCCCTGACCTCGTGAGATCGCTGCAGGGCAAAGACAGCGTTGTTTTCCACTGCGCACTGAGCCAGGTTGGTATCACAGCGTCCTAAAGCTTGCGGCATTCGATTGATTTACACTTTATCTCCATCAACTAGGGTTTAGGGCAATTGCGTCTGCTTTTCAGTTTTTTTTTTCTGTTTTTCTTCCTGTTTTTAAGATTTCAGTTCTTCGACGAATTAGGCCCGTGCTTGATCTTTTTGTGGTCTGCTTATCAAGGTTACTTTTACTTTCCTGTGAGAATTTTGTAGTTTTGTTTCTTTTTCGTGTTCTGAGCCACTTAGATCTTCTGTTTTTTGGTTGGGTGGGCCTTGGATAGGTTCCTGGATTGAACGGAAGGGGAGAAAAATATGGTGGAAATCACAACGGAAGCAATATACACCGTAAGTAAGAATCTACATAAGCCACTACGCACCAAAATCATGTAAAATTTGCATTGTCTAAGGCTACTAGAGGAAGTTCAGAGAGGGTTTGTGGATTACCAAGGTCAGCACAACACAACCCATGCAAGCCATTTCTATCCATTTAAAAGCATATGGATTTGTTCTTTTACATCTTTGCAACACGGTAAATATATTCCAAATCTCATCTGTTTAATCAGTTTTCTTTCCGCTCGATATCCTTCGTACCAAAGCAATCAACTTGATAATCAAGACAGCTTGTCTAAGAAATCATATATGGTTCAGACAAGTAAACTTGCTGAAATGACCAAATAAGAGAGAGTAAGCTACGAAATAAGTAAATTTGTACATGAGACAATAGGATTTGTAATCTTAGATAATTCATAACTGTTGTTGTTAAAGGCGAGCTGAGTACTTGTGTAATGCTTGAGGCGAGGTGTATTTTACCTCTCTCATCAGAGTCGTTATTAAGCCATTTCTGAATTGCCCAACAGCATCAAATTAGTCAGACAAGTGCTTTGCCTTTATTGGGGAGATAGTTCGAAAATTAAAATTAGTTGGGTTTTTGATGAAGATTTGATATGGAGCATTTGGAAAGAGCATCAAAAGTTGCAGAGATAGGGATGCATGCTTGCAATCAAGTTGGCTAAAATAGGTGTAACGGTTTCAAGGTATTAAATTTTAAGGATTAAGTAGTGAGTTTGAGGAGGTAGATGAAGAGATAGAGCTATATAGTTTTTGGTGTGCAAAAGATAGAATGGGTGATAATAATAGAATAATTAGTTGCACATACTAGATTCTCTGAATGCCATGGAAGTGTATTCATCAAAGTAGAAGTATAGAAAGATAACTTCTAATTTCTTAGTTGGTCTCACAACTTAAATATGTTTACAAAGTGAAGTAGTCATTTATTTTGAGCTTTGTTTGCTCCTAGCACTTCGGGAATTGGCAACCACCTTAAGGCGTTTTTCTACATTTGATAACATTGATCCTAACAGATATATATTGGAAAATTTGTGCTAGAGTGCTTGAAATTAAATAATTAGGAATATCCAAGGAGCAAAGCATGATATTTAAGTTTTTTTAATTCATACATAATTGAAACAATTAATCAAGATATTTTCTTCTTCTTTTATATCTTGATAGAAACGGATGTAGCATTCTTTAGGCCTAATTTCATAATTGTCTAGATATTATTGTGCATGGTTAGGCACATAAGACCAAAAGACATAATTGTGGGGAAAAACTTGAAGACTTTCTGAAGGTTGTGAGCCCTTATGGGAAAAAAATCTTCATTTAAATGTAGTTTATTGTAAAACAAATCTTTAAGGAAATATGATAATATAAATTGTTGGATAAATGTTTTAGGGTTATTTACTTTTGAAAAATTAGTTTTTATAAGTTTACATAAGATTAATCATTCTCTAATTATTTGTTCTATCCTTTTGTTCAACTTTCAAAACAAGTTGGTATCTTTGCCTGCAAAAATAGGGCTTTTGTTAGGATATTAGAAAACTTAAATCAAACAAAGGTTAAACTACCTTTTAAGGGTTTTCTTTTAGTTTATAAAGTGTATTTTATTAGAAGGGTTGTCATTGGTGATATTTGTTGAACTTCTTTTTGAAGGTGATGAGAAGTCATCAAATTAGGAGGCCTGATGTGGTGATGCTTTTCAACTACCTTGTTCTTCGTAAATATGATATATCATAAATTTTGATTTGCAACAAAAGAAATGCGGCATAAAGAGTTATATGGTACATCATCTCCATGTCTTCATGATCAGGGGCAACATTATCTACAATAAATTTTCCAGTATGAGAGTTGCAATGATCTTATTTCATGCCAAAAAAGTTAATTAGTGTAATGTAGCCAAATGAAGCTTGACTGGTATGTTGATTATAATTATTAGTATGTGCATCCTTCTATAGCACATACCCATGAAAACATTTTTGGCATTGATGGGTAGAGCAACACTAGGAATTAATGGGAATGTGAAGTGGATGAAGATGCCATACTTCAGTAGAATGGTAGAATTCAGTCTTTGGCCATCCTAGTCCAGGATATTTTTCATGATTCTCTTTGATGACTGCACTCTGGATGTGAGGAGGAAAATATCCCGCGACTCCCAAAACCCATTCGCTTTCTTTGTGGAAATATCGTAGTAATTAACTTGAGGTGATTTGAGATTGTAAAAAACTTGGCCTATGAATATAGTTCGTCAAGAAAACCTTATTTAGGCTTCGTTTTGTGCGGCTTATTTGCTCCGGTGAGTTGGGTCAAAAATGTCATTATCATAGATTGTATGTTTGGCAAGACAAAGGTTATGACTGCTACGAAGAAAATAAACTAGTTTTCAACTTGTTTTTGCTTTTGTGTTTAAAGGAAAAAAGGACTCCAATAAATGGAACATTGTCAAGATTTAGAATTCTGGGCCAGTTCGTGAAAGATAGTAATGATGCTTCAAGTTCAAGAGAGGTGCTTGATTTAATTTTAAAGCCTAGAATAAAGAAATGACAATAGAATGTAAGTAAAGGTTGAACTAGTGCGGCCTCCGCACTATGAAGCACAAGTAATTCCTGAAGGTTGTCGACGCAGGACGGTCCTACCGGGGGAATAATGGATGTACCCTAAATGCAACAATATGAATCCGATGAATTTTAACTTACAATAATTATAATTTATAAAACAACCGCAAGATAACCACAAAAAAAACTTAACTAAAGTGGGCACGTGATGTGGTATTATTGTGAGAGGCAAGAATCTCAAAGGAACAAGCAAATGAATACCACACTAGCCACAATAGGTGGAAACAAGGTTTACAAATAGATATAATGCAAAGTAGGAAAACAATTACTAAACAACAACAACAACAACACTCAAGCCTTTATCCCACCATAGTGGGGTCGGCTATATGGATCCTTTGTCGCCATTGCGCCCTATCTTTAATCATAGCCTCACTAATGCCTAAGTACATCATATCTTTCCTTATAGTTTCATTCCAAGTCTTTTTTGGTCTACCTCTCCCCCGTTTAACATATCTAGTGACTAAACTCTCACAACGCCTAACAGATGCCTCTAATGGTCTCCTATGTATATGTCCGAACCATCTTAAACGAGCTTCTCGCATCTTCTCTACAATTGACGTCACTCCTGTCTTATCCCTGATACATTCATTCCTAATTTTATCCAGTCTCGACTCTCGTGTGACCACACATCCACCTAAGCATTCTCATCTCCGCAACTCCCATTTTTTGCTCATGTACACCATTCACTGCCCAACACTCAGAACCGTAGAGCATTGCTGGCACCATTCACTGCCCAACACTCAGAACCTAAACAATCACTAATTCAACGTAAACAAATGAACATAAACTAGAATACTCACACAACCAGAAGTAGGGGGCTTGGTGGATGTTCACAGAACTTTGGGACGCCGGAGTTGAGGCACGGGGTTAGACCGGGTCCTTCGGTGGGAGCTCAAACTGCTGTCTGAAAGAAGGTGACTGCAGCTGTTGGTAATGATGGTGGCTGTGGGGGAAGATGGCGGAGGACGGCAGGGGGCAGGTGGGGGCTTTGGATTGCCAAAAATGATGTTGGATCGAGTACTCCTAATGAGATCTCTGTGATATAAAGAATTCCGCCGTCTGGCAGAGCGCCTGCCAATATCTTCTACTTTATTTGATCAGCGGCATATTGAGGGGCGTAGTCGGCGGAGGCGGATCGCTGTCGAGGAACTCCTGAGCAGGGAGGAGGAAAGGCAATCGAAGAGCGGAGCTTTGAACGCCTCAGCGGGCCTTCATCTCGAGCGAGGGGCAAAATTGGAAAGCGTAAATTACACAGCGAACGATCGACAGGATTCCTGTTCATCCACTTAGAAGCTTTATAAACAGTACATATCATTTATTATGTAAATCGCTTCTATATATTACAGCGAGCCTCCTCTGTACTATAAATACCCCTGTTAACAATAAAAAGGAGAACTTTTTTGAGCGGCAGCTGGTGTGTTTTAAGTTAAACTGGGGCTCCGTTTGGCACTGCGGTGGCGGTCGTGAACGCGGTGGTTATGAACCGTCGATCGTGAACGCCCGACCTCACCTTTTATGTTCGAAACTAGTTTTCTTTACCCGGTGGTGGTCATAACCATGCCAAACATATATTCTATGGCGGCTGCGTTTTAACTCACCGCACCAAAAACGCCGCATTAAACGGAGACTGGATTTTATGGTTAATTATTTTGCCATTTTTCTTCTGAAAAATTCTTCTCATGGACTTTTGCAGGTGAGGGGCCCGGCTTGTGCAAAAGCGTTTGTGGATTACCTGTCACAGAAGGATGATGATGATGATGATGATGATGGGATTAAGGAGGTGATGGTTCTAGAGCGTGGTTTCCAAGGCTGGGAAGCTTCTGGAAGACCGATCTGCCATTGCACCGAGATCCTGTGCAAGGGCGAAAGCATATAATATAACTTTCAGCATTATTTGGAGGTATAACTGTGTTATGGCCTTGTGGGATGATGCTTTTGCCTGATCTAGCTGATGTTTTTTTTTTCTCTGTTTAGCTTTGAACATCATAGTGGTAGTGTGTGTTAAACCCATTGTTTCATATACTTATTTTTCCAATTTAATGAGTTATGTTCGCATGCACGGTTGGGAATAAATTGAGCAAGGCGAAATACTACCCCCAACACCGCGAGGCCTCCGCGACGGAGCGAGCGAGAATAACGGAGACGAAAGTCATTTTGGAGATTATATTTAGGGGTTTTTTGGGGTGTGAATAGCCAAACGGACCATGAGTGGACAAGTGAAAAAATCATCGAGGTCAAAAACATGCAAGTTGAAGGCTTAATTAAATACATTTTAATTCTATTAATGAATTTTTTCAAGAGCGTCTTTTAGGCTCTGTTTGGCGCAGCGGCGGTGGTTATGAACTGTCGTTCGTGAACGTCCGACCTCATCTAAGAAACTTCGTCCACTTTCATGTTCAAAACTAGTTTTATTTTCTTGGTGGCGGCTTGTCATGCCAAACATGCAATCTATGGCGGTAGCGTTTTTGTCCAAACTTATCGAAACAAAAAATCCGCACCAAACGGAGCCTTGGTATTCATTTTTTTCATCTCAACAATAACAGCTAGAATAAACTCACTTTGGATTAGAAGTTCAAAATACAGAGCAAAAAAATACAACTCACCAATAAATCCCTACATATACTTTAAATAATATTGTGGCCTAAGAATAGTCATTAATTCCTTTTAAGATTGCTAACAATAAAAATAATAGTCATTATAAGTTTGCAATAAATTTACGTCATTGAGCGAGCAAACGACAATTTGGTCAGGTCGAGCACGCAATTGCGACATTGTACCCATTGGGTCACAACTAGCATATGCTGCTCTTTAAGGCTCAAAAGTCCATTTTTTAATCGTCGAGCCCAAATACGGGTTGCATAATTTTGTAAGAAATGAAGCGCAAAAGTAATTTATTGAATCCATGAGGTCCGTGACAACATTAGACTTGTGACGTCGCTAAAGTTTGTCTTGCACACGCGCGCACTAATAATAGTTTTATGAGAATTTACAACTCAGGGTTTAAGATTTAGAGTTTAGGACTAAGTACGTCATCATATGAACATTGTGCTTGTTATTTTTGAACGTTATTTACATTCGGATCGTATTTTAAGCACTTTTAACCTGTGGCCAGGGAGAAACATAAATTCATAAGGGTGCCAAACATTGTCAGTCTACTGAAAATTTCATGGAATTGTTACAAGTGACATGCAAATTGGAACTGTCTTTCTACTTCGATCAAAATTAAGGTCTGAAAAAAAAAACTAAGTATCAAACTGTACAGGAAAAGTTCTAACAGGAATGTTTGCCTCTTAAATTTGGATTGCAGGGGAAAGGAAATGAAGCAAGCTGTTTCTAGGCATACCATGACTCTTCAAGCCTTCAATTTGCTGCATTTAAGCCCACCGCGTTCATACTCTTCTCCATCAATCCATCAAGAATCTAAGCGACGAGAACTTGATCCGAACATCATCGACGACGAAATCAGTCGTTCGATGCTTTCGCAGCGCACGGCTTTGATTTCAAGGATTTCAACTGCTTGCTGGAAGAAGTGGGTTGCGACGAAGAGACCCCGTTTCTCTTATCATACTCTTGTTTCAGCTCCTCCAATCTCTTTCTGACCTGCACGGAAGAAAAGGAACAGTAGATGTGATTGTAAACAGCATTCAAAAGGTTTACAATGTTTTTTGGAACAGGATCTCAGACTAGCAATAGAAGGATGTGTTTATTGTTTCTAAGCAAATTTACATGAGTAAACATTAGGAAATGTGGTTTTGAAATCTACGAAAATGTTAGTCTGATAACATTAAAAGGGTTCTTCTTTCAATAGAGGGACTCCCGAGAGCCCGAAATATGAAAGGAATGGCCATAGGAATGAGCGCATCATGACATCGTAGTTTGTTTCGCTCGAACATATAAATTTTCGGAATTACGGATCATTTGGTTGCTTGCAGATAAAATATTTATTTTAGGGTCGAGTTAATCGAAGACAATCTTGAACCGCTAATAGTTGAAGGAATAATGATAATAATAAATCTCATGGGGTAAAATTATGCTATTCATTTTCTTTAGTCTTTTTTCCTTAGCTTGAGTTTGATATTCATTAAAAAGCAGTCAGGTGCACAAAGCATCCCCGTGCAGCGAGGGTCCGTAGAAGGGTCCCACCACAAGGGTGAAATGTAGGCAAATCTTACCCTGTATTTTTGCAAGAGGCTGCTTCCAGGACTCGAACCCGTGACCTCAAAGTCACACGACAACACCTCAACCGGTGCGCCAAGGCTCCCCTTCCAGGACTCGAACCCGTGATATTCATTATATAGTTTAAATTTATATATCATCTAATTAAATTAGTTTTTTGAGAATTTCTCTTTGAATTTTTTTATATCTACTTTATAGCAAGACCAAGCTTGTCAAGATCGAGATCTTACGTCAGATCGGTCGGCAGTGGTACGATCGTAAAATGTGGGATCGACACGAAACGATAAGATCTTACTTATTATACAAAATTAAAAAAAATCTAATTTATATATAAAAATATCTAGTAGATCAACAATCATAAAGCAATATATATAAAAAAGTTCAACTGCATAGTAATTAGTAAATAATAATAGTACATTTACCTCATTCAAAATAAAAATAAGTCATCAAAGGTAAAGTCCACCAAATTGCCTAATGAAGCATCTTCGTCGCCTTCATATATCCCAAGATCTTCTTCTCCTCCCCCTATGTGAGCAGCTACCTCTTGGTCCTCTTCAATATCCAGAGGCTCTATGTCAAGATCTTCTTCATCATCTTCATCGGCAACAATCCACTCATTATCGGATGGAATATCATCAAAATTATGTGCATGAGTTTTCTTCAACTTGCTATTGGTCAAATGAGAATTCGTCATCACAAAGACAACATCATTCATTGTCTTTTGCTTCAAACGATTTCTTCTTTTTGTGTGTACCTAGAAAAAAAATCAATTAGTATACAATACTTTTGGTGAATGGTGATTAAAGATATTTAATAAAATTGTAATTATACCCTTTCAAATGCACTCTAGTTTCGCTCACATCCAGAAGAACTGCACGTCAAGCTCAATACACGTATTGCAAAATTTTGTAGTTCCGGATGTTCTTCTCCATAAGAATCCCACCATGCCGCCGGAGTTTTGATATTAATACCAGTTTTGGCTACTATAGAGCCAAAAAAAAATTTTCTATTCTTAAAATCCTCCAATTGGGCATCAATCTTTGAAATTTCATCAATATCTCCCTCAGTCGTTCTTTCTAAACAGTCATATAGTCCTCGTTTCACCTCATAATCAGCTTTAAATGACGGACTATAATGAAATTGAGGGTTTAGATAATAACCTGCAGCATGTAATGGTCTGTGCAATTGTTTGTCCCATCGAGCATCAATCACATCCCAAACTAGTTAATAACTAATCATTACAAATACTGGAATTAGTATATAAGGAAAAAAATCTCATATCTATAATACTAAAAAAAAAAGAAACTAATTGACTTACAATTTTTGCACACCAATAAAGGCATGGGCAATGCGTTCTTTTGCTCGATCCATTTCCTCATATATATATCCCATAGCAGGCTTCTCATCTGAATCAACCAAATGAAGCACCTTCATTAAGGGATAAGCACCCTTCAAGCAAATGACAATTTTCTTACAAAAATCTCTATCCATCACAACCTCCTCAATTAGTTTTCCTTCACTTGAACATGCAGATCGGCTAGCTTTCCATTCACCTGAATTGAACATTCTTATCAAAGCAAATTTGTTCTCATGAAGACAGCCCAAAGTTAAGTATGAAGTGGCGAAACGTGTCATTGCCGGTCTCACCAAATCCCTGTCCTTAGTGAAGGTTTTCAATAAAGATATGAGGGATGTTCTGGAATAAATATATGTCGTGATTCTCTTTGCTTTAGGAATTGTATCATGATGCACTTGTATCTTCTTCTCAAAATCCTCTAGCATCAAATCAATACAATGAGCAGCACATGGAGTCCAATATAATCTTTTCCTCTTTAACATTAACATTTCTCCTGCGGATTTGTAATTTGCAGCGTTGTCCGTCACCACCTGGACAACATTCTCTTCACCCACCTCATCAACAATATCGTCAATCATCTTGAAGACATTTTCTGTTGTTTTGGATATATGAGATGCATCAATGGACTTTAGAAATATAGTTCTCATTGAACTATTCACTAAGAAATTGATCAATGTTCTCCTTCTTTTATCAGGCCATCCATCTGTCATTATAGTGCATCCCATTTTCTTCCAATGAGCTCTATGTTCTGAAATATTCTCTATAGTCTGTTGATATTGTTGCTTCAGATATTTTACTCTGATATCATGATATGATGGAGGCTTAAAACCCAAGCCATGTCTTGATATAGATTCACACATCTTATGAAATTCTTGACTTTTTACCACATTGAATGCTAAAGCATTGTTGTAGATGAATGATGCTATATCATTGCATGCTTCTTCATGCAATCCCTTCTTGAAAATTGAATTGATGGTAGTTTGATTTGAACTTGCTCCACTTCTCTTAAAAATTCCAGTTGAGATTCTATCTTTTCTTTTCCTCTTCAAATCTCCAACATCCTCTTCTTCTTCCACTTGGGGGATTGTTTTCTTCAATAACTTTTCTTGTAACCCAACAACAATCTCCCATATTTCTTTCTTCACTTCCTCAGGAACAACTCTACATGCTCCAACGTCTTTTTGAGTACCCGCCAAATGATGCTTCAATCTATAAATTCCCCCGGTCACTGTTTTCTCACAAAATTTGCACTTTATTTTTCTCCCATCTTCTTCAACTGGGCCACCATACTTCCATCCAATATCACTCTTACTTTCAGGAGCATTTTTGGCCATTTTAGACCCTTTGCTAGTGGTGGCAAGAGCTTGAGAATTGCTACTCCCAACTGCACTACTTGAAGAAGCACCACTTGAAGACATTTTTTAACTACCTACTCAATACAAATCAAACATAAGCACATGAAGAAAAATCAAGACTTAACTGAAGAGGAAAATCCAACATGAAGAAAAATCAAACCTAGCCTTGGTCTGTGATGCAGAGGAAGACGAGGAAATCGCCTAGCGTCTGTGATGCAGAGGAAGAGGAAACCGCCTAGTCGACTTCGAGCGGCTGTGATGCAGAGGAAGAGGAAACCGCCTAACGTCGAGCGGCGAGCGGCGTGATGCGAGCGGCGAGCGGCGTGATGCGAGCGGCGAGTGGCGTGATGCGAGCAGCGAGCGGCGTGATGCAGAGGAAGAGGAAACCGCCTAGCGTCGAACGGCGAGCGGCGAGCGGCGTGAGGCGGAGAAAACCTAGTGTCGAGCGGCCTGCAATTTTGCCTGCGTAAATTAGGTCGGCGCTCTCCAGCGAGATGAATTAGACACGCGGGTCGGAGAAATAGACGCGCGGGTCGGAGAAATAGACGCGTGGAGTAGGATCGCCGAAACGTTACCCCCTAAAAAATCGTAAGCTCGTACGATCTTACGTGTAAGATCGCGTTTTTGAAAACCTTTAGCAAGACTATTGGTACTTGTTTATATTAAATACTACTTTATATCCATCCTATTTTTAAAATATAAAAATATATATATTTCGGCATTCAATGGACAGATTTGATTTTTGAGTCGAACTCGGCTCGAAATTGACTCAAAATTGAAATCAACTTCGAGTCGAGCCGACTCAAAATTGAATTGAGTCGGCTCAAAATTGAGCAGTTTTTGTCTTTATTTCGAGTCGACTCGAACTTAAATTGAGTTGGCTTAAAATTGAGCAAATGAAGCTCTTTTAAGGCTTTACTCATTTAATTTAGACTTTAGTATTTTTTTTTATTTTAAAATAATAATATGCTAATAAATACATTATATTTTAATCAATTTGAGTTGATTCAAATCATATTTCGAGCGATATGGGGCAGACTCAAAATCAACTCAAAATGTGATTCGAGTCAAATTGAATCAACTAATTGAGTCAAATCATTTGTAATCTATTCCGATTCGACTTAATATCCGAGCGATTTTCAAGCGAATTTCGAGTTTTGAATAGTATGCTCAACCCTAAGCATAATTGAGCTTGAGGAGAAGACTGTCACTAGGTCTCTAAGTGGGTTGAACATGGAGTTGTTGATGAAGTGGAGCTTCTGTAACGCCCTGATCTACTGTGGGTGCGCTACAGGTCTGCAGACAAGTGACTCTAACCCATCTCCATGGATCTGATCGGACGCAGCCGCTAATTCCAATGGCGGGTTGTTGAGGCTGGGGCTTGAACCCCTAGACCTCCTGGATAAGGGAGCTCTAAACTGGTCCTCATCACCAACTGAGTTTGGGGTCACTGGTCTGCAGACCTGTAGCGCACTCACAGACTCACAGTAGATCGGGGAGTTACAACTTCAAGCAAATTTCTCTCTGGAGGATGTGATC
Organism: Dactylorhiza incarnata; assembly: GCA_033032865.1. Taxonomy (NCBI): domain Eukaryota; kingdom Viridiplantae; phylum Streptophyta; class Magnoliopsida; order Asparagales; family Orchidaceae; genus Dactylorhiza; species Dactylorhiza incarnata. The sequence goes on along the minus strand of JAWHQI010000109.1, from coordinate 966,536 downwards.
AAGCTCGCCACTAAGGTGGAAAACAATTTTCTAGGAACAAGAAGACCCCCTTCAGACTTATGGGAACAACTATGGAGTCGATTCGTGGTAGTACTTTTCCAGTGGAGTCTCCTAGAGAGGATCAATGAAAGGTAAGGGAGAGGGGTGATCCTCCCAAACCTTCACAGAGACCTCTGATCAAGTGTTTCAAATGTAAACATATAGCTTCTAAGTGTCCCAATAGTTGAGTGACGACTACACAGATTTTTGCAAACGCTTAAGAACTCATGGAGGGCAGAGAAGATGTTGATGGAATCCTGAGTGAGAGTGCTTGCAATCACTGAGTATGTTGACGAGGGAAATTTGTTGGTTTTTAGAAGGTTGTTTAGTGTCCAGTAAGAACAGAGAACACTTATTTTAGATGGTGGCAGTTTCACCAATGTGGCCTCCACAACATTGATAGACAAGTTGAATTTGTCCTCTACCCCTAATCTTTATCAGTATCAACTACAGTGGTTCAACAAGGAGGGCAGGGTCAAGGTTTACAACAGGCTTTGGTCCTATTCTCCATTAGGAGGTCATAAGGATGAAGTGTTTCCCATGTCTGCTTGTCATCTCCTACTTGGCCAACCATGGTGGTATGATAGGGAAATCATACATGAACGGTTTTCATTCTCTAAGAAAGAGAAGTTGATTATGATAGCTCAACTCTTTCCACACCAGTTGCAAAAAGTTTATAAGACAACCATATTAAGGAGTCTCCTTGTGGCGGAGCATTAGAGTCATTCTATGTTGTTAAAGGTGCGCTAAAGGCTGAAGGCTCACCGAGCTCAGAGTCTGCGCTTTTACGCGCCTTTTTGTGGCTTTGAAGCATAAAAAGCCTAAGCGAGATTTCTATGTAACAGTTTAACAAATCAAAAATGATCTAGAGTTTGTGAATTATAGTCGAGCGTTAAGACTTCAATATGATGCTAGTGACAACATTGATCCCATTTCTTAAGGGAGAGACGGATGATAGTAATGAATGATTGATGAGCAGAATGGATCAAGAAAATGAATTAATGTTCGATGATAATCATTTAAAATAAGATGCAGTTGGGCTTTGCACTCGTCAGGCGTGCCTACGCCTTGAGTGTTGCGCTTAGCCTCCAGGACTCCTTTGCATCTTGATGCACTTTGAGCCTTCAACAACTATGGAGTCATCCATCATATCATTGCATGTGGATGTTAGTATCGAAGTTGACGGTTCCATTCTTGTAGGCATTGAGTACAACACCAATGCTTTGGTTGGTAAAGCATTTGAGAATACTGCAAAAGCAGTTTGGGAGCTGTTTGAGTTTTGGAGCACAGCCTTGGATCTAGTTAGTCAAAGGAATCAACTATGGAGCACAACAAAAGTGAACACGTTGTGGTCTGAAGGCCCTCTGGATTTGAGGATAAATCTTTCTCAATGGAGAGATTGATGCATTTCGGGATGAGTTGATTTGACTTGGAGGAAGGGAAGAATACCTAAGAAGTCCTAGAGGAGAAGATCAAGGAGCACTCCTTGACGAGGAATAAGGGTTGCACAACACCGAAGGTCATACCCGTGCACAAGGGTAGTGGAATGAAGAGTTTGTGAATTATTTTCGAGCGCTCCCTGAGCTGAAGCAACGCTCGACGACTAGACCGTCCAGTCCAGGAATTCAGTTTTAGGTTTGTTCTATCTTGTTTTGTGTTTTTGTTTTAACATTTTCAACTCCAAATTGTTGCTTTAATAGCTATTGGCAACACTAGGTCATGGGAGACTAGATTTTCAAGAGAAAGATAATCAATGGCGTACTTGAATGGGGTTCCTCCTACTTCCATAGTTCATATTGCTCAGTGCCCCCACCTCCACCCTCCAGCGCGGCGAGTGGATCTTATACTTTAGTGGTAGCAGACAATCTTATCCTCCGACAGCAGTCAGTTTTTATCTTTTCCATCTCCAGCCTACCTGTTCTCCCATATTTTGTACGTGTATTGTCTTGTTTTTCTTGGTGCCATTTAGAGGTGTTGAAATGGTTTACAATGCTTTCTTTGGAATTGGTCTGGGGTCGTTTGAGCTTCCGAAAGTACTGAAATGTTGGCACGAAGTTTGGAAGTTGTGAATTGAATTTGTGCCAAAGATATTCATCTCTCAACAGACCTCATAATCCAACATTTGGTATTAGAGATAGGATAAAAAAAATGGGTTGGTTGAGGTTAAGAGAGCAAAGTGGTTTAGAGGCAATCAATCCAAAATAGACATTGGAACAAGCTCAAATTCGACACCTCCAACGGAGATTTGATAGTGTGTGTGAACAAGTGCTGGGTGTTGATGTGCTTCACAACAGAAGACCCAACTATTCCGAGAAGGGTATCCCCAGAGGCGTACGAATCTTGCGGATGTACTTACCAGTTCATAAGAGGAAGCAGATGGTGAAGTCCAAAGGAGATGAAGTTTGACAGTTGTGGACAAACTAGAAGAGGGTACATAACTCGTGAAAAGGGGAGCAGGCATAGATGACTTGAGGGTAAAGATGCCCGAGTTCAGAGGAAGATCATCACCAGATGATTTCATCGAGTGGCTTCATATTCTAGATTACATAAAGTATTCAGATGAGAAGCGGGGCAGACTGGTCGTTGAGAGATATCTGAGCTTGTGGTGAGAAAATATGAAAGTTAATAGAAGATGAGAGGGGACGAGGGATGCATGGAGTTAGAAAAAATTGAAGCGACTAATGACTAGTCATCTCGTGCCGACTAGCTACATGCAGCATTTGCATCTGAAGCTGCAGGATTTGCATCTGAAGCTACAAGTTTGAGGTAGTTGAGTCTAGGTGTGGAGTATGTTAGGTCATTTTAGAATCTGATGTTGAGGTGAGAGGTAGCATAACTTAGCCCGAGGAATAGACCATCACGAGGTTTCTGTTAGGAAACTACTAGAGAGAGGGAGAAAATTAGAGGGAATAAGAAGAAGGGAAGCTAGGGTTAGAGAAGGAGGAGATTACCTTGAGGTTAATTGTCTGCCTCCAAATAATGACATCCCCGAGTATAAATACCCGGGGCAAGGAGGGAGCCGGCCGGCCCCTCCAAATAGGGCTGAACCAGTTGGTTCAGCCCTTGGCCGGCCGGTTCTACTGAGTGGGGGCTGAACCGGTTGGTTCAGCCCCTTCTTTGTTTGTTTTCTCTTTGCGCTTGCGAGCATAATAACGCCCCGAGAAGCGAGGCGCGGTCGGGGGCGTAACATTCTCCTCCCCATCAAGACCCAGCTTGTCCCCAAGATGGAAATCTGGGTACAGCTCCTTGAAGTCCAACAGATCAACCCATGAGTTATGTGCCTCTGACAAGTGCTTCCACTTGACCAGGAGTTCGGCCCGAAATTCTGTGTCTCGTTGCTTCCACCTGAGTAACAGAACATTCTCCGGCATTGGCCGAAGTTCACCTGCAACGGTAGCCTCCGGCAAGAAAGGGCTCGGTTGGGTACTGTCACCAATCTTCTTCTTAAGCAAAGATACATGAAATGTCGGATGGATGCGGGAGCCCGCTGGAAGCGCCAATGTGTAAGCGGCTGGCCCCACCCTTTTGAGAACACGAAAGGGGCCATAATAGCGAGGGGCTAATTTCTGATTTGTACGGCGAGCCACTGAGAGCTGTCGGTAGGGTTGGAGCTTAAGGAATACTTCATCACCCACAGCAAACTCCCTCTCCTTGCGGTGCTTGTCCGCCTGGGCCTTCATGCGATCTTGGGCAAGGCGAAGATTCGCCCGCAACGTCACTAAGGTGCAGTCGCGGTCGCGAAGGGCCTGATCAACCGCCGGTAACGCCGTGCTGCCCGGCTCATAACTGCTCAAAGAAGGGGGTGGGCGGCCGTAGACCACCTCAAACGGCGTCATCTTGCCGGCTGAGTGGTAAGCGGTGTTGTAACAATACTCGGCCCAGTGTAGCCAACTGGTCCAAGTCCGCGGCTCGTCCAAGACGAAACATCGGAGGTATGTCTCCACGCTACGATTAAGAACCTCCGGCTGGCCGTCAGTCTGGGGGTGATTTGCGGTGCTGAAGCGCAAACAAGTTCCCTGAAGGCGGAAAAGCTCTCTCCAGAACTGGCTCACAAAGGTGGGATCACGATCAGAAATGATGGCACGAGGGAGGCCGTGCAAGCGGACGATTTCCCGAGCAAAGAGTTCGGCGACCGACTCTGTCGTATAAGGATGACTGAGAGCGAGGAAGTGACAATACTTGGAGAGCTTGTCGACCACCACCAGAATGACCGTCTTGCCCTGAGACTTGGGCAATCCATCAATAAAGTCCATCGACACCGTATCCCAAATGTGCTGCGGGATCTCTAGTGGTTGGAGCAACCGGGCAGGTGTGGTGGTTTCGTACTTTTGTCGCTGACATGTCTCACATTGCCGCACAACTGCTGCACATCCCGGCGCATCCCCGGCCAAAACACATTTACTCTCGCCCTTTGGAGGGTACGGAGCACTCCTGCATGACCCCCCACTGGAGAGGAATGAAACTCGTGGAGCATAACTGTCTTCCATGCTGAGCCTGGGGGTATGACTACTCTGTCGTGGTAATGGAGCCGCCCACTCTGTAGATGATAGCCTGGCATCACAATCTCCCCACGCTGAAGGGCCTCCACGAGGCCGCGTAGTGGAGGATCCCGCAAGACCTCCTCATGTATGTCATCGAACGAGTCGAGGACCGGCCCCGAAATCTGGACTAGTGCACCATCCGGTAGACGGGACAAGGCATCCGCCACCACATTCTCCTTGCCCTGGCGGTAAACGATCTCGTAATCGTAGCCCAAAAGTTTGGTGACCCATTTTTGCTGAAGGGGAGAGGAGACTCGCTAGTCCAAAAAGTGCTTCAAACTTTGGTGATCTGTACGAATCTTGAAATGTCGTCCCAAAAGATATGGTTGTTAAAATTTTTGTAAGACCTTTATGGAGTGAGCAGGAGTTAGTCAACTTAGAGATACTAGCCAAAACAACCAGAAACAACTTGAGGCAAACAAGTGATCTTTATTGATAGCAACTTCAAATTACAAGGCAAGGCATGCTTGGCGAGACATGATTTCGCCAGCACAAACACCAAAGGAAAAAACAGAAATTGAAGATAACTTGAGACCGCGCGGTCTCCCTTGCGACCTCAGCAACCCGTCAGACCGCAACCCGCTGCCGACCTCAGAACAACACCAGACCTTTGATCAAACCACACCCCTCCTTCCGAACTCCTGATTCTCCCGAACTCCAGCAACACAACTCCAAGCCACAGACCGCCCGAACACTTTCAGAGGAAGAGGTGAACGCTGCTGCCCGCACTATCCGCAGAAGCTGCACAAGAAGAGTTCAATCAGCAGACCGCCCGGTCAGACAAATAGAGACCGCAGGAAAGAAGAGAACTCGGCTTACACTTGGTGTGTCATAATTATTGTTGTCGATGGGTCCTATTTATAGGCGTGAGACCTGATCCAGTCACCACCCTATGAGATAGGATCACCACCCTCCAGACCAAGCAACCTTACCGGTCACACCGCGCGATCAGCAACAGTACTCCTGCTTCAATTTAGGTGACCTCGCCAGCTTCAACCAAACCATGAGAGACCGCCACTCTCATAGTGAGATCGCGACTCCACAAGGAGATCGCCAGACCGCCACGAAACTGCTCACCACCTGTGTTCGCCAGAGACCGCGAACACAGCCAGTTCGCCATCAGACCGTGAACTCCTGTCCGCATGCCGGTCTCCCCCTGAAACCGCGAACAGCGTCCAGCTCGCATACCAGTCTCCTCCTGAGACCACGAACTGAGACCGCGCGACTAAGTTCCTTAGTCCGCGAACATCACCAGAAAGCCCGGTCAGTCACCAGACCGCATTCTGGAAAACCTGGATCAAACTGTGCGGTCACACCAGACCGCCACAGCCTTGAAGAAGACAGCACGCCACGCGGTCACGCACAGACCGCGCACACCTGAAGACGATCAACCCGCCACGCGGTCATAGACAGACCGCGCGGCCTTCACCTTCAGCCGCTTTGGACCCATACCAGCGATCAAGCCAGGAGACCGCAGCTAGGCTTAGACAAGCCAGACCGCAGAGGCAGACCGCCAGGCCGTGCGGTCACGCCAGACCGCTCGACCTCCTCCCAGACCGCCCAGGTCCAAAAGCCCTCTAACTTCCACTTCAACAATTTCAACACTCCCCCTTGAAGTGGGAAGTTGAAACTAGCCCCAGTAGGCTCCTTAGCCGTATGAACGGCCCCTTCGCCAGCGCCTTTGTGAAGATGTCCGCCACGTTGTCCGCACTCCGCACATGCTCGACCGAAAGAGATCCCTCCAGCACCTTCTCCCGTATGAAGTGGTGCTCGATCTCGATATGCTTGGTCCTCGCGTGACAAACTGGATTGGTAACCAGTTTGAGAGCACTCTCGTTGTCACCGCGTAGCAGAGTAGGCTCCCGAACCTCCTTGTGGATGTCTCCCACCAACCTCCTAAGCCAGATGGCTTCCTGAGCTGCCAAGGCCGAAGCCTTGTATTCCGCTTCCGTGGTGGAGACCGATACGGAATCCTGCTTCTTGCTGCACCATGATATAGCTGTAGGGCCCGCCATGAAGACGAATCCAGATGTCGACTTCCGATCATCCGAATCTCCCCCGTAGTCAGCATCCATGTACCCGTGCACCTCGAAGCCCGCATCCCTCCTGTATAGGAGACCCATGTCCGAGGTCGCCTTGACATACTTCAGAATGTTCTTGGCTGCTAGCAGATGAGGTACCCGTGGCTCCGCCATATATCGACTCACTCTGCCAACTGCATATGCAATATCCGGCCTCGTGATCGTCAGATAAATCAAGCTCCCAACCAGAGCTCGGAACACCAACGGATCTTGCAGAGTCCTCCCCTCATCCTTGCGAAGTTTTGTGGCCTTCTCTAGCGGTGTGGAAGTGCACTTCCCTTCCTTCATGCCGAATCGCTCCACGATTCGCTCCGCATATCCGGCCTGGGTCACCAGCACTCCACCTTCCTTCCTCTGCACCTCGAGTCCAAGGAAATGGTGAAGCTCACCTAAGTCCTTCATCTCGAACCTGATGGACAGCTCGGCTCGAAGCTGTGCTACTTCTTTCTTCGAGTTCCCCGTCACGATCATATCGTCGACGTATAACAGCACGATGACCTGAAGCTCCCCGCTCTTCTTGACGAACAAGCTTGAGTCTGAGTCTGAAGCACCAAATCCACAGAATAGGATATATTCTGCGATTTTCCCGTACCACGCCCTCGGCGCTTGCTTCAACCCATACAGGGCTTTCTTCAGCTTGCAGACATGCTCCGAAAAGTCTTCAGACACAAAGCCTGGTGGCTGGACCATGAAGATGTCCTTATCAATCTCGCCGTACAAGAAAGCGTTCTTGACGTCGAGCTGCCAAATCTCTCATCCACTGAACGCAGCCAAGGCAATGATAAATCGAACTGAAGTCATTTTTGCCACCGGACTGAAGGTCTCCTCGTAGTCTTCACCGTATTGCTGCGAGAACCCCCGAGCTATAAGGCGAGCCTTGTACCGCTCGATACTGCCGTCAGCTTTCTTCTTGAGCTTGTAGACCCACTTGCATGTAACAGGAGTGGTGCCCTTGGGCTTGGGCACGAGAGACCAGGTCTCATTCTTCTCGAGAGCTGTCATCTCTTCTTGCATCGCAACATCCCACTCCTTCACGCCTCTAGCCTTCTCAAAGCTCGACGGCTCTCTCTCATCCAAGGGACCAGCAAAGAAACAAGAGACGAAGCTCACCATGTTTCCTCCTGTATAGCGATCAGGGGCGGTGATCACTCGCTTCGACCTCCTCAGCTCCTTCCCCTGAACCGCATTGTCTTCAGCTGCTTCTTCCCTAGTTTCCCTTCCAGACATACTAGGAGCATCGCTCCCCCTGCTCCCTGAACCAGAAGCCCCCGTCTCGGAACTAGAAGGAGATGGACCACCTGGTGACACAGGTAGCTCCACCTGATGATTTTCCACAGCTCGCTCCGACTCCTCCACCCTGCTTTCTGGTAGCTCCACACCAGAAGACCCTTTGTAAGATGTCACCTCATCGAACACGACGTCGCGAGATACCACAAACCTCCGCGTCTCCGGGTCCATGCACTTCCAACATTTCTTCCGCTTATCGTATCCCACGAAGACTAGCTTCCTTGCTTTCGCATCTAGCTTCGTCCGAAGAGCATCTGGAACATGCACGTAGCATGTGAAACCAAACACCCTAAGGTGTGCCACGCTTGGCTTCTCCTTGAACATCATCTCATGCGGAGTCAACATGTTGATGGGACTCAAAGGCATCCTGTTGATGACGTAGGCAGCACAAGACATTCCCTCCGCCCAGAAGGACTTTGGGATACTCTTGGCATGCAACCAACACTTGCAGGTCTCCGTCAGATGACAGATTTTCCGCTTTGCAACTCCGTTCTGCTGTGGAGTATGTGCACAAGTGAGCTCTCTCTGGATGTCTGCCTTCCTGCAAAAAATAGAGAACTCACTGGAGGTGAACTCCCCTCCGTTGTCAGTCCTCAGCTTCTTCACCCGCAGTCCTAGCCGACCCTCCACGAGCTCCTTGAACTCCACAAACTTGGTAAACGCCTCCGCCTTCTCCATCAGGAAATATACCCAGACATATCTGGTGTAATCATCGATCAACACCAGCATATATCTGCTGCCTCCGAGGCTTGGGGTAGCAGTAGGTCCCATTAAGTCACCGTGGATGCACTCCAACGGCACACTACTCCTTGTCTGCGACTTGTCAAACGGTAGTCGATGAGACTTGCCGAACTGACATCCCGCGCAAACATGACCTTCACCGTAGGAAGATAGACTTGGCAGGCCCTTGACCAGACCTCTCACCGCCATAGCTTTCAGCTTGTCCATCCCTACGTGCCCCAACCTCTCATGTCATATAACGACACCATCATTCGTCTTCATCTTGTCGACGTAGGAACTTGTCGATAAAACGAACAAGTCCTTTGCCCGTCTCCCGATATGGACGACCTCGGCCTTTACGGCCTCAAAATTGCGTAGAAACTTCACTTCTGTTGGGCCGAACAGAACGTGATACCCAGCGTCTACATCGTTGGTCACGGAGAAGAGGTTTTTCCTCATACCAGGCACGTGATAGACACTCTTCAAAGTAAGTGGCCCTCTATCACTGCCCAAGGAAACAACCCCCACCTTCTCTACTGGATGCACGGTATTATCAGCAGTAATGATTGCATTGTTACCTGTATAGGGCTGTGCAGAAGAAAGCTTGGTCTCGTCTCCGGTGAGGTGATGACCACACCCCGAGTCCACAATCCAGTCCTCCTGATAGTTGATAGGAGCCGAAGCTCCAACAGAAGCCGAGAAGGCTCCTCCCCAACCTCCTTCAAAGTGCCTGGCCTCAGCTTCCTCCTTCTCCGCAGCATGCCCAGCTTGGGTGACCACCCTGCAATCCTTCCTGATGTGGCCATACTTGCCACACTTGAAGCACTTCGGACCTTCACCCTTCTTCTTCCCGTCGGCCTTGGGAGCATACCCCCTTTCGTGCTGCCCAGAAGTTGAAGGCCCATAGCCTCCTCCAGCGGTCTTCTTCTTCTTATCCCACTTCTTCTTCTTCCCCGAGAAGAGCACCTCGCCATCTCCCCCAGCCACTGACAACCCCGTCATCTGTCTTGCCAAACTTTCTTGCGAAGCAAGCAAGTTTTCCAGCTCCAACAGAGACGACTGATTTGCCCATCCCTGCACCGACGTCACAAAGGCAACATATTCCTTCCGCAAGCCGCGGATAATGTGCCTCTTCAGCTTTGCCTCGGAGATAGGCTCATCATGATCCAATGCAGAGATTTCAGCGCACAAGTTCTTCATCTTCAGAAAGAAAGTAGAGATAGGAAGATCACCCTGAGCCGACCTTGCCAGCTCATTCTCCAAGAACTGTAGCATCGCTACATTCTTCTTGTTAAACAGCCCATCCAGGGCTCTCCAGATCTCCGCAGCTGATCCACATCCCAGAATGTGATCAAACAAATCAGGTGAAATTGCTCTCTTCAGAGCGAACTCTGCTTTGGCATTGAGCCGCCTCCAGTTCCTCACCTCATGTTGGTTATCTCCAACCAAAAACACTTCCTCCGTGCTCTCTCCTCCAACTACCTCCCAGAGGTCCTCACCTAAGAGATAGCTTTGCATACACGACTTCCACTTTTTATAATTAGTCGATGTGAGCATCTCAATACCAAGACCCCTTGCAAATCCACCTTCCATTGTTCTTCCACTGGTTCCTTCTTCACAAAGGCGATGGCTACTCTAAGTCACTCACTGCTCAACCACTCCAACCTCCCTCTGATACCATGTTAAAATTTTTGTAAGACCTTTATGGAGTGAGCAGGAGTTAGTCAACTTAGAGATACTAGCCAAAACAACCAGAAACAACTTGAGGCAAACAAGTGATCTTTATTGATAGCAACTTCAAATTACAAGGCAAGACATGCTTGGCGAGACATGATTTCGCCAGCACAAACACCAAAGGAAAAAACAGAAATTGAAGATAACTTGAGACCGCGCGGTCTCCCTTGCGACCTCAGCAACCCGCCAGACCGCAACCCGCTGCCGACCTCAGAACAACACCAGACCTTTGATCAGACCACACCCCTCCTTCCGAACTCCTGATTCTCCCGAACTCCAGCAACACAACTCCAAGCCGCAGACCGCCCGAACACTTTCAGAGGAAGAGGTGAACGCTGCTGCCCGCACTATCCGCAGAAGCTGCACAAGAAGAGTTCAATCAACAGACCGTCCGGTCAGACAAATAGAGACCGCAGGAAAGAAGAGAACTCGGCTTACACTTGGTGTGCCATAATTATTGCTACCGATGGGTCCTATTTATAGGCGTGAGACCTGATCCAGTCATCACCCTATGAGATAGGATCACCACCCTCCAGACCAAGCAACCTTACCGGTCACACAGCGCGATCAGCAACAGTACTCCTGCTTCAATTTAGGTGAGCTCGCCAGCTTCAACCAAACCATGAGAGACCGCCACTCCCATAGTGAGATCGCGACTCCACAAGGAGATCGCCAGACCGCCACGAAGCTGCTCACCACCTGTGTTCGCCAGAGACCGCGAACACAGTCAGTTCGCCATCGGACCGCGAACTCCTGTCCGCATGCCGGTCTCCCCCTGAAACCGCGAACAGGGTCCAGCTCGCATACCAGTCTCCTCCTGAGACCGCGAACTGAGACCGCGCGACTAAGTTCCTTAGTCCGTGAACATCACCAGAAAGCCCGGTCAGTCACCAGACCGCATTCTGGAAAACCTGGATCAAACTGTGCGGTCACACCAGACCGCCACAGCCTTGAAGAAGACAGCACGCCACGCGGTCACGCACAGACCGCGCACACCTGAAGACGATCAACCCGCCACGCGGTCACAGACAGACCGCGCGGCCTTCACCTTCAGCCGCCTTGGACCCATACCAGCGATCAAGCCAGGAGACCGCAGCTAGGCTTAGACAAGCCAGACCGCAGAGGCAGACCGTCAGGCCGTGCGGTCACGCCAGACCGCTCGACCTCCTCCCAGACCGCCCAGGTCCAAAAGCCCTCTAACTTCCACTTCAACAATTTCAACAATGGCCGCCAAAGGACCACTGCCTGGACCACGGCCAACAATTCTTTTTCATACGTGGACAATCCCAACGTCTTAGGCGCCAACGCCTTACTGTAAAAGGCCAGTGGGCGTCCCTCCTGCATCAATACCGCTCCTAGCCCCACCCCGGAGGCGTCCGTCTCCACGACGAACTCTTTAGTGAAATTCGGAAGGGCGTAACAGTTTCTGAGTGGGCTGAACCAAGATGTTGATGTGGTGGAGATTTGATGTAGCTTTAGGGTTTAATAACAACACCAAGATGTTGTTGATGTGGTGCCAGATTTGATGTAGCTAGACTTTAATAACATGGTGAAACCCTAAACCCTACAACGCCAGATTTTACCTTTTACTTGCTTCTGTATTTTATTTGTGATATTTTATGTCGCGCACTTATTCCATGCATGTTATTTCTTCTGCATTTTATCTTTAATGTGATATGTTGTAGAGATGCATTCCCTTAGATATGATTAGCTGGGTTTAATTTAGATTAAGCAGAGGTTTATTCTATTGATTTGGTTTGATCAAGCCAAATTCATTTTCCTAGTCCTCTTTTGAGCGTTGGCCTTAATTTTGAGTCTATACATTATTTATTTCTCTTAGAAATAATTTGGTACATGTGAGTTGCAACTTTAGCTTTTATTGGATATTTCATTTTGAACATCTGTGGGTATGTTGCTCTAACTCCAAATTGTTGCTTAAATAAGCATCGGACAGCTCTAGGTCGCGAGGGACCAAATTTTTGACAAGGATAGTCAAAGGAGTGTGTTCGTGGGGTTTCCTCCTCATTCCTTGGTTCATATTGCTCGGTGTTCCACCTAGCGTGGCGAATGGTTCTCATACTTTGGTGGTGGCGGTCAATCTTATCCTTCGATGATGACAAGTTTGTATTTTTTAAACCCAACTTAGTTGTTCTCCAAAATTTGTGTGTTTTAATGTATTTCTTGGTGTCGTTTAAAGATGTTGGGACTGTTTTCAACCTTTGTTGGATAAGTAGTTGCCCTAAAATTAATTCTATTGAAGTTGGGTTAGTAGTTCGAATGACTTGGACATTTTATGTTGGGTCATCTTATGATGTTTTGGTGTTTTTCCACGAGCTGTTCAGTATTGGACAGAACTTCAACTCTATTTTGCACTGTTTGGACTTCTTTTGGCAGTTTGATTGCGGAACTACGTAGTTAGTCAGAGTAATTGACTTGTGATTGTTGATGAGTTGGAGCGAGAATTAGGAATGTGAATTTTCTGTCCAGATTTTCACTCTTGCTATTTTGAGCAAATTTAGATACTGTTCTGTGGTTCCGGAATTATCCATCTTTTTCAGTACTCCATCCAATTTTGTATTAAAGTTATGATAATTATAATGCTTGTTTTGGGACTGTTCACATGTCGTTCGAGCTTCCAAAAGTACTGAAAAGGTTGGCAAGGCTTTTGGAAGCTACGAACTGAATTTAATGTAATCCATCTGTTTCACTGAACAAATGCTTGGAGGAAATTGCTATTATAACAAAAAAGGTACTTTATCAAAGCGATTTGACTCAAATCAAGAACAATCAAATAAATATGCATATAAACATAAAAAGCAAAAGTTATAACCTTGATTGAAAAGGCAAGAGGCAATAACTTTTCTGGATCCATTGCATCCTCAGGAAAATTGCGTAGAGCGTGAATAAGTTTCTCAAAAGCTAATTTTACCTGGAAGAACAATAAAAAAAGGATTGGATACATTTCAAAGTGTCCAGAAAGCAAATAACAAACTCACCAAGTCAACTTGACATATTGTCAGCAAGGCCAAACCAACTTGAAAAACAATTTTCACACCCTGTTCAAAGCAAGGAAACATCCAGAATTTACTGCATTAGAGATTACTTAGCAAAAAAAATTTACATTTCAACTAATGTGTGAAAAGAGAATGATACAAAAGTATTGTAGACCATTTGCAAGTAGAGAGCGAGACTTGTAAGCATATAGTGTTTAACTTTTACATAAACAAGAGACCATTCACCAATAGGAAGGAAAATAGATCTACAAAAGGAAAGTGGTAACCCAAAGGGAAACTATAAGAACCTAAACATCAGTTGTTGCGCGCACGCGGCGTCGTATCATTATTATTATTAGTATTAGTATTTTCTCTTAAAAGTTATTAGGATTGATGTGAGCCCCCCCCCCCCCCCCCCCCCCCTCCCTATATAAAGAGGTGGTTTTGGGGAGTTAGGTTATCATTGGATCTATAGTCTTTTGGGCTCTCATTAGAGAAAAACTCTTTGGAGGAACCAGCCTCCGAGAGTTGGCCAGAGCTTGCTCCGGATTGTATTTGTGGTTTCATTAATTCAAGCATTCTCCTTCGTGTTCATATTATTTGGTCCGACCTGCCGTTCCGCCCGCTGCAACAGCCGTCGGAGTCTCGCGTCCCGCTGTCCTTGCGCTCGCACGACGTTTCGCCCAGGACCGCTCGCCATATCCAACGTTGAAGTCTCGCGTCCCGCCGGAGTCTCGCATCCCGACGTTTCGCACAAGACCGCTCGCCAGCCCTCGTCCGCGAGTCCCGCACCGCGCGCAGTCGCCAATCCGACGCCGTTAGCCCCGCGCCGCCCGCAGACGCCCGACGACGCCTGGGCACGCCTGATCCACCCTCTGCAGCCCTGTTCTGGTCTTCTGCGATCCCGCTCCGCCGACATTCCGCCGCTGCTGCCCCAATCTGCTGATTTAGTCCCTTCCACCGCCGCCTGCTCATCCGTGGCGATCGTCCACTGCTAGAGCCCCTTCCCAGGCTCCGACACTCTCCTGCCAACCTCCAGCTCGGCGCAGTCGTCCTCATATGCCAAAGAGCCGATGGAATCCCACGTAGAAGCCCTCGAACACTCCCTCGCCACCATCAACGCACGTCTCGAGGCACAGACCGAACAGTTCTCCTCGATTCTGACCATGCTCCAAAACTTACAGCCCAACCAGCACTCCGGGCCTCCTGCCGCCTCTGCTGTGGGATCCCCCAGCACTACGATCCCCGTTACACCCGCAGTGGTGGAATTACCTACTCCATTGTACCGTGGACCTGACATCCCCACATTCAACGGGACTGACCCCCTTGGGTGGATTGCCCGCGCCGAACAGTTCTTCGACATCCACCAGACCCCTCCGACGCAACGGGTCTCCATCGCACTTATCGGCATGGAAGGGTCTGCCCTCCATTGGGTCTGTTGGCTCCGCCAGACCTCTCCCGCCCTCACCTGGACAGATCTCACCGAGACCCTGATTCAGCGGTATGACGACCGCTACTCCGGCCCCATGATCGAGCGACTTTGCGGGGTCCGTCACACCGGCTCCATTGACTCGTACATTGATGCCTTCGTGGAATTGGTCACTCATGTTCCCGGACTCCCCCCAGACCATTACTTGGGGTTCTTCATGAACAGCTTGCAACCCCACTTCCGCTCCCGTCTCCGCACCCTCAAGCCATTAACGGTCCACCAAGCCATCAACCTCTCCCCCCTTGTGGAGGCGGAATTCCTCGCGACGTCCGGCGACATTTCGTATCCATCACCTTCCTCCAGGCATCCCTACCAACCTTACTTCTCGACCCATCCCAAACCTCCACCTCTGCCACCTCCTCTACCCAGGGCCCCGACCACCAATTATGGGCCCAACCAACACTCGCCATGTCCCTACACACCGCCTGACCAATCAGGAGTATAATGACTTACGGAGCAAGGGTTTGTGCTTCCGCTGCAAGCAACCCTGCTCTCCTGGTCATGCGTGCTCGGTGAAGGAGTGTCAGGTCCTCATCGGCGGCGACGTGGCCGCGCTCACCGCCGCCGACTTCGACGCCCTGCTGCTCTCAAACGAACAACCAGGAGACCCCCCGGGCACATCGACGACATCCCAACCGCGTGCATATCATTACTGATCGGCGGGCGGCGGGCCAACCTTGAGTTCAAGGTCGTTCTTCTGACGGGGTGTATTTTTGCGCGCACGCGGTGTCGTATCATTATTATTAGTAGTAGTATTAGTATTTTCTCTTAAAAGTTATTAGGGTTGATGTGAGCCCCCCCCCCTCCCTATATAAGGAGGTAGTTTGGGGGAGTTAGGTTATCTTTGGATCCATAGTCTTTTGGGCTCTCATTAGAGAGAAACTCTTTGGAGAAACCAGCCTCCAAGAGTTGGTCGGAGCTTGCTCCGAATTGTATCCGTGGTTTCATTAATTCAAGCATTCTCCTTTGTGTTCGTATTATCAGCCCTAAGACCAATCGGTTATAGGTAGAGAAGATCGGGATGTATATTAAGTGCACAAGGCTATACAAATTTTCTGATGTGGGATTAAATTCTCAATACGTCATCTCATGTATAGAGTCTTTGGTTTCTAACACGTCAGTTTCTTTTTTTTTTAACTAGGTGATGTTGAAGTGGGTCATTGGTCCTGCTTGATATCATATTATAACTTGAACATCAGACTTAAAACCATGATTATAGAAATAAGGTCCCAAAATCCAATATTAAGTGCAAAAGGCCATTTGAGTTTTCATATGTGCACTAAATTCTTAACAATTCGGCTAGAAATAGTGACTTAAGATTTGCATCAATAGAAATGAAATGAAGAAAAGCATTCCTAAAGCCATAGCCAAATAAGTGAGATAAGGTTGATGATAATGATAGAGTTGAAATATCAACTATTGGGAAGAAGGATAAAATATAGGTTTAGAATCCCAAAGTAGAATAAGAGTTTTTTATTGTGATTAAGTTAACTTGTTTATAAATAGCGAATGAAGACTTGAATTGACTAAAGCTTACACGACACGCAACATTCAGTAGAAGTGAATGGTGAAAAAGGATTCAAAAATCCAACACCAAATAAATTAGATAAGGCTAATGATAATAAATTGATAGCAAGAATAATATGTTTCTGTAGAAGAAATCAAATATAAGGGAAAGATGAAAAATTAAAGTTTTACAATCAAGTAAAATCATATAAATCAGGTTAACAATTCAACATCAGATAGAAGCTTTATGGTAAAATAACAAATGGACTTGATTTTTTTTCTTCAATTACAATCTACCAAATAAACATTTGGGAGAGAAAACTTTAGCCTTAAAATCATGAAATAAGTCATACATAGATATGAAAAGGATTAATCCCTGTATTCTGAAGTACCTTTACTAAGAGTCGTAGATATGAAAAGGATTAATCCCTGTATTCTAAAGTACATTTACTAAGAGTCGTAGATATGAAAAGGATTAATCCATGTATTCTAAAGTACATTCACTAAAAGTTGTATAGTCATCTGAATAATATCTAAATATGGTGATCATAAAAAGCTCTAGGGAAAGGATAAATTATTGAAGTTACAATTCCATCGAGGGGTACTTAAAAAGGAGCAGCAAGTTTTTAGCACGTATTATGAGGTGACTGCAAGGAGAGTTTAACTATTCAACTAATTCGAAAATGCCCAAAAGCTCAGACCCGAGATGTTACTTGACAGAAATTAGTAGGTCAATTGGCAGATGTAGATTGTTCCAATTGAACGTTTCAAGTATTTTGGTAGATCTCTCATTTTGCTCTCCCTCTCCCAGCTCACGATTCAACGGATAGAAAAGAAAGACAAAGCGCAACAATAACAACAAATGAGAGGTTTCTTTCTTTTAGCTACAACTCTAGAAACTGATCCCATCCCGTCTGCATTCTTTAATCCGCTTCAACCCTCACAATCCAACATATCTAGTTGTAGGGACTGTCAAAAAAAGGGGCCAATTACAACTAAAATTATTTCAGTGCGCACTAATTATAGAAATTAATTAAAAGTGGTGATCATGCCATGCCCCGGAAATTCCAAGACTCTGGGATGATGTGAAAAAATTGGTTGCCGAATGTAAATTATGGCATAGATAATTACATTACTTGGAGTTACCCTCTTCGGACTGAATGACTTCTTCAGGTGTCATGACACTTCTTCAGGTGTCATGACGAATATATACTATCCATTTCTGTTAACTTGACTATTTGTTGCTTCTCCTTCTTTTTACTTGCTACTAAATAAGGTCATTGGTGACGTGGGACAAATATATTGTAGATCGACACGATGCCCTAAGTCTGGATGAATGTGGAAGAGCACACGACAAATGCAAATGACACTACGGACCGACTAAGATGGTGTGAATGAATGCCTGCACGCAATCTGATGAACAAGATTCTTGCTATCTAACTCTACCTTAATGCGATGTAAATGATTCAAACATGCATAAATTTCCGATGTGCAATTAAATTAAATAGCAGAAAATTCATACTTGCACAAACAATTATAATTGAATACAATTAATTCTAATAAGATTAATCGAGAAGTAATTGCAAGAAAATGAAAGTGCTAGAAATTAAAATGCAGAGCAAATAAGATACACATTAAATGAGCCAAAATTAAGTAGAGCAAAATATTACTAGCAATAAAGGAAAGTATCCTTACAATGCGAGAAATGAAACTAGAGGTAAGACTCGCCAAGAAATCGACACCGGTGGAGGAGGATGTGGTAGGCAGCCTTGGGATGGTCGTATGCGGGATGTGTTGGTTTCGAGGTGCGATTGGAGGGGAAATCAGATGTGGGAGAATTTTTAGGTTTGGGGGAATTTAAAGGATTTGTAGATTTGGGGGCTTTAGGAGAGTGGAACTAGGGTTCGGGAGTGCTACAGTTAAGAGAGGTGGGGTTGGGAGGGGAAAGGATGAGGCAGGAAGAGGGGGGCGAGGCTATATGGAGTGTTGGTCGGGGCTGGAAGAGGCGACAAAGGGTGGGTTAGGTGGTGTCGACAGGGGAGGATGGGGGTGGTGATGAGTGTCAAGGAAGGTAAGGGAGGTCGTTGCTAAGGTCGAGTAAGGTAGGAAGATGGCTGGAAGGGCTCCTAGACGAAAAATGTTAGCAATAGCAGAGAGAAGGACGCCTGTCATAGGTCAGGGAAGGGGAGACAAGCGATGACGAGACCTCTAGAGTGCATAGGAGGCAAAGGATGGCGACATTGTGGAAGGAGTCGACACATCCCAATTTCGTGGGCTTTGACACCCATGACTTGAACGACCGGTTCTTAATGTGAATTGTAACTCTCAATCCCCTTGAAATGGCAAATAAGAGGATATAAATAGGGAAGGGGAATTAGGGTAAATGAATATGACGGCTCAAATCACCCAAACAGATCATTTATCCTAACTTTCAAAATACAAGTAAAAAAAATAAAAGAAAAATACATAAAAATATGAAAAATAGAGCCAATCGTAATCACATGCTTCGATCAAATCCGACAATCCAAAATGCATCAATCCCATAAATAGCTCAAATGACGGCAGTTGGTCCCCATTACTTGGACTTGGCTAACTTTTGTTGTCGACTTGTAGACAACACATGTCGGTCATTTCGGAATCAATCCTTTGATGTTGGTAGGAATCTCGACTCCATCCTTCGGTGTTTTCTTTCTTCTATAGTAATAACCACCTTGTTCAAATTCATTTTTGTGCAGTCGGTTTGTAGTGACTAGTTTTAATTGAATTTTGTCGACTTCTTTCTTATCATAGTTTGAGTTCAATTTCCATTCAGCTTGACTCCTCTCAGACCCATTTACACATAACTTAACCGAAGATACCTCGAGATGTCCGCTCATATTTCTTCCATGGTCCTCGATGTCAAAGCCAGCTTGAACCTTCTTTTCTACTCAGCTTGGCCAACCTCATTTTCTCTCAGCTTGTAGTAATGAGTCACCTTCTTTCACTGAGATAAGGCGGTGAAATATGAAATATGAAAAATAGCTATTCCAAAATTATGTTGATAAAAAAATGTGTAAAAGAGGGGTAGTTCCATTAAGTTTATTGTTATAGAAATTTTAGAAGAGTTTAGAAATAGATCATCCAAGATACACTTAATGGAAAATGAGGAGGTGCAAAAGCTTATTTAAGAAAAAATAATTAAGTTCTAAAAAATGTAGCAAAATTGAACAAAATTGGGCCTTATAATGGGTATGAGAAAGTTAGAAGTATTAAAAAAATCATAGTCCGCAAAATAAAAGCTACAACTTTTGATGTTTATAATAGCAGGTTTGGTATTAAGAAGAAAACGAGATAATATAACAAGGTAAAAGGCTAAAAGATCCATAGATTTTGATTAAGTTAATGCAACAATGGTAATATGATTATAGTTTTAGATGAAGATATCAAGGAAAGATGAAAATTTTTATTTAAAATTTATTATAAGTGGATTACAAGAAAGAACTTGTTCTGGTAGAGCAAAATGAAAAAAAATAACGAGGTAAACCAGATTGACTTTAAAAAGTGACGTGGAATTAACATTAAAGATAATTCATAAGTTTAAAAAAGAAAGGTTTAGGTCAAGATGGGATAACATTAATATATGGAGAGCTATGGGTGATACAATAAAATTTTGGTTAATAAAAATTTGAAATAATTTTGAAGACAAACATTATGTCAAATGACTAGAGAAGAAACATTCAAGGACAAATATTTAAGAACAAAGATGATGTTCAAGATTGTGCTAACTACAAATAAATCAAACTTATAAGTAATACAAGGAAACTATAGAAAAGAGTAATTAAACTTATATTTACAAAAGTCATCACTTTCTGAGTATCAATTTAGTTTACCGCCAAAAAGATAATTGTAAAAGGAAATTTTGTGTTAGAAACTTAGAAATATATAATGAAATAATATAGAGAGTAAAAAAAGAATCTTCATATATTTTTATTGAGCTTGTGAAATCTTGTGATCAAGTACCACGAGAATAGATTTAATACACATTAAGATATTTTGAGTCAAAGATAAGTAGAATTTATTGAAGAAATATATGACAGAACACTAATTAGTATTAGAAAACAGATATGACTCCATAAGACAAGAATAATACTATCTATATGACGCAGGACGAATCTATAGGCGGCGGAAAATCCACGACATAACCCTACATGCTATGCAAAGCCCGACGGATTAATCACAAATTAGATAATAAACATTAGTATCCCACGCAAATAATTCTAAGCAAGGCAAGATAATTTAATAAGCGAACAAGCTTTGGCGTTCCTCCGCGTGAAGGGCCAAAGCAAGAGCGCGCGGCGAATAATTCCTTCCTGCAGTTAGAGATTTTTCCAGGCACAAATAACTAGAATAAAATGAACTTCCAAACAAGCATAAGATTACCACAGAGCAACAATGTTTTAATACCTTTAACCAATACAAAACATATCACAAATCTGAAATAAACTAGGGCTGCAGCGATTTAAAATAAATCTGAAGTTTGGAGGCGAAATGGGGTCTTTCCGGGTGGTGGAAGACTAGATCGGGCAAGGGGAAGGTGGCTCCACGGAAGGGGAGGAGTTGGCTGCGGGTATGGGGGGTTTAGGGGCTGGACCGGAGCCCGGGACTAGATCTGTCCAGATCTGTACAGATCTGGACAGATCTGGATTTGGGTGGTGGACAGGGAATCAGGTGGGGGCTGGGGCTATTGTAGGCGGCTGCTAGAGTGGCTGTCGGCGGGTGCTGGAGGGCTGGCGGCGTGGGGCTGCTGGGAGCAGGGAGGGTGGCGGTAGAATGTTGAGGGGTGGCGGCGGTGGTGGCTGGGTGGCTGTGGGCTTAGGGAGGCTGTTGGGAGGGGGAAACAAAGAGGGGCTGCTGGGAGGGGGAAACACAGAGGCGGCTGCTGGGAGGGGGGGGGGGGGGGGGAACAAAGAGGCGGCGGAGGATCTCCAGGAGGTTCAGGCGGCTAGTTCAGGGGAATTAAAAAGTATAGCAATGAATAGTAGATTTCATTTTTGAATAGTAAATTTGAGTAGGAAAATTATTGGATTTCTGGACAGCCAATAGGTGGCTGTTTGGGGGGATATCGGGGCTGCGGGAGAGAAAACAAGGAGGACGGATACTTACCCAAGGAGTCGTCACCAAGGGGGGCTCCACGGAGTCAGCACCGCGGAGGAGATCACCGGAAATGAGGAAGACAATCTCCAAATTTCAGCAATGAAATTCCTGCAGCCCTAAGACATCTATTTATAAGAAAATAAGATTAGGGCATCTGAAATCGACGGCTATGATTGGCCGGCGGTTCCGATCCCATAACTACATGAAATAAAACTCAAAATACATAATGCTATATATGAAAATGATTCGCAACACGCATTCGGACGCATCCACGGAGTCGGATCGTCGATCCGGGCACGCCATATATGGTAAGTCGCCAAATCAGCCAGAATGGGCCCAAAACTCGTCCTTCACTGCTCCGCATCACTATAATTATTTGGAATAATAATTAAAATATTCAGAGGTAGAAAATTAGGGTTTATGGCTTCATGGTGGATATCGGTTTTTCCCTCAAGGAGAATGAGGCCGAGAAAAGAATACCTAGAAGATAGAAATCATACCTTGGGATGAATGCAAAATGAGAGAGAGGAGTGGTTTCCTTAGGTTATAAGATTTCTCGTTCCTTAAGGCTAGCCACTAGAGATAGGGACTAGAATTCAAGTTCTGGATGAATCCTTTAACCTCAGGTACAAGGTATTTATAAAAATACTTCAAAAGTAAATCTAACAATAAAATACTATGGTTGATAGACGACATCTCTTATCATCTTCACTAAATAAGCTAAGGGATAAGAAAATTTCTCTCTTAATACTTATAACAGTGTATTAACTTTAAATTGCTAATTCTGAAATATCCTAAGAATTTAAAATGACTTCTTAAACAAGAGAACACATAAAATTTTGAAATAACCGGCCTAAATTGGCCAAATTTAAAGTTATTAAGAAGAAAATGACTGTTTATTCATCTTGCCTTCTCTTTTTTATTTTTCCTAAATGTCAAAGCTTTTGAATAAGGTGCTTCACCAATGCTCTGGATGCTGAATGAAGGAAGCATGGTTATGTGCACATAAATCAAAATGGATTCTTGGGTTTGCCCTCTCTGATGTCTTTGCTTTGATTTGAGGGCATGATTCCGCAGCAAACGCGACGGTATAGGGGGCCACTATTTCAGTGGTACTCTGTGAGCAGCCACTTTGTGCATTTATTGTCAAAGGTTAGGTCTTTCTCCTCTGAGAGAAGCCACTTTGTGCATAGTCCCAAAGGTTAGGTCTGTTTCCAATCTTCCCCCGCCCGTACCCCCAATGATTGGGGACTATATGGGTTCTGTTGTTGTTGTTGTTGTTGTTGTCAAAGCTTTTGAATCAGGATGAGAAGGTACTAGCATATTTGATATTGGGGCACTAGCATTAGTATTTGTTTTCTTCTTATTGTTACCCTTTCCATCATGGTCATGACAATTATCCTCAGTGGGTAAAATTACTCTGATGGGCTCTTCAAATGCGGGGGCTTCTTCAATTATGATTCTTCTATTTTATGTTGATGATATCAAACTCAGAGTTGACAATATTGTGGGGATTTCCAAAGAAAAACCTCACTTGGCTATTCAATTTTAGACCAAAGATCTTGGTCCTCTTGGCTACTTTCTGGGAATTGAAGTGGCTTCTGGTGATAATTCCCTCATCCTCTCGTAAAGAAAGTGTTACACTGACCACCTTCAAGATGTGAATTACTTGGGTTGTAGATCCGCTGATTGTAAATGGAAGCTAATTTAA
Source organism: Dactylorhiza incarnata (assembly GCA_033032865.1). NCBI lineage: Eukaryota > Viridiplantae > Streptophyta > Magnoliopsida > Asparagales > Orchidaceae > Dactylorhiza > Dactylorhiza incarnata. The sequence continues at coordinate 943,302 of JAWHQI010000109.1, read as the reverse complement.
AACTCTCTGGTGGTGCTTCTTCCTTAGATCTCTTGCTAGTCCGAAGTATTAATGGAGATTTGTTGGAAAATTGATCTACTTAGCGGTCACTGGATGTGACACCTCATTTGTTATAAGTGTGGTAAGGAGTAAGTCAATTCATGCATACTCTACGAGTTTCCAACCTACATATTGTTGAGCACATTCTGAGATACCTAAATCACTCTTTTGTTCAGGAACTTATTTATCATTCATCATCTATTATGTCTCTTATGTCAATTTTGATGTTGTCTATACGGGTCCGTTGACGGCTGTCGATCTACAAGTGGATACTTTACCTCCTTTGGAGGCAATCTCATCATGCGGAAGAGTAAAAACAGTCAGTTGGTACTCACACTACGACTGAGGCATAATATAAATCCACGGCCCTTGCCTTTTTTAGCTCATTTAGCTAAAAAAAAACTTTTAACGGATCTTGGTGTCTCAATCCCTACTCTTGCAACACTCTTTTGTGATAATCAATTTGTGATCATTATTGAGAATCATGTCTGCGTTGAGCATACGGATAACAACGTAGATTGAGAAATACGACTTCAACATGTTCATGTCGCCTCCGGAGGCTACTGACATCCTCACCAAACTCTCACCATGCTCGTTTTACCTTTTGTTTCTTTCCAAGCTTAACTCATAAACCACATATACTCCAACTTATGGTAGAGTGTAAATATATATAGTTGTAGTTTCTTTGTAATTTCTTATTTAGTCCAACATTGGGTATTGAAAGAACTATGCCTAATCTTGTACATCTCTTATATAACTAGGTCATTGGCCTCCTTCGAATATTAAGCAAGATACAAAAGTTTCTCAAACTTTTATCTCTAACATGTGCGTGATTGAAATTTTGACAAGTTTGATACAATATTGATTTCTACGGTAATTTTCAATTAATTGTGTTATTTTACATGCTTTTAAAAACATGTTCATCAAAATATAATTAGATGGATTTTAAATTATCTCTTGCAAAAAATTTCATCATAATTTCTAGTTTCATAAAGTAAAATTAATTACCTAAAGTAATGGTTTATGAACTACAAATTGCGCGTGCATTGTGACTTTTATGCATCATTGTAGTTTTGCTATGTCTTACAAAGAAAAAAAATCATTGTCTAAGTTTGAATTTAAAGCTACGTTACCATTGTTAACATATAACAAGCATTTGCTGATGAATAAATAGAAGATAAAATAACAAACCTCGTGGAGGAAAACATCCCAGATTCTAAGTGCCAGGGGAAAAGGGAATGAGTACGAATATACAGTTATGAACCACTGACTGGCATACATGCTTGGATTAATCATTTCTTCAGAAAAGTGCTGTCCCAACTTTGGCAAATGCTCCTTAACCAATTGTTCAAATTGAAATAAATATTGCTGTACTAGTGGCAAACCAGCCTGTCACGTAAAAAATGGAATATAAGTACAATGGATAGCAATTTAAATAAGCAAGCCAGTAATAACCTGTTGGCCTAAATAGAAATTTGTTCGAGTGCTATAGCACCCCTTCATTGCTCCCTAAGGAAGCTCTTTTAGATTCGTGCTTCTATCTTCCTTCCTAGTTCAATGGATTGCACTCTCCTTCCCTGGCAACTAATTCTTTCTTTCACTTCCAATCAAAGGTATTGGATTCCTTCTTCCTGTATACCCCTCCTCCCCGTATCACTGGTGTAAATTAGAGCGAGTGAACACCATGCATGGGCAATCATCATCCCCGAGTTGATCATTGGTCGTCTCGAGTTATTGAGCAAAGCGCTAAGCGATCATTCGAGCGTTCGACAGGATTGCTCAATGTTGATCTGTGATCGGGGCACTGGATGTCGAAGTACCTGGCTTCGGCGCTCTCGTGCTGAAGATGAAGCTCCTCCACCAGAGCTAGCCGGGATTCAACCGCGGTCAGGCAGCGATTCAGCTCGAACGCAGCCAAATTCTGAAGCTGCACATCGAGAGAAGCGACTGCCGCGAGCCCTGAACTCGCTAGAAGGAGCATCAGGGGCGACGAAGCGCTCGCTTACCGGCGAGGTAGCACGGCGACAAGACGGTTCTGCAGGGGGTCTGAACCTGAAATAGGTCAGATTTGTTAAACTCTAGGAAATTCACTACTTGAAAAGAATGATCAGGTGCAGGTCGCCTACCGCGATGGTGATCTGGGTCTCCCCACCTCGGCGAGGAGAACGAGGATGAGATCGCGTGTCCTCGCGATCATGACGGTGGCCTCGGGAACCATGTCGATGGCAAGATCCGCTAGTCTCTCCAGCCTCTAGAAGAGGCGGCACCACAAGGTCCTTCCCGCGAGACAAGGACCCACGGGCGGACCCAGCGCTAGACACGCCCGGGCACGTGCCCGGGCGTAATTTTCGCGCGTTTCCGCCTTACGACCAGGAAAACCCTAATGTGTCGGCTTCTTACCGTTCCCATCCCCAAAAAATCTTTCGATAGCTGAAGCCTGAGGTCCCGCTGCTTCTTCTCTCCGCCTTCGTCCATCTACTTCACTTTTCTTCCCGTTGGGAGTCTCCGGCGCTGCGTGCCTGCAGCCTGCGTCTGATCTTCAACCAAGAGACACTCTCCCGACTTCTCGCTTTTCTCCTCGTTGGCGTTGGGAGACTGGGAGTCACTTACGCCACGTCTGCATCTTCGTCATTCTCTGCCTCTCTGGTAAATCCCGCATCTTCTTCGTCATTCCCTGAAAAATGCTTTTTCTTATGTTTTTAATTGGAAAATGGTTGTATAGAGCAAAAAAAATTTTATCCCATGCTTATTGGAAAATGGAAATGGCTGTATTGGAAATCCAATGCTTGTCGTTGTCGTGCTTGTTGCCGTTGGAAATAGTTGTATGCCTGTATTGGAATTTGGAAACATGTTTTTTCTCTGGTAACTCACGAATCCCGTCCGTCTTAAGTTTTTCTTTCGCCTGAATTCTGATTAACCCATGCTTATTTCTAAGTTTTTATTGTCAGATTTTTGGCAAAAAAAATTCTGGGAATTTATTATGTTCATGGATGTCTCCTCCACTTTATTGAGAGAGATTTATATTTGCTCCCTCCCTGGATTTATATAAAAATAACCTTTTTTTTAATCAGTGTCTTTAGTTGCCCCGATTATGTGGTTTTAGAAGGAAGGATTTTGTTTTATGTGGTTATTTTTTTCCCTGGTGTTTGTTATGATTTGCAGATCGTGTTAGTGTTCGATATTCTTCCTTGAATTATTTGGTACCAAAAATCCAGTGGTGGAACTAGAATTTTGTTTTATGTGGTTATTTTTTCCCCTGGTGTATGTTGAAATTTATTATGCCCGGGCGACATCAAAATCCTAGTTCCGCCACTGCAAGGACCTGACTTCTTCCTCTTCTTCTTCTTCTTCTTCCTCTTCCTCTTCTTCTTCCTCTTCTTCTTCTTCCTCGTCTTCTTCTTCTTCTTCTTCTTCTTCTTCATCTTCTTCTTTCCCTTCTTCTTCCTCGTCTTCCTCGTCTTCTTCTTCCTCTTCTTCCTCGTCTTCTTCTTCATCTTCTTTCCTCTTCTTTCCTCTTCTTCTTCTTCTTCTTCATCTTCTTCCTCCTCCTCTTCTTCTTCTTCCTCCTCCTCCTACTTCCCACCAAGAACGATATCGCACGACCTAGAAATTCTGACATTCAAAGACCAAGTTTTTTCTCCTTTGCGATTTCAATTTCAACTGCTGCTCTTTAGTGCCCTCTGTTTCTTGATCCGCACTCGGACAAGTATGATGCCTTCTTCTCCAACTATGGTAAAGCAGTCATTCCACATACCCACATGATAGCTCACGTCATACATGCCCATCTTCCTCAATTTCAACATCGCAATCGACCTCATATTCATAGCTTCATATAACTTGCCAATAAAATTCAAGTCATTAAATGTTACCCTCACGCATTCGCCGGAGCAGTCACTCCTCGTCGGAACCACCGGAGCGCACAATTGGAAACCGCCGTGATTATTTTGTAATTAATTTGTATTAATTAAATGATTAATATCGATTAATTAATATTAATTAGATTAATTAAATCAATTTGTATTTTCCTTTTGTAGTTGCCCTCCCTCATCTATATAAGGGGGAGGGGTTTGAGTGGAAGGGATCTTGAATGTTCTAGGTTTTATGGCTCTCTTTTGGAGAGAAGGTCCTTGGAGGACCCAGACTCCTTGAGCTTGAACGGAGTTTGCTCCGGATTGTATCTCGTGTTTGTTTCAATTAATGCAACTTGTCTCGCGTCGTAACATTAAATAAAAACACAAGTTTTGCAGTTTTCTCAATCTCTCCATTGTTGATCGACTGGACGCTCACCACTGACACTCAAAAGTATTGTATCCATAGCACAGGAGACCTACCCATCTTCTTCTTCCTTGGGCAGCTGCTTCAATTTATCTTTTCTTTTTTTAACATAACATAGCTGAGAAAAGTTCATGGACAGGTGAGTTAGCCCCTTTCTTATTCCTTGAGTTGCTGCTTCAATTGATTTTCCCTCATTTTTATTTCTTTATTTTATTAACAGAGCTTAGCAGAGAAAAAAACTCCTCATATTTGATCTACTTTGTCTTCTAAGTTATTTGATTTACTTTGTAAAATAATATAGTTAGTCATTCTTATTTTAGGTTGTATTTCACTTAGTACATATATGATGGTGTGTTCTCTTCCCCTCATCTTATTCCCTCTAGGCTCTAGCTGCCTCTGATATGAAAATATATATGATTATTGATTCTTATCTTCTTATCCTCTGAAAGTTGTACGATTTTAATTAATAGAAAATGAAAGAATGTTGTGATATTTTGTGAGAAATAAATTTGGTCACAAAATATACCAGTAAATAGTGGCAAAACAAATAATTTTAGTTGCAGAATTAGGGCGCGGGCGTGTGCGCGTGGGCGTGTGTGGGGAGGGGGACACTTTAACATTTGCATAGTTAATATAGAAATGCAAGAAACATTATCTTGCAGAAGCCCCCTGCATCTTCTTCCTCTGATCGAGAACCTCACAGTACCTCATCTAGTCCGCAGCATAACGAGGAGGCTTCCTGGGTCAATGCAAACGACTTCCCACTCAATTTCCAATATTCTTCCTTGAAACACAAGGTTAATTTTCAACGTAGGATAGGTACACAGGTCTAACCTACAGTGCAAGCACGAAGTCTTCAGGCGCGGCATCTTCAATCCTTTGCGTTCATTCTAGAAAATCTGAACCAGGAGTGTCTTAGAGGAGCTAGTACCCTTGAGGTCTTTCGCTTTCTTATAAGGGGTATGTTATGGGCCGGGCTCCGGGGCTCTAGGACTCTGGGCCACCAAGTGTTACTCCCGCTCCCGCCCCCGAAGTCTAGTCCCTCCCATAACAGGGCCGCGGCCCACACACCCCAACCCGTCTCCTCAACCAGTTTAATTGAGGCGGGTTGTTGAGGCTGGGATTCGATCCCCAGACCTCCTTGATAAGGAGCCTTCAACACGGCTCTCATCACCAACTGAGCACGAATCCCAGCCTCAACAACCCGCCTCAATTAAACTGGTTGAGGAGACGGGTTGGGGTGTGTGGGCCGCGACCCTGTTATGGGAGGGACTAGACTTCGGGGGCGGGAGCGGGAGTAACACTTGGTGGCCCAGAGTCCCAGAGCCCCGGAGCCCGGCCCATAACATAAAAGTGCACTTTTATGTTAGGGGTAAGGCTCTCCCGTACCGGTGGGCAATACCAGCTGCTCAAATACCGCACCACGCGAAGCAGTCCACGACAATGATCCATAGTGGCCCCCAATCCGGAGCCCCTAACAGGGCCGCGGCCCCCACACCCCAACCCGTCTCCAGGACCAGTTTAATCACTGGCGGGTTGTTGAGGTCGGGGCTTGAACCCCCGACCTCCTTGATAAGGAGCCTTCAACACGGCTCTCATCACCAACTGAGCTACAGGAAAATACCTTGAAAGATTATTGCCTGCCTCCAAAAGAGGTGGAGTGGGGTATTTAAGAGACCCCACTCCACTAGGGGGCCGGCCGGCCCCCCATAGGGCTGAACCAAGTGCGGTTCAGCCCTTCTCTTTTTAATTGATTAGTTGCGGGCTGAACCGGATGGTTCAGCCCGGTCTTTTCCCGGTGCATCTTTCGGCCGTCTGGCGTACTTGTAACCACGGAATCGGAGATCCTCCGGGGGCATAACATTCCCCTCCCCATCAAGAAGCAGCTTGTCCTCAAGCTGGAAGTCTGGAAAGTGCTCGCGGAACTCCAAGAAGTCAACCCAAGAATTATGAGCCTCTGATAGGTCCTTCCATTTAATCAGCACCTCGGGGCGGTATTCCGTGCCTCGTTTCTTCCATCTGGACAGCAGGATGTCCTCCGGACTAGGCCTCAACTCGCCGGTAGTCGTTGCCGCAGGTAGAAAAGGAGTAACAGTAACTGTGGCCCCCAACTTCTTCTTCAGAAGAGAGACATGAAATGTAGGATGGATGCGAGACCCCTCCGGCAGAGCCAGGGTATAAGCAACCGGTCCCACCCTGTGAGTAATGGGAAAGGGACCATAATACCGTGGAGCTAGCTTCTGGTTGGCCCGCCGGGCAACGGAGAGCTGTCTGTACGGCTGAAGACGAAGAAAAACCTCATCCCCGACTTGGAACTCCCGCTCAGTCCGATGCTTGTCAACTTGCACCTTCATTCGGGTCTGGGCGGAGAGAAGATTATCTCGCAGGATAGCTAATGTCTGATCTCGATCGCGCAAAGCCCGGTCCACCGCCGGAAGAGCTGTACTGCCTGGCTCATAAGAGCGTAAGGATGGTGGCGACCGCCCATAAACAATCTCAAAAGGAGTAATGCGGCTAGCTGTGTGGAACGAAGTATTATAGCAATACTCCGCCCAATGGAGCCAACGAGTCCAAGAGCGTGGCTCATCAGTGACAAAACAACGGAGGTAAGTCTCTACCCCTCTGTTCAAGACCTCCGTCTGCCCATCGGTCTGTGGGTGATTCGCCGTACTCATGCGAAGCCGAGTGCCCTGTAATCGGAAAAGCTCCTGCCAAAAGTTGCTGATGAAGACGGGATCGCGGTCGGAGATAATCGAACGAGGAACACCATGTAAGCGAACCACCTCCCGGGCGAAGAGCTCAGCAACCGTCTCGGCGGAGTACGGATGACTGAGAGCTAAGAAATGCCCATACTTGGAGAGCTTGTCCACAACCACCAAAATCACCGATTTGCCCTGCGATCGTGGCAAGCCCTCAATGAAATCCATAGAAACTGTCTCCCACACATGCTGCGGGATCTCCAACGGGGTAAGCAGCCCTGCTGGCGATGTGGTCTCGTACTTCTGACGCTGGCAGGTCTCGCACTGCTGCACGAACCTCTGGGCGTCCTTGCGAAGCCCCCTCCAATAGACATTGGCCCGAAGGCGCTGTAAGGTGCGAAGCACGCCGGCATGTCCTCCGGTTGGAGATGAATGGAACTCCTGTAGCATGACTTCCTTCCAAGCGGACGTAGCCGGGATCACCACCCTTCCCTGATAGTATAAGTGTCCTCCCACCAGTTGGTAGTCGGGTGGCGACGGTTGGCCTTGCCGTAAAGCCTCCAAAATCGGGCCAAACTCCGGATCCGCTGCTATATCGGCCTGTATGTCATCCAGAGACTCAATCAGCGGCCCAGAGATCTGAAGGACCGTGCTCTCTGGTAGCCGGGATAAAGCATCAGCAACAACGTTTTCCTTCCCCTGTTTGTACACAATCTCATAGTCATATCCCAGCAGCCTAGTCAGCCACTTCTGTTGTAGCGGGGAAGCCAACCGTTGTTCCAAGAAATGCTTCAAGCTCTGATGATCCGTGCGAACCTTGAAATGATGGCCCAGCAAATAAGGTCGCCACAGAGTCACCGCATGAAGGATCGCCAGCATTTCCTTCTCGTAGGTGGAAAGGCCCAAAGTCCGAGGGGCCAAGGTCTTGCTACAGTAAGCCAGAGGCCTCCCCTCCTGCATCAGCACTGCTCCAATCCCAACCCCCGAAGCGTCTGTCTCCAAAACAAACTCCTTGCTGAAATCGGGCAAAGCTAACACCGGTGTAGTCGTCATGGCCGCCTTGAGAGCGGAGAAAGCCTGCTCCGCCTCCTCATGCCAGGTGAAGGACTCCTTATGCAGGAGCTGGGTAAGGGGTCGGGCCAGTTTCCCATAGTCCCTTACAAACCGCCGATAATACCCCGTGAGGCCCAGGAAGCCTCTAAGTGCCCGCACCGTAGTAGGCCGTGGCCAGGTAACCATGCTCTCTATCTTCCGGGGGTCAGCGTGCACCCCCTGCACCGAAACTAGGTGACCCAAGTACTCCACCTCCGGTTGTCCAAACGAACACTTCGACTGCTTGGCATAGAACTGATGCCGTCGAAGAATGGATAGAACCTCTGCCACATGCTCCAGATGCTCCGCCCAACTGCGGCTGTAGATCAGAATATCATCGAAAAATACGAGAACCGACTGTCGAAGGAGTGGCCGGAAGGTCTCGTTCATAACCGCCTGGAAGGTAGATGGGGCGTTGGAGAGGCCGAAAGGCATCACCAAGAACTCGTAGTGCCCATCGTGCGTGCGAAACGTCGTCTTGTGGATATCCTCGGACTTCATCCGTATCTGGTGGTAACCCGACCGTAAATCCAGCTTGGTGAAAAGACATGCTCCATGAAGTTCATCCAGAAGCTCCTCTATCATTGGAATAGGAAACTTATCCTTGATTGTGGACTCGTTCAGATTGCGATAGTCCACGCAGAACCGCCATGAACCGTCCTTCTTCTTCACCAGTATAATAGGTGAGGAGAAGGCACTGGTACTCGCCCGTATAATGCTCGCTGCTAGCATCTCTTTCACACTTCGTTCGATCTCTGCCTTCTGAATATACGGATACCGATAAGGCCTGACATTCGGGGGTGTCGCCCCCTCCTTCAACTGGATACCATGTTCCCTGGACGTGGCCGGTGGTAGGCCACGAGGCTCCTGGAACACATCCTCGTACTGGGCCAGTAGCGCCCGAATCTCCTGCGGAATGGGCGGGGGGTCTGTCTCTGATGTCTCCACCCCCACCAGCATAGCTATGGGTGAACCCTGAACCTCCAGTCGCTGCAAGCTCCTCAGAGATATCTCCTTCAGGGGCGAAGAACGAATCCCCCGTAGGCAATACTCCTTCCCCAACTGTGAAAACTCCATGGTAAGATGCACCCAATCCGTAGTCACCCGCTGCAGCTGCCGAAGCCACTGAACCCCCAGTACCATGTCGGAGCCCCTGATCGGCAGTAAATACAAGTCTGTGTGGCACACGTAGCTCTGCATCCTGATCTCCACCCCTTTCATGACCCCCTCGCACCTCAGTTTGCTGCCATCCGCGACCATGACCTGGAAAGCTGCATCAGTGTCGATCGCCTGTCCCACCTTCGAAGCAACCGACGGGTTGATAAAATTGTGGGTACTCCCACTATCTATCAGTATGGTGACCCGTTCCTTGCCGACCAATCCTGTGAACCTGAGGGTCACTGGGGCGGATCCCCCCTCCATGGCCTGTAAAGAGACCCCAAACTCCGTCAGATCGAGTGCCTCAAGGTCGACACCCTCTAGCGGTTCCTCCTCCTCTTCTTCCCTCAGCATGAAGACCTGAATCTTCTGACAAGTGTGACCTCGTGTGTACTTCTCATCACAATTGAAGCACAGACCCTTCTCCCTTCGCGCCTGCATCTCTGGCCAGGTCAATTTCGTAACTGTGGGCCGAATGGTGGTAGGTGGCTCCCTCCGTCCCGCTGTAGGAGCCGCGGGTGGCTTGACCGCTGTCCGGGTCCTCTGCCTGTTGTAACGCTCCTCCTGTATCCGAGCGATGCTTATAGCATGGCTCAAGCTGCGTGGCAAATACGCGTGGACCTCGTCGCGCAAGTGGTCCTTCAATCCCGATATGAAACAACTGAGCATCGTCTGCTCTCCCCAAGTGACCCGGTTGGCCAGCCTCTCGAACTCTGTCCGATACTCTGCCACGGTCCCCCTCTGTCGCAGCTTCTGTAACGTGGCCTCTACGTCCTCATACTCCAAAGGCCCAAACCGAGAAGAGAAGGCCTCAACGAACTGTGCCCAAGGGGCGTATGTCCTGCCCCTCAAGAACCACTTCGTCCACTGGTATGCGTCGTCCTCCAGGTGGAACGCCGCCAGTTGCACCCACTGCGCCTCAGGGATCTCTTGATAATTAAAGAACAACTCCGCCTTCTGGATCCACTCCAGCGCATCTCTTCCCCTAAATTTGGGAAAATTCATCCTGGTCAGCTTCGGCTGCATGTAGGGACGTTGATGCGCTCCACCAAATCCACCCCCATCCTGCCCCTGAAGCTCCGGACCTCCCTGCTGCACCCCCTGATTCCACATCGGGGGTCTCACCTGTCCACCCTGATTCCCCATCTGCGGTCTCACCGGCCCCGTCTGGCTGTTTCCGTACCCCAGATTTGGATGTGCTGCTTGTTGTGGATGAACAACTCCCGCCGTCCCCCCGAGAGGGATCGCATTCGCTCCGGTGGGCCGAAACAGCCCGAAACCCTGGTGTTGTGGTCTCCACGGCTGTCCTGGAAGTTGACCGGCCCCCCATTGGGCTCCCCCTCCATGTCCGGCACCTCCTCCGTTCCGCTGCAGCCAGGCCACTCCCTGCGAGTGAGGGATAGTCCCCCAATTCGCTGCCGCTCCACCTGCTGGTCGCAGCAGCCCGGAACTGCCCTGTATAGGGATTTCCGGGCTCCATCCCCCTGTAGCAGCACCGCCGGCCAGCCCAGGAGGTACCCCGCCTCCTCCCGGGGTCGGGTGGGGATTTCCGACCCATCCTGGGCCGGGATAGGGGCCGACGGCCCCTGCTGGGAGGCCCCAGGCTTCCGCCGCCCGGCTAGGGCCGGCTGTGAAGCCGTGCGGCCCTAGCTGGGTGTCCGGACCCCAGCCGCTGGTCCCCCAAGCCTCCGGATGACTGCGCAGTGGCCGGCCCCCTTGGGTTAGGGTTCCGGCGGTCATTTCGTCTCCCGGTTCGTCTCCTCCGGCATTTTCTCCTCCGAAACCTCCTCCATGAGGGATATTTGACGCGTCAATGTCGGAGCCGTCACCGGACGTCCCTTTTCCTTTCAGATTTTGCAAAAGGAGGGATTTTAACTCCTCCATCTTCGAATCGAAGCGCTCTTCCATAATTTTTTGAGAGTTCTTCAAGTTTTCTTCGAACGTCGCCACCGAATCCGCCAAAACGACGTAATTTTCCTCAATCGCTGCCAAACGTGTCATCTCCGCCTCCGTGCGTGTCACCATAGTCGCAGGAAGGAGGCTCTGATACCAAATGTTATGCTACCGCTAGGTTTTCTATGAAGAAAAAGAAGAACAATTGAAAAGACGGCTAGGGTTTGCAAGAAGGAAAGGAAAATACCTTGAAAGATTATTGTCTGCCTCCAAAAGAGGTGGAGTGGGGTATTTAAGAGACCCCACTCCACTAGGGGGCCGGCCGGCCCCCCATAGGGCTGAACCAAGTGCGGTTCAGCCCTTCTCTTTTTAATTGATTAGTTGCGGGCTGAACCGGATGGTTCAGCCCAGTCTTTTCCCGGTGCATCTTTCGGCCGTCTGGCGTACTTGTAACCACGGAATCGGAGATCCTCCGGGGGCATAACAGGGTATGTGTGTTTAAGGGCATCTTGGAAGCTCTGGAACTTATTTTGAATACACTCTTGCCTAGGAAGAAGGTGAAGCATCCGATAATATCATGTGATGTATCATCATGCTCATATATATGCCCATCAAAAAATAATGTTTTTAAAGTTCTAAGAAACTAGTCAAATATTTGACCACATAAAGGAGAAATGTTGGAAATTTGAACTCTTCTCTAAAAAAATAAATGGGAAAAAAATGTTGGAGTAGACATTACTAGGTTGAATCCACTTGATAAGGACCCTTCTCCATCTATAATGGCAATGTTGAAGGATATACAATCAATGTAACCCTCTAATAAGGACATAAGAGAGTTGTTCACCATACAAATATCAGTGAAACAGGAGTGAGTTGATTCCCTCATTGACATCATGTACTAAAAGAACATCATCTCTGCCATCTAGTGTAAAATTTAGGTCGGACACCAGATCTCATCCTAATCCTTATCCTTTAGGTTAGCTCCAGACGAGATCAAGGATAAAGATTAATCATTTTTGCCTCTTAATGTTCGTCATCATAAAAGACTATGGACGAGATATCCTAAGATATGGTTCCATTAGATGTTTACCAAGTTATTTTCGGTAGCTATTATCTTCATGACTTGTGAGTTGTACTACACCAACAAGGATAATGATTAATCATGTTTGCCTCCTAATGTTCATCATCATAAAAGGCTCTGGATGAGATAACCTAAGATATGGTTCCATTAGATGTCTACCAAGATATTTTTGGTAGTTCATGACTTGTAAGTTGCACTACACCAACAATCATTTAGAGCTAGCTGGGGGGGGGGGGGGGGGGGGGGGGGGGGGGGGGGGGGCGATTTTCTTGTTGAAGAAGGGATATTGTGTATGTTGGAACCAAGAAACTGGTTCTCCAAGTTCGGACCAAAAGGGTAACCCGAGGTTACTGATCCTACAGTCTAACATCACGAACCCGATGGCAAGAGAGATGATTTACGAGAGTTGAAGGCTGGGTTGTCTATAAACAAGATGATGCGGAGCAGTGAAGGACGAGTTTTGGGCCCATTCTGGCTGATTTGGCGACTTACCATATATGGCGTGCCCGGATCGACGATCCGACTCCGTGGATGCGTCCGAATGCGTGTTGCGAATCATTTTCATATATAGCATTATGTATTTTGAGTTTTATTTCATGTAGTTATGGGATCGGAACCGCCGGTCAATCATAGCCGTCGATTTCAGATGCCCTAATCTTATTTTCTTATAAATAGATGTCTTAGGGCTGCAGGAATTTCATTGCTGAAATTTGGAGTGCTTCTTCCTCATTTCCGGTGATCCTCGCCGCGGTGCCGACTCCGTGGAACCCCTTGGTGACGACTCCTCGGGTAAGATCCTTGTATCCTTGCACTTTCCCCGTTTCCACCCCACCCAACCTGCTGTCCAGCCATCCATCGCCCACCTCCAGCCCTCCCAACAGCTGCTGCCCACGTCCAGCCAGCCCCAAACAGCTGCGGTTCTCCACCCCAACTCCAACCACTACTGCCAAGAAATTCATACCTATTTAAAGCTACTGTGGAGAAATGAAATTTACTATTCATCAATAAAGTTTTCCCCCTCCTTCTAGCCACCGCCGGCCATCCAAATCTCCCCAAACCTGCCGCCAACCCCCCTATCCTGCAGCCTCCAGACGCTGCCAGCCCGCTGTCTGCAGCAGCCCTCTCCAAACCCGCAGCCCATCAGCAACCCCTCCCTGCCGCCTACCTCACAGCAACAGCCCCACCTTCAGCCCTAGCCTCGCCTCCTCTCTATCCACTGCAGGACCGTAATCTGTCCAGATCTGGACCGCCTGTACAGATCCAGTCCGGCGCCGCCCTAATCAGCCCCTCACCCTCCATATCCGCAGCCAACAACCCCTCCATTCCGTGGAACCACTTCCCTTGCCCGATCTAGTCTCTCACCCTCCGGAAAACCCTACCGCGCCTCCAAAATCTCAGATCTACGTAAAATTACTGCAGCCCTAATTTTATTCCAGATTTGTGATATGCTTTGTATTGGTTAAAGGTTGTAAAACATTGTTATCGTTTGGAATATTACATGCTTGCTTGAATGTTCATTTTTATAGTTATTTGTGCCTAGATTAATCTCTAACTGCAGGAAGGAATTATTCGTCGCGCGCTCTATCTTTGGCCCTCCACGCGGAGGGAAACCAAAGCTTGTTCGCTTATTAAATTATCTTGTCTTGCTTAGAATTATTTGTGTGGGATGTTAATGTTTATTATCCAATTTGTGATTAATCCGTCGGGCTTTGCATAGCATGTAGGGTTAGGTTACGGTTTATCCGCCGCCTATAGATTCGTCCTGCGTCAATTGGTATCAGAGCCTAGGTTACGCGCACTTTTCGATACGCAGTCGTAGAGTCAATAACTGAATTGGGTAGGGGTGTTAATCAACCCATGACATGCCAAAGGTGGTGGTGTGGGTGAAGGACACAACGCTACAGACTCAATAGGCCGCTCAGGTTCGCCCTCAGTCGGGGTCACAAAAGACGGGTCAGAAACTAGAGATAAGTCACTAACTGGGCTAAGCACCTCACTGGGGTGAGAGCAATCTGCATCAGGTATTACTTCAGTCATGTCTGATGGAACAATGATAGGCAAAGTGGTGTCCTCGGTGTGGGAGGGGCTCGTACTGCGGAGGTCAATGTGAGAATCCCATCGACCAGCTCTTACGGATCTCAAAGACTGTTCATAACGAAGGGCAAGCTGATACGTCTGCTCGAGGGACTTCGAGCTATGAAAAACCACCTCAGTACGAATGTCTGGTCGAAGGCCAGACCGAAATCTGCAAGAGGTCATGGCTGGGTCCTCTCGGATATCGCTCCTCACAACTAACTCATCAAAGCGATCCCTATACTCAGCGACGGACATGGATCCTTGCTGAAGGGAAAATAATTGGTCGAGCAAGCGACTCCGATACGACGAAGGCAGATACCTCTGACACAATGTACGCTTCATGTCCACCCAACTAGTGACGCGGTGTAGACGGTCTCTCTCGCGTGTCCTCTCAACGCTAGCCCAATATGCCCTCGCCTGATCTAAAAGTCTAAGTTTCGCAAACTTGACGCGACGCTCACCGAATATCTCAAAATGGTCAAGATAATACTCCATATCCACGAGCCAATAACTGAAAGACTCGGGACTCGATGAGCCGTCAAAGGAAGGGGCAGCAGTGCGAAACTGACTCTCAAGATCTCTCTCGGAACGACGATCCTCATAATAATCATTCCTAAGGTAACCGAGTCGTGACGAAGGATCAACACGATCCGCTCGCGTGTACGGATAAGAACGACGACAACCATCATACTGAACGTCTCTAGTGTAGTGGTCTCGTGTCGGTGGGTCAACACGATCTCTAAAAGTGGTGTGCTGCGATCGAGAATAATCGTCGTAGTAACGTGAAGATCTCCCTGACGGGGCTCTGTGAGAGCGGGTGCTAGTGGACTCGAGACCTCTAAGGTGAAGGGAGGCATAATTTTGACACCTAGACATAATAAAAAAATATCCTATAGACTCTACGACTGCGTATCGAAAAGTGCGCGTAACCTAGGCTCTGATACCAATTGACGCAGGACGAATCTATAGGCGGCGAGATAATCGGCGACCTAACCCTACATGCTATGCAAAGCCCGACGGCGAATTCAAATGAAGCAATAAATAATTAAATCACACTTGGATAATTTTAGCAAACGCAAAATAGTTCTTTAAGCAAGCGGGCTTAGGCTTTCCTCCGCGTGGAGGGCCAAAGCAACAACGCGCGGCGAATAGTTCCTTCCTGCAGTTAGAGATTAATCTAGGCACAAAATAACTATAATAAAATGAGCATCCAAGCAAACACGTAATATTTCAAACAATAACAATGTTTACAACCCAATTCCAATCCACAGCACAACACAAATAAATTAGGACTGCTGTAGTTTTAGGAAAAACTGAAGTTTTGGAGAAGATTAAAGGTTTCCGGGTGGTGGCGGACTAGATCGGGTAAGGGGGGAGGTGGATCCACGGAAGAGGAGTGATTGGCTGCGGATTTGGGGCGTTTAAGGGCTGGTTCGAGGTCCGGGACTGGATCTGGACAAATCTGTCCAGATCTGGACAGATTTTGGTCGGCGGAAGCGGGGAGAAGAGGGCTGGGACAGGGGCGGCTGAGGGTGGCTGTTGGGAGGCTGTTGGCGGGTGAAATGGGCTGGCGGCGTGGAGCTACAGGGAGCAAAGGGGGGGGGGGGGGGGGTGGCTGCAGTGGACTAAAAAGGAGGCGGCTGGAGTTTGGGAGAAGGGCTGGCGGAAGGAGGCTAACGGGTGGCTGGCGGTGGTGGTTTGGAAAAGGGCTGGGAAACTATATAGATGAATAGGGAATTTAATTTTTGAATAGTAATCGTGGCTGGGTTTGAACTGGAAGGGGGACTGCTGGGATTCCAGCAGGGAGGGTGCGGCTGCTAGGGAGGGTATAGAAAGGGGGAATAAAGGAAATAAGATACTTACCCAAGGAGTCGTCACCAAGGGGGCTCCACGGAGTCGGCACCGCGGAGGAGATCACCGGAAATGAAGAAGAAGACTCTCCAAATTTCAGCAATGAAATTCCTGCAGCCCTAAGACATCTATTTATAAGAAAATAAGATTAGGGCATCTGAAATCGACGGCTACGATTGACCGGCGGTTCCGATCCCATAACTACATGAAATAAAACTCAAAATACATAATGCTATATATGAAAATGATTCGCAACACGCATTCGGACGCATCCACGGAGTCGGATCGTCGATCCGGGCACGCCATATATGGTAAGTCGCCAAATCAGCCAGAATGGGCCCAAAACTCGTCCTTCACTGCTCCGCATCACAAGACCCACGAGCTGCAGCAAGGAGGTCCCGCGAGACACCCAAAAGTATATAAAATTTTTACCTCCTAAAACCATTGCGCTAGGCACAAGGAAAGCACGATCTCGGCAAAGAGGAATCTTGTGTAACTCTCCGATCTACTTGTCTGCAGAACAGTGACTCCAACCCCTCTCCATGGATCTGATTGGCCGCATCCGCTAATTCCAATGGCGGGTTGTTGGGGCTGGGGCTTGAACTCCAGACCTCCTAGATAAAGGAGCTCTAAACTGGTCCCTCATCTAGGAGGTTTGGGGCTCAATTGGTGATGAGGACCAGTTTAGAGCTCCCTTATCCAGGAGGTCTGGGGTTCAAGCCCCAGCCTCAACAACTCGCCATTGGAATTAGCGGTTGCGGTGCTTTTTATGTAACACCCAGGTCTACTGTGGGTGCGCTACAAGTCTGCAGACTAGTGACCCCAACCCATCTCCACAGATCTGATTGGCCGCAGCCGCTAATTCCAATGGCGGGTTGTTGAGGCTGGGGCTTGAACCCCAGACCTCCTGGATAAGGGAGCTCTAAACTGGTCCTCATCACTAACTGACAACTCAATTGGTGACGAGGACCAATTTAGAGATCCCTTATCTAGGAGGTTTGGGGTTCAAGCTCCAGCCTCAACAACCCATCATTGGAATTAGCGGTAATCAGATCCGTGGAGATGGGTTGGGGTCACTGGTCTGCAGACCTGTAGCGCACCCACAGTAGATCGGGGAGTTACACCTTGGGGGGGCATGACTTTCCTATGTGCCTTGGGGTCCTATTTATAGGCAATCAAGACGGGGATTTTGTGGTATGTGATTATCCATTCCCGCAAAATACTGGATTCGTCAAGCAATAGGACTTTGGGCGAGATGATTAAGGTCGCCTGAACAGACCTCGTGAACCTGCCCCTAGCGGTGCGAGCTCATTGGCGAGCTCTGAGGGGTCTCACCTAAGGACCTTGGCTGAGCGATCTCAAGAGGATCTCGCCAGCGAGATGGCCGATCTGCATTGTTAGGCCTTGGCTATCCTCTACGTATCTTTGGTGATGTTATTCTTCTTGGTCAACGGTCAACATCTGTTATCGTGGGCTTATAATTGGATTTGGCCTTCCCTCGGCGAATACGGGTTGCACAGTGTTCTTATGGCTAACATAGTAACAAAAGGGAGGGCCAGTGAGATCATCAAAGGTGGCTATAAGTTTTAGTACTGCTTGTCTGTTCAACTGAATAAGAATCATCAAAATATCTATGTTTATCTTGATTCCCGCTGACAAAGATCCTCAAGGCTAAAAAAATGTATCTAAAGAAGGTCAGTTTCCAAGAATGGCAGGACATACAAGCCAGATGTCAATAAGCATGTCCATAATAAGAAAGGTGTGAGAGAAGTACCAATGGAGAACCTTATACTGAGGAAGAAGATCGCATGTGCCAGACAGGCAAAATAAGATAAATTCCTTAAGCAGGAAGGTAAATATCCTAGTGCAGTCAACAGGTACACCAAAGTAAGGGGAGGCAATATTCCCTCATTTGAAGCCGTGATTTCACAAGAGTGAAGTCCTCCAAAAAGAGGGACTCATGATCCAAGATTAAGGCTTCGTTTGGCGCGGCTTACTTGCTCCGGTGAGTTTGGACAAAAACGCAATTATCATAGAATGTATGTTTGGCATGACAAAGGTTATGACCGCTACCAAGAAAATAAACTAGTTTTGAGCATAAAATGCATGGAATTTTTTAGGTAAGGTCGGGCGTTCACGAGCGACGGTTCATGACCACCGCATTCACGATCGCCACCACCGCGCCAAACGAAGCTTAAATCATGGTTGTTTAACGAAATTATCTGAAGATAGATGTTGTCAATAATGTCAATTCCTAGTGTTAGAGAAGAGATGTAAAAAGCCCATTTAGGGGCCCATTAATGGGCCCATGTATTCTTTCCTCTTTAGTCCCACATTGTGTATAGGAATATTTCTCTCTTCCTCTCTCCTATATATATGTACTCATCCTTTGTATTTAGTGTGAAATATATATTTAAGATTTAGCTTTTTACTACATGATATCAGAGCCATTGGTCCAAATTTTCCGGTCTTCTTTTTCTGACCGCCCACCCTCCCTTTCCTATCGATCTGGCGGTCTCATTTTCTGAGACCGCTCCTCCTGCCACTGCTTCCCGCATTGCTCCCAGCCTCCCACGCTTTCCTCTCTACTTGGCTTTTTATAGCTTTCTCCCTCTGACGCGTGGGTCCCGCTGTCTTTTCTCTAGTCCAGCGAGCTCGCCAGACCGGTCTCCTCTCCAGCGGTCTCTCTCAGACCGCCCGAGCTCTCCGCAAATTCCCTACCCGTGGCTTCCACCTGAGCTCCAGCGGCCCTCTGCCGGTCTCCTCTCGCGATCTCCTTCAGCCGGTCTTATCTCTCGGCCGAGCTTCTTCTGCGAGCTTCCTCCGCGAGCGCTCCCATACTCACAACGCTCGCCGCCAGCGAGCTCATCTTCTGCGAGCTCATCAGCTCCTCGAGCGAGCTCATCTCAGACCGCAGCGATCTCGCAGTCCGCAGTCCAGTGGGTCCCTCCACCGCTCTGTTCTCCTCAGTCCGCAGCGACCTCGCGATCACTCCCGCAGCGACCTCGCAGCGATCTCTCCCTCCACCTCAGTCAGCAGCGACCTCGCAACGCTCTCTCCCGCAGCGATCACTCCCGCAGCAATCAAGCCCGCAGCGCTCTCGCAGTCGACCTCCCTGTTCGCAGTCGACCTCCAAGATCGCCCGTCTCCTTCTCGCAGCTCGCCAGCCCGCCTTCTGCGGTCTATCCATCCAGCAAGCTCCCTCTGCCGGTCTCGCGAGCTCTCCGGCAACCTTCCCTAAGTCGCAGCTCGCCCGACCCCTACCTTCCGGCCTCTTGATTCCTGCGGCTTCTCTTCCAGCTCGCTGCGGGCTTCTCTCCCTGCCGAGCTCCCTGCCGAGCTCGCCCGACCGCTTCCTGCCGGTCTCCTCAGCAGCCCATCCGCCAGTCCCTAATCAGCAGCTCGCCCGGCCTCTTTCTGTCGGCCTCGCAGAGATCGCCGCTCCAGCCCTAAAACTCCAGACCGCTGCTCCAGACCGCTGCTCTTGCGATCTCCCCAGGTCGCCACCCCTCTGCTCTGCTGGTTACTCTCTGGTGCTTGTTTCTCCATGGCTCTGTCTCCTTCCCGGTCCCCAGGCTCGGTTGTGTCTATTTCTGGTGGTGGCCTCTCCTGCCTCCTTCATAGCTCTCCGTGGATTCTGGATTCCGGGGCCAGCCACCACATTACTTCGCAAGCACCTTCACAATACTTGGCCTCCGAACATCCTCCGTTCATTACTGTGGCAAATGGTGCCTCTACTCCTGTTGCTGGCTCTGCCGATCTCACTTTGTCACCCTCACTTACTCTTCGTTCGGTTCTTCATGTTCCGGGCTCCTCCTTCAATCTCTTATCTATTAACCGTCTCACCCAAGATTTGGATTGTTGTGTCTCATTCACCTCTACTTCATGTATTGTGCAGGATCGACAGACGCGGCGCATCATCTGCAAAGGGCATCTCTCGCACGGACTCTATCTCCTCGATACCTCTCCCACCGTTCTTCTCTCCTCTATCAGCACTATTGAGTGGCACCGCCGTCTTGGTCACGCTCCTCTACAGATACTCCGCAAAGCTCTTCCCGACGTCTCTCTCCATGAGTTTACTTGTGAATCGTGTATCTATGCCAAACATCATCGTTCTACGTTCACCCCCCATCCCACTCGAAGTGCTGCTCCTCTTGATTTGGTTCACTCTGATATTTGGGGTCCCTACAAAATCGCCAGTGTTTTTGGCTATCGTTACTTTGTTACCTTCGTTGATGACTACTCCCGGGTGACATGGTTGTACCTCCTTCGTGACCGCTCTGAATTGCCTGGTGTTCTTCGGAACTTCATCATCGAAACTCGCACCCAATTTTCTACTACTCTTAAAACTCTCCGTACCGACAATGCCCGTGAATATACTAGTCATACAGTCACTCACCTCTGTGCTGAGTTTGGGATAATTCATCAAACCTCTTGTCCATATACCCCCCAACAGAATGGCGTTGCTGAACGCAAGAATCGTCACCTACTTGAGGTCACCCGCTCTCTCATGCTCCAAATGAACGTCCCCAAACAATATTGGAATTTCGCGGTCTCTACCGCCTGCACCCTCATCAACCGCATGCTTCTTCTCGTCTCAACTTTGCATCCCCCTTCAGTCTCCTTTTTCCTTCTACGACTCCGTTCTCCATTGCTCCTCGCGTGTTTGGCTGCGTTTGCTACGCTCAACGCCTTGGTCCGTCCTCTGACAAACTTGCTCCACGTGCCACCAAATATATGTTTGTTGGTTACTCCCGGACTCAGAAGGGCTATCTCTGCTTCTCTCCCCAGGATCGCAAGCTTCTTACGACTGCTGATGTTACCTTCCTAGAAGATCAACCCTATTTTTCCCAACCAGCGGACTGTCCTCTTCCGCTGCCTCCTCTTCCGCGGCCTGTTATTCCGGTTACTTCACCCCTTCCTCCGCTCTCTCCAACGCCCATTTCCTCCCCGCCCGTCTCCTCCTTACCAGTCTCTCCCATCCCTCTTCTGCCTCCCTCCCAGAAACCACCTATCACTCGTGTGTACACTCGTCGTCCTCTGTCCTCCACTGCCCTACGGGAGGTGCCCTCCTCTGATGATGACTCGCGGCCTGCTGATCCGACTTCTTCCTCTACTGCACATCCAATGGCACACTTTGTCTCTCTTCACCGCCTCTCTCCGGATCTTCGTCAATTTGCTACTTCTCTTTCCTCCATTTCTATTCCTAACTCTGTGCAGGAGGCGCTTCAGCACCCAGGGTGGCGGGCGGCTATGGAAGAGGAGATGAATGCCCTCTGGGCTAATCAGACTTGGGAACTGGTCCCGCTTCCTCCTGGTCAGCATTGTGTTAGTTGCAAATGGGTCTTCACAGTCAAGCAGAATGCCGACGGGACGATCGATCGCCTCAAGGCTCGTCTCGTGGCCCGGGGCTTCACTCAACAACAAGGGTTGGATTATGAGGAAACCTTCTCTCCAGTGGCCAAACTAAACACTGTTCGTGTTGTTATCTCCGTCGTTGTGCACCGGCGCTGGCCTCTTATTCAGCTGGATATTAAGAATGCATTTCTCAACGGTGATTTGAAGGAACTTGTCTATATGATCCAACCTCCCGGGTTTGAGACCACGGGGGAGTCTCGTACAGTTCGTGTCTGCCGCCTTCTCAGGGCTCTTTATGGTCTCAAACAATCTCCGCGAGCTTGGTTTGATAAGTTCTGCAAGGTTCTCTTGGCTCTTGGCTTTACTCGGAGCTCCGCCGACTTCTCTCTATTCACCAAGCATGGCCCAACTGGCACTGTGATCCTTCTTGTGTACGTTGATGATATCCTAATCACCGGCGATGATCTCTTTGGGATACAACAACTCAAGAAACATCTGGGCTCGGCTTTCCAGACCAAGGACCTTGGCAATCTTAGATACTTCCTTGGGATTGAAGTTGCTCGACGACCCGATGGGTTGGTTATGTCCCAACGAAAATACTGCATCGACTTACTTCATGAAGCAGGATACTCCGGGTGCAAACCTGCGGATACTCCTATGGATGCTAATCAAAAGTTATGTGCTGCTGGTTCTGATTCTGATCAACTACTTGAGAATCCAGAATACTACCGACAATTGGTTGGGAAGCTGATCTACCTAACGGTTACTAGACCTGATATCTCGTTTGCTGTTGGTGTTGTAAGTCGCTTCATGCATGCTCCGCGCACTTCTCACCTTCAAGCCGTTGAGCGTATTCTCCGATATCTAAAGACCGCTCCGGGACAAGGCCTTGTCTACAAACCATCCAACTCACCATCTCTTCTTGCCTACTCGGACGCTGACTATGCCGGATCTCCTGATGATAGGCGTTCCACAACTGGCTTTTGCACTTACTTTGGTGGACACCTCATAACCTGGCGGAGCAAGAAACAGTCTGTGGTTGCTCGCTCCTCGGCTGAGTCAGAATACAGGGCTATGGCTGCTGTTGTGTCAGAATTAACCTGGCTGGAGAGTCTTCTATGTGACTTGGGTATCAGACTTTCTTCTCCAACAACTCTTCGGTGTGACAGTCAGGCTGCAATCCATATCGCCAATAATCCTGTTTTTCATGAGCGAACAAAGCATATTGAGGTTGACTGTCATTTCATCAGGGAAAAGGTGCAATCAAAGAAGATAGAGTTGGAGCATGTTCCTGCTGCTAGACAGACTGCTGACATCCTGACAAAAGCACTTCCTCGGCCACTGTATCTCCAGTTCTTATCCAAGTTGGGTGCCTACGATTTGTATGCTCCAGCTTGCGGGGGAGTGTTAGAGAAGAGATGTAAAAAGCCCATTTAGGGGCCCATTAATGGGCCCATGTATTCTTTCCTCTTTAGTCCCACATTGTGTATAGGAATATTTCTCTCTTCCTCTCTCCTATATATATGTACTCATCCTTTGTATTTAGTGTGAAATATATATTTAAGATTTAGCTTTTTACTACACCTAGCTTGCTCTGTTGAGAATAAAGAAAATCATCAGGAGTCCATAAATGAAGCTTGATTGTCAATCAAACACCAGAACATCTTAGAAGAAGACAGCCAACCAGCACAGGCCTACGGTTGCCGAATCAAATTTTGAATGATTTTATTGTTTTGGGAAATAGACTTTAGTATTTTACTATTTGTTATTTTGTAAGGTGGCAGCTATTTTGTATTAAGGTTACCATTATTGCCTATTCAAAATATAGGGATTAATGAGAATTCATCATATTTCTCTACGGGGGGAAATTATCAAAGCTCACTCTCTCCCTCTCCTTCAGTCATTAGACATCCCTAAGATAATGTTCAAGCACATGGGCCTGCTTCCTATCAAGTCTCCATCAATTTAGTACTAGGGAAATCATATTCAATGACATGCCCATGAGCAAACAAGAAAACAAGAGTTCATAATATGTCTTTCAAAAAACAAAAATTTTGGCTACCTGGTACAAGCCTTCCATTGGCGCATGAACAGCCCCTTTCAGCAAAGCTACTAATAGCCAAAATGCATCTTCTTCGCTCATGTAAAGAAGTAATAAGCCAGCTAGGAACCCCATTCCCTGAATTTCATTAATCAAGTAATCAATATGACAGTTTCTTCTAGTTCAGGTAGAATGCTTATAAGAGATCATGCTTGAAAACATCTAACTTCCAACCTGAACATATCCAACATCTCTGTCATATACAGAATATGCCTTCAGAACATTATAAAGGGATCTTTGGCCTGGCCCGTGCCTTTGTTGGAAGAAAACATGTGAAGGGAAAGTCCTTGAAATGTCTCGAATTATGTCCAGTTCTGATGCTGATGTCTCATATATCACTAGTTGCTACAGATAGTGAGGATACTATAACATGAGCATGTAATTAAACAAATTGAATTGATGAAAATCAAACTTGCAGGAACACGTGAGAAGGGACTTCAGTATGAGAAAATATAAACGAAGCACAAACTATCCTGCTATTAAACAAATTATAAATAACATCAATCATCTCAACCATCAAGCAAATGTCTAAATCAGACCGTTTTGCATTTTATTACAATTTATACATGATTTTCAAGGAAGACTAATTGTGTCCGACTGGCCCTTAAGATGAGCTTTTTCAAACACGGTGTGCAAAATACATTTTTTTACTAACTAAAACTCTTCATAGTTGATATCCTTGATAAACAAAGCTCAAACCTTAAGCATACATCCACTCACTGCTAGTTCATCTTCTGCATGCTCATAAAGTTTAGTATACCTTAATCATTGAATAATTTTGTAAATTATGAATGTCTTGCACAACCAATCATAACCTATAACTAAATATCTTTTCATGTACTTTCATTCCAGTTACCAACGACCAATAACATGTAAGAATTCTCATCAAGTTGCTTACAACAGAGGTCCTGCTTTGGTAAATAATTATTTCTCAGTGTAATTGTAAATAAGAACCTGAATTATCTCAATGTTTGCATCATCACAGATTGTGAACCAATAGATGCACATCCTACATTTTGAGACACTATATAATAGTTAAATTTATGAAATATATCAGGTTTATTTTATGCTTCCAAAAAATTGACCCTAACCCCAGCAAAAATCTCACAAATTAGTGAATAAATAATGTTATGAAGCTATGAATAATCGGTATAAGAACTCAAGTATAATGAAAGAATACTACATTTAAGTATAACCACCTTTTCTCACTAGCTTTAACAACTCAAGTAAAATGAAATAATACTACGTTTAAAGTATAGCCAGTTTTGCTTACTTTCGCTAGACCAATTAATAGTTCTTAAAAAGTAAAAAAAAAAAAAAAATTCGAAAGTTATAAGCTAGACAGTTTAAGCTTCCCATCTCTCAATATAGGACTCATCATTCAATGAGTGGTAGAAAAACATATAGCTGTGGCATTTATTGACTTCATATATGCATTATAGTACACAAAATAGCATTGAGTTTATCTTATCTTATTTAGAACCAAACTAAATACAATTGCAATTCAATTTCAAGCTTACATGACGTGTGAACAAATAATAAACAAAAAAAACAGCAGATTGCCAAAACTTATATTTCAACAGTTTCAATTGTTATAGATGACTCCAAAGTTATGTAAATGCAAGAGATAAGGAAAAATATTATGCAAGCGCTTTTGCCTGTTTGGAATCACAAATCCCAAAAACATCATTTTATGCATAATTCCAACAGCACGGAGGGATCCATGTTTAGAACTCCAACCGCTCCACCTTCAACCGCCATCACTCTCCCAAACCAGCCTAGGTTAGATAAGGAATCTTGAAAGTAGTATTGCACCAAACTCAAAAAGAGTCACACAAGCATTCAGATAATAAGAAAAACTGATCACGTAGTATGTACTTCACTAGCCTGTGAATGCATGCGGCATCAGTTGCAGGTTGGATGGAAATTGATAGGGGATTCGAGGAGTCGATTCTCTATTCAAGGATGACCGATGCAACAGGAAACATTATGTGAATCCTGAATGACAAACTTCTAGTAAAAAAAGGTGCAGAAATTAACTTATACCACCGAAAGTAGAGGAAAGGTTGTTCAGCTATATAAGTAATAGTTTAAACCTAATAGGCCATTTAAAAGCATATGGTGGAGTTCAGTTATGAACTTAATTAAGTGAACCAAGGAGATAGTTCAATCAAGATGGGTGTTTTATTGAGAAGTACTCATAGAGCATTTCATAAAATGCGTAAAACTGTGAGGTTCAACTGAATATCGGCTAGATTGAACCAAAGAAGACAATAACTCGCATATTATGAGATGGATCGTTATATTAAAGACTAGAATCTCTTATTTTTCAAATATATTCTCTCCGCAAAAAAATCAAATATGTATTGTTTGTTTTGATGTGAAGTTCTAAAGTCCTTGTTTCATATACTGAATCACATACGTTCTCTTTCTCTATCTCAAGGATATATTAGATTGTTAATATGCCTATCTCTTCTACAGTTTACAACATTTGGAAGTGTAAAGAATTCTCAATTTGGAAGTCATCCCTGACGTGAGAGTCTTGCATCACTTGAGTGCAGATTTGATGGCATGTATCTCTAATAATAATTGGAGTTGCGCATAAATTATTTGGTTTCTTGGTTATTAGTGATCTTACAAGATTTGACGTTGCTCCATTGGTAATTGATCAATGACCTATATGATCTTACTCTTTGTTGATTTTGTCCTTATGATCATTGGGCTCTTGCTCATGTATTAAGATTGGTGGACCCTGTTTTGTCCATATGGTTTAGTCGGGTATTGTTTGACGTTCAGAACTCAAGCTAGAGATAGAAAATAAAGCAAAGAGAACAAGATAACTATAGCTTTATTGATGAACTGAGGATCCGCCATTGTCCCAGGAGAACGAAGGACTCCATCTTCGTGAACCAAAGAGTACAAGCTAGGTGCGCGAAGAGAAAGACTAGAATGTTGGGTTCCCGATTCTTCTTCCTTTTACTTTATATCTATTATTGGGTTTAAGGAGCACTTTGATCTCAATGTTACTTTGAATATAGGGTAATAACTAGTTAGTAGGAAGAGCCAGCTAACTGTTTAAGTTATCAGACCAGCCTTGGATGCTACTTCGAGCGGAGGAATCATCTTCCTTGTAAATTGTTCTTTCTTTGTGTGCACTTCACTAGCTAATCCTTGAAAATAGACCCATTGATAGTACATAGTGGTTTGACCTCTACGAATATGACACCTACTCGCGGATGAGCCCACTTTACCTGTCTATTCGGACAAGACCGTCAGGTGTCACTATTCAGTGTGACGAGTTGGTTTATCTTGCTAATGTGGCATTGGGAAGACATTTTAGGGTATACAACAATGTATCCTCGTGATACTCCAATCAACACCAATGTTGTTGATTGCCATTTCTTTATTACTGACTCCTGCTACCTCGCCCCTCCCTCTTCTGTTGGCTAGATTTTGAGTTTGTTTTTTCAATCGTCATCTTTGTTGCATTTGGATGGCCCACATTCCCTTACATGGCCTAACCCACTATCAAATCTGGAAGATGGTAATTATCTTTGCCCTACTCTGATTGCAACCCTCCACCACTCTTCCACCCTCAGATTCTTTTGTTTGGCCTTGGTGTGTATTGTAATTTTCCTGCTAGATATTTCTAACATGCAATATTTATTAGTAATTAAGTTGATTTTGTCCCCACCCTCCCAAAAAAACACTGAAAATTGATCAGTTAATCACGGTTGATACACGGTCATTTTCTTCATTCTTTCATAAATATGAAAAACTATATATAAAATCAAAATAAAAAGTAGCGCTCCGAAAGAGAGTAAAGTGACGGAGTTGGTAATGGATGAGCATATTATCCAACATTTATAAAAACAAAATAAGTTGATTAGCTAGCATGCAGGTTATAAAGGCCAAAAAAATAGACGAATAGTTACATGAGTATAAGGAATGGCTTGATAACAACAAATGGAGAAGCAAACACATCAATAAATTTAAGAGGAAAGATCATAAACGTCAATGATGTGGTCAATACAGACTTCAAAGTACTAGATAAAGTTTTTGACATTATTACCCAGGAATGTACAATCTTGCATTGATATAGCCAGCCAACTGGAGTTGTATAGCTAATGTTAACTAAATCGCATTTAGTATTTCATGCCGTAATCATTTATATCTAATTGAAAGATCATATCTTCCTTAATTTTTGAGAATCCAAATAATATCATCGTCAGCAATAACTTCTATTATCTAGAATGAAATTGATTCTGACTGTAGGAACAATAGTATCTGAGTACCTCATAGACTCCTGGGTTCATTAGCAAGAGATCCCTACTTCCAGAAATCAATTGCCAAACAAGCCCCCTCAAGCAATCAGGAATACCCTTTCTTATACGCCTTCTAACTACAAGAGGCTTCCTTCTGATATAGTGCTTCCAATCACTTCCACCTACACCAATCATTTTCCTCCACTTTCGAATCTTCCTATCCTCCCTGAAGGATTTAAGGCCGCAGATAGTTAAATATTAATAAATTTAGTTAAATATGTGATGCAGGACGGGCGTCCCACCCACCTGCCACCCTGCGGCCTGGCATCACACCCCGGCCCAGGGGTCCCACCGGGAGTCCACCCGATAGGCCTTATCAGGTCCGCGGACCGTACACCCCAACCCATCCCCGGCCCCACCACAGGGCGATAGGTTGTTGAGGCCGGGGCTCGATCCCCCATCCTCCTTGATAAGAGTCTTTCAGCAGAGCTCTCATCACCAACTGAGCCGCGGATGGGAGCTCTGCCGAAAGACTCTTATCAAGGAGGTCGGGGGATCGAGCCCCGACCTCAACAACCTATCGGCCCTGTGGTGGGTCCGGTGATGGGTTGGGGTGTACGGTCCGCGGACCTGATAAGGCCTATCGGGTGGACTCCCGGTGGGACCCCTGGGCCGGGGTGTGATGTCAGGCCGCAGGGTGGCAGGTGGGTGGGACGCCCGTCCTGCATCAATATGAAAAGAAATCTTTTGGAGAATCATGCTGTCAAAATAATTGTGAGTTAAAAAGTGTTGGGTAATTGAAAGTATCTAAAGAAGAAACTATAAACTTTGAAAAAGAATTTTGATGCAGCAAATGCGACACAATTGTAGACTCAATAGGAACTTAAGGAAAATATAACAAGGAAAATGTAACATATTGAATGAAAATATTTTTATTTTGTAATGATTGAAAATTTAGTTATTTTGTTAGTCTAATGCATCCAAACTAAAACCAGTTGACTAAAGTGGAGGGATCCAAGATCTGTATTAAGTGCAAAATGTTATATGAGATTTCCACTATGAGTAATGTGTCAGCACATCCCCTCATGTGAAGGATATTTGGTCTCTAACATGTGGACTTTTTTTTATTTTCTGACATGTAGAGGGTCGTTGGGTCTAGAGTATTTTGATACCATATGAGACGAGGTCAACAACTGAGGATGGAAAGCAGGAGATGGCGCACTATGATGGGTCGTTGGCACATCCTGAGTTGCCTAATGTCCAAGGAAGCGGGCACTCATTGTCATCAGTATAGATGGGTATTGTTGATCCCCATCATTCCACATCCTACGAAGAGATAGTAGATGTCGCAGTGATGTGAGTGCACTAATGAGAAAAAATGGAAACTGTAGAAAATATCTTTGATGTGTCTTCCTGCCATAGTGTTGACTCAAGACATTGGCTTCGTGCTGGAATCAGCTTGGTAATTAATGCGGAATGGGGAGTACTAATCAATAGGGATGTTGTTGTATTAGATTTAATCAATGTATGTTTGGCATGGGAACGGTTACAACCACCACCAAGAAAATAAAGTAATCTTGAACATAAAAGTGGATGAAGTTCCTTAGGTGAGATCGGGCGCTCACAAAAGACGGTTCATAACCACTGCATTCATGACCGCCACCGCCGTGCCAAATGGGGCCTAAATCTAATTGCTATTGTAAATTATTGAAGCAAGTAATAAGAAATTGAAGAAGTATACACTATTGAAGCATACCTATCCCTATCCATTTCATTGGTAGGCCTGTTTTTCGCTTCTAGGGGGTTATTCTGATCCTGTTTCGCAAATCCAAACCTATCAATTTGTCGCGAAGGTGAAGCCGGTCCAGGCTCAAATTCTTCAATTGGCCTCTTCTTCTCCATTCCAGAATTTAACTACAAGCCTGCACAGAGGCCAGAAATAGCTTACTGGTTAACTGGCATGACAATCGATTTGTGATTCTATATTTCAAATACCCAGAGATTGCTGCTTTATTGAAGGACATTAAAAAGTTATGTTTGAGGAGCTTCTCAAGTAGTAGTAAAATATAGAAAGCGATAACAATTCTTGTCAATAACAGCATTTAGGACTTCAGAAATGGGTTTTTGATTAAGAAAGCGTCGATTGAAGCTTAAGCAACTCTCATTGTATACCGAGAGAACAAATCAGATAGATTTTGTGCGCGAATTTAGCAGGATGACGGGAATAAGAAACTGCTCTCTTTTTTTCCTTTGGGTAAAAGAGGACGAGCAGACGAGAGTGGAATAGGTGGAGAGGAGCAGCACGCTGGAATCAATGCAACTCTCGTGGCTGCTGCTTTGGAATAAAATGATTAGCCTCATTTAAACTCGGCCCGCTCAACGTGATCTCCTCGATCCAACGACCTGATGGGAGTCAGCGGCGGTGTGGAAACATTTTGGTATGGGGACGGAGGAGGTGGCCTCACCGGCGTAGCGCAGAACTGGCGAAGTCATTGCATGGTCCGCCGGATGATCGGAGGGATAGAAGTCGGAGATGAAGTGAGAAGAGGGGGAAGAAGGCAAGGGGTTGAAAACGGAAGAGACGGAGGCGGGCCGGATGGAAAATGTGTTTGGCTTGGCTGCAACTTTTTGAAAAGCAGTGGTATGGATGATGTGAATAACAGTTTGGCATAATAGTAGCGGTGATATTGATAAAGACACGGCATTGCAGTTCTAATATGGCTATTCGCAGTTCTATCATGGCTATTCGCAGTTCTATCATGGCTATTCGCAGTTCTATCATGGCTATTCGCAGTTCTAATATGCTATTCGCAGTTCTAATATGGCTATTCGCAGTTCTAAAATGGCTATTCGCAGTTCTAATATGGCTATTCGCAGTTCTAATATGGCTATTCGCAGTTCATTGGTAAACTTTCATCTAATTAACAAGCATTGGATTTTTGATCAAACAGATGAATTTTCGGCCAACTAGTGAATCTCTCAATCACTAAATACTCGCTGAGAATTCTCTATGCGGTGAGATTTCGTGGCAACTCAGCAATCTGGCGCGCTTCAAAAGACGCACTTTCATATAACCAGTTATCTAGAAGAGTGCCGACTTCATTAGGAGAAAAACTAGGCGACCACTTGATCATGGATATCAGCAACAATTCTTGCCCAATTGTTGGCCTAGCTTCACTGTTGATTCGAGCAACAATTTCTTAAGTGAAAATCATTCATCTTCTCTGCTCCAGGCTCCTCTGCTCAGGAAAAACTTATTCGAGAAAGGAAAAATGCAACCGCAACCCAAGCCGGGGACTTCTGGCAAACCCCGACATGAGGAAGAAGTATCAAGGATCTACGGCGTCGAGTTCAGAGGAGTCGTTCTCCAGCATGAGTCGTGGCAGCGAGTAGAGCAATGTGGTGCAGAGCTTTACCCCCTTCAATGCCGACCGCCGTGAACTACCGCAGTGCGAAGAGGAGGAAAGGCATTCCGCATCGAGCGTTGTTCATCACCCAAGTTCTTCAATTTTAGAGAAGCTACAAATCAAATGCCCTTTTCCCTTTGTCAAATAAATTTTAGGATTGCGATTAAATTTAGAATTTTTAGGTTTGTGTGGTGCGAATAGCCATATTATGACTGCTTATAGCATCACATATTTGGAAAAGTTTTGTTTGAATACTGCTTGGACAGAAAATAATTTCATACGTTTGTAATAACAGTTATGTGGTAATTATTTGTTGAAATAAAAAAGTATTAATTACTGCTTATAGATTAAAATAACAATTATATTTCTCTTAAATGGATTTTTAATTAGTTTTTTTAATAAAAGTAGTGAAATACAAAATCCAATAACCTGTAGTTATTTTTCATTAAAAATATTTAAAAAATACCTCTAAATTTAAACGAAATTAATTGTAATTTGGTAGCTCATATTTCTATATGTTTAAGATATTAGCGGGAATATCTGAATAGGACCAGCCCGCCTCGGAGTATTTGCAAGATATTAAATTTGAAATTAATTTAAAAAAATATTTTTATAGTATATTTGACATTAATTATGTTTATTACTTGTTAGTTTCCTTGATAATTGTATTAAGAAGTTTAAATAATGATTAAGATCTATAATTAAAAGAAATTGTTATTCACACGCACATTTACATGTTCTAAAGGGAGTCAGTTTTATTACCCATTTGTTGAAACCGATTTCTTGGTCTCTGTGGAGTTCGGGGCCCCCAACAAGTTGAGGGGTGACCAACTCTTACTTCTCCGAAGGGAGAGCTCTAGGTTGAAGGTGTTGGAACTATGAACTGGACCAAGGGCTCGGCGGGGAGGTCCCACCACATACCCGGAAGATCTTTAGAGCGCTTCCCCTCCCAAGCCAATGTCGGGCTTGGGCACCACTGGAGGATCTCCTCACCCCACTAGAGAGACTTGGGGAGAGAGAGGGGGAGAGAGAGAGCTAGCTTCGAACAAACTTGCCTCCAAGTGGTGCCCCCTTGTATTTATAGGATTCCTGGATTTGGGCTGCGAATAACCAAACTTTGGCATATCAGATTACCAAAATACCCTCGGATTTGGCTGCGGATAGCCAAATCCCGCTGTTCTGCAGCGCTAAACGCAGGCCAAACCCTCCTCCGAAACTGGGCGAGAGGGGGTACCACGCGGGGCTCGGCGAGCCCACTAACTGGGGTGGGGCGAGACACGGGGGTCGGCCCCCCGCTGGTCTCACCCCCCTGCTGGGGCGGGGGCGAGGGGGGGCGAGGGGGGGCGGAGGCCTCCTCCCCTCGCCCCCCTGCTGGGGCTGGGCGAGACCCAGCCAGGTCGGCCCCCTGCTAGTCTCGCCCCTCTGCTGGGGCGGGGGCGAGGGGGGGTCGGAGGCCTCCTCCCCTCGCCCCCCTGCTGGGGCTGGGCGAGACCCAACCAGGGTCGGTCCCCTGCTGGTCTCGCCCCTCTGCTGGGGCGGGGGCGAGGGGGGCCGGCGGCCTCCTCCCCGCGCCCCCCTGCTGGGGCTGGGCGAGACCCAGCCAGGGTCGGCCCCCTGCTGGTCTCGCCCCTCTGCTGGGGCGGGGGCGAGGGGGGCCCGGAGGCCCCCTCCCCCCGCCCCCCCTGCTGGGGCTGGGCGAGACCCAGCCAGGGTCGGCCCCCTGTTGGTCTCGCCCCTCTGCTGGTGGGGGTGCGGGGGCGAGTGGAGCTCGCCCCCCCTACCTTGGGGCGGGGCGAGTGGAGCTCGCCCCCCTACCTACTGGGTCTCGCCCCCTCCTGCTGGGGGCGCGGGGGCGAGGGGAGCTCGCCCCCCCCCCCCCCCCCCCCCCCCCCCCCCCCCCCCCCCTTGCTGAGGGCGGGGGCGAGAGGAGCTCGCCGCCCTTTACATGGGCTGAGCGAGCGGGAGGTCTCTACCTCCCCCGCTCGCCCTCCTCTTTCCTTTCCCTGGATCATACTGAACAATAATGTTACAAAATATCTCCTGCCTCGAGAACCTACTCGGCGAATACATGGTTGTACACCATTGACATTTTTATTATTTGTAGAACAAAAAAAACAAGACAATATACTGTGAACAAAGTTTAAAAAAAAAATGGAGCCAGAATTATTGTGCATCAAAGAAATAGCTAATGTGTTCATAACCAACATAGCTCAATTGCTTTTGTATGGTTCAGCTGTTCGAGTTCAACATACAAAACATAGACCGGGCGAACAATTGATTACCAAGCTCATGAAAGTGGGAATTGACGGAAAGGAGCAGCTTCAATTGTTATACAAATGCGACATCACAACTTTTTGTTATTCACAATCACGTTTCTCTATTCACATGTTTTTACTGTCAAGTTGACAGATCTAAAGGGAGCAGGTTTTATTACCTGTGGGCATTTTTATTATCTGTAGAACAATAAAACAATATACTATGAACACAGTTAAAAAAAAATGGAGCCCAATTTATTGTGCATCAAAGAAATAGCTAATGCGTCCATAACCAACACAGCTCAATCGCTTTTGTATGATTCAGCCGTTCAAGTTCAACATACAAAACATAGACTGGACGAACAATTGATTACGAAGCTCATAAAAGTGAGAATTGACAGAAAGGAGCAACTTCAATTGTTATTGCAAACGTGACACCACAACTTCAATTGATTTGAAAAATAATGTTGAAAATCAATCAATTTCATTTTGAAAATTAATGATAAAAATTTAATAATATATGAATAAAATCAAGCTATTTAGGCCCAGTATAAAGAAAAATGTCTACTTCAATCTAAACAAAGTGAAGCAATTTGGATGTCAATGGATATTGAAAACCCATCAGATCATAAGCTCTTTTTAGGTCCAAAATTTCTCATTCAGATGGTTGATCGTGCTGTGAAGAAATAGGGTTCTAAAAGGAAGGGACTGGGCGCTAGCTTCTCCGAGTAGCAAAATAATGCGAGGTGGTGAATGCCATCGACGCGAAATCTGACGTAGACAGGGGAGGAGGAAATCCGCTTCTCATTCATGCAACTTGTCAAGAGTACATAAGATCAGTGATAAATATATGACAGATTTTGGTTTTCATTCATGAAGTATGGACACTATCAATATCTATTGAAAACACAATTAGAAAATTTTGAAGGCTCAAAGCAATGAGCAACCCCTAATAAGTAATAACATGAGTTCACTTTTTTGCGAAGTGAAGAAACACCATTGGTGATGAGAAGTGAAGAAACTCTATTGTTAAGCGTGTTTGGGCGATAGTAGTAGCGGGATGGGTGATCTCCTGGGAAGTCCCCGCGCTACCCACTTAACATAGAGTTTCCCCTCATCAAAGGAGGGTTGTGACCTTCAACAACCCGCCAAAGTCGACCGACGAGGAGAGTGGTTGGGGTGGCATGGGCTGCAGCCCTGGATGAGGTCTGGGATGTAAACCAGTTGGTGCGTCAGGCTGGGTCAGTACCTCACAAAAAGTGCACTTTTTTGTGAGGTCCTGACCCAACCCTCCTTTGATGGTCACCCGTCCCAAAACTACTCTCGCCCAAACACGCATAACAATGGAGTTTCTTCACTTCTCATTACCAATTGAGCAACACTTTTTTGTGAGGTCCTGACGCAGTCTGGCGCACCAGATGGTATTTTGTCCCATACCCCAACAAGGGCTGCAGCCCATGCTACCCCAACCCCTCTCCGCGTCGGTCGGCCTTGACGTGTTAATGAAGACCCCAACCCTCCTTTGATGAGTGGAAACTCCATGTTAAGTGGGCAGTGCTGGGACTTCCCAGAAAGTCACTCATCCCGCTACTACTCTCGCCCAAGCAAGCTTAACAATGAAGTTTCTTCACTTCACAACCCTTGCGCTAGAGGGTGAGGTGATTTTTGGTGCAGGACTAAGCGAAATGGCTGAATTTGAAAACCCTCACACTAGTAATCGGGCGGCTGGATATCGGAGGAGGTAGATTCGACAGACAAATTTACTTCGACGGTCTGCTAGGGTTACACCAACTTTTTCTTTATATAGTTATTATATAAATATAAATACACACACACACACACATTAATTTATGAGGCTTTCATCATTTTCCACTAGAAACCTTTTAAATCGTTCTAGGGGACTCAAAAAATGTCTTGTGCGGACTCGTTACGACCGTATCGTCGATACGCATTTGCCAAAATGACCCGATGTTGATTCCGATTAGTTTGCTCATTTTATGTTTTCCGGAGTGTTTGCGTCCCAATTTGATTTAAAACGTTGAAAACTGTTGCATGATTTCACTTCTTCGGATAATTACGATACTTAAAAATTGCGTCTGAAGGTCACATTCTCCGGTATTAATTGGGATTGAGCGCAGATGACTCAATTGGACTCGTATTAACTTTAAGAATCTAATTAAACTAACTTAGGTTGATTATGAGGTCATTTGGACTTAGTTGGTTACATTTTTAATAATCGTGTTACTTAAAGCAGAGTCCGGGGGTCAAATTCCCTGATACTCATCAGAATTTTGCGCGCGATTCTATTTGACCCGTATTGACTAACGACACCAAGTGAGATCGATTCCGATGTCATTTATTCAAAAAGTCATATTCGAGGCACCACACAGCTTGACACGACCCATTTTGGTCAAATTTTAGGGTTCTCATCGGAATGGAACGAAGTGAACATCTTTGAGTTCATGAGTCATATGAGTTCAATGCAACTGACCTAGGTCAAATGCGAGTCAGTTTGCCCAAAATGTTATTTCGAGTTATCATATATCTCAAAACGATATATTTCGGCTAACTTCGTAAATATGCATCAGAATGCGACGGAACAAACGTTATTGAGTTTGTATTTGATCTTACGAGTGTAACGTCAATGGTCGGAATCCATTCTGAATCAATTTGCTCAAAAAACATGTTTGAGTCATTGTAGTTTAACTCTGGTGTAAATCAAGTTGTAGTCGGGTCATCGGGCCAACAGAGTCTCACTAGCCCTGAATAGGCTCACCGAAAGAAGTCGATTGAAGTAGCCACTAGCCAGGTCCCCTAAGTGGTTCAATTGGTCGAATCTGAATTTTGAGATGTTAGATTCTTCGCCGACGAGAAGGAGAGACCGGGGCAACCTTCGGTAGATTCACTGGTTGGAGGGGGAGGAAACCAAAAATTAGGAGGGCTGCTTCTCACGATTAGGTTGTGATTTGCAAATGGAGATACATAATACAAGTTTAAAGAAACGAGTGACAGCGCCCGGGGCCCTTCATGTGTAACCACGACAATACCCAGGCCTCCTCCGTCAATGCACACCATTACACTACAGTTCAGGTGAAGTTACTGTCATGACCTAAAAAAATAAGAGCATTAATAAATTTTATTTTAAATAAATGGCCAAATTTATTTTTTCACTTTAATTTAAAATGGACGGCCAAGATGAATCAGATCTTGCACACCATTAAAGAGGGAACAATTCCCTAATACGCGTGAAAAGTTTTATACAACTCGAGTTGAAAACAGAGAACCCGCGGCGGTTGTAAATCGCACCGCCAGATCTCTCTCCGTTCTCCGTTCTCCGTTCTCCGTTCACTCCCATCTCAACATGTCTCGTCGTGCACTCCCACTCCACCTGGATTTCTTCATTTCTCGCTTCTTCCACGGATTGCTCGTCGTGATACCAAGAGCCCGATTGTAGGAGAGAAACGATAATGAGGAAAGCCTTCCCCCGGCGTCCGCCACCGTCCGATACGGACAGGAATGCTCTCTCCAGCGAGGGCATGACCAGCACATGTCGCCACCAAGAGCGAAGGGGGCGATTGCGGAAGGGGACGCAGTGCCATCGTACGCATTGGATCTTGTTCGGGCTGGTGATGGGAGCTCTGATGGTTTTCTGGATGGCCTCCGCTCAGCTGAACCTGATCAACGCTCTCGAGGGGTCTGGCCAGCGGCAGATGGCCGGAAGTGGAGCCCCGAATAGGTTGAGGAAGTTCAGTGCCTCCGTGCGTTTTCGTCCCGCTGATCTTTTGAAGAGGATGGAGGAGGGGCGTCGGCTGCTCGATAGGATGAGATCCGAGGAGAAACTCGGCGTCCGACCACCTCGACTAGCTCTCGTGAGTAAAATAAAAAAAACCCTGGAGTTTTTATTCTCTTTCCTGCTGCTGGTAATTATTGGATTCAAGATTTCGTAATGCTATATTTGTTCCTGGTTGATACTACTGGAATGACAGTTGCTTTTTTGCTGTTTTTTTGCCGCCAAAGGAATCCTTTCTCTTGTTTGGCCGTGTTTTTTCTTCCTCTATTTATTCGAATCGTCCTGTCGTCAACAGTCGCCTTCAGGATTCGGAGGACGGCATTTGCGAGTGAATTTTTCACATCTGCTTCACGTTTTCAATTCAAAAGTGTTGGAATCTTTCACATTTGCTTTCATGTTTCTTATATTCAGGAAATGTGGGTAGTATCACAGATAAGTAGAGTGGTGCAGGATGGTCTAAGTTCTCGTGCATCTTGTATATTTTTTGGTAATTTGGTTCTCTAATATTGACTGCAATCTCAAATATAGGGCTCTTTTTGGTAGGTGTGCTGAAAAATGAATTAAAAAAAGCTACAGAACCATTTTCATTCCTGTCTCTTCCTGAGTTATTAGAGAAAAATAGGGTAGATTACACTCATGCTCCTTAGGCATCAAAGATACCTCACGTACTTTCATCTCTTCATAAGCCTCCTTCTACTTCATCAGAAGATATAAAGCTATAAAACCATTTTCCTTCTAGTCTCTTGCTGAGTTTTTAGAGAAAAATAGAGTAGATTACACTCATGCTCCTTAGGCATCAATGACGCCTCACATACTTTCATGTCTTCATATGCTCTTCAACTGTAGTCCCTAACATAAAAGCTTTACTTTGAACATGTGAGAAAGAATAGTTGAGCTCACAGTGAATCACACATGTAATGAAGCTCTTTTATGTGAGCTCATAAAAAGAAGGATGGAAAGAGGAGATTATGCACCTCCAAACTTCCACTGGAGCCACCACACCTAGAATACCTTTTACTATTGATGTTGACCCACATCCTCACTATCTCCTTCTCTTTCCTATTTTGGTCTTGATCAAATGTGACCCTTATTGGACTCCTCATCATTGTTGTCGATAACGATGGTTGTCTCTCTATCAATGACTATGACCATGAAGAAAATAAGTTCACAATACCTTTCACTATTGATGAGGGCCCATTTACAAAAGAACATAAGTTTGGAGCTCCCTTATCTAGAAGGTCTGGGTTTCAAGCCCCAGCCTCAACAACCCACCATTGGAATTAGCGGCTGCGGTCAATCAGATATGTGGAGATGATTTGGGGTCACTGGTCTGCTTGGAGGGCCAAAACAATAGCGTGCGGCAAATAATTCCTACAAATAACAAAATGATCTAGAACAAAATTTCACAATGCTATAGATGCAAAATAACATAAGTTCACAATGTCATATCTTAATATTGAAAATAGAGATTCATACAACAATAAGACACTCACAGAATAAGAGGGATGCCGCCAAGGGAGGAAGATCCGGGGAATGGAAATGTAGGGTTGCCGACCTAGACGAGGCGGCGGTGGTGGATTTGAGGCCTCTCAAATCCTATAGCATGATTTCCCAGAAGAGGTGCATGCATATAATGTCTTCTTTGGCTGTGAACTACGTAAATATATGCATATACCTTCTATTCCTACTATTTTAATGAGGTTTTCTTGCTGTTTTACCGGCTCCTTCTAATCATTGTAGGTTGTTGGAAATATGCGTAAGGATTCTCAAACTCTGTTGCTGCTAACTCTGGCGAAAAGTCTTAGTGAGCTGGGCTATGTACTTTCAGTGAGTGATACATGCTTGGCTTCATAGATTTTTTTTAAAAATTTTGTATGTCAAAGAAGATTTGTCAGTCATTCCAACTTGTATTCTAGGAGACATTATTTTAACATTCAATGCAATTGAACTTGCTATTTGGAATTATTTTTAATTCTTTAATTATTTGACGCTCTTAATTTTTATTCTATCATGTGAAGTGTGAACCAACTTTTAAAGGTTTTTTTGTGTATTTACAAAATTGTGGGAGAGAATGACATTCGGTGAAAAAATTGTTAGGGTAACTTTATTTTCTTACAATTTATTACCGATTTATTTCAAAAAACTGTGATCAAAGATTAATGTTGAATAAACATTATAGGACATTGCTGTTTTTTCTGCTTGTATTCATTCTTGATGATCCTGTGCATTTAATTCAAATTAGAAGAGCTGACTTTGGTGTTTCTTTATAAACTTTAGAAATTTATGTCTGGACAACTGTGGTTCTTAAATGCTGTAAATTTAATTGCTCTCATGAGAGGTATTGAGATAAATATAAAGATAATGTAAATTTTGTTGCCTCTTTATCTTAAGAAAACTTTTCATCTATATTTTTTATCTGAACTTTCTTGAGATGAATATGGTACTTTTTATTTCATTCTTCGATTCTATGCAGTTAGCAAGGCTCGGGCTTGAACAAAGAAATTATTTCTCTTGAAAAGATTTTTGATCTCACACTTAGTATAAAATCAAAATACTGTAATAGACTAGTAGTTGAATATCTTGGTATCCATAATTAAAAGTTTATTCTTGCTATGAAACGTCTTGCATGCTTTAGAATACATCCATTTACAAGATGTAGAAAGAACTATATACTGCTAGCAATTAAATTGCTAATAATTTCCTACAAACTACTGACAAGCTAATGACATAGCTAAAATATCCTTGATGAAATAATGAAATAACCATGAGATCTAAAGAACTAAAGCATCTCTAATATTCATAATAAAGTATTTTTTTAGATTTTATGTCCACATCACTTGAACTCCATATATGATAGTGAAAGAGATGTTCTTTTCTATTTTATTCATCATCTAGTGTTAATAGTTCTTTCTCCAAGGTCTTAAAAATCGGACCGGATATCGAAACAGTGGAGGAAAATGTTCAAGGTTCAATCGCTCCTACCGGTTGAACCGTGATGATTACTGACAGAAGTAGATATTTAATCTTATATATATATATTAAACATAATTTCATAAATATAAAAATTTAAAATTGAAAATAAAACTAAAAATCATATATGTAATATGGTATATCTTTATATTTTTTAAAAATAAATCTTGTATATCCTATATATATATATTTATAAAAAATAAAATTATTATATTAATTATATTAATATAATATGAATAACGTTATATTATATAAAATATATTTCAGTTGTGTTCAACTAAGACAACCTGGTGTAGTGGATGACCTGTTTGAGATCTATCGTAGAGGTTGCATGTTTGAATCCCGTCGGCTTCAGTTTTTAAAAGCATTTTATTTAGACCCGTCAGGTGTTAATTTGACCCGTTCGGTTACGGGGAACCGACAACGGTTTCTGATTTTTCGGTCAACCCGCCCGATTTCCCGGTTCCCGGGAGGTCCATAGATGAAGCGGTTCTTATACCTGGGCCAAACCGGCTGGGGTACGGTCCGCGGTAGGACCGGTCAGACCGTCCGGTCCGATTTTCAAAACCTTGTCTTTCTCTGCACAAATGCCCAGTATGAGCACTATTAAGAGTTTGGAAACTCTTTATTTTCCTCAAATCTTTAATAGAAAAGAGCGATATATTAGATGTTCACTCTCTTGAGAGTCTTTGTGAGGCTTAATTCTTCTTAAATAGATCGCTTCTAGAACCATGAACCGGTTCACCGAACCCTAGACACATTTTTCTTTACACTCCCCCTCAAGTTGATCATGAGAGTCAAACATGTTCAACTTGCCAATGTTAAGGTGAAAAGAAGTCTTACTGAAGACTTTGTGAAGACATTTGTCAATTGATCTTTTGACTGAACGAAAGGAATACATATGGTTCTCATTTCAATCTTCTCTTTCATGAAATTACAGTCAAATTTGATATGTATCGTGCGATCATGTTGGACCAGATTGTGAGCAATGCTGAGCATTATTATCACATATATTTTAATTGGTGTTTATGCCAGGTGATCTCTCATCAAAGTTCTCAACCAGAGGTCCCACAGATACCCTGAGCGCCATTGGTTTAAATTCTGCTTCTGCACTCGGCCGGACCACGACATTTTATTTTTTGCTTCTCCGATTAGCAAGATTGACAAAAAAAAAAGATTCTACCCACAAAAAACAAGATTTTCACCCACAAAGGAGCAATACCAATGCGTAGATTTTCGATCTGAGGTGGATCCCGCCCAATCTGCATGAAAGTACACTTCCAAACTTAGCTTGGTGTGGTCATTAGTCCCCTTTGAGAAGAACATGGTTCCTTTCTTTAGATAAGTTTTCAACTATCTAACAACCTTGTGATCAGCTTCCTTATGTTTGACTTTGGGTGCATGCATGAAATGACCGAGAATTCCAACAATATAGGTAATGTATGGTCCTGTGTGAGAAGGATAAATTAATTTTTCCACGAGGCGTTGATAGAGGTTGATAGCTAGCAACTTCTTTGATAGGCTCCCCTGTCTTCTCATGCTATTTGTCCCTTTGTCACAAATTGAAAATCTCTTTAAGAAGCTGTACAAAGTTGTTGAAAAATCTCTGAGTTCACATGAAATCATCGACTGGCAGTCAACGATCGCCGACTGGCAGTCGATGATCGCCGACCGGCTATCCAAACGCCGACCGCAGTCTCGCCGACGAAAGACTTGTTCGCTGGCTGAGCTCAAGTTCATTCTTCAAGCATTCGCCGACCAGACTCAAGTATCGCTAATGGCTGACCCCCTCCTTATTTAGCAATCCCAGAACAACCATTACAACAAGCTGAACAAAGATCTTTGATTGTCGACCGTGCGCTTAACGATCGTCGACCAAGCTCTCCTTCAATCAATGCTTGAAGAATGAAGACCTTCCTTATGCAGAACAACGATCTCCGACCGCCG
Source organism: Dactylorhiza incarnata (assembly GCA_033032865.1). NCBI lineage: Eukaryota > Viridiplantae > Streptophyta > Magnoliopsida > Asparagales > Orchidaceae > Dactylorhiza > Dactylorhiza incarnata. The sequence continues at coordinate 901,045 of JAWHQI010000109.1, read as the reverse complement.
TTCACCGATCGTACACTCCGTGATCGCCGATCGTACACTCCGTGATCGCCATCCAAGATGCAGATTTGATGGGATTTCAAGTATAGGCATTACTGCTCAAGAAAAGGAAAGAGTCGTTACTGTAGCCATCCTTTTTGGGACTTGTGCAGTAATTGTGAAGACTATTTAAGAGATCCCCTTACGACAGAAGAACACTTTTAGTCTCTCTTAATTCCTCCCACTCTCTTGGACTCTCCGTCTTCTTCTTTTGCCCGAATTCTTCTGTTGTGTAATATGTGTCACCCTTCTCTCTAAGACACAGACAGACTCACCTCTTTCTCAAGGGTGATAGAAGATTCTCTTTCATCTTCAAAAGTCTGAACCCACATCAAATTAATTGCAAAAGAACTTCACCTATGAAGTTCTTGCATTGTGGAAAATACTTCAACAATTTGCTTAAAGGCTTTTGAATCTCTCTTAAAAAGATTCAATGTGGTTTTTGAATCTAAAGTTTAAAAGGGCTCTGATTAGGTTCTTGAGTCTTTAGAAGTAAAAGACTCTACAAGCCTTGGATAGACAGTGCAATCCATAAGGACGGTTGAACAATGGAGTACCCATTTTTACGAAAACCACTATAACATCTCTTGTGTTCCTCTCTATAGCTAGCTTTACTTTTTTGCCATTTGCTTTTTTGTTTCTGCGATCTTTTGTTTTTGTTTGTGTGATTTGCAAGAAAGTTTTTATTTTCTATATACTCCCTCTAGAGAAATATTCAGTTCTCTTTCCGTACTTTCAGTTAACATCCCAGCATCCCTGTTTCACAAATCTTAGGCATACTTCCTCTGGGAGATGAAGATTCAATGATTAACCTTGATAACTTCGATCCTAAGAAAATATTGTAACGACCAAAGTCTTTTGCCTTGAATTCATTTGTAAGATGAGTCTTTTAGACAATTATCTCGTCCGCATCATTCCCTGTAATTTTCATATCCTCAACAATAACAGTCAAGCTTGTCAATTTCCCTTCTCTATGCTTGATGAAAAGTGTGTGATAAGTGGTACTTTGTAAATATCAAGCAAATTTCATCGCAACACTGAATTGCCTATACTAGGCTCTTGATGATTGTTTAAACCCATACAAAGATATTTTCCAGCTTACAGAATTTGTCCTGAATTTCTTGCAACAAACAACCGCGACGAGTCATAAAAACCTCTTCTAAATTTTCAGGGAGGAAAGCATTCCTCGCGTCAAGTTGATGATTTCCACCAATAATAGCTGCACAAGAAAGAAGTACTCAAACAATGTTCATCTTTGCTACAGGTGCAAATGTCTTTAAGTAATCAACTCACGTTTTCTCGAGTATATCCTTTTTCCACCAATCTAACTTTGTATCGCTCCGCTACCCTTTCAGAGTTTTGCTTAATAGTAAATACCCATCGATACCCACCCACCTTCTTTCTTGTAGTTAGAGTAATCATGTCCCAAGTCCATTTTTTTAAATTTAAAGAAATTCAATCTTTTTCTTCTTACAAATATCTCATGTTATCTACGGTGTGATTTCACTTGACATGCTTCCTTTTGTTGTTGCACTTGATGTTAGCATATTTAATGTTTTTACTTTTATTTTATTTCTCCTGGTGTGCTATTAGCACATTTGTTATCCTCTATATGTATTGAGTTCTCCTCCTAATGAAATTACTTCAATTATTATTCCAACATGGTATCAGAGCCTCCCGTGACCTAATCCTCCCGTCGCTCCCGTTGCTCGCTCGCTCGTCTTCGGCCCGCGCTCGCTAGCGTCCCGTCGGCGTCCGCTCGCTAGCCTCCGCCTTCCCGCTCCCGCTCGACACCTCCGCTCTCGTCGACTCCGCTCCCGCTCGACAACCCCGCCAGCGCCTCCTATTCCGCTCGACAACCCCGCCAGCGCCTCCTCTTCCGCTCTCTTCTAATGGCGCCAGAGTATTGCTCTTGAGATGTTCTCCGGCGCCACCTGCCCTCGTGCTATTTGGATGGATGGATCTCCTTGTCTCTTGATGCCCTAATTTCTTGGGCTTTCTCCTTATCCGAATTTCTATTCCGGTTTGCTCTCCTTCTCAGATTTTTTTTTTCTGAGTCATGGGGTCTAGCGGAGCGGCTTCTCCCTTTCTCTCCACCGGTGTTACTCCGGCCTCCCTCTCCACCGGTGATACTCTAGATCCTCTCTCTGGTGGTCCTCCTTCGTCGGTCTTCTACCGTGGAACCACTGATCACAATACCTCTCAGATCACTACTATCCGGCTTGATGAATCCAATTACCTCTCATGGTCCCGTTCTATCACCCTGGCGCTCAAGAGTCGGCGCCTCTTTGGCTATGTCTCCGGCCATATGACGGAACCGGATAGGCCTTCTCCTGAGTGGCCGCAGTGGGAGTCCGAGAATTCCTTGATTATGTCTTGGCTCACCAACTCGATGCAAGAGTCCATTGCCCGCAACTATCTCTTTCTCGACAATGCTGCTGATATTTGGCGTCGTGTGGAGTCTACCTACTCTCGCCGCGGCAATGCTGCTCAGATCTTTCAGTTGCGCTGTCGGATCAGCTTACTCCGGCAGGGTGACCGTTCTCCTTCAGCGTACTACTTGGAGTTCACACAGCTTTATCAAGAGTATGATCATTTTGATCCTCTTGTCTTTGTTAGTCCTACTGATGAGGCGATGGTTCGGGTCAGGGATGACCGCAATCGCATATTTGAGTTTCTTCATGGATTGCATCGTGACTTCGATCAGATCAGTGTTCAGATTCTCGGGCGACCACAGATCCCTTCACTTTCTGAAGTCTACAACATCGTGCAACAGGAGTTCGATCGTCGTCTGACCCTTCTTCCGGATCCTGTGCCAGAGAATTCTGCTCTGGCTGCTACCATTCCCTCTCTTCTTGGTACTCGTCCATCCCGAGATCCCAAGTTGAGGAATTCTGATAAGGATCATCTCCTATGTGATTATTGTGGCAAGAGCCGTCACACTCGGGATACCTGCTTCAGGCTTCATGGGTTCCCTACCCCAAGAGGGGGTGCTCCACCTCGGGGAGGTCGTGGTCCTGGTCGCTCCTCGGGTCGTCATGTTGCTCCACGTGCGGCCCATCTTACTGATGCTACTGCCGATATTTCTCCTGCCTACTCTGGCCCTTATGCCTCTGCCACCCCTGCTGGTTTTACTGCGGATGAGATGCAAGCTCTTCGACGCTTGATGCATGGTCTTTCTACGGAGCCTTCTGCCTCTTCCTCCTACGCTCATACAGGACTGCCAGGTGCCCACTCTGCTGTTTCTTCTCCTTCCACCCACTGGTGATTGACTCTGGGGCCACGGATCATATGACTGGGTCCTCTACAGGTTTTGTTTCCTATACTCCGCTTTCTGGGCGTGATAAGGTGAGCATTGCTGATGGTTCCCTCTCCCCCATTGCTGGCAAGGGTACCATCCCCTGCTCATCTCTCACATTGTCTTCTGCTCTTCACGTGCCTGCTTTTACTCGTAATCTACTTTCAGTTAGTCATTTGACCAACTCCATGCACTGCTCTGTGACCTTTTTTTCGTCTTCTTGTGTGTTTCAGGACCTGACGACGGGGAAGGTGATTGGCTCTGGTAGCATGGTGAATGGTCTCTATGCGCTTGACTCTGGCGTTGCTCCACCTGCTCTTGCTCTTCATTCCAGCACTGTTCATCCGTTGTACTCCTGGCACTGTCGCCTGGGACACCCCTCTCTTTCTGTTATGAAGTTGTTATTTCCAGCACTGTCTACTGCTATTTTTGAGTCTTTTGTGTGTGATGTCTGTAGTGTCAACAAACATCATCGTACTTCATTTAAGCATGCCTTGTTGCCTAGTTCTAGTCCATTTGCTGTTATTCATACTGATATATGGGGTCCATGCTTGCACCCTTCTATTTCTGGTTGTACGTGGTTTGTTACATTTATTGATTGTTTCTCCCGTACTACATGGTTATATTTGCTTCGTCACAAAAGTGATGTGTTCTCTGTCTTTCGACAATTCCATGCCATGATCTCTACCCAATTTCAATTCAAAATTCAAATCCTTCGCAGTGACAATGGCCGTGAATATGTTGATTCACAGTTTGAATGCTACCTTGCTGATCACGGCATCATACATCAGACTACCTGTGCATATTCCCCAGCTCAAAATGGCGTTGCTGAGCGGAAAAATCGCCATCTGTTGGAGGTTGCTCGTTGTCTTTTGTCCACCATGCATCTTCCAAAATTTTATTGGGGAGATGCCGTCCTCACTGCTGTGTTACCTTATCAATCGTATGCCCACACGTATCCTCGGGAACCGTACCCCTCTGGATACGGTTTGTGTGCCTCCTACTCGCCTTCCTCCCAAGGTGTTTGGGTGTGTTTGCTTTGTTCACATCCATCATCCTCGTCCCTCCAAACTTGATCCTCGTGCCCTCAAGTGCGTCTTTATTGGTTACTCTCCTACGCAAAAGGGGTACAAGTGTTTTCACCCACCGACCAAGAAGGTGTTTGTCAGCATGGATGTCACCTTCCGTGAATCTGAGTCATATTACCCTCTGTCTGCTTCTTCACCCTCGGGTGTTCCCTCTCTTTCGTTGCCCATACCTCCGCCTTATCCCTCACTTCAGGGGGAGACTCTACCCGTGGAAGTGAGTCCTATTCCAGTGGAGGTGGCCTCTCTCCCTATCTCCCCTCCTTCTTCTATGCCTCCTTCACCCCCGACCTTGCAGGTATATACTCGGCGTATAAAGGGGACAAGCACACGTGATTCTGCTATGTTACCAGAACAGTCAGTGGATCCTAACTCAGGGCCTTCGCCTTCTGATCTCCCGATTGCCCTCCGAAAAGGTATCCGGTCTTGTACCCGCCATCCTCTAGCTAATTATGTATCTTATGACTCTCTGTCTACCTCCTACAAGGCTTTTATCTCCTCTCTTGCTACTTCTTCCATACCTGTGTCATGGCAACGGGCTCTTGAGGTTCCTATGTGACGAGAGGCAATGGTTGAGGAAATGAAGGCTCTGGAGAAGAACCATACATGGGATCTTGTCCTTCTTCCCCATGGAAAAAAACCTGTTGGGTGCAAGTGGGTGTTCTCGGTGAAACAAAACCCACAAGGGATTGTTGAGAGGTGCAAGGCAAGGTTGGTTGTAAGGGGTTATACCCAAACTCATGACATTGATTATCAGGAGATGTTTGCCCCGGTTGCTAAGATGAATACCATCAGGGTATTGGTATCTGTTGCTGTTTGCAAAAATTGGGACCTTCTGCAACTTGATGTGAAGAATGCCTTCCTCCATGGTGACTTGGAGGAGGAGGTCTATATGTCTATTCCTCCGGGTCTCACTCCGGCTGGTGCTGCAGGAAAAGTATGTAGATTGTTGAGGGCTCTGTACGGACTGAAGCAGTCCCCAAGAGCTTGGTTTGGCCGGTTCCACAAGGCGATGGTGTCGTTTGGCTATTCCCAGAGCAATGCAGACCATACATTGTTTATCAAACGTAGGTGTGGGAAAATTATTATTCTCATTGTGTATGTTGACGACATTGTCATAACTGGTGATGATCATGAGGAAATTCAGAATCTGAAACAGAAGCTTGCCAGAGAGTTTGAGGTCAAGGACCTGGGAAAACTCAAGTATTTCTTAGGAATTGAAGTTGCCAGATCAAAGCAGGGGATCTTTCTCTCTCAGCAGAAATACACGTTAGATCTTCTTGAGAAGATGGGGATGAGCGGATGCAGACCGTCTGGCACTCCGATTGAGGCAAATCACCGGCTGGGGCGTGATGATGGGGTGGAGATTGAAGATATCTCGGGGTTCCAAAGGTTAGTGGGGAGGCTGATTTATCTGTCTCATACTCGTCAGGATATCTCTTATGCGGTGAGTGTTGTGAGTCAGTACATGCATGCTCCAAAGACCCGACACATGGATGCTGCTCACAGAATTCTTAGGTACCTCAAATCTTCATCAGGAAGGGGAATCCTGTTTTCCTCGAGTTCCAACCTAAAGATTGAAGTCTATACTGATGCTGATTGGGCCGGGTTAGTGGATGATAGACGATCCACCTCTGGATATTGCTCTCTTGTTGGAGGCAACCTTGTTACTTGGAGGAGCAAAAAGCAACAGGTTGTGGCACGATCTAGTGCTGAGGCTGAGTTTAGAGCTATGGCTCATGGGGTATGTGAAGGCTTATGGCTCCGGGCCTTAATGAGCGACCTTGGTCTAGTGGAAGATGGACCTATCCGTTTGTATTGTGACAATGAGTCAGCCATCAGTATTGCACACAATCCTGTTCAACATGACCGGACAAAACACATCGAGGTGGATCGACACTTTATCAAAGAGAAGATTGAAAAATGGATCATATGTACTCCCTTTGTGCCTTCCAACGGGCAACTTGCCGACATTCTCACCAAAGGATTGAGTGGAAGTTCATTTGGCCAGTTAGTAAACAAGTTGGGCATGATTAACATCACTCACCCAACTTGAGGGGGAGTGTTAGCATATTTAATGTTTTTACTTTTATTTTATTTCTCCTGGTGTGCTATTAGCACATTTGTTCTCCTCTATATGTATTGGGTTCTCCTCCTAATGAAATTACTTCAATTATTATTCCAACACTTGAATTTATCCAGCTTACAGAAATTGTCTGAATAGAACGTCTTCTGGGAGCATTTTTTTTAATTCGATAATTTGAAACAGGTTGAGCAAATATGCTTCGTATGATTTGAAACAGTCATGCTTATAGTCTTGTGTTGATATTAGTAATAGAACTATTGCATTTGACCCGCAAGAGGAGAAAAAAGGAATAAATTTTCTGAGAAGAAAATCAACTGCAACAAAAAGAGAAACAGGAAACGATGTAGAGATAGATGAGGCCACATCAAAAAGAGAAACAGAGAAACAACACCTGGTATATCAAAAATCTGGTAAGAAAACCTTATAGCAATCGAACCTAAAGTATAGGAGATCGAACCTACAGCAAAAATAGAAACATGAAATGATGAAGAGGAGATCAAACCTTGGAAGATGCAGGCAGCGATGAAGCCCTAGAGCAGAAGAGGTAGAGCGCCACCCGAAACCGCTGGAGAGAGGGAGAGCACCACACGAAGTCACGAACAGACAAGTTCTGCCGTAAGCGAAGTGATTTCGGTCGGATGATTTTTGCCCATCGCCGGAGTAGACGGTCGGCGGTGGCCTATCGCCGGAGTAGACGGTCGGCGGTGGCCTATCGCCAGAGAAGCAGGGCTGTGGGATCGGGCGCAAGTATAGGGCACGGAAAGGTCGCAAGGGCGATGGGCGGAAACTGCAGTGGAGAAGCAGCGATTTCTGGAGTCGTGATAATATTTCGCGACTCCAGAATCGCCTATTAGCGCGACTGGAGGGCGGCAACGACTCCAACTGCTGGCCTTAAAAACATGTTTGGCGGGGCGGTGCAAAAATTTGCGGCACACAACTCCCAAAACGCCCCGCCAAACGGAGCCTAAACTCAAGCTTCTAATTAGTGTTGGAGGTTCGCTATATGCAAATAGATTGCTTGATAAGGACATGAACATAGATGACGAAGATTACAGTAGTTGTTTGTGGTACGTCTTTTGAGCTTCTCATTAGTGTACCACTAACAATCAGTAAGGCAGTGTGATGAGAATAACCATATACTGCCAGAGACGGCCAATTTATTAGCTGTTTTTTTACTTGCAGTCCATTTGTAGTTGATTAAACTTAGTGATTTGTTTGCTTGAATATTCATGTAGATAGACTTGTCTGTTTTTCTGTATGGCATTTCACAACTCTGACTGCCTTGCGATGGTTGGAGCAGGTCTTTGCATTGGATGATGGGAAAGCTCATCCATTATGGGAATATATTGATTGTCCCGTGTCAGTTTTGGGTTCTGATAACTCAATCTTAGTTGACTGGACAAGGTACTCCTTAGTAGACGTTTTTTTTTCTTTACATAGTTCTTCAATGTCGTCTCTAGTTCTTTCCATTGTTTTAGTTTTGTTGGCCATATGATTCATAATTATTATCTTTTTTGGTAAATTGTTCGTTCATACAGCTTTGAAGGTGTCATGTTGAGCTCCCTTGAAGCAAAAAGAGTCATCACAAGGTGTGCCTTGATATAATCTCTATAACCACATGATAAGAATAATTCTTTACATTATCTTGTAATTTGTAAATCAAATAGAGATTCACATATGCTCGCGACATAGGCTAGTAAAATCTCGTATTTATTTACAAGCGGCTTCTTTGACTTTTCTCATTTTTCCATTATTTCTTTCGCGGAGAAAGAAGTATAATTTTGATGTAAATATTATTGTTAGTAAACCTACTTGTGGAAGTAGGTAGAGAATGGTCTTGGTGGCACTATTCTCTACAAATGATATGAGTCTCCGTTCGTTTGAGAGGAATTGAGGGATATGAATTGGAATTAGATTAATTCCAAATTCGTAGGAATTGGAATTAAAACTAATTCTAATTATGTTGTTTGGCTAAAAGACAAGAATTCAAACAATGGAATTGGAATTAACAACTTTGTTGTTCGTCTGCAGGCAAGAATTCATTGATAGGAAATGAAATTTATGTTTAAAAACTGTGAACAAGCAATCAGTGATTTATTGACATATATTACTTCTAAATTGAGAGTTCAAACCATACATAAAAGCAAACACAATATTATATTGTCCACAGTCTACATGGCAAGCATGCATTATGTTAACCATCATACACAACATAAACACACATAGTGCACAAAAAATCACAAACTAGCATCCACACACATACACCAATAAACCGCCAACATTATGTTATCACTCATCAAATCCTCTGGCATGACAAGCATTCCTCACTCCTTACGGACATTACCGCCATTATGCCAAGACAATCTAACTTTCCACTGGTACGAAAATATAAGATGAACAACAATAAAATGGGCAAGAATGAATCGGGAAGGCGGTAGGAGGCTCGAGGGGGGCAAATGGATTAGGGGAAAGTGGGAGGACGGGTCGCCGACCTTTGTGATGGATTCCGGTGTTGCCGTTGGAAACCCTTGGTATGATTACGATGACTGGAAGCTGCTATGTGACTTGGCAGGGACCTGAGTCGATACAACTTAGCCTCGGAGGAGACGACCTCAACATGAACTCACCGGGAAGTGTTCAGCGGGGGTCCCCTATCTCAAAGGAGGGGAGACAAGGTCGGCCGGGTTGTAGGGAGTTGCCGTCAGGGCGTTCTAAGCTGGAATAGTGGAGAGGCGAGGAGCAGCTGGGGCAGAAATGAAAAGTTCGACCTCTTTAGGTCGGAAATGGGAGGGGAGAACTTAGCGTATTAGTAATTCCTATGAAATTGAGGTGAATTCCAATTCCGTCCTATTAATAGGTGCGCCAAACAACAGAATTAGAATTCCGCGCCAATTCTAATTCATGTTCCTGCCCCCCAATTCCGCACAAACGAACGAATAGAATTTCTCGGACTTTAATTTTGTATCCATATTTACATTACGGCAAATAAAAGTGTGTGCTTGTGCATGTAAAGTAATAAATGAAAGCAAGGGGAGATGAGATCAAGGGAACATTAACTTTAGAAGAATTTTGCTTCCAGATTGAAAGCTAGATGTTTAGATTTTTCTTTTTCCCTACAGAATTGATGTACATCCATGATTTTTGCTCCTCTTTCATACTCATATATGACCTTAAGAAAAAAATCAACTAAAATGATTAGGATTTACTATTTTAGTATGGAGGGTTATTTAGTAATAGTCTTATGCACTTGCACATTGTGCAAGTTTAGCCTATTCTAGATCTCTCTTTATTAATACGTTGGGTGTGTGGATGATTAGATCACCACCTATGCATTTTTCATTTATATTATATTCTCTTTAGTAATAAACTTAATATCAAAGATAGGTTCCAGAACCAAAGCCCAATGAAGACCTATCTGCAGATGGCTCAGCGCCAGACTACTTTAATTACAAAGGAAGATAGTTTCCCCCAAAAAAGTGGTGCAGTCTGAGAGCAGCAAGACACCAACCACTTTGCGAGAAAAAAACCGCGATGTTGAAGCCAATAAAATGATTGCAAGCACCACAAGGAGTTGGCTTGGGTCGCGACGAAGAAGCAAATAAATGGATGCAAGCATCACGAGGTGGCACTGGTCGAGGGAGTCAATTCCAGAGAGGTACTGGTCTACTTAAGATAGGTCTCTTGTATCCACTTCTTTTTACTCACCTTTTGGGAGCCTTTCTGATGAGGAGATGCGTATGTTGTTTTATGCAAGTCTGAGTTACATCATCTTCAGGTTTCACAACCTTCTCGAATAGGTGAGACCTGCATCCATATTTTATTATTACCTCCACTCGATGAGATGCGTATGCTATCGAATTCAGGGTCCACGGAGCAAATGATTAGATCACTTCCTGGTTTTACATCTTATACTCCACTCTTTGTGAAAGATAATGTTAGCCCATTCCATGACTCTCTTTTCTCTATATCAGGAAAATACAACATCCATTGCTTAACCTCTTACCATAGTCTATATTCTTCATGTACTGAATTTCCCCATAAACTTATGATTTGTTAATCATGTCACTAACTATGAATCATGTTAATAATTAGTACTTGGTGATCGAGGAGAACGATCAACACAAGCAAAGTTGCTTTTTCAAAGTCACGTCACAATGGATTCACATGCAATACCTTTAGCAAACTCCAACAAGCCCTAAAGACTCGAGAGGAGATTAAGTGAACTCCCTGATAAGTTTAAACCTTTTTCACAGCTCTTACTCGCTCTCTTAAGCTAGATCAGGGAGGAAGACAGTATCAAAATTGCCCAACTTGTTCGTTATTCCTCTGATTTTTAATTCCTATAAGAGGCTTAGTAAATATGTTTGCAGGATGGTTATTTATTTTCACAAACTTTGTGACAATAGTTTTATCCATTACTTTCTCCCTGGCGAAGTGATAGTCAATTTCAATATGCTTTCTTTGTTCATGAAACACATGATTAGAAGCTATGCACATAGCAACAATATTATCATACAACTAATGCTAGTGCCATCAACCTTCTGTCCTAATTCTTTCGCTTATTGTTTCAACCAAACCAATTCACAAGTCGTTTGAGCCATGTCTTTAAACTTAGATTCAACATTGAATCTAGCAATAATTTCTTTTGCCAAAAGAAGATCCAACCCAATCAACATAATATACTCTTCCACTCTTCTATGTTTATTATTCTTACACAACAACACCTGAGGTGGCTTTTAGGTATCGAAGAATTCAAACAACAATATTTGTATGCGAGACGGTAGGTAGGAATTGACTGACCACACTCCATGGAAAATAAATATATCAGGACGAGTAAGATTAAGTAATTTAACATTCTCAAGTCTCGTCTATCTTCCGGCATCCATATTGATTGGTCTGACTCCTTCATCTTTCATGAGTTTCACAATAGGATCCATCAAATCTTCCGGCATCCATATTGATTGGTCCAACTCCTTCATCTTTCATGAGTTTCACAATAGGATCCATCAAATTTTCAACAGGCTTGCAGCCAACATCTCTGCATCCTCCTGGAGGCCCAAAGTATACTCGTGCGAATTTCCTATGAATATCGTGCCACCTAAATCCCTAGAAAATAATATAATTTACCCAGGTTTTTGTTCTGAAACTATTTGTTGAGATACTTTTTAACTCCTTTATTCTTTTAGTATCACTGCTAGTTATGATTATATCATCTATATGCATAATTAATAGAATACTCTCATTTTTAATATATGTTGACAAAATACAGAATGATCAACCATACATCAGGTTAATGGGCAGAAGAAAATAACCAAACCATGCCTTGAGTGTGGTTGCTTTAGCCCATGTAGAAATTTGATATGAAGATGGCTCCCCAGAGATCCACACGCTTCTTATCTACATATGTAGCCTTAGGGCATTTTGGTAATTATGTGTATACCACTCCCGCCTATATAAGGAGTGATGGTGAATTTTGTATGACCATCTTGAATCCTTGTCTTGTTTAGGCTCTCATAGGAGAGAAGAATTCCTAGAGGGATCCTTCCTTCAAGAGTTGGGTATCGAACATATCTCAATATATTGTATATTACATTGTATTAATCTACGTGATTCAATTTTACGGTAGCAAGACCTATCAACTGGTCCGACTTGCCGCTCCATTCAGATTTAATTCGAACCCTAATTTTTCCTCAATTAGGTCTGCCACAAGCATCTTTTACCTCCCGATCTACGAAGCCAAAACCCCTCCCCGACGAGCTAGCGCCTGAACTCATTCTCTTCACCACTTTACGCCAGAGTTCGACGGAGCCGCCGCGGGTTGGGATCCCTTGAGCTCGATAGCAGCCGCTCTACGACGCACCCAATCACTGAAGATCCTCGACGACGTCCCATGATGCGCGCGCTCTAACAGGTCCACCGTCCAGGCTCCAGTACTTCCAACGACGCCCCACCCCTCAATACAGACTCGCAGCCGTGCAATCTCGCTACGATCTTAAGCGAATTGCCGCCAGCTGGCAGTACACCGCATTCTTGCGTCCCGAATTTCCTTCCAGACGCATTTCTTCCTCATCCAAGTATCCAACAACCACCAACTGTTCTAGCGACTTGTTCTTGTGTTTCTGTGCGCTTCCGCTTTTCCAGCATTCTACAGCCCTCTACCCCACTTCTCACGATCCGTCGGCTCCTTCGATTCATTCCCACGACCCGTTCAATAGCCTTACGTAACGATGAAAATGCCTATGCTCTGGATTCTATTAATTCCACTCGCTTGGATTGCCTGGAAGCTTGTTTAGAATATCTCACACTTCTCCTCCGCGAGCTTGCAGCCACCGCAGTCAACCACCCACCAACGCTTCCAGCACCTCCATCACTGCCTCACAACAGACTCGCCATCGATTACACGGGGTTCCTCGACCCCGCTGCGGACATCCACCCTGCCCAGCTCTGCCGGATTGAGATTTCGATGTTCGACGATACCGACCCCCTCGGTTGGATCGCTCGCGTCGAACAATTTTTCTACTTCCAATATATGCCCCCATCAACCAAAAGGTTCCCATGACGATTATCTACATGGAGGGCCCTGCGCTCCACTAATTGCATTGGACACGTCATTATGCCCATGATCTCTCTTGGACCATATTGAAGAAGGAACTCCGCCACTATGACACGTGCTAAGCGGGTAATGGCTACGAGCGTCTTATCTCCATTCGCTCGTCCGCCACCGTCGCCACCTACATCACCGAGTTAATTGAGGTCGCCACGCATGTCACCAGACTATCCTCTGACCATTATCTGAGGTATTTTCTCACATGCATGCAGTCTTACATCCGGGTGCACCTTCATGTCCACAACCTGACTACTCTCACCCACCCCATAGAGCAAGCTTGTTACCTTGACGAGGAACTCAACGCGGGCCAACCGTCCTCCTCTGCCCGACCACCCCACCAGTTACTGCCATCGCCGAAATTTCATCCACCTCTGGACCCCGTCAATCCGCCCGCCACCACCGCTAGTTCCGTCAATCCTGCTTCCGTCGGTACCCCCGCCTCCCCAACGCTTATCTCACCAACAATACCTCGAGCTTCACTGCAAGAGCCTCTGTTGTTGCCGCCACCAACAACACTCGCCCACCCACAAATGCCCCCCTCTCAAGTCCCTGCTTCCGCTGCTCGGCACTGAAGACGACGATCCCGACTTCGCTGACTTGGATCCTTTGACACTCGCTGATGACCCTTACGAGCCTCGACTTTGAGAACAAGGTCAATTTTTGGGAGGTGAGTGTTGATACGAAGATGGATTCCCGAGGAATCCACATACACGCCTATCTACATATGCATGCTTAGGAAATTTTGGTAATTATGTGTATGCTACTCCCGCATATATAATGTAGTAGTAGTGAGTCACTTATGACCATCTTGAATCTTTATCTTGTTTGTTTAGGCTCTTATATGAGAGAAGAACACTTAGGCTTCATTTGGCGTGGCGTTTGGAGCAAACGCCGCCAGGCAGCGGGTAAACAAACGGGCGCCGACGGCGTTTGCTCCGTTTGCTCCCGCCGGACATCGGAAATTGACATTCGGACCAGTGTTTATCTGCTTGTATTTTCATCCTGTTTTGGGCATTAAGGAGGTTTTCTCGTAATATGGTGAGGGTACGGTCGCGGTCACGCAACTCACGATCAACAACCGGTAACGTCGTTCCCCCTGGCTCATATGTTCCCAGACTCGGGGCGAAACACCCATAAACAATTTCAAAAGGAGTAAACTTACTGGTCGTGTGGTAGGAGATATTATAGCAGTACTCTGCCCAATGTAGCCATCATGTCCATGTGCGGGGCTCATCCATAACGAAACACCGTAAGTATGTCTAAACTCCCCGATTGAGTACCTCGGTCTGACCGTCTGTTTGTGGATGGTTTGCGGTGCTCATACATAGACGCGTACCCTGCTGCTTGAATAGTTCCTTCCAGAAGTTGCCCACAAAGACTGGATCCCGATCAGAGATGATGGACAGTGGGATCCCGTGAAGTCTGACTATCTCCCGCACGAACAAGTCTGCTACTGATTCACCTGTGTAAGGATGGCTCAGGGCCAGGAAGTGCCCGTACTTGGATAACTTATCCACCAATACCAAGATGTCTGTCTTCCCTTGGGACTTCGACAGCCCGTCGATGAAGTCCAAAGACACTGTGTCCCAAATCTGTCGCGGTATTTCCAGAGGAGTCAGAAGGCTCGCTTGTGAGGTGGTTTCGTATTTCTGACGTTGACATATGTCGCACTGCTGCACAAACCTTTGGACATCCCTTCGTTGGCCTTTCCAGAAAACATTGGCTCGGATCCTCTGTAAGGTACGTAGAACTCCTGCATGCTCCCCACTGGTGAGGAGTGGAACTCTTGTAACATAGTGTTCTTCCATGGCTACGACGAGGGTATGACCATCCGGTCGTGAAAGTATAAGTGCCCATTTTGCAGTCGAAACCTGTGAGGGGCCTCGTGCCCCTGCCGAAGTGCCTCCACGATAGGGCGCAACTCAAGGTCTTGTAGGACCTCCTTCTGTATATCGTCCAAGGCGCCGATCAGGGGCCCTGAGATGTGTTGGAGTGCTCCCTCTGGTATGCGGGATAGTGCGTCAGCCACGACGTTCTCTTTCCCCTGCTTATAGACTATTTCGTTGTCGTAGCCAAGCAACCTCGTCGCCCATTTTTGTTGTAGAGGAGAAGCCACCCGTTGCTCCAAAAAATGTTTCAAACTCTGGTGATCGGTCCGGACCTTAAAGTGTCTGCCCAGGAGGTAGGGCCGCCACAAGACCACAACATGTATGATGGTCAGCATTTCCTTCTCGTACGTCGATAAGCCCATCGTCCGTGGGGCCGATGCCTTGCTGAAAAACGCTATCGGCCGACCTTCTTGCATGAGCACGACCCCGATCCCGACGCCTGATGCATCGCTCTTCAGTATGAATTCCTTGGTGAAGTCGGGAAGAGCCAGCACTGGTGTCGTCTTCCTTGCCGTCTTGAGAACTTAGAAAGCAGTCTCCGACTCCTCTTGCCAGCAGAAGGCATCCTTGTGTAGCAGCTGAGTCAACGACCGAGCTATCTTCCCATAATCTTTCGCGAATCGCCGGTAGTAGCCCGTCAGCCCGAGGAAACCCTGGAGTGCCCGGACCGTGCGTGGCCTAGGCCACGTCTGCATGCTCTCCACCTTCTGGGGGTCGGCCTTAACTCCTTGTGCCGAGACAATATGACCCAGATATTCCACCTCATCTTGACCAAATGAGCATTTGGAGCGCTTGACATAGAGCTGGTGTTGTCGTAGTATCACGAGCACTTGTTCCACATATTGGAGATGCTCTTCCCAGTTGGCACTGTAGATTAGAATGTCATCAAAAAAATTAATACAGACCTGCGGAGGAGGGGCCGGAAGATCTCGTTCATCACTGTCTGAAATGTCGAAGGTGCGTTGGAGAGTCTGAACGGCATCACGACAAACTCGTAATGACCATCATGTGTCCGGATAGCTGTTTTGAAGATATCTTCATCCTGATTTGGGGGTATACCAACCGCAAATCCAGCTTGGTGAACATGTGTGCTCTGTGTAGTTCGTCTAGTAGTTCCTCAATCATGGGAATATGGAACTTGTCTTTGATAGTAGAGCTGTTCAGAGCGCGATAGTCGGCACAAAATTTCCACGACCCATCCTTTTTCTTCACCAGGATGATGGGTGAGGAAAACGAACTGGTGCTGGGTCGAATGATCCCTACTGCTAGCATCTCCTTCACGCTCCGTTCCATCTCGGCCTTCTGTATGTACGGGTAACGATAGGGTCGAATGT
This sequence comes from Dactylorhiza incarnata, assembly GCA_033032865.1. Lineage (NCBI taxonomy): Eukaryota > Viridiplantae > Streptophyta > Magnoliopsida > Asparagales > Orchidaceae > Dactylorhiza > Dactylorhiza incarnata. The sequence continues at coordinate 884,710 of JAWHQI010000109.1, read as the reverse complement.
TGGTCGGCTCTGTCCCTTCTTTTAGGCTGATCTGGTGATCTCGGAATCACCAAGGCGATAATGATCGGGGCCCTGGAAGACATCCGGATACTGGAGATGTAATGACTTCATCTATTTTGGGACTTCTTGGGTGGGCGTAGCCGGATGCTCGATCTCCATAATCACAGCCATGTCATTCTCTTGTTCCCACAGTCTCTCTAAGCAGCGAAGAGAGATCGCCTTCACCAGTGATGTTCTGATCCCGTGCAGGCAGTACTCCCTCCCATCCTGCGCAAACTACACGGTCAAACTATACCAATCCATGGTTACTTTACCCAGCTGTCGCAACCATTGAACTCACAGAACTATATCCGATACCCGGATGGGCAACAAGTAGACATCCATCCGACAAGTGTATCCTTGCACACTGAACCCCACTCCCTTCAGCACTCCTTCACATTGCAGCTTATTTCCGTCTGCCACCATGACCTGGAAAGAGGCATCCTTGGTGATCTCTTGCCCCAACTTCTGCGCTACGACGGGGTTGATGAAGTTATGAGTACTCCCGCTGTCAACCAAATAGTCACCTTCTGTTGGCAGATCCGCCCTGCAATCCGCATCGTGAGCGGTGTAGACCCTCCCTCCATGGCCTGGATGGATACCCCGAACTCGGGTATGTTCGAGATGTGCTCCTGTTCCCCTTCTTCTTCATCCGGCATCTCGTCTTCCTCCCGCAACATGTACACCTGGATCATCTGACATCTGTGGCCTGGGGGTGAATTTCTCATCACAGTTGAAGCACATTCCCTTCTCCTTTCTTGCCTGTAGCTCTGACCATGTCAATTTCTTCACAGTCGTCCTCCCAGTAGCTCCTTGATCCTTCTTGGTGTCTGGAGGGTTTGTAGTGTTCTTCGTATTCCCCCATCTGGACTTTTGTCGGTTGAATCGCTCCTCTTGAATCCGGGCCAGGCTGGTAGCATGGGTCAAATTGTGCGGCATGTAGGCATGCACCTCATCCTTGATGTGCTCCTTCAATCCCGAAATGAAGCAACTCATTAATGTCTTCTCTTCCCACTGCACCCTGTTGGCTAATCTTTCGAACTCTGCTCGGTATTCCATCACCATCCCTTTCTGCCTCAGTTTTTGAAGAAAAGCCTCGAAGTCTTCGTACTCAAGTGGCCCAGAGCAGGCCGTAAATCCGTCAACGAATTCGTGCCATGGCGCGTGTTCCCATCCTCGGAGGAACCATTGGGTCCACTGGAACGCGTCTTCCTAAAGGTGAAAAGACGCTAACTTCACCCACTGGTCTTCTGGTATCTCCTGATAATTGTAGAATAGCTATGCCTTTTGGACCTATTCCAATGCGTCTCCTCCTTTGAATTTGGGGTAGTTCATGCGTGTCACCTTAGGCATCTCGGTTGTTGTTGCCCGGGCCCTCCATACTCTTGTCCGAGTGCCAGCGGTCGTCGTCGTCCCTCAGCCATATTAGGGTATCCCCAACCCTCTCCGTAAGGATTTCCGGCCGCCAGTGGGGGTCTAAACTCCCATCCGCCTCCTCCCCGGCTGCTGCCGGGCTTCCCCGACATCCCAGAGATGGGAAGGAGTCCCTCCTGCAGGGTGTACTCCATTCCCCTGGCCCGTCGGCCCTCCGGGCGTCCTTCATGTGGCCAGTCGACGCGTGCATCCCTGCTGTAAGGCGGGAGATCCACACCCCACGCATCCACGCCGGCCATCTGGGTTGCGTTGAGCCCTGCCGGCTGCTGTCGTGAGCCTCCCGCCCTTCCTCCGTCGATCCCGAGCCCCCTATTGACGCTAGAATGCCGATCGTGACTTCGTTTCCCACGCAGGGCCCGATCGGGTTTCCATGACCCGTCGCTGGATCCGGGATCGGAAGCGGGGTACCGCTGCCTTCTTCGGCTGCGTTGTCTTTGACCTTAATGTTTTGAGTCAACAAACTCTTGATCTCCTCCATGCGCGCATCCAATCGTTCTTCTAATCGCTTCTCCGATGCCTTCAACTTTTGTTCGATGGCCGCCATCGTGTTGGACATCCCGATGTAGTTCTCTTCTAGGGTTTCTAGTCGTTTGGATTCGTCCTGGGAGCGAGTCACCATGGTGGATAAACGGAAACCTTTGATACCAAATGTTAAGAACGAGAAAGGATTTGGGAGAGAAAAGAGAAAGCTAGGGTTTTGAGAGAGATGGGAGGGAATACCTGAGAATACTTGCTTGTCCACCGCCAGGAAACCCTAGGGGTATTTATACCCCTCGGGTTGAGGAGGGGCTGGCCGCCCCCCTCCCCTCCCCATAGGAGCTGAACCCGTCCGGTTCAACCCCCAACCGCCTTCTTGTTTTAATTAGGGAGGGTTGAACCGGATGGTTCAGTCCCGCTTGATGCTGCATCCTTTCGCCGTCTCTGATATGTCTGTCCCGCGAACCGGCCGATATGAGGATTCATAACACACCAACTCCGAGAGAGTTTTGAGGAGGTTTGTGGAGTTCGAATACAATATTAGCATATAACTACAACCAACCAAATTTGTGGATTTTACAAATTACACTATAAGACATGTTTTTCGATTTCAAGCTACCAAATGAGCCCTTGGAAGAATCTTCTTAATTTGATGTTGCATATGTCCGGTTGTTAGACGCGACTTATTTCTTTCCATTGGAATTTCCGATGTTCTATTCGGTTGCCATTTTGGAATCCTTCGCAATAAATTTTAGTATTAATTTACTCTATGGTGCATCTTCTGCAGTCTCATGCAAGATCCTTTCAGTTCCGTACCACTTATATGGCTTATTCAGGATGGAAATCTTAGCAAGCACCTTTCCTCATATATAGCCTCAGGGAAGGAAGATCTTGTCACTGAGTGGAGAAGTGCTTTCAATAGGGCAAACACTGTGGTGTTTTCAGATTTATCTCTACCAGTAAACAATCCATCCTTTGCTCTGACCATTGCCTGCAACACAGTTCTCTTGTAACGCATAAATGTAGTTTTCTGACTGGCATTCTTTTTCTCTGTCAGATGATGTATAATTCATTAGATTCTGGAAACTTTTATGTGATTCCTGGATCCCCATCTGATGTCTGGGCTGCAAAAAGATATATCACATCTCATTCTAGGCATGGCTTAAGGGAGAAGTATGGATTCCACGAGAAGGACCTAATAGTTACTGTTATCGGGAGCCGTTTCTTCTATGATGATATGCCATGTAGCTATGCTGCTAGTCTGCTAACACATCAGATTATGAAAATAGCGAGAATAAAGGACCTTGGAGGAATATTAAAGTTTGTTTTTTTATGTGGGAATACAACAGATTCTTTTGGTTCTGATTTCAAGGTACTAGTTATGCCCCCATGATGGGTTTTACTGTGTCAATTCTTGTCCCTGTGAATTTAATAATTCTGCTATTTATCAAATTTATTATGATTACAACATTTACACTTCCTGACTATTATCTTAAAAGACAATCAGTTATATGGGTTACCAAAATCTTGAGGTTATGAAACATTATTCTTGTAGAATCTTTTTAGCATCATTATGATAAATGGAAATGTCAATATTCTTCAATTTTATTGCCAGATTTCTGCTGACATCATTTTAAGCTGAATTTATACTGAAACTTCTAATAATGAATCGATCAACAGAGAAAATATGAATTATTTGAGTTACCATTTTTGGAAGTTTCTTTTGTATTGCCTTCAGACAAGTAAACTTGATGGGAGAAATCTTAAATGTTAATTATGTCATTGAAGTTTCAATTTCAAGATTCCGTGTTTATTTTGAGATGTATTTTTGGGAGCAGAAGAAACAACCCTACTTTTGTTCATTTACCTCGATTCCCACTCCTATTTTGTTTTCTCAGGAGCTTGCTTCTCGTATGGGCTTTCCTGTTGGTTCTATGAAGCATTATGGCACTGATGGTGATGTGAATGGTATCATAATGATTGCTGACCTTGTTCTATATGGATCCTTCCAAGATGAGCAGAGTTTTCCTCCACTTTTAGTGCGAGCAATGTCTTTTGAAATCCCAATCATTGTTCCTGATTTTGCTGCCATAACAAAATATGTGAGTGAGTTCACTTGCTTAGTTACTTATGAACTGCTTGCCTCCCCCACTTTCCTTCCCTCTCATAATTGGGATCTGTCTGAAAATGCAACACATGCGGACATAAATCATTTATTTTCAGTACAACACTTTTCTAAATTTGGCAGGCTTGTATTTCTCTGAATTTGGCCTGGGCATTGCAGGTTAATGATAAAATCCACGGTTTTGTTTTCCATCCTCATGATATAGACACCTTGGCTAGTGCTTTCTCACTTCTTATAGAAGATAAAAGGCTGTCAACACTGGCTCGTTCAGTTGCTTATGAGGGGAGATCGCTTGCTGAGAATATGCTAGCGTCTGATAGTATCATTGATTTTGCAATTCTTCTAGAAAGTATACTTCAGTTTCCATCAGATTCATTCCTTCCAGAACCAGTTTCCAAAATTACGCAACAAACATGGGCATGGGATTTGCTTGAAAATGATCAAAACACTGATTTTCAGCAACATGAGGGTTTATGGAACCTTGCTGCAACCCAAAGAGACAACATTTTAGATTTTCTTGAGGAGAAACTACCTGGTAAATCTCAAATTAGTTCACCTGCCATTAATGAATCCGCCTCATTAGTCTACCCCACACAACTGGACTGGGAAGATCTCAGTCAGATTGAAAATGCGGAAAATTTTGAGAGGCGAGAAATGGAGGAGGTAAGCGGTTTATTTTCTGCTCCAGGAAATTTACTTGTTATATTACATTTCTTTGTTTCCAGTATTGGAACTGTCCACAGGTCCTCAACCTTTCTTTTCTTTTCTGTTATGTCGTAGATTACTGAAAGGCTGGAAAGAGATTTAGGATCTTGGGAGGATGTTTACTATAATGCTAAAAAGTCTGAAAAGCTCAGATTTGAAATAAATGAACGTGATGAAGGTGAGCTAGAAAGGACTGGGCAATCCTTGTGTATCTATGAAATTTACAATGGACAAGGAGTGTGGCCCTTTCTACACCATGGGTCTCTATATCGTGGTATAAGTCTTGTATGTGCACCATTCCATATATTCTGAGAATTTTCTATTAAATTATATATTTTTAATTACAATGTACATTGACCTGCACCCTGACATTTCTAATTAGTAATTACTGCTCTTTTTTTAATTTACACATCGGCATCTTAGAGAACTTTATTTAAAATTTCAGCTTGCTATATTATCTTTCTCAATTATTTTGTGAGTAACCTTTGCATTCGTGCACTCCCTGCAAATCTTTTTTAAATTAAACTGTCATAGTATTTTCCATCTAGTCATTTACAAAAATGGTGCTTAGTGAAATGTTATATTTATGCGTCAATGTCAGGTGCATGGGTCTTGTTGGGCCCTTATGGGTTATTAGGGTATTTTGGTAATGTAAGTTGTATCCCTATATAAAGAAATAGTTTGTGTGTATTTGTTATCCCATGTTATAGGATTTTGGAAACGGCTTTGTATGGGGAGGGAACAAACCCTATATAGCATCTCAGTGGGAACATCCTTCTCGATTTTTAATGCAAGCATCATCTGCGATCGATTCTTGCATTATCGTTTTCCTCACACGCGATCAATGTTTTGTTCAATTCCAGCTTGACCTTTGACGATATACGCTGGCGATCAATTCATGCAAATGCGATTACTACCTACTTAATTGCCGTGCCCTAGTGTGCCGCGACAACATCCAACATTCACCATTGACATTCTATTACTATCGTCAAAGTCACAGTGTTTCTTCCATCACTTTTTTAGATTTTCTCCATCCGTCGTTTTGTACAACCACAACCACCGTCTAACATCCATTTTTGTTTCACTATGGTGTAACTATGCTCACCATTAGTGCTTGGTAGCATCTCACATAGCTTTAGTTTCAAATTGACACCCCGATCTTTGTCTATTGAACCAAACAATTCACTTCTTTCAGATTAGTGCCCCTCGCTTTGCTGCGTAAGTATCGCCACACTACTCTCTGTTCAAACCGAAACCCTTTTCATCTAATTAGGTTCATGATCGATGTTGAACCGTACCGTAATCTCCTTCTTTGTTTTAGTGTATGGAATAATGCATTCAATGTCATACAAATTCGACGACCTTTACCCCACAATCATTATCCTCTCATCTTGCGTGGAGATGTTCTTGACTGACTTTTTCAACATCTTCTTCCATGACCACTAACCTTCAGACGTCGCCTTTCTCTGACTCAGTTACCGTCAAACCTAATAACACAATGAGCACGCTTCACCCATTACCAACTACACCTCTTTTTTCACCCGTGCAAATTTTCAGGTCCTCTTGGATATTCCGTTTTTTGAAGATGCATATCCTCTCAATCAGTTGCGCCATCAGAGAATTTTTTTGAACTTCAATACACATCAGATGACCACAAAGTTCATCTCTCCTTGTTCTAAATGGAGGGTTTGAATATCCAGTGGTTGCGTTGGCTCCACCAAACGAACCCTTTATGATTTAGCCAATGTTAAGGGACAAATTCATCCCCCATTATGAAACTCAACAATCCTGCAGTGCCTTCGAGCTCTTATGAGCCGTTCACCACGATCACTCGATCGACACTATATTGTCAACTTTATGGAGTTGTTCAACAATGACCCTAGACTTGCAAAACACATTATTTCAGTTACTTTATGTATGACGTCCAACCCCCAAAACACATTATTTCAACAATTTGTTGTTATGGGCTTCGTGCCTGGTTATTAATTAGGGTTTTATTATATGTTTGATGTTATTGTTCAGTGTTGTTATCACTTAGTTCTTAAGTAAGCCCAAGTGTTAGGACTTGTTTACAATTATGCCCTTGTAAGTCTATTTAAGGGACCCCTTGGCTCTTGTTTTGATATCGAAGAAATATTTTTTCAATTCGTTGTCTTGAGTAAGAGATTTTGGTATCTCTTTCCTCCCGAGCACGCCCCGCCTAGGAAGCTGCGGTTCCGGCTCCAAAGTATACTCTCCGCCTTCGGCCGCTACTCCGGAGAGCACACAACATTTGCCTTCACATTCATAACCTCACCACCCTCTCTTTTGTTATGCAATAATTTTTTGTGTAGAAGGCTAGAAGCTAAATTTTTCCACAACGATTGATCCCTCCTTTGGTCGTTCCAATTCTACATCTTTCCAATCTCCATGGTTGAACTTCTATCACCCTCCTTGAGACCTCACATGCAACTCCTTAGCTTATATCTACCCATTCGCTCACCCTCTTCCGACATACCTGTACCAAAATTGAACTACCAATCCCAAGGATTGTCGCATTAGGGATAACTCGAGTTTCACCATGAGGGCCTCTGTTTTCATTGTAAGACGTCCTACTCTCTTACACACCCATGTCCAAATAAAGATCTCATGCTCCTCAATGTTGTAGACAAAAATATTGCCCCGATCTGCTTCAATGCACTGGTGTAGAGAATGGTCCTAGATAATCTTAGCTCTTTCCCTCTCCCACACCTTAGGGGCAACATGAATTTTCCAGAGAGATGTATTGTTACTGTTGGATGGGGCAAAAGGACTATGTTAATTAGAATAAGAGGCCTCTCCTTTATATATAGGAGAGAGCAAAATACAAGCTTGACCTAAATATTAAACCAACTTCTAACACTCCAACTCAAGTTGTGCTTGTGATATCTGTCAAGCCCAACTTGGACATAATGTTCCAAAACACCCTATGAGACAAAGCCTTTGTCAGCACATCTGCCAGTTGTTGATCGGTGGGAACAAATGGAGTGCTAACAACTCCCCTTACAATGTTTTCCTTGATGAATGCATATCGACTTCAACATGTTTAGTGCGATCATGCTGGACGGGATTGTGAGCGATGTTAATGGCCACCTTGTTATCACAGTATAGGCGGATGGGTCCTTTGCCGTGAATCCCAAGTTCAAGTAAAAGGGATCAGATCCACATTCCTTCACATATACCTTGGGCCATAGCCCTAAACTCCGCTTCGGTACTGGATCTAGCCACGACATGTTGTTTTTTGCTTCTCCACGTTACTAGATTGCCTCCAACTAAAGTGCAATACCCAGAAGTGGATCTCCGGTCATCGACAGATCCTGCCCAATCTGCATCTGTGAAGACTTCAATGGTTAGATCATTGTTTGGAGGGAATAGGATTCCACGTCCAGGGGAGGTCTTGAGATGTCTGAGAATCCGATTGGCAACATCCAATTGATGAGTTTTTGGAGCGTGCATGAACGCTAATGACTCCAACAGCGTACGAGATATCTGGGCGAGTATGAGATAGGTATATAAGTCTCCCCACTAGCCGTTAAAAAGCATTGATATCAGCCACCGGTTCTCCTCCGTCTCTTCCCAATCTATGGTTTGTTTCTATGGGTGTGTCAGCAGGGCGACACCCACTCATCCCCGTATTTTCCAAAAGGTCAAGAATGTACTTTCTCTGGGAGATGAAGATACCATGCCTGAATCTGACAACTTCAATGCCAAGGAAGTACTTGAGGTTCCCCAGATCCTTAACCTCAAATTCACTAGCCAGTCTGACCTTCAAGTGTTTTATTTTCTCAATGTCATCCCCAGTTTTTACAATATCATCCACATACACAATCAATGCCGTCACTTTTCTATGTCTGTGCTTTACAAATAGAGTATGATCCGCGTTACTCTGTTTGAATCCAAAGGTCACCATTGCCCGTTGAAATCTTCCAAACCAAGCCCTCGGGGATTGCTTAAGGCCATATAAAGCCTTCTTCAGCCTGCTGGCTTTCCCTTCAGATCCCTCAACAGTAAGGCCAGGGGTAAGGACATGTATGCTTCCTCTTCCAGGTCTCCATGGAGGAAGACATTTTTCACATCAAACTGACTCAGAGTCCAATTTTTACAGACGGCACACGAGAGCAGAATACAGATTGAATTCATCTTTGCAACAGGAGCAAAGGTTTCCTGATAATCAATCCCTGTCGTTTGGGTGTATCCCCTGGCCACCAGTTTGGCCTTGTAACGGTCCACCAACCCTTGGGAGTTTTGTTTAACAGAAAAAATCCACTTACATCCAACCACAGTCTTTCCTTGAGGAAGGGAGACAAGGTCCCAGGCGCAATTCTTCTCACGGGCACCCATCTCTTTCTTCATATCCGTTCTCCACTCCTGATGCCTCAGAGCTTCCTGCCACGAGGAAGAGATGGAAATGGAAGACAGAGATGTGACAAAGGCTCTATGTCGAGAAGACAAGGATTCATAAGTCACATACAGAGATAAGGGGTGGTGAGTAGAAGCACGGTTACCTTGAGGACCAGTTAACGAGTCAGGCGTGGATTCTGGTATATTGTGCAGGGGCTGACCATTTGTGCCCCCTCGTCGACGACGAGTATAGACCTGCAAGGGAGGATTAATAGACGGCGGAACAACAAGGATGGATGGCTGATGAGGAGTGGATGGATGATAAAGAGGAAAGATTGGTAAAGGGGAAGCAGGGAAGCTCTCTTCCACGGTTGCATTCTCCCCCTGAAGAGGGCTCCTGTAATAGGGTTCGAACTCATGGAAGGTAACATCCATGGAGATGAAGGTTTTGCGAGTCTGCAGATGAAAACACTTATACCCTTTTTGAGTGCTTGAGTAGCCAATAAAGACACACCGAAGCGCACGAGGATCAAGTTTGGATGTGTGGTGCACATGGACAAAACACACACAACCAAAGATACGAGGAGGAAGCTCAGTAGAGAAATACTGAGAGCTTCAAGCGGAGTTTTATGGTGAAGGATACGAGTGGGTAGACGGTTAATAAGATACGTAGCCGTGATGACAACATCACCCCAATAGTATTTGGGAAGATGCATTTTGAGTAACATGCAACGAGCAACCTCAAGAAGGTGCCGATTTTTTCGCTCTGCAACCCCGTTTTGGGCAGGGGTGTAGGCACAGGAAGTTTGGTGGAGGATACCCAAGTCACACAGGTACCGTTGAAATTGAGAGTCAATGTACTCTCGACCATTGTCACTTCACAAGATTTTCACAGTATCATTGAATTGAGTGGTAATCATTTTATGAAAACGTTGAAATAAAGTAAAAACCTAAGATTTACTCTTCATAAGGTAGTCCCAGGTGCAACGAGAAGAACATTATATAAAAGTAACGAACCATTTGAACCCCAAAATAGAAGCAATAGGGCTAGGGCCCCAAACATCAGAGTGAAGGTAAAGTTTTAAGAGTAGAAATAGACATAGTAGGTAACAATAATTTCATAACAGGGATAGAGGGATGTCCAAGCCGATAGTGCCAGGAATCCAGAGCGGACAGAGAAGCGACGTGAAGAGCATGCAGAGGAGGAGATGCCGAACTGGAGGGGTCAAATTGGTACAAGCCATCGCGCAATCTACCAGATCCAATCACCTTCCCCGTCGTCAGATCCTGAAAAACACAAGAGGAAGGGAAAAAAGTCACGGAGCAATGCATGAAGTTAGTCAACGGACTAATAGAAAGAAGGTTTCGAGTAAATTTAGGAACATGAAGGACGGAGGAGAGCGTGAGGGACGAGCAAGGTATGGTTCCTTTGCCAGCAATGGAGGAAAAAGAACCATCAGCAATACTCACTTTGTCACGTCCAGACAGAGGGGAGTAGGAGAAAAAACCTGAAGCAGTGCCGGTCATATGATCGGTGGCGCCGCTGTCGATGATCCACTGGGTAGAGGAGTGACTGGTAGCTGAGTGGGCTCCTGGTGGCCCCTGATGGGCATATGAGGAGGAAGTAGGCACCTATGAGGACTGCCCATGCATCAGACGACGAAAAGCAAGAATCTCGTCTGGGGGGAGAGAGCCGAAGGGGCTGCAAGTGAGGACTGATCATCAATAGCATCAGAGAGATGGGCCGATGGTCCATGAGAAGCACGCCCCTGAGAACGGCCATGGCCGCGACCACCACGGGTAGCTGGTCCACCCCTAGGTGAAGGGAAACCGTGAAGCTTGAAACAAGTGTCCCTGGTATGGTGAGCCTTTCCGCAATAGTCACAAATCAGATGGTCCTTGTCGCCAGACTTAGGCGGGTAGTCCCGAGGAGGTCGCCCACCGGGACGAAAGTGAGCAGCAAGAGCGGAGCCATCGGAAGAAGGCTCAGGATGAAGAGTCTGACGACGATCAAATTCGTGTTGGACAAGACTGTAAACCTCTGGCAAGGACGGGAGAGGTGATCTCCCAAGAATTTGGACACTGATCTGGTCAAAGTCACGGTGCAACCCATGCAGAAACTCAAAGATCTGATTGCGATCGCCACGAGCCCGAACCTGAGCAGCATCTTCAGGAGAGACAAAGGTGATCGCATCGAAGTGATCATATTCTTGATATAACTGGGTGAACTCCAAATAATAGGAGGAAGGGGAGCGATCGCCTTGGCGCAGCATAAAGATTCTACGACGAAGCTGAAAGATCTGGGCAGCCTTGTTATAGCAGGAATAGGTGGCCGCAACACGTTTCCAGATGTCGGCGGCAGTGTCAAGGAAGAGATAATTCCGGGCAATGGACTCCTGCATGGAGTTGAGATGCCATGACATCACAAGAGAGTTTTCAGATTCCCACTGAGGCCACTCGAGAGAGGTCGACACTAGAGCAACAGTAGTCCCGGTGACATAGCCATACATACGCCGACTCTTGAGGGCAAGAGTGATGGAGCGAGCCCACGACAAGTAATTGAGGCCGTCAAGTTTCATGGTGGTGATCTGAGGAGTCCCATGATCATGAATAGGGCGGTTGGAGCCCATGTTGGAAGCTGGAGAGGAGCCGGAGGACAGAGGGGTGATGTCAACACTTCCCGACATCAGAACCCGAGGATAGAAACCACGGGAGGAAGAACAACACCCACAAAGAGAATCTTCAAGCCCCGCTCATAGAAAGAGACAAGGACGCGTCAGCCCGACGAAGCGCCGAGCCAAGAAAACCATCGGAGGAAGGACTGGACGCTGGAATTGAGCTCACCGGGACATGCGGCCGGCGTCCAGGGCACGGAAGAGAGGCAACATCACCCACGACAGGACCAGGCGACGGGAAAACAGTCGGATGTCGCCGATGGAGAAGTCGTTGGGCTTATGCGACGATGGATGTCGTCGATGCGCTGCTGGAGAAGTCGCTGGGCTTATGCGACGATGGATGCCGTCGATGGAAGAGATTGATGGAAGAAGCCGCTGGAGAAGTCGCTGGGAAGAGACGAGCAGAGACGAGCGACAGCGAAGCAATCAGAGCGAGCGACGGAAGGTCGGCGGAACGAACGAGCGAGCGCGCTAGGTCACCCGTCCCTCTGATACCATGTTGGATATCTCATGTTCTAGAGTTTTGAAATCTGACTTTGCCTAAGCTAGGGAACTAATACTTGATTGTATTTCAGCGGGAGCATATCTCTCAATTTTTAATGCAAGTGTCCTATGTGTAATCATCTACATGAGCTAACATATTATGGCATAGATGTTGATGTTTAACTTAACAAATAGCAGCTTGGTGCATTGTAGTTTGTAGCTTTCCTGTTTGGAAATGATTGGGCAGCCCGGTGCACAAAGGCATCCCCGCTCAACGAGCGTCCGGGGAAGGGTCCCACCACAAGGGTGAAATGTAGGCAAACCTTACTCTGCATTTTTGCAAGAGGCTGCTTCCAGGACTCGAACCCGTGACCTCAAGGTCACACGTCAACACCTCAACCTGTTTGGAAATGAATAATGAAAGAAATTTAAATTCTGTGTTGGGTGGCGCTAATCATGCATATTTGTAGTAATAAGTTCAAACATGATGCATGAGACTTTTAGAGGTCAAAGAAAAGTCTAATTCCAGGGGCTGTCAAAAACATTTAGGAAGTTTCAGAAAAGAAGTTTCTGAAAGCTTCCAAAAGTCCAATGCACCCTTTTTATAAGACTGTAGCACGTCTCTTTCATCAAATGGAAGAGTGCAAAGAGGAAGCATTGTGATATGGTCCCACATGACCAATTATTTGTTTAATTTTATGTATGCGAAATCATTAGAAATGGAAGAGTGCAAAGTCTCTCCTCTCTAGTTCTTTTTCTCTTCTCCTTCTAGAGTTAGGGTTGAGCTCCGCTCCCCCTCCTTCCTCATCCTCACATTCTTTGTAGGTCTCGGCTATTTTTTATCTCCGCCTCTACCACCACCTCCGATGAGATCCCGATGCCTTACGGGATAGGCCCGTAGCACATTAGATATGAAATCCTCAATCAAGAGGGGGCGGGGGGAGGGAAACGCAGCCGTAATCCAAAAAAAAATGAAAGGGGGAAGATGACAATTTATAATTCACTCAAATCACATGGAGTGGCTCGCACATAATGGAGTGGTTGGATTTAGTCTCTTCTTTGCATTTATCTAGTATTTCCTTCTCAATTCTCTAATAAACATGATGAGCATTAAGTTTGGGAAGATGACCTGTCCAATGGCGTATCATGGATGATATGAGAATAGCTGTTTTCTCATATAATAGTCTCTTCTTTGCATTTATCTTGTATTTACTTCTCAATTCTCTAATAAACATGATGAGCATTAAGTTTGGGAAGATGACCTGTCCAATGGCTTATCATGGATGATGTGAGAATAAATGTTTTCTCATATAACTTATTTTCTGTAGCTGTATCTTATCATTTTAGCCTATCTTTAGGGGGTATAAATAATCCAAGCAAGCAGCTGGTTGGATGTAATTGGGTGCATGTTGTTAAGGAGAATCTAACGGGATGGTGTTGCAAATCACTTTCGTAACGCAAATATGGGGATGAAGATGGACAAATTCATAGATACTATGGAGCCAATAACCGTCGTCTGCCTGCTGTCGTTGCACTGTGATTAGGGTGCCACCAAAACCTCTACGGTTATAAAAGACTGAAGGTTTTTTACTTCCCATTCCAAAAATCCTAAAGAGGTAGAAATACAACTCACGTGACAATTTACAAAAAGGTCGAAACAAGCAAGACAAATCATAAAAATGTTCAAATGCTACATAAATACCAAATGCAAAAATAAATTCCAAACATTATTATCTAAACTCGTACACTTAAGTATGACCATATTGCACCCCTCCTTCATATCGGGCTTGTCCTCAAGCTCAAAGAGAGGCCCGACTTCAAAGCATGATCAAATGTCTTCTTTGTCAGGTTTCTAAATCTCTTATCAGAAGAGCTCCTTGTAATAATGGTCTTAAACCAAAATATCATCACCCAATAAGTACAATTTTTTCCTTAACGAAACGAAAGAAGAAGCGATAGTGGCGATCCATAATTGGTTGGTAGCAGTGAGCTTCAGTGCTGTGTAACTTATCCATAAATGAAGAAAGAAAGTGAGTCTTGCTGAGTGAGAACTGTCAGAACGAATACCTAATGAGGGACCAACTAGTTGGGTGGAGTCGTGGTCGATCCATGTGCAGTGATGGTTGGCAAAATAGGAGGCTCATAGGCTAAAGAATGTTGCAAGTCCTCTTATTAGTCCTCTCGTCGATCGAGAATGCAAAAATTGTTAGGGGTGGTTGAATGCCTTTGCTGTTGTAGGTCTGCTCAATCTTTGTTACATTATCGCCTTGCGGCGGTGAGAGATGGTTGTAAAATTTAGTTGAGGTTGTTGAGGCTCACCAACTGTTGCGCATTGATTTTCTCCTGTTTTTGGACACCGCTCCTGGCAATTGTATGATCTGCGGGGAACTTCGTAACATTTTGACCATTTCCACTAGTTGATCGTAGTTGATGTAGTTTGTGGCCATGGAGGAAGGATGATTTATGGTGTCCCCCACTGTGGTTGCTTGCCTTCTTAGAACTTACAATTACGATAATGATGAAGCATGTAAAAATTGTCGACGTTAATGAGAATAAATTGCTAGAGGGTTGTTCGAGGAATAATGAGGGTTTTGCGTATGGACAAGGTCCGTTAGAGACTGGGTAAACATGATCAATGGGCTCTGCGAACGAAACGACCGGATCTAAGGAAGTCTCCAGGGGTGAAAAACAATCAACATAAGTGAATTTACTGTAGGTAGGATTCGTCAACATAAACTGTGCTGACGAAGGAAAAATCTGTTGTGACGAGGCCATCTTGTGCATGGATACACACATGGGGAAGGATTTCATAAAACGTCAATGACAAGTTGTATTGTTCTCTTCACTGCATTTGGTGGTAGACGGTGGAAGAAAACTATTGCGATGGGTTATTCTACGTTTTTTTTTGTGTCACTACAAAATGAAAGGGTTGACAACTGAGCGCGGATGAGAGAATCAATCGCTCTAATACCAAATTTATGAACCGAGTTTGTAACGGAAAGATGGGGATGGAGAAATTGGTTGGAGATACTACAGAGCTTGTATTTGCCAGATGTCTACTGCGGAGCATTGTGAGGAGGGAGCAACCAAAGCTTATAGTGTTAGAGAAGATTCAAATTCTTGGTTCCTATTCCAAAAGCAGGGACTACAAATACAACTCACACAAAAAAGTACAAAATGGTCAAAATAAGCAGGTAAGTTATCAAAATTCTTTAAGTTACATAAAACAGAAATGAAAAAATGAATCTCAAACACAATTAATTAAATTCATACACCCAAATATGACCATAACATTAAATAAACTCATGCACCAAAATATGACGATAACTTTAAATAAAGTCGTACACCCAATATGACCATAACATATGGTAGATCGTCTCAAGATTTGCCTAGTTTCAAATGTTTACTTAACAATTTGGTTCTAATTATATTAATACTTTTTGTTATGCGGATAATTTAACAACTATTTGAATTCTCTTATCAATAGTTGTTTCTTGGGAAGGATGTATTCATTAGTTGGATGCGAGGAATATCTTCCTCACTAATGACATTTTTAGATCATAATCAAGCAATAATCTCTTGGATTTGAGCGACTAGAGGAGCCTATGGTTTGTCTCTTGAAGAAATTTCTTTATGGCATAAAACAATAGCCGCATGCTCGGTTTGAAAATCAACAATGTTGTACAGAAGATTGACTTTGTCAAAAGTGGCACTAGCACATCTCTTATGCATCTATAGGACTAAGGCATGATTATTTCACTTATTTATGTGGATGACACCATTATCATATGAGGTCTTACATTTGGGACCTGCAAGATCAAAAGCACATTAACTTCTTGATTTCTGAAAAAGGGCCTTGGACATCTTAATTATTTCTTAAGCACTGGGATGCTAAAGATTTCTAGGCAGATACAAGTCTCTCAAAGGAAACATACTCTTGTTCTCCATATCTGATCTAGGTCGTTACAAACACTTAGCTGGAAAGCTCTTCTATCTGGTAGTTACTCGACCATATATTGTATTTGCGGTAATTATTGTGGCCCAATACATAATTCATTACATCTCACCTTCATGTTTTTCCGGATTCTACTCTATCTAAAGGGGATTCCTAGACGGGCTGAATTTGTTAATCTTCTACATAATTCATTACATCTCACCTTCATGTTTTTCTCAATTGTCGCTTATAGCTTATGCTGGTACTGAATTTGTTGCTTATATTGATGATCAAAAATCTATAAGTAGATATATATGTTCTTGGGAGGTAATCATTTTACCTGGCACAACAAAAAATACAAGTTTGTGGATTTTATTTACTGAGGAGAGCAATGACACCAACAATTTCCGAGTTAGTTGTGCTCAATGCTGTTCTCAAGGAACTTGGGAGTCACTATTGCATCCGAAGAAACTCTTTACCGTGACAACAAAGCTGCGAATCACATTGTTGAGAATCCAGGATTACATGAGATTATAAAATATATTGAAATATGCCCCTGTATCATGGAAAGAGAAGACAAGTTTATTCTCATGAAGCCTCTACCTCGACCTTCCTTCTCATGTTTACATCCAAGTTATGTTTGATCAATGTCTATGCACTGACTTGCACTGGAATGCAGTCTTATATTATATCCCACACCACTTATATTGGTCTAATAACTATCCCTTCTCTTTCTATATAAGTACATAATATTCTATTTATCTCAATAAAAAATAGACATGGAAGAAATATCGTTGAGCAATTCAAATTCGCTTGAGGAAACTTTCAATGATTCTCGACTGTTCATCAAGCTAACTCGGTGGATGGGTAAATCAATGAGTTTGTGAAGATCATCACATATGCCTCCTGATTATCGGAAGAACAGTGCATATGCTATTTCCTCCGCGACTTACAAACGTACATTCAGTTATGCCCGTGGATTCACAATCTATCAACCCTTCGACAAGCTATGGAGCAAGCACATTTGTGGAGGACGAATTCTTGGTCATGCCTAACAGCTCATCTCACCAGCCCTCACATACATACTACTATAACTGTTTGAGCACCTCTCCCAAATTCACACTTCAACTAACAGTCTACCTCTCAATCTCCATTTTCCACCACCGCACAATGCCACCTGGTATCCTAAACCAGCCCCTATTTAGCCAAAAGTTCCTCCCTAATGTGATGTGGATCACAGCTCAAGGGCGAGGCGACACTTACCGAAATTTGGTTCTAATTATATTATTACTTTTTGTTATGCGGATAAATTAACAACTATTTGAATTCTCTTGTCAATAGTTGTTTCTTGGGAAGGATGTATTCATTAGTTGGATGCGAGGAAAATCTTCCTCACTAATGGCATTTTTAGATCATAATCAAGCAATAATCTCCTCGATTTGAGCGATTAAAGGAGTCTATGGTTTGTCTCTTGAAGAAATTTCTTTATGGCTTGTGAAGTCCAACCTTAGGCAGTTTCTCTACTTCCGCCGGGTTCCCCAAAGATGAAATTAAAATTCTTGTTGTCTCCCCTATTTCAATACGCAAACCCTACCAATTTCCATCTCTGAACACTCACTGGCTCCCAGACATCTCGCATCGAGGAAATTGCCACTCCAACCACAGCCCCTGTGCAAAGACAAATCCGCCTCATTATTCGGTCTATTGTTCCCTTTCAAGTTTCAACTATAAACATCGTCCCCCAAACCCACCCAAGTTACCTATAAGTGCTTCTCCCCACTTCTAATCTTGCCTCCAGGCCCTCCACATAGTCCCAACAGTCGTTCCCCATCATCATTAGTCCTAAACATTCCCCCAACACTTCTAATTGCATCAAAATTCCCAATCATCAACTAGAAACCGTGCATGATCATTTCTAGGGTGATGTCCAGCCCTAAATCAGCCACCGACTTGTCTGTGTAAGTTCTTGTTTGAAGTCTTATTTACTTATTGTTGAATATTTTGTGAATACATATCATTGGGGATATTGAAAGGTTTATTCGCTGACCATTTAGTTGAAGCACTTTCTCTTTAATTTAATTGGATCTTGCTTGTAGTTGTAATGTGTAATCTCTAGTGTGAATGCTTGTGGACTCTACTAATAATTTCAGAAATTATTATAATTGTTCGTCTTATAATTGTATGATCATTGTATCATTTAGATCTACCCACGACAATATACGAGCATTCATCCAATAGAGTTTCGTTAGGGCACATTTATACACTCCCTACATTTGTCCTGTATCACAATGTTTATTCCATCAAGACTACATCGAGACCTACAACATTGGGTTATACTTTTGCTATCGTCAGTTGTACTCCTTGACACATTAATTTCCAAACTGAGAGCTCCGCGTACTTGTTGGTGGTGAGGACAGAGAGATTTGCATGGACAATTTTGAGGCTTACCCTCTACGTAGACTAAGAGCCACCTCACTTGTCTTGAGCTACCACTTTATTTGGTTGGTGATATGTCTAAGCCTTGTATTATGAAAATTCGTGGAAACATTCAACACTAGGTGGTAGTCATGATCCATAGCTATACTAGCTGCAACTTTCTCTCTCACGAGTTGGCATCCCATCTCCAGCTCTTAAACTACACTGACCAAAAGCTTTGTCTCCCTTGGCGATGGACTCTGGGTACTCACTGGCAGCCTCACGGTGACTCTCAACTCGATACTTTTAGTGCAAATTTCTATGTTTTTGGGTTTGGGGATATATGCGCCATCTTAGGGTTGGCATGGCTTCATATACTTGAGGATGTTAAGCCGAACTGGGCCTCCATTGCTATGGAATTCGACTCCCAAGTCATTCATCATTTCCTTTATCATGACCCTTCCCTTGCTCGTACATCGGTTTTCTTGAGGTTTATTTTTAAGACTGTTGAATCTATCTCTGTGTGGCAAGGTTGCCATAGTCATGTGCAGGACACCTTGGATCAAATGATGCTTGAGATGCTTTACACCCGGATCGTTCTGCCAAATGTTAGCCCCTTTTCCAACCCCATCCTATTGGTATGGAAAAAAAGACGATAGTTGCTAGTTTTGCGTGGATTACCAGGAGTCAGACAAGTCTGTAGTCCTTAACAAGTACCAATACGTTTGGTACATGAGTCATTGGATGAACTTCAAGGGGGACACCTTACTCTCCAAATTGAACTTATGCTCTACTTACCATCAGATTTGAGTACGTTTTGTGGATGTGCCCATGCCCGCATTCTTCATTCATTATAGCCATCACGAGTTTCTTGTAATTCCCTTCGGCTTGACAAATGCCCTAGCCACCTTCCCGGCGACAATAAACAAAATATTTCGGCCTTCTTTCTTTGAATATTTATCTATGCCGTCTTGTGGAACCCGCACCCCCATCATTTGACCACCATCATTCGTCTCCTTTCCCAGCATCACCTCTCCACCAACATGAAGAAGTGTTCATTTGTTGCTCTCAGGTCAATTATCCGACTCTTATTTAAACCCCAATCCTCCCATACCCCATCCAAATCCGAACCTCTCCCTCACACCCCATCCATATCCCAACCCTCCCTCATACCCCATCCAAAACCCAACCCTCCAAGACCCACAACCAACCACTCAAAATTCGCAAACAGACACCCTTCTCCTCCGACAACCCCATCCAGCCACCTTTATCCCTCCGGATCACCGCCACCACTTCTACAACCACTAGATCTTCGCTCCCACACCTACGACCCCCTCGCTCGTGAGTTTTCTATTTGTTTGGTGTCATTATTTTCATTATTGTTGCACGAACTTGGTTCCTATATGATTATGGATGTCCTACTATGCTAGTTTATTTGTTTGTGACTAAGCGTGACTTGCATGACCTTTATCGTTTGCCCATATTACTTTTTGGCCTCCCAATCGGAGAAATGATCTGATTGCTAAATCGAAGTGTTTGCGTATCTCTTGTCTTTTGGTTTAAGTTTTATGCTTTATTATCCTTGCAATTTATCGTAAGATCACCGGTTGAGGTGTTGCCATGTGACCTTGAAGCAGCTTCTTGCAAAAATGCAGGGTAAGTTTTGCCTACATTTCACCCTTGTGTTGGGACCCTTCTCCGGACCCTCGTTGTGCGGGGATGCTTTGTGCACCGGGCTGCCCCCTTTATGCATCTATAGTTTATACTTGGACTAACATGATCAGGTTAGAGATATGAGAGCCTTGAGTGTATTCTTTGACAAAAGAATGAGCCTAATACAGATGACTTCATTTGTATAAATTCTTCCCTGCTTATTTTTTATATTTGACAAACCTACTATTTCGTAAGTTTTATTTTTTATTTTTTCATATTTGTAAATGCACCATCACTTAGATGAGGTTCTGCAGTTTCTAAAGTTATGCTTTTGTTTTATTACTTGATCTGCCTCAGTCTAGAAGTGCTAGAAGGCCAAGGTCAGATGACGTGGATGCTGTTAATCGGCTTCCAGTTTTGAATGATTCATATTACAGAGACATTCTTTGTGAATTTGGTGCTATACTTTCCATTGCTAATAAGGTGGATAGCGTTCATAAAATACCTTGGATTGGTTTCCAATCATGGCATGCATCGGGAAGGAAGGTAAGAATTCCGTTTAATGTTGACCAGTAGTATCTTGTTTGCTGAACTATTAGAATCGTGGAAGTGCACCATGCATCAATTGTCACACACAAAGCAACATCTTTTAATAGCGAGATTCATTTAGTGTAGTAACAAATTAGCCTCAAGCAGAATGGCATTACTGTCATTATTGAGGTTTGGCCCTTTCTGGGTAAACCTAGATGACATTGTCAAATCCTTAATAGTGAGCCCAGATGGTCTATCACCAAGAATTTGAAGTTTGATGGTTTCTTTCGACAATTCACTATGCTCTTGTTCAAATTTGCTACTAAACTATGCATAAATCGTTTAGTGCATCTAATATTTGAAAATAGAATCTGCCAGGTGGAATATAGTAACAAATGATAATTTTTTCTATTAGCTAGATGCCTATTAAAATAAGTAAAGTGAAAACTGAATCTGCAGAAGGTTTGTAGTCAGCGTCAACGGTGAGTGGTTAATTTATGTATTTACTGTGTACAAGTCCTATTATTCAATTCATTCTGTATGTCTTCGTAATTTTGGAGCATTCCCCCTATTTACACACATATATACATATACATATACACATGGTTTAAAAACCGGACCGTCCGGTTCAACTGGTTGAACCGCCGGTTGGAAACCCAGCGGTTCGGTCCAGCCCAAAGAACCGCTCCCGCCATGGACCGGCTAACAACCAGGGAACCGGGCGGGCTGGCCGTAGAACCGGGGACCGGTCCCGGTTTCGATCAACCACCGGGCCATTTTAAACTTCAAAATTTTTAAATTCTTAAATTTTTGTCCATGGGTAAATTCGAATCCGCAACGTCCTTTACAAGTAATAAAGTGTCAACCACCTGAGGCGCCCGCGCCATCACTTGTTGAACTATGTGAACTTAAAATATATAAATATAACTAACGTATTACTATTTTAAGAAATAATTACCTATACATTAATACATATGTATAATTTAAGTTTTAAAGTTGTAGATTTTCTGAGGTAGTCTACTTGAAATAAAAATATTAGATTTAATTTTTTTTAACATATTATGTTATATTTATATATTTAATATTTATTTGTTTATACTTTTAAGCAACTTAAAAAATATTTTTTAGAAATTGTGGATATTTTATAATGTTTTAATGAATTCCTAATTACAATATTTAGGTAAATTTGAACGATATATTTCATAATGAAGACATTTTGTATATTACAATTGAATGTGTGATGATAAAAAATATAATAATACTAAAATATGTTTTATATTATTAGGTTATTACGGTTCAACCTCGGTCAGACCGGTTCGACCTTAAACCTCTCTTTCCTCCAGTTCAATCTTTTGTCTGGTTCTCAAAACCTTGCATATACATACATATATTCATTTACGTGTGTGTATGTATATATATATATTGATGCACTCATCGTAGCATCTGATGAGATGAATTTAATGCAATATAATTTGAGATGCAATCAAAATTAAAGAAAGAGACATTAGATTCAACAAAGCAAATTTGGAGCACAACCTGCAACAGATTAGAAATTTAATTTCAATTAGCGAGCAAAACATTTGATGATCGGCAATCCCGTAACAATCAATATGAACCAAAGTAGCAAACTAGTTGTGCGAGATAAAACCGATTTTGTAGGTAAGGAAAAACAACTAAATAAACTTTCTTCAGAAAACAAGTTAATTACTCTAAGCTACGCAGAGGCGACCCAAAAGATTAGGATAGATCTCATGAGGCATGAAAAGGTAGGGTAGGATGGAGGGTGGTGCAACACCCCTGCCTAGTTTAACAATAATTCAAAAATTCGCCTGATACTCGTGATATGAAGCAAACTAAGCAATCATAATATAATTGATATCATTGCAGGTTATAACTAGTACATAGCGGAAAATTATAGACTGAGTTTAGGTTAAAGAAATAGACCATATTCTGATTCACAGAGTCAATTAGAAATGAAAAGTGCAAAGAGTTTGAAATACTGAAACTTTAAATGAGTCTAATATATTTGAGTTCATATTTAATTAATACATCAAATTGAAAAGTAAAACAAACTAAAAAGTAGAAACCTCAGAAGCATATCCTAGCAGAATCTCCCGACCTGTGACCCCTGAAAAGAAATGCCCGAAGACAGGGTCAGTCCAATTGGTGAGTAAGAAGATCTATTCCCCTTAGTAACACTAAAATAACTTAAAGAAAATATACTTGCATGCTTTAAAATAATATTTTATGCCGAAAAAGTATACTATTTTTCTATGTATACTTTTCTATAAAAGTATTTTTTGAACATAAATGTCATTTCTATGACTTAATCTTATACTAAATTTTTCTCTAATTTCGAAATCATTGAAGTGTAGGGATACTAGGTTACGACTTGTATTTAGAGTTGAGATTACTTGTATCATCTTTCTGTTTATTCTTAGTGGAGTAAATTCTTATGCACATTCTAGAGATTTGAGTCCCCAATGACGAACACAAGTGCTCTAGTGTGTCTCGATCACGGAAATGGACTCGCATATATTAATTTTTCTATGGTGTGTCGACAACCCCCTTTTGAGGCTCATATGGTCTACTATGCCTTATGAGTATGATATTGTGTCTCTATCAATCACGGGAGAAAACACTTGGTTGTGCCTCTTATTTATCTTCTTATAGTGGTCGACATGAACAACATAAACGAACACTCGCTTAAAGCCACCAATTTTAAATGTTCCATTAATCTTTTACCTTCTTATTACTGGTCGACATGATTAATCTTAAGGGAACATCCACATAAGATAACAATCTTAAACTACGTATTTCATCAGGTTTACGTCTTATGTTTTGTCTTAGTGTTCATGATATCAACACAATGAACTAACCATGTTATGATTTTCACTTTCCATGACTTTTATATACGAAATACTTAATTTCTTGCATTCATATATTTATACATTTTACATGTGATCGTAGTGAAATTGTGTAAGGAATTTCTTACATCTTAATACACATTATTCGTATTATTGTAACAAAATGATTAAACTATGAATCACTATTTTCATTTATGCATAATATGTGGTTTTCATAAATACGTTTTATTATTCTATTCTTCGTAACATGGTATAATTGCATAGGAGAAAATACCTGCATAAATCTACATGATATGTTTAATTAAAAGGAATCAAATTTCTTACCTCAGTGTTATGACGTTCATAAATACGACGCAGAGGCACGACTCTTAAATTATTCTGAAATCCAAGCAACGCCATTTCCGATCTACCACCCAAAAATTCACTTCTTCCTCAAAGGTTTCTCTTATCAATAATAATAATATCATAAGTGAAAGTAAAAGGAAAATAATTAGCATTGAAGTAAAAGGGGGAAGATTTACACTTACTATAACAACCGTAGTTAACCTAAATTGGGTGGTTAAGAGTGTTGGCAAAACGAATGTTGTACAAGTGAACATTGATTTAAGTGATCTAGCGATAGCTGGAAGAGGCAAATGGATGGATCTCTACATCATAGAAAAGCGCAAACTTAAATTGATAATCATAAATTTATCAATTATTTTACTCCAACGATGAAACACTCAGACGCGATGTGGAGGCATGATTCTCTAAGTTCCTCAACGATTAACAAGAATTCTTCTTCGAATAACACCAGAATTCTTTTCCTTCTCCAACTCCCTTAAAAACCTAAGACGATTAATACTAAACCATACCAGATCTAGTCTATTAGGGTTGACTGAAATCGAAGAGGGAAATTCCCCTACGAAAGAGAACAGAAAAATTGGAAGTCAACGGAAGAGCGGAGAATAAGTGTTACCTTTGCTATCACTAGGGAAGAAGAAAAGCAGAAGTAAACCTGGATGTAAGTTTTTGAAAATCGGACCGGACTGGCCGGTTCAACTGGTCGAACTGCCGACTGGGAACTTAGGCGGTCCGATCCAGACTAAAGGACTGCTTGCCTCACAGACCGGCTAACAACTGGGAAACCGTGCAGGCGGGCCGTAAATCGGTAAAGATTTCACAACGCACGCCATACAAATAGTGTCGCCTGATTTTTTGCGCAAACACTATTGCCGTTAGCTCCAGATCATGCGTTGGATAATTCTTTTCAGTATCTTTTAATTGCCTAGAAGCAAAGGCAATTACCTTTCTACGTTGCATTAACACGCAACCTAATCCCTTATAGGACACATCACTATAGATTTGAAACCCATCTGACCCTTCAGGCATCACCAAAACTGGGGCAGTCGTTAATCGTTCTTTCAGTGCCTCAAATGCTTGCTGACACTCGTCTTCCCACTTGAAAGACACATTCTTCCGGGTTAACTGCGTCAAAGGTAGCGCTATTTTGGAGAAATCATTCACGAATTTTCTATAGTAACCAGCTAAACCCAAGAAACTGCGCACCTCGGTGACCGACTTCGGTTGAGTCCACTCCATAATTGCTTCAATTTTTGCTGGATCAACCGATAGGCCTTCTTCATTAATCACGTGGCCTAGAAAAGCCACTTCGTTTACCCAGAAGTCGCACTTCGAAAATATGGCAAATAAACCCTGCTCTCTTAACGTCTGCAAAGCTAGACGCAAGTGCTGAGAATGTTCTTTTTCTGACTTAGAATAAATCAGGATATCATCGCTGAAAACGATCACGAACTGATCTAGGAAAGCTTTAAAGACTCGATCCATTAAGTCCATAAAAACTGCAGGAGCATTTGTTAGACCAAAAGACATTACAACAAATTCAAAATGCTCATACCTGGTACTAATGCAGCTTTCAAAATATCTTCTTCTTTAATTCGCAATTAGTGATATCTTGATCGAAGATCAATTTTGGAGAACACTCGCGCACCCACCAGCTGATCAAATAAGTCATCAATACGAGTCAAAAAGTATTTATTCTTAATTGTCAACTTATTCAATTCGCGATAATCAACGCACAACGGAGAGATCCGTCTTTCTTCTTAACGAATAATATTGGAGCTCCCCAAGGTGAAGTGCTCGGTCCGATAAAAATTTTATCTAGAAACTCTTGCAACTGTACATTTAGGTAGCGTTTGGGGCAGCTTATCGGCTCCGGTGCGGTAGGTCAAAAATGTCGTTTCCAGAATAAGTCGTGTTTGGGATCAATAAGCTGAAAACGACGTTTTTTAAGATAATCCGCTTATAGGTTATAGGGGAGAAGCGTGTTTTTACTCCATCTGGACCGCGCCGCAATCCCTCTCCGCTCCCGCTTCCCCTCTCCGCTCCCCTTTTCCGCTCTCGATCTCCTCCGACGCCACCGTATTTGATTTCTCCTCTGATGCCAGGTATAGAGAATCGATCTCCGACGGCCATGCCACGATCTCCGACGGCCCTGCTTCCGCCGTCTTTTCCCCAACCTGTTCTCCGACGGGCCCTGCTTCCGCCGTCGTTTCCCCAGCCGGATCTTTGACGAGCCACGCTAGGTATAGAGAAATTTCTTCCTGATTTTCGCATGTGTATATGTGTGACTTGATTCGATAAATTTCAGAGTTTGATTTGTCGTGCTAATGGATGAAGTTCGCATGTGTATATGGCTTCCCATCTGCTGCAGCCTGCAGGTGTTCTTCAAAGCACGATTGCTCTTCTCCTGAGGTTCCTAGCTACTGATCCTTTCTATAGGTTTGTGTTTGATTTTCTTAAGATCTTCCTAGAACATATTACAAAAAAATTGCTTATAGACATGCTAGACTTCTCATTAGTTTGTGTGTGTATGTGTTTGTATATGTTTGTTTTTGTGTATGTGTGTTTGTATATATTTGTGTGTGTGTTTGTATATGAGTGTATGTGTGTGAAGTTTGTGTGTGTGAAGTATATGAGTGTGTGTGTGTGATTGTATATGTTGAAATACCTTTTGGTTTAAAGTTTTTAAAAAATGTGTAGATGGGGAAACCAAAGGATGGAGGGGTACCAACAATATGAGATCAAAATGATATTTTTATCTTCTGCGACCTATGTATTACTGAAATTGAACTCGGGAATCGTCCGACTACACATTTTAATAAAGAAGGCTGGAACAATTTAGTTGTAAAATTTGAGCAGAGAACCGGAAAGAAGTACGACAAATTCAAATGAAAAATAAATGGGACCACCTGAAAAAAGAGTGGAAGTTGTGGGTTGAACTCAAAAGAGGGGAAACTGGGCTAGGTTGGAACTCCTCCAGACAAACCATCGACGCTTCAGACCAATGGTGGGATGAGAGGTTAAAGGTAAACTTTTAAATTAAAATTCCTTTATCTCTACATTTTCCCATTTTATTTAACGATTTTCATGTATTAGGTTGTTCCCGCAGCGAAGAAGTTTCGATATGCAGGCATATCACCAAAACTTGAGGAAAAACTGAACATGATGTTCAGTTCGGTTGTCGCCACTGGAGTTCATGCTTGTACCCCGAACACTATGTCCCAAGCCCGAGAGTCTATTGATGAGCGAGCTATGTCTGAGGAGGACACTGATCCGGTTGAGATCAGTGGAAATATAGAGAGTCTTGATCCATCCATGACATCTGAATCTTGTAAATGACGGAAGAAGGAAAAAAAGGCAACCAACTCAGTTTTAATTGATTTGGTGGAATCTACTAAGGATATCGGTTTATCTCTCCGGGAGCCGCTAAGAACGACTTGCCCGTTCACTATTGCCCAAGCTTTGGAGAAACTTGAATCCTACCCTGAAATATGCAAGGAGTACGATTTTTTCGATTTTGCTACGATGTTGCTGATGAATAAGAACCATAGGGAGACCTTTATGTGTCTCAGGGAGGAGATCAGGGTGAAATGGCTGCGTACCCGCTACGAGAAAGGGTCCTAGTCGGAGACCTTTACTACATGTTGCTTTCCTTTACTACATGTTGCTTTCAATGCTATATGTACTGTTATGATCTAACTAGAGGAAGGGGAAAACTAGAGGAAACTAGGGCTTGAGAGTTGAGGCTAGGGTTTGAGGAAGAAGAGAGGAGAAAATACCTTGATAATAATCTTCATAATGAACCAAAGAGGAGGGGTTGGGTATTTATGCCCACCCAACCCCTAGGGCCGGCCGGCCCCCATAGGGGCTGAACCGGTGCGGTTCAGCCCCGGTGCTCCTTATATTAATACTGGCGGGCTGAACCGGATGGTTCAGCCCGGTCTTCCTCCGTCTTCTCCTTTGGTCGTCGTGCCCAATACCCGAATAACCTGGTAATGACGCCGGGCGTAACATTCCCCCCCCCCCCCCCATCAAGGACCAGCTTGTCCTCAAGCTGGAGGCGGGGAGCATGCGGCTCTTGGAACAAGTCGGCTCTGGATTGCATCTGAGACGAGACCCCTGTTGGAGCTGTAGGCTCCGCTCTACTCGCCGTAACAATGGGCATCGTACTATCTGGTGCCCCTCGGCGTTCCACGCTGTGGGGTGAGATCTTCTTTACCTTAGACAACGTGAGGCCTTCCAAGCAGTACCCCTTCCCGTGCTGGCTGAACTCCATAGTCATCAGGTTCCAGTCGAAAGTCACCCGCCGAAGTTGCTGCAGCCATGGTGCACCCAACACCATGTCGGAACTCCGGATTGGCAATAAGTAAACATCAATATGCTCTGTGTACCCCTGTATCTGGAGCTCCACTCCTTTCAGCACTCCCTCGCACTGCAGTGTACGTCCATCCGCTACCCTGATGTGGAAAGCTGCGCTGCGATCTATGACACACCCCGTCTTCTGGGCCACACCGGGTTGGATGAAGTTGTGAGTGCTCCCGCTGTCCATCAAGATCGTCACCTCTCCCCGCCGACCCTCCCAGCCAGGTGTAAGGTCGGAGATGGGGTACCCCCCTCCAGGGCCTGGATGGATACATTAAAGTTGTCAATAGCCAACACGAGCTCCTCTTCAGTGCGGGAACATCTTCCGCTTCCTCCTGCAGCATGAATACCTGGACCTTCTGGCACGCGTGCCCTCGGGTGTACTTCTCATCACAGTTGAAACATAACCCCTTGTCCTTTCTGGCCTGAAGCTCCTGCCACCTGTCGTCCGAGTCCTCTGCCAATTGTACCGCTCCTCCTGTATCCTGGCCAGGCTGATGGCATGACTCAAACTGCGTGGCATGTAGGCGTGCACCTCGTCTCTCAAGTGGTCCTTCAATCCGGATACGAAACAGCTCAACATCGTCCTCTCCTCCCAATTGACCCGGTTGGCCTGCCGTTCGAACTCTGTCCGGTACTCTGTGACTGATCCATTTTGTCGCAGCTTCTGTAACATAGCCTCTACATCTTCGTACTCCAGAGGCCCAAAGCGAGCCGAGAAGGACTCCACAAACTCCTCCCAGGGTGCGTAATTGCGGCCCCGCAGAAACCACTTTGTCCATTGGTAAGCGTCGTCTTCCAGATGGAAGGCCGCTAACTGCACCCATTGCCCCTCCGGAATTTCCTGGTAATTGAAGAATAACTCCGCCTTTTGCACCCATTCCAACACGTCCCCGCCTCCTCGGAACCTAGGAAAATTCATCCGCGTTCGTTTTGGCTGCATAAAGGCCCGATGGTTCGCTCCTCCATTCCTGCCATACTCTGGATCTAGCCCAGCTGGTCTGATTGGTTCCGCCACGAGATTCAGCCGCCCATAATAGTCTTGATAATGTCCTCCGTCGTATCCCCCTCCCATAAGAGGACCCTCCTCGTCGAAAACGTGCCTGGGAGGATGTCCCCGCCAGTGTTCGCCTTGCCCCATCCCCACCGGAGCCCCGAGTACCGGCGGCCTGGGAAGGATCCCATCTCCAACTCCATTTGGACCCCCCAGGTGCGGCGGCGGCCGAAAAAACTGCTCCTGGGCTCCGAAAAAGCGGCCGGCAGCCACTCCGGCGACTCCACCGCCGGCGGCCACCCCTCCTGGGCCGGTCCACTCCCCGGTGACCTGCTGGTGGGGGTTTGGTCCCGGTCCGACCCAAATCCCGGCGTCAGGGAAGCCCGCTCTTGGGATCGGCGGAAGCAGCGTCGTCGGCCCCGTAGGGCTCGGCTGTGCCGACGGCGCACTGTGGCCGGCTGTTCGGCCTGGTTCCGGGTTGGGGCCGCTGCAGGGCATCATACCCGAGCCCCCCGTGGTGCCTCCGGTGGCTGAAGGTGTCGCACGTGAAGATTCTCCCGCGTGATCTCCTCGTTCAGTCGTTTTTTCTCGTAGGGTTTGTGTTAACAGTGCCTTTAGTTCATCCATGCGTCCTTCCATGCGTTCCTCCAGATTTTTTGTGGAGGTTTTGACTCGTTCTTCGATCCCGGCCACCGACTCTACCAAGGCGACGTAGTTTTCTTCAATGGCGGTCAAGCGCGCATTCTCGGCTTCGGTGCGTGTCACCATGGTTGGAGGGAAGAGCCTCTGATACCAAATATTATGATCTAACTAGAGGAATGGGGAAAACTAGAGGAAACTAGAGGAAACTAGAGAAAACTAGGGCTTGAGGCTAGGGTTTGAGGAAGAAGAGAGGGGAAAATACCTTGATAATAATCTTCATAATGAACCAAGGAGGAGGGGTTGGGTATTTATGCCCACCCAACCCCTAGGGCCGGCCGGCCCCCATAGGGGCTGAACCGGTGCGGTTCAGCCCCGATGCTCCTTATATTAATACTGGTGGGCTGAACCGGATGGTTCAGCCCGTCTTCCTCCGCCTTCTCCTTTGGTCGTCGTGCCCAATACCCGAATATCTTGGTAATGACGCCGGGCGTAACATGCACCCTATGATCCTATGTAACTTTCAGCGCTATGTAACTTTTATTGCTATGTGTACCATTTGATCTTATGTAACTTTCAAGATGTTTTTATCAGTACTGATTTAACTATATCTATCTTATGTGTTTGTCAATTGTGTGCCGCAGAGAATTTCGAGTGAAGACTCTGAATATTCTAGTGATGAGTATGGAAGGGTTAGAAGGCGTCATGTTGCTGCCTACCATCAAGTTTTCACTTCGACGATATTTGTGTTAGCTGAACACACTAGTTTTTTCAATTCGAGCACACCGTGCATGATATCAAAACAAACCGGTGATAAATGGTTGGGTGAATTAGTTGGTGGGCATCCAGTTAAATTAAATAGAAAAAATAACCTAAAACTCCATTTTTGCCAAACAGTTTGTACAAAACAGCTTATCAAAAGCTCTACAAACTCCATTTCACACAAACAGTTTTTTAACAAAACTCTGTTTTCCAGAAACAACACTTTTACTATCAGAATCTATTCATCAACAGCTTTTCATCAGCAACAGCTCACCCAAACTTGCCCATAATTCTTCCAATTCTTTAGGCGCCATCCGATATGGTGCTTTGGCTACTGGAGTAGCTCCTTCAATGAATTTAATTTCAAACTCAACTTCTCGAGTTGGTGGCACACCAGGCAATTCTTCAGGAAATACATCCAAGTATTCCCGCACTACAGGCACAACTGTAATTTCTTTCTTTTCATCTTTGGATTCCTTAATCGTCACTAGAATGACATCGCAACCTTTCTTCAATTTCTTCCATGCCTTCATGACATAAATCATAATTTTGGAGACTTCTCCCAGTCCTTTAAACACAAATAAACTCCCGTCTGGCCATTTGAACACGACCTCTTTCGATTTGCAGTTGATTATTGCTTCTCGATTCGAAAGTCAATCCATACCGAGGATAACATCGTATTCAACCAACGGTAGCACTGCGACATCTGCTT
The DNA here is from genome assembly GCA_033032865.1 of Dactylorhiza incarnata. NCBI lineage: Eukaryota > Viridiplantae > Streptophyta > Magnoliopsida > Asparagales > Orchidaceae > Dactylorhiza > Dactylorhiza incarnata. Next base: position 853,202 of record JAWHQI010000109.1, on the reverse strand, counting down.
CGATTTCTTTTCTCGTTAAAAGATAACGGTACCACGACTCGCATTTGAGTAATCAGCACCGTATTATTCGGCATAAGAACATTCAAAGGTTTTGCAACTTGATATTGGTGTGTACAAATAGAATCAAGAATATATGATGAAATGAATGAATGACTGCACCAGTATCAAATAAAACATTTAATAACTGATCGTGCACATTTAGCATACCTGTGACCACCGTATCATCAGCTTTCGCTTCTTGCTGCCCAAGATTGAAAGCTCGGGGCTGGACCAGTCTTTCTTCTCTGTCTCCTTCAGCAGGAACAGATGCTGATGCAATAGACTCCCCTTCCTTGGAAGTCCCAATATGAAAGATCTTCTGAGTAGGCAAGGCTAGAGCTCCCTTCAGACTTTCATCCCTCTGCAGCTTCGGACAATTCTTCCGCTGATGTTCCGGTTGGCGATAGTAAAAGCAGACATCTGTCAGACATTCCCCTCTATGCATCTTGCCACATTTGGCGCACTTAGTCACCATCGATTGAGAGACCTGCGTACTAACAGTCGACGAAGATTGTTGCTGCTTCTTTTTCTTCCATGGGGGTTCACCTGATTTGCCTGATTTTCTTGACTAAAGTCTTCTTTGAATTTCTTCTTGAACATTTCTGCTCTGCCCTGCCTCTTCTCGCCATCCAGCTCAACCATTCGAGCTTTCTCCACTAAAACTGCATAATCCGTAATATCAAACGGAACAACATATGCACGAATATCATCTCGCAAGTCTTCCTGAAAACGTAGGCACCGAGCTTCTTCTGTGGCCACTGCAGACTCAGAATAATTGGTCAAACTAGAAAATTCCGCCTCATACTGCAGGACGGAACGGTTTCCTTGCACCAGATGCAAGAATCTTTCTTGAAGCTGTCTCTTTTCAGTCTTCGGCACGAACCACTTCGTGAACTCACGGGTAAATTCAGTCCACACTACGTTCTCCAAGCCTCTAGCAACAAATTACCCTTTCATCATATTAATCTACCAACGCTTCGCTTCACCCTCCAGCAGAAAGGCAGCCAGCTCTACTTTACGCTCTGATGGTCACCGCATCGCCTCAAATATGGTCTCGATTCGCAGAATCCAATCCTCGGTCTCTATCGGCGAAAGACCACCATGGAAGGTTGACGACTTCAAATCCAGAAACGACCTCAATTCAGTATCAATCAGACGAGTCTGTTACGGTACAACCAGTGCTGGAGGAGGCACAGCTGACACAACTGGTGCTGGAGGAGGCATAACTGGCACAACCGGGGGAGCTACAGGAGGAGTGTCCTGAACCAGCCTAAAAGCCTCCGCAATGGCTTGAGCTATATCTGATATTTGAAGTGGGGCTTTATGTCCATTATCACTTTCTTCTGATACAGCTTCCCTGACAGCCTCAGGTTCATCTCGAGCCTCTCGGAGTCTACGACTCGAGTACACTTGAAGGGGCTCCTGAGAAACAAGACATGATCAAGTTAATTATATGAACATCAAAGTAAAATTACGTCCTTCAATTGGTACTCTCTGCATTATCCGCATTGCTAAAAACCGCACTCTGATACCATTTAATTGTAACGGCCCGAAGTCCGCCATAATTTATATTTTTCTTTCTTTCTTCTGAGCAGGTTTTACACTATTAAATAATGCAACTAAGCGGATCACAAGAGTGGTACCAGTAAAAAACATAAAAACACTTTTTTATTTATTTTAATAATATACATCATGTCCAGGAAGACGGGGAAAACCAAAATAACTAAAGTACATACTAAACTGAAATCTACGACAAACTGAAATACACTATAACTCGAGGCTGAACTATGTCTTTCCTTTGTTTCCTTTCTGCCTCCGCAGGTATCCTCCTAGCAGGGCCTAACACGCTGGCGGTCTGATCCTAAAAAATAAAATTAACAACCCGTTAGTTTAGAAAACTAAGTGACTTCCTTACCTCTTCGATCGCCCTACAGGCAAACACGAAGAGTCGACTATAATAGGCAGTTATATATATCTGTATAAACTGTATGAACATGAAATAAAGTAGACAGGTACAGTGAACTCGTACACATAAATAAACATTTCTGTTATTTAGTTTCTTATATCTCATTATAATTCATTTTCATATTCAATTATATTTTTTTTTCGTTCTTTCGAAATACTGAGGGTCATTCTCAAATCCAACATTTGGGCCCATCAAATCAATGTTTGCTCTAGGGAGCTCAACAACGCAACAGGCTTCCACGCCTCATAGATTGGACATTTCAGAATCAATTTCCGTAGGAGATCTACCTCTCCAACTGGGTGTAGGAGTCTAAAACTTTACCCCCTACTAGGCTGACCGTTAGTGTTTCGATGCGTCGACACACTCTGTATTTCTTATTCATTTCATTTCATATTCAATTCGTAAATATTGGAAATAATTATATTAATTTTCCCTCAGAGATTCTATCGCTTGTTAATCCATTCTTAGCTTTTTAGCGATTTCATAATTTCAGTGATTCCAAATCTTCGAATTTCTTTTAATCAAGGCAATTCATATTCTACATGTTCATAATTTAACAATATTCAAATGAATACGAAATCAAAGCAGTAAGGACTCACCGCAGCTTTTCCTTTGCCCTTGTCCTTCGAAGGATTCTCGTCGCGTCTTATCGCCGGACGTCATCCTCTGCAGTATCAAGTAAATCATTTACTTTAGGGTTGCGTCTTTAAATAACTACGAGTTGACTCCCTAAGACGGCCACAACTACGACCAGTAGGAGTTGCCTAGGGAAAGACAAGCTTGGTGTCTCGAAAGGAACGCGTAAAATTAGATTTTAAGCGCTACAAAACTCAGAATTCAGCCACCACTTTATTCAAAAATCAGTCACTTTAGTGGCCAATTAGAATCAATGAAAACAACCCACCCTAGCTAATAAAGGCAGCCCAAACAACAACCTAACAGAGAGCCAAAACCTAGCCAATACAAGCTAACAAGAGGGCATTTCAGGGCTGTTAATGGCAACACCAAGGGCTGCTAACATCAGCTCAAAGGGCTGCCACTGCAATCCAAAATCATCCTAAAACAGTCACCAATACAGCAAATAACAGGGCAATTAACGGGAACAACATCCCTTAAAAATAATACAACAACAAGGAACAACTTGACCAGCTTAAACAACAGCCAGCCAGCACAAACAGCAGCCAGCCATCACAAATAGCAGCCAACCAACAGCAGGAACAGCATCAGTCAAACCATCAAAAGGGACAGAAGCAGTCGGCCAACATAAAAGCAACCAACAAAATAGAATTTAAAGGGACCACAGCAGGGAAAACAACCACTAATTCTCCCCACCAATCAATAATAACATCAGCCCTTAATTTCAAGAATTAAACAAGGGAACAAGAGAGGGAAAGTAACTTATATAGCTTAAATCAAAGTCAAAGCAGGAACCCTAGCCAGCCACAAACTCCAACCCCCATAACCTGAATAACAAATAAAGAGAAGTAAAAGAGGGGGAAGAGAAAGTAAGGGCTTACAGAGCAAGGTCAAAGCCCAAGAAGTAGCAACAACCCTCTCCCAAAAGCTCATGGAAGTAGCAACAACCCTCTCCCAACACCAAGGAAATAGCAGCAGCCCTCTCCCAGCACCAAGGAAATAGCAGCAACCCTCTCCCAGCACCAACGATCAAGAAGGAAGGAGAATTCGTGGCCAAAGAAAGAGGAGAGCAAAGGATTTTTCCAGCCCGCCAAGCTCCAGGCGGCGGCAAAAAGTATCGCGATAAGGTCCAGCGGCAAGAGGCTACTAAAAGCCGCCCAAAGAGTCCAATCCACCTCCTAACTTAAGCTAAGTCTTAAGCTTAAATCTGAATTAAGAACCAGCCAACCCAAAACATAAGAGAAATCAATTAAACTTCAAATCAGCCAACCAAATAACTCAACCAGCTAGCCCTCAAATGTTCCAACTCAACCTCCCTCAAATTTTATTACCCAGCCAAGCTCAACTTAACTATCAGCAACTCTATCATCCATCACAAAGCCAAGATGGAAATATAATTTGATCAAAATATAAAATAAATACGAAACGATCGGCGCAAAATCTTCGGATAAACTCGAACTTAAAAATTAAACGTGCGACGTCGAATCGGCACTGAATCTTTCCCTCTTTTTCATCATAGAGGAATATTATTTCTTATATTATAAAATATAATACAACATTTATACATGTTCGGGTTCGGTTCTTACAACTTTTACGTTGTTGTATTCCCTTATGTTTCTTATGCATGCCCAGACCACATGTTTTACTCCCTTATAGTTTCACTTTATATTATGAAATAGTTAGGATACCTTGATTGCTGAATCCTGAAGCTGTCGTGTTTTTGTTCTTCCTCTCATTATCAGCCGTCGGGCGCACAGTTAGTATGTAACATAAACCGCAAGATTTAATTTCTTAGGGAAACAGTGTTATATATGAATATGATACGTTACTATTTCTTCCAACATATATTATATGGTGTCACATTTGCAATGTATAGTCTTCATGCGCTTATTAGTTATTATCCCATGCAAGGAGCCATATACGTTTGCATGTTTAATTAATCAAATCTTATTACCCATTATTTTAAAAGTTGCTACTTGTATTTCTGTGTATCTTTTAAATCCTCTTTCCTACAGGTTGCCTTATCTGCTAAGGCTGAAGAAGTATTGGAGAATGCAATACAAGATACCATCAGAGGGGATGTTATTTATTATTGGGCTCTGGTGGATATTGACTGGAAGGATATAAAAGAAACTAGAAATTTTGATTTTTGGTCATTGTGTGACATAATGAATGCAGGAAAATGCAGGTACCTTTCTTTCTACCATTATTATAATAATCTATTGATTCTATTTTGCTAGTATTTTTCGATTGATTATTCGACTTTAGATCATCTTCCTTTTACATGAATTATGAATGTTAGTAGAAAAGGAAATAATCATTCAAAAAAGAGAAGAAAGAGATCTGGCTTGCATGATTACATCTTAACCTATACTCCTTTTATAATGACTAAGGAGGTGGAGGCCCCTTCGGATATGCTTCTTCTTTAATTCTGTAGAGAAATTAGGAGAAGGGAAATATAAGGTGCAATTTTATTCTTCCACAAGGGGCTAATATATAGCATTACAAGGAGACACACAATACCGATAAGCGGTGTGGGACTAAACACAAATACTTAAATATAAAATACTTCAACTCTCCCCCTCAAGCTGAAGGGGAACCCTTCAGCTTGAACACAACATAAAAGAAAAGGTAAAAGGTGGTTGACAATGTGGGACAAAACAACAGCCACCGAGGCCCAACCGCGTGTCACCGGGGATACTTCAACCGGGCAAAGGCCACACAACGTTGGTCCACAAATCGACCATGAGCACACTGGATGCTCCCGGAGCTGAAATCAGGTCAACCAACAAAGGTCAAACCACACCTACCTAACATAGAAGAAAAAGATGGGGAGACACAAACAACACACGAAATATGCCTGGAGGCCGTGTGTGACTAAGGCAGGAGTCGGGAAAAGAGGCATCCGAGTCGCCGTTATCACAAACACTCCCCCTCACGTGGAACACATGCATGAAGGCATAGACTCGCATGGAGACACAGACGAAGACAATCAGAACAACACAAAAAACAAACAACTAAGGATAACGGTTGCCGGCAAGACCACGATCCGAGATGCAGCGAGCAAAGCACAAGCTAGCTGCGAGCAGAAGGCTCAAGCGGCTGCGAGCAGAGTGCTCAAGCAGCAGCGAGCAAGAAAAGGCTCAAGCAGCGAGCGAGTGAGAAGGGAGGAAGAGAAGAGCTCGGCACCCAGAGAGCAGCAGCACGGGAAGCCATCGTCCACAAACCAACTAGAAGACACTACTAAGACAACACAACACAAAAATTACATCAACACTTTTAAAAAAATGGAGAGGGCACGGCATAGCAGCAGCGGCACAGCAGCCCAATAGGAGAGGGGGCATCAGCGGCAGCGGCAGCGGCACAGGGCGGCGCAGATGTCCAGCAGGAGAGGGGCAGCAGCGGCAACGGCAAGAAGAGGGTTGGACGACAGTGGCACAGAGCGGCAGGGCCGGAGAAGTAGTCGGAGAAGATGCCGGGAGCAGCAGCGCCACGGAGAAGAAGAGTAGCGCCGGAGAAGTAGAGTAGCGGCAGATGAGCTCGACCAGAATGGGAGCACCAGGAATAGACTGTCGAAGGCGAGCACGTAGCAGAGACAGGCTGCGGCAGATGTACCTGTCGACGGGAACAGGAGCAACAATCCATTGATGCCGGAAGCCAGGAGCAGACACATGGATCTGGGAGAGGAAGCAACTGACGTCGAGAGCAGAAAGGGAAAGAGACGGGAGGCTCGTCAGAACCAAACGATGCTGACGAGATGCCCGACGGGAGAAGTCATCAGCGGCAACGTCAGCAGACGACTGGATCGGCATCGAGCAAGACCACGCAGGTGACGGGGTGAACGAACGAGAACAGTGGCGCAAGCGGAATCATGTGACGGGATGATGGCGTCGGGCTCTAGCGCTGGCAGGAGCAGAGTCCACGTCGAGGGGAAAGACGTTCGCTCCCGTCTCCGGAATCAATCGACGATTCCGTCGACGGGAGCGAGGGGAGAACCGCTCGATATGAGCCCTTAGCAGCGCAGGACGGGATCGAGAGGGAGGAAGAAGCCGGGAGTCAAGTGGCGGCCACGAAAAAAAACTTTAGGGTTTCAGATCTTTGCCTCTGATACCATGTAGAGAAATTAGGAGAAGGGAAATATAAGGTGCAATTTTATTCTTCCACAAGGGGCTAATATATAGCATTACAAGGAGACACAACACCGATAAGCGGTGTGAGACTAAACACAAATACTTAAATATAAAATACTTCAACAAATTCTACTCAATGGCTTATTCCATCATTTAATACCATTCCATAAACCGTGAGCTCACACACACACAACTTCTTCCTTAGATCGAGAAATCCGTCTCAACTTAAAGGTTTGTTAGGGCATCGGCTACTTGTTTTTTCTATCAAAATTATAGCTGAATCTCTCATTTTTCGACGATATGAAATAGTACTTGAGCTCGATGTGCTTGCTTTTATTGTGAAAAATTGGGTCTTTTGCAAGGGCGATGGAGGGATTGTTGCACATGATTGTGGTGACCCCTTCTTCCTCCAACCCTAATTCCTTCGACACTTTCCTTAGATGTACGACTTCGCGGGATGAGGAGAGAGCCACCATTTTTTGTGCCAGTCATCAAGGTTGTCTCCCCAGTCAGAATCGCTATAGCCATTTAGATTATCACGTGCTTCAGTTTTGTAGAGGAGCCCGGAAATCTGTCCCTTTTATACATCTTAGAATACGCTTAGTTGCGCCAAGCTGAGAGTGGCAGGGACCACTAACGAAGCAAGAAACTATGCTTACTGCATTTTCGATGTCCGACTTTGTATTTGTTAGGTAAATGAGGGATCCAACCTAACTTCTTTATGAAGCTTCGTCAACCGTCTCTTCTCCTTCTTTCTTGCTAAATTTTTCTGAAGTTTCCATTGGGGTGCACACTGGGTTGCAATCTTGCATCTTGAATTTCTTCAGTAGATCATTGGCTTATCTTTCTTGTGACATGAAGATGCTCCCTAGTTTTTTATAGATTTGAAGGCCTGGGCAGTATTTCATTAAGACAACGCCTGTTATCTCGTATTTGACTTTCATTTTGACTTTGAAGTTGTTGACCATTTATTCACTGGTCTCTGTGAGCATGATGTCATCAACATAGATGTTGTGGATTAGAATCATACTTTCATGATGTTTGGTGTAGATAGAAGCTTGATCTTTTATGATGTTTGTTGAGATAGCGGTCGATATTTGTTTTCCAAGTATGTGGGGTCTGGTTTAGGCCATATAGAGCTTTGTGTAGTTTGCAAATCTTTGATCATTTCCCATACCCTGGTGGTTGTTGACGTATACATCTTCTGTAATTTCTCCATTTAAGAATGTTGATTTCACATCTAGTTGATAAACATGTAGTTTCATCTGAGCAGCATATGCGAGGATTACTCTAATTGATTACATACGAGCAACATGGGGGTAGGTCTTCTCGTAGTCCCTACCAGGAATTTGAGAGTAGCCTTTGGCTACAATGCGGGCTTTGCATTTTGATAGCTTACTCTGCTCATCATATTTTGTTTTTGAAAATCCATGACGCCAATGATTTCCTTGCCTGCTGGTTAATCGACTAACGCCCATATTTTATTTTTGTTGATCATGTTAATTTCTTTATCCATTGCTGTTCGTCATACTCGTTTTCTTGCAGCTTCTTAGTAACAGGATGTGTATAGGAGAACAAAGTAAGGTTGTTGTTCTGGTACAGCTTTTCGAGGGATTAGCAGCCTCTGCCCAAAATTCTTTTGTGGCTTGTTTGCTTAGCATCATGGATCGAGCCATTTCCAGGATTGTTTTGTTTCTCCTCTCGACGACGTCACTTCTTTGTAGAGACCTAGGTACGGTGAGTTCTCTTTTTATTCGATTCTCCTTGCAATTACGGGAGAATTCAAAGGAGAGGAATTCTCCTCCTTTTGTCACTCTAAGTGCTTTTATTTGCTTGTCTATCTGTTTTTCTACCAAGGCTTTGAAAATTTGAAAATACTAAGTGCTTGTGATTTGTTGGTGAGGATGTAGATCCAAGAGTACCTTGAGTGATGTCTACATGGAGGAAGTTATATTTTTTCCTCCCAGTGTGTCCATGGATGCCGATCCCCATATGTCTTCATGGATAAACTTAGTGGCTCTTTACTTCTCCAGGAGGCTTCTTTGGGGAATGGATGCTTGTGAAACTTTGTGGTGATGTGGCCTTCACAAAATTGTGATTTGACTGACACATTTGGTATTCCTTTTACCATGTTTTTTTGAATTAGTAATTGCATAGCTTGGGTATTGAGGTGCCCAAGCCTGTAGTGCCAAAGAGTCCCCGGATTGGGTTCTTTGCATGACAGATCAAACTCTTCGGATGATAGGACCTGTTCTTGAAATTCTGGACAGTGGCAATTGTATGTCCGGGTTTTTCTACTGTTATAATGTTGTTGATGAAATGTGACTTATATCCTTTTTGGATGAGTTAACCTACACTTACGAGATTTTTGGCTTATGTGGGAACATAGTGAACCTCGGGTGTGTGTTTGGTGACCCCTTGTTTTGTTGTTACTGATATGGTGCCCTTCCCTTCTGTTTTCTGGGATTATCCATCTCCAAGTATCACCTCTGATTTGAACTTGTCATCCAGGGTGATGAACGAGGATTTTTTGTTTGTCATGTGGCTAGAACAACCGCTATCAATGCACAATTTTTCACTTGTTTTAATTTCAGTTTTGTAGCAAGAGTAGAAGAGTTCCTCCTTGGAATCATTTTCAAAGTAATGGGCTTCTTTTTTCCTAAACCAACAATCCTTTTCTAAGTGGTTTGGTCATTTACACCGTTTGCATTTAAAGAATCAGTTCTTCGTATCATGATTCAATTTTTTGCATAAGATGCAGCGCAGTGAACTTGCAGTACGCTGGTGGAATTCTCTCTGAAAGCCTCTTCCTCTCCCTCTCCCTCCTAAGACTTGGATTTGAGTTTCTGTGAGTGTGATTGTTCTGTGAAGGATTTGTGCCTTCAGTTTTCCTCTTTCCTGATGGCAGGGATTTCCTTATGTGTATTTTTGTTTGAATGGCTTGATCGTGAGGTTGAGTGTCTTTCTTTAGTCTATCCTCATGAGACAGAAGTGAGCCCATAAATTTGCTACGGTTAGAGTTTCAATGTCATTTGCTTCCTCTATATCTGCCATAATGTGGTCGTAGCTTTTGGGTAAGCTCCTTAGAATTTTAGCCACTATATCTTGGTCTTCAATGGTGCCTCCTAAATTCCTTATTGCTTTGTGATATTTCCTTTAGCAAAGAAATCTTGCACTAGCTTTTCTTCTTTCATAAGCAGGGTATTAAACTGTTTTCTTAGAGTTTGGCGTTTAATGGAATTACCTTTTTTGAGCTTTGGAATTCCTCACGGAGTTTGGCACTTAATCCTTTCACTATTGGGAGTGCGGGGCTTGTGGATGATTGAGTGGGAGTGATGTTATCGGAAATAGGAAAGGGCTGTGAAGTAGGGGGAAGAGTGGTTGGAGATGGAAGGTTGTGGTTGGAAAATTGTGTCAGTGGATGGGTGGTTGTGAGGGCGATGGTGTGGGTGGTTCGGTCGTCAGTGACGCTGGAGGTTTGGGGAAGTCCAGGATTGGGCGGGTAATTTGGGTGAGATGATTGCAGAGGGGTTGTTTTTGGTTTGGTTGGATCATCCCGCAAATGTCGTCCACCGGTCCGCGGATGGTCTGGGTTGTATGTGCATTCGGTTTGGTGAATGAGGGTGAGAGTGGCAAGGAAGGGGTCATCTCCGATATCACAGATACACACCAATCCGTTGAGGAGGTTGTAAGTGGACTACTTCTGAGGACTTTACTGGAAGGAGTCCTAGAGAAGGATTAGGAGAAAGATCCATTAAGAAGAGGACCACTGATGTGAGGCGGTGGTAACCATGAGCTATAGAGACGGTAAATGGACTCATTTATGCTGCATCCACTTGTTGGGTCTTGTGATTTGTTGTTAAAATAGAGCTCTACCATTTGGTTCTCCTCTTACTGCTTTAAGTTCTGTATGACCTGATCTTCCTCTTGCTGCTCATATTCAATGGGTTTTTATGTTGACCTAGCTCTATAAGCTTCTCTATTAGCACCTTTTTGCTTCTCTATTTATGTTTCACTTTTTTTTTGCAATTTGGTCCCAATACTCCTTTATTGTTAAAGAATTCCAAGAGTGGTCATCTCTTTGTACAAATTCAGGGTTTGCTTTTTGGTGAATTCTTTACCTTATGTTATTGATTTAAAAGAGTGATGATATTTAGTCAAATTTGATATAAGCCAGCCCCAAATATTTGGGATAATGCTCGATGATGAAAATTAGCAATTCTAGGGATGTCGCATTCATTGGCCTCTCAGTTACGCTGCCGGATGACTGTGTTTCTCTCTACTTTTTCATCTCTGGTCCTCCTTTGAGGTCTTTCTTTCTCTGACCCTAGCACTAACCAATCAAAAATATTCAATCTTATGCAGATCTTCTTTCGAGAGTGCGTTCAGATCCATGTACGGGATACCTCTTCAAATGTCAGCCTTGCCACCAATGCCACCTGATGGCGGCCACTGGTCCTCTCTTCACAGCTGGGTGCTGCCAACATCCTCATTCCTGGAATTCGTGATGTTCTCGCGGTACATCTCTTTGCTTCCCGAACATCTTCTGATGATTTGTTGCATGCTATCCGCCGATGAGTCGTGATCGTGCTCACCGTGTGGACCAGACTCGCACCTTACACTCTTTAAGACGAGATCAATAAGTGACCATCTTCTGCAAGCTCGGTAACTCTGGATATCCCGACTGACCCTGGATCTGCACGACAGACATCATCGGGGAGCATGCAGCATCGCTTTGCCACCCAAACACCGCCCGATTTCTGTCCCCTCTTTTAATTTCGCAACCGTTCCTGTGTTTTTATTGCAGCATCTTCGTCGATTCACTTGATAGTTTGCGACAAAATGCAAACCACAGCTCCACTTCATGTTTTCTTGGATCATCTGAGCTAGAGGTAAGCTAAGAGATCTCTGATTAACCTGGAATTTCTGTTGCTTCAGTCTTAACTAAATTGGAATAATTACGAAAAACTATGGGACGACTTTGTATAATTACAGGGATCTCCCCTCTACTTTTTAAAATTATCTAAGACCTCCCCTCTGAATTTACATTTCTAACATACATGTTTTACAAATATGTTAAGAATGTAAACTTAGAGGGGAGATTTTGGTAATTTTAAAATATTGTGGGGAGGCCCCTGTAATCACGAAAAGTTGGATGGCGGGTCCCTGTAAATGAACCCAGCTAAATTTAATGCCGCCGCCTTTATGGATTGCAGAGAAGGCACTGCTATTGCCGGATGCTGGAAGTTCTCGTGAATGTCTGGGCTTATCACAGCGCCAGGAGAATGTTCTACCTTGACCCACACTCCGGTAATCTCGACGAGCAGCACCCCGTCGAGCTGCGCACAATGTGGGCGAAATACTTCACCCCCGCATTGCTGAAAAGCATGGACGAAGATCTGGCGGAGGAAGCCGATGACTCCATGAATCCCGCTCAAGCATGGCTCTGGCCTTTAACCGGAGAAGTGCATTGGCAAGGGGTCCTGGACAGGGAAAGGGAGGACAAATATAGGAAGAAGATGGACAAGAAAAGGAGGACCAAGGAGAAGTTGTTAGACAGACACAAGCATGGATACAAACAGAAATCTCTATCAAATTTCTAGAAAATTGTGGAAAAAAAAGAATTCTTCTATAATCCTCGTCGAGTTTATCTGATGTTGACGAATTCGGCGAAAATCACATCGCTCATTGCAGAAAAATCGTATTTTGAGAGGGTTTTAGTCCAGGCTGACGCCGAGGAGCTCTACAAGAAACAATTCTTTGCAGCAGCAGCAGAAGCATTATGATTATTTTTTCCCATCCTTATCCGAAAGGATTGAAGATCATGAAGAGCGTCGCCGCGTAGAGCATATTTTTTCATCATGTCTGCTGTAATTTCTGTCCAGTTCTTGATAATCAAGGACTTGATGACTTACTTTTTTTTAAAAAAAACTAACTTTTTGTTCTCAGCAAATCAGCAATAATTCATAATTTCTGTATTTGATTTTATTTTTATTTTAGTTGCTGTCATAAGGCACTGTACATTTGATATTTATTTGTATCAGAGTGGGCTTTCTATTAAGAGTTGCTGTTCTTGAATGGGACTATTTCATGGTGTTATTTAATTTGCTTTCTCGTGTATTTATTAATGATGGCTCGGTCTAATTGGGGTTGAACCGTGATAATATATATTTTGACGGATATAAGTATAAATATAATATTTATTTATATAATTATATATATATCATTATATTATATGAAATTACTGTTTCCTACCTATAGAAAAATGTTTTTGAGTTTGTGACAATTTGCAAAGTGACTTAGTGGTTGGGTTATTTATTAAAGTCTAGTTGGTTGCGGTTCGATCCTTACCCAACGCATTTTTGCAGGAAAAAAGGCCCGCCCGGTTAACAAAGTCCAGGTATGGTTTGGCGGGTCAGCGGTTTGAGCGAGTTTTGAATTGTCCAATGGCGGTTCGAGATTGGGCGGTTCCTTGTGATCACCCGGATCAAATTAGTTCACGGTTGAACTGACCGGGCTGGTCTGATTTTAAAAAAAAAATAGCTTAATTATAAGTTGCACCCTCTTACTTTTGAAATTACAAAAATCTCTTCTGAAAGTTTACATTTCATTGCATGCATGCATAAAGTTTAGGTTGTACCTCTCTTACTTTTGAAAGTACAAAAACCTCCCCTCTAATTTTACATCCAAAACTTTTTTTTTGGAAGTTTAGGGTAATTATAAACTGCACCTCTCTTATTTTTGAAATTATAATAATCTCTCCTATGAGTTTACATTTTATAATATGCATGCACAAAAATAGCCAAAAATATTTCATTTACTTTTGAAATTAGAAAAACCTCCTCTCTAATTTTACATTTCATAACATTCATGCACAAAATATTTCATTGGAGTAAACTTTCAAGGTTTTTTTTTGTGCATGAATATTATGAAATCAGAACTTATAATTTTTTTTTTGTAATTTTAGAAGTAAGAAAGATACTGATGAGGAATGAAGATTTACTTTATAAGCAATGATACATTTTTTTAGACAAATCCGCACATATGAAAGAATAAGGCTCTTGGCGCGGGGTTTTTAAAAAGAAAAATTTGTAGGTGAGTATCTCACACCTAGATCACGGTGAGAGGAGCGCATCTCAGCCATTGATAGCTCTAAATATTGATGTATTTATGAATAATAAATCATGTAAGTATTTTCCCTACCGTCGGATCTAAGATCATTCGGTTGTATCCCCCCCCCCCCCCCACCCACACACACACACACACACCTAGAACTAGGTGAGAGAACGCACCTAAGTATCTCTCTTTTAAAAAATGCCACCGTAATAGAATGCAGGTTGAGACTAAATTTCTTTATTTTAGGGTCTGTTTGACGCGGCGTTTTTAGTTTGAACAAAAACGCCAGTCATAAATTATGTGTTTGACATAACTATTATGGCCGCAATCAAGAAAAAAAAACTAGTTTTGAACATAAAAGTAGGAGTTCTTTAGGTGTGGTCGGGCGTTCGCGAACGCCGCCGCCGTGCCAAACGGACCCTTAAAATAGTTTAGGGAATGACATTATTGCTTATGTGAATCACGATTAAATGGGCAAATGAATTCATCAAATGATATTTAGATCACATGTATGATTGAAATTAATGGGAAAACTATCATTGGTCACTTCATACTATATAGTATTAGGTCAATTATAAGTAGGTCCTACCACATATAAATATAAATTTTAGTCTCTTAACTTACTATTCATCCACATGTATGCCCTCACTATAATTAGACTATTAATATTTGTTTGATATAATTATTACCCCTTGCAATCATACTTTACAAATTATGAATTCTCATAGCTTGTCTTTGCTTGAGTGTAATGACTTGATGCTTTCTTTATTCTTCTTTTTTTTGGTGGAAACCGCCAAGTATCCGACCACAACGTGCCGACTAAATTTGTGCCGAGCCGGGAGGATCTAAAGGGGGACAAAGCTCTCCCAACCAGTATTTAGCGCAGCTGCATGCCCAAGACTCGAATTCGAGACCTATAGATAAGTCAGGACAACCCGTGCCAGCTGACCTGCGCGCCGGTTGGTTGCTCTTTATTCTTCAAGTTAGTTGTTCATTCATTTTCGTTAGGTTGTAAATAATAGTTTTAGATCATTGTCATCAGCTTGTTAAATAGTTATAAGTTCTTTATTTGCACGACTCACACACTCATACACAAACACACGCGCGCGCACGAGTGACAGTAGACGGGGTCCCCCGTGCCCCGCGCAACAGTATGCTCGTAATGATGACCCGGCCCTCGCCACAGAGCGGGCTTCGCCCCCCCCCCCCCCCCCCCCCCCCCCCCTTCCGCCGGGTGAGCTTAGCCCGCCTCCGGGCGCACCCGCACGCGGTTTGTGAATTACAACTTATTTATTGTTCGCAAACCATTTGTTGTAGAATCTGGTGGTCTGCAAATAATGGTCAATGCAAAAATTTTGGCTATTCGCAGACCACCGTGGTCTGTAAATACCTGCAGCGCTCCCAGACCCCTGTGGCCTGCAAATAGCGATCAACACAAAACTATATGGATATTCACAGACCATTACACCGATAAGGAGATTTCTTTATATATAGTATACGAGTGACAGTGCACGGGGGGCCCCCCGTGCCCCGCGCGACAGTACCCGGCCAGCAGCGGCGGGCTTCGCCCGCACCGGCGGGCATCGGGGCGCCCGACGGGCTTCGGGGTGCCCGACTCATAATTAATAATGATTAATTTAATTAATAAATTTAAATTCATTTTAAAGAAAATGAATTCACGGATGATGTGATTTCTAAATGTGTTTTTAAAAAAAAAACAAGTTTTTTTAAAATGTTTAAAAAAAAATTAATATCAAAGTTTTGAAAATCAGACCGGGCATCGAACCGGCAGAGGGAGAGGTTTAAGGTCGAATCGGTCCAACCGATTTAACCGGGGTTGAACCGTTATATATATATATATTAGAAAGAAAAACAATTAATGCTATATAAAAAATTTGCACAAAACATAACCCATGGGGCATAATATGTATATCAATTTATTATTATATGTATAAAATAGTTCTGAGATCTTCACATCTCCATTGTAGGCAGAGTGGTAAAGGTTTACATTCCTGTATGTGAGGTCGCCACTTCGATCTCGGGCATCCGCATTCTTTAAAAAATTTATAAATTTTAAATTAAAAAACAGTTAAACCCCGCTCAAGACCCTATAACTGTAATAAGCGGGGCCCACAGGCCTGCCCCGCCCGCAACCTGTTTTTTTCAAAATAATGGGGGTAAGATAGTAATTTCACTTTGTAAGGTAGGGGTCCTATAAAATTTATAGGTTTAAGACACCCTATCAAGGTAGGTTTAGGAGATCTAGGGAAAAAAATGGACGGTCGAGATTGAATCAACGTTCCAGGTTGATCGAACGGCTGAGATGTTGTGATGAAATCAGATCGGACGGCTGGGTTTAAATAGAGAAATTTCATTGTTAGATCGGACGGTGGGTATTGATTGGCAGGGCATTACACCGATAAGCCTATTTTCTTATATAGTAGTATAGATATAGATATATAAAAGCGAGAGAGAGAGATTAGGCTTAGTATTTTTTAAATATGTTATGTATGTACTATCTTCTAACAAAGCTTGTAAATGAAATAAAAGTTGAAATATGTGTTTTAGTTTGTATTCTGCAAGCTGCAAGCTGCGAGCTGCGATGAATGATTCAAAAGTAACAACAATAGCTCAACATATACTTCAGGTCTGTTTGGGCGGCGTCTGGGCTCCGGCGAGGGTGCGAACGAAGCAGCGGTAGCCACCGGTGGTGACGAGCCGGGTTTGGAGATGGAGGGGTTTCTCCATTTGTAGGGCGGCGGAGGCTGGAAACGGCGAGGGATGGCGGAAAACAAACGGAACCGTGCGACGGCGGCCGCGTTAGCTCCGATCGCTATAACAATTATAAATTGTTATCACTCAAACACTACTGTTGTCTAAACAAAGGCTGAGCATTAGTAGAGGATTTTTGTAGTAACATTTGACAAACTAATGAGCCTATAATGATTAATATTTGAGGCTATAAACCCTCATGTCTTTGCCCTTAGATGAGCTCACCGGGCATATCCAACAAGCAATACCTTGTGTTTATTGTTTGCGGATGATATCGTTTTGATCGATGAGATGCGCGAGGGTGTAAACGCGAAGCTTGAATCTTGGCGAGACACTTTAGAAAAGAAGGATTTTAGGTTGAGCAGGGCAACGCCATAGTATTTGGAGCTTAAATTTAGGAGTGTAAGAAGGACGGATGACTTTGTTATTAAGTTGGGTGATCAAGATATTCCCCACAGTGAGTGCTTTAAATATCTTGGATCGATAGTTCAAAAAGATGGAGGTGTTGATAAAGAGGTGATACATAGAATCCAAGCAGGTTGGTTGAAGTGGAGAGGCGCGTCAGGGATCTTATGTGATCGTAAAGTACCATTAAAAAGGCAAATTTTACTGTTATGCAATTAGACCAATGATGCTCTATGGTTCTGAGTGTTGGGCAGTGAATTGTGTACATGAGTAAAAATGGGAGTTGCAGAGTTGAGAATGCTTAGGTGGATGTGTGGACACACGAGGATGGATAAAATTAGGAATGATTGTATCAGAGAAAAGACAGGAGTGACACCAATTGCAGAGAAGATGCGAGAAGCTCGACTAAGATGGTTTGGACACATACAAAGGAGGCCATTAGAGGCACCTGTTAGGCGTTGTGAGAGTTTAATCACTAGGCGTGTTAAATGGGGGAGGGGTATACCAATAAATACTTGGAATGAGATTATAAGGAAAGACGTGATGCACTTAGGCATTAGTGAGATTATGATTAAAAATAGGGCACAATGGCGACAAAGGTTCCATATAGCCGACCCCACTATAGTGGGATAAAGGCTTGAGTATTGTTGTTGTTGTTGTTGTTGTTGTTGTAGAGTGATAAGATTTGAGGTGTAAAATTGTGAAAGGTAACTTCAAGAAGGTCGACCTTGATAACGTCCTAGTAAGTTTGGAAGAAACCACTACCAAAGCCCTCAAGTCCGGGGACACTATTTTGTGGACAGAGAAAATTACTTATTTAATTTCAGACAAGTTACGGGTTCAAGAACACTAAAGTATACTCGACCAATGTTACTCAGAACTTGTTGCTAGACTTATAGAGAATTTTTTATCATTCATCTCATAATGCACGACCGAGCAACTCAAATGGGCTATCTCGAATTTATGTCGATGCATCGGATGCGTACAACTCACTATAAAAAACTCAAATATTTCTCTTATAATCGAATTTTATGTAGTTATTCATGCTTACCGGAAGCAGCCTCTTGCAAAAGGGGAGCAAATTTGACGCACTGGTTAAGGTGTTGCTGACTTGCCGTGTGACCTTGAGGTCACGGGTTCGAGTTCTAGAAGCAGTCTCTTCCAAAAATGCAGGGTAAGGTTTGCCTACATTTCACCCTTGTGGCGGGATCCTTCTTCCCGAATCCTCGCTGTTCAGGGATGCTTTGTGCACCGAGCTGCCTCCCTTTTTTTATGCATGCTTACTTTCGCGACAAAGGCCCTATAAATAGAGAGGTTTTATTCATACACAAGGGGTTGGATTCTTAACATCAAGATGCAAATGCAGTTAGTTATAGAAAATCTTATTAGAAGCCATTCTTTTATCTCCATTTTCTTCTGCCTCACTTGAATCTCCTCAAATATGGATTCAATAAGTAAATTAATGTAGAGAGATTGCATATGATTATCTATTTAATAAACTCACACATTAAGGCTCCGTTTGGGCGGACTTATTTTCACCGGTCAAGCGGTTACGGCCGGTGAAAATAAGTGCCCCCAACGGAGCCTAAGTCTCTTCCTCATCTAACTTTAACTCTTGCAAACCCAATATAGAACATGAATCAAAATCCGCAGAAAATTGAAGATCCAAAATCCTACATGGCTGAATGAGTGTGGATAGACTAATTAATGAATATGATTGTAGGTGGAGATACTTATAAAGCAAGAGCTCCAATGTTTCATATTATACGAGTACGTAGTCCTCGCCGGTATGTATGATTTTTCACGTCTCATTTTCTCACGACGATTTTATGTTGCTACTTTTTCCAGTGGCACATCTGCCACAAATAGTGCATAGCAACGGCGGTGGGAAAGTTGCTTCCTTGTAGTAATATTATTGTTTTACACGGCGGTAAGAAAATCGCATGTAGGTCCTGCTTGGCTCAGCTGCAATGCTGAGAGATGTAGTGATAGAAAACAATGGTAGCTCAACGTATACTTCGTGCTATTACCCTAAAAATATGTTAAGGTGTATTTGGAGAATTAACGGTTTGGAGGCTTAACGGGTTCCGTACGGATACCGGGATATCTGTTACCCATTATAACCATAGGGTTTGCCTATAAAACCCAAGCCCGGGCAACGGGTAGATAGTTCCACTTTGACCACCACCCAAAATACTTCGAGCACACTCACAAAATATTCATTAGCTTCACTGCACATTAATTCATACAGCATCATCAGAACCAAAATGTATCATTAACAACATAGATCATATAACATTTAACAATGAAGAAGCGTTTGCAAGATTTGAGCAATCAAATGGATGAAGCTCCATTTCAAAATGAAATCTTTGAGTTGTTGGTGAAGTATTTCAAGTTTGGCATGACAGCTGTTATGACCGTCACCAAGACAAGAAAACTAGTTTTGAGCATAAAAGTGGATGAAGCTCCTTAGGTGAGGTCGGACGTTCATGAACGACGACGGTTCATAACCACCGCGTTCACGACCGCCGCCGCCGTGCCAAATGGACTCTTATATAGGCTCTTGGAAAAGTTATATTCACACCACCACCGCTGTTTTGGAATCATTTGGTTTCCTGAGAAAAGTGTTTGTGTCAAAAAAGTGTTTTGTGGGCTCTTTGAAAAGCTGTGAACTTTGCTGCTTCCAAAAAAGCTAAATGAGTTTTTCGCACTTTCATGCTTCTACTCTCCTAATGCTTTTCCTACCAGTGCTTTTCTTACAGCTTTAGGGTTCATTTGGCGCGGCGGTGGAGGGCGGCGTTTGCGGCAAACGCCGCCGCAAGGCGCGTGATCAAATGCGTGACGGCGGTGTTTGCCGCGTTTGCACCCGCAACGCCATGGAAGAAGGAGCAAAACGCTCCTTTTGGGGCCCCGCCTCCTCCCCTCCATTCCCAACCCCCCTTTCCACCCACAGTTGCCGCCCGCCACCGCCGCGCCAAATAAAGCCTTAATTCCACGATTGTTTATCCACCGCAACTTTTTCTCCCGCTAGAGTGGTCCCAAAGAGAGCTTTAAGCAATCATAACAAAAAAAAAACACAGCAAGCAAAGTTAAATCAAAATTCTTGGTTTGTTTTTGGGCTGTTTGTGGAGGTTTCAAGAAGTCTTTTTAGTGTTCAAAGCAATTTAAAAAAATCGGGCAAGCTTAGGCTTCGTTTGGGAGGGCGGCGTCATTTCGGTGAGGGAGCAAACTCACCGGCTATATGGACTGGAGAGAGGGGGCAGGTTCACAGACGCTCTGTTTTGGAGCTTTTGCTTGGGAAATCGGGAGCAAACACCACCGGTGGCGGAAAACAAACTCCCCAGAGTGCGCAGCCGGTGGCGTTTGCTCTTGCACTGGAAGCCCGCCGGAGCCGACCTTTGTTGATTGTGAGGCCCTCGACTCTCGGCAAGTTGCGGAGTTTCTTGATGAGGAGGGGGGCTGGAACGTTCAGAAGCTGCAACTTTGTTTTGGCCCGGCTCTCGTGGAGCTCATTCTCTAACTCCCTGTCAATTGGAACCTCTCCAATGACAGCCCAGAATTATTAAACAAGTTCAGCGGGCTTACGTTTGCGGCCATTTCGTACAGGAAGCAGTTTGAACACCATGCGGATGACTACGCTTGGCTCAAAAAATTGAAGCTCCACCCTCGGGAAAGGTTCATCTGGTGGCGACTTGCTCTCGACGCCATCCCCACAAGGGTTTGGCTCGCCCGGCGGGGTCTTACGGACGCTGATTGATGCCCTTGGGGGTGCCCCACGCCGGAATCCCGCGACCATTTGGTCACGGATTGGTCTCGTCTTCGTGACATAGCGGTTGCCCTTCGGCGGTGGGGCATCGTGCTCCCTCCCCTCCGAGATTGGTCAGATTTGCTTAGCCTCCTCACCTCCATTCGGCCTGCTGCTATTGGTCCGGTCCGAATCTTTTGTTATGCCATCTATCAAGCATGGAGGGGGCGAAATGCTCTGGTTCACCGTCGGGCGGTGGCGTCTCCCACTATTATGGCTGCTACGATTTTGGAGAATATCTCGATGTTGTGTTCTTTACCATTCCTTGGAAACTGGGGCCCCATCCAGTCTTCGCGACTGTCGACACCAACCTCATGGTACCCCCCCCCCCCCCCCCCCCCCTCCAGGCTGGTTAAAGTTCAATTTTGATGGGGGCGCTTCACTACAACTTGGCCGCTGGCCTTAGCATTGTGGCGCGGAATGATGTGGGCGATCTCATCTTTGTTGCTGGCGTCCCTACGACTCATTGGGATCCCGGAGGGGTTGAGCTTGCGGCCCTTCTTACTCTACATCGATTCCTGCTTCCGACCATGTTTGATGAGCGTGGTGCTATCTTTGAAGGGGATTGCCGCAACCTGATTGAGTTCTGCTCTAAAAGCCTGTCCAAGGGACAATGGCAGGCGACAGCTGAGGGGGATGGTGATTTCTCCTTCCTTAGTGCTTTTGCACAGATTCGGTTCCAATTTGTGCCGCGCGAGGCTAACCGCGTGGCAGATTTTTGTGCCCGTTTTGCCGTCTCTTCCTCCTTCTTTTGGACTAGCATGGTCGACACTCCTGCAGAATTTGCGGAGTTGTTTACATCCGATGTGGATGGCATTTTGTAATAGCTGTAGCTTTTTCTTTCCTTTCTAATGCAAATGCAAATTTCAAGGAAGCCCGCCGGAGGGCCAAACAGAGCCTAAGGCTCCGTTTGGCAGAGCGGTGGAGGTTGTGAACACGGTGGTTATGAACCGTCATTCGTGAACGCCCGACCTCACCTAAGAAACATCATCCATTTGTATGTTCAAAACTAGTTTTCTTTTCTTGGTGGAGGTTATAACAATTGTCCCATGACGGTGATGTTTTTGTCCAAACTTGCAGGGAGAAAAAACGCCGCGTCAAACGAAGCCTAAGGCCCCATTTGATGAGTCTTCTCCCACGGGAGTCGGATCGGAGGTGGGCCGGAACACTAGACTCAGTCCGAATGGAGCGCTTCAGCGCGGTGGCAGACGAGACCTAACTCTGCCGCACCCGCGCGTCTGTTTGGGTCGCCTCCGTCCTGTCGGCGTGCCGGAGCCCGAACTGCATTTCCCGTTTATTCGTCCAATAAAAAAAGGGAATTGATATTGGTACCCCTTAAATGGCTATTTGTAGCCCACTTATATTTGTACCCATAGTGGATATTTGTACCCATTGTAGATATTTGTACCCAATCAATTTTTTTTTTAAAAAATTAACAAATTGTTTATTGAACTCAAGCCGAGCTTGAACTTCACGTAACTTTTGAAATCTTATCAAAGCTTGTCTATTTTTATTTTCTTATTGAGTACAGGCATAATCAAGCTTTATTTGAGCCTATCTCCGTATATCTACACAAATAATTAAAGATATACCCTTCTTATAAAACATAAATGTATTAAAAATCAACAACTTTGATGTATTTAATTTAATATTATATTTAATAGTTCATTAAGTTAAAAACTTCAAGTTAGAATATAATCTCTTCATCTAATTATTTGCTCCTGTCAAGTTACTTAAATAATAATTATGTTCATGAACATAAATGAACAAGCTGGTACCAATGTGAACGACGTACTACTACTACTACGGGCATGTGTATCTTTAAATCTTCGGACAGTACTTTTATATTTATTGTGTTATCGCATTTTATTTACATATGATGTAACCTGAGAGAATGGTATATTTGTAATCCTGGGCCGTTGATTGGAACGCCCGCCGGAGATGGGGGAGGGAGAGACGGCGGCGGGAGGAGGGTGGAAGGCTGGAACGCTCGCCGGAGATGGGGGAGGGAGAGAGGGCGGCCGGTTTTTGTGAAAGGAGGGGAGAGACCGATCGTGGAATGAGAGGGGGAGTGGGTACATTTAGGATTTTTAATTTATTATAATATTATTAAATATTAGATGTTTTGGGGTACAAATAGCCAATTAATGGGTACCAATATCAATTCCCTAAAAAACTACTATTTGCACCCCTAATTGCTATTTTTCGTTTTAGAGACCAATACCTGATAATGGCAGACCGCCTCCCCTTTCTCTTTCGCCCGAGCCTCTATTCCCCGACCCCGCACCCCCCGCTCGCAGGAGCCCGCCCGCCGCCCGCCGCCCGCCGGATTCACAGCTCCGGCCGACTAGACCGCCGGATCCCCACCTTGACGCCTGTTCTGGATCGAAATCCCACCTTGGCCGCCCCCTTCGCCGAGTTCGTCCCCTTCTCCAGCAACCGGCCGACTGAAGATTCCTCCGGCCTCCAGTTCGCCGGCCATTCTCCTTCCCTTGGCTGCAATTTCAAGTGGATTTAGGTATTCTAAGTCCTATTTTTTGTTCATCTTTGTCTTCCCCCTTTTTCTATGCAATCAACTATTCTCCCCTAAATTGCTCGAAACCTGCGGTAATGATATCTCGAAACTTCTCTGGATAGTTTTGATTTATGAAAAATTGAGTACTTTTTAAAATTTGATTCATCACGTCCACATACATTACCCTTTCTCACAGGGAGTCGGTTGTGACTTAGAAATCATCTCGTAGCGGTGAGATGGAGGGAGGAAAGAAAGAGGATGGTGGAGAGGAAATAGACAAAAATCTGACTGCGGGTTGGAATGAGAAGATGCAGAGAGAATGGAAGAGGATCCGAGAGCATGCGGAGACGTATCCGTACGTCTGGGCATCATATATCTTGGTGTATGGTAGCTTCGGTGTATACTTAACCTACCGCTGGAGGAAGCTCCGGCAAACTGAAGAGCGTGTTCGCATCCTCCGGGAGCAGCTTCGAAAGCTATCTGAAGAGGAGAATGCGGCCAGTTCCAGTGCCAGCTCCGGCGCATTCGAGAAACCTCCGTCAGCTAAGTCTGTTCCGACTCCGAGGAAGGTGGATGAAGAGCTTATTTAGCAGCATTGAACATGCATTCTATTTGTAGGTGTATACAAATTGGTATGAAACCTCTTTTCTCCATTGTAGTTGGGTTTAGGGCTTTTGGAGGCACTGTGTTTTACTCTATTTCTTACCTCCCTTATTTCATGTAATTGAAAATGATTACTTTTTATATTATATTTCTCTCATGCAAGAAGTTTATTTCAGTGAATGATCTACTAGATATTGCGAGGAATGTGGCCAAACTAATTCATTCTATGCTTCATTTTCTCTTAACTTATCTTAGATCCAAGTGTCATAAAGATGATTGGTGATAATTCAGAATGTTACTTGTTCAAATTAACACAGTGGACTAGTTTTACTCTCACTAGAGAAGCATTAGTTGGCCCGAGTTTTTGTATTTTTTTTAACATAAGCGATCTAGAAGTTCATTGTCGGCCAGTGATACGGCTTTATTTCATAAGAAACTCTGAAGAGGAAGGTCTAATAGAAGAAGCTTTTAGGAGAAGAGAACCACAAATGATTGAGAAAAGACAGAGTAAGAGGGCTAGAAGGCATAGACAAATGATTGAGAAAAGAAAGATATGGCTTTATAGTCCTATGCACTTATTACATTTTCTTCGTATTACTATTACACTTCACTCTCTTCAAAACACGACATCCGCATCGTATAGCCTATCAATTATCATTAACATCTAATATGATGCCATAAAAATGATGAATTTCTCCTCCGCTTGATTCCCATCGGTTCTTGTTGACACAAAAAATGAATCTTTTGCAGTCGCTAATTCCAAAACATCACCCACATTATATTGCCATATTTGATTTTTGTCATGAAGTTTCAGAGCAGTTACAATTATACGTTAACTTATAACCATCCATGTTGTCTTTGTATTTTCTCATTTTTCACTTAGCTCTTGTAAACAATACGTGTATTCTTCTTCTTCTAGTCAATTGTGTCCATTAATCCTTTAGATTTTTTATTTAAAATCCCTGCTCTATCTCTGTGTAGCAAATCTAATTCTAAAATTGGATTTGCACAGACCTTCTTAATTTTTCACCATACATGTTAAGTTGTGATTCATCATTCAGGAGTGTGAAAGTGCAAAATAAGATCCGAATATTTCTCTAGGATGGGAGGTGAATAGCGAATAAAATTTGGTTTTTCCCAAATCACAAAACACAACAATACAATCACAGATAAATAAATAGAAAAGACATGAAGTAAAAGTAAAGCTATATAGAGATAAATACAAAAGACAAATGATTTTTATTGAGGTTCTCCAATCAAATCTGAGTACTCCTCTCTTCCACTGCTTCTAGGATAATACTGGCTTCAAAGGCCACGGAGTTTCTTACTAGGAGACACAAAAACCTCCCAGAGCCTTTTCCACCTAGAGAGTCAGAAACCCACCTAGTTTTTTGTTAGGAGACTCAAAAATCTCCTTGAGCCTTTTTGCTAGGAGACCCAAAAATATCCCGGAGTCTTTTTGCTTTGAGACCCAAAAAGCTCCCTAAGTTGGAAACTCAAAAATCACCTCAGATCTTTTGAAGGGAGATATTGTAACCCTTTACAGCTTTATGAAAGTTCAGCAAAGAGAAATATCACACACACATACAGAGATAGGGAGAGAGAGAGTGATTCTATGTGAGTCTCAAGAAAGAAGAGAGACTCAGGTTATAGAGATATTACAGTCGTCAAAGAGAAATTAGGATAAGAGATGAGCGGCGTCGAGAGAACAAAGAGATTAGGATTAGAGGCAAGAAGACTATCTTTACTCTATCGTAATGAGAGCTTTATGTTCCTCTTTTTTCCAAGTTTCAGAAAGGAAGGGTTGTTGAAAGATGGTGCCTTCCTTTTTTTGGTTTCCTTCTTCAACGATTTCCTATTTATGCACCTTCCTTCTTCGACGACTTCCTTTTGTTGCTCTGCAACGACTCTTTTGAATCCTGTCAAGTTCTGCATACGTCGAATACAATTAGATGTGATATGATAAGCAGTTTCAATTCAACTTCTTCTTGTTCTTTAAACGTCGAATACAATTTGACGTGCGGCTTCTTATACGCGCTCTTTCTGGTTTGTTCTCTAATTGAATGGAGTTGTGCTCTGAATTGACTTCGATGAAAGCCTTCTTATTAGAACTTAGACGTTGCTTCATTCTCTGAGAGGAATTCAACGGAAATGAGTTTTACGCCGAATACAATTCACCGTAAGCCTTCATATATTAGAGGGTTCTAACACCGCTTGTAGAATAATAGAGCGGTTGGCGTTCTTGAGTCAGATCCGCAAACGGCTAGTGAAAAAGCTCTGTCCGCTTGGCGAACAAGTCTTCAGAGAGTGGATTGGAGCTCGGTCTACGTTCAGATCTCCAGTCGGTGAACAACCGGTCGACGATCAAGTCCTCGATCGGCGAATGCCCAGTCGGCGTTCAGATATCCGGTCGGCGATTTTGCATGAACTTAGCCAATTTCTCACAGATTTTTACAACATCCTTCTGACTTCTTCTTCTGAATGACTTATTTCTAACTTCTTCTGAATGACTTATTTCTAACTTCTTCTTCTGAATGACTTATTAACTTATAGAAGTTGTATTATCATCAATTATAAATGATTTTGTTCCATCAATTAAAAAAAAAATCCCAACAGAGTGAAGTCATACTTAGCCTATAATTCACCACAATTTGTTTTATTCAAGATAACTTCCTAGCATACCTTAGCCTACTTTTCACCACGACTAGGTTAGACTGTAGTGTTTCGCTACTGAGGAATGCCCTAACATTAATTGATTTTAAGGGTCTATTTGGTACGGCGTTGGTGGTCGTGGATGCAGTGGTTATAAATCATTGTTCGTGACCGTCCGACCTCATCTATGGAACATCATCCGCTTTTATGTTCAACATTAGTTTTTTTCTTGGTGGAGGTCATAACTGTTGTCCAGTCGGCGTTCAGATCCTCCGGAAATCAAGGTAGAGGAAGAAGCCCCGACAGTGACATTTTTGTTCAAATTCATTGGAGAAAAAATGTTGCGCCAAATGGATCCTTTGTAAGTGAACCTGATGGTGGCCAGTATGCATTTTATCAGTTGCGGCGTTGAAAAAAAATTTGAATGTTGTTTTTTTGCCAGTTTGAATAACTTGCGTTAAAAAGCGGGGATCCCCCAAAACAACGTTTTTGTCTAATTTCAACCACAGGAGGGGATGTGTTTAGGAACGCCATTTTGTCCTCATTTCCAACCGCAACCACCCTCCCAAACAGAGCCTAAATTTAGATTTATTTCAACATGAATTCTATTGTCAATTGTCAGCCTAACATCTATTATTTTTTTCATTTGAACTATGAAGCGACAATGACATTTATGACTAGTAAAATTTAGATAAACAACATATTAAATAGTAATTATTGATAATTATCATCGATAAGTATAGAGAAATAGAAAGTTAAATTGAAACAAATAAATCTCGTCTCCCGCACGCGTTCGTCTTCCCGCATTTCTACCGTGTCGACTCAGCCTCTCGCTCTGTTCCCACATTTCGCATCCCGCTCTGACTCCCGCGAGTGCCGACTCCTGCAAGCGCCGCCTTGTCTTGCTGGCTTCCAATCTGTTGTTGGATGACCCTTCAACTTGCGCCGGAAATGAATATCTAAACCTATTTTTGGCAGCGTTCTCTTCATTTTTGAAGAGTGGACTCTTCCTCCTTTATCTCATCACCGATTGTGCCTTGTTGCGGATCCATTGATTGGATTAGGAATCTTCATGGATCTTGGTTCTCTCCTCTTTCTATGAGCAAACCCTAGAGGTCCATTTCTTGTTTTCCCCTTGATTCCTTCACTTCTATTCTTGGATCATCATGTCGGGGAACGAAGAATCTTCTACTATCTCTTCCGGCGTCGGGGCTTCTTCCTCTAACTTGATTTCCGGAGGATCTATCCGGTCAAGTCATGATCACAATACGTCTCAAATTATTGTTATACGCCTGAATGACTCTAATTATTTCCTGTGGGCTCGATCTATTACTCTTGCCCTGAAAATAGGCGAAAATTAAATTAAAACAAATAAATCTCTTTTAGTTATAAATAAGAACAATAGTGATCAACTATAACATTTGGAGAAATACATGCATAAATTATATATTTTTATTCTAAATAATGGCAGAAAGATGGAATCTTGGACATACCTCTTTTTGGAGGTTTTAATTATTATTTTTGTATGAGAGATTTTGTTACTTGATTCCAACCAAATTGATAGTGATTCATTACATTTGGAGTAGATTTGCTAAGAATAAAATAAAAGACCTAGATTTATTCAACATAGGTGGTACATTGGAAAGACGAAGACGTGATATTATCTTTAAGATAGCAGGGATCTGGGATGATAGTTACAATCTTAGTTATTAAAGGCACACCAAGGCGCAAAGGGGTCTTGGAGCCTAGGCGCAGACGTGCGCCTGACGAAGGCAAGGCGCAGCCGCATTCATTTTAAAAAATAAGCATCAAACATCAGTTCATCTTCTTAATCATATTCTTCATCTATTCTACGCATTAATCATTCATTACTATCATTTATTTATATCTCTTAAAAAATAAAATCAATATGGTCACTTGCATTATATCTAAGTCTCAACAGTCGATTATGTTTCACAAACACTAAATCATGTAAAAATTATTGAGTTCTAACATTATTTTTTTCTTTCTTTTGAAATAAAAGTTTGCAACTGAAATTGCACTCAGGCAAGCCTTTTATGCTCCAAAGGCGCACGAAGGCGCACGAAGGCGCAAGTCTCTAAGCCATGTGAGTCAGGTGAGCCTTAGGAGCCTGGTGAGCCCTGAGCCTGAGACGCACCTTTAACAACAGGTTACAATGAATAGATGAGGCCTTGGAATAACAAAGGTGATAACATAGTTGACAATGAGAAAATATAAGAGGTGGGATTGAGACAATAGAGAGAAAGTGAAACTACTCGGGCGTGGCGAGGAGCAAAATAATTTGACTTTAGGGAAAATCCTTGCTAGTCAAACCTATAACGGTTAAAAAGAGCATACCTCGTGTTTCCTTTATTCTATAAATAAAAAAGGACATATCTTGCAACATTGATGAGATTAAGCAGCGATTTTTTTCTCGAAGATGGCAGAAGCATGGGCGATGATTATTATTAAGCTATGGTGGTCAATAGGGATAACAAGGGAGATTTCAGAGAGGTCGACGAGCAAAGATAGGAGGGGTGAAGGCAGGAATGGAGAAAAGTCGAGAGAAGTAGATTCCACTCAGGAGTATAATTTACAGATAAAAACTTTAGGGCAAAAAATAATCGACATTGAATCTGGATTTAGACTGCAACAAGTTTCCTTTAGACAGTAAGAAAATGATATTCACTCCATGGGACTCTTGTTAGTTTTGGATCCGGAGAGGATATGTGTTTTGCCTCTCATATTATAGATATTGTGTTTTGTAATTAAACCTATGACTTGTAGTTCATCATAAAGACAACATAAATATTGATGTTGCCAACCTTAGGGGCTAAAAAGTAACATAAACTACGGCTTCGTTTGGTGCGGTGGAGAACGCGGTGGTCATGAACCGTCGTTCGTGAACGCCGGACCTCACTAAGAAATTTCATGCAAGGCTTTGTCATGCCAAACATACATTCTATGATAATTGTGTTTTTGTCCAAACTCACCGGAGCAAATAAGCCGCGCCGAACGAAGCCTAGCTTATGTGATACATGTGATTTGGCTTTATAACATAAACATTCCTTTTTTTGTATGGTTTTGCATTACAGATTGTTTTTCACACCAATTGTCACCCCAGGTTGGGCTGATGAAGCTTGTGTGTTTGGAACCAGGGGTTTTACCCCCTGCTGTTGGGTTGGTAATTCTGGGTGTGCTTTGTATTGTTCTCATGATTGTTCATGTTGATAACACTCTTATTTGTTATTCTGAAGCAATGTGAATCTTTTGCCCCTTATTTGTTATTCTCAGTTTTTTCCAAGCTTTTGAAAATCGGATCGGACCGCCGACCGAACACCCAGACGGACGTGCTAAGAACCGCGGAACCGGGCGGGCTGACTGCAAACCGGCGAACCGGAGCGGGTTTCCAATAACAATTTAAAAACAATTTATTCATACCCCATAAATGGATATTCACACCCATTTTTATCTACTTTTATTTAATTTTAAAAACCCCCAAAATTACTATTTGTACCCACAGTGCCCCCTCTCTTCTCTCACGCGTGCCCGATAAACCCTCCCCTGATTAGCTTTTGTCCTTGTCAGGCGTCCATGCTATCCGCTCGCCTTGACATTCAAGTAAGCTAACCCTTCTCCCTCTCCTATTTTGTGGATGTTAGCCTTAACCCTCGCCGACCTCGCCATTTTTGTTATTTGCCTTGGTTTCCTGGAGGCGTTCAGATCTGGGAAAATCGTGTAAGAAGCAGCCCTCTTTTTTTCTCTCGATTCAGAAGTCCGGCCAACAAAACTCCATTCCCCTTGGATCGAGCATGCCGGCGGCAAGTTTCTTCGATCCCTGAAGAAAACCTTCAGTCGGCCTTCATTAATTCTGGAGCGAACTGGTAATGTTTTAATTTAATTTATTTCCTTGTGAGGAATTGGGTGGGACCCCTTTGTTTTTTTCCCCTTATGTTCCCGAACAAAAGGGCAGCAAGGTATGATTTCAATATGATTCTCATTAAAGTGAGATAAAGAAATCTCTCTTAGTATTTCCTGTTGATTTAATAAGATTAAAATGAGATTGATACGTTGTGACAGCAAAAAAAATTATTTTTAAGACTAATATGTATGGGTACGATTATCAAGTACGGGTACAAATAGCCGTGGGTTACAAATAGCCATTTATGGGGTACCAATAACAATTCCCTTTTTTAAATACTAAAATCTGAATATGTGTGGGTGGATTCGAAGAGCCAACCTCAAGGATGCGAGAGAGAGATGTCTAACCAACCAGCCAAGAAATCAATTATGATTTGTTGTCAAATTTTATAAAAAATAACTATATAAATATACATATAAATATAACATATCATATTTATTATATTTATTTATATGTATAATTCTATATTATACTTATATATATTTATAATTTTAATTAATATTTATCAAATCATATTTAATTTGATTTTTTTCTTAAATTAAGAGCTATAAATGTAAAACTATAAATATAAAATAAATAAATTAATATATATATAACAATAACTATAAATTACTATAAAAATACTCATGTATAAAAGTATAAAACTATAAAATACATATAAAAGTATATTAATTAATATTCTCGTATAGTTATAAATATTTTTATTATAATATTACGGTTCAATTCCGGTCCGACCGGTCCAACCTGTGAGACCTTGAATCTTTGTTCTCACCGTTTCAATCTCCGGTCCGGTTCTTAAGACCTTGATTTTTTTCTATTTTCTACTCTATTTATTGATGTGTTGGTGACTTTACTGCATAAGAAATTTGGACTCCTGTGGTTTTTTTTATTTTTCTGTTATGGAGCGGGTTTAGCTTCCTTTTTTCTGGCTTTCTCCTTGCATGAAATTTTCTTTTATGGCCACTGGCAGCCTTTGTCCTTATACGTGTAGCGTTCCATGCTCTAGGCGTGAGACTGTATTTTCTCAATTAAATACAGTTGTATTGAAAATACAGTTCCAAAAAACTTCAGACCTTTTTTGCAGATAAAAATACAATTGTATTTAACACTAAGAAAAACAATTTTTCTACAGTAAATTTTTTACAACCTTTATCCAAAACATATGCATGTGAGATCTTAAAATGATCGTAAAAAATATGAATTGATATTATGATTTTTATTTTGTAAAAAAATATACATCTTTGCATACAAAATCAATTTCGCACCTACTTGTAGGAAAGCTACACGTATAAAAAAAATTCCTGTCCGCACATATGTTGCCCCCATACATTTTGCTTCCTTTATTTATGATATTATTGGTCTGTCTTAATGCTGTATCATTTGATGCTACTTTATTGAGGTTTAAACTGTGCTGCATTTGTTATTTTAATATTATTTGTATGCTACTGTTGTCATATCATACTTTGGATCTAGCTAATGTGTGGTTATTATCTTGACTAAATTTTTTTTGTTACCTTTGGCACTGTTTGGGGCGGTTGTGGCGGCAGAAAAGTAGTGGTGAGATTAGAGCTTTCCAGAAAAAAATAGTGGTGGGAAAAACAATAGCAATAGAAAGGAGACGTGGACCTACGAGAACATAAGCATTAAAATGCGGAAGGCTTCTTTTAGTTTTTCTGGAAGTGAGAGGATTCACTGCTTTCCAAAAAGTCTCGAAAACATCATTTTTCCATAAGCATATTTTTTACCCCTAGGAAACCAAATGTCTCTAAAATGACGACGGTGGTAGAAAATAAAACTTTTATCACCGCCACCACCATCCCAAACAGAGCCCTAATCTGCTATGCTATATTGCTACTTTGTTGTGTTGTATTTTAGTTTTAGTGTGCTGTTGGACCTCATTGAGTATTTTTTTTGTGGTGAGTGTGACTTGTATTGGAAATTTTTTTTGGGGTGCGGGTAATGCATCGTGAGCATGACGTGTTATACCCTCTAAATCACATTTCTAATGTCTAAAAAATGATTTTTACAAAAAAATTTATAAATATTAATTTTGGTATTTGTACATCATTTTAAGTACTTTTTTTTCATATTTTAATTATAATATTTTATGATATATATATATATATGTGTGTGTGTGTGTGCACGCACACACACACATGAATAATCATGGAAGTTTGATCCGAATGCGAGCAGTCTCGCACGTGGGGACCCCGTGCCCTATGCGACAGCACTGCCATCGCTTTGCTTCTCTTGTACTTAGTGTGCGACAACGACTAGACCCCCAGTCACGCTCGATGCCCTCTCGCTCGTAAAAACGTCATTGAAATTAACAATATATTCTACTGCATAGTCGATGACATTTTGTAAGCGAGAGGACATCAAGTATTATTGGGGGTCAAGTCGTTGCCGCACACTGCGTACGGGAAAAGCAAAGCGACGGGAGTACTATCGTGCGGTGCACAGGGGTCCCCATATATGTGTGTGTGTGTCGAATATATTTCTCATGAAAACATTCATGGTAAAGCAGTAGTAAGATTTCTATGAGTCTTATATATCCCATCCAAGAAGATGTATCTTTACCATATATAAAGAAAAATATATCAAACCCCTGAATTTTAAAGTCGTTGAAATGATTACGGTCGTCGAATCTGGCATGATATTTCATGAGCCGTCGGATCAAACCGCTCCCTCTCTCTCCACTTTTTCATAGGCCTCCTAAACCTACTATGAGGTAACCTAAAACTATGAAAGTGTAGAGTACCATACAACATAAAAATATGATTTTAGCCCTAAATTTATTGAAAAATAAGTGTCATATGACCAGTTTTTTAATCTCACAAAAATTGTAAATGGTGAGAATTGAACTCAGGTTTTCACTATGTCAAGCTAGCAAAGATGATAACCATCACACCATATAGTTTTTGTTGAACAAAATTGAATTAATTTTATATATACATATATAAATATAGATCGCCCCTGCCGAAAAATACCGCCCCTGCCGAATGTCGCCCCCGCCGAATGTCGCTGTTAGGATTTTGACACCTCAACGCGCTCGGGGCGTTAGGATCGCGCCACGTCTACGATCCATGGGAGGTGTTCATTCCTATTTTGTGGCTTGTCCAGTTTAGGAATAAGATTTGTGTAGTTATTCTCCCTATTAATTGGACCGGATATTATTTTCTTTTTGAGAAGGAGAATTGATTATGAAATCCCCTAATGATGGTGATTTCATATTTTTTGGAATGCTATTTCCGGTCAATTCATGTTGGCCACCCATTTATTTGGGTATTAATTGTGGCCGGTTATCCTATTACTTTATTAGGAGTTATGTCCTAAATTTGATGTTTTTGTCTGTTGCTATTTATATGGGGGGGGGGGATCTAGCTTTGGCTGAATATATGCCTCCAAGGAGAAAATACCTCCATTCGTCAGAGGGGCGTTCGGCGGCGGCGGTGTTGTTTCCAGGCGGAGGCGATCCAGGCGGACGACTGTCCAGGCGGAGGCGATCTAGGCGGACGACTGTCCAGGCGGAGGTGATCCAGGCGGCGGCGGCAGAAGGTTGATCCCGGCGTGCGGCGGCGGCGGGACTTGGTCCCGGTGGCAGAGCGACAACGCACGACAGTCGTCCAGCGGAGGCGACGTGGTGGGGTCATCCAGAGCGGCAAGGCGGCGGTGGCAGCAGCGGTTGCAGGCGGCAGCAGTTCGGTTAGTGCCAGGGAGATATCGCCCGGCGATATCTCCGGCGACAGCCTCGGCGATAGCTCCAGAAGAAGTTTTGTTCTTGGTTTGTTTTTGAATTATTTCAATTTGTACTCTTGTAACTCCTGATTTATAGTGGATTTGTCCGGCGCGCTCTCCCCGTGGAGTAGGAGTCCCATACTCCGAACCACGTAATTGTACAACCCTGTATTCGCCGAGTAGGTACTCGAGCCAAGAGGCATTTCGGAACATCGTTCCTCAGCAGGATCCAAGGAAGGGGGCGAGAACCCCAGTAAGGGGCGAGACCAGCCAGGGGGGCCGCCCCTGGCAGGGTCTCGCCCAGCCCCAGCTAAGGGGCGAGACCAGCCAGGGGGGCCGCCCCTGGCAGGGTCTCGCCCAGCCCCAGCTAAGGGGCGAGACCAGCCAGGGGGGCCGCCCCTGGCAGGGTCTCGCCCAGCCCCAGCTAAGGGGCGAGACCAGCCAGGGGGGGCCGCCCCTGGCAGGGTCTCGCCCAGCCCCAGCTAAGGGGCGAGACCGGCCAGGGGGGGCCGCCCCTGGCAGGGTCTCGCCCAGCCCCAGTAAGGGGCGAAACCAGCAAGGGGGGGGCATCCCCGGGTCTCGCTCCACCCCAGTTAGGGGGCTCGCCGAGCCCCGCGAGGTACCCCTCTCGCCCAGTTTTGGGGAAGGTGTCGGTCTGCGTTTAGCGCCTCAGAACAGTGGGATTCGGCTATCTGCAGCCCAATCCGAGGGTATTTTGGTAATTTCGCGGACCGGTTTCTGGCTATTTGCAGCCCAACTTCAGAAATCCTATAAATAGGACCAAGGGGGCACCATTTGGAGGAGATCTCGGATCCTAGGCTAGCTCTCTCCTTCTCTCTCTCCCTCCCCAAGTCTCTCAGGGGGGTAAGGAGAGGCTCCAGTGGTGCCCAAGCTTAGTAGTGGCTTGGGAGGGGAAGTTCCAAGGGGACTTCCGGGTATGTGGCGGGACCTCCCCACTAAGCCCTTGGTCCAGTTCTTAGTTCCAACACCTCCAACCTAGAGCTCTCCCTTGGGGGAAGTAAGGGTTGGTCGCCCCTCAGCCTCGCTGAGGGCCCCGAACTCCACAGAGACCAGTTGCTGGTTTCAACATTTATGGTGCGGTGAGCGTGGAGTGTGGCCGATTCAAGAAACTCTCAAGATGAGCTCCATGGACGGAGGTGGAGGAAGTTCCAACCCAAGTCACTCACAGCCCCCGGTGGCTGGGGTGACGTTAGAGATGTTTGAAGACTTCAAGCGGGAGGTCACGCAGGTCTTGCAGGTTACTCTCAGCCGGCAGTCTCGGATGGAGGTGCCAGCAGGGGGAGAGTGGGGAGGAGACGTACCCCCGCTCCCCCAACAAGGGGGCGAGATCTGGAGGGGGGCGCCCTCCCATCTCGCCCCACCCCAGCAAGGGGGCGAGCTCAGGAGGGGGCGCCCT
Source organism: Dactylorhiza incarnata (assembly GCA_033032865.1). Lineage (NCBI taxonomy): Eukaryota > Viridiplantae > Streptophyta > Magnoliopsida > Asparagales > Orchidaceae > Dactylorhiza > Dactylorhiza incarnata. The sequence goes on along the minus strand of JAWHQI010000109.1, from coordinate 817,486 downwards.
CCCAGCTCGCCCCGCCCCTTCTGATCCAGCCGCAAAAGGGGGCGAGCGGGGAGGCATCCGGCCCCCACTCACCCCGCCCCAAAAGGAGTCGAGTGAATGTTGGCAGGCGAGACCACCTTGGGTGGCGGCCATCCGATAGCCCGACGGGCGCAGAGGCCCGCAAGTCGGCTCCACGAGAGCAAAGAAGGGAGGACTTCAAAAGGAAAAGATCCAACCACCCGAGGTGGAGGCAGGGGCAGAGGACACCCCCTCCACCGCCCCAGCAAACCATGGCGATCGGCCAAAGAAGAAGAAGGAACCGCACTGGAGGAAGAAGGGGTATCCGAGTGGGGTTACCTTACTGTGACTTCCACGATGAGGAGGGTCACGCAACGTCCGCCTGCCCTGAGTTCTTGAAACTGAAGAAGGCAAGGGATCCAAGGCACCAACATCAACCACCAGGAGAGGTCGAGGAGGACCAGGCCCGGGAGTAGGAGACCAAGTTTGGTCTCCATACTAAGTTTTTTCTGCCTTTAAGCATATGTAACGTAATGTTTCATTTCCATGTCTAGTGTTCAAGCATGTACTCGGATGGTCAATATAATGAAAGTTTTTCAAAAAATACTTGGCCCCGAGCAGACCCGCTGACCAGGCTCTCATCTAGCTGGCAGGTCCGAAGGCTCACTCGGTGGCAGGTTCTATGTTCCAGAGGTTGGCCCCGAGCAGACCCGCTGTCCAGGCTCTCATCTAGCTGGCAGGTCCGAAGGCTCACTCGGTGGTAGGTTCTATGTTTCAAAGGTTGGCCCCGAGCAGACCCGCTGTCCAGGCTCTCATCTAGCTGGCAGGTCCGAAGGCTCACTCGGTGGCAGGTTCTATGTTTCAAAGGTTGGCCCCGAGCAGACCCGCTGTCCAGGCTCTCATCTAGCTGGCAGGTCCGAAGGCTCACTCGGTGGCAGGTTCTATGTTCCAGAGGTTGGCCCCGAGCAGACCCGCTGTCCAGGCTCTCATCTAGCTGGCAGGTCCGAAGGCTCACTGGTGGCAGGTTCTATGTTTCAAAGGTTGGCCCTGAGCAGACCCGCTGTCTAGGCTCTCATCTAGCTGGCAGGTCCGAAGGCTCACTCGGTGGCAGGTTCTATGTTCCAGAGGTTGGCCCCGAGCAGACCCGCTGTCCAGGCTCTCATCTAGCTGGCAGGTCCGAAGGCTCACTCGGTGGCAGGTTCTATGTTCCAGAGGTTGGCCCCGAGCAGACCCGCTGTCCAGGCTCTCATCTAGCTGGCAGGTCCGAAGGCTCACTCGGTGGCAGGTTCTATGTTCCAGAGGTTGGCCCCGAGCAGACCCGCTGTCCAGGCTCTCATCTAGCTGGCAGGTCCGAAGGCTCACTCGGTGGCAGGTTCTATGTTCCAGAGGTTGGCCCCGAGCAGACCCGCTGTCCAGGCTCTCATCTAGCTGGCAGGTCCGAAGGCTCACTCGGTGGCAGGTTCTATGTTCCAGAGGTTGGCCCCGAGCAGACCCGCTGTCCAGGCTCTCATCTAGCTGGCAGGTCCGAAGGCTCACTCGGTGGCAGGTTCTATGTTCCAGAGGTTGGCCCCGAGCAGACCCGCTGTCCAGGCTCTCATCTAGCTGGCAGGTCCGAAGGCTCACTCGGTGGCAGGTTCTGTGTTCCAGAGGTTGGCCCCGAGCAGACCCGCTGTCCAGGCTCTCATCTAGCTGGCAGGTCCGAAGGCTCACTCGGTGGCAGGTTCTATGTTTCAAAGGTTGGCCCCGAGCAGACCCGCTGTCCAGGCTCTCATCTAGCTGGCAGGTCCGAAGGCTCACTCGGTGGAAGGTTCTATGTTCCAGAGGTTGGCCCCGAGCAGACCCGCTGTCCAGGCTCTCATCTAGCTGGCAGGTCCGAAGGCTCACTCGGTGGCAGGTTCTATGTTTCAAAGGTTGGCCCCGAGCAGACCCACTGTCCAGGCTCTCATCTAGCTGGCAGGTCCGAAGGCTCACTCGGTGGCAGGTTGTATGTTTCAAAGGTTGGCCCCGAGCAGACCCGCTGTCCAGGCTCTCATCTAGCTGGCAGGTCCGAAGGCTCACTCGGTGGCAGGTTCTATGTTCCAGAGGTTGGCCCCGAGCAGACCCGCTGTCCAGGCTCTCACCTAGCTGGCAGGTCCGAAGGCTCACTCGGTGGCAGGTTCTATGTTTCAAAGGTTGGCCCCGAGCAGACCCGCTGTCCAGGCTCTCATCTAGCTGGCAGGTCCGAAGGCTCACTCGATGGCAGGTTCTATGTTCCAGAGGTTGGCCCCGAGCAGACCCGCTGTCCAGGCTCTCATCTAGCTGGCAGGTCCGAAGGCTCACTCGGTGGCAGGTTCTATGTTCCAGAGGTTGGCCCCGAGCAGACCCGCTGTCCAGGCTCTCATCTAGCTGGCAGGTCCGAAGGCTCACTCGGTGGCAGGTTCTATGTTCCAGAGGTTGGCCCCGAGCAGACCCGCTGTCCAGGCTTTCATCTAGCTGGCAGGTCCGAAGGCTCACTCGGTGGCAGGTTCTATGTTCCAGAGGTTGGCCCCGAGCAGACCCGCTGTCCAGGCTCTCATCTAGCTGGCAGGTCCGAAGGCTCACTCGGTGGCAGGTTCTATGTTTCAAAGGTTGGCCCGGAGCAGACCCGCTGTCCAGGCTCTCATCTAGCTGGCAGGTCCGAAGGCTCACTCGGTGGCAGGTTCTATGTTCCAGAGGTTGGCCCCGAGCAGACACGCTGTCCAGGCTCTCATCTAGCTGGCAGGTCCGAAGGCTCACTCGGTGGCAGGTTCTATGTTCCAGAGGTTGGCCCCGAGCAGACCCGCTGTCCAGGCTCTCATCTAGCTGGCAGGTCCGAAGGCTCACTCGGTGGCAAGTTCTATGTTCCAGAGGTTGGCCCCGAGCAGACCCGCTGTCCAGGCTCTCATCTAGCTGGCAGGTCCGAAGGCTCACTCGGTGGCAGGTTCTATGTTCCAGAGGTTGGCCCCGAGCAGACCCGCTGTCCAGGCTCTCATCTAGCTGGCAGGTCCGAAGGCTCACTCGGTGGCAGGTTCTATGTTCCAGAGGTTGGCCCCGAGCAGACCCGCTGTCCAGGCTCTCATCTAGCTGGCAGGTCCGAAGGCTCACTCGGTGGCAGGTTCTATGTTCCAGAGGTTGGCCCCGAGCAGACCCGCTGTCCAGGCTCTCATCTAGCTGGCAGGTCCGAAGGCTCACTCGGTGGCAGGTTCTGTGTTCCAGAGGTTGGCCCCGAGCAGACCCGCTGTCCAGGCTCTCATCTAGCTGGCAGGTCCGAAGGCTCACTCGGTGGCAGGTTCTATGTTTCAAAGGTTGGCCCCGAGCAGACCCGCTGTCCAGGCTCTCATCTAGCTGGCAGGTCCGAAGGCTCACTCGGTGGCAGGTTCTATGTTCCAGAGGTTGGCCCTGAGCAGACCCGCTGTCCAGGCTCTCATCTAGCTGGCAGGTCCGAAGGCTCACTCGGTGGCAGGTTCTATGTTTCAAAGGTTGGCCCCGAGCAGACCCACTGTCCAGGCTCTCATCTAGCTGGCAGGTCCGAAGGCTCACTCGGTGGCAGGTTCTATGTTTCAAAGGTTGGCCCCGAGCAGACCCGCTGTCCAGGCTCTCATCTAGCTGGCAGGTCCGAAGGCTCACTCGGTGGCAGGTTCTATGTTCCAGAGGTTGGCCCCGAGCAGACCCGCTGTCCAGGCTCTCATCTAGCTGGCAGGTCCGAAGGCTCACTCGGTGGCAGGTTCTATGTTTCAAAGGTTGGCCCCGAGCAGACCCGCTGTCCAGGCTCTCATCTAGCTGGCAGGTCCGAAGGCTCACTCGGTGGCAGGTTCTATGTTCCAGAGGTTGGCCCCGAGCAGACCCGCTGTCCAGGCTCTCATCTAGCTGGCAGGTCCGAAGGCTCACTCGGTGGCAGGTTCTATGTTCCAGAGGTTGGCCCCGAGCAGACCCGCTGTCCAGGCTCTCATCTAGCTGGCAGGTCCGAAGGCTCACTCGGTGGCAGGTTCTACGTTCCAGAGGTTGGCCCCGAGCAGACCCGCTGTCCAGGCTTTCATCTAGCTGGCAGGTCCGAAGGCTCACTCGGTGGCAGGTTCTATGTTCCAGAGGTTGGCCCCGAGCAGACCCGCTGTCCAGGCTCTCATCTAGCTGGCAGGTCCGAAGGCTCACTCGGCGGCAGGTTCCAGAAGCTTCAAAGGTTAGCCCCGACACTGGCCCGCTGACCAGGCTCCCACCTAGCTGGCGGGGCCGGGAACTGCTTGGGGCAGGAAGGAAAACACTCCACCTCTAGTTGAGCCTGGCTCCTAGAGTGTGTCGACCCTGAATCCACCTCTAGTTGAGCCTGGCTCCTAGAGTGTGTCGACCCTGAATCCACCTCTAGTTGAGCTTGTCTCCTAGAGTGTGTCGACCCTGAATCCACCTCTAGTTGAGCCTGGCTCCTAGAGTGTGTCGACCCTGAATCCACCTCTAGCTGAGCCTGTCTCCTAGAGTGTGTCGACCTTGAATCCACCTCTAGTTGAGCCTGGCTCCTAGAGTGTGTCGACCCTGAATCCACCTCTAGTTGAGCCTGGCTCCTAGAGTGTGTCGACCCTGAGTCCACCTCTAGCTGAGCCTGGCTCCTAGAGTGTGTCGACCTTGAATCCACCTCTAGTTGAGCCTGGCTCCTAGAGTGTGTCGACCCTGAATCCACCTCTAGTTGAGCCTGGCTCCTAGAGTGTGTCGACCCTGAATCCACCTCTAGTTGAGCTTGTCTCCTAGAGTGTGTCGACCCTGAATCCACCTCTAGCTGAGCCTGTCTCCTAGAGTGTGTCGACCTTGAATCCACCTCTAGCTGAGCCTGTCTCCTAGAGTGTGTCGACCTTGAATCCACCTCTAGTTGAGCCTGGCTCCTAGAGTGTGTCGACCCTGAATCCACCTCTAGTTGAGCCTGGCTCCTAGAGTGTGTCGACCCTGAATCCACCTCTAGCTGAGCCTGTCTCCTAGAGTGTGTCGACCTTGAATCCACCTCTAGTTGAGCCTGGCTCCTAGAGTGTGTCGACCCTGAATCCACCTCTAGTTGAGCCTGGATCCTAGAGTGTGTCGACCTTGAATCCACCTCTAGTTGAGCCTGGCTCCTAGAGTGTGTCGACCCTGAATCCACCTCTAGGTGAGCCTGGCTCCTAGAGTGTGTCGACCCTGAATCCACCTCTAGCTGAGCCTGGCTCCTAGAGTGTGTCGACCTTGAATCCACCTCTAGTTGAGCCTGGCTCCTAGAGTGTGTCGACCCTGAATCCACCTCTAGCTGAGCCTGTCTCCTAGAGTATGTCGACCTTGAATCCACCTCTAGTTGAGCCTGGCTCCTAGAGTGTGTCGACCCTGAATCCACCTCTAGTTGAGCCTGGCTCCTAGAGTGTGTCGACCCTGAATCCACCTCTAGCTGAGCCTGTCTCCTAGAGTGTGTCGACCTTGAATCCACCTCTAGTTGAGCCTGGCTCCTAGAGTGTGTCGACCCTGAATCCACCTCTAGTTGAGCCTGGCTCCTAGAGTGTGTCGACCTTGAATCCACCTCTAGTTGAGCCTGGCTCCTAGAGTGTGTCAACCCTGAATCCACCTCTAGTTGAGCCTGGCCCCTAGAGTGTGTCGACCCTGAATCCACCTCTAGCTGAGCCTGGCTCCTAGAGTGTGTCGACCCTGAATCCACCTCTAGTTGAGCTTGGCTCCTAGAGTGTGTCGACCCTGAATCCACCTCTAGTTGAGCTTGGCTCCTAAAGTGTGTCGACCTAGTATTCACCTCTGGTTGAGCTCGGCTCCTAGAGTGTGTCGACCTTAGCCCCGATGCTGGCCCGCTAACCGGGCTCTCGGTAGCCAGCAGGGTTGGAGGACCTCTCGAGGGGGCTGTGCGTTTTTTCTCAAGGTAGCTCCGTTAGCCGGATTTTCAACGACACTCGTCGAATATACAGGGTTGGACATTTCTTTCCGAGCGTGTATCTCGCTCGAAAAGAGCGGGGATTGTGTACAACCCTGTATTCGCCGAGTAGGTACTCGAGCCAAGAGGCATTTCGGAACATCGTTCCTCAGCAGGATCCAAGGAAGGGGGCGAGAACCCCAGTAAGGGGCGAGACCAGCCAGGGGGGCCGCCCCTGGCAGGGTCTCGCCCAGCCCCAGCTAAGGGGCGAGACCAGCCAGGGGGGCCGCCCCTGGCAGGGTCTCGCCCAGCCCCAGCTAAGGGGCGAGACCAGCCAGGGGGGCCGCCCCTGGCAGGGTCTCGCCCAGCCCCAGCTAAGGGGCGAGACCAGCCAGGGGGGGCCGCCCCTGGCAGGGTCTCGCCCAGCCCCAGCTAAGGGGCGAGACCGGCCAGGGGGGGCCGCCCCTGGCAGGGTCTCGCCCAGCCCCAGTAAGGGGCGAGACCAGCAAGGGGGGGCATCCCCGGGTCTCGCTCCACCCCAGTTAGGGGGCTCGCCGAGCCCCGCGAGGTACCCCTCTCGCCCAGTTTTGGGGAAGGTGTCGGTCTGCGTTTAGCGCCTCAGAACAGCGGGATTCGGCTATCTGCAGCCCAATCCGAGGGTATTTTGGTAATTTCGCGGACCGGTTTCTGGCTATTTGCAGCCCAACTTCAGAAATCCTATAAATAGGACCAAGGGGGCACCATTTGGAGGAGATCTCGGATCCTAGGCTAGCTCTCTCCTTCTCTCTCTCCCTCCCCAAGTCTCTCAGGGGGGTAAGGAGAGGCTCCAGTGGTGCCCAAGCTTAGTAGTGGCTTGGGAGGGGAAGTTCCAAGGGGACTTCCGGGTATGTGGCGGGACCTCCCCACTAAGCCCTTGGTCCAGTTCTTAGTTCCAACACCTCCAACCTAGAGCTCTCCCTTGGGGGAAGTAAGGGTTGGTCGCCCCTCAGCCTCGCTGAGGGCCCCGAACTCCACAGAGACCAGTTGCTGGTTTCAACAGTAATCTTTTGTGTCGTCTGTGTATGCTAGAATCTCGTTCCGTTTTATTTTGCGCGATATTGGTTCTTGCTCATTCGTAAAATTCCGTTGCGCTACCGCGGCTTAACTCGATCCGATTTCACAACAATTGGTATCAGAGCTAGGTTCCGAGGGGGTGATCGTCTGGACGTTCCGGTTTTCTGATTTGGGTCAACGGTGGGTGACGACATTGGTCCGCTCCCTATCTTCCCAGATCGGTTCCGCGAATATCATCTTGATCGCCCAGTAGCTTTGCGAGCAAGACAATGTCGGCAAAATTCGAGATTTCTAGGTACGACGGCAAGATTGATTTTGGCCTTTGGCAGAAGCGCATAAAGGCCGTTCTCGTCCAGCAAGGTCTTCACAAGGCTCTCCTCGGCAAGGAGAAGTCCGGGAAGAAGGACGACGAATGGGAGGAGCTCGATCTGAAGGCCATCAGCACGATTCAGCTGTGTTTGGCCGATGAGGTGATGTACAATGTGGTGGATGCTGAGACGACGGAGGATCTGTGGAAGAAACTGGAGGAGCTGTACATGTCGAAGTCTCTCACGAATAAGCTCTACATGAAGAGACAGTTGTACAGCTTGAGGATGTCCGAGAGCAATCAGTTACTGGAGCACATGAACGTGTTCAACAGACTTATCTCCCAGTTGCGTAGCATGGACGTTAAGGTCGAGGAGGAAGACCAGGCTCTGCTCCTGTTGTCTTCATTGCCGAAGTCCTTCGATCATCTGGTCACCACGATTCTGTATGGGAAGGACACCCTGAAGATGGAAGAAGTGATGACGACGCTGCTCTCTAACGAAACGAGGAGCAAGTCGGGCCCTAGGGCCGACGAGGGCTTATTCGTGAAGAGCAAGGACACATTGAGTGGTAGATCGAGAGGGAAAGGCAAGAGGGAAGACCGACCTAGGGTAAAGTCAGTAGGCAGGAACACGTGTCACTACTGTAAAGAGGAAGGGCACTGGAAGGACAAGTGTCCGAAGTTGAAGCTCAAGGAGCAGACACATGCGCCCGATTTGGCTGCAATGGCATCTGAGGATGAGTGCGACGCCGACGCCCTTCATGCTGCACCCAGCAGTGAGACCACAGGCTCCTGGATCTTGGATACAGGATGCACGTTCCACATGCGCCCGAACAGAAGTTGGTTCTCCAGCTTTAGGCAATGTGAGGGTGGTCGAGTTCGGATGGGGAACGTTTCAGAGTGCGAGATATCGGGAGTCGGTAACATCAGGATCAGGATGTTTGACGGAGTGGTTAGGACCCTCACCGACGTTCGGTATGTGCCCGATTTGAGGAAGAGTTTGATTTCGTTAGGTACTCTGGAGGCCGTCGGGTATTCCTTTACCAGTAACGACGGATATTTGGAGGTCAGGAGAGGCGCGCAGACAGTCTTGAGAGGAGAGCGTTTCGGGTCGCTCTATAGACTGATTGGCACCACGACTGCCAGGGGAGGTGCGCAGAGAAAGGACCTTGGCGGAGGTAAAGTCTTCGCATCCGTGGGCGGAGAGTCATCTCAGGAGAGCCTAGACGCCGCAAAGGGAGCCATCCGGCTCAAGGGTCCCACCAGGGAACTCATGATCACTCAGGAGAAGGTGGAGTCGCACAGTGAAAGGTTGAGTGCGAGTCGTCTTGCAAAAGACTCAGTCTATAGGGCAAGGGCGAAGCTCGTCGGGGTGCGCTACCGGGAGTTGAGGGAGTTCGGTAGAGGTGGAGGCAGGAAGTTGCGGGAGATATCCTGGAGGGATATTAGTACGGACTTGCGAGGAAGTCTAGTGACTGGAGTCAAGTTCAAGAGCGGTCTTGACTTGACTCATTCTGATGCGCGTTGATCGCGGTCAGGCCCCAGGGAGAGGGGGCTCGTAGTCGCCGGTAGTGGAGATTTAAGCAGAAGGTGGAGTTACGTTCGTCAAGGTGGAGTTTTGTTCGCGTTAGGCGTCAAGGTGGAGATTGTTAGGATTTGACACCTCAACGCGCTCGGGGCGTTAGGATCGCGCCACGTCTACGATCCATGGGAGGTGTTCATTCCTATTTTGTGGCTTGTCCAGTTTAGGAATAAGATTTGTGTAGTTATTCTCCCTATTAATTGGACCGGATATTATTTTCTTTTTGAGAAAGAGAATTGATTATGAAATCCCCTAATGATGGTGATTTCATATTTTTTGGAATGCTATTTCCGGGCAATTCATGTTGGCCACCCATTTATTTGGGTATTAATTGTGGCCGGTTATCCTATTACTTTATTAGGAGTTATGTCCTAAATTTGATGTTTTTGTCTGTTGCTATTTATATGGGGGGGATCTAGCTTTGGCTGAATATATGCCTCCAAGGAGAAAATACCTCCATTCGTCAGAGGGGCGTTCGGCGGCGGCGGTGTTGTTTCCAGGCAGAGGCGATCCAGGCGGACGACTGTCCAGACGGAGGCGATCCAGGCGGACGACTGTCCAGGTGGAGGTGATCCAGGCGGCGGCGGCAGAAGGTTGATCCCGGCGTGCGGCGGCGGCGGGACTTGGTCCCGGTGGTAGAGCGACAACGCACGACAGTCGTCCAGCGGAGGCGACGTGGTGGGGTCATCCAGAGCGGCAAGGCGGCGGTGGCAGCAGCGGTTGCAGGCGGCAGCAGTTCGGTTAGTGCCAGGGAGATATCGCCCGACGATATCTCCGGCGACAGCCTCGGCGATAGCTCCAGAAGAAGTTTTGTTCTTGGTTTGTTTTTGAATTATTTCAATTTGTACTCTTGTAACTCCTGATTTATAGTGGATTTGTCCGGCGCGCTCTCCCCGTGGAGTAGGAGTCCCATACTCTGAACCACGTAATCTTTTGTGTCGTCTGTGTATGTTAGAATCTCGTTCCGTTTTATTTTGCGCGATATTGGTTCTTGCTCATTCGTAAAATTCCGTTGCGCTACCGCGGCTTAACTCGATCCGATTTCACAACATGTCGCCTCCGTTGAATATCATCGTCCCTGCCAAATATCGTCGCACCCGCAGAATGTCGCCACCCGCACGGCCCCCTGCCCCGTCACTCACTCGTGTGTGTGTATATATATATATATATTGTTAGGTACGTACGGCGACGACGGCAACCGCGATGATTTTGCGGCGTTTTCAAAAATGCCGCAAAATCAATGGCGACGTTTGAAAAGCGCCGCAATAGCTAATAAAAAACGTTGCCGTAGATGGTAAATGTTGTAGTGCTTTGGTGCGTAATATAAAAGTAAGTCGCAATTTCCTATTTTCTCTCCTGCCCTAACTTTTTCCCGCTCCTTTTTCCCTTTTACGGTGCTGCGTTGTCGCCGACCTCCAGCTTGCTCACCTAGCAAAGTTTGTAGAGTAATCTCCCGGCCCCAGTGAAGTTTGCGGAGCATCCACTGGCGATCCCCCTAGCTCGAATCATTCAGAAATAGCATCTGGAAGCCGCGGCGAACTCAATCTGTGGGCTCAGACGCTTTGGTAGGTTACTCCCCTTCGTCGTGGAGAACGCTGAGCTTGCGTTTTCAAGACTTCCAACTTAATCTGGTGGCGAGGGAGATCTTCTATAGCAACCCACGTTAATATCTTCCGTCTGCTGTTTTATATCTTCCGTCTGCTATGTCGTCTAGCAATCTGCAATCCCAGAAGTCGAAGGAGGAGGACATGATTCATTCTGCACCGCCGGAGGAGTTGAAAACCGTATGATATTACTGATTTCCCACTGTATATTATACGATACAGTCGTATTGTACTGAATACGACCTTACTTCTACGATACAGTCGTATTTTATTGAATACGATCTTATTGTTGTAGTATATGCGTGTCCCCATAACATCATATTTGCAGGTCCACAAGGAGGAATTATTGTTTCGCACGGTTCATTCAGAGGAGGATGCATACAAAATGTACTCGGAATATGCTCTTAAATGCGGGTTCAGCGTGCGAAGGCAACATGTTTTTTATTGGACCCATACACGGATCATCAAGGGTCGTGAGTTCTCTTGCTCAAAAGCAGGATTTAAGATTCAGAAGTCTTGTGCTGATGTGCAGAAGAAATTCCAAAAGAGCGATACTTGGACAGGTTGCTTAGCTTGCTTACACTTCACTGCCGACAAAGACGGTAAGAACTGGAAGGTGCTTAAATTTATTGAAGAGCACAATCATCCCTTGGCATTACCTGAAGATGTACATTTGCTGAGATCGCATCGCAAGGTATCTAATGGTCAAGCAATGTTCATTAAGAATATGGCAGGAGTTGGAATACGAACTATTGACACGTTCAATCTTATGGCAGGAGAAGTTGGTGGTTCTCATAATGTTGGCTTCACGAAAGCGGATGTATATAACTTTGTGCAACGGGAAAGAAAAGCACTCATCGAAACAGGAGATGCATCTAAATTATTGGAAATTTTTAAGGAGCGACAAGTGTTAGATAGCATGTTCTCTTTTGATATACAAACAGATGAAATGAACCGCTTGCACAATTTCTTTTGGATTGATGGTCCGGCAAAATTGGATTATGAATGCTTTGGTGACGTAATTATTTTTGACACAACTTATAGGCTAAACAAATATAACTTGGCCTGCGCTCCTTTTATATCAGTAAATAACCATTGGCAGAATGTTTTTGTTGGTTGTGCATTTGTAGCACAGGAGACGATAGAATCCTTCTGTTGGGTATTTGAGGTGTTCTTAAAGTTTGTAGGAGGTAAGCAACCTATCACGATTTACACAGATCAAGACCAGACAATGACAGTTGCTATTGAGATGGTCCTCCCTTCTACTCGTCATCGCTTATGTCAATGACATATTTCGAAGAAAGCACCGTCAAAGGTACCTTCTTTTAATCAAAACAAGTGCCTTAGATCTTTATTTTATACATGCATGAGTAAATGTGACAATGAAATGGAGTTTGAGCAATGTTGGAGCCAAATGCTAATCCAAGGAAATTTGCAAGACAACCAATGGTTAAGTGATCTTTACCATATTAAGAAGAAATGGTCTACCACATTTAATAAGGACGTATTTGATCTCGGCATTTTATCTACCCAACGTAGTGAATCTGCAAATCATAGTCTCCACGGTTGCTCAAAGGCTACAAGTTCATTTGCTGAATGCTTCCTTGGTGTTGAGAAATTGATTGATGGTTGGCGAAGGAGGGAACACGAGGAAGACTTCAAATGCAAACAAGGTTCCCTCTCTCTTAAATTCAATAATTGCTCGATCCTTAGGCAAATGTCAAAAATATATACTCGAAAAATATATTTAATTTTTTAGCATACTTTTATGGAGGGAGTACTTAGTTTGCTCGTGTCCGAGGAATCAATATATGACGAAGAAACAATTGTATACACGACTTGCTTTACCGATAATTGTGGTCTTGATAAGCGGTGGACTGTGACAATAGACACGAAGAGCAATGATATAGAGTGCTCTTGTAGAGGTTTTCAAACCAAAGGTTTATTGTGTGAGCATGCTTTGCGGGTTTACCATATCGATCGCAATGTACAAAATATTCAACCAACTTACATATTAAGGAGATTTACAATGCAAGCTAAGAAACGAAAGAAATTTGCACTCCCGACAACCTCAAACCACTATGAGTCGAACCTAATTTTCAGAAATCAAATGATGCGGTGCACCTATGACTTGTGCCAACACATTGAAAATTGTCAAATTGCAAAGGAGTATGGTGAATGTAATCAATGATGTTGGTGAAGTTATAGAAAATATGGTTGACAATGATGAAAAAAAGAAGAAAGGAATTGTTGAAACTTAGAGATGAGCAAAGGTGTTTTGAAAGATCCAAAATCTATGCGACCAAAAGGAGCCCCTAAAACACGTTTGAAGAGTCATTGGGAAGCCACCTCCAAAAAAACAAGTATGGTTACATAATTTCTTTTTCTTTTGCATTGATTATCTATGTTATTAACTTTTATCTTTGAACATTTGTCAAACAGAGAAGCCACGTGCTGCTAAACGAAAGGTGCCGGCTACGGTTGAGTTTATTGGTTCAAAATCGAACCCCACACCACCAAATCCTGATTTGAACGATGATTTCTCGCTAAATGATGACTTATCTATTAATGTACCATTTAATTATTCATGTATTCCCGATGTCTTCAAATGGTGAACTATTTGATGAAGTAATCAGTTGTTATGTTTTAAATTATCAATTTCATCTATGTTTTGTTTTAATATGACCTGAATACTGTAGTATTCTTATTTTATCCTTTCTGAATAAGCTAGTATCCATGGAAAAAATACGGATTTTATTAGATTTTGACAAAATACTGCTCTGAATAAACTTGATACCGGCGTTATCTTGCCTTTGTCCAAGCCGAACAAAGTAATAGTTAGATTTTAGTTCTGAATATAATATCATGAGGTGAGAAATGACAATGTAGCGCTTTTGTATAAGTTTTGTTTTAATATGACTGGAATACAGTAGTATTCAAGTTGTATCCATTCTGAATAACCTTGTATCCAATAAGTTATCATGCAGTGAGAAATGACAATGTAGCAATTTTGTATAAGTTTTGTTTTAATATGACCTGAATACGGTAGTATTCAGGTTGTATCCTTCCTGAATAAGCTTGTATCCATTCTGAATATGTTATCATGTAGTATTAAATGACAATGTAGCTATTGAAATACAGAAGTAAGCTGCAATATAATAATACAGCTTTAAAGCCATCAAGTTCATCTATGTTTTGTTTTCATATGACCAGAATACCGTAGTATTCATATTGCAGCTTTCTGAATAAGCTATAGTATCCATTCTGAATATGCTATCAATTTTAGCTATGTTTTTTTTTAATATGACCTGAATACGGTAGTTTTCAGATTGTATCCTTTCTTAATAAGTGACTATCCATTGTAAATAATTTCAATATGGATAAACCAATGACAATGTAACTATTAAAATACAGAAGTAAGCTGCATAAATAATCTAAATACGGATAAACCATTGCAATCAAAACTACGTATAAACCATTGAAACTACTTAAGTAAAAACTTCATACATATTGTCATTCATTTAAAATCGAAATTAAGGCTCTGAATTTAACTAAAGTCCAAAAGCAATGAAAATTGTAGTCATTTTCATTTTAATAGTTCTCCAACCAAATATTTATATATATTTTCTTGGCAAAATGTTTGTAATCACCCAATATCGCCCTGCAGACTGCCTCAACGACCTGTCAATTATTTAATGAAATGTATAAGTAAGTATCTCAATGAAATAATATTTAATGAAATGTTGTATGAAATGTATAAGTAATTTAGAAATCCAGCCATATTCTGATATATTAAACACAAGTGCACTCAATATGAGTATTACGGTTGTATATACTGCAATATTAATCAAAAATACAGAGTATGCGCAGCTACGCTATAGAGGTATACGTTCCAAATTATAATGTAAACCACCTACTCATTATTTTGTCTGGAAAAGCTTTTATTATCTCCAATGCTAACTCTACCCGTATCTTTGCTATTTCATTTCCCCAGTTTTGATACTTTGTCCAGTCAATTTTTTTCTTCCCAGCAAGTATCTTCATATACATCATGACGAAGACGCCACAATCGTCTGGGCTACTTTGTGTTGGATTTTTCGGGATATAGAAAATTGGTCATTCATGTATGTTATCCGGAAGATCTTCCGCTACATCTTCTTCAAAATAATCTATCTGCAAGAGAACAAAAAGGTTTTAACAAGAAGTTTTACAATTACTATATATTAATAATCTTTCATACCACTGTGCGAAGCTTGTTGTAGTTTGAAATTTTATACAATGAATCGTAGTACTGCCAACACTCTTCCTTTATGTTGCAGACCAACAAACCCCAATGATTGGTGTGGTGTACTGGGATAAGAAATAATTCGCTGTACATCACCGAGTTACGCGTGATGTGGCTCACCAGTGCTTTACCAAGCATTTTGCTTTTTTTAAGGTTCTGCATAACAAATGTAACTACTCTATCAGTCCTCTAAACATAAGGTGAGGATATGTACACATAACCAAATGGATAATTAATACTAACCGCATGATTTGGAGAGACGTACAGGAAGTGCTTAAATTTGCATGGGTTAAGTGATTTTTGAACTGTAAGAACTATGCTGTAAGCATCCAGGTGGCCATCACTAATCCACCCATTGCCTAAAAGATCATCAAAGTGCGAACGATACAACATAATATTACCCGCTTGAATCACCGTCATATTTCTGCACAAAAGGTTTAACAATTTAAACAAAAAAATTAGTGATTAGAAATTCAAAAACTTTGACAAATTAAAAGAAAATATAAAAAAATTATAACCTGCTAGGGAACGATTCCCTAACGTGGTCTATTATTAGACGCTTCGCTTTCGATATTTTTGACCTTCCTGGATATGTTAATTCGGAGGTTGATGAAGGGAATTTAGAATTTTGTTTCCGATCACGTCGCCATTTTATTTGTTTTACCAAGCTTCGATCGCTCTCCATCTTAATTGAAGGATCAACACAAAGCACCAAAGCATCACAAATAGTAGGTTCTCCCTGGTGGACATTGTCATTATCATTTGGCTCTTCCATCGGTGAAGAGTGGTTGGAGCCGATAGGTGTAGAATCATGGGAGACTGTTGGTTCTTCATATGTATGTGATGAGGGGCGATTGAGGCCATCTAAAATGGTGGTAGTTAATGAATCAAGCCTACTATATATATCGCCACGTAATTTATTCACCTCTTCCGTTATAAAATCATGAATCTTTTTCGACTGAACTACCATCTCTAATGTAATTCTATCCGTAAACTTTTCCATTTCTTCCCCTACTTTCTCCCGAATTTTATCTTCAATATTCCCCTCTATGTTTACCTTATCTTTACCTCTTTTTTTCTTCATCAATAAATTCTTCTTCTCCCCCTCCGTGTTCTTTCTTCTCTTTTTATTGTTTTTTCTAATTTTGCCAAGTACCTTTCGACTTTTCTTTTCATATATTTCTTTAATTCTTGTTTATCTGTTGTCTCCTCGACAGAAACTTCGTCCTCCATTTCTTCTTGCTTCCTCTCTGACTCTTCAAAATCGCTGTCTGATGCTGCTACAGCTCCTAATAAGAGCTCCTCACTTGGCAATATATTCTCGAAAGACTGCTTAACCTGTAGAATACTTTCATTGTCACTTTTAAATATTCACCAATTTGCAATTTAATATAACAAATTAATAGGCTAACGGTATAATACCCTCCCGCGGGCGTATAGCTTTGTACTTAATTCTGCACAAAATTTATTAGAGAAACTAAACTTCGGAGACCATCGACAGAGCCGGGGCCTAGCTAATTCGTCATCAACTGATAGAAAGTTGGTGTACTCATAAAACCACACCTGCACATATGAAATATAAAATTAAACAAAACATTAACTACTTCAATTTAATGTTAACTTTGATTTTTGCCTCACCACCAAGAGTATTGAGCAACCTTCCATGTACCCCAAACTCTCTTTTGATTCCCTTTTGGATGCTGCATAACTTAATTCGTGGATTTCTGACTGCAAAAAGGAATGAACTGCTTCGAGCCAGTTATATTTTTTAAACTCCTCCAAACCTCCAAATGTATGTAGACATCGAAGTATCTTCATTATCTTGAGTGGAAAAAATAGCTTGCAAAGAACATACTTTACAAGGGCCTGAACCCTTAGAGCATCAACCTCTTCAGTCCATTCTTCCTCTGAAAGTCGCAACAACTCGTCTACCAAATCTTTCTGCTCGTAGTTAGCAATAGGGGTCCTATTAAATGTGAAATGCAACCCTCTATTTGGTAGACCCAGCATCAATGCTACATCATTAACAGTCATTTTTTTGTAAACTTTTCCCAACAGGAAATCTCTATTTTTCCTTGAGTATGACCGAAGCAAGGTGGTGATTAGAGGAATGTTTTGGTTTATGTTGGGAATAGAAAATAATGGAAGAATCTCAGCTGCTTGTAATTCATTTCTTGTATTATCACTCAATTTGTTCAATAAAGGTTGTGCTCTTTCCTTAAACGAGGACACGGCGCAACGAGAGTTCAATATTATTGAACGAGTCATCTGCAATAAGAACTTATGATATAGTTGTATGAGCAGAAACAAATTTTCCAAAATGGATATGTGAGGATACTTGTAGTATTGCAGCAAAATACGATCGCATTTCGACACTATTACAGCAAAATACGGTAGTACTACGCAGTTATCTTAAATGACAATGAAAATATGAAAAATATGATCATATTACAAAGTAACCCCACCTTAGATGGTCGTATTATGAAAGTATTACGGTATTCAAAAGAAATATTAGCAGTGTTTCTCTCAGAAAAAGAAGCAGTCGCCGGTGTTTCCGCCGACCTAACAATGGCCGGTTTCCCCGACCTAATTTCGGGTCCCTCGTTGATGAGAAAGTAAAACCAGTCGAAAATGGTAAAAAAGAAGACAAAGGGTACCTTCGTTGATGAGAATGATGTCCTACGCCGGCCGATTATCTCACATTCAAAGCTTTTGCGCTAGGGTTTCCGCTGAGCCTGCGTTTTTCTTCACTGTTGAAAGGGAGATGGGAGCAGCACCAGCGCGCCGTTTCGAATTTTCGGGAGAAGGAAAAAGGTGGGCCCCTACACACGAAAAGACTACTTATAAACGCACGTAGTTAATGTACGTATACGTACCAAATTCGGACCCTGTATATATATATATATATATTTTTTTTTTCCAAGACAAGACTGTTTGATTTGATTGATGAGAGAAAGCATGGGGTCAAGATTTTAGCTCCTTTTGGCTTTCTTGTGTTTGGCCTCAAGGGAGCAGACAAAACTTTTCAGAAAGCAGGAGCAGGTGTTTGCTCAAGTTGAAAAGTGCGGTCCCAACAAATCAGTATTATTTCCTCATCCATCACCATTCAACCACGTGCATGCATGGCTTCATGCAAGTCGTCCCCTTCCTAACGTTTATATTACTACTCTTTCAACCAAAAGAGAGTATTCCTCGGATCTTTCTAGCTACATATTTATGTCACCCTAGTTTTACTCAATAATCATGAGTAACTTTGAGTAATTATTGTTTCATTAATGCTTTGCTTGGAACGACCGTGACGGTCACGAACTCGGTGGTTATGAACCGTCGCTCGCGAACATGCACACCCGACCTCAACTAACGAACTTCATCCACTTTTATGATCAAAACTAATTTTCTTTTTTATTATCGTGATGCCGTTTTTGTCCAAATTCACCGGAGCAAAAAAAACATGACAAACGGAGCTTAAGTTTTTATATGTAATATCTGTAAACTATAATATTTATTTCTTTTGTAAGGCACCTCACTTTATCACATGCTAAGCATCATCATACATTAGTACTATATATGTAACAATCCAAACAACGTGAATCACAGGAATGTTTGGGGCAGGGCACGACATAGTGATAATCAAGATGTTCCGCTTCCGCTTAAAGTTGTACTGATGTACAAGGCAAGAGATCAAGACCAAACAAAGGGAAGGAAGACGCACGAGTTAACACGAACGTAAAAACACATGAGATCGAGCTGCATGACATGCTACACGTGATAAAGAAACCAAGATATCTCATGATCTATTTCAATCAAATGCAAATGAAATATAAATGCAGATAATAGGAGTAAGAGTACCAACCGTCAAAATTAAGGCTTGAGGAAATATATCAAAGTCTCTGTTCTCCCTTCTAATTTGTTCTCCTTGCTCGCCTTGTGAATCTTTATTGTTCGTTCCTTCTCAACTTTTTGTTGCTAGTATGTTAGTCTACTTCTGTTCGAAATCAAATAAATCAAGACGTACAATATGGGCATGATGATTGTGCCCTCCAAGCAAAAATCAAGTCGTATAACTTGGTGTTGAACCATCCTCCCAATCTTATGTGCGCAGGAGGAACTCCTCTATGAGTTTATTTGTAATGAAGTTCGCACTTACCCCCAGTGAGTTGTTGGGTAAGTGCATGTTTAAAGAAACCAACTCTCTAATGGGCCGGTTCCAAACAATACTAATCGACGAATTATCTCAATATTATGCTTAGTTGGGTGTTCTCGATCGTAATACCTCCAACACCCTTACATCCACAAACAACTATGCCTACACATCTTCCAATAGATTTTAAAATGTAGCAATTGAAGACAATTGCAATTTATTCTTTGTTGAGACCTTCCTAAACATATTATGCCCTTCGAAATATGATAACTTGTTGAAGAACTTAACAAAAGTAACTCAAACCTTCACAGAGTTGGGCTACCAAGCAACCTTCAAGGAATATTCACAAAGTTGGTCTCCAAGCAACCTTCGAGGAATATCTAGTGAGGTGCATGATCGGCCTCAATTTTGATTCCTTAAAGATACATGTATATATATCGGGAATTAAGTTGAAAATTTGAGGCTTTTTGATTACCCAAAGTTTTGTTGGTACTCATGATACTTATCGCTTAAGGTGATTTCTTGAAGCTCAAATTAACAAAGAAGTCAAGCTTTATACCTTGCTATACTAAAGCCAACACCCTTTTGCATATATACCAAAATTAGGCTTCAAGATTTATATATAGATCTTCAAGGACAATCACTTCTTTGCTAAATTACACAAATTTCAAACTTCCCTTCATACTTGGGACATTTCACATATGCAATGGAGCTACACATGCAAAAATACAAGTATATAATCACTCTTCTTCAAACAAATATAAAGGAATCCAACCAAAAACATCAACAAATTATGACCACAAAATACAATCATCCACCCATTAATCACATGATTAAAAAGTTCATTATTAACATATGATCAAAATTATGACACATTTATTGATGCATGATAAAGCGTGATAGTTTGGGCGCTTTTAGTCCATTTGGCATGTCAATTATACTAATATACGTCCACACAAATATATCAATATTATTTTACACATATTTGACACAACAACGGTGAAAACATGCATAAAAATCTCATTTTGAATTTAAACACGGATACAATTCTAGGAGTAAGCTCAAGCGTTTATGAACCTCAATTCATAACCATCACATCCTTACTTACCAGTTTTAAATATTATGTAGATATATCTTAAAATCTTATCATTAATTTCCATAATAGCTCAATTTTAAACACACTTTAGTGCAATATTCAACTTTTCAATTTTTCCCTTCCTATTACAAAAGTTTCAAAATTAAACATTCAAATTTTATCCATCTTTATTACAAAATTTCAAAATTTTATAAATATATTTACTATTAAAAAAGAGACTTGATATTAGCAGTCCAATTCTCGCTATTCGCACCCCAAAAATTGTAAAAATCCTAATTATATTCGCAGTCCAATTCTCGCTAATCGCACCCCATGAAATAACCCTCTCCTCTCCATCTCTCTCATTGCCTAAACCCTAGCCGCAGTTCTATCGGTCGCGTCGTCATCCCCCCTCTTAGCGAAATCCCAAAAAGTAGTCGGTTTCTGGTTAGAGGAAGGTTTGCATGCCATTTAACTTGGTTTGGAGTTAATTCCTTACTGCATGCCATTTAACTTGTTTTCCTGCTAGATTTTTAGATTGTTTAGTCTTTAAGATATTTTTCTAGGCTTCTAGTACTTAATAAATCAACAAAGTGTTTCGCTTATTTGGGATAAGAGTGTGGTGCAAATATAATTTTGGACTACAAATAAAATTTATGGACTACGAATAGCGTGGACTGCAAATAGTCAGTTTCAGACTGCTAAATCAACTCTCTAAAAAAATGTGCTCTCATATCACAGTTAGAGATAGAGACGAAGCCACACTGTCATTTGTATATATACACAATAGAAAATATGAAAATGAATATAATTTTCTTTAAGTGGTGGATCGAGCTACATCATTTGAGTGTCTCACAATAATAGGAATATAATTTCATAAAGTATGATATTATTAGTTTCTACTAATGTTGCGCTGGATTGAATTGCAGCGCCGTACAGTTCCTGTTCCCGCCAAATCGTATTCTTAAATTTCCGTCCGCTCGCTTCCCGACCGTCAGATCCAATCGCCCGAGGAATTGCGAATGGGACAAATCCACATCTCTGTCCGAGAAACCCGCCATATTTGATGACCCGGCAACTTTGCACTGGCAAATCTCGAAATACATTTTTATCCTTTTTTTTTTTATTTTCTTTACTTAGAAAAATAAAAATAAAAAAAATCGAAGCGTTCTCTCTTCCCTGTCACTGTATCAGGGATTCAGGATCGGTGGTACGTCCCCTATCGCTGCGCTCACTCCAAGAAGAAGAGGTTGAAGAAGATGAAGATATAACTCCTCATCGCTCTCGCTGCTTGTCTCGCTTGCGTCTCGCTTGCCCTTCTTCCGTCAAACCTTTCTCTACCCAATAAGTAGCTCGATCTCCATTCGTTTTCTTTTGGGATTTTTAGGGTTTCTCTCCGAGCAATATCGGGGACATTCGGCTAAGAATTTGTTGATCGAGATTATTTTTTACTAGGGTTTTTAAAGCTTGATGTCAATTTAGGCTTATTTCGGGGAAGATGAGCGGAGAGCGAATTGCTGATTTCCGTTCGAAGGTCGGGGATCATGCCAATCTGGAGTTTCGACTGGGTCTGGAGGATCTGGTTAGAGGCCATATCGATGGATGCATGACTGCCCTCGCTTCCTGCAGCTCTATTCGGACAACTGACGAAGAGGAAGAAGGTGCTGGTGCTGCAGGAGATGGCGTGGATCAGCTAATCCGCCGTCGCCGCCGCTCGGACCTCGAGGGGGACGATCTCGCGGAGTCTTCGGCTGCGGCACGCCGTCACTCCCGAATTCTCAGTCGGTGGGTTGCACGCCAGGCCGAGGAGATGATCACCACTATTGAACGCCGCAATCGAGAATCCGAGCTCATGGCTCTTGCCGGCCTCCACACGGTCTCTATGCTCGATTCCTCGTTCCTACGCGAGCCCCGATCATCACAGTCCTCAGTGGAGCGTCCCGTGGCCGCCCGAGCTTCATCCATTCTTCAGCGGTGGAGGGAGCTGGAGGTCCAAGCTGCCTCCAGGGATCGGAGGAGCACGAGGCGCGGCCTGACCGCTTCTGGAGGCCGGATTGCGCCGGAGAGACGGGCCAGTGTGAGTGACGACAACGAATTCAGCCAATGGGCTCGTGGCGCCTTTCATCAAGTTAATAGAAGTCAGGATCTCGAGGCCGAGGTTGGGCTGCAATCTAGCCTAGAGCAGTCCCCTGATCTTGCAGATGTTGAAGGAGAAAGAGTGAGGCAGATTGTTCGTGGGTGGATGCCTGAGAGTGGAACAGCTGATGACTCCTCACGATTGTCGCCCAGGAATGAGATTCCACGGGCTGAGTGGCTTGGTGAGACCGAGCGGGAGAGAGTGAGATCGGTGCGGGAGTGGGTGCAGATGACCAGCCAGCAGACGCATTCGCGGAGTGGTGGGAGAGAGGTTCATGAGAGGGAGGAGTCGGTGACTGATCACGAGGATAGTCAGCCTGACCAAAATCGAAGGGATTTGCTTAGGCTCAGAGGTAGGCAGGCGCGGCTGGATCTGATGGTAAGGACTGTCAGAGAAAGGCAAAGTGAACTCCAGGGTCTGTCTGAGCACAGGGCAGTGTCAGGCTTTGCCCACCGCGGCCGCATTCAGGTCAGTTTGGATTCATACATGCTTCTTTTTCCCAGTTAAATAGTTGAAATTCATATGCATATATTACTGTTGCATTAATAAATACTTGGGAAGCTTTAAAATTTTCGAACCTTGTTCTGTTGTATCAGTGTCTGTGTATACTTTTATTTTATATGCGTCTCATACTTGTGTGTTTGCATCAATGAACTAAAAAGAAAAGCTTTTTAATCATGTTTGTATCAATGAAGCATATCAGAAGTGAGTAAAATTCATGTTAGCCAATCTTTCGTACTTGCCTTTCTTACATAAAAGGCATCACTTCTAGGATCTGAATTATTTGATATCTTTTGATGGTGTTTTAAATCTTTATTTCAGGCACTTTCAAGAGTAAATCACATGTAAATGCTTGAGTTTTGCCTAAAGTTCATCTAGGTGCAGTTCTTTGAACAATGCTTGTGTGGGTCTTCTTTATCAATTTCTCTATTAAATGGACTTGATATGACTAAATTACTCCACTCCGAGTTTGTCCAAGGGCTCTGGCTTCATTTACCATGGTAACTGAACCATGTGCAGTCAACCATTCCATCTATCCATTTCACTTTGGATGCATCATTTCACGTTTGATGGAATGCATTTACCATCCCATAATCCAATCCACTTTGGCAAACCACCTTGGTTTGAAAAATTTACCCCAGTCATCCAAAGTGCACTTTCGATGGTTGGGAAGTTAACTGCCCATGATGCAATTACCATGGTAAATGGGATGTTCTAAGTCTCATTTAAGGACATGGTCGATGTTCTTGCTGCTATAGAAATACATTGACTGGCCCTCTAATACCGACTCACAAATTGGTGTCCCCTTCGTCTCCGATCTTTGGCCCTTGAATTTGGCCTAACAAGGGCCTCATTGACTGTTAGAGAGCTCAATCATCACTGTTGTTGTGCTCGTGGACAGTTGAAGAGATCTTTCATGGTGGATTTGATGATAGAGATGTATAAGACAATTAGACACAGATGGAATGCCTTAGGTGAAGGAAACTATGATCAGGGTTAGTGAAGGGCTATATATGTGAATTCTCGACATACCAAATCTCAATGTTGTGTTGTGGTAAATGATGGAGACACACATGTATTTCACAAAGAAAAGAAGGTGGATTTCATTCATGCATTCATTCGGTTTTTTACAATACAACAGGAGCTGAGTATAAAGGTGCAGGAATTAATAGTAAAAGAAGGTGCCACATAGAGCCCCACAAAAAGTGTTACAAGATTTTATTGCTTGCTACAGGGAGGCGCCGTTTTACTGTTCAACACCCCTTCTTAAACCGGTTTGGCTGTAATCATAAGCAAATCGCGCAGCTTTGCGAACTTATCCCTGCTCACCGGCTTTGTCATTAGGTCAGCTAGCTGGTCGCCCCCCTTTTAGTGTTCGACCTTGATGATGCCTTTGTCTACTTGCTCCTCGATGAAATGGAATCGAAGATCGATGTGTTTGCTTTTCCTCTGCATTACTAGATTTTTTGCGAGATGGATTGCGGAGATACTATCGCTGTATATTTTGATTGGATACTTCACTTCTTCTTTTTCCCCCTTTAGTTCCTTCAGGATTCTTTGTAGCCAGATGGCTTCGCAACTGACGTTGCTAAGAGACATATTCCACCTCTGTAGAGGACAGAGCTACCATTTGCTGCTTGCGTGATGCCCAGGTAATGGGACTGGATCCCAACCTAAAAAGAAAACCTCCAGTGCTTCTTCTATTGTTTAGACTTCCTCCCCAATCTGAGTCAGAATATCCATTTATGAAAGTGCACAGTGTACCTCTGAGAATCCTCTAGAGGGGGGGGGGGGTGAATAAAAATTTAAATATTTTTCTATCCTAACTGTGCAAACAATAAAACTTACTAAGGTATTATGCACACAATCAAAACCAATGGCAGAATAAATAATATAAATATTGCTGGAAATAAATGCAGAAAATGTAAATGGGACAGCACAGAAAGTCACAGCAAAGACACAAAGATTTTTATAGAGGTTCTCCAAAATGTGAGTACTCCTCTCTTCTACCACCTAGTAGGAATGCACAACCTGTGCCTGAGTCTTTTGATAAGGAGATTCTTAGAACCAAAAATCTTTTGATAAAGAGATCTTGAACTACAGATCTTTTGATAAAGAGATCTTGAACCACAGATTTTTTGATAAGGAGATCTTGAACCACATATCTTTTGATAAGGAGATCTTGAACCACATATCTTTTGATAAGGAGATCTTGAATCACTGAATTCTTTGGAAGAGGGATTCTTAAAACTCTTTACAGTTGAATTGAAGAGAGAAGGAAGAGGAAGAAGTAAGAAGAAGAATTCTGAGAAGAGGAAGAAGTAAGAAGAAGAATTCTGTTCTCAGAATTCTATTGAAGCCTTCAACTTCTTTTCTTTTGCTGGATCTGCTAATGATGAACCATTGCTTATGATTGTGATGATTTGCAAGGGTTATAAGCTTCAGATCCTTTTTACTTTTTTTCTGATTGAAATATGGCTGCTAATACTACTATGAGATATTGATGAAGAGCATCCTTCAGTTGTTCTGTTCTGAGAGGGAGAGCAGTTCTTGTTTTTCTGTCTTTTAGGGTTCCAGGAGGAAGAAGAAGAAGAAAGAAACCCTAATCGACAAGATGCAGACAATTGTGATGAATGCTCTACTGTTTTTCTCACTGCTATTCTTATTTATTGTCCATGTTTTAATTTGAATTCCTTTCCTCTTTTGGGTTGTCCTGAAAAAGGTATTGGCTTGGACAATTAATCTCTCTTCTTTTGTTCACGACCCGTCTGCCAACTGTTTGGATCCTTTCCAAGAAAGTTTTTTCTCTCTTCTTGAATGCTCCTTTCCATTCTAGGCAATGAACAAGCCGTTGTAGAACGGTCTTTAGTGATGTGTGCCCCAGAGAGAGTGCAAAAAAAAAACATCTGAAAAGGTTTCCTTTTCAGACTGTATTCGACGCTGCGTCGATTTCATCTTCTCTCTTATCGACGCACCTTCGAGGTCTTGTAAGAGCAGCTTCGAATACCTTCTTGCTCTGATTGAACCCTGATGTCGATGTTGCGTTGATTACTTATCGACGTAACCGCCGAGTTGAAGGCTTGACTTTGAACTTCATCATCTGCGTCGAATTGTAGTCGACGTTGCGTCGACTTCAGATGGCTTCAAATGATTCTTCCTTCTGCGTTGAGTTGAAGTCGAAGTCGCGTCGACTTCTAATGATACTTCAACAAGCTCATTTCATCTACGTCGATATCCTTTTGACGTAGCGTCGACTTGATCTACTTTGACAGAAAGGCAGAGTTGCTTGGACTTCTAGTCTAAGTTACGTCGACATGAAGTCAAACTTGCGTCGAATACTATTCGACGCAATTGTTAACTCAACCCAATTTATGCTTGTCTTGCTCTGGTCTTGACACTCCAAGTTGTGTGTGATATTCTAAAACATCTAATGACCAAATTACCCTCACTATATAATGAGTAATTAAAACCTAAGAGTTAAAATCACTTTAGATAATTTGTTAAGTTAAATACAAAGAGTTTTTCCCAACAATTTAGCTGAGAATTTCTCTCTTTCTGATAGAGAATCCCAAAATCTTTCGTTCCTTGCACATAACTTAGTGTACGCTTTGCGGCTTTCAGGTGGCTTTGTGTAAGATTTCTCATAAATCTAGAGAGAATGTTCATCAAGTTCTCTAGATCTGGCCTTGAGGTGATTAGATACATTAGGGACCCAATGAAGGACCGATATTCTTCTTCGCAGAATTTGGATAATTTCTCGTTTGTGCCCATGAGAGTGAGGGCAGGATTGCAGGAACCCATTTTGAATCTTTCTAGAAGTTTTGTTTCATATTTGGATAATGTGATGAAAATTCCGCCGGAACTATGAGTAAGTTGTAATCCTAGGAAGTACCTCATCAATTCTAAGTCGGTCATTTCATACTTGATTTGCTTGTTCTTTCTGAATTCCTGGATTAGAGGTGAGGAGTTTCCTATGACTAATCATATCATCGATGTACAGGCAAACAATGATCAGTTCTTCAGCAATGCGATTGATGTAATGTGAGGGATCATTTAAGCTTCTTCTTAAGCCTTGAAGCAACATATAGTTGTCGATGTTAGAATTCCAAGCGCGCGGGGCTTGTTTCAGACCATATAATGTCTTCTGTAATTGATACACCTTTTTTTTCTTCACCTTTCTTCTCATATCCTCTGGGTTGTTCTGCATAAATTTCTTCTGTGATAACCCCATTTAAAAACGCCAATTTTACATCGAGGTGAAAAATTGGATAACAGTTGTGTGCAACAAGAGCAAGTATCATGCGAATGGTGTCCATTCGATCAACTGGAGTGTACATCGAAATCTTTCCCAGGTTTCTGTGAATAACCTTTAGCGACCAGTCAAGCTTTGTGTTTAATGATTGAGCCATCCTGGCTGTGTTTGATTTTGAAAATCTTTCGGACTCCAATGATGGCTTTGTCTTCGGGCATTTTAACAAGAGTCTGGGTTTTATTTTTGGAAATCGTGTGGATTTCCTCATCCATGGCTCTTTTCCATTCTTCTTTCTACTTAGTTTCTTCATAACTAATTGGAATGTCAGAGAACAAAGCGAGATCACGTTCTTGATAGATTTCTTCTAGACTGTGCGTGCATCGAGGAGATGATGAAATAGAGTTTGAGTCAGAATTAGATGATGAAGGATCAGAGGAAATTGAATTAACTTGTTCAGGATTGGCATGGAGGCGACTGTTATGCTCAACCATCAATCTTGGACTTGAGATCAGCTGGTCTTCTGATCCCCATGGCCACACAGCTTCTTCATCAAATGTAACATTTCGTGTTGTTCGATTGAAAATTTTGTAAGCTTTGGATTGAGCACTGTCATCAACTAGAAGAAAATAGTACTTTGTACCTCCTATGAAGCTTGTTGAGGCAGGTCCCCATAGGTCTCCATGCTAGCTCAAGTGGTGAATTGGTTTTTTTGTTGATGAACGTGGGAAGGGTTGCTTATGAGATTTTCCCATTGTGAAATCTTCACAGTGATGCTTGTATGCTGATAGATGAGGTAGATCCTTTACAAGATGCTGTTTCTTCAGGGAGAGCATTGCTTCTAGATGTAATGCCTGAGCAGCTGATGCAACAGTCTAGTGATGTAATTGCAACTCTGCTCATGGCAGGCGAAGGCACTTTGTCCTAGATTGTGCATGTCCGAGGTGAGCACCCTGGTTTTGGGCATTTTAGCTGAGGAAATTAAGTTTCCCTAACTTCCTTCAATGATGGTGCATGAGTCATTTGCAAAAGTGACTTGGTAGCCCTTATGTAGGAGGGGCTAAACTTGGAACATATTGGACCATCTGGTATCTCTTTAAACTTGCCTGAGCTGGTTTTAACACATATTGACCCTTTACCTTCTCTGGTCTTGGCATGGCCGTCTCCAAGGTAGACTTTGGATTTAAAGCTTTCATCAAGTGTAGTGAAGGTTTCTTTATTATTTGTCATATGACTCGGTCACCCACTATCTATTTACCATAAATTTTGAGTTGATTCAGTTTTACAGTAGGTGTAGACCATTTTTTCCTTGCTTTCTTTTACTTCTTTATCTCCTCCTGAATAATTTGCTTCTCTTTGATGTGATACCAACAATCTCTTAGAGTGATTGGGTATTTTGCACCTTTTACATTTAAAGTAGCAGTCCCTTGAATTATGAGTAGTTTTTCTACAAATGATGCAATAGGGACTTTGCTTTCCATGTACAAGTTGATGGTTTATCAGTGTGTGGCAAGTATTTCTTTTATTTTCCTCTTTCCTTCTGGGCAGATTTCCATTGTTTCCCTCCTTTCCAGGTTTTGTTATTTGTATTTTTCTTTCTTCCATTACTGCGATGTTTGCTCAGGTGCATCTTAGTTTGGATGCCTGATCCAGAGATTAGTTGACTCTCTGCAGTCGGTCCTCATGAGTTTTTAAAGATTCCATAAGCTCGATCAAAGAAAGCTAGGGTAGATCCCTAGATTCTTGAATGTCAGTCACTATGAGATCATAAGATGAGGGCAGGCTTCTAAGGATTTTGTAAACAATCTTCTTATCCTCTATAATGTCTCCCAAATTCCTAATTTGATTGATGATGTTTATGGTGCGGGCAAAGAAATCATGGATGCTTTCATTTGATTTCATAAACAAAGTTTCAAAATCTCTCCATAGTACCTGAAGTTTGATGGTTATGACTTTAGATGAACCCTTGAATTCTTCTTTTGGTATATCTCACGCCTCCTTTACTTTCTCAGCTCCCATAATTCTTGGGAATATGACATCTGGAACTCCTTGTATTAGGAGAAGTGCCTTGGCATCCTTCATTTTGACTTCAGCCTGCTGTCTTTGTACAGCTGCTGCAATTTCCGCTCTGATGATTTCAGCTGCAGGAGGGACTTGAGGTGGGGGAATGCCTGTGAGAACAAGCTCCCAAATCCCTTCTGAGACGAACAAAGTATTCGTTTGGATACACCAATATTCATGTTTTCTCCATGAAAAATGATTGCTGAATTGGAGTAGGATATGGAGTTGGAGGAGGCCATAGATTTTTTTGAATCTTGATTATGTGATCATTTTCTTCCCTTCTTTGGCTGATGGATCAAAATCCAAAGAGAATACTGTCAATGTCCAATGAAGCTTTGAGCTGGGAGATCACTGATATACTCGATGAGGCAGGTTCTGAGAGATCCAGCATGCTCTGATACCATGTTGTGGTAAATGATTAGAAGCTAAAGAAACAAATGTATTTCACAAAGAAAAGGTGGATTTCATTCATGCATTCATTCGTTTTTTTACAATACAACAGGAGGCCAGGAGCTGAATATAAATGTGCAGGAAATAGTATTAAAAGAAGGTGCCACATAGAGCCCCACAAAAGGTGTTACAAGATTTGATTGCTTGCTACAGGGAGGCGCCAGTTTACTGTTCAACATGTTGGGATCAATCAGCCTGTACAGGGTCCAAGTGATTTACATCTTTGGCGGTCAGCAAACATCATTAGAATACTATAGTGGCAGTCTAAGAAGAGAAATACCTTGATTATGAGCATATAATACGGAGAGGTTGTTTGATGTGAAAGATGAGGAGGCAGATTGATAATTATTTTGATACCATGTGATAGGAATAAGATGGAAACCAACCTATTTGTCATTGTTGGAACCGAGAATCGGCCCAACGAGGAGTTCGCACCCCAAAGAGGAGGCAGCTTGCACTTACTTGGCCCGTGGAAGAACTTGGCCGAAAATTCAGAACTAAGTACTGACCCTTGGCTGCAGCACGAAGGTCTCACCACACACCTGAAAGATTTTAGAGCGCTTGCCCTCCCAAGCCAAAGCTGTAGCTGGGCACCTTGGAGAACCTTGGACACAATTCAAAATTGCCCAGAGGGGGAAGAAACCCAAGAATTGGATGTCTTCCAAAGGTGCCCTTCAGGGTCTATATATAGTTTTTACTACCGAGTCTGCTAATAACGGAAATCCGTCTTTTGGGGGTCAACAACCAAACTCCACTGTTTGGGATGACTATTGGCAAACAAGCCTGAAAAACTTATTGCACCAAAAACCCGGGAGCCGACGAAGCCGGCGCTCACCTCCCCCCTTGCGACCTACCTAGGCGAGCCCCTGCTCGCCTCGCCCTCGCACCCCCTTGGCCTGGGGAAGTCGGTCACGTTTACTTACACCGAGGCCTTCCAGGGGCAGCCGAGCTCCTCCCGCCAGCCCCACGGCAAGGGGATTATACCCTTGCCAGGTGGGTTAGTGCCTTAGCGATCATTTGCACCTTTCCTTCATTAGACTGACATACTTACTTGCAGGTGTCCGCGAGATCTCCCCTGTCAACCCCGACTTTGGGGAGGAAAAGCTCTTCCCCCACCTTCGCCGGCCAAGATTGCCGAGTTCTTGGGCGATCCCCGAGACCCCGAGGTGCTGAAGAGGCGGACTGCCGAGGTGCTCCAGAAGTATGGTCTCATACTGCAGGACCTCTACAACTAGGCGCGGGAGGACAGGGCGTCCTCCGAGGACCGGCTTGCCGCCCTCGAGGACGGCTACGCGCGACTCCTCGCCGAGCTGCGACTGGAGACTCGCAGCGAGGTCACCTCCCCGGGGGTGCACCTTTCACGGGCGGAGGATCAGGTGCGCTTGCTGCAACGCGAGCTTCGTGCTGTTCGTGCTTACTATTATCCTCGCGTGCCGCCGAGCTCGGGGGTGCGAGGCCGAGGCCGATGGAGGTGGATCCAATACTGATCCCGCTCGTGCTCGCATCCGCTCGGCGACTTCTGAAGAATGTATTTTTCGTTTAAATGCTTTCATTAAACAACGAACAGACAATTATTAGTTTGGTATTTCTTTCCCTCGATGGGTCTTTTACCTGTATTTAGTTGCGTTGTGATATTACTGCTTGTGTCGCGTTCACTCGTTTTTCTTTTACGTTCTCGCACGCGATTCGTATTGGGCTCGCCTCGCCTATCGTGCGCTCGCTTCGCCTATAGCGTGCTCGCTTTGCTGCATTGCTGCGAGCGGGTGAGGAGGGGCCGGCTCGAGGATCGAGGCGTATCGAAATGAACTTCTGCTACCCGCACATTCGCCGCTTCGATTCTTTCCCTCCCTTTCTATTTTCTTATAAATAGGCCCTGTCCCCAACCCCAACTACCGCATTTATCTCTTTAGCCGTCTGCTTCCTTCGCTTCCGAGACCTCGTACCTCTCTTCTCGCGCTCGCTCTCGTTTCTTCAGTTCTCGCTAGTGTTTATTAGATGGGTGCTGATGGTGGTGATGCCGAAGGCCGAGCCAATTGCGCTTGGACTTTCTCGGACAACTCTTTCTTCTCCTGCATGCTTTTTGAGAGCGAGTACCATGCAGTGGTCGCCCATTATGTCTCGCCCGGGTACTCCGCTCGCCGACCAACGAAGACAGAGGCCATCAACGACCTCTCGTTGGACGAGCTCGCTATCTTCGTATCCCACTTTGAGGTCAGCCTGCGGCTGCCCTTGTGGCCGGATGTTCGTCAGGTACTCAAGTACTTCGACGTGATACCGGGCCAGCTGACCCCCAACTTTATCGCCGTCATAGTCGCCTTCGCTTGCTTCCTGAGGGAAGAGCGAATCGAGTTCAGCCTGCCAGTCTTTCACAAGCTGTTCTCCTTCAGGGCGTACAAGGACGAGACCACCTACTTCGCGAGCCAACACGCCAAGGTTTGCGAGACGGTCAACAAGAGCCATCACTTGCTCCAGAAGTTTGTTTTTGTAAAGGGGTCGTTCGACAACATCCCCTTCTTGCCCATCCAGCATGACGAGGCGACCTACCACCCTCTTACACTCGGCGGTCACGATGCTGAGCTCTTCAAGTTCTTCGCGGGGAAGAGCTTTGAGGCCACGTATCTTTGGCGAAACGTCGATTCGCTACTCCCCGTGCCACCTGGGGCAGGTATTACTAGTGTTCGCTTCCGCCTTCATATTCTGTCTTCTTATTCCGTCAGCTAACCCTTAAACGTCATGGGTCATTCGCAGGGGAGCTGGACCTTCCACTCCACCCCCTTACGTGAGTGCCAGGACTATCCTCCCTGGCCTCGCGCTTGCCAGCGCTGCCGCAGCAGCTTGCCGGGACACTCCCAGCACTTTGGCGCTCTTTGGCAAGAAGCGGCCCGAGCCTGCGAGCCGCGGGACGCCTTCCTCACAGCCGGCGCCCAAAAAGAAGAAACCCTCAACCCCGGGTAAGGGAAAACGGGTCCTTGGGGACTTGCCAGGGGCAAACCCTTCGGCGAGCCTGCTCGCAGCTAAAGGGACCGGTGAGGGCGATGCAGAGGTCCCCGGAACATCGGGCCTGCCCACACCGGCGGGCCATCGAAACTTCGGTCTCGGTGCGAAGCACCGAGACGAGGCCGACGAGCCCCTGCTGCGCTGGGATCAGGAGGCCAATAGGGCCTCTGTGTCAACCCTCTTCCCCTCTTGGCTGGAGCAGGAGACCATCGGCGGCCAGGCCTTCGCCTTCTCCTTCGGTCTTTATGGCCGGGAGGATGCCGCGGTTTTCGACGATGTGATGACCTGGTCGCTCTCCCACGAGAGCGCGCGAGCCCAACTCCACGCACTGGAGCTCGCACACATGACGGATCGGCGCTGCTTCCAGCTGGAGTGGCATTCTGAAGAGCTCCAACGCGAGCTAAAGGAGGCTAAGGACGAGGTCGCGAGACTTAAAGAGAAGCTGAATATTTTCGACGGCCTCTTCGCCAGTCTTCAGGGTGGGATGATACGTTGTTGAAGAACTCGCCTCCCTTCATCGTTGCTCCTTCTTTTGACTAACTCACCTTTCCCTTCGCAGGACGCCGAGGCCGCCAGTCAGCTACTCGCCCGCACCTCCGACTTGGAGAAGGAAAATCTCGGGTTGAAGGCCCAGAACAGCGATCTGACCCAAGTCGTCCGTCCTCCGTCTCCTCGCAACGAGAAGACTGAGTCGTACTCGTAGCGCGAGATGGCGGAGATAATGCAGAAGAACGCGATCGCGACGACGAAGCATATCTTCCATACCCTGCAGGAGGCCAGACTTTTGACCGATGATGCTGCGAGACTCATCGTCAAGGAGGTGGTTCCGGAGCTGTTCCTACCACTCCCCGAGTCTGACGAAGCCTCCCCTGGTGGCCAGAGCGAGAGATCTGAGGATCACCCCTAGGATTTGTACTTCTATTGTATTTTTTGACTTTTGGTTGGCGCGAGATCGCCGCAACCCTTGTAACAGGAAATATTTTGATGAAATGAAAGGGAACTTTTACTTAGCTCTTTTTTTTGTCTTTTGTCATTTATATTCGCCTCGCCGTAACGCACTCGCGCACCTTTCACACTTTGGTCATTGCGCACCTTTCGCGCGGTACTCGTGCATCTTTCACGCGGTACTCGCACATCTTTCACACGTTGGTACTCGCGCACCTTTCACACGGTACTCGCGCATCTTTCACGCGGTACTCGCCCACCTTTCACACGTTGGTACTCGCGCACCTTTCACCCGGTACTCGCACACCTTTCACCCGGTACTCGCACACCTTTCACCCGGTACTCGCGCACCTTTCACCCGGTACTCGCGCACCTTTCACTCGGTACTCGCGCATCTTTCATACGTTAGTACTCGCAAAGCGCGCGCTCCGGGCTCGTGTACTCGTTTTGACTTCGTTCACCTCCGCGAACCCCCGAGCTCGCCTATCCTGAGATGTCGCGAGAGGTGCTTCACCTTCACCACCTCGCGTGCGCTCTCTGACTTAGCCAATTTCTTTCGATTGCCCTGGCTGTGCATCTGGATCCCTGGACCCCGGGCTCGCCCTCATGCCGCCAGACCGCGTCGCTTAGGACTTGAGAGCGAAACCCTGCCCTGCGGGGGACCTCGCGTCCCACGGTTCTGCGGGTCTCTGCGGAGCGAGCCCCAGGTCGTCTCGCCACTTGAAGCGATCTGCCGATCCTAGTGGCTAGGAGGGTCCTGGTAGTGGGGCCTCCCTGAGAGGCTGACTTTTTGCTCCCCCCTGCCAACCTCATTGCGAGATCGACTTGACCCGCCGACTAGTGGGAGCCCGACAGCGGAATCATCCGGGTCAATCCAACACAACCTTTCACTTGTCAGCCTCTCCGAAGATCGACCTAACCCACCGGCTAATGAGAGCCCGACAACAGAATCATCCGGGGCATTCCAGCACAACCTTTCACTTGCCAGCCTCTCCGGAGATCGACCTGACCCACCGGCTAATGAGAGTTCGGCAGCGGAATCATCCGGGGCATTCCAGCACAATCTTTCACTTGCTAGCCTCTCCGGAGATCGACCTGACCCATCGACTAATTAGAGCCCAACAACGGAATCATCCGGGGCATTCCAGCACAATCTTTCACTTGCCAGCCTCTCCGAAGATCGACCTGACCCACTGGCTAATGAGAGCCCGACAGCGGAATCATCCGGGGCATTCCAACACAACCTTTCACTTGTCAGCCTCTTCGGAGATCGACCTGACCCACCGGCTAATGAGAGCCCGACAGCGGAGTCATCCGGGGCATTCCAACACAACCTTTCTCTTGCCAGCCTCTCTGAAGATCGACTTGACCCACCGACTAATGAGAGCCCGGCAGCGGAATCATCCGGGGCAATCCAACATCAACCTTTCACTTGCCAGCCTATCTGAAGATCGACCTAACCCACCGGCTAATGAGAGCCCGACAGTGGAATCATCCGGGGCACTCCAGCACAACCTTTCACTTGCCAGCCTCTCTGGAGATCGGATTGACCCACCGACTAATGAGAGCCCGACAGCGGAATCATCCGGGGCAATCCAACATCAACCTTTCACTTGCCAGCCTCTCCGGAGATCGACCTGACCCACCGACTAATGAGAGTCCGATAACGGAATCATCCGGGGCAATCCAACATCAACCTTTCACTTGCCAGCCTCTCCGGAGATCGACCTGACCCACCGGCTAATGAGATCCCGACAGCGGAATCATCCGGGGCATTCCAGCATAACATTTCGCTTGCCAGCCTCTCCGGAGATCGACCTGACCCACCCGCTAATGAGAGCCCGACAGCGGAATCATCCGGAGCAATCCAGCATCAACCTTTCACTTGCCAGCCTCTCCGGAGATCGACCTGACCCACCGGCTAATGAGAGCTCGACAACAGAATCATCCGGGGCACTCCAATACAACTTTTCACTTGCCAGTCTCTCCGGAGATCGACCTGACCCACCGATCAATGAGAGCCTGACAGCGGAATCATCCGGGGCAATCCAACATCCAAGCACATCATATGGACCCATTAGCAGGAGAGTCGTGAGTACCTATGTTAATTCATATCAATATGTCATAAAATAACAGTTCAAGGGTAGAAACGCTTTAAATCGTCTCCGCTCCAAGTTCGGCTGAGGGGTACCCCTTCCACATCCTGGAGGTGATACCCCCCCGACTTGAGTGCTTCCTCTACAATGTAAGGTCCTTCCCAGTTGGGATTGAGCTTTCCTACCGCGGCTCCCCTTCCAGCGGCGTCAACCTTCTTCAGGACCAAATCTCCCTTCTCGAACTGCTTCACTCGGATGTGCTTGTCAAAGTACCGAGCCATCCGTCGTTTGACCTCTTCTTGTCGGATGGTTGCCAGGTCCTGGAGCTCTTCTACCAGGTCCAACGACAGTCTTTGCTCTTCCTCATTCTCCACTCGTCATTCCTCGTCTCCTTCACCTGCTGTGACTACCCTGAGCGACTTTACCTCGAACTCGATCGGGAGCACGACTTCGGATCCGTGGGAGATCTTGAATGGGTTTCCCCCTGTGGTTGTGTTAGGCGTGGTTCTCAAGGCCCACAGGACTGAGGGGAGCTGTTCTACCCAGTTACCCCTCAGGTTCTCGACTTTCTTTTTTAGCAGGTTTACAATTATCTTGTTTGCCGCTTCCACCTGTCCATTGATCCTAGTGTGGTGGACCGACGCAAAGCGAAGATCTATGCCCAGTTGGCCGCAGAAGCTGACGAACTCGTCGCTGGAAAACTGCGGCCCATTGTCTGTGACGATGGCTAATGGGAGCCCATGTCGACAGATGATTCCCCCCCCCCCCCCCCCCCCCCACACACACACACAAAATTTCTTACTACTTGAGATGTTACCTTTGCCAGCACCTTTACCTTCAGCCATTTGGAGAAGTAATCGATCATTACTAGCAGGAACCTCCTTTGGCCACTAGCTTAGGGAAAATGGCCTACCAAGTCCAGCCCCCATATCGCGAACGCCCATGGATCTGTGATGGTCCGGAGCCTCTGGGCTGGTAGGAGTTGGAGGGGAGCATATAGCTGGCACTTGAAGGACTTTTTCGCGAATTCTGCCGCATCTTTGCTGAGGGTAGGCCAGAAGTAGCCTTACCTCAGCACCCTTCCCTCCAGGGTCCTGCTCCCAGAATGGCTGCCACATTCTCCGGAGTGGATCTCCTCCAGGACCCCCGGGGCCTCCTCTTCTGACACACAACGAGCTAGGAGTCCCGAGAAGGTCTTTCGGTACAGTCCTCCTGCATGCAAAGAATAATGTGCTGACTTGTACTTGAGTCACCGCTTGTCCACGTCCCCTTCTGGGAACTGCCCCGAGGTCAGGAAGGTGATGAAGGGGTCCATCCATGATGCTCGTTGGTCTACCTCCATCAACTCACCTTCCTGGATAGATGGTCGGAAAAGCTCCGACACCGTCCCTCCTGCCCTGGGACCGAACTTGGCCAGGAGGTCTGTCAGGGTGCTCTCCTCCCTCGGCACATGCTGAATTGAGAAAGTATGGAACTGTTCGATGAGCCCCTTGACCTTCTCTAGATATCGCTGGAGAGTCGGCTCCTTTGCCTCAAACTCTCCCTTGACCTGGCAAGCCACCACCATAGAGTCCGTTGAGACCTCTATGTCCCGCACCTCAAATTCCCTGGCCAGACGGAGTCCTGCGATCACGGCCTCGTACTCAGCTTGGTTGTTGGTGAGTGGGAAGTGAATGCTGATTGCCTGTTCGATCCTCGTTCCCTGGGGGCTTACCAGGATCACTCCCCCCCCCCCCCCCCCCCCCCCCCCCCCAAAGGAATGTTTTCCCGATGCACCGTCAACCAACATCTTCCACTCCACTGAGTGGGGTGGCTCGAGTCCCTCCGCTTCGGTCAGTCTGGGAACGAACGAGATGTCAAACTCGCTCAACTCCACCTCCCTGAGTGCTCCACCCCCTCCATAATGTTGCGAAGTGGATGGTCGGTCACCACCTTAATGGAGTGTGCCTGGAAGTAAGGACGGAGTTTCCGGGCCGACACCACCAGAGCAAAAGCCAGCTTCTCTAGGATGGGGTATCTGAGTTTCGCCTTTCTCAGTACCCTGCTAACGTAGTAGATTGTGAGTTGTCTTTTTTCCTCCTCCCGGACCAGAACAGAACTCACCGCCTCGTCCCCCACCCCCAGGTATAGGGACAAGTCCTCTCCCTCTCCCTGGAGTAGCGGGGCCCGGGTTAGTTGTTCCTTCAGTGCCTTGAATGCCCCCTCGCACTCGGGGGTCCATTCAAACATTTGGTTCCCTCGCAACACCTTGAAGATGGGTGAGCATTTTTCCCCCGCCCTTGAGAGAAATCTTCTTAACCCGACCAACTTCCCTGTGATGCGTTGGACCTCCTTTGCGTCCTTCGGCAATCCAACTCCAAGATTGCTTTTACCTTGTCGAGATTAGGTTCTACCCCGGCCGGGGTAAGCAAGTGGCCTAGGAACTTCCCCATGCTGGACCCGAAAACGCATTTCTAAGGGTTGAGTCTCATCTTGTATTTCCTCAAGGTACCGAAGGTTTCCACCAGGTCCCGGAGGTGGGACTCGAGGTCCCGACTCTTGATAATGAGGTCATCCACGTAGACCTCTAGGTTCCTCCCCTTCTGCTCACGGAAGACCCTATCCATCATCCGCTGGTATGTTGCTCCTGCGTTCTTCAGTCCAAAGAGCATCATCTTGTAGCAATAACACCCATCCCCTGTGATGAAGGAGACATCCTTGACGTCGGGAGGGTGCATGCAGATCTGATGGTAACCTGAAAAGGCATTTAGAAAACTCATTAGAGAAAAGCCGACGACTGAGTCAACCATCACGTCGATTCGAGACAAGGAGTTACAATCCTTAAGACATGATTTATTTAATAAGGAAAAGTCTACACACCTCCTCCATCGGCCGTCGCCCTTTTTCACCATTACCGCATTGGAGACCCAGCCTGGATACTGGATCTCTGATACAAACCCTGCCTTGAGGAGCTTGTTCACCTCCTCCCGGATGGGCTCTTCCAGCTTGTCGGCGATGGACCTCTTTTTCTGCTGGATGAGGCGAGGGCCGGGGTCATGGTTGAGGCGGTGGCAAGCCACATCCGCATCGATCCCTGACATCTCTGCCGTGCTCCAGGCGAAGATGTCCACGTTCTCTTGGACGCAGGCTAGGATCCTTCCCTGGTCCTCGGGGCCGAGCTCCCCACTGATCTTCACCTTCTCTATCACCCCTACTTGGGAAACGACCTCCAACTTCACCACCTCTTCCACGGTCTCCAGCCGAGACTGCTCCCCCCTGTCACCTTCTATCCTTCCTCTACGAGCGAGTGCTACGACTTCTTCTCCGTCCATCACCTCCTCCTCCTGAGCTTCCCGCGGCTCGTTTGTCCATCCTACCTGGGCTCAAACCTCTTCTCCCTTTTGCTCCTCCATCTCCTCCGCTTCGGGCTCTTCCACGGCTCCCTTCAACACCTCCTGCTTCTCCATCTCCTTGCCCATCTCCTCCGCCTCTGCCTGCCAGGTGATGGTGTTGATCGCGGTTACGTAGCATTGTCTTGCCACCTTCGGATCTCCCCTCACCCGGACCTAGACTCCTCCTACGTTGTACTTGAGGCATTGGTGGAATGAGAAGGGAACACATTGGAATGCGCTGATGAGGGTCCGCCCAAAGATAGTGTTGTAGCTGCTCGGAGCGTCGACGATGACGAACCAGCAGTTGCGGGACTGTCCCACCAAAGTCACATGGAGCCCAACTTCTCCTTCCACCTCTTTTCTCTCACTTGAGAACCTAAACAACGGTCCGTCAAAGTCCAGCGCCCTCCTCGCTTCTACCTTCATCTCGTCGAACGCCTTCTTGAAAATGACGTTGACCGAACTCCCGTTATTTGCGAGGATTTGGGAAACGGTGAAGTTCTCGATGGCCGTCTGGATAACCAGCGCATCGCAGAACGGATTCTCGTGGTCTGGCATATCCTTCCGAGAGAAGGTAATCTTCTCTTCCGGGGGCGGGGTTTGAGAAGTCGAACCACGCTCCGACGATACATGGTGTGGAGGCTCGCCTTTCGGGTTGCCTCGATCCCCCCCCCCCCCCCCCCCCATGGATCACTTTGATCCCTCCTCGACTTCCCACGTCGGCCCTGTCCACGCACCGGTCCTCCTCTTCTGCAGCTCCGGTCACCTCTTCTATCCTCACCGGCTGCTGTTGTTCTCCTGGGCCTCTCTCCCTCCTGACTTCCAAGAACTTCGGACATGTGGCTGTTGCATAACCCTCCTCCTGATGGAAGTCACAATACGTCAATGCCCCCCCTCTCTCAGCCTCTGCGGCTCGGTTTCTTCTCCTAGCTCCTGCCCCTCCAAATCCTCTCGCTCTTTCTGCTCTCCTCCCTCTTCCCCGGCCGATTGCCATGGCCTGTTGAGGCCGGGGGGGGGGGGGGGGGGGAGTGGCCTCGGGCCCTGCCTCCATCCTAGTTGGTTGAGTCTTCCTTGGCCTCCTTGGAAGTTCCCCCCTCCTTGGACAAACCCTCTTCCTGGGCCCTGCTGCCTCCACCCCTGCTCCAGAGCCCTTGGCTCGTCTCTTCTCCTGACTTCCTGCTGTCTCGATTCCGGCTCACTCAGCTTTGCCAACATCCTCGTGAACTCCGGATTAGCCGCCTCTCCTTCGATCTCCTCCGCCTCCCTTTCCATCAGCTCTTCAAAGGACAAGAGACCTTCCGCTTCAGGTCATTTTGAAGAATCCCTCTCGCAGCCCTACCGTGAAGGCAAGCTGGAGGGTGAACCCGGGTACCTCTTGGATGAGCAGGACCTCCTCCTGAGATCTATCCACGTAGTGGGCCAGCGACTCCTCTGGCTCCTGCTTGATTTTGAAGAGCGCCTCATCACTCTTCTTCCTCTTCTTTGATGTCGAGAAGCGCAG
Source organism: Dactylorhiza incarnata (assembly GCA_033032865.1). Classification (NCBI taxonomy): domain Eukaryota; kingdom Viridiplantae; phylum Streptophyta; class Magnoliopsida; order Asparagales; family Orchidaceae; genus Dactylorhiza; species Dactylorhiza incarnata. The sequence continues at coordinate 777,274 of JAWHQI010000109.1, read as the reverse complement.
CTAAAAACTTCGGCGCAAATCCTCGAACCCATAGATCGACCCCACGGGGAGCTGGTGAAACCAGTCCCGCGCCTTCTCTTTCAAGGTGATTGCGAAGAAACGACACTTGAATGCATCCGACATGGGCCGGATGGAGACCATGTCCTCAAACCATTGCAGACGTTGGACTGGGTCATCCTTGCATGTGTAGTAGATCATCTCCGGCTCCCTTAACCCTTCCGGGAGTGGTGCGGAAATCACCGGCTCGCAGAACGGGCTTCCTCCGCTCGCCGCTCTCGCCTGCTCTACCCGCCCCACGTGCTTGCTTACCGGGCCCGCACTCGCCGGGCTGGGAAAGAGCTCTCGCCCGGCGAGGTCTCGCCCTGGCGCCTCGCCAGCCTTCTCCTTGCCGAGCCTCTAACCTGGGGCGTTCTCGCCTACCCCTAGCGGCGGGACGACCTGGGCCGCGGGTGTAGAGAATTCGCCTCGCGCCGCAGCGAATGCGAGGTTGATTGTCTCTATCACTTCCATCTTGAAATCTGCCAACATTCCGACAGTCGCTGGCGAGTCCGGTGGTGGCGAGCCGCCATAGCTGGCACCTCGCTCATCCTCTCCAGCCATGTTACTTCCTTGGGACTTTCTTGTACAAGCCACACTCCATGCTCACCGCACAAAAAATGTTGGAATCGAGAATCGGCCCAACGAGGAGTTTGCACCTCAAAGAGGAGGCAACTTTCACTTACTTGGCCCGTGGAAGAACTTTGCCGAAAATTCAAAACTAAATACTGACCATTGGCTGCAGCACGGAGGTCCCAACACACACCCGGAAGATTTTAGAGTGCTTCCCCTCCCAAGCCAAAGTTGTAGCTGGGCACCTTGGAGAACCTTGGACACAATTCAAAATTGCCCAGAGAGGGAATCCCCAGAATTGGATGCCCTCCAAAGTTGCCCTTCAGGGTCTATATATAGTTTTTTTTACCGGGTCTGCTAATAACGGAAATCCGCCGTTTGGGTTTTGCTAAGTGCACCCCAAAATGGTTTGTCAACAACCAAACTCCGCTGTTTGGGATGGCTATTGGCAGACAAGCCTGAATAACATATTGCACCAAAAACCCGGGAGCAGACGAAGCCGACGCTCACCTCCCCCCTTGCGACCTACCTAGGCGAGCCCCCGCTCGCCTCGCCCTCGCGACTCAATTGTCGTAATGTGGCGAGCCCGGCCCGCCTCGCCCCCGCGACCCACTTGTCGCAAGGTGGCGATCCCGGCCCGCCTCGCCCCCGCGACCCACTTGTCGCAAGGCAGCAAGGCCCCGCTCGTTTCGCCCATATCCGAATCTCATTTTGCCCTTCGGCGAACACAGGGTTGTACAGTCATAGTGCAGAAACTTGATTTATGTTGATATAAGTTTTATCAAAAAAGTTGCAGAGATGAACTTTTGGCATACTTGGGGCTCGTGTAAGTTGCTCTTCTTTTATTGTGCTATATTTCTATTTTCTTATTTACCTCTCCAACTCCCTCCACATCATTATGTTTTAATAGAATGCATAACTATTTAGTTTTCATGTAATATACTAGCGGAAAGAGCATGAAGACTCTTTTGCGCAGTATCCATCTGACAATGACAATATTCTTGCTATCGTAAGTATTCTCCGTGCGTAGCGTCTGACTGCGAGAGTACCTTGACCTCACGCATAATTTCTTCTCATGCAAAGACATTATTATATATATTTTTTCTTTATTTTTCTCCCCTTTATATATCTTTTTAAAGATTTAATCTTCTCTTCCTCTTCATATTTTTCTAATTTATTTTACTTTATATTCTTTTTTATATTCGAAAAAGCACTGTTTTGGGCCCAAGATGGGAAAGCGAGCGTGCACGAAATGTGTGAGTGCGGAGGCGTTAACAAGGAAATTTTTTCTCCTCTTCTAAAGGAAATTAGAAAGAAGGCGGTCACTCTTCTACCTGTCTTCTTAATTGTGTTCTTGCTTAATTTTTTTTTGTATATTATATTATTTCATTTTATTTTAGTTTACTGTTTTTGTATAGTTAGTTTATTTTATACTATGATGGAGATCGATTACGCATAAGTTCAGATATTTGTAAGATTGGAAATTTTGGATCGTCAGATGGACAGTCGAAGATCTTGATCGTGACCGTCTCGATTTTTCATATTTTACATATTTTTCTTTTATTTTTTTAATTGTATTTTGAGAGTTAGGGCAAAATATCCGTCGGAAGATCGTGGCCATCATATGTATTTAACCTAATTCCTCACCCCATTTTATATCCTAGCTAGCTAGGGCATTGGGGATTGGGAGTTTAGGTTTTTCTAGGAGAAGCCGCTTGATCTCCGCTTTTAGTGCGATCCCGAGAGCCACCTGCGGTGCAACGATGCAGATTCCCACCCTCAGGAGTGTCGACGCCCTAGTCCGCCGGCTCCCTTGCCTCCAACATCCAGTTTCGAACCTGCTGCCGCCTTCCCCGTCCACTGGAACCCTCAGTAGTTTCCTGCTGTCCCGCCCCTACTAAGCCGCCTATTTCCCTCCCAGCTCCCTCCCATCTTAGTTACAACCCTCTCCTAGCCCCTCCCCACCGTTTCCGCCTCTGTCCAAGCAATATTCAAGCCCAGTCGACACTCCAGCACCCTAAAACCCTGGTCGCAAAAAAAAACTCTAAATATCCATTGAACTAGTCCCCCACTAGCACAAACAATACGATAGCTTGCCCGGACAGCCACCACTACTTTGCCAGATTGCATCTGCGCCGTCAACCATCTCACTTGGTGAGTTTTACATTTTAGTTTTTATTGCCCTTGTATTGTCCTGATGCACTTTTATTGCTAGTAGTATTTGACTCTCATTAATTTTATTTGGGCTCTTTATTTAGATGTGTATTATCTGTTTGTCCTGTACTTAATTTTGGGAGTTGATATTAACAGTCCGGAACTGGATATTCGCAGTCCATTGCTATTCATAGTCCATAAATTTTATTTGTAGTCCAAAATTATATTTGCACCCCACTCCCATCCCAAACAAGTAAAACACTTTGCTGATTTATTAAGCACTAGAAGCCTAGAAAAACATCTTAAAGCTTCTGAAATAATTTAAAAACCTAGCAGGAAAATAAGTTAAATGACATGCATAGAGGAATCAACGGTAAAACAAGTTAAATGACATGCAAACCTTCCTCTAAACAAAAAACCAACTTTTTTGGGATTTTCACCGGATAATTTCCTTCTTTTTTGAAGAAGGTGAATCTAAGAGGGGGAAAGACGACGCGACCGATAGAACTTTGGCTAGGGTTTAGGCAACGGGAGGAGAGAGATGAAGAGGAGGAGGTTATTCGATGGGGGTGAAATTAGCGAGAATTGGACTGCGAATATAATTAGGATTTTTACAATTTTTCGGGTGCGAATAGCGAGAATTGGACTGCTAATATTAACTCTCTTAATTTTTATGCATTCTCATTTAACTGCAGCTATTACTTGCTTATTCAAATTGTGATATTTGTGAACAATTGTCATAGCTGAACCTAATGCATATGAGCAAACATAGTTTAGAAAGCATATCATATGCTCCTGCTTCACTTTCCAAAATGAAATATATTTGAAAACATAATAAAATATTTCATCACTAATAATTAAAGTGCTTCTCAATGTTTAAAATTGTACACATAATTGATAACATATATAAGGACATTCACATTGCACTCACATTTGTTATTTTGATGTCCCCCAATTGTTTCTTCAACACGTTGGCATGAACCTACTCATGCAAAAATAAATGTTATGAGACAGAAGCGGATAACAACTAAATAAGTTTATCAAATCTATCTCAACAGATCATGCACATCTCTACTAATTTATTTTGATAGATCTTGACCCAAACTTCAATCAGCATTTAAACCTAGCACATCAAGATGAGATATGTCTATACATGAAAAGATTGGAAATTTGGAATATTATAACAGCAATAATTATAATATAGTATGGAGCACAGGGGAGAAAAAGATTATTAGTGCAAGGAAGAACATTGCTGCCATCATAACTCAATCGCAATGGAAACTCCTTTCCATGATTCTCTCTTTCTCCTCTCATATTTCTCTTCTCGCTACTTGGTTTGAGAGCAGCAGGTTAATTTTTGTTAAAATTTCTCCCAGTGTTTAATGGCGTCACCACTAGAGCACAAGTACTAGGTCCGGTTGAGGACTCCTCCCTGTAAAGCCTGCATGATCTTGTTAGTGGTCAAGCGGAGATCCTGTGTGAGACGGAGCCCCTCTTGAACTTCGGTCAGCATCATCAGAGCGGATAGAGAAGCTTGGGATGATTCTCTTCTTACAACTTCGTAGGTGTTCGTAACTGGAGCGAAGGAGTTTTCTGATCCCGCTGATTGAAAATTGAAGCGGGCTTTCCCTGTGACAATGGATTTGAGTGGAAACGGAGAAATGAAGTTATTCATTCTCTTTCTCTCTCTTCACCACTTTTCTCTTTGAATTTTCCAACTTGTATTTGCCACGCTGGATGAGAAAACTGAATGTTTCATAGAAGTGAGGGTTTACGTGAATATATGTATTTATTAAGGGTATTTTAGGTATTTAACAAACTTCATTGCACCTGTTACACCAACTAACTTCTAATTATATATCTAACTTAGGTTCGTCACGGTCCTGAAATAAGACCATCAAATGAATATGGGCCCCACAATTTCAATTCTCATTTTCTAACATAATACAAGATTTTTAATACATAAGGCTAGCATGAAAAATAATGTTTAATACGCTATCTGACATCACTAGAGTCTAGAGTAACGGACAAGTACTATGGCTGCCGCATGCTGTGTCCTAAGGGACTTTGTGCATGACATCTAGCTGTTATGCATGGGGCTACACTTGCTCGACTGCTCTTGGTTGCGAACGGGCTTCGCTTGTCCGTGAAAGCTTTGTGTGCTGATGGGCTCTGTGTGTGCTGATGGGCCCCGCTGCCCGCTGGTGTGCTTAACCCGCTCCTCCCATGTTCCGAGAGTTTCGGAAATGGGTTCCTAGAGTTTCAGAGTTTCTCGATTCGGATACAATACGTAAGGACGTTGTAATCCATGCTTCATAGTTGTCGTGTACTCCATCGTTAGAAAGAACCTTTCATGGTTGAAACCATCTGTAATAAGTTTTCTGGATATTAATTGTTTTATTAGATATAGATGTACGCCATACACAATATGCTGGGTGAGAATAATCTGATTTTGCGGTAATGAATTTGTCTGCACTGTCCCCATTCAATTTTATGATTCACTATCGATATCATTGACCACCATATTTCACCTGTATATTTCACTACATGAATAGTCTCATTTTCCATTGATTGCGAAGGAGCCCTGCTGTAAGTTTTTGAAGTTATAATTTTTCTTTCCTTCATTTGTTCTTATCTCATCTTGAAGTAGTGCACTCTGTTTTATACTCATGTGGTGCATGCAAATGAGAACTATACAGTTCTGTTACTGTCTAACAATTCATAAAGCAATTAATAAGTTGATTATTCTTTTGTCATCTTAAAATTGTACCATCTTTGCTCAATATAAATTTTCAAGCTGTTGATTTTTTTTACTTTTATGGTAAGTAGATATCTGATGGAAGTTATCTTTTAGTCATTTTTAAGGGGAAGATTCTTAAGGAATGGAAGACCCGAAGAAAATGAAAGACCACCTTCTGTGGCATCGAGAGAACTAGGTCAGCTAAGGCGACAACATACAGTTTCTGGATTAAGGTATTTTCCTTCTTTATGTCTTATGTATCCTGTGTTGTAACTTTATGTTTGTGCTGTTTGTATTGAAAAATAGTTGCACACCTTTGAAATCAAAAGCTGTACTTCAACTTTATTTCAATATTTTCTCCAATTAAACCAGGGAGTTGAAATTCACAGACCCATTTTAGCTATTTGTAACCCTTTGATATTTGTGGACCATGGAATTATATTCATACCCAAATACGCATTTCACAGACGAATATATGATTTTTTTTAAACAAGCATATAATGAACATCTCATTCTCCCCTTTTTAATGAAATATATATTTGAAAATGGTAACTTGAAAGAACACAAAGAACATATAAATTTGACATCCTCTTAGAAAGTTTTTCCAAAAAAAAAAAACATATAGTAACGTTAAAAAAGGGCAACATTTGTTTTCAAAAAATATATCTTTCTCGCTTCAAAATTAACTCATCATCCATAAGCTCATATATCAGCGTAATCACGAAGAGAAAACCTTCGAGTCAAAGCTTCGCTATCGCTCGCCTTCTTTCTTGGCTTGCTTGCTTGCTTGCATGAAAGAGTACTTCTTTACAGGCCTCTTATTAGAAGACTTCCTGTCAGTGCTTTCGCTTGTCCCGCCGACATGGCTATCTCATCGCGCACTCGTGCTGGAAGAAGACTGTCCGAGTGTTGTTTAGCTTCTCTGCTGACGTACCTTCTTCTGATTAGTTCGTCTTTCCCTTCCTTCCCGTGTACTCAATTCCCTTCAGCTTCAGAGTCAATCCTCTACCTTTATATACCCTAAACCCGTGGGTGCGATCCGTATCCAATCAAAGAGAATCAGGCGAGCGAAGCAAAGTTCATAGGTAAGAAGAAAATGGATTGAATTACTCTTTTCTCGTTTGTCTGGCTAAGGTTCTTGCTGTGCCTACTCTTCTTCTTATGCCACTGTATAATGAGAACTGTGAACTATCTCTGCTTCAAGCCATATCAACTTTTTATCTGTTTCATCACAAATGAACATAGATGCATTTTCAACTGTGATTGCTAACTAATTACCTTCCATGACTAAATTGTTGTGATTGCTAACTAATTACCTTCCATGACTAAAGTGTTCCTACAAAAAAAGTTGCTTCAAATTAAAATTTTGATAGAAAATCAATCACGTAATAACACATTGTTAAAGATTGAAGGTTATAATAACATTGAAGTAAATTGTCATACCTTATGATTAAATCAATCGCGTAATATATGGAACGTCTCATTGTTCTGCTACTTGTTCATGATATCTTGTCCACAACGAAAATATAGGCGGAAGTTGACATTCTTCTTTCATCCGCAATTGAATGAAGTGGTTATCATTTATAAATCTCATTTAAACAACTCTTTGAATATCTGGTTAAGCTGAATGCAGTGGTAGAAATGTAAAAGATTGTTGGCTTGAGAAATGATCTAGTTGTATGTTGTAGCAGGATGCAACTAATAGACCCATGTCGGACATTGACATCCACTTATCAAGTGGGGTTGGTACCACCCAACAATCATGAAATTTTAATAATTCTAATCTCCTTGATGTTCCAATTATTTCAGTGTACAACAATGTCTTATCATCTTGTTCATTCGCAGGACCATGTTGTACTTTCATCTAATTATCCCATATATTTAGAGCAATACTAATAACCATGTATTCGCAATGCCCATCTCCATAACATCAATGACATCTATGATTTGTGGATTTATAATCCTCTAAAAACTTTTTCAAACTTCCCCTTGGACGGCCTTTTAATTTTGTGGACAATTTAGGTTTCATTGTTTGACTTCCATCTAGGTTTACAATTTCATGCAACTTTCTTTTAATTTCCTTTCTTTGTAGGTCATTTATAGTGCTATATTTTTTCAACATTCCTTCGACGTCATTCTCTATATCAACTAACTCCTTTTGTTCTTCCTTAATGTTGAAATCAGACTTGTCAAGTAATGTTAACTGTTTTCATTGCTTGTGCACCATCAACAAAGGAAAAACATTACCATCTTTAATGTATGAAACTAGCTCATGTGCACAAGTTAATCCAAGCGTATGTCTATTCTTATGTGCACACTGCCCAAGCTCAACATATCCAATTTTTTGACTCTTTTTTTTTTTTATTATATCTAAGGCAACAATAGAGACACTACCAATAAGTTCTGAGTAAAACAAACTTTTGAAACCTGGGAAAACTTGAATCTTACTTTGCCCAAACATTTGTTTCATTTTCATGCGTTGCAAATTAATCATGTGATCAAAAGTTTTTTAAATAGTAATTAGATTTCCAATTGATACTTCAAGGAATTTTTTGAGTTGGCCATGACCCCCCTCTACACGGTTGGTAGATGTGTTTCCCAAATGCAAGTATTTGTCAACCCATACTGAAACAAACAATTCTTTGTAAGACTCTAACCATGTACTTGTAACATTCACAATCACTTACGGGTATTTTGTAGCATAATCACTCGACATTTCATTGAACTGCATATGAAACTCATTTTCAGAATATGTGTTCACATGTTGCCATATACCCAAAAATATCACATTCTTTACCATGTGTAAAAAAATTCTTGCAATGTGCCAAAATGTTACGATGTATGTGTACTTGACATAACATATTTTTTGCTTGCAGAAACAACTTTGATTGCATTCATCAATGCAATCTCCTGGTCCATTACAAAGACATTAGACAACACATTTTATTGATAAGTAAACTTGAAACATTCAAGAACCCACTTATAACTTGCTTCATTATTATTGGACATAAAGGCAATGGAAGAAAAAATGATTGATTTGTCGATGTCACATATACTATGGAAAGCAGTGGCAAACAGTAATGGTTGGTCTTGTAAGTACAATCAACCATAAAGTATTTGAGAACATAACTTAGTCGAATTGAAGTTGGATGCGCAAAAACAAGCTTTCCAAATGCAAGCTACTCTCATTAACTTGTGTGAAACTAATATATCCGGAAACACTAATGCACTTAAACAAATGTTGGATTGGAGTTCCACTATCCAATTCAGTTCTACATAGCTTAGCCTTCTCATTGTAGATAGTTAATGGTTGTAGTATTTTCCGGATTTCTTTTCTTTAATGCCGACAAAATTTTACGAGGCTTACATCCAGCATTGTACATTTCCTCAATTATCTTATACTCATTTCATCTAGCCTACCAGCATATGGATGTGCTTCAAGATGAACAAACTCATGATTGTGCATACCATACTTTACTTCTATTTTCCATTCATTATTCTCTTCTCTATATCCTTTAAGTGCAAACTTACACCCACAACGTTTGAAACTTGATTTTCTAATATTTTGCTTCCCTCGCCTTTTCTTGTTTTGACTATCACGAGGAAACCAGACTATCACAACCTAAAATAATTTCGGGTGTTGCTTTGGCTGTGAGCTTACTTGCCCTTAGAATAATATTAACAAACCCCAATTTTTTTTACAATTATCTGAGCCCACTCAACCAAATCTTCTTTACTTTGAAAATTCAAATTCGTGCCAAAGTGCATTCCAACATCTAACGACGTGTCTTTTGATGATTCCTTATTTGCCACAACATCAAATTCTTTGAACTCATTGCTATCTAAGGGAAGTACAAACACGATAAAAAGAACACAAAAACTCTGATCATGCCTACATATTCGAAAGGAATAATAAAATGTCGAGGCTTTAGGAAACCATACTTCTCAATTTCTGAAAAGCTAGGGTTGGGCGGACAATAACAAATATGCTATGGGACCAAATATATGAAGCAAAATTATTTTTTCAATTAACTTTAAATAACAATGATGAAATGGGTAAGAGAACTCAAACAATACATAACCCTAGGATTTTACCATGAAAGAATCACACAAGGAAATGATGAAGGAACAAAAAAATGCTATGCAGTGAATCCAAACCTACAAATTTTGTTTACCTAGGGTTTTCATTGGACACATATAAGATAAAGGGCCAAATGAAAACTCACAAATAATACCTTGAATACAAGGTAACCGGCGGCAAAGGGGATTTGGAAGTTTGGCGAACTGGGCGGCCAGAGGAAAGCAGCGGTCAGGCGGCTGCTAGAGTCGTGGGCGAACTCGTGGAAGGGGGCGGAAGCGAGTGACAGTGCTATCCGGCGGATAAGGAGGCTTCAAAATTTGGCGAAATGGGTGTTCAGAGCTAAACGGTAGTTGGCTGGAGGCGTGAGATGCGTCAAGGGAGGACACAACGCGAGAGCACCGGGGGGGGGGGGGGGGGGGGGGGGTTGGGTCGGCAGTTATTAGATTTAGGAGGCTTAAAAATGAATAAAAGATATTTACTAGTGGGGTATAAATAACCATTCACGGTCTGCAAATATCAACGCCCTTAAACTATCGGGTGTTTTCCTTATATGATTATAATACCACATTTTCTTCTATCACTCAAATTGAATGGCTGTTCCTATAACTTCATGAATTACTTTTGTTTGTGCTTTAATCAATTACTTCTATTTGCCTTAATTTCACCCTTATGGTGGGACCCTTCCCCGATTCTCAGTGCGCAGGGATGCTTTGTGCACCTGGCTGCCCTTTTTTGTATTTGCCTTAATGTGATGAATCATGATTCAGCTTCTTATTTGTTTTCTCCTAGCACCATTTTTTCTCATGTCTTCTGTAAAAGAAACAATATATTTGCAAAACCTATATATAATAATGTACTTGAGCTCAAAATATTTCACGGTTTCCGGTCTTTACCAATCATAAAAGACCAGGTATGGAATGCCATATAATTACTTGGAAATAATTAGGCAGACTGCACAAAAGTAATGTTTGTGAGGTTTTGAAGGAAGATGCTCGTTGTTTGTGCTCTCTTATCTTTTGAGTTGATGAATTCCGGAGATAGAACATTATAAAAAGACAGATTAAAGTGTTAACCATTGAGTTTGAGTTTTTGATTTGGGATGGAGGTCCCATATGGCATAAGTCCCATAATTAATTACATTGTCACACACGAGATTAAAAAAGTCTTGATTAAGGACTGTGCACGCACTTCAAGATGTATGCTTTTCTTTATGTCTCTATGATTAAATGGATGGTGGGGGAATGAATTGTTATCATGATCAACATCCCATGATTTTGTCATGTCATGTTGACCTGGTTTTCCAGTCTACAAAAATTAGAGGGCACTGTTACGGATCCGCATTGGGGAATCACTTACAAGCGTCGTGAACCACGGACAAGGCGCACTTGATCTATCATTTCTATTTCACATGCTATTTTTATTTCAATTAGTACGTTTTTAACCTCAATAGTTGTTAAGCCTTATTGAGGGGGCAAGTTGGTCTTTTACTTTGATGGTTGGATTTTATGTGGTGGGGATTGGAATGAAATGGGTAAGAAAGAAATTACTTGAAATCTCTCTCTCTCTCTCTCTCTCTCTCTCTCTCTCTCTTAATTTCCCTCTCGCTCTCTCTCTATTCTCCCGATAGAATCAGCGTCTCCCCCTTCCGCCAACCCTAGCCGCTGTCGCATCGCGCCTCGCGCTCGCCGCCGCCGCCGAAGGAGCTGCTCCACTTCGTCTTCACCATTGCTCCCAAGGGCTCAAGGAAGGGATCCTCCTCTTCCCTCCAGGACTTCCCTCTCCCATGGCCTTTCACCCGCTCGCAATCCCGGGACCGTAACAACTTGGTATCAGAGCTACCGGTCCTCCCTCAAGCCGCTACTGTCGCCGCTCCACCGCTGCTGCATGCCGAGGACGCCGGCCGCTCCGATCCGACGCCCCAGTCCTCTGATTGGCCGCAGCCCGCCCCGATCCGACTCCTCCAGGCCGCGCCTTGCTGTCCGCCGCCTATTCTCCTCGGATCCTCTCTCAACGGGGGTTTGTTCCTCGCTTCCTCCACCAGTTTACTTCCTCTTCCAGATTTTCCATCGCTCCAGCCCTCCTCCATTATGTCCGACGACGCTCAAGGGGCCCAAACATTGGCCCAAATCCTGGAATCCTTCAAGATCATGATGGCCGACAACCACCAAACCCTCCTCGCCACGCTCCGACCCGACGACATGCCCTTGCCTGCACGGACGGCTTCCGCCTCCTCTCCCTCCGTTCACGAACATCACCCTCATACACCGCAGACGGAGTTGCCTAACCGCTCGGAAAACCCGACTGTACCATGGTTTGTCAAACTGGACTTTCCGATCTTCGAAGGCAAAGAGGATCCCCTTACCTGGCTGACTCGGTGCGAGCATTTCTTTGCGGCACAAGCCGCACAACACACTCCATTGGAGGATTGGTTGGGCGCCGCCTCCTTCCACTTGATGGACTCGGCTCAACTGTGGTTTTCCCAGCTTCAACGAGAGAAGCCCCTTCTCACATGGGATGACTTCAAGACTCAGTGCAACTTACGTTTCGGGCCCCCCACTCCGCGGCAACCCCATCGGCGAGTTGATCTCTCTGAAGCAATCGGGGTCTATTGATGATTACTTGGAGCAGTTCCAGCTTCTCTTGGCCCGTGCACCGCAGGTCCCCACGGCCCACCAGGTGGCCTTCTTTACTGCGGGATTGCATGAGCGACTCCGAATGGACGTGGAGTTCCAAAATCCGCAGGATCTTTCCATCGCCATGAGTCTCGCACGTATTTGCGAGCGACGCATCTTACTTGATCGTCCCCACATGGGGCGTCGTAGCAGCGATGTCTCCTTCCGGCACCCCGCACATCCCCCACCCCTGCCAGGAGGTGGCCCGACCAGACCAAAGGAGGGGGAGCGGTCGACTCATATTCAGCGCTTGTCCAATCAGGAGAAATCCGAGCGCCGCGCCAAGGGCCTTTGTTTCAACAGTGATGAGGCATACACTCGGGACACAAGTGCAAGCGTCTCTTTTGGCTTGAGGTCGACGACCCCTCAGATGCAGACGAAGGGGATGACGAGCTAGGGGACCCCGCACTATCAATCAACGCCATGTCAGGTCCACATTCAGGGGACACAGTACAAATGCCTATTTCCGTGGCGGGCCATGAGCTCCTTGCCCTCATGGATATGGGCAGTACCCACAGTTTCATCAGCGACCACGCCACGCGCCTCCAGCTTCCTATTACTCACCACAACCGTTTATGTGTCGCAGTGCCAAATGGCGCCGCGATGATCTGCACCGGAGTTTGCTGGGACGTTCCGATTAGGGTGGCAGATTATCACTCTCGGGTGGACTTCTTTGTCATAGCCCTGCGGGGCTTCGAGGCCGTTCTAGGGACTCGTTGGTTACGCACGCTGGGACCGATTCTGTGGGATTTGGAGGCCCTCACTATGTCGTGGGGACATGGGCCTACCTCGACAGTATGGCAGGGCCGACCAATGGTGAAGACTAGTCATGCCTTTTTGCTCCAGTCTGCTTCGGTTGAGAAGCATGACCTCTCCGACCTCCTGCAGGAGTACAACGACACCTTGGCCGCACCGACCGGGCTTCCACCCTCGCGCCGCCAGGACCACCGTATCTGCCTCCTGCCGAATACAGCCTCTGTGGCCGTCCGCCCATACCGCTACCCCTTTCTACAAAAGGATGAGATTGAGAGGCAGTGCACCGAGATGCTCCAGCAAGGCATCATCCGCCACAACGTTTCCCCCTTCTCCTCACCCGTCCTCTTAGTCGGCAAAAGGGACGGATCGTGGCGCTTCTGCGTGGATTATCGCGCCTTGAATGCTCAGACCGTCAAGGACAAGTTCCCTATTCCAGTTGTGGAAGAGCTATTGGACGAGTTGCATGGAGCACGCTACTTCTCCAAGCTGGATCTTCGCTCGGGATATCATCAGGTCCGTATGCACTCGGGGGACGTGGAGAAGACCGCCTTCCGAACACATCATGGCCACTTCGAGTTTCTGGTGATGCCTTTCGGGCTCACCCACGCCCCATCCACATTTCAGGCCCTCATGAACGAGGTATTCCATACTCTCCTACGTCGTTGTGTCCTTGTTTTCTTCGATGATATTTTGGTATACAACAACTCTTGGGAGGCGCACCTCGACCACCTCAGACAGGTTCTTCAACTAGTACGGTCTCAACGACTCTACTTGAAGGGCTCCAAGTGCTCATTCAGCACTAACCGAGTCGCCTACTTGGGGCACATCGTCGATCACACCGGGGTTGCTGCTGATCCAGTCAAGATTCAGGGGGTTCTCGATTGGCCCCTTCCCCAGTCACAGCGGGAACTGCGTGGATTCTTAGGCCTGACCGGCTATTACCGACGTTTCATCCAGGAGTACACCGTCATCGCTGCCCCCTTGTTATCACTCTTGAGGCGCCAGAGCTTTACATGGGACGACTTGGCCAGGAAGGCTTTTCGAGCTTTACAACAAGCTCTAGTCTCCGCCCCAGTTCTACAACTACCAGATTTTGAGAAGGAGTTCCAGGTGGAATGCGATGCTTCAGAGCATGGCTGCGGGGCGGTGCTTCAGCAGGACAGGCACCCAATTGCTTACTTTAGCCGCAAGACGTCTCTTCACCACCGGAAGTTGCCCGCCTACGAGCAAGATCTTATTGGCTTGGCAAAGGCAGTTCACCACTGGCGGCCCTATTTGTGGGGACGTTCCTTTTTTATCCGAACCGATCACTTTAGCCTCAAGTATTTGTTGGAGCAGAGATTGACTACTGAGCCGCCTTTTGGGGTATGATTTCCGAGTGGAATACAAGGTCGGGCACTTGAATCGTGCGGCCGACTCTCTCTCTCGCAGCGACTCCCCGAATGCTCTCCTCTATGCTATGTTTGAGCCCTCCTCACGAGTTCTTTCACGCCTCAGTCAGGAGATTGATGGCTCTCCCTTTCTTCGCGAGCTGCGGCTCCGCATCCAGGAGGGGCACCTACCGCCGAGTTGGACGATCCGTGATGGCCTTATCCTCTACAAGGATCGCCTCTATTTGGCAGCGACCTCACCTCTGATTCGCGACATTCTTGTTGCCATCCATGACCGCACTCATGAAGGGATCCACAAGACGCTTCAACGTGTGCGCGCCGAGTTCTTCTTGCCAGGGCTCAAGTGCAGCGTTCAGACCTACATTGCGGAGTGCATCAGCTGCCAGCGCAGCAAAACGGAGGCTCTCTCCCCGGCCGGTCTACTACAGCCGCTACCAGTGCCGTCACAGATATGGGCCGACATCTCCATGAATTTCATTGAGGGATTGCCTCCATCTCGCGGGTGCAATGTCATCCTTGTCGTGGTGGACCGTTTCTCCAAGGGGAGCCACTTCATTGCCATGAACCGACCCATCACAGGACCCACTGTGGCCCTTATTTTCTTCGACCAGGTGTTTCGTCACCACGGGATGCCGGAAAGCATCGTGTCCGACAGGGACAAAGTTTTCACTTCCGAGTTTTGGCAGGAGTTGTTCGCTCTTTGTGGCACAAAACTGGCCCTCTCCTCCGCATACCATCCACAGTCCGATGGCCAGACTGAGGTGGTCAACAGGATCCTCGATATGTACTTGCGCTGCCTTACGGGGGATCGGCCCAAGGATTGGGCCCGCTGGCTGCCCTGGGTGGATTATTGTTACAATACTTCCTACCACACTGCCCTCCAGACCACCCCCTTCCACCTCATTTACAGTTGGGAGCCTCCCCGCCTCCTCACATACGTTGTTGCATCGGCCCGCTCTCCCACTGTCGACACGGAGCTCCGCACGCGTGACGAGGTTCTTCGCCTCGCACGGGACCGGCTCATTCAGGCCCAAGCACGAATGGAGGCTACCTACAACAGCAGCCATCAGGAATTATTCTTTGCTCCAGGAGATTGGGTTTGGCTTAAACGCCGACCCTACCGTCAAGCAACCCTCTCCAAAGGGGCATATCAGAAGTTGAGGCCCAAATTCTTCGGTCCTTTTGAGATCCTCCACCGCATCGGGGACGTGGCTTACCGTCTCCGCCTTGACGACGACGCGCGAATTCACGACGTCTTTCATGTGTCCCAGCTGAAGCCCTTTGTTGGCGACCTCCCCGCTGCAACGTTGATCCCATTGCCACCACCACCACAGGACAAGCTTGATGTCGAGCCGGACGGAGATGTTACGGATCCACATTGGGGAATCACTTACAAGCGTCGCGAACCACGGACAATGCGCGCTTGATCTATCATTTCTATTTCACATGCTATTTTTATTTCAATTAGTACGTTTTTAACCTCAATAGTTGTTAAGCCTTATTGAGGGGGCAAGTTGGTCTTTTACTTTGATGGTTGGATTTTATGTGGTAGTGATTGGAATGAAATGGTTAAGAAAGGAATTACTTGAAATCTCTCTCTCTCTCTCTTAATTTCCCTCTCGTTCTCTCTCTATTCTCTCGATAGAATCAGCGTCTCCCCCTTCCGCCAACCCTAGCCGCTGCCGCATCGCGCCTCGCGCTCGACGCCGCCACTCGCCGCCGCCGCCGAAGGAGCTGCTCCACTTCGTCTTCACCATTGCTCCCAAGGGCTCAAGGAAGGTATCCTCCTCTTCCCTCCAAGACCTCTCTTCCACGGCCTTTCACCCGCTCGCAATCCCGGGACCGTAACAAGTACATTGTCATAACTTCCATAGAACTCAGCATCCATGAGTTGCCTTGTATTAAATGTCCGAGTAGATTGGGGGGAAGGATGTGGAGTTTGAGTGGTTGTGCTTGAGGCACTTTTCAAACATTGACTCGAAGAGTATCCCGGTAGACCTAAGTACTCACGCGATGTTCTTTTGGAGGCACAAATAATTGGGTCATATGTGTTTGTATGAACAAATAGCAAAGCTACATGAATTTGGATGCACACTCCACATTTGGAATGTTTTGAGCTTAAGCCTGAACTCTGGTTTATAATCTGGATTACTTTAAAGCAGCGTCTCTATGACAAAACTAAGGTCAAGCTGACTTTTTAAGTGCCGGGCCCACCTAGAGTTAATTGGTTTTTGCTAGGGGAACGCTTAATTAGTAGATCATATTGACGTTGAAATGCAGGATGGAGTTTTATACATAATCTTGTAAAGAAACGATCTCAACATTGTTATCTGGGGACTGCTCACAATATCCAGTTAGATTAGATTAGCTACTAAAAGATTCAGTTATAAAGCATCACCATTTCTTCTCTTTTCCATTTCCCTAGGTCTAGATATTGTTATTTATTTATTTTGAGAGTTCTAGTAGGAAGTCTCTCTAGCCTAGCGTACACAAGAACAATGTTCCTGACCTCAAATTCCACAAAGAGCTTAAGGTCCGTTCGTTTGCAACGTTTTGAGTCCCTGTTTTCATTTTCAGTTTTGGTGAAGGAAATTTTCGTGTTCGTTTGGCCCTGTTTTGGGCTTGTTTTGGTTTTGACCCAAAACAGCGCCGTTTTAACACTTAAGAAACGCGCCCTCCTCAAAACCGAACTGGAGAGGTCTGTTTTCAGGCGTTTTGCGATAGGCGATTCTTCTTCCTCGCGTCGTCAGCCCCGACGAAACTTCCCCCGGTGCCTCTCCTCCCGGCGTTAGTGGGAAGAGCCTTCTTCGGCTTTAATGGAATTTTTCTTCGTCCTACGGCGTTCGACGTTCCTCTGATTTCGCCAAGGAGAGCCTCGCAATGCCCCGGCGCCCAGCCTTCTTGTTCTTCCAGATCGCTGCTCCCCTGTCCCGACGTAGCCGAGCCTTCATTCTTCTGAAGGCGTCGGCGTGATAGATCTCTTCTCTAGATCCACTCGCCGCGCCAAGCTCTCCCCTTCAGCCCGAGCGTGATTAATCCCTTCTCCAGATCTGAAGAATTTGAGAGCATTTCCGCCTCCTATTTTCGGGAAAATCTGCATTTTCCCAGATCGCCGCGCCTAGCTCTTCTCCAGATCTGCGTTTTTTCCCTCTCTGGATCAAACTCGTCGGCCACCTCTGCAACCCCGGCGATCCCCACTTCAGTTTTTCGCTGTAAATTTTTTGAAGGTAGGCAAGATCGCCTCCAATTCGTTCAGATCTGGAGAAGTTGGTTCAGATCTGCAAACTAACGGCAGTTTTCGTTTTAGCCCAAAACGAAAACTTCAAACAAAAACGGTAAATGAAAACATTGCAAACGAACGGACCCTTTGTTCGGTAAATCATATCGGGTTCATAGTTCTCATTACAACAACAACAACACTCAAGCCTTTATCCCACTATAGTGGGGTCAGCTATATGGATCCTTTGTCTCCATTGTGCCCTATCTTTAGTCATAATCTCACTAATGCCTAAGTGCGTCATGCCTTTCCTTATAGTTTCATTCCAAGTCTTGGTGGTCTACCCATCCCCCGTTTAACATGCCTAGTGACTAAACTCTCATAACGCCTAACAGGTGCCTCTAATGGTTCATAGTTCTCATTATTTAAATTATTTCTATGTCAAGTTTCTTAATGAGATGGATGCATATTGATGGAGATCGATGTGATCCGCTACTCATTCGGACAATCCGAGTTCACGGATGCGTCTAGATGGTTGTTTCGAGTTGATTTCATGTATTTATTTTATATTTTCGAGTTGTTTTGACAACTGATCGGTTCAGACATTCTGAGCCGTCCGATCCGGGTGCCCTATTTCTATTATGTTGTATTTAAACATGCAGAGGGGCCGGATGGGGGCATCGAAGGTTGATTTGCAGTTTTTGCAAACCGTCGGTTGTGAGTCCCGCTCGGTGCGATTCCGGGTGTTCTCCCCCTTGATGCAACGCCATGGCAGCTTTGTCCCTCCTCCTCTACGGCCAGGACACCGTAAGTCCTTCGTCCTTCCCCTCGAGTTCTCCTTTCCTCTTCCGCATCCCACGCCTCCCTCTCCCTCTCTAATCCGCCGGATCCACCCAGAAAACACCTATTCCAGCAAACCCCCAACTCCATCCCTCCCACCTCTCAGCCCTATTTCACCCGAGGCCGCCCAGATCTGCCCTCATTCGTATTTTCCCAACTGATCCCCTGCATGTTCAGCAAGTGCCATCCCTCACCCTCTTATTCTCGCCTCATTTTCCACCTCCGGGAAGACACGGTTCAGATTTCTGGACTGTTTCCCCTGCAACCCAGTAAACAGTCCACTGGATTCAACCATCCCCTCCCTCTGCCCTCTAATTCCAGCAACTGTTCTACCTTGCAGCCCCTCCACCCCTCCATTATCCTGAGTCCAGCACCCCCTCAAACTGTCAAACAGCAATCTGCACCCCTTATCCATGCCGACCACCCCACCTGAAACTGCAGCAACCTTGGACCTCCACTTCTGCCTCCTCCTGCATGCGTAAGTCATTAGTTAGTGTTTCTTGCTCTCTATTTTGTGTATTCAGATTATGTTTTGTGGGATTTAATATCATATGCATTTATTTTCATGAGATCAATTGATTTGCAAAGCTTGTTCGGCGTGATTTTAAATTAACTGTGTATCTATCTTTGTGGATTAACATTTGCTTTTCCAACTAAATTAACTGTGAACAATTGTGTAATTGCTAAGTGTTTATATCAATTAATTGCTTATTGTCAATCTAATTCGGACTATTATTTGCATTTGCACCTGCACTTGAAGTGACATTTTGTTGGATTGCCTGTGAGCTTGCATGTCATTTTAGGGTCGTAGGCCTTTGCATTCATCGTGTGATTGCTTGCACCACAATTACGGTTAGGGCATCGGTTCTCCCCCACCTGTAGACTCGTGCTACATCACATAAATTCAACAAATGAAGATGTAAATACAATAACTTTATATCAATATGCATGTAAAGTAAACAAGATCTAGTTGGATTATGTGGAAATGAACTATAACACTATTGCAATGATTTATTATCAGAAAGCCACATCTAATGCTGATCTTAATGAAGAAGATATTAACTGGGTTGAGAGCTCTAGAGGTGGTAATGACTCTTCGGTGGAATGATTAATGAGACACAATTGCAATATGACTTGTTGCACTGACTCACATAGGACTCTTGTTGGACTAGTTGTGTTCGAGAAGTCCATATCAAATATGCATTGATATCGACTTCTTAATTCATGTTGAATGATGATACAACAACAACAACACTCAAACCTTTATCACACTATAGTGGGGTCGGCTATATGGATCATTTGTCGCCATTGTGCCCTATCTTTAGTCATAATCTCACTACAACGACAACAACAACACTCAAGCCTTTATCCCACCATAGTGGGGTCGGCTATATGGATCCTTTGTCGCCATTGCGCCCTATCTTTATTCTTTAATCATAGCCTCACTAATGCCTAAGTACATCGTATCTTTCCTTATAGTTTCATTCCAAGTCTTTTTTGGTCTACCCCTCCCCCGTTTAACATATCTAGTGACTAAACTCTCACAACGCCTAACAGGTGCCTCTAATGGTCTCCTATGTACATGTCTGAACCATCTTAAACGAGCTTCTCGCATCTTCTCTACAATTGGCGCCACTCCTGTCTTATCTCTGATACATTCATTCCTAATTTTATCCAGTCTCGTGTGACCACACATCCACCTAAGCATTCTCATCTTCGCAACTCCCATTTTTTGCTCATGTACACCATTCACTGCTCAACATTCAGAACTGTAGAGCATTGATGGCCTAATTGCAGTACGGTAAAACTTGCCTTTAAGTTTTAATGGTACTTTACGATCACATAAGATCTCAGACACGCCTCTCCACTTCAACCAACCTGCATGGATTCTATGTATCACATCTTTATCTACACCTCCATCTTTTTGAATTATCGATCTCAGATATTTAAAGCACTCACTGCGGGAAATATCCTGGTCACCTAATTTAATGACGGAGTCATCCGACCTTCTTGCACTTCTAAATTTAAGCTCTATATACTTCGTCTTTGTCCTGCTCAACCTAAAACCCTTCTTTTCTAAAGTGTCTCGCCAAAATTCAAGTTTCGCATTTACACCCTCGCGCGTCTCATCGACCAAAACAATATCATCTGCAAATAATAAACCCCAAGGTATTGCTTGTTGAATATGTCCGGTGAGCTCATCTAAGATAAGGGTAAAGAGATAAGGGCTTAAAGCTGACCCTTGATGTAAGCCAACAACGATAGGGAATTCCTGTGTTAATCCTCCAGATGTCCTCACCCTGGTCACTGAATTTGTATACATATCTTTGATTACGTCAATGTATGATACATTTACACCTTTCTTTTCTAAGATTCTCCAGAAGACCTCTCTTGGAACCCTATCATAAGCCTTCTCCAGATCGATAAACAACATATGCAAATCTCTGTCTTTCCCGATAGTTGTCAAACAAGTCTCCTCAAGAGATGTATAACTTCCATGGTTGACCTCCCTAACATGAATCCAAATTGATTCTCTGAGATGTTAGTCTCTCGTCGAACTCCTCTCTCTATTACTCGTTCCCATAGTTTCATAGTATGACTCATTAATTTAATTTCATGTAATTGACACAATTTTGTATATTTCTTTTGTTCTTATACAAAGGTACCAAAATACTTTCTCCATTGGTCTGATATCCTCTTTGTCTTCGGTATCTTATTTAAGAAACTTGTAAGCCATAAAATTCCTTCCCTCCCTAAGCATTTTCATACTTCAATAAGTATATCGTCTGGCCCAACCGTCTTTCCATTTTTCATCTTCTTCAGAGCGTCATCTATCTCTGATGCTTGAATTTTACGATAAAAAGTTATGTTTCTATACTCCTCCGATTTACTTAACTCTTCCAAGTTCAGTTCATTGTCTTTTCTTTCATTGTATAATTGATAAAAATATCTTTTTCATCGCTCCTTAATAACCACATCGTCCATCAAAATCGTATCTGATTCATCTTTTATGCATTTAACTTGGCTTAGATCTCTTGTCTTCTTCTCTCTAGCTCGAGCAATTTTATATATATCACGCTCTCTATCTTTGGTATCTAGTTATTTGTAAAATTCTTCATAAGCTTGACTTCTTGTTTTACTTACTGCATTTTTAGCTTCTTTTTTGACGACTTTATAATTTGTCAAGTTTTCATCATTTCTACAAGCATATAATGTTTTGTAGCTGACCCTCTTTGCCCTCACTTTGTCTTGCACTTCTTTTTTCTACCACCAAGATTCTTTTTGTGAGGGCGCGCGACCTTTTGACTCTCCAAGTATGTTCTTTCCACTTATCCTTAAATGAGAAGACATAATGATGATATGAGAAAAAATTCCCTTTATAGGGGAAACATAAGACTCCAACCGTCTTAGACTTTTTCTTATTTTTCTATTATTTATATTTTTCTATTATTTATATTTTTCATGAACAATCAAGACTTCCAGAATATTCCCATTAGAACATCCCTGAATATTCTAGACTCATGATTTTCAATACTTCTCTCTATGTTTTTTATGTATAATAATAATAATCCATGTATTATACATTTCTCTAGAAGTTTCTCCTATTATGCCTGAAGATATGTCAAGGGCAGGTCATGGTAAACTGCTGGAAAGCAATAGCGCTCTCCTGATTGTTCAGAATCCACACTATGGTTGTTGAATCCATGTCATTTCGAATCCATAGAAGAAGATAGGTATTAACCTTAAGGTCAAATTTCTATTTACTATTCAAGATTCTATGATGTGTTACATGGGGCATGGGGGAGGTCAAGGGTGTATTTATAGAAAATGAAAAGTGATATTTTGTAATTAAACCCTAAAGTAAATAGGCTTGCAGAAGAAACCAAAAGGGGGAAAATAGAAATAATCAACACACAAATAATTGTAGACTTTGATGTTTAATACAAGATTTCAGGGTGACGTGCTATGAACATGTCGAGACGCAATACATCAGACGTCATGCTTCCCAAAAAAACTCATCCTCAAGCTAGAAGTGTGTCGGGCTGTCGGGGAAGAGACAAAAGTGGACACGGAAATTGTTCCATCTGACCTGCAAGAAAAGAGTCACTCAACAATGTCATCAACAATAGAGTGAGGATCTACACTTTGGTACTTAGAATCATGTTTTGCTTCAAAGAGAAAGATTTCCACATTTTTTGTTTGTACCCATGTTTTGTTTCATACTGAAAAATCTTCACATTTGTTGTTGTACCTATATCATGAGGTCCATGAAGCAACAACATAAAAGACGAAGCGCGAACGCGGAGAGGTATAATACAAGACCCTCAGACACATGTTCTGCTTCATAATGAAAAAATCTCCACATTTATTGTTGTGCCCAGTGATGAGGTTGTAATGACCTAGATTTGAATTAGCTGGATACCTGGATCATCGGACCTGAATCATCGGAGATAGGTTTCAGCTAAACCTATGTCAGATAAATAATAATTCTAAATCAACATCGGAAGTCTTAAAAATATTCTTCTCATAAAAATAGAGAGAGCATTTAAACATCAACTTCTATGTACAAATATTAATTCGTGCTTCCAAATTATACACATATCACAAAATATACCTCTAAGTACTTGTAACTTCATATATCAAAATAAACCTAAGCATTACTTGCATACAACTTCGAGCAAAAACTTTGATCACCCAGTTCAATCGAAAGTTTTATCAACGTGGGGTGAGCTATGCCCAATGAATAATATAAAATCTTCTGTGAATTACCATTTATCAAATAAAGGGATATCAGTATGAACACAACTTTATATGCAAATAAAAATCATGCTCAAGTCGAAGTCATTATGTTTAAGTTTGCAACATTCATGGATGTAAGTAGTAAGTTATGTAAACTATTCATAGCTAATTTGCTGCATAACAAATCTCTTACTAATATTAGTTCATCTCATTGAAGTCTAATTTGGAAGTTCAAGTTGAAAGAGGAATGATCTAATTAATTAAGAGAAGAGACTCTTTACTCATATATACTAGAGTAAGAGGAGCCTAAAGACATAAATACCCCTTTGTCCGGTAATACAGAGTAAAAACGACTTGAAACGGTAAAACTATATTAATTACAACTCTCCCCCTCAAGTCAGACGGAAGATATCAGTCATTCTGAGTTTATGGATGTCATCAGTAAACACATCACATCCCAAGCTTTTGGTGAAGACATCTGTCGGTTGATCTTTAGAGGGAACGAAAGGAGTGACCAAGTTTCCTTTATCCAGATGGTCTTTGATAAAATGACGATCGACCTCAACATGCTTAGTTCTGTCATGTTGAACATGATTGTGAGCAATACTGATAGCTGTTTTATTGTCACAGTATAGAGGGGAACATTATCGTGGAGACCCAAATCTTGTAACATTGTACGTAACCATAGACCTTCACAGAGTCCTTGAGACATTGATCAATACTCAACTTCAGCACTAGATCTGGCCACCACATTTTGCTTCTTGCTACGCCATGCCACCAAATTTCCACCAACAAAGTTGCAGTACCCCGTTGTGGATTTTCTGTCATCACGGCTTCCAGCCCAATCAACATCAGTAAAGACTTTAATCCTTAAGTGGTTGTTCTCGGAAAACATAAGCCCACGACCTGGGGCCTTCTTTAAGTACCGTAGTACATGATACACACCATCCTGATGTCTGTTCCTGGGAGCATGCATATATCTACTCAAAATTCTTACAACATATGTAATGTCAGGACGGGTGTGAGATAGGTATAAGAGCCTCTCAACCAATCTCTGATAACTCGAGGCATCAGTGCGGTCGCCATCACTGTTTTCATCAATCCTATGATTCTCCTAGGAGTGTTAGCTGGAACACAACCGAGCATACCAGACTCTTTTAACAGATCCAAAACATACTTACGTTGAGAGATGAAGATACCTTGGTTTGATCTGGTCACTTCAATCCCCAGGAAGTAACGTAATCTCCCTAAGTCCTTTACTTCAAACTCAGTGGACAGGAAAGCCTTTAGATTAGCGATTTACTCTGAGTCATCGCCGGTGATCACAATGTTATCAACGTAGACAATAAGTATCACAATTTTTTTCTCATTTTTCTTGATAAAAAAAGTGTGATCAGACTGTCCTTGTTTGTAGCCGAACTTAATCATGGCCTTAAGAAACTTACCAAACTAAGCCCTGAGAGATTGTTTCAGGTCATACAACGACTTCCTTAAGTGACAGACAACCCCTTCTTGTCCCTTTTTCACAAATCCAGCAGGGAATGTCATGTACACTTCTTCATCAAGTTCACCGTGTAGGAAGACATTTTTCACATCCATTTGGTGAAGATCTCAGCCCAAGCAAGCAGCACAAGACAGAAGAACACAAACAGAGTCCATCTTTGGTAGTCGACTCCTTAAGTCTGGGTGTATCCTCGAGCCACGAGGCGAGCCTTGTAACACTCAACTTTACCATCCAGGTTTTGCTTAACAAAAAAAACCAACCTTAAACCAGTGGCTTTCTTGTTAGGAGATAAGGGAGAGACATCCCATGTGCGATTCTTGTCTAAGGCAGACATTTCCTCCTCCATTGCTAGAGCCCATACCGGAATGCTCACAGCATCCTGCCACTTCTTTCAAATAGAAATCAAGGACAAAGAAGATATAAAGGCCTGATGAGCCTGGGTAAGGTGATGATATGAAACATGGTTAGAAATAGGGTGTTCCGTACACACAGTCTTACCTTTTAGCAATGCAAGGGGGACATGTAGATCATCACTAGAATCTGAGTCCAAAGCAGGCACCGACAGTGGGAGAACGTCAGTGGACTGTTTACCTGTTTGACGACAATGGTAAAGATGAGGAAAATGAGAGATGAGAGGACAAAGGGAAAGCTGTGTAGGAGACGTAGGTGGCGTAAGAGGAGTAGCTATGGCAGGAGTAGGAGGAATCAGAGGGAGAGGAACAATAGAATCAAAATCCATGTCATCATTCTCCCCCTGACGAGCGGAGTGAGTCGAATCCAGGTAGTAGGATTCCTCTTCACGGAAAGTAACATCCATGGTATAGAAAATACGTCGGGATGGAGGGTGATAACACCGATACCCTTTTGTAGTGGCAGAATAGCCAATAAAGACAACGGTGAGCCCGAGGGTCAAGTTTGTCGCGATGAGCTGATGTATGTGAACAAAACATACACAACCAAAAACACGGGGCGGAAGATGAGAAGTATGAACAACAGAAGTAGTGGAGAGACGGGCTAGAGAAGTAACATAATTCAGGACCCATGAAGGCATACGATTGATAAGATGAGCAGCAGTTAGGATAGCATCACCCCAATATGATTTCAGAAGGTGCATGGTGGTGAGAAGACACCGGGCAACATCAAGGAGATGCTGATTTTTCCATTCAGCAACGCCATTTTGGGTAGAGGTGTACACGCAAGTGGTTTGATGTATAATACCATGGCTTGCTAAGCCATGCCACCAAATTTCCACCAACAAAGTTGCAGTACCCCGTTGTGGATTTTCTGTCATCACGGCTTCCAGCCCAATCAACATCAGTAAAGACTTTAATCCTTAAGTGGTTGTTCTCGGAAAACATAAGCCCACGACCTGGGGCCTTCTTTAAGTACCGTAGTACATGATACACACCATCCTGATGTCTGTTCCTGGGAGCATGCATATATCTACTCAAAATTCTTACAACATATGTAATGTCAGGACGGGTGTGAGATAGGTATAAGAGCCTCTCAACCAATCTCTGATAACTCGAGGCATCAGTGCGGTCGCCATCACTGTTTTCATCAATCCTATGATTCTCCTAGGAGTGTTAGCTGGAACACAACCGAGCATACCAGACTCTTTTAACAGATCCAAAACATACTTACGTTGAGAGATGAAGATACCTTGGTTTGATCTGGTCACTTCAATCCCCAGGAAGTAACGTAATCTCCCTAAGTCCTTTACTTCAAACTCAGTGGACAGGAAAGCCTTTAGATTAGCGATTTACTCTGAGTCATCGCCGGTGATCACAATGTTATCAACGTAGACAATAAGTATCACAATTTTTTTCTCATTTTTCTTGATAAAAAAAGTGTGATCAGACTGTCCTTGTTTGTAGCCGAACTTAATCATGGCCTTAAGAAACTTACCAAACTAAGCCCTGAGAGATTGTTTCAGGTCATACAACGACTTCCTTAAGTGACAGACAACCCCTTCTTGTCCCTTTTTCACAAATCCAGCAGGGAATGTCATGTACACTTCTTCATCAAGTTCACCGTGTAGGAAGACATTTTTCACATCCATTTGGTGAAGATCTCAGCCCAAGCAAGCAGCACAAGACAGAAGAACACAAACAGAGTCCATCTTTGGTAGTCGACTCCTTAAGTCTGGGTGTATCCTCGAGCCACGAGGCGAGCCTTGTAACACTCAACTTTACCATCCAGGTTTTGCTTAACAAAAAAAACCAACCTTAAACCAGTGGCTTTCTTGTTAGGAGATAAGGGAGAGACATCCCATGTGCGATTCTTGTCTAAGGCAGACATTTCCTCCTCCATTGCTAGAGCCCATACCGGAATGCTCACAGCATCCTGCCACTTCTTTCAAATAGAAATCAAGGACAAAGAAGATATAAAGGCCTGATGAGCCTGGGTAAGGTGATGATATGAAACATGGTTAGAAATAGGGTGTTCCGTACACACAGTCTTACCTTTTAGCAATGCAAGGGGGACATGTAGATCATCACTAGAATCTGAGTCCAAAGCAGGCACCGACAGTGGGAGAACGTCAGTGGACTGTTTACCTGTTTGACGACAATGGTAAAGATGAGGAAAATGAGAGATGAGAGGACAAAGGGAAAGCTGTGTAGGAGACGTAGGTGGCGTAAGAGGAGTAGCTATGGCAGGAGTAGGAGGAATCAGAGGGAGAGGAACAATAGAATCAAAATCCATGTCATCATTCTCCCCCTGACGAGCGGAGTGAGTCGAATCCAGGTAGTAGGATTCCTCTTCACGGAAAGTAACATCCATGGTATAGAAAATACGTCGGGATGGAGGGTGATAACACCGATACCCTTTTGTAGTGGCAGAATAGCCAATAAAGACAACGGTGAGCCCGAGGGTCAAGTTTGTCGCGATGAGCTGATGTATGTGAACAAAACATACACAACCAAAAACACGGGGCGGAAGATGAGAAGTATGAACAACAGAAGTAGTGGAGAGACGGGCTAGAGAAGTAACATAATTCAGGACCCATGAAGGCATACGATTGATAAGATGAGCAGCAGTTAGGATAGCATCACCCCAATATGATTTCAGAAGGTGCATGGTGGTGAGAAGACACCGGGCAACATCAAGGAGATGCTGATTTTTCCATTCAGCAACGCCATTTTGGGTAGAGGTGTACACGCAAGTGGTTTGATGTATAATACCATGGCTTGCTAAGCCATGCCACCAAATTTCCACCAACAAAGTTGCAGTACCCCGTTGTGGATTTTCTGTCATCACGGCTTCCAGCCCAATCAACATCAGTAAAGACTTTAATCCTTAAGTGGTTGTTCTCGGAAAACATAAGCCCACGACCTGGGGCCTTCTTTAAGTACCGTAGTACATGATACACACCATCCTGATGTCTGTTCCTGGGAGCATGCATATATCTACTCAAAATTCTTACAACATATGTAATGTCAGGACGGGTGTGAGATAGGTATAAGAGCCTCTCAACCAATCTCTGATAACTCGAGGCATCAGTGCGGTCGCCATCACTGTTTTCATCAATCCTATGATTCTCCTAGGAGTGTTAGCTGGAACACAACCGAGCATACCAGACTCTTTTAACAGATCCAAAACATACTTACGTTGAGAGATGAAGATACCTTGGTTTGATCTGGTCACTTCAATCCCCAGGAAGTAACGTAATCTCCCTAAGTCCTTTACTTCAAACTCAGTGGACAGGAAAGCCTTTAGATTAGCGATTTACTCTGAGTCATCGCCGGTGATCACAATGTTATCAACGTAGACAATAAGTATCACAATTTTTTTCTCATTTTTCTTGATAAAAAAAGTGTGATCAGACTGTCCTTGTTTGTAGCCGAACTTAATCATGGCCTTAAGAAACTTACCAAACTAAGCCCTGAGAGATTGTTTCAGGTCATACAACGACTTCCTTAAGTGACAGACAACCCCTTCTTGTCCCTTTTTCACAAATCCAGCAGGGAATGTCATGTACACTTCTTCATCAAGTTCACCGTGTAGGAAGACATTTTTCACATCCATTTGGTGAAGATCTCAGCCCAAGCAAGCAGCACAAGACAGAAGAACACAAACAGAGTCCATCTTTGGTAGTCGACTCCTTAAGTCTGGGTGTATCCTCGAGCCACGAGGCGAGCCTTGTAACACTCAACTTTACCATCCAGGTTTTGCTTAACAAAAAAAACCAACCTTAAACCAGTGGCTTTCTTGTTAGGAGATAAGGGAGAGACATCCCATGTGCGATTCTTGTCTAAGGCAGACATTTCCTCCTCCATTGCTAGAGCCCATACCGGAATGCTCACAGCATCCTGCCACTTCTTTCAAATAGAAATCAAGGACAAAGAAGATATAAAGGCCTGATGAGCCTGGGTAAGGTGATGATATGAAACATGGTTAGAAATAGGGTGTTCCGTACACACAGTCTTACCTTTTAGCAATGCAAGGGGGACATGTAGATCATCACTAGAATCTGAGTCCAAAGCAGGCACCGACAGTGGGAGAACGTCAGTGGACTGTTTACCTGTTTGACGACAATGGTAAAGATGAGGAAAATGAGAGATGAGAGGACAAAGGGAAAGCTGTGTAGGAGACGTAGGTGGCGTAAGAGGAGTAGCTATGGCAGGAGTAGGAGGAATCAGAGGGAGAGGAACAATAGAATCAAAATCCATGTCATCATTCTCCCCCTGACGAGCGGAGTGAGTCGAATCCAGGTAGTAGGATTCCTCTTCACGGAAAGTAACATCCATGGTATAGAAAATACGTCGGGATGGAGGGTGATAACACCGATACCCTTTTGTAGTGGCAGAATAGCCAATAAAGACAACGGTGAGCCCGAGGGTCAAGTTTGTCGCGATGAGCTGATGTATGTGAACAAAACATACACAACCAAAAACACGGGGCGGAAGATGAGAAGTATGAACAACAGAAGTAGTGGAGAGACGGGCTAGAGAAGTAACATAATTCAGGACCCATGAAGGCATACGATTGATAAGATGAGCAGCAGTTAGGATAGCATCACCCCAATATGATTTCAGAAGGTGCATGGTGGTGAGAAGACACCGGGCAACATCAAGGAGATGCTGATTTTTCCATTCAGCAACGCCATTTTGGGTAGAGGTGTACACGCAAGTGGTTTGATGTATAATACCATGGCTTGTTAGATAAGAGCCAAACACTCCACGATCATCATACCTCCCCCCCCCCCCCCCCCCCCCTCAATTATCACTACTGGGAACACAAATATTACCGTTGAACTGAGTCTGCACCATTTTATGAAAGACTTGAAAACACGGAAACACTTCTTTTTTCTTCTTTAAAAGATAAACCTAAGTAGTGCGGGAAAAACTGTCGATAAATGTAACAAACCAACGAAAACCAGATAAAGATATTACAGGGGTAGAGCCCCAAACATCATAATGTATAACAGCGAAAAGGGTGTTATTAGGAGAAGACAAATGCGACGATGAATGTCGAACATGTTTAGACATTTCACAAACATCACAAGCTATAATAAAAGGTAACAAATAAGGAAATATTTTTTGAAGGTAGATAGGAGAGGGATGCCCAAGGCGCAAGTGCCAGTGTCGAGCATCAGCAACAGTAACATCAGAGGAAGAAAGGGCATGAGATGACGTCTTAGAATCCAGGTAGTACAGGCCACCGCGGTTCCTGCCACTGCCAATGATCCGCTTCGTACCCAGTTCCTGAAAAACACAAGAATCAGGAAAAAAGGTTACAGAGCAGTTAAGAGATCGAGTAATATTGCTAATTGAAAGTAAACT
Source organism: Dactylorhiza incarnata (assembly GCA_033032865.1). NCBI lineage: Eukaryota > Viridiplantae > Streptophyta > Magnoliopsida > Asparagales > Orchidaceae > Dactylorhiza > Dactylorhiza incarnata. The sequence goes on along the minus strand of JAWHQI010000109.1, from coordinate 746,784 downwards.
GTGGGAAAAAGAGGGAACGTGTAGGACAGAAGAAAGGGAAATTGAAGGAGAACATGAAATGTGGCTCTTGCCCGCAATGGGGGACAGGGTTCTATTTGCCGAGATAACCTTGTCCTTACCAGACAGGGGGTATAGGAAACAAAACCTGAGGAGGATCCGTTCATGTGATCGGCAGCGCCCGAGTCAATGATCCACTCAGACGAAGGGGTCGTGACAGCATTGGCGCTAGGCATAGCTGCAGTATCGAAGGAAGTAGAAGTACCAGAGGTCATGTCCGATTGGGAGCGAAGAAGACGACGGAGAGTATCCATTCATGCGCGGTAAAATGTATCGGAGGCTGATAGTCGTCATAGATTTCTATGGAGTAGGCAACATCATGAGATCGAGAACCACTTTGTCGTGGACCCCCCCCCCCCCCCCCCCCCCCCCCCCCCCCCCCCCCCCTCCCCGCGTCCTGGTCACGGTTGGGTCTTGGTGGAGCAAGGTGAGGATGGAGTTTGAAGAAGACATCACGAGTGTGGCCCCTGCGACTACAGTAATCACAAGTAGGAACAGTGTGGGTGGGGTTAGCGCTACCCCGACCAACACTAGTAAAGGCAGAGCGATCAGGAGGAACAATTGTGCTGAGGGACCTATGACGGTCTTCATCGCCAAGAACCATAATTAATGCCTCCCGAAGAGATGGGAGAGGGGAGCGGTGAAGAATATTAGTCTGAACCGTATCCAATTTCATGTTCAAACCCATGAGAAATACATGTAGATGAAATCGTTTGTCATTTTTCTGCAATAGGACTGCATCAACAATATAGGCGCGGGTAAACTGTTCAAAGTAATCCAATTCCTGAGAGAAGTGCTCGAACTCAGAGAAGTGGACACCGACATGGATCCCTGACGCAACTCCAGAATACAACGCGTAAGCTCGTAAATCTGGGTGGAATTTTCGATCTGAGAGTAAATTTCGCGTGCCCGAGTCCAGATCTCATAGGCAGAGTCCATCAACATATAACTCCGGTATACCTTAGGAGACATGGAATGGAGGAGCCACGATACAACTAGTGAATATTCAGAATCCCAACGCTTCCAAGTGGGATCATCCTTAGGAGGTGCCACAACCGTCCCATCTATGTATCCGAACATTTGATGACTGTGAATAACATGTTGGGCCGCACGGGACCATTCAAGGTAGTTCGTCCCATCCAGACGCACAATGGTGATCTTCAAAGAGCCAGTGTGGCCATGAGTGCACTGAGGGTCACTCATCTGGGGTGTCACAACACTTGACGATGAGGCAGAAGAATCAACCATGGTGGCAAAACAAGAAACGTCTGGAGCTAGAAGAAACCGGCAGGATCAGTTTCGGCAAGAAACATCGGAGGACATAGTGGCAACAACCATGGCTTGAAGCAGTCTGCGATCGGAATCAGGAAGCCGTCGTCGATCTGTATCGGCGAGAAGTTGTCTTGCACTCATCTGTATCGGCGAGAGGAAATATGTATCGGCTCACCTTTATCGGCGAGAAGAGGTCGGCAAACTTTTATCGGCGAGAAGAGATTGACTCATCTCTATCGGCGAGAAGTAGTCGTCGAGAGCATCATCCCTGTAGAAGTTGTCGACATCTGGACGACGAATCGATGAGAGCTGGAGTCAGAGAAGCAAAAAATGGATCGTCGAAGAGGACGACGAAGAAGACGAGAGCTGCGTCGAGGAAGCTTGCGAAGACTAACAACGAAGATGACGAGGAACACTCCCACGCAGGCAGCAGAAAGGAAATGAGCGTCAACAGCGAGGGAGCAGGCGTCACAAGGAGGGGAGGAGGTCTCCTTAAGCGTGCACAACCGCCGATGTGAGGGGCCGCCTGGATCAACATCATGAGGACCTCAAACCGGCGGATGATAGGAAGCGACGAGAGATGGCGGCGAGAGAGAGTAGCGACGAGAGATCGAAGGAGAGGGTGCGTCGGCGAGAAATTCGGGTTATCGCTCTGATACCAAGTTGAAAGAGGAATGATCTAATTAATTAAGAGAAGAGGCTCTTTACTCATATATACTAGAGTAAGACGAGCCTAAAGACATAAATACCCCTGGCGGGTAATACAGAGTAAAAACGACTTGAAACGGTAAAGCTATATTAATTACAATTGTTCAAATGTCTTACAAAAGAAAGGTCTAATAAATTAAATAAATCTTGCTACATTATGATGTAGGATATGCTATGTGGGTGCGCGACTATACTGTAATCCTAATGTGAAGTGCGTGGAAAGACAACTCTATTTCCCCTAACCCTAAATGCGGCACACATGCAATGACCAACGTCGACTTCACATTAATTAAAAGGAGTAAATCACATGCAAATATTTTAAAGCAAGACAGATAATTTATTTGTGCAACATGCTCTGGCTTTCCTCCGCGTGGAGGGACAAAATGGGAACGCATGGGGAATGGCTCCTACAAATACAATATATCACAACAAAATTCCACAACACAAATGATCTGAATGGGCAAAAGTTCACAATAACATATTATAATGAAGAAAACAAAGATCCACACAACAAAATAATACTCACGAAGCAAGGGGAGGCCATAGAGTGGAGATCCGATGTTCCCGGATGTTGAGCTTGTGATCCGGTGATAGGAATGAGGCCACACGATGAGGTGAATGTTGAGATCAAAGGGTGCGGCTGGGGAGGGCACTAGATACAAAATCGGGGAGGGAGGGGCTTACAGCTAGTAGAAACAATGGGGTTTTGAGTAGATCTGGAGGTGGCATTGGTAGAAACAAGGGGTTTTTGGGTAGATATGGAGGTGTCTTATGGCAGGTGAGTAGTGGGGTTTGCGGCAGTTCTTGGGATGTCTTGCAGTAGGTATGATTTTGGAGTTTACGTCAGATCTGGGAGGAGTAGCTTGCGGGATTTCTAGAGGAGGGGTCTCTTGACGTCAGGGTTATTGTTGAGGAGAGGGGGAAGCGGGATGGAGCCGATCGAATAGGGGGCAGAGTGAGCGGGCTGGCTCGCTGCTACAAGATACTCCCGTGAGGGAGGGTGGATCTCGGTGGGATTTTGTGGGATTATGCGGGGAGATGAGACGGTGGTTAGGGGAGGGGATACAAAAGGGTGATATGGATACCTATGAGTCGTCACCTAGGGCTTCACAGAGTCGTCGCCGTGAAAGGATCACCGGAATCCGGGAAGAAGGTTCTCTAAATTCTGCAATGAGAATAGTGACTGCCCCACACTCCTATTTATAATAAACTACCCTAGGACATCCCTTACATCAACGACTATGATTAACCGCTAATGTAACAGACCCGATTGCAAAAATAAAAATTGAAAAGTACAATGTAATATATGAAAATGCGAGTAAACGAAAATCCGGACGCATCCGTAGAAACGGATCGCCGATTCGGTCAAGTCCTGCGCAGATACACGATCCTGCGTCCCTCCTTGCGGCGAGCCATCTCCGGTGGGTGATCCCCATCAACTCCCCTCGACTGAAAAGTTTTCATCTCCGATGTATGGAGACGATCATACTGTAGTCGAAATCCAGGGGGGGCGAGTAGGTCAAGCTCTACAGGCGCTAATGTGTTATCCAAGTGTCGTCGGTGAAGGGTCGACCTCACCAGTGTACTAGGCAGGAGGTAGTGCCTCCAGTAGCGTAGAGACTGGGGAATAACATAGAACTCTATATATTGTGTTGAACGTGTGACCTTGAGGTCACGGGTTCGAGTTCTGGAAGTAGCCTCTTGCAAAAATGCAAGGTTAGGTTTGCCTTTATTTCACCCTTGTGGTGGGACCCTTCCCCGGACCCTCGCTGCGCGGGAATGCTTTGTGCACTGGGCTGCCCTTATTGTGTTTTACTATATTTTCTGCTATGGTATATTTTTTCTCACGTTTTTTTCCTCGGTATTGCTTTGCTCCTAAATAGTGCACCTCTAGTCCTCCACGGCTAACTCTGGATTCAACATTTAAATTCTACCATTACACAAATTAGATACTAACTATAGAACTGTGGTCCAATTGTTTGATAAGGTAATATTTGATTTTGCTACTGCCATGGTGTTTTTAATACTTATGCCATTCAAATTTGAAGTCATACTCTTAGGGAGGGATTTCACTTCCATCCGGAGAATATTGTACACGGTCAAGCAAGCATCCAAGTTGAAGGAGGGGATAATGATACTGCATCCGGAAACGAACAAAGAAATGATGAGCAACAATCAAATCCTACGCGTGAGCATGCCAGTCTTAATCCAGAACATTCACAAACAGCCACTGAAAATTATCGAACTCAGCAAACAACAGAGATGCATTCAGCAGCAGAGGGTGAAAATTTTGAAACAGTGGATAATATGGACTCACAACCATTTATGGCTGAAGGAGATAATTGGCAAGAACAAAGTACACAACCTATGGTAGATGGCAGGCAAGAATCTGCTGAAGCTGAACTTAATGTATGGCGTAATGGAACAGGAGAAGAATCTGATGATGGCTGGCGTGAACCGATGGACCGGGAATGGATTGCTGTAACACCAGAAGATGTAGATGGAGAGGGCCATGTTTTAGAAACACGCGACTGGCATGAGGATGATTCTCGTGGAACCGTTGAGAACTGGGAAGATGAACCTTCAGATCCTCCAAGAGATCAGCGGTCCATTTCTGCAAGAGTCAACAGGTTCATTCCACCTGATGATGATAATTTGTACAGCCTGGAGCTCAGAGAACTCTTAAGCAGGTGGTCCCTTAAGTTCGAGTTTTTTTTATCATTAAAACTAGTTGCTGTCAATTTACTTGGTTTATCAATTCCTGAATTGTTTTATGCTTTTTGTTTTTGCAGGAGAAGCGTTTCTACTCTTCTTCGTAGTGAATTCCGTGAAAGTTTGGACCAATTAATCCAATCTTATGTGCAACGACAGGATCATACTCCTCTTGATTGGGATATACCCTTGTCTACCCCTTCTTTACCTGAGAGAAACCAGAGACAGGAAAGGGATGCTCCTGTTCAAGAATCACAGGACTCTGTTGCTAGGCCGGCAGTTGTGCTTCAATCACCCCCAGTACCACCTCCACAACCACCCTGGCACTCGGGTCTCCGGCATAACAATTGGAATCGGCACAGAATGCATCGATCGGAAATTGTGAGCCCTTTCGAGTTCATTTTTCATGTAATGTTTTGGGCCAAAGGGTAAATTTCACTCATTTTATAAGTAGATAAAATGATGCAGAGGATTAGAAAAGAAAATGAGTAGAACTATCATGTATAATAGTTATTTAAAATGATTTGTGAAGAATATGTTTTAACACTTTAGGAAGCACTCAACTAGGATGAATGAAAATGAGGATTGATAAAGCTGATCTCAAAAAACTGGGATAAGGTTAATGATAGTGATGATACTATTGCTTTGATATTGTGTTTAATACTGAGATTTACACTGTATGTTGCAGGAATGTGATGCTATCAATGATTTGAGAGTTGACATGGTTAGGCTTCAGCAGGGGATGAGTCATATGCAAAGAATGCTCGAGGCTTGCATGGACATGCAGCTAGAATTGCAGAGATCAGTTAGGCAAGAAGTTTCCGCAGCTTTGAATCGGTACTCCAACGGACACGGTCAGTTTGAACTAACTTTAGACCTCATACTTTTAAATCTAGAAGGGGAAAGCTGGTGCTGCTATTAGGAAATTGCTACCTTATCACCTCTTTGCTTAGCTTTATGGTATCACCTGAAAAAGAATGCGAACTGGATAGTGTTCCACCTTTTACCAACTATTCGTTTTTAGCAGCATTGTCAAAAGTGCCTGAGGCATGTTTTTGAAGAGGTGGCACATTGCACTGCATGTGTGTACTCTTTGTAGCGTGACATACTCTGTCTATGGAGCTCATTTTGGCAGACATTTAGGCTTCGTTTGGCTCAAAAGCTCTTTTTTAGGCTCGACCTCACCTAAAAAAATTCATGCATTTTATGCTCAAAACTAGTTCATTTTCTTGGGTAGCGGTCATAACCTTTGTCTTGCCAAACATACATTCTATGATAATGTCATTTTTGATCAAACTCACCGGAGCAAATAAGCCGTGCCAAATGAAGCCTTAGTGATTCAATGCATCAAGTTCAGCATGCTTTGGTTCAAAAGAACGACGCAGATAAAAATTATGTCATTATGGTTCATTTGATGAGACTACTCATTCCGACCACTGCTCTTCGACCCTTCCGTCAATTTTTCTACTTCACTCTCAATTTCTTTGCTTGGTATCCTTCCGCCTTTCTCCCCACATTTCGTTCTTTACCTTCAACCACAAGCATCCTGAATCTCTTCTCACCTAAAACAGTAGCATTTCGACTTTATGTTCTTATCTAACCTCAAACGGTAGCCTTCTACTACTTAGGCATCCTTCTTTTCTTCATTTTTTTTCTCAACTCCAGTTTTCTATTCATGACCTATTTATGATAAATTATCTTGTATGTTTTGAATTTTTTTATCATATTGCATTTATTAAACTGCCTATTATTGCTTTTTTTCCTTTCCTAGTAAAATAATGAAAATATGAAGGATATGCTTAGGATACGTGATAATAATACTTCGTGGCGATGAATGGTCTAACGATCAGATCTAACCATCCATGATGATGATTTTGGGCATCAAACCATGAAGACATAAAAAGTGATCAACAACATTGAGATTTGAACCACTCAATATGTTGGATGAAGATTTTCTATGGCGGCGACCCTCAGTCCGCACCGTTGGGATTGAAGATCGAGTCGATGGGAGTCCACAGATTAAGAGTGGTCGATGCTTGATGATCAAAACTCAGCCGCTTGATGGAGCTTTAGGAGCAATAAGATTAGGGTTGGTCGGCCGGTTTAGAAAGCCTTATCTGTCTGACTAACAGTAGATAATTTCTTACTTTATGGAGTTAGTTTAGATGAGAAGGTTGAATTGTTTTTAAATAAATTTGGTGATTCTTTCCCTTGATAATCTTGTGGTGGTCTATGGTGGAAAACCAAGGTAGAGAGAAATTTGGTGAAGAAGAAGATATGGGAGGAGAGAGAGAGAGAGAGACACTCAAGGGGGGAGGTAGATAGAGGGAGATTATAGTTAAACCATGTAGGGCACTTTCATTTCATCCCATGAGTATATTAATATATACTCAATACAATAGGTCCTCATTAATATTTTAATAAAATAAAGGCGAGATCCCGATAAATGGCCCTAATATTTTACAAGTTTGTGAGATCCATCCTGTAACTAGGGGATCCGTTTGGCACGGCGGGTGGCGATCGTGAACGCGGTGGTCTTTTTTTTTTCTTGGTGTCAGACGTATGGCGTTTTTGTCCAAACTCACCGGAGCAAAAACGCCGCACCAAACGGACGACAGTTCTTAACCACCATGCCAAACGGACCCTATATTTATTAGTGATGTCAAGTAAGAAACTTAAGTTTGAGGGGAATGTTCTGGAAAAGCCTTTAGTGGTGGTTGTACATTTGAATTTGATGCCCAAATTCTGATTAAAATTGACCTTGTCTTTTTCACATTTCTGCAGGCACAAGTGAAGAGCTGGCTGATGACCGCACTAAATTTAGCCTTGTTCGGAAAGGAACATGCTGCGTCTGCTGTGATAATCACATAGACTCGCTCCTTTACAGGTCTCTCTCTCTCTCTCTCTCTCTCTACATCTCTCTCTCTCTCTCAACAATTGCTTAACTTTTGTTTCATCCACCTTCCCTCTTCTTCCCCCCAGATGCGGGCACATGTGCACGTGCTCGAAATGCGCCAACGAGCTGGTTCGTGATGGGGGAAAGTGCCCGCTGTGCCGCGCGCCCATTGTCGAGGTGATCCGCGCCTACTCCATCTTGTAAGAAATTCAAAAAGAAAACATCTTTAAGATTATACGAAGAGGGAGGATTGCCGGAGGGTTCGAGTATTTTGTCAAAGGGTTCGCTTATCCTGGGCGGGCTGTCTGTCTGTCTATAATTGTTCATTGTTTTTCTCTTCCCCCCTTTATCCCGCGCTCTCTCTCTCTCTTGTTCTTTCAAGGGATTGTAATGCTTTATATTGAGAAAAGGCGCCTTTTGCTCACCGGCGCAGCTCCTACGGAAATACATTCCTTTGATATTCATTCAATTGGTGGGAAAAAAAGAATATTTCTCTTGGCCGTTGTATTCAGCACAAAGTAGAGAGACAGCATTCTACATTTTCCATTTTTTTTATGTTACATGTCGAGCTCGTCTGGAGTATCTTGATGTCGTTCTTCCGTTTTTCGCTTCCTGAAAAAGGGTGGCGTTTCGCACAGCAGGCATAGATATGGCGCGCATAAAGTGGAGCCGTGACGCCATTGCCGCAGGGCATTGGCTCAATGCCTACACTTGTCAGCTTTTGGCCTCCACATCCATATTTATTGGACTTGAATCATCTTTTGAGCTCAAATTCATTAATCTCTAATGCCAAAGTAAACGATTCCAACATAAATATATTTTTTATATTATTTATCCAAGTAAAAGATTTGAACATATATATATTTTTTATATTATTTGGAACGAAAATTATTTATATAAATTATTTTATGATAGCATTTTATTATTATATTATACATATATACAAAATTATATTGAAACATTTATATGAATTGATTCGATTCCAATTCGATTTAGCAGTAAAAAAATATGAACTTAACCCTATTTGCACCCCTATTTGCATATCCAGGTGATGATGTTTGGCCTAGAACATCATTTTTGAAAAAGAGCATTTGTAACCGCATCTATCCAAAATGCTGTTCATATTTTGCATAATTACACGCGCAATATCCACCATATTGTAACCGCTGTCTTGAATTGGGCCTTAGGCTCCGTTTGGCACAGTGGGGGCAATCATGAATGCGGTGGATATGAACTATCGTTCAAGAACGCCCAACCTCACCTAAGAAACTTCATCCTCTTATGTTCAAAAGTAGTTTTCTTTTCTTGGCAGGGGTTATAATTAGTCCTACCAAACATGCAGTTAGAATTTTTGTATCCCATGTATTATGAGATGGCATTGGTCTTTCAAAATTGATTTTTTTGTAGGTTTGCTGTACTGCATTGGCATGGTGATTTATTTGGGCCTAAATATGCTTATTTGGATTGATGTGATAAAGGAGATTTTGGCTTTGAATTTTTGGTTTGGGCGCCTCACATTTAATTCAATTTTACTATACTTTGAACCATTCGTATCTAGTGCTACAAATAAAGAACTGTAGGTCAATTTTATAATTAATTAAGCGCTATCATCAAGATCAAACTCATAATTGTTTGATCTAATTAGGTTAAAGTAGTTCAACTTTTAATGTCAACTAATGTACTTGGACGTTTTGCATGACACAATATAGTGTTCACAAGACGAGCTTAAACACAAACTACGTATTTGAGAGCTCTCTATAATTTAGGAATTACGGTCATTGGGTTATGTAACGTGATAAAAATTGGGGCCTCCTTGGGCGGGCGTGAAGAAGATTGAAGACGAACATTAAACATTGTTTTTGAATGAAGCTCCATCTCTGCGGTAGCAATCATGCATAAAATGACGTTTTGGTATCAAGATCATGGTCATTTTAGTCCAAATGCATATTATTCATTTCATGATCCAGATTAATTGATCCGACGGATTCACTAATCTCATCCTTTTATATTTTTCCTTCAATCAAATTTTGTTTGCACATTTAGATAAAGTGAGAATCAATCGTCACCTTGAAATAGACCTCTATTTGGGGTCCCAAATGGAGAGGATCCCGATCCGATGTTTTGGGGGAATCAGTGGTTTTAAATAGAGACTATTCAAACAAGCATAAAAATAACATTTTTTGTTTTCTAAAAAATGCAACTGAGAAAATCGCTTCAATTTTACACAACTTGTCCTCTAAAAGAGCACAAGGAGAGGAAAATACCTGAACTTCTCTGTAAAGACCGCACCAACTTGAAGATATAAGCAGTCGCTATTATTCTATAGTCATCCATACACCATGCCTTTACATAATATATACAAACGTATAGCTAGAAATACAGTATATCATCAACAACATTTACTAAGAAAAATGCGTATCTGGAATTTAGACTAAACATTCGCGCATGAATCGTGCGCACCAAGCTGTAATATAGTTGGTGTCGCATTAATTCATCGATTGTCTTCTTTTTACTCATCTTACTTCCCTGCAGTCATGTTGGCATATGAGGACGAGTTTCAATCAAAAGGACGAATAAATTGAGACTTAACATAAATATGTCTGCGCTGATTAATTGCAAGTTATCTATAAAAAAAAGGACAGTCCGGTGCACAAAGCAACCCCGCCCAACGAGGGTTCAGGGAAGGGTCCCACCGGACCACAAGGGTGAAAATATCGGAGGATTCGTCTCACTTTTCATGCTATTCAATCTCAGCTATACTTTTAGTCAATTACTGGGCTCTTTGTTTTGGGAGCTATCAATGGGGCTAGCTTTCAAAGCAGTGAGATTAAGATTTACAATTCCTAGAATATATGTACGCGGGAATGTGTGGCTACCTCGATGAAATTGTCTATGTCAAACTCCGATTAGTGAACTATCCAGAGTTGATCGAAGGCATTGCATGCTGGCGGCAGCATGTAGATAATGAGTGGTTTTGGGTCGCGGGAGTTATTGGGGGTGAGATTGGACGACCGAAGAGGATGGATCTTCCGCACGATAAGTCAACCATGGAAGTCTAGACGTGATCCATGCGGCATGAAAGAGTGGAGACAGTGATTGCTTCACCATCGCGGCGGTGAGCAGGTGACGTGCGTGAATTAGAGGGAGGAGCGGCGACAACGAGGAGCCGAGGGATGCTGTTAAGTGGCTGCCAGGAGAGGCTGAAGTGTCCGGCTGCGAGATTGTCTGCCAAGGCGAGCGAGGAGGAAAGGTGAGCTGTCGTGGGGAGAGATGGAGGCACGGGAGGCGTGCGAGGCAGTGGAAAGGTTAATGGAGGCGTTCACGTGGACAGTCCGGGCACGTGGGAGCATAATCGATGTCGCCCGGGGTTTCCCTCTTGGGAGTCGGAGATGTTGATCCGAGCAAAGCTAGAGCAAGGGGCTCCCATCTGGGGCTTTTGATGCGTGAGAAGACGCTGGAGATGGAGGAGGTCAGCTAGGGCTCAGTGACTACGCAGGAAGCATTCTCCTGCGTGAATCGAAACTGACGTGTATCTCAGAAAGGCAGACATGGGACTCTGTCATGGTATAGAAAGAGCGCGAAAAATACGACAACGGAGTTGGTTAAGGCAATGGCATGATAGGGCTGCATGCGATATGGTAACAGCTGGAGGAATCAATGGGCGGCATGGCAAGTCCGACAAATTGATTTGAACTAGAAATGAATGATTGTACTGTTGAAACCGATTTCTCGGTCTCTTGTGGAGCTCGGGGCCCTCACCGAAATGAGGGGCAGCTAGCCCTTACCGGTCCCTCGGAAGAGGTAAGGCCGACAATTCGAGCAAAGAACAAAGACCCTAGTCTCAGCGAGGAGGTCCCTCCACTAACCCGGAAGATCGTTGAGCGCTTCCCCTCCCAAGCCAAAGCTAAGACTCGGGCACCTTGGAGAGCTAGAGAGCCCAACCCAAAGCGACCTAGGGAGAGAAGAGCTCAAAGATAATGAACCGGTCTTCTTCCAAGGTGCCCTTCAAGGTCTATTTATAGATTTTGGTTTTGTGGTCTGTCAATAGCCAACTCCCGCTGTCCGCTCTTACTATCCGCACCCCAAATTGGTCTGCTAACAGCCAAACTCCGCTGTCCGGAGGGGCTAACCGCAGGCCACCCGGGGTTTTCTGGTAAAAGACCATCCCAATTACCAGCGAACCCGAGACCCTCGACCTGTTCAGCGAACATGAGGTTCGCCAAGGCCACCTAGCGAGCTCCTTCGGCTGGCTGGCTCGCCTCTTCTTGGGCTCGCCCCCACCTGTGCTCGCCTTCGGTTGCCTGGCGAACTGGGCAGGTCGGCTGGCTCGCCTGTCTCTACGGCTTGCCCGCTGAACCACTCCTTAGCGGGTCGAGCTCGCCAAAATGACTAACTGTACCCCAGAAATGACTATTTGCACCCCAAGGGCCCGGACCTGCCCAGCGAGCTCCTCCGACCGGCTGGCTCGCCTCTTCCCGGGCTCGCCCCCATCTGGGCTCGCCTTCGGTCGCCTGGCGAACTTCTTCAGCCGGCTGGCTCGCCTGTCTCTACGGCTCGCCCGCTGAACCACTCCTTAGCGGGTCGAGCTCGCCGAAATGGCTAACTGTACCCCAGAAATGACTTTGCACCCCAAGGGCCCGGACCTGCCCAGCGAGCTCCTCCGACCGGCTGGCTCGCCTCTTCCCGGGCTCGCCCCCATCTGGGCTCGCCTTCGGTCGCCTGGCGAACTTCTTCAGCCGGCTGGCTCGCTTGTCTCTACGGCTCGCCCGCTGAACCACTCATAGCGGGTCGAGCTCGCCGAAATGGCTAACTGTACCCCAGAAATGACTTTGCACCCCAAGGGCCCGGACCTGCCCAGCGAGCTCCTCCGACCGGCTGGCTCGCCTCTTCCCGGGCTCGCCCCCATCTGGGCTCGCCTTCGGTCGCCTGGCGAACTTCTTCAGCCGGCTGGCTCGCCTGTCTCTAAGGCTTGCCCGCTGAACCACTCCTTAGCGGGTCGAGCTCGCCAAAATGGCTAACTGTACCCCAGAAATGACTATTTGCACCCCAAGGGCCCAGACCTGCCCAGCGAGCTCCCCCGACCGGCTGGCTCGCCTCTTCCCGGGCTCGCCCCCATCTGGGCTCGCCTTCGGTCGACTGGCGAACTTCTTCAGCCGGCTGGCTCGCCCGGTCGTGCGAACTTGGAACCCCCTCCCTGGCGAACATCGGGGTTGTACACAATCCCCGCTCTTTGCGAGGTTGTCTTGAGCTCGCGAAGAAACATCCAACCCTGGTGTTCGCCAATTCGGCTGACGTGGCGGGAATCTTGTGGTGGGTCCCACGCCCAAAGCTATAAATACCGTCCGCCGCGGCCAGTGATCAAGCTTTTTCTTCCCCATTATCCTCGCGGAAAACAACTCAGAATGTCCTCCATGCTGAGCGCGCGAGATCGACTGAAGGCTTCGAGAGAGATGGCGAAGGCCCAGGTCGCCGAGCGCAACGCCTGGATGTTCAACTTGGCCACATCTCCTTCCCCACAGTCTAAGAAGGCCAAGACGGTTCGGATGTCGCAGGGGGAGGACGTGTCGTCGCCTCCTGCCTCGCCCCCGTCGCCGGATACCGGGCTCGCACAACAGGTATTCTTCGTCTAGACTTTTTTACATCGCCTACCCGTTTATTCCTTTTCCTTTCGCAGAACCCCCCACCCGAGGAACGTATGGCGGGCCTCATGCTGACCTCCTCTCGCCCTCCGTCCCCCGCAAGGTTGGGATCGCTAGATGCTGGGATCGGGACTTCGACTCAGCAGGCGCCGACCTCGCGACCCCGTAAGTCATGCGTATCCTCCCTCATCTCCGCTTAAGTCCGTGTGATATCTACTCGTTGGTGGCCTATGCAGATACCCCACCGCCGAGTCCCAAGGAGAAAGTCTCCACCCTGGTGAACTCGCCGGTCCCGGTTAAGGTTAACGTGGCGACCCCTGGCTTCGGTCTGATGGGCAGGCGAAGTCCAGGCGGCTCGCTTCTCGACGGCGCCCAGGTCGCGGAGAGAGTGGTGTACCCTCCTGGTCTGGGGAAACCCCACGTCCCGGGATTCCGCGAAAACTTCCAGGGTCGGCCGGAGTCTTCGCGCAAGCCCCGTCGCGAGTCTCCCTCCTCGCCAGGTTAGCATGTTTTCGCGAGCTCCCATCTCTGCTCGTCCCCGGATCCTACTAACTCTTCGTTGAAATCCCAGGAGCCACCCCTGAGTCAGAGCACGGGAGGATGGAGATGTCACCACCGCCTTCGCCTAGCCAGATCGAAGACTTCTTGGGTGACCCTGGCGACCCCGTGCGGATGAAGAGTCGGGTGTCCGAGGTGCTTCAGAAGCACGGCATGATGTTACGCGAGTTGGAGGAGCGGTATGACGCGGACCGGGCTGCCTTTGACGAGAGATTCGCCGTGTTGGAAGACGCGAATGTGCGCTTGATCGCCGAGGCGGAGCCGGTGCCTCGCGCAGATGTTACCTCGCCCGGCGTGCACATCTCGCGGGGCGAGGATCAAGCGCACCTAATCCTGCGCGAGTTTAAAGCGCTTCGCGAATACCATTATCCGAGAGTGCCGCCGCGTGCGGGCAAGCGGGGTCGGGGTCGCTGGAAATGGCTTCCTTACCCCTGAGGCTACCGCGGGTTTAATTCTACTATCCTTTTGCCTTTATTCCTTTCATGACGTCTGTTGAACAATATCTGGTGTGGTAATATTCGCGAGTCCGTCGCGACTCGCCTTTTATCGTTTTTCCTTTTTAATTTTTCCCTTTATTTCTGTGGTGTGCATGTGGTTTATTCGGTTTGTCCGCTGTGTTTGCTATGATCGCCCTCGCGGAGCGCTTGCGAGCTTCTGTGCAACGCTATGCCCGGACCCCTTTTCCTCGCGGGCCGGCCTTGGGCGGGACTCAATTACCGCGCGACGGCGAGCCCTGGCTCGCAAGACTGCAGTCCCTTTGAGCAGAAATCTACTTTATTTTAGCTATCCGCACTCCTGACGCTTCGATTCCCGTGCCCATCCGAATTTCCTATAAATAGTTCGAATTCACTCTCCTACCCGTCGCATTTATTTCTCCAGCCTTCTCGCGTCTACGCTCATCTCCGTTCTCGCAAGATCGTGCTCGCGTTCGCTGCTTGTAAATTGCCTCTTCCTGACTCGATGCGGACGAATCAGCAAATGGGAGCGGAGGGCGAGAGCGAGGGGCGGTCAAAATGCGCCTCAGCGTTTCAAGCCAACGAGTTCTACTGCGCGAACATCACAGCCGAGGAGTATAAACTCGTTGTGGACCGCTATCTCCCGGAGGGTTATTCGGCTCGCTGTCCGAGTGAGAGATCTACATTGAACGAGACCGGGGGCGACGAGCTCGCGATCCCCATCGCGCACTTCGAGAATGGGTTGCGACTCCCTTTGTGGCCTGAAATTCGTCAGGTACTTCGCCCAGCCTTCTCGCTGCTTCGTGCCCGCTATTGCAACTTTCTCATCGTTCTTTGTAGGTGTTGCGGTATTATGGGGTGTTACCGAGCCAGTTGACCCCAAATGCGATCGCGGATATTGTCGCGTTCGCCAGTTACCTGCGGGAGGAGAGGATCGAGTTCAGCCTCCTCGTCTTCCGCAAGGTATTTTCCTTCCGCGCCTTCCGAGACGGGACTACCTATTTCGCGAGTCAGCACGTCATCGTCTGCGAGACGGTGAACAAGAGTCACTATTGGACCCAGAAGTTCCTCCTGGTGAAGGGACCCTTCGGCAATCTTCACTTCACCCCCCTCCAGCGGGATGACGCTACTTACCGCCCTCCGAGCTCACTGAGTGGTGCCGACGCCAAACTTCTCCAATATCTCTCCGGCAAGAACTTTGAAGTCACCTATCTGCGGCGCAATGTCGACTCGCTACTCGCCGTTCCTCAAGGGGAAGGTAGGGCTCGCTCTCGCCCCACTCTCCTCTCCTTTCTTCGTTGTATAACACTCTTACTTTACAGGCGAGCGCGAGATCCCTGTTAATCCCCCGCACGCACAAGGCATCACTCTCACGGCGGACACCCTCGCGACCGCGGCGGCAGAGGCTTGCCGCGATCTTCCCGCCGTCGGGTCCGGCAAGAAGCGGCCTCCTTCTGCGAGTCAGCCGGGTTCGCGGTCCTCCAAGAAGTTGAAGGGAAAGACCCTCGCTACCAAGGATAGGAGCGCGGTCGTCTATCTAAGCGAGACCGACGGCTCGCCTCCTTCCCCTGCGAAAAAGCCTGACCCCCCGGCGGACCAGGGTGCTGGGAGTTCGTCCGTATCCCCCCAACCCAAAGGCCACAGGAACTTCGGTCTGGGCGAGAAAGTTTCTGACATCCTCGGCGAACCCCTGCTCGCTTGGGACCCCAATGCCAACCGGATTTCCTGCTCCACCCTTCACCCCTCCTGGGTGGAGCTCGGTAAGGCCGGGGAGGAGGCGTTCTCTCTCTCCTTCGGCTTATATGGCCGCGAGGACGCCGCTGCTTATAAAGATATGGGGCCACGGCAACTGGTCTATGAAGAAATGCGAGCCCAGTTCCGCTCGACGGAAGTCGCACATATGGCGGGGTGCCGCTATCTGCAGGCGGATAGGGATATCCGCGCGTACCGGGAGGAGCTCAAGAGAGCTCGCGAAGAGATCAAGGGTCTTAAGGAGAGGGAGGAGGTGACGGAAAGCCTTCTCGCCGGGATGCAGGGCAAGATGGTAAGTGATCCTTGGGTCTCTTTTCTTTGCCGTTTGCGACCTCTAGCCTTCTCTTAACTCATTTGATGCTCAGGATGCCGACGTAGCAACCCAGCTTCTCGCTCGCAACGGTGAGCTGGAGTTGGAGAATACTATGCTGAAGACCCGGGTGGACGAGCTGGTCCGCAGCGTGCTACCCCCTTCTCCTGGGCGAGCCGGCTCTAAACAGAGGGCTGCCGAAGGCGAGGAACAGAGGCGGCGAGATGCGCAGGAGGTCGCCAATCTCGTCTTCACGACCCTTAAGAACGCGAGTCTGCTCGCGGAAGACGCGATGGAGTTCACAGCCGAAGATGTATGTCCGGACCTCTTTGACTTGGCGCCGTGGTTGGGAGCCCGCAAGAACGGCGAGGGCCCCCCAGAATGAACTCCTTTAGCTTCTTCTCCTCTCGAATGTATATTATTCTTTTTGGGCTGGCGAGATCGCCGCCGAACATAGAAAAATCTTGAGTAATGCTAGTTATAATTTTTTCGTTGGTGTTTATGTGCATGCTCGCGTCTCTTTGTTCTTTCTCTCGCATTTGATCTTTTTTCTGCTCATGACAAGTTAAGCGGCAGTGCTTCCGGAAGGCCCGCGAATGCGGGTGTCTAGGCTCGCCTTCGCCGGGGCTCTCTTCTTATGGGCCTCGCGAGCTCGAGCTGTCATCGCCCGCGGGTATTGCCCGGCGAACTTGACCTTGGCGAGCTGAGGCATCGGCATTCTGCGAACCAAAAAATCCCCTGGCTCTAGTGTCTCGACCCATTACCTCAGGCCTTACCTGCCTCAATCCTTTCAATTTTGCGAACCAAACCCTTCTGGCTCTACCACTTCAATCTATTATCTTAGCCCTTGACCCTTACTACCAGCCTTGGCATTCCAGCACCAATGTCCAACCCTGCCAGCCTCTCCAGAGATCAACCAGAACCCCCCGTCTAGGTGAGAGCCCGGGAGCGGAATCGATCTGAGGCATTCCAGTGCCAATGTCTAACCTTGCCAGCCTCTCCAGAGATCAACCAGAACCCCCCGTCTAGGTGAGAGCCCGGGAGCGGAATCGATCTGGGGCATTCCAGCACCAATGTCCAACCTTGCCAGCCTCTCCAGAGATCAACCAGAACCCCCCGTCTAGGTGAGAGCCCGGGAGCGGAATCGATCTGGGGCATTCCAGCACCAATGTCTAACCTTGCCAGCCTCTCCAGAGATCAACCAGAACCCCCCGTCTAGGTGAGAGCCCGGGAGCGGAATCGATCTGGGGCATTCCAGCACCAATGTCTAACCTTGCCAGCCTCTCCAGAGATCAACCAGAACCCCCCGTCTAGGTGAGAGCCCGGGAGCGGAATCGATCTGGGGCATTCCAGCACCAATATGTCCAACCTTGCCAGCCTCTCCAGAGATCAACCAGAACCCCCCGTCTAGGTGAGAGCCCGGGAGCGGAATCGATCTGGGGCATTCCAGCACCAATGTCCAACCTTGTCAGCCTCTCCAGAGATCAACCAGAACCCCCCGTCTAGGTGAGAGCCCGGGAGCGGAATCGATCTGGGGCATTCCAGCACCAATGTCTAACCTTGTCAGCCTCTCCAGAGATCAACCAGAACCCCCCGTCTAGGTGAGAGCCCGGGAGCGGAATCGATCTGGGGCATTCCAGCACCAATATGTCCAACCTTGCCAGCCTCTCCAGAGATCAACCAGAACCCCCCGTCTAGGTGAGAGCCCGAGAGCGGAATCGATCTAGGGCATTCCAGCACCAATATGTCCGACCTTGCCGCGGCCCCAGTACAACAGTAGTTATAAGCATTATATACAAAAGAAAAGAAGAGTAAGACATTTATTAATCATGACAAAGCGTTCAAGGGTAGAATCGTTTCAAGTCGTCCCCACTCCGGGCTCGGTCGAGAGGTACCCCCTCCACATCCTGGAGGTGATACCCTCCCGACTTGAGCACCTCGCTTACAATATATGGGCCCTCCCAGTTGGGGTTAAGCTTACCCACTGTGGCCCCTCTGCCGGCCGCATCGACCTTCTTCAGTACTAGGTCCCCTTTCTGAAAGTGCTTGATCCGGATATGTTTGTCGAAATATCGAGCCATCCGCCGTTTGACCTCTTCCTGTCTGATGGTGGCCAAGTCCCGGAGTTCTTCCACCAGGTCCAAAGACAGCCTCTGCTCTGCGTTGTTGCCCTCTAGCCACCCTTCATCCCCCTCGCTTGCGGCGATCACCCGGGGGGTCTTCACCTCAAACTCTATGGGGAGGACGGCCTCGGACCCGTGAGAGAGCTTGAATGGAGTCTCCCCGGTGGCGGTATTCGGAGTAGTCCTCATTGCCCAGAGGACGGAGGGTAGCTGTTCCACCCAGTTTCCTCGAAGGTTCTCCACTTTCTTTTTTAGTAGGTTGACGATTATTTTGTTTGCCGCCTCCACCTGCCCATTGCTCCTCGGGTGGTGGACCGATGCGAACCTAAGATCAATGCCGAGCTGGGTGCAGAAACCGACAAACTCTTCACTAGCAAACTGCGGCCCGTTGTCCGTCACTATAGCTAGAGGGAGTCCATGCCTGCAAATTATCTCCCCCCACACAAAATTCCTTACAACCTGAGAGGTTACCTTAGCGAGTGCTTTCACTTCTACCCACTTGGAGAAGTAGTCGATCATGACCAGCAGGAACTTCCTCTGGCCGCTGGCTTGGGGGAAGGGACCGACCAGGTCCAGCCCCCATATGGCGAAGGGCCAGGGAGCCGTGATGGTCCGGAGTCTTTGGGCTGGGAGGAGCTGGAGCGGAGCATAGAGCTGGCATTTTGGACATTTCCTTGCGAACTCAGCCGCGTCTTTGCTGAGAGTGGGCCAGAAGTAGCCTTGCCTCAACACTCTCCCTTCCAGGGTCCGACTCCCGGAGTGACTGTCGCACTCCCCGGAGTGGATTTCTTCCAGCACTCTCGGGACCTCCTCTTCGGAGACACAACGGGCCAGGAGCCCCGAGAGGGTCTTTCTATATAGCCCCCCTGCATGCAAAGAGTAATAGGCGGACTTATACCTGAAGCGTCTCTTGTCCACATCCTCTCCAGGGAACTGCCCGGAGGATAGGAAGGTGATGAACGGATCCATCCATGAGGCTTGTTGATCCACTTCCATCAATTCTCCTTCCTCGATGGAGGGCCGGAAGAGTTCCGAAGTCGTGCCCCCCGCTCGGGGACCGAACTTGGCTAGGAGGTCCGCCTGGGTGCTTTCCTCCCTCGGCACGTGCTTGATCGAGAAGGTGCGGAACTGCCCGATGACCCCCTTAACTTTTTCCAGGTATAGTAGGAGGGTTGGATCCTTTGCTTCAAATTCTCCTTTGATCTGGCATGCTACCACCATGGAGTCCGTGGAGACCTCCACGTCCTGCACACCCAGTTCTCGGGCTAGCCGAAGGCCCGCTATCACTGCTTCGTACTCAGCCTGGTTGTTGGTGATTGGGAAACGGATGTTTAGGGCTTGTTCAATCCGAGTCCCCTGAGGACTCACCAGGACTATCCCCCCTCCATAGGAGTATTTTCCCGACGCTCCGTCCACCAACATCTTCCATGCTTCTGGGGGAGGTGGCTCGTGCTCCCCCACTTCGGCCGCATAGTCGGCCATGAAGTCTGTCACTGCTTGGGCCCTGATGGATGTCCTGGGTACGAACGTGATACTGAATTCGCTTAACTCCACGGACCACTTTGCCAACCTTCCTGAGTGCTCCACCCCTTCCATGATTTTGCGGAGCGGATGGTCCGTCACTACTTTAATTGAATGGGCTTGAAAGTAAGGCCGGAGCCTCCGGGCCGACACCACCAATGCGAAGGCTAACTTTTCTAGGATCGGGTATCGGAGTTCCGCCTTCTTCAGCACCCGGCTGACATAGTAGATTGGGAACTGTTTCTTCCCCTCCTCCCGGATCAGCACGGAACTTACTGCTTCGGATCCTACCCCTAGGTATAGAGATAGGTCCTCCCCTGGCCTCGGTCCCTGGAGCAGAGGGGTTTGAGTGAGCTGTTCTTTCAGAGCCTGGAAGGCCTTCTCGCACTCCGGGGTCCATTCAAACTTCTTGTTTCCCCGCAGTACTTTGAAGAAAGGTGCACACTTTTCCCCCGCCTTGGAGAGGAATCTGCTGAGCCCAGCCAATTTCCCTGTGAGGCTCTGAACCTCCTTCGGATTTCTCGGCGACTCCAACTCCATCACCGCTTTAACTTTGTCCGGGTTGGGCTCCACTCCTGTGGGGGTGAGCAAGTGGCCCAGGAACTTCCCTCGGCTCGCCCCGAAGACACACTTCAAGGGATTGAGCTTCATCTTGTACCGCCGCAGGGTCCCGAATGTCTCTTCGAGGTCGCGGAGGTGAGTCTCGAGGTCTCGGCTCTTAACCATGAGGTCGTCGACATAGACTTCTAAATTTCTTCCTTTCTGCTCGCGGAAGACCCTATCCATCATCCTTTGGTACGTAGCCCCTGCGTTCTTGAGCCCGAAGGGCATCATCTTGTAGCAATAACATCCATCCCCCGTGATGAAGGAAACATCCTTGATGTCCGGGGGATGCATGCGAATTTGATGGTAACCTGAAAAAGCATCTAAGAAAGACATTACAGAAAAACCAACGGCTGAGTCAACCAGCGCGTCGATCCTGGGCAGGGGGTAGCAATCTTTCGGGCATGATTTATTAAGAAGCGAAAAGTCGATACACATACGCCACTTACCTCCTCCCTTTTTTACCATAACGACGTTGGAGACCCAGCCTGGATACTGGATCTCCGATACAAACCCGGCCTGCAGGAGTTTGCCCACCTCTTCGCGGATGGGTCCTTCTAGCTTGTCTGCGACGGCCCTCCTCTTCTGACGGATGGGGCGGGCACCGGGGTCGAGGTTGAGGCGATGGCACGCCACATCCGCGTCGATCCCGGGCATTTCCGCGGCACTCCAAGTGAAGACGTCCACGTTCTTTTGTACGCAAGCCAGGATCTCCGCTTGATCTCCTGGGCTGAGTTCTCCGCTGACCCGTACTTTTTCCACCACCCCTAGCCGGGTGGTAACCTCGAGCTCCACGACCTCGTCCACAGCCTCCAACCGGGACTGCTCTCCCCAAGCCCTTTCCTCTTCGGCATAAGCGGGAGCTTGGGTCTCTTCCTCGACTTCCTTCCCTACCACCATCAGCTCTTCCGCCCT
Source organism: Dactylorhiza incarnata (assembly GCA_033032865.1). Taxonomy (NCBI): domain Eukaryota; kingdom Viridiplantae; phylum Streptophyta; class Magnoliopsida; order Asparagales; family Orchidaceae; genus Dactylorhiza; species Dactylorhiza incarnata. The sequence goes on along the minus strand of JAWHQI010000109.1, from coordinate 725,263 downwards.
TCCCTCCTGGGCCTTCTCCTCTTCTTCCTTTCTCCCCGCCCGGAGTACTTCAGCTACCCCTTCCTGGGCATGAACTTCATCTCCCTCCTTCTCTTCGGCTACCCCCAAACCTCCGGCTTCGGCCGCCTCCTCCATCACCTTATCCCACTCCTCAGCTTCTCCCATCCAGGAGATGGTGTTGACAGCCGTCACGTAGCACTGTCTTGCCACCTTGGGATCCCCCCTGATCCGCACCTGGACCCCTCCGTCGTTGAACTTGAGGCACTGATGAAAAGTGGAAGGGACGCAGCGGAACGCGCTGATGAGTGGCCGTCCGAAGACGGCGCTGTAACTGTTCGGGGCGTCCACTATGACAAAGCGACAGTTCCGAGACTGCCCACCCAGGGTCACATGGAGCCCCACTCCTCCTTCTACCTCCTTCCTCTCCCCCGAAAATCCGAACAGAGGGCCATCTGAGGCCAACACCCTTCTGGGTTCAACCTCCATCTTGCCGAATGCCTTCTTGAAGATGACATTGACCGAACTCCCGTTGTCCACTAGGATTCGGGAGACGGTGAAGTTCTCGATCGCCGTCTGGATGACCAGCGCGTCGCAGAACGGGTCCTCGTAGCTCGGCATGTCCTTCTGGGTGAAAACAATTTTTTCGGCCGGGGGTAGAGCGGTGGATGTTGACGCTACGCTCCGGCGATAGATGGTATGGAGACTAGCCTTGCGGGTTGCCTCCACCCCTACCCCCCCCCCCCCCCCATGGATCACTCCGATCCCTCCCCTACTCCCCAGATCTGCTCTATCCTCACATCTTTCCTCCTCCTCCTCTCGAGGTTCCACCTCCACGATCCTTAATGGCTGCTGCTGTGGTGGCGCGGGCGCTCTGCCCCTCTTCACCTCCAGGAACTCTGGACAGGTGTCCGTTGAGTGGCCTTCCACATCGTGGAAGATGCAATATGGCACCGCCACTTCCCTTGCCTCGGTCTCTGCTACCCTGTTCCTTCTTCTCCTAGCGGCCGCCGTTTCCGCTTCTCCTCCCCTTCCCCTTCCTCTCCCCCGGCCAATTGTCATGGCCTGTTGAGGTGGGGGAGGTAACTGCATCGGGCCCTGCCTCCACCCCAACTGGGGGGGTCTCCATTGACCTTCGAAACGGTTACCCCTTCCTGGGCCATAACCCCTTCCCTGCCCCTGCATTCCTCCGCCTTGCGGCCTCCATCCCCCCTCCGGGGCCCGGGGCTCTTCCCTTCTTCTGACCTCTTGCTGCCTCATCTCCGGCTCACTGAGCTTTGCAAGCCTCTTGGTGAGCTCGGGGTTGGCTTCTTCGCTTGCTACTTCCTCCGCCACCCTTTCCATCAGCTCCTCATAGGAGACGGGGGCCTTCCTCTTCAACGCCATCTTGAAGAAACTTTCCTTCAACCCGACCGTGAAGGCGAGTTGAAGTGCAAACCCAGGCACTCCTGAGTGAGCTGCACTTCCTCCTGGAACCGATTCGCATACTGAGCCAACGTCTCCCTGGACTCCTGCTTCACCGCGAAGAGGGAATCAGCGTCCTTCTTCCTCCTTTTTGAAGTTGAAAATCTCAACAAAAAACTTCGGCGCAGGTCCTCGAACGCGTAGATAGAGCCGGCCGGAAGTGAATGAAACCAGTCCCTGGCCTTCTCTTTGAGAGTGACGGCGAAGAGCCGACACTTGAAGGCATCGGACATCGGCCTGATGGAGACCGAGTCCTCGAAAGACTGCAGATGCTGAACTGGGTCATCTCTGCCATTGTAGTACACTCTATCCCATTCTCCGAATCCCGCTGGAACGGGTGCAGACAACACCAACTCGCAGAAGGGACTTCCCCCTCCTGCCATCTTTTCTCGCTCGGCTCGCGGACCTAGCTCGCTCGCCAAGCTTGGGATTGCACTCGCGAGGACGACGCTCGCCTGAACCACCCCGACTGTCGCCGCATCCTCCTGGCGCGCGCTCGCCTGCGCCGCGCTTGCTGGGGCAGAGCTTGTCGGCACCGAACTCGCCGGCGCGGAGCTCGCCAACACCGGGCTCGCCGGACTGGCGAACAGCACTCGCCCTTCCCTGTCATGTCCTGGTTCAACGGCAACTTCTTTTCCAGCCCTTCCTCCTGGTGCCCTCTCACCGACTGCTGTTGGGGGAGTGGTCGCCTGAGGTGCCGGGGTCGCAAACTCACTTCGCAGAGCCGTGACCGTGAACCCCAAGGTGTCGAGCACCTCCTTCCTGAAATCCGCGAACATCCTGCCATTGCTTCCTGAGGGGTCTCGCCGAACTCCTCGCCCTGCTCTTCATCTCCAGCCATAACTCTTCTCTGGGACTTTCTTGAACCAGCCGCGCTCCACGCTCACCGCACCAAAATGTTGAAACCGATTTCTCGGTCTCTTGTGGAGCTCGGGGCCCTCACCGAAATGAGGGGCAGCTAGCCCTTACCGGTCCCTCGGAAGAGGTAAGGCCGACAATTCGAGCAAAGAACAAAGACCCTAGTCTCAGCGAGGAGGTCCCTCCACTAACCCGGAAGATCGTTGAGCGCTTCCCCTCCCAAGCCAAAGCTAAGACTCGGGCACCTTGGAGAGCTAGAGAGCCCAACCCAAAGCGACCTAGGGAGAGAAGAGCTCAAAGATAATGAACCGGTCTTCTTCCAAGGTGCCCTTCAAGGTCTATTTATAGATTTTGGTTTTGTGGTCTGTCAATAGCCAACTCCCGCTGTCCGCTCTTACTATCCGCACCCCAAATTGGTCTGCTAACAGCCAAACTCCGCTGTCCGGAGGGGCTAACCGCAGGCCACCCGGGGTTTTCTGGAAAAGACCATCCCAATTACCAGCGAACCCGAGACCCTCGACCTGTTCAGCGAACATGAGGTTCGCCAAGGCCACCTAGCGAGCTCCTTCGGCTGGCTGGCTCGCCTCTTCTTGGGCTCGCCCCCACCTGTGCTCGCCTTCGGTTGCCTGGCGAACTGGGCAGGTCGGCTGGCTCGCCTGTCTCTACGGCTTGCCCGCTGAACCACTCCTTAGCGGGTCGAGCTCGCCAAAATGGCTAACTGTACCCCAGAAATGACTATTTGCACCCCAAGGGCCCGGACCTGCCCAGCGAGCTCCTCCGACCGGCTGGCTCGCCTCTTCCCGGGCTCGCCCCCATCTGGGCTCGCCTTTGGTCGCCTGGCGAACTTCTTCAGCCGGCTGGCTCGCCTGTCTCTACGGCTCGCCCGCTGAACCACTCCTTAGCGGGTCGAGCTCGCCGAAATGGCTAACTGTACCCCAGAAATGACTTTGCACCCCAAGGGCCCGGACCTGCCCAGCGAGCTCCTCCGACCGGCTGGCTCGCCTCTTCCCGGGCTCGCCCCCATCTGGGCTCGCCTTCGGTCGCCTGGCGAACTTCTTCAGCCGGCTGGCTCGCCTGTCTCTACGGCTCGCCCGCTGAACCACTCCTTAGCGGGTCGAGCTCGCCGAAATGGCTAACTGTACCCCAGAAATGACTTTGCACCCCAAGGGCCCGGACCTGCCCAGCGAGCTCCTCCGACCGGCTGGCTCGCCTCTTCCCGGGCTCGCCCCCATCTGGGCTCGCCTTCGGTCGCCTGGCGAACTTCTTCAGCCGGCTGGCTCGCCTGTCTCTACGGCTTGCCCGCTGAACCACTCCTTAGCGGGTCGAGCTCGCCAAAATGGCTAACTGTACCCCAGAAATGACTATTTGCACCCCAAGGGCCCGGACCTGCCCAGCGAGCTCCCCCGACCGGCTGGCTCGCCTCTTCCCGGGCTCGCCCCCATCTGGGCTCGCCTTCGGTCGACTGGCGAACTTCTTCAGCCGGCTGGCTCGCCCGGTCGTGCGAACTTGGAACCCCCTCCCTGGCGAACATCGGGGTTGTACATGTACTAAAATTGGAAATAAGGTAACAATCACGAGGCAAGCTCGAGTGTTCATTCTTGAGGACTGGTTCCCTCCAAAAACTCCTCTCCAAAAGGAGAGCTTGGAACACAGCTCGAAAATGCCTAAAAACCTACTACTCTCCTTTATACAAGGGATAAAATATTCTCATACCTAAATTACTTAAAAGTACTACTCAAGGCAAAATACATCAAGATAATACAAAATATAATATTAATAAATAATAGGCTTGCGGAGAAGATTCTGAATCTTCTCACGTCGTGAAGAGGGTCAACCGGGAAAGCGCATACGTGTCAAGGTTGGTGAAGTAAGTAAAGGATGAGAGAGGGTTTTAATAGTCGAACGCAAGGGTAAAGTGATTAGAAGAAGCAAGGCAGCAAGAGTAGATTAAGTAGGGTAGTATATGGCTACATGTACTACCCTCCGAGCTTCTTGTTATGGGGTTCTTGGGTAATGTGCCCTAGAAATGCTCGACTATTAACTCGAATTGTTCATCAGGCCTTCGACTGAACGGGTGCTAGGTCTATCCATCATGCATCGAACCTATGGGCTCGAGCTGAGTTCATTTTCTTAGTCTAAGGTGTCTTTGGAAGGGGCATGTGATGTTTATTGCATCCGAAATAGGGAAACAAAACAATTGCCGCAAGAATAGCATGCTGATGTTGACAACACTTATAGACTCAATATTCTCCGCTTCACAATCGCCGACATTCATCAAACACTTATATTTTTAGGATGAAGTGTTCATGTATAAAACAGAAAAATGGGAAAGAAGGATAAAATAAAAGCATATATTATTAGAAACTTGTACACAATGTACTGGAAGTATTTACCTCAAAAGAAAGATCTTCCTATATATTTCTTGGGCTCAATGTCATATGCAAACCCTGAAAAAAAGAGTAGATTTTAAAATGCCTGGTAATTGGATCCATGAATTTTATAGCAGATGATGCCTCCAAGCAAAATGCAATGAGTTTAAAGGAGTTTCTAGTCCTTAATTATGTATTAGCTAAACAGCATACCTAATAATACATAGGATTTCAAAATCATAAGTTGAAAAAAGAATTATCTGAGACTCAGCAATTATGGGGGTTGCATCAATAAAAGTTTGTCCTCCATAGGGCAGCCCGGTGCACAAAGCATCCCCGCAGCGAGGGTCCGAGGAAGGGTCCCACCACAAGGGTGAAATGTATGCAAACTAACACATAATTATTAGTTTGTCCTCCATAGTTGTTCAAAAATGAACTTCAAATAATCGATAGAATTTTCAAATAAAATAGGAATATACATGACTCTCTTCTAATACAAATATACCATTATATACTCATCCAGATGAACATGAAATCAGGTGATCCCTTGTATCCACTAAATAATAGATTTTATTTCCTAAACTTCAAACATTTGCTTATACTATGATTACAAATTTTGCAAAGCACACACAACCAGTAGAACACTAAGAGTGAGGTACAAGTTCATTCTTTTCTGGAAATAAATAAAGACAAGTACCTCTAGTTTATGGCTACTAATCCCATTTAAGCAATCCTATAGATATAAAATAGAGGAAAAGACTCTTGATAATGCCAAAACCTTACATTGGTTGTATGAATTGTTGCTCCTGTAGTCATGTTGATCTTCTGATCAGGAACCAGCTCGAAGTTTATTTTTTGCAGGATTATTGCGAGTGCTATAATGGCTTCTAACAACGCAAACTGGTCACCTACACATTTCCGTGGACCACCGCTGAATGGTATGAATCTATGGCAGATAATTTCCACAATTAGAATGGGGGAATGATTACAAAAAATCCCTTCCAACTTTGCATGATTACAAAGACTTCCCCTCTATTTTTCAAAATTACCAAAACCTCCTCTCAAACATTACTTTGTTAAGATACATGTTTTTTTTGTATTTTGAGAGATACAGAGGAGGTCCCTGTAATTATGAAAAATTGGTGAAGTGGTCCAGTAAATGACACTTATAATATGTATATCCACATTAAGGCTTCGTTCGGTTAGGCGGGCGCATACGGGCGGGCGCAGACGCTGCCGGAGATAGCGACTGGAGGGAGGGAGTTGGGGTTCGGAACGGAGCGGCGTCTCCGTTCCGTAGAGGGCTGGTGGGAGCAGACGCCGCCGTTTGGCACCGATGGGTGTTTGTTTTCCTGCCTTGCGGCGGCGTCTGCTCCCGCACCGGCGGCCAAACGGCAAAACAAACGAAGCCTAAGACATGTCTAATTTATGAAGCTCTATGTAACTGCAGTATATACAATTACCTCAAAAAATGGTTGCTCAATCATGCTTACTTAGCAAGTTAAATCCAGCTCAAGTGATTGCATATAATTGTGGACTATGTCCTCATTGCATAAATAATAAAATAACAGAAAAAATCAACATAAAACCTGAAATCAGTGTTTGTCTCATTTGGCACGGGTCCGTCCAAATCAAATCGCTCAGGCACAAAATCTTTCGCTCCTTCCCAGACCTATGGAACAAGCAAAGAAGGTATAAACAGCAAGCATTCATGTTTTCAGGTGTACCATGGAGCAAGATGCACATAAATATATTTATCATACCAATAAAAAATTAAAAAAAGTTTTAACATAGATGGTGTGAAAGGGAAGCAATACAGACCTGAGGAGACCGATGGATGTTGTAAACTGAAATAATTATATCTTGACCTGCATTAACCTTATAATTTCCTGGAAGAACGTCAGCAACTTGAGCCCTCCTTATCAAAACCTACATAAAAATGGAGTAAATTAGTAATAAGAATCAAAGCCATGTTCAGTTATAAGAAAGTGATTGCATCATACAGGCGGGTGTGGATATAGGCGCATTGACTCGTGTATGCATCGCATCAAGTACTTCATTTTACTGACATCATCATATGTAGGAAGCCTTCCTCCTAGAACATTATCAACTTCCTCCTGTGCCTTTGCCATAGCACAGTGATCCTTCAAAATTGCAAAGCTGAATTGTAAGCTAGTTACATCATAACTCGAGTATTCTTCATAAAACATATTTAGTATAGTTAAGTAATTATTAGCGCTCTACATTCTAATTTTACTAAGGAATTAAGATATATTCACGATGCAGGATAATTTTTTTATTTATAGCATAACTGAGCACACCCTCAATCAAATGAATGCCCTGTTTGGGGATGCGGATTTCCCAATGCACAGATCCAGCAAAATGTCACCACGGTTCCCGCAATGTTTAACTGTGCTGCGGTCAGGCATTCCAATGACGGCGCGCGGGAAAGTCGGCAGAATATCTGCAAATTTTAACTGTGGCACTGGACTGCAGCTGTGCTCCAGCATCTGCATACTTGGGGCCGTGGCTTCCACCGCCCGACAGGGCCTAAATCATTAGCATATTAAGCCATGAAGCTCATACTGACATTTGGTGATGGACCTGATGTGTCTGTGGATTGGATTAAGCTTATAAAAGAAGTGGAAAGAAACTTCAAGAAGGATATCAGCAGAAGAAGCCATACTCTACAGATTACTGCTAAAAGAAATCAGAAGTTTAGTTATTCAAAGTAACAACTGTAGAAGGAATCATGCAAGACTGGGAAGTGGGAATATGAGTTGAGGTTATAAACGAACAGAAAAGAAACTTTAAAAAAGGTAGCAGAAGAATGAATCATGCAAGGCTGGTAATATGAGTCGATGACATCTATTTTGTGAGCTGAGCCTTGTCTCTGTCGGGAGCCCGATAGAGATCTATCGGGCCCACCACATGTAAATGTTATTTTTGTTACCCAAGTCTCGAGTACTATCTGGCTCCAATAAAACCGGCGCATTTGTATTTTGATGTAATAGTAATTATTTTGCATTTGATCAAGTATATTTCTACCTAAGGTATGGACAGAAATTATTCAGAAGTGTTTTGCTCTAATTTTCTCGCTCTCTCCCTTGCTCTCTTTTCCTCGTTCTCTTCGTTGGCCATGGGTTCGAAGCTCCCCTTCTTCTGGTAGCTTTTTCTCTCCGATGAGCTCCCACTTTGGATGTCGTGTCAAGACTCCTTACTATCTACATCATGGAAAAACCCCGGGATCCAGAGGAAGGAAGGAAAAGTTCAAATCCATCTCCTTCGACCCAACCCTCAAATAACTCAGGAAGTACTCATAGTTTCATCAACTAGAGAGTAGGAAAACAAATGGACTTAACTATTCACACAAGAATGGGCATGCACTTTCATCGGATACAAAGTTTTGGGGGAGCAAACGGCTTCTTACATTGGGGCCAGTCATGTAGGACTTCATCACTTTCACCGTCTTTTCAGTTAGCTGAGAGACAAGACAAATGACAAGGAGAAATACACAAGGCTATTCCTAGAGTACAATCGCTACAAGGCTATTCCTAGAGTACAATCGCTACAAGGCTATTCCTAGAGTACAATCGCTACAAGGCCGAACGCCTCCTAAAGATTGTGGGAAAATTATTAATTTATTTCTAGTGATTTTTATGATCCGAGGATTTGCCTCTCTTCCTTGTCAGCTAGATTATTACATTTTCCTTCTATTAGGAACAATACTAATAGTAGCCCAACCCTATCATCATCCGTTCTTTTAGAAGGATGAGATAGAGCGGCAACACGACCATACATTGCAGTAAGGCATTATTTTTTGATCCAAACAACATTCCTTCTCTTCCCTAGTTTAAATAAGGAGGATTCATGGCATTTTTATGTGATTACAAAGAACTCTATCTAACAAAGTCAAGGATAAAGTTTACATATCAGTGGTAGAAGAACTGTTGGATGAGCTACATGTGAGCACACTTTTTTGCTAAGTTCGATCTCCATTCGAGCTATCATTAGGTGAATCCAAGGGTCATTGGGAAACTGACCCTCAACATTCCAAGCTCTGACAAACGAGGTATTTTGTTCTCATCTCTAAAAATCCATTTTGGTTTTCTTCGACGATATACTCATTTACAACACAAGGTGAATGGAACATCTTCATGGCTTCATTGTCTTGCAACTGGCGTGGGGTCATCACCTCTTACTGAAAAGGGAAAAATACTTGTTTTGGGTTAACACAGTCATATACCTCAGACACAGTTCGCGAGGAAGAAGTAATGTTGGTCATAATAAAACCATTGTTGGAGTAGATTGGCCAAAATCACACACCTCAAAAGTCCCTAAGAATTTTTGGGTTTGATTGAATATCACAAAGTTCATGAAGAATTACGACACAATTATCACACATTTGAAAACCTACTCTGAGAGGAACTTCTTTCAATGGATGCAAGCAGCTACAGAGACACTTATATTGCTAAAACTACCCTATCAAAAGCACCAATGCACATGCACAGTGTATCATACTTCTCTAGAGAATTTCAAGTTGAATGTGATGCATTAGGCAATGGTGCTGTGACAGTTTTACAATAAGAGGGTCACCCATTTCCTTTTTTAGTGGATAGATCACTGAGTATCATCAAAAATTGAATGCTAATGAACGAGAACTAATAAGGTTATCCAACGCAGTCCAACACTAAAGACTGATGGGGATCACCAACCGGAGAGGGCTCGCCGCAAGGTGGGGCCCGCGATCGTGTACTCGCGCAGGAGGACTTGACCGGATAGGTGATCCGACTCCACAGATGCGTCGGGATTTTTGTTTACCAACCTTTTCAAATATTTTGTTGTTATATTTGATATTTACTTCATGTAATCGGTCTCGCTACATCAACGACCAATCATAGTCGTTGATGAGGTGGTGCCCTAGGGTGGTTTATTATAAATGTGCAAGGGGGCTGTCGTTTGGAGGCATTGCAGATTTTGGAGTCTTCTTCCCGAAATCCGGCAATCTACTCGTGGTGACGACTCTATGAGGCCCTATGTGACGACTCCTAAGTAATCCCTTCTATTATTTGTTTTTCTTATTACCTGCAACCCATACCCTCCCAAATCTCCGCACAAAAAAAACTTAATACCAGCCCCTGCCATGTTTCACCGTAAGACTACAAAACCAACGGAAACCGCAAAACCAATGGAAAACGCAAATATTCCCCCGATGTGCATTGATGCATCAGTTTCCCCACTCCTGAATCCAACTCTCAGCAACCTCCATCGACGGCTTTCTCACCCGAGCCGCCGAACTTCTTCCATCTCCTGCAACCATGCCCCCAGCCCGACACAGTGCCCCTGGTCCCCTCCAGGAGACCTTGATCCAGATTTCTTGTGCTGCTCCCAACCTCAAACAAAGATCCTCCACCCCCCTCTCTACCTCCCACGCCTCCATCCCGCCACGGAGCACTGAACCACTCCTTGGAAGTGTCGATCCATGTTTCCATTGCAGTTCTCCGACTGATCCAGGCAGCTGCTCTCGGATCAAGCATTCCACACCACCCAAGCCCTAATTCCAACCACCTACTTGCCTTGGAACACCGGATCTCCACTCCACGGCAGTCTCCCTTTACTTAGTGAGTTTATTTTTGTTTTATGGAGTTTTTATTTCAAGATTATAATATGGTATTGTAAACTTTTGCTCATTTGGACCTATTGTACTGTGGAGTTCTGTTCTAGAATATCTTGTGAATTGCAGGAACCATTCGCCACGCGTTCTCGCTTTGGACCTCCATGCAGAGGAAAGCTAAAACATGCTTGCTCAACAAAAATTATTTTGCCTTGTTTTTAATATTTCTGTGTGATTCAATGCTCTTTTACTATGCTGTGAAATCACCGTCGGTCATTGCATGTGTGTCACATTTAGCGTTAAGGAAATGTATAGTTGTCTCCACACTTCACATTAAGATTGCATTATAATCGTGCACTCACATAGTCTACCCTACATCAAAGACCCTATCTGTGGGGAGGACAACTCTTAATCCAGAAAGGGCCAATTCAGCTTGAAGTAGTTCCTAGAATAAAAACTAACTGCATCCCCCTAACAATGTTGGGGTAGTTAAATTTTAGGATTCGATTTTACAGTGGAATACAAAGCAGGTTCACTAAATAAATTAGCATGTGCTTTGTTACGATGAACTGTTCCATCTCAAGATTTCTTGTTACCATGTTTGAGGCAGTACGATCACGTGTTATACAAGGTGAGACAACAACAACATGATCTAGTAGTGAGGAACCAATTTACTATAAGTGAACTCTGTTTCTTCCCAATTTTCCTGTTAGCACCAACCATTATAGCAGCAATACATAACCAACACACGGAGGAGTCCAGAAATGCAACATCGCAAACCGTGCTACTTGTCAATGAAACAAGAGCGAAATACCTGCATTATGTAGACTTACTTCAGTCGTTATCTGTCCCAATATAAGTATGGGCAAACATCTCTATGCGAACTCCAAAGAAAAAAATTCTCTGCGATTGTGCCCTGCCACTCTGAAGGTGCCAACTTCATTCCTATGTCATGTCATTATACAGCTGTCAGTGTGACAAGTATTTTTTAAGCAAACTTTTCGTCTCCACGAACTCCCCAAGACCATTGTATTAGATCAAGAAAGGTACTAGTCACTTTTGGCAGAAACTTTTTCGACCTAGTGGGACTCAACTCTGCTTGTCTTCCCCCTGACAAAAGGAACAGAGATTTGTTGGTTGACCTCCCAACATCACCTTCTTTTCCTAATCACACCTTTGCTTAGTCCATTTTATTGTCTAAGGTAAATCTAAATTGTAATCCATAGTCAAGCTGCATCGTAATACAACGGGGAAACAATATGTACTACCTTACTCAGAAGATAAAGAGTCCAAGTCAATACTGAACCTGTGGTTTCATGGCCAGCAACCAACAAAGATAATAAGTCATCTCGTAGTTGAACACTGGAAACCTGAAAATAATGAACAATACAATTTTAAGGGTGAAGAAAACATGATTAATAACTAACCAACCATAAAACATAATTAACAACTAACCAACCATAAAACATAATTAACAACTAACCAACCACAAAACATAATTAACAACTAACCAACCGCAATACAATGCACATAAATGTGTCAATGTTATGCCCCCAAATGTACTGCGTTTCTCGGGGCATAAATACACTCGACGGCCGAAGGAGCACGCACGAAGCAACGGGGCTGAACCATCTGGTTCATCCCCCAATCAATAAAAGAGGCCGAGTGGGGCTGAACCACCCCGGTTCAGCCCCTACTTGAGGGGGGCGGCCGGCCCCTTCTTGCCCGGGTATTAATAGGCCCGGGGCTCTCTCATGACGGCAATCAAATATTATTCTCAGGTATTTCTCTTCCTCCCTCCTAAACCCTAATTTATCTTCATCTTCTCTCTAGTTTCCTCTATTGATTCTCTTCCCCCCTCTAGTTCGTAATAATTGGTATCAGAGCATCCTTCCTGCGACCATGGTGACGCGTACCGAAGCCGAGATCGCACGCTTGGCAACCCTAGAGGAAAACTACGTGGGGTTGGCGGACACGGTGGCGGCAATCGAAGAGCAAATGAAGACATCCACGAAAAATCTGGAAGAACGTTTGGATGCCCAAATGGAGGAGATCAAGACCCTTCTAACGCAAAATCTGAAGGGGAAAGCAGCGACCAGCGAAGGATCGGAGACCGAAGCATCAGATAGGCTACTCACGAACGACAACCTTCCATGGGCGGGTGAAGCACAGCGGCAACAGCTGGCTACAGGGTCGCACGGCTCGGATCGGGCGCCGAGGATGGACGTCGATCCATCCAGGGCCGACCATATCTACTCCGGCCGAGCAAATCCCGCCTCGGGGCTTCCGTATAGAGCAGGAGCAGCCACCAGGGGGTGGCCAGGGGCCGGAAACCATCGGCCAGAGGCGGCCAGAGCCGCGGAAGTTTTTTCGGGCCCGATCGGCTCGGGAGCGCACGCGACAGGACCGATCTGCCTGGGAACGCCTTCGATGAATTGGAATGGGGCCAGAACCAGCGACTTGACTACATGGCGACCTCTGGAGCAGGTACAAGGGGGTTTTCGACTGATCGGAGCGACGGGCAATCCGATTGGAGGGATTAATGGACTTCTACCACTTCCCCAAGCTTACGGGCCATATCCGGGGAACGGAACCGGTGGTCAATGGCAAGAACGGCTCCCAACGGTCAATCAACCGGGTGGGGGGCAACCAGTCGGCAACGGGCGCAATCGGGGACGACCTCCCTTCGTTGCCGGACAGGAGGGGGTGTATTTTCCTGGACCCCAAGGGGAACCCAACCCTCCCATGGAGTAGAGGAGGCCATTCGGGTATGGACAGGAACTGGGGGGGTCACGGCCAGTTGAATCAGAGGGCGTACATGCAACCAAAGAGAACTCGCATGAACTTCCCAAGGTTCAGATGAGGGGACGCATTGGAGTGGGTGCAAAAGGCGGAATTATTCTTCAACTATCAGGAGATCCCCGAGGAGCAGTGGGTGCAGTTGGCAGCCTTCCATCCGAAAGATGACGCATACCAGTGGACCAAATGGTTTCTACGCGGCCGCATATACGCCCCATGGACGGAGTTCGTTGAAGCGTTCTCCGCTCGTTTCGGGCCATTGGAGTACGAGGGCGTCGAAGCAACGCTACAGAAGCTTCGACAGAAGGGGACGGTGACAGAGTACCGGACGGAGTTTGAGAAACTGGCCAACCGAGTTAGTTGGGAGGAGAAGACCCTTCTTAGCTGCTTTATATTCGGGCTGAAGGACCACTTGAGAGAGGAGATTCATGCCTACATGCCCCGCAGTTTGAGCCATGCTATCATCCTCGCACGAATACAGGAGGAGCGCTTTAATAGGCAGAGAAACCAGGCCACGACGAGAGCTCCGACGGCCCCGCTAGCGGCCGGGAGAGACCCCCCACCGGCAGTTCAACCTACGGTGACAAGACTGACTTGGTCGGAGCTTCAGGCAAGGAAGGAGAAGGACTTGTGTTTCAACTGTGATGAGAAGTACATGTCACAATTGCCAAAAGGTTCAGGTTTTCATGCTGAGGGAGGAGGACGATGAGGAAAACACTACAGATGCTGATGAGGAGGAAGGACTGGACCTAGCAGAGTTTGGAGTTTCCCTCCAAGCCATGGAGGGGTGCACTGCGCCTCTTACTATGCGCATCGTCGGAAGGATTGGCCAAGAGAGGGTGACCATTCTGATTGATAGTGGGAGCACTCACAACTTTATCAACCCCGCGGTGGCATTGGAGGTGGGTCATACAGTTGACAGGGAAGCCGCTTTCCAGGTCATGGAGGCAGACGACGGCAAGCTGAAATGCGAGGGGGTGATGAAGGGGGTGGAGTTGCGAATGCAGGGGTACGTTTGCTACAACGACGTCTACCTCCTATCGATTCGGGGATCCGACATGGTCCTCGGGGTTCAATGGCTCAGACAGTTACAGAGGGTCACCAAAGATTGGGATCGGATGACCATGGAGTTTACCCAGCAAGGGACGGATCATTGTTTGCACGGCATACGGTCGTCCCCGCTTAAGGAGATTTCTCTCCGGAGCCTGCAGCGGTTGGAAGAACAGGGAAGCACAATGGCGATGGTCATGGGGTTGGCGACGTCTTCACTGGTCGCCCCAGAGGAACCTGAGCAGATGCGGACCTTACTGTCGTAGTACGAGGATGTTTTTCAGGAGCCACACACATTATCTCCGTCGAGATTTCGTGATTATCAGACTCAGCTGAAGACAGGGGCGGAACCCACCAACATCCGACCCTACCGTTACCCGCACATCCAAAAGGCCGAGATAGAGCGCAGTGTACAGGAGATTGTTCGACTTCATGGTATCCCTCAATCAATCATCTCCGATCAGGACCCCGTTTTTGTGAGCAAATTTTGGAAGGAGTTATTCCGGTTGCAAGGCACCACGTTGCGCATGAGTACAACCAACCACCCCCAAACTGATGGACGGACGGAGGTCCTCAATATGGGGGTAGAGACCTACTTACGCTGCTTCGTGATGGACGAGCCACGCACGTGGACCCGTTGGTTGCAATGGGCCGAATACTGCTACAACACTTCTTTTCATACGGCTAGCAAGCTCACACCATTTATAGTCGTCTACGGGCGGCCACCACCCACTTTGGGCTCGTATGAGCCGGACAGCACCGCCCTCCCGGCGGTCGATCGGACGCTACAGGACCGAGATCGCACCTTAATGGTGCTACGGGACAACCTACGGACAGCACAGGAGCGCATGAAGGCACAGGCAGATAAACATCGCACCGAACAAGAATTTGCGATCGGTGACGAGGTTTTCCTCAGGCTTCAACCTTACCGGCAGCCAATCAGAAACTGGCTCCACGGTTCTACGGGCCTTTCCGCATTATCCGGCGGGTGGGTCCGGTGGCTTGTACCTTGGCACTACCATAGGGGTCTTCACATACACTCGACGTTCCATGTCTCTGTTCTTAAGAGAAAAATTGGAAACTCGATTCAAGCCAGTTCATGCCTCCCGGAGATTACCACCTCCGGCGAATTACGGCCTTCACCGGAGGCCATACTGTTGACAAAGTGGAAGAAACAGGGCACCGAATACCGTCCCAAGGTGCTCGTTAAATGGAAGCATATAGCGGAGGTTCACAATTCATGGGTTGATCTTCTGGAGTTTCGCGAGAGGTTTCCGGACTTCGACCTTGAGGACAAGTTGGTTCTTGATGGGGAGGGGAATGTTATGCCCCCAAATATACTGCATTTCTCGGGGCATAAATACACTCGACGGCCGAAGGAGCACACGCGAAGCAACGGGGCTGAACCATCCGGTTCAGCCCCCAATCAATAAAAGAGACCGAGTGGGGCTGAACCACCCCGGTTCAGTCCCTACTTGAGGGAGCCGGTCGGCCGCCTCTTGCCCCGGGTATTAATAGGCTCGGGGCTCCCTCATGACGGCAATCAAGTATTATTCGCAGGTATTTCTCTTCCTCCCTCCTAAACCCTAATTTCTCTTCATCTTCTCTCGGCGGGCCAATCAGAAACTGGCTCCACGGTTCTACGGGCCTTTCCGCATTACCTTGGCAATACCAGAGGGGTCTCACATACACCCGACGTTCCATGTCTCTGTTCTTAAGAGAAAAATTGGAGACTTGATTCAAGTCAGTCCATGCCTCCGGAGGCTACCACCTCCGGCGAATTACGGCCTTCACCGGAGGCCATACTGTTGACCAAGTGGAAGAAAGGGGCACCGAATACCGTCCCGAGGTGCTTGTTAAATGGAAGCATATGGCGGAGGTTCACAATTCATGGGTTGATCTTCTGGAGTTTCACAAGAGGTTTCCGGGCTTCCACCTTGAGGACAAGCTGGTTCTTGATGGGGAGGGGAATATTATTCTACCAAATGTACTGCGTTTCTCGGGGCATAAATACACTCGATGGCCGAAGGAGCACACGCGAAGCAACGGGGCTGAACCATCCGGCTCAGCCCCCAATCAATTAAAGAGGCCGAGTGGGGCTGAACCACCCCGGTTCAGCCCCTACTTGAGGGGGCCGGCCGGTCCCCTCTTGCCCCGGGTATTAATAGGCTCGGGGCTCTCTCATAACGGCAATCAAGTATCATTCTCAGGTATTTCTCTTCCTCCCTCCTAAACCCTACTTTCTCTTCATCTTCTCTCTAGTTTCCTCAAGGTCGAGTGGTGGCCGCCCAAACTGATGGACAGACGGAGGTCCTCAATAAGGGGGTAGAGACCTACTTACGCTGCTTCGTGATGGACGAGCCACGCACGTGGACCCGTTGGTTGCATTGGGCCGAATACTGCTACAACACTTCTTTTCATACGGCTAGCAAGCTCACACCATTTGAAGTCGTCTACGGGCGGCCACCACCCACTTTGGGCTCGTATGAGCCGGACAGCACCGCCCTCCCGGCGGTCGATCGGACGCTACAAGACCGAGATCGCACCTTAATGGTGCTACGGGACAACCTACGGGCAGCACGGGAGCGCATGAAGGCACGGACAGATAAACATCGCACCGAACAGGAATTTGCGATCGGTGACGAGGTTTTCCTCTGGCTCCACGGTTCTACGGGCCTTTCCGCATTATCCGGCGGGTGGGTTTGGTGGCTTATACCTTGGCACTACCAGAGGGGTCTTCACATACACTCGACGTTCCATGTCTCTGTTCTTAAGAGAAAATTTGGAAACTCGATTCAAGTCAGTCCATGCCTCCCAGAGGCTACCACCTCCGGCGAATTACGACCTTCATCGGAGGCCATACTGTTGACCAAGTGGAAGAAACAGGGCACCGAATACCGTCCTGAGGTGCTCATTAAATGGAAGCATATGGCGGAGGTTCACAATTCATGGGTTGATTTTCTGGAGTTTCGCGAGAGGTTTCCGGACTTCGACTTTGAGGACAAGCTAGTTCTTGATGGGGAGGGGAATGTTATGCCCCCAAATGTACTGCGTTTCTCGGGGCATAAATACACTCGACGACCGAAGGAGCACACGTGAAGCAACGGGGCTGAACCATCCGGTTCAGCCCCCAATCAATAAAAGAGACCGAGTGGGGATGAACCACCCCGGTTCAGCCTCTACTTGAGGGGGCCGGCCGGCCCCCTCTTGCCCCGGGTATTAATAGGCCCGGGGCTCTCTCATGACGACAATCAAGTATTATTCTCAGGTATTTCTCTTCCTCCATCCTAAACCCTAATTTCTCTTCATCTTCTCTCGGGGGGCCAATCAGAAACTGGCTCCACGGTTCTACGGGCCTTTCCGCATTATCCGGCGGGTGGGTCCGGTGGCTTATACCTTGGCACTACCAGAGGGGTATCGCATACACCCGACGTTCCATGTCTATGTTCTTAAGAGAAAAATTGGAGACTTGATTCAAGTCAGTCCATGCCTCCCGGAGGCTACCACCTCCGGCGAATTACGGCCTTCACCGGAGGCCATACTGTTGATCAAGTGGAAGAAACGGGGAACCGAATACCGTCCCGAGGTGCTCGTTAAATGGAAACATATGGCGGAGGTTCACAATTCATAGGTTGATCTTCTGGAGTTTCGCGAGAGGTTTCCGGGCTTCCACCTTGAGGACAAACTGGTTCTTGATGGGGAGGGGAATGTTATGCCCCCAAATGTACTGTGTTTCTCGGGGCATAAATACACTCGACGGCCGAAGGAGCACACGCGAAGCAACGGGGCTGGGTTCAGCCCCCAATCAATTAAAGAGGCCGAGTGGGGCTGAACCACCCCGGTTCAGCCCCTACTTGAGGGGGCCGACCGGCCCCCTCTTGCCCCGGGTATTAATAGGCCCGGGGCTCTCTCATGACGGCAATCAAGTATTATTCTCAGGTATTTCTCTTCCTCCCTCCTAAACCCTAATTTTTCTTCATCTCCTCTCTAGTTTTCTCTATTGCTTCCCTCCTCTAGTTCGTAACCGTCAACATGCAATATTCTGAAGTGCAATTAATTAAATGACATAAAATTAAAACACACACAAACAACTACAATTGATTTCAAATTATTATGATAGAGCTAGCATATAACAATCACACAGCCAAAAGTGCTAAAAATTAAATATCAAATGAATAAAATTACATGTCTATTGAAAAGAAATTTGTAAAATAATCAAAGCTAAATATCACTAGAAATAAAGAAATATTTGTATACTGCAAGGGAATCTGAAACTAAAATAAAACTTCACCAAGTACTGAGACTGGGAGGAACGAGAATTGGAATCTGTTACAAATGAATTGCACTTGTCATTAGTATCTAAAGCATGTACAAAATACTCCTTATATAGATGAAAAGAGGAGTAGAGGGAGAATACAAGATATGAGACTAAAAGGTCCTAAGAGATGAATGGGCCCAATGGGCCATAATACATACATGGGCAAAATACAAGAAAGTATATTAAGGGTTCTTCAACACTCCACCGTAAGCAGGGGTAGATCCAGGATATTTAACTAGGGGGGCCAATAGAAAGGCGAAGCAAAAAAATTTGATAAAATTTTAAATATAAAGCCTCAATTTTGTATAAACAAACAACCATACAAATATTATTCCAGGTGTGCACGACGATTTTTCACTTCATAGAATTCATCTATGATCAAGTCTTTGTCAATTTTCTCCGCTATTTCTCGCTCAATGTATAAAGTCATGCAATTTGCAAGAAATTCGTCCTCCATCTTGTTGCGAAGCCTCGTTTTAATAAGGTTCATAGCATAAAATGATCGTTCTGTAGTTGTTGTTGAGACCAGGAGAGTCAAAATGAGTCGAACTAATTTGTCAATAAGATAGTAAATCTTCGATTTTTTTGTTTCCACCAATTTCTCACAAAGTTTGGAAATTGTAAGCAAATTCTTCAAATCTTTATGAGAACGAACATCAAGCACATAATGTTGCAACTGATTATTCAGCACATAAATCTCATGTTCACTGAAATCTTGAGGGTAGAATTTTTTTGCAAGTGCACATATATCATCAATATTGAAAATTTTGTGTTCATCACTTGGATCTAAAGTCATACTTAGACGAAGTAGTTCCATAGAATTTTCACTGAATCTAGAGTTCAGCTCTTGTAACACAGTCTATTGTGGCATTGAAAATATCCACTCAAAAATGATGTTCAACTGTAACGATATCACGTTGACTTCGAAACCGACGATCACTATATCGAACATTCATCTCAGGAACTTCGACTTCATTTTTTTCACAAAATATTTTCACATTATGTAAGAACTTCTCCCAGCCTGATGCCCGTAATTTTTGAATGAGAGCTTTTGTTGTTGAAACTAAACTTATAGCATTTAATATATCTTGAGCTTGATGTTGCAATGTTTTGCAAAGAATGTCACTGATCCCCAAAACTTCTTTCATCAAATGCAAGACAAATACAAATTCGAATACTCTCATCTTCTTAAAGGCCGCTTCAGCATCTCCAAGTTGAGCAGATGTCCCTCCATTATCACTAATATCAAGCAACACTGAGGAAGTGGCAGTATACATATTTATAACACTACAAACAAAGTTTTATATGAGATGACCATCTAGTGTCACCATGTCGTTGTAGTGATCCAATTTGATTAGCTCTCATGCCGGTCTCAATTTCACCCAGAGCAATCATGTGATCAAAATATTCTTTTTGAGCAGCTCACAATTGATCATTGCGTTTGGAGGAAGCACCAACTGTGTTAATAATATATATCAATTCATTGAAAAAATTATACACTGTCTTCACTTCTTTTGATGTTGCAACAAGAACTAGCTGAAGTTAAAAAAATAACAAATCAAGATCCTTGTGGGTAACATACCTCTGGTTAATGAGGGTGCAGGGTGTTGCAATTAATTTTCAAATAGACTTGCTTCAATTAATTTCTTAAGTTCGATGTTCCCCCAACACAATAATCCTTGCAGAGTTGCAGTAGAGATTAAGTAAATCCTAAATAGTCATTAATAATTTCACAACAACAAAAGAGTTTAAATCAAATTTACAAACAGAATAGCATTATACCAGATACAAGAAAGACATTAAAGTAAAGCAGCAGCCGAGGAGGAAGGGAAGGGGGCGAACCAGAATATTAGATACGGAGAGGCGAGAGCAAGCGGCATTCTCGCTTTTGCGTCAGCGGAAGGACTAAGGAGGCGAGAAGGCGTCGAGGCGAGAAGCTCAACAACGGCGCAGTGACGGTGGAAGGAGGCAAGACGGAGAGGCGAAAAGACCAAGAACAGCGCAACAGGAGCCGTCGCTTGTCAGGGAGAAGAAAAATCGTGACTTGCCGACTTGGATAGAATATTAGGGCGTTTCCTGAATGGCTGAGTGTGAAATTATATATATTACTAAATCGTAATATTATATATATAATATAAACACATTATAATAGGAAATATCCTAAGATTATTAAATACTAATTATATATATTGTAAAAGGAAATAGCCTAATATATATGTTGCAAGTATTTTTAATTTTTTAAAATTTCTTGGGGGGGGGGGGGGGGGGGGGGGGGGGGGGGGGGGGGGCCTTGTATCCACCACTGCCCGTAAGCTGGAGCATACAAGTCATAGACACCAAATTTGGAGAGAAACTGCCGATATAGTGAACAAGACAAGACCATGTTGTTGAGTAAAGCCGCTAGTAACAAGACAGGCTTTAAGGCGGTCAATCGTCTCATCAGGATGATGCTTCACGGTGAAGACCCACTTACAACTAACAATTGAATGGTTAGGAGAAAGGAGGACAAGGTCCCAAATGTGGTTGGCCCAAAGCGCAGTCATTTCCTCATCCATTGCCGCCCTCCACCCCAGATATTGAAGAGCTTCATGTACATAGGAGGGAGTGGAAATATAGGACAAGGAGATTGCAAACATGCGCACATCGGAGGAGAGACGGTGCAAGGAAACATAATTCGAGAGAGGATGTGAAGTGGAGGGCGTGATTGAATCAGCAGTCTGCGGAATCAGTAGTAGACGGGGGTTGTCGCAGGGCACCAGATCGAGGAGAGCGGTGAGAGTAGACATGAAGAGGAGGAGCTGAGGCAAGCGGTGGTGTTGGTAGTAAAGGTGGTCGAGGACAGTTGATAGGAACAAGAGGTCGTGGGAGATCAGGAAGAGGTGTAGACGGGGGAAAGGATGGATGGAAAGACTGGTGTTCCAGAAAAGTCACATCAACAGACGTGATCAGCTTTCGAGTGGCAGGAGAGTAACAGACATACCCCTTCTGGGTGTGCGAATACCCAACAAACATGTAGCGAGTGGCACAAAGTGCCAACTCGCAGCCAAAGACCCGTGGGGTTAGAGGGAAGGGAGATCAGTCGTGAAATAAGAGAGAAGGGCGTGGTAAAGTGGAGAACGGACGAGGGCATGCGTTTGATGAAATAACAAGCAGTAGAGACAATGAAATTCCAATAGGTAGTGGGGACCTGCATCTGGAAGAGAAGAGACTGAGCCAATTCGAGAAGATGGTTGTTCTTCCGCTCAATAACACCATTCCGTTGCAGCGTATATGCACAGGAGGTTTGGTGGATGATGCTCAATGAGGTGTAGGTTTCCTGAAATGCATGCCCAGTGTATTCACGTGCATTATCAGTGCGAAAGGTTCTAATAGAGCAGGAAAATTGTGTTTGAGTTTCAGCAACAAAGGAGCAAAAAACGGACAGTAGCTTAGAGCGATCATATAACCAAGTCATGCGTGAAAATCATCAATGAATGTGAGAAAATAGCGATAATCAGAGATACTAACTGTTTTGTAGGGTCCCCAAATATCAGAATGCACTAAATCAAAAGGAGCAGTGCTCCGAGTACAATGAGGAAGAAAAATATATCGATGTTATTTTCCATAGATATATGATTCGCAATCAAAAGAAGAAAAATTGAAATCGGGAAGGACCTTCTAAAGGATCGGAGAGGAGCATGACCAAGACGTCGATGTTAATCAATAGAGCTGACGGAGGAGAGGGCGAAGGCAAGGAGATCCAGGATGTAGAGCATGTTCGGTAGTTTCCCTTTACCAATGATATTCGGGGGTCTGCCGATCCTGCACAACAAAGAAAGAAGAGGAGAAAGTGATTAAATAATCATGATCGTGTGTGAGACGACTAACAAAAAATAGATTGAAGTGCGAGCTAGGAACATGAAGAACAGAACGAAGCAATAGAGAGGGGGTTAGCAACACATCGCCAGAACCGGTAACAGGAGTAATGTCGCCATTAGCCACCGTAATGAACTTTGGACATGGAGAGTCCATGGTTGGTAGCACCGGAGTCCATAATCCAAGATGGACTATGGGTGAGGCAGAAGATACCTTCATTGGAGACAAAAGCAACAGAGCTAGAAGGGAGGGAGATCAGCCAGCGAAGAAGCTAGAGTTCCTCTCATAAGGTATCAATGTCGGAGCAGGAGGTGGAGGAGCCATCAATGGCAGAGGATGCATGCGGTAGAGGAAAACCATGTTTCTTAAAGCACGTCGCCTCAGTATGTCTGCCCCGATTACAATAAGTACAGAGGCAGGAGGTCAGTCCCTTAGAGCGATTTCGACCATCACGCCCACCACCCCCGGAACCAGAGCGGCCTCCACGGGCAGGAGATGGCGGAGGCCTATGGTCAGAACCGCGATGTAGGAGAACTGGAGGAGGAAAACGACAGAAGAGAAGGTGGCGGCATCACCTTGAGCAGCATAGAGCAAACATCGAACAGTGTGAGGATAGTAGAGGATGAGAGGATGTGTGCCAGGACACTGTGAAAATGAGGAGGAACCCGAGCCACCATTAAGGAAATACCAACACTTCCTTCTGAGCCCATTGAGCGGCTAAATCCAATGTTGGGGGTTGATGTTGAATCCAAGCCTCAACAAGAGTCTTAGATTGGCAACATAGGACATGAGGTCCCCATCCGCGTCGGGGTCGAGATGTTCAAGGGCCATGAAGATATCAAATAAGTGTTGGAGGTTGTTCTTGCCATAGTAGAGAGAGTGGAGCTCATCCCACATAGCTTTGGCAGTCTCATGATACATATCCGATACGATTCATTGTCCATGGAGTTCAAGATCCAAGATTGGACACGGACATCATCTTGAAGCAATTACTCAGTAGGCTCGGCAGGAGTGGCACGGATGAGATGATGAAGGAGACCTTTGGTCTGAAGAACACGACGCACAGAATGCACCCACTTCACAAAGTTCTTCTTGCCGACGAGCGAGATAGTAGTAATTTATAGTTCATCCTGAGCACCAGGGACAAGAGTCGGATTAAGAGCAAGAGCAGGAAGAATCGAGGAAGCGGAAGCAACATTCGTTCCCATTGTCCCCAAGAGAAGGTAGGCAGGCAGGCAGCAGCAGGAGGTGCGATCACAGGAAGAGTGGCCGCCCAAGCCAACGACAGGGGTCCACGCAAAAAACAACGAAGAGGGGGTGGCACGCACAAAGACTGGCGAACACCCAGGGCGGACAACAAGGGGTCGGGCGAACAACAAAGAGGCGAACTCGGACGATCACACAACAAAAATCGGCGGGCATTCAGGGGGGCGCGAACAGAGGCATGAGCGGACAGAGGCAACGCGAACAGAGCCGTGGGCGGACAGAGGCAGCGCGCATAGAAACACAGTCGAGAAGATCACCGGGACGACAGAGGCGCACGTTTAGTAAGAGGAGGCCGCGCGATCACATGCCGCTGACAGAGGCAGGCGGTCAGCAAGAGAGCTCGCGCGGGATCTTGGGCACGCACACACGCAGGTCCCAGCGAGCGGAAAAAGAAGCCTATAAAGTCGAGAAGAGGCCAAGAAGACGGCTTGGTAAGAGAAGAAGGCACCGCGGGCGGACACAAGCGAGAAAGACCACACAAGCGGAAAGGGCGGTCACCAGCAGGCACCGACGGGCACAGGTCGTGGACACGGTGCTCTGATACCATGTTACAAATGAATTGCTCTTCTCATTATTATCTAAAGCATGAACAAAATACTCCTTATATAGAGAAAAAGAGTAGGGGGAGAATACAAGATATGAGACTAAAGGATCCTAAAAGATGAATGGCTCAATGGGCCATAATACATACATGGGCAAAATACAAGAAAGTATCTTAAGGATTCTACAACAGAAGCAAAGGATGTGGCTTTGGTATCTGTTACGCCCCCGTTACGCTTTGCAGGGCGTCATTATACTCGGCGCAAAGGAGCAACGAACAACGGGGCTGAACCTTCCGGTTCAGCCCCCACTCACTGAACCGGCCGGCTGGGGCTGAACCAAGCGGGTTCAGCCCCATTTGGAGGGGCCGGCCGGCCCCTCTCTTGCCCGGGTATTTATACCCGGGTGGCTCCATTGGGATGGTATGCAAGTATTATTCTGCAAGGTATTTCTCCCTCCTTCTTCCTCTCTAACCCTAGTTTTCCCTTAATCCCTCATAGTTCTCTCTTCTCCCTTCTTCTTCCATAACATTTGGTATCAGAGGTGTTCTCTTCTCCGCCATGGTGACCACTCGCACTCAAGAGGAGTCCTCACGGCTTGAAACTTTGGAAGAGAATGTGGTTGGCTTGACGGATTCGATGGCGGCTATGGAAGGGCGGATGGTGACCCAGATGGAGGAGTTAAAGTCCCTGTTGAAGGGAAAAGGATCGACGAGTACAGATCCCGCAGAATCGGGCCCCAACAGCGCGGACAACGCGTGATCTGGCCTGCCAGGGGACGGCGGGGTGCGGGGCGACGGGAACCAGGCCAGAGCAGGGTGGCAAGGC
Source organism: Dactylorhiza incarnata (assembly GCA_033032865.1). Lineage (NCBI taxonomy): Eukaryota > Viridiplantae > Streptophyta > Magnoliopsida > Asparagales > Orchidaceae > Dactylorhiza > Dactylorhiza incarnata. The sequence goes on along the minus strand of JAWHQI010000109.1, from coordinate 700,306 downwards.
TCGGCGGCGGCGGGGCTGGGTCCGGCGGCCTCGGGTCCGCCGATTTCGGCATACGGAGGGGTCGGCGAACCCGGATCGAGCCGGGGACAGGGCTGGCAGGGCTGGGCGGAACCGAAGGGGCTTCGACGTGGCTGGGAAGAGCCGGCTGGGCTCTGGCGACCTCCAGACCTAGCGGGACAGGGCCGGCAGGGCTGGGCGGAACCGACGGGGCTTCGACGTGGCTGGGAAGAGCCGGCTGGGCTCTGGCGACCTCCAGACCTAGCGGGACAGCAAAAGGGGGGGCTTCTCCCTCCTCCCCGTGGGTTTGGGCCGCCAGGCATGGCCGGATTTGGTCAAGCATGGGGCGGACAACCACAACCCCCTCCTTGGGGAAACGGTCAACACCAAGGATATGGAGGATTCGAGCCAGTGGATCCAGGAAGACGGGAAGGAGGTCATGGCGCACCACGTTTGGCTCCAGGGTTGACTCGCATGTACTTTTCGGAGTTCAGTGGTGGTGATGCCTTGGAATGGATTCAGAAGGCCGAATTATTTTTCCAGTATCAAGACGTGCCAGAAGGACAATGGGTGCAGTTGGCGTCCTTCCATTTGAAGGATGACGCTTTCCAATGGACGTCGTGGTTCCTGAGGGGACGCGAGCACATGCCGTGGGGGGAGTTTGTGGAAGGGTTTGCGGCCCGATTCGGACCATTGGAGTATGAGAACTTTGAAGCCCTTCTTCAGAAGCTTCGACAGAAAGGCTCGGTGATGGAGTACCGCACTGAGTTCGAAAAGTTGGCGAATCGGGTGCAGTGGCCGGAAAGGACACTTTTTAGTTGATTCATATCAGGCCTCAAGGAGCATCTCCGTGATGAGGTGCAGGCGCTTATGCCTCGTTCGTTAAATCATGCTATCACTTTGGCGCGTATCCAGGAGGAGAGGTTCAGAAGGCAGCGGACACGTACTACGAGCAGGCCACCTGCAGCCCCAGTTACAGTAGCACGGCGGGAGCCGCCAACGGGCAGCAAGCAGACAGTGACTCGTCTGTCGTGGAGTGAGCTCGCGGCCCGGAAGGAGAAGGGGCTATGTTTCAACTGCGACGAGAAGTTCATGCCTGGCCATAAATGTCAGAAAATACAAGTCTTCATGTTGCACGAGGATACGGATGACGAGCCGGCTCCAGGTGAGGAGTTGGAGGTGGACTTGGATGAGACCGAGTTCGGGGTTTCCATACATGCTCTCGAAGGGTGCGCTCCTCCGCTTACCATGCGTCTGGCGGGCCGGATCGCCCAGGAGAAGCTTACAATCTTGGTGGACAGTGGGAGCACCCACAACTTTATTCATCCAGCAGTGGCTAAGCGCGTTGGGCATGTGATCGACAAGGGAGCTGCCTTTCATGTTATGGTGGCGGATGGTAGCAAACTGCAGTGCGAAGGGGTGATGAAGGGAGTGGAGCTGCGGATACACGGTTATGTGGGACGCACCGACGTCTATCTGTTACCCATTCGGGGCTCAGACATGGTGTTAGGGGTGCAGTGGTTGCGCCAGTTGCAGCGGGTAACATTCGACTGGGAGCATATGACGATGGAGTTCATTCATGGGGAGAAGCAGTTCTGTCTACGGGCTATCATATCTTCTCCTATCAAGGAGATCTCTCTTCGTAGCATGCAGCGATTGGGCGGCGAAGGACGGATGATGGCCGTCCTCCGGGAAGTTCAAGCAGACGACACCGCATCATCTAAGGTACCAGTTCAGTTACAGTCACTTCTGACAGACTATTCTGATGTTTTTCAGGAGCCACGCACCTTGCCACCGCCCCGATTTCGGGATCATCACATTCCGCTCAAGGCGGGAGCCGAACCCACAAATATTCATCCATATCGCTACCCTCATATTCAAAAGACAGAAATTGAGGTAGTGTCCGCGAGATGCTGGAGGCGGGCATTATTCGGCCGAGTACAAGTTCCTTCTCGGCCCCCATTATTTTGGTCAAGAAGAAAGACGGTTCTTGGAGATTCTGTGTGGATTACCGGGCTTTGAATAGTGCTGCGGTAAAGGATAACGTTCTGATCCCTCACATCGAAGAGTTACTGGATGAGCTGCATGGCGCACACAGGTTTACCAAGCTCGATCTACGATCGGGTTACTATCAAATTCTGATGGCAGAGGAGGACGTTCATAAAACAGCATTTCGGACACATGACGACCACTATGAGTTCTTATTCATGCCCAATGGTGTGACGGGAGGACCCTCCACCTTTCAGGACAACATGAACGAGATGTTTCGGGACTTCCTGCGGATCTTTGTATTGATCTTTTTTGATGACATCCTCATCTACAGCGCCAATTGGGAGGACCATGTGGGCCATGTCGAGCAGGTGTTGGGCCGACTTCGTCATCATCGGCTCTACGCCAAACGTTCCAAGTGCTCCTTCGGCCAGGAGGAGGTGGAGTACTTGGGCCATTTGGTCTCCGGCCAGGGGGTGCGGGCCGACCCGCGGAAGATTCAGGGCATGCAGTCTTGGCCGCGCCCTGTTACAGTTCGTGCATTGCGGGGTTTTCTTGGGCTTACAGGATATTACCGGCGGTTTGTCCGGGATTACGGGAAGATCGCTCGTCCTTTGACTCAGCTGCTGCAGAAGGATTCTTTCTCTTGGAGTGAGGAAGCTGAGGGGGCATTCCAGGCCCTCAAACAGGCCATGACTACCACTATGGTTCTTGCTTTACCGGATTTCACCAAGGAGTTTATTCTGGAGACGGATGCGTCCGGCGTGGGCATTGGGGCGGTGTTGATGCAGGCGGGGCGGCTGTTGGCCTTCTACAGCAAGGCTCTGGCTCCACGCACCTTGGGTTTGTCCACCTATGAGAAGGAAATGCTGGCTATCATTCATGCGGTGGCTCTATGGCGGCCATATTTGTTGGGTCGGCACTTTACTATCCGTACTGACCACCAGAGCTTGAAGCACTTTCTGGAGCAACGGGTTTCCTCTCCTCTGCAGCAAAAGTGGGTTACTAAACTTCTTGGCTACGATTATGAGATTGTCTATCGCCGGGGTAAAGAGAACGTAGTAGCGGATGCTCTTTCCCGCAGACCGGAGAGCACTCTCGCTCACATCTCGGGACCGTTGGTGGACTCCTTGGAGGATATTCAGGAGGAGGTCTTGAGGTCAGATTCCTTACGTCCCTTGGTGGAGGCTTTGCAGCGGGGCGAGACAGTGGCTGCTGGTTATCACTTGTGTAATGGCCGGCTATATTATCGGGTCCGGGTGGTTGTGCCCGCCGATTCAGCATGGAAGACGGTTATGATGCATGAGTTTCACTCTTCGCCGACTGGAGGGCACGCAGGGGTGCTCCGGACCCTGCAGAGGGCGCGAGCAAATGTTTTTTGGGCTGGTATGCGGCGGGACATACAGCAGTTTATACGACAGTGTGACGTCTGCCAGCGTCAGAAGTATGAGACTTCCTCTCCGGCTGGCTTACTGGTCCCCTTGGAGATTCCACAGCATATTTGGGACACGGTCTCCCTTGACTTCATTGATGGGCTGCCCAAGTCCAAGGGGAAGTCGGTGATATTGGTGGTGGTTGACAAACTTTCTAAGTACGGACACTTCCTAGCTCTCAGTCATCCGTATACCGGCGAGTCCGTCGCCGCGCTCTTTGCTCGGGAGATTGTTCGCTTACACGGCCTTCCTCGTGCCATCATTTCTGATCGGGACCCTACCTTCGTCAGTTGGTTCTGGAGGGAGCTTTTCAGGCTGCAGGGTACTCGCCTACATTTCAGCACGGCGCACCATCCCCAGTCGGATGGCCAAACTGAAGTTCTCAACAGGGGGTCGAGACATATCTCCGCTGCTTTGTAATGGATGAGCCGCGGAGTTGGCCTGACTGGTTACATTGGGCCGAATATTGCTACAACACGTCCTATCACACCGCCAGCAGGATGACGCCGTTTGAGGTCGTTTACGGGCGGCCACCCCTGACGTTGGGTAGCTACGAGCCGGGCAGTACGGCTATCCCGGCAGTTGAGCGGGCTCTTCGTGATCGGGATCACAAGTTGGTCACTCTTCGGGAGAATCTTCGCCTCGCGCAGAATCGCATGAAGACGCAGGCGGACAAGCACCACACGGAACGGGAGTTCGCGGTGGGTGACGAAGTGTTTTTGAAGCTCCAACCCTATCGGCAGTTGTCGGTTGCTCATCGTGGCAATCAGAAGCTGTCCCCTCGCTACTATGGTCCCTTTCGTGTGCTCAGAAGGGTGGGGCCGGTGGCTTATACTTTGGCCTTGCCAGAAGGCTCCCGCATTCATCCGACTTTCCATGTGTCCTTGCTCAAGCGGAAGGTGGACCCTCATGTTCAGCCCAGCACTCTTCTACCCGATGCTACTTCTTCGGGTGAGTTACGCCCACTTCCGGAAGATGTCGTGACGCTTAGGTGGAAGCACCGGGGCACGGAATACCGCCCCGAACTCTTGATCAAATGGAAAAATCTCTCGTCAGCACATAACTCTTGGGTGGATTTCTTGGATTTCAAGGCGCTCTACCCCGACTACCACCTTGGGGACAAGTTGTTTCTTGATGGGGAGGGGAATGTTACGCCCCCGTTACGCTTTGCAGGGCGTCATTATACTCGGCGCAAAGGAGCAACGAACAACGGGGCTGAACCTTCCGGTTCAGCCCCCACTCACTGAACCGGCCGGCTGGGGCTGAACCAAGCGGGTTCAGCCCCATTTGGAGGGGCCGGCCGGCCCCTCTCTTGCCCGGGTATTTATACCCGGGTGGCTCCATTGGGATGGTATGCAAGTATTATTCTACAAGGTATTTCTCCCTCCTTCTTCCTCTCTAACCCTAGTTTTCCCTTAATCCCTCATAGTTCTCTCTTCTCCCTTCTTCTTCCATAACAGTATCTCAATGGACGGAAGAGTTGGAGGGTGCATGGTAAGTGGGCTGGACGGGGCGAAAAGATTGGATTGATGGGGAGAAGCTCTGCAGTGGACGGAGGGACTTGGGTTGTAGGCTTGTAGTCGATGGCTGGATGGAGGGGCAGTGTAGGGAGAAGAGGTAGTGGAGAACGAATGGGGTTTGGGGGAAGGAAAGACAAGTGGTAGACGGTGAGCTGGAAAGAGAAATCCCATAGTAGATTCTTGGACCTGGAGGTTAACTGCAATTGGGAATGGAAGTAGCAGGCAAGGGGAGAGGTGGGATGGGGTGTTCACTGGAGGGTGACGGATAAGGTGTAGGTACAACAACTATTGGATGGTGGCTTCAACATTGTGAGAATAAAATAATTATTATGCCAAAATTGTCAAAGAATTGCATGTGGACTCCCCTCATTATATAGAATAAAGGAGCAAAAACAATTGAAGATGTGTGACTAAATACGCCAAGAAGTAAAAAATGTACAATTTCCCCCTTTGGGATTTTTACAAAAGACCTTCAATAGGCTTCAACATTCCCCCTCAAGATGAGGGCATTTTGTATAGTTATTTATGCATATCTTCTGCTCCATTTGGCTAGTGTTTTACACCTAATTACTTGAAAATCCTGTGATATTACTTGTATTCTCCTATTTCTGATACGGGAGTACTTTGGGGGCAAAAGGGATGAATCTTTGTGTAATTAGGAGCTTTTGGGAGAAGTTACAAAATTATGCATAAGGTGCACGAACGTGCTCTTTGCTGAGCACGACCATGCACTCCTATATCCTTCACCCTTCCTTTTCTAATTTCCACTAGCGATTGTCGATCACTAACCGGAGCTTACAATCGCCACCCGCCCGCCGAAGCTAATGAATGTCGACAGCAGGCCAGAGCTTACGAACGCCGATCGTCGACCGGAGCTCACAATCGCCGATAGCCAACTTGAGCAGTCGATCGCCGACCGGAGCTTACAATCACCGATTGCCAACCAGAGGTTATGATCACCGGTCGCCGAATTGCAAGGGGGTAAACAATTTCAAGGGTTTTGTCTTTTGCCCGTGCGCCTTCCTCGCACAAGATTGTGCGCCTATGCAGTGTGCATGGGCATGTTGCAGATATCCATTTCGATCAGCTGGGTGGTGTGCTTATAGCCGCACAACTATGTGCCTTTCTCTGACACCCCATCGTCTCCCCCTCTTTCCAGTCTGGTTTTCCCGCCAATGTTTCATTTTTCGTGCCTTAATGTGTGCAACCTAATGTTGTTACCTATTTAAAGCTTAAACATTGAGACAGAGGGGGATGAAAAAATCGAAATTTTTCCTCTCCAACCTTTTCAGAGTTCAAGGGCTTCAAGCAGAAATTCTAAAGGCTCCAAGGAGTAAAGGAGGAAGAAGGAAGGAAACATGGAGGCAAGAGCATACAGAGAGAAGACGAGTAAATTTGGAAGCAATGGTGACAGCCCCTCCTCTACCCCGGACGAGGCCAAGGATTGGAGAGAAGCCGAATTGACGACTCGTGACTCTTTTCTTCATACCTGAGGAGAAGTCTATCTTCTTCCTTTGTATTTCTTTCCACTCCGATCAAAGTCTTGGAGGTTTGTGGATTCTCTATTTATTTAAATGGTTGTAAACATTTCTCTGTATTGGGTAACCATACATTCTCATCCCTTATTGCTAATGAAGGTGTATGTTTATACTTTGCTTGAGATGGTTTGGTGTGATGCAAAGCTCTATGTAGTTTAGTTTTTCTTTATGCTATTACAATCTACAAAACTCAAGTTTATGATCGCTTAAATAGCCAACGATATTGTAGTCTTGGGAATTTTCGTGTGTGCTCCTTGCGGATACGACATAACTCACTCATCACTCTATTCCATGTGATCAGTACAAAGTCGTAGCACTTCCTTCAGGATTTGCTAGGGGAGAGGTGGGAGGGGGTGTTCACTGAAAAGTGACGGAGAAGGCATGGGTACAACAATTGTTGGATGGTGGCTTCGACATTGTGAGAATAAAATAATTAATATTCCAAAATCATCAAATAATTACATGTGGACTCCCCTTGTCATATAAAGTAGAGGAGGAGAAGATGCATTAAAAAATGTACAATGACCCCTCTTTGGGCTTTTTACAAACGGGCTTTAATAGGATTCAACAAAGATCAAAGGGAGGAATGACGGGCTTCAGTATTGGGCATGTCTCATGACTGAGCGGGTTCGGAAAGCCTCAATTCTCGATGTTTTACCTTAACACCCGGTGGATATAAGTACAGGTGGCAATTAGGTTAAATCTCTAATGCTCAGATCGCCCAATTGGGACATTCAACCGAAATCTCGAAATATCACTCAAAAAAATTAACAACAAATACATGGGAATATAAAAAAAAATTGAGTCGATCGCATCCGCAAACTCCAATCATCCAAATGATGGCCCTGATGTACATGCTCGGAGTTGTGCGATTGATCCCGAAAAATAAAAGCGTTGACACTAAAAAACTATTATCAAAGAAGTTCCATAGATGTTTTGATATTACTTCAATCATGCTAATCCTAAAATTTTATTTAATTGAAGAATCATATTACTTTACAAAAAACCAAAACTACAAGCATGTCAGTTGCCTATCCAGCACACAGCTAATAGCAGATATAATGTACACAATTGCAAAGAGAAAATAAAATAAATTAGCTCATATTCTTATTAATATAATGACCTCATCACGTGCAGCAAGCAGAAAACGGAGAATGCTAGGATCTGAATCATTTACATAATCCTCCCCCTTAATCTGTTCACCTTCAGCCTCTACAATCTCTTTGCATTGTGCAATGAGTTCTTCAACAGTGTTTCTGATTAAGGTAACAGCTCTTTCTGCTTTTATCTGTCGTGGAATTATCTTGCGAAGAAGGTCTACCTGGTACAGTCAAGTTGAACATATATTTTAATGAAATTTTATAACAAGGTAGTTTCCTGTGAAAGAAGCAAGGTTCTTCTGGGAAAACCATCATAACGGTATAGAAAATTAAAATCACCGTGACTACAAAATAAAGGACAGGCTGCATGATGCAGGACCAGGAGTCCACCTGCCTGTCACCCTGGCGTCGCACTAGCCCAGGGGTCCCACCGGGAGTCCACCCGATAGGCCTTATCAGGTTCGCGGACCGTACACCCCAACCCATCCCCGGCTCCACCATAGGGGCGGTAGGTTGTTGAGGCCGAGGCTCGATCCCCCGACCTCCTTGATAAGAGTGTTTTAACAGAGCTCTCAGCACCAACTGATCCGCGGCTCAGTTGGTGATGAGAGCTCTGTTGAAACACTCTTATCAAGGAGATCGGGTGATGGGGATCCATCAGTTGTTGCACCCGGAGGGGTTCACCCTCAAGGCGGGACCCACGTTTACCTATTCGCGCAAGAAGAAGTGATCGGATCACCGATCCGACTCCGCGGTTGCGTCCGGCGCGCCGTTGCGAGTCGAAATCATATATTAGTTTATTATTTTCGAGTTTGTTTTCATATATTTAGTGGCCGATCCCCACCGGCCAATCATAGCCGTTGATGGGGATGCCCTAGGCTTCTCTTATTTTATAAATAGAGGTTGTGTGGGCTGAAAGAGGTATTGCAGATTTTGGAGACAGAAAATTTCCGGATCTCTGAGGTCATCTACCGGTGCCGACGCCGTGGAACCCTAGGTGACGACTCCTAGGTGGTTTTCTTCCTCCCCAAGGTACCCCCTATCCATCCCCTTCTTCTTCCCCCCCTTTCTAGCCATTTCCGGCCACCCAAACCCTCCCCAAATCCATCGCAAATCTCCTGTCCAGCAACCCTGCAGGCGCTGCCAGCCACCTCCTGCAGCAGCCCTTCCCTCCAAACCCCGCCCAGCAGCCTTCCCCTACCAAACCGCTGTCCAGCAGCCCTCCCCTCCCTGTCGCCAACCTCCAGCAAACCTTCCCCCCAGCCGAACGCCCCTCCACAGCCCCTGCTTCAACCCGCCAGCCTCCTGCAGGCCTCTTCCCTGCCGCCAGCCCCTCTACAGCCCTTGCTCCAACCCGCCAGCCTTCAGCAAGTCAATCCAGCCCTCCAACCATTCACCTCTAGCCTAACCGCACCCCCCTAACCTTCCCCACGTGGATCCACCTTCCTTCCACCCTTGGAGCCCGAAATCAGCCCAGATCTAGGGTTCTTCCCCTCCCGACCCGGTATTGCCACCTTTGACCGCCGATCTACATATTCTGACCCAAGTTCTCCAGTGCCTCGGTTCAGCCCACTATTTTGTGAGTCTTTCGTTGTACTTTGACATTTGATTTGATATTATTGCCTGGTGTTTTCCCTTGTGTTTGTTTGGGAATTGTACCGGTGGATATTTGTTTGCATACTATTGTAATTGCAGGTGGGACAAATTCGCCGCACGCTCGCTTTTGTCCCTCCGACGCGGAGGAAAACCATGCTTACTTGCTAAATTAAATATTGCTTTAACTCTTTGTGATTTTGTGTGGTGTTACAAAGTTTTCATTGCTCTAATTATTAATCGTCGTTGTCAACTGTCGCAATGCATTTAGTACAGGTTTAGTATCCCGCACGCGCACCTTCACTAGAGTCCTAGGTTTTTGAGTACCCACAGCCTACCCTACATCATCGGGGGATCGAGCCTCGGCCTCAACAACCTACCGGCCCTGTGGTGGAGCAGGGGATGGGTTGGGGTGTACGGTCCGCGAACTTGATAAGGCCTATCGGGTGGACTCCCGGTGGGACCCCTGGGCTGGTGCGACGCAAGGCACCAGGGTGGCTGGCAGGAGGACTCCTGGTCCTGCATCACTGCAGTTTTGTATACTCATAGAAAAAGGGAAATAATTAATCAGCCTATCACTATCTTCTCCAAATTATTCTTTATGCTAATTACTGAAATTTTCATAACAAGAGCGGTGGAAAACAGTAAATTAAGCTCCATTTGGTAATGGTTTATGCTGCAAGTTTGCGTTCTTAAATAGCCGAAGCAGATTTAAGACGGTTGATTTACTTCTGTGAGGTAAAATTAGCTATAAAAGTAAAATACAGTTTTATTGAACAAATGGTATAGATAGCTTCTTAAAAAAATACTTTTATGAATTTTACTTGTTTTATTTAATAAGTATTATTTTATTAGTTATATAGCAATTAAGGTCTAGCAAATATTCATTTCAAACATTTTTCTATCAGTTCCACATCTTTTTTCGAGCAACTACAACTCTTAAAGCACTTTATACAATAATCTATTAATCTCCCTAAACAGTTATCAATTTTGCTTAGCACAATACAGCTATAAGTCTATAACAACAACAACAACACTCAAGCCTTTATCCCACCATAGTGGGGTCAGCTATATGGATCCTTTGTCGCCATTGCGCCCTATCTTTAATCATAGCCTCATTAATACCTAAGTACATCATATCTTTCCTTATAGTTTCATTCCAAGTCTTTTTTGGTCTACCCCTCCCCCGCTTAACATGTCTAGTGACTAAACTCTCACAACGCCTAACAGGTGCCTCTAATGGTCTCCTATGTACATGTCCGAACGATCTTAAACGAGCTTCTCGCATCTTCTCTACAATACAGCTATAACAAATAGAGAGAGAAAACTACTAAGAATTGAAGTGTGTAGAAAATACTGAACTGAAAACCTACCTTCCAGTATGGAAGGATGTCAGTGGATCGAGCCTCTGCCTCTTTCAATGCAGTGTAAACTGCAGCAATAACTGGACTATCAGAGGTTAGAGAGTCAAAATTGTAGTTAAACAAGGATAAACCTATAACGTCCAAGGTCATTTGAGAAAATTTCTCTTCCATATTCACAGAAGCGCCAGTTTTGGTATATGGCCCGAGATTTTCCACCAATTTCAAAGCACATCTACAGAACACCTTATCAACCATTACAGACAGAAATTTTCTATGAAGGGATGGCAAAACTGCTCTACGGCGCACCTGCATACAAATAATGAAAAAGTTCGCCAAATAAGACATGATAAGGATAAAAGATTTCTTGGGTCTCTGCATGTAGAAGTTGAGCTTAGAAGAGAGTAAAAGTTACACTCAGCAGGAATGCATCGCAAGATCAAGAAATTAAACAAGGAAGATGTTTTGTTAGTTAGAAATTCACGAATGAACTATAAAATAACTGGAAAAGAACCAATAATCTCCATGCTAGCTTACAAACATGTAACTTACTTCCGTTCAATTATCTCATATCTATCAATGTACTCAATTTTTGGTATTAAGTCCAAACTTTCTCTTTGTGTGTGTGCAAGCTTGTGCGTTGGTGTGTGTGCGCATGCTAGCTGAACATGCACTGGATCCCAATGCACAATATCCAGCAGGTGGCCCCAGCGCTCTGAGGCAGCAAGTGCTCCCCATCTGTAGTGTCTCATGGCGACAGTACCTTCAGCATAGCACAATATACTTTCGTTTGATACTTTATCAATCTTATTCTCCCTTGATGTTTTCAAGTTTATTTTATTTATTATTTATTTCCCTCCTTTTATATATTTTTCTTGGTTAAGCTTATGAATATGACTCAACAAGTCTGCGACCAGATATGATATTAGAGCCAGTTCAAATAAGTACCGAGTTTGGTACGAAGACTTGTAGATTGCCGCTCGAGCTGAATGTTAGAGATGTATTTGTAAGAATCTTGAGAATGAGACTATTGACACCGTGATTGTGGCATAGACCTACATTATGTGCATTGGATGGAAGGACAAGTCATCAATTGGTAGCATAGATTGTGTATGTAATTCATTATAGAATTGTTCACTTAGCATTCCCTACTATTAGAAAACTTCTAGCTAAGTTTAAACGGATTACTGAATATTGGCATGGAAGGACAAGTCATGATTGAATGATGTAATTGGTTGCATAGACAGTATTAATTCATTGTAGAATTGTCCGCTTAACATTTCATAGTATTAGAAAACTTCTAATAAGCTTGCAGGGGTTAGTGAACATTGTCTTGGAAGGACCAAGAACGGGTCATGATTGAATGAGGTAATTAATTGCATAGATTGTGTATGTTGCAGAATTGTTCACTTAACATTCCTTAGTATTAGAAAATTTCTAAGCTTACATGGGTTAGCGAACATTAAGCTTAATTACTTAAATATCCGTGTAGTAATTACTACTATCCAGAGTTTATTTTCTTTATGTATATGCAGGTTTGTAGTAGTTTGGATAACCCTTTTAGGAACCAATTATGGTGCTTGGAAAGAGATCTTACAAGGTTGGCTATACTGTGACCTCATTATAAATGTTGCTTGCTGGTAAGGAGACTTAACCTGACCTGATTTGTTGGTTTGAATTGTTATAAGATGAAAGAATTTTCTTGCTTTTACTACTAATGGTGTATTAAGCCCTCCATGTCAATGGACCTTGTAGCACATTTTATTTTTGAACATGTAAGTGTTGATCAATAATCTAAGGACTACTTAATCTTGATCTTCATATCAATTCATTGTTTCTCCGTCATCTGTCTTTTTCGCTTTATGGTAAATGCCTATATACTTGTTTTGCTCATTTTACTATTTTTGCGTGCTTGACTTAAATTCATTCCAAGTGATGAGGGCTGGCCGAACTCGTGATATAAATAAGTTTGGATGCCATATGAGGCTTGATGAGGACAGGAAGTGTATTTAGAGTAGTGTAAATGGAAAAAGAACAGCTCCTAGCATGTTTCTAAGTGAAAAGGATGCAAGAATGAGTTGAATCACACGTTGAAATTAGAGGAATATTATTGTTCTTAAGTAATTATTTAGACCTCATAATATTATAGTCACATTTTCAAACCAAGTGGTTGAGTTCTATTAGGAACTCCCCAATTAAGTGAGCTTTAGGTTGGGTAGTTCTAGGATGGGTAAAATTAGAGGAATATTATTGGTCGTAAGTAATTATTTAGACCTCATAATATTATAGTCACATTTTCAAACAAAGTGGTTGAGTTGTATTAGGAACTCCGCAATTACATGAGCTTTAGGTTAGGTAGTTCTCGGATGGGTAACCTCCTAGGATGTACTCATAGGAATCTCGGGAGAAGGATAAAATTGTGAGACATAGTTTAGTATAGATTGGGCTAAACTAAAACAAACAACAGAGATATTATGGGTTAGGTATTTATACGTTCACTTGTCTCCTTCAACTGTCTTCCTTAACGAAAACGATGCTTTAGCAACCATTTAGCAGCTTTTTCTCTAACGTAGACTTTTGTTTTTGTCAAACATGTTGTGTGCCCTAGTAACAGATCGGGTCACCAGTCGTGAGACAAAAAGATTGAAGTGGAGAGGTAAACTTCTTCCCACAGTTACCCCAATGTCCACCAATGCTGTCTATCAAGATGAATTGCTAAGGAAGATGAAGAGAGGAGCCCTTCACCTTGGGGAGTCTCATGGTTAAGCATATGGAGGGGGGGGGGGGGGGGGGGGGGGGGGGGGGGGGGGGGGGGGGGGCGAGTAAGAGATAATGATTGGGCTCAAAAAATTTATCTCCTCATTACCACTATCAATAGTTTTACAGCCCAATTTTCCTTAAACATAGAAATTGCTAAAATAAAAATGGTTAATGAATTTCAAAATTAAAAGTGCACGAAATTCAAAAGCTAGAATAACACCACTCTAACTCTTCATGCAAGCTCTTAACCTTGCTCACGCTCTTTACAGCACTAACATAAACACTCAAAGAAGTTGCGAGGAGAAGGGAGAGCAAGGGATGAGAAACTATCAAGTCCCAATCTTATTTTCACTGTTAAAATTTTCTTGCATTTTCACTGGGAAACAGCACATGAAATCCAATAACAACTAATTCATACAGCACACTCTAAATCTCTAATATTAAAGATAAGAAGTCCTAGACTTGGAGTAAACAAGAATCAGCTCTCCTCTTAAGAATGACCAATTAAATGAGCTGTAATTTCAAGCAGATGCAGAAATCAGACCCTTGTATAGAAATTGAACTGGTAATTATGCAGATTGCAGAATTCCATTATTCCAACCCTTCTTCCTCGGGCCTTACTCCATAGGACTAGAAATGCAGAATCATAGAATATTACCGTCCAGAGCTGTCCTTCGGCGATAGCAAAGCCGGAGCCGAATAGGAACTCGGACACCTCGGAGACGAGACCCTTGGAGTACTTGCTACCATAGCTCCGGAGAACGTGCTTGGCGGCCGCGGGGTCGCTGATGATGACGAAGTCGCGGGGGCCTGCGGCCAAGCGGTAGACAGGTCCGTACTCCAGCATCCACTTGTAGAGTGGGAGAAAGAGCGCGCCGCCGAGGAGATCGGGGACGTCTTCGAGGCGAGGTCTTGCCGCGGGAATGCCGGATTCGTCCCCTCGCTCATTAATGGAGCGTGCGAGAAAATTAATCCAGGTAGGGCTAACCCCCGATCCGCCTCTGCCGCCGCGGTCGCCGCCATTTCCGAGGGAGGAGACTTTGAATACAGTAGAGGATTTCGTCGGAGGAAGGAAGGCGGAGTGTCTGCAGGAATTAAGGTTCCGTCCGATGGACAGGAATGTGGAGAGGGGAAGCGGAGGAGAGGCGGAGGCGGCAGCCATGGCCGCAGTGTTTCGACTTTTTACAAGAAGACGGGTTTGAGAAGAAAAATGAGTGGTGTTGTACGTACGTTATCATGGATTCATGGTACTACTAATGCTGGATATGTAAAGTTTTTAAAGGGATAAATATAGGCGATTGTTAACCGCAACCCGGTTTTGGCTTGTCGCACCCCAATGTTAAACGCAATCCGAAAATTTTAAAAATGTTAACCGCAACCCGATTTTTTTCTTGCCGCACCCCAAAAAATTAAACACTCATTTCAGATATTTTTTAGCACAGCAATGATAAATATACAACACATACAAAAAAAACATCTATGTAGGTCTGTAGCATACAGAACTAATCACAATCCAATAATGAATACTCTTGAAAACAGATAAATAAGGGTAGTCAAAGCTTAGAAATAGCCCAAGTTTATCAGATTTTCATGGTTAGTCAAAGTAGGTAATGATTGTGAAGGGGCAGCACCCATAGGCGGCATCACCAGTCGGCCGTGGTAGGCAATGCAGGCGAGGCGGAGGAGGGGGCGGTCGGGTTAGATGGTGAAATTCTGTGTCACAAAATTCTGAGTAGAACAAAATGTTGTTGAAAATAAGAGATTGTTTGAGTGAATGAAGACCTAAAACCTGAAAAATCAATCCATTACTCCTCATCCGGGAGGACATACGGGAGGATGAGGAGTAAACGATATTCTGAATAGAGATAATTTTTGATGTAAGTAAGAGAATGGTTAAGGTAAAGAAGACCCGAAACCTAACAAATTTTGAGGAATCGAAGAACTGGGTTGCAGAGTAGGACAAAGGAATCGAAGAACTGGGTTGCCGCAATTCTCCCAACGAAGATGGACTCACTCCCCACTCACCGCCACCCATTTATGTGGTAAGAAGACCGAGGCGGCGCTATGCGGCAACATCCCCATGAATGTCAATTTTGATGCCGAGAGCGGAGTCTTCTCCTGCAATGATTTTGATGCCTGGATCCAATCCCAACTTGCTCCCAAATTTGTGGAAGGCGTATTTCCTGCAAATCCGATTTCTGCGGGGAACAGTGCCATGAAGGTGACTTTCCTCCATGCTCAGTTTATGTCTAACAGAGATGCTTGTGCGGCTGGCATCTCCGGTCTGTTGAGTCCCATCAGTTTTCTTCGATAGAAATTTCATCTTTATTTTAAGTAACCTTCTTCTTCTTCGGAGGGGAGGAAGGTGAAGGAGGCAGGAGGTCACCATACCACGCGGCTTCAGCGAGAGAGGTGGAAGGAGGTCTCTCTCCATCATCGGGCTTCGGGGAGAAAAGAAAAGCGGCGTGACTGAATAGAGAAAATGAAAAGTTTGGGGTTTTAATTCTAGGGTTGCGGTTAAACACAGAAAAAAAGATATTTTTTAAAAAAGTGGGGTGCGGTTAGCCAAAAGCGGGTTGCGGTTAACAATCGCCTAAATATATTTAAATTAATACAACTTAGAAGTGATGGTGCATGACCGGACTCTGCGTCACCTCACCTTCTCTTGTCTGAGCGTGTGGTGATGATCGGACTCTACGTCAGCGCACCTTTTCTTCTTTGAGCTTGCGGTGATGATCGGACCCTGCGTCGCTCGATCTCCTCTCGCTCGTAAAAAAGACTTCGATGATGTTATATCACATAAAGTTCATGTTAATATTATATATTGAGAGAGAGAGAGAGATCCAACCCATTTAATCCCACATATCGCAGAATTAACTTATCTTATAGGGTATAAGGCTGCATGGGTTTTAAGGTGTTGCTTGTTATGGGCCGTCTGGCCCGTGGGCGGGACCTGAGCAGCCCTTGTGGGCGGGCGCCCCCGCGGGCGGTCTTTTCTCTAGCTAGCGAGACAACTTTGATTTGCGGGTGGGGTTTTAGCTAGACCGCACGCTCGGACACACTCTGATACTCTTCACCTTCTAAGTTTCTTTATTAATAAGTATATATAAGTTACATGTTTATCTAAAATTTTCTATCTTTACTTTTTCAGAAATTATTTTGGAATCTTTTATGGGGAATGCATTTCTATTTAATTCACTTTTGTTGTTTTAAATTTAATTTATAAGTATTTTGTTGAATTAATATCGTGTCTTTCTCGATTGATTTTATGGACTCCGTCCGGAGCGACTTTTTTGCTCCGGTTTTGAACAAAAACGTCACCGTCATTAAATGTATGTTTGGCATGACAACAGTTATGACCATAATCTAGAAAAGAAAACTAATTTTGAACATAAAAGTGAATGAAGTTCCTTAGGTGAAGTCAGACGTTCACAAACGATGATTCAAAAGCACCGCGTTTATGACCGCAACCCCCTTGCCAAACGGACCCTTAATAGAATAAATACAATCACTTCAGTTATATATCAGAGAGCTTTTTTTTCTTCGATGCAACAAGAGAAAAAAATGTTGTTTGGGAATCCGTTCAAGCTCCGACATGTCAGCATTTTCAGTGCACTTTTACGCCGCCGGGTTTTCAAACAGTTTTTTTTTTTTTAATTCACTATGTATGTCACATGCATATATAATCGCAATGTGATTGAACAAAGCTCGGAATAATATAAGCATAATAACCATATGTTCTTCCTCACTTTTTTGCATCAACAATGTGCTACTACTATAGTGTTATTGATGTAGAGTCTATTGAACACATTTAACTATTGTTGTGTGCTATCACATTCACTTATTTTCAGTCAATACAAGTATTTCTTCGTGCATGTCTTACAGTGACAGCAGAAAAATGTGATAACCAGAGAAAACTCTATCAACTTCGTCAAATATAAGATTCTTCTAGAAGACAAATTAAATCTACCAAATATGCCTTAAAGAAACACAAAATATGTTATCTCTACATCAATAACACATTGTGTTGTGGAAACGAGAGTAGAAACGATCAAACAAATAGAAAATGAAAAACAAAGTAGGCACATATATAAGTGGTTCACCCCCAAGATGTGCTACATTCACGGGAAGCAGCAGTCCATTTTTTTCGCTTCTTGAAGGTCAGAGGCGGTTACAGAAAGTGGCCCCAGACCCCGTGGATCGAGATCAAGGTCAACGTCGTCTTTGAGTTAGGATTTGAGGCATATAATTATCACATTGTATATGTCAACATTCAAAGATTTAGTTCTCAGAAGTTTGCCTTTTGAAGAATCATATTTGGTGACAAGTGAAGTCCATTTTGGCACTCGGGATTACCTCAATAAAGCTTATAATATGAGAAGAAAAATTGAATGTATGGTCTACTTCTGGCCCACTATGACACGAGATTCCACCATCCTAAAAATAGATCATTCAAAGCTTTTTCTGCGGCGTTTATGAAAATGTCGCCGTATATTTTATCTTTCGTGGCGTTTTATTTGAGGGACGCGTTAATGATCTATGTTTGGTGGTGGTTAAATTTTGGTCTATTTTTTTCTCGTTTCTTCGTAAAATCAATCATTGTCTTCATTTGACCTATTGCAATTATTTTGAGGAAAAACATCTGAATTTGTATCTTTCAATTCATTTTTATGAGTATAAACTTACTATATATAGTAGGGGTGCAGCTCGGATCGGTTCGGTTCGATTTCACCCAAAATCAAGAATCGTCTCATATAGGTTCGGTTTCAGATTTTTTGATCCGGAATCGACCCACGGTCCTAAAGTATAGAATTGGATTTGAACCGTTCACTTCGATTCAATTCTCGGTTCTACCCATGTCTCAAAATAATTAAAAAAGTGGCTCTTCCAACTCATGATTCTGTCATACAACTACTAATGTCTCAAAATAATTAAATTTGGTCTCTCTATAACATTGAAGTCATGTAACTATACGAGTTCAAAAAAATTTTTATTTAGCCATACGACTATATATATTCTCAATCATTTTCACGTATTAAGTCATTTGTCTATAACTGTTATCTAAAAAAAATTCTTTAACATTGATTTTCGGTTCTCGGGGGGATACCCGACCTGTGAAACCGGGAACCGAACCGAATTGTCAGTTCTGATATTATGGAAACCAGACTTGAATCAAACATATTTGGAATCGACCTGAACCATTCTGTTCAGTTCTCAGCTCTTCATTTATTTTTGCACACCACTACATAGTTGATAGTTTTAACAAGTATATCAAACAAGCAATTCCAATAAGGTCGCTTTATTCAACATTAAGAATCCAAGCCAGCAATAGTTATCTAAAGTTCATTATTTCATCATCGATCGATAGACCAATATCGTCGACATTATTAACAATAAGAAAAACGATTACCATGAAATTAAGGGCGCGCCTCGATGAGGTGCATCAGAGCATTGACGCATATTATATTGCAACGAGTAAAGCCAGCTTTGAGAAGTAAGCTCCTCCATTCTTTCTCCGTTCGTTGTTTCCCATCAAGAAATGCCATCATCAATATGTCGAAAGCTAGTTTCACATGGTGCAGGCCTTTTGAATCGGTTTCATTCATCACGCCGTCGATTATGATCAATTTTCCTTTTTCTTCAACAATGGCTTCTCGGCATCGATTCAAAATTTGTAACGCTTTCTCATCATTGTAGTCACGGAAAATGCGCTGCCATAATGTAGAAAGATAAATCCTCATATGATTAAAACATTCCTAAATTTCACATTGACAGTTTTTTTTTAATAAAGGTTAGGTTTTCTTTTATTGAAATTGAAATAAAAGTGCAAACATACTGATACAAGTCATACAGATGTGTGAAAAGGCAGAAAAAAACATTAAACTCATCGGATTCTAAACTATTTGGAGTTTTTCCACGCATTGTTTTGTGCCGGATGGGACGAAGTGATGCAAGCTTGGTATAGGCCATTTTTGTTAGAGTTTTTTTTTGTCTTTGGGTTCGCCAGTCCCCATGCAACGTACTCCTTCTCGTAGTGCACCGGACTCTTCTTTCTGCTCTCGAAAACACCATCAATATTGTTGCTATGGGCATATATATTGGTCGTCTAAACCGAGGTCTATGAAATCTCTCTAGCGTCATGCGCCGCATAATCAGACATTTGATCAGCCAACTCATGATCAAATGAAACCCCGCATAATTAGATATTTTCTTTTCCGTGACTACAATGTCTGTTCAAAAATGAAACCCTGCGCGGACCGTAACAAGCAATATATACAGAAGCAAGGGCCCAAGGACAGGGAAGCGGCGGAGCCGCCCCCCTCCTCTTGCAACTTTGGGCATTATGACCTTGCTTAAATCAAACCTCGTGGCACTAATTTTTTTTCAAATGAAATAAGGATAGAATTGCATGCGCCACATTAACCTTATGAATTCCTAAATGCATGTGTTTAGAAGGAGAAGATTTAAGGTTGAACTCAACGCAAACCCGTGCCCTATCCGCTCTAGTCCCCTGCACAGTGGAGCTATCCAATGCTAAAAGATTATCATCTGTCTTTACTAGAATGCGCAAAATATACTCATGGAAACAGTGAAAAGGCAAGTCCCGTATGCTAATCCAGACATGAATGACAGTCGGGCTCCCTTTTGGGAGTATCTTCAAGAGTCCATTTAAGAAAACAAAAGAGGTAGTTTTTGTATACAACAAATTCCTTAAACCACACCTAGTTAAAATCGTCTTCAACCTGATCAATTGTAAGGACAAGGTGTCTATTATCTATGGGAGCAACTCTGCGGTCATGTACAAGTTTCATGTGAATGGATAGGAAAGATTTAAATGTATCCAAGGGAAGGTCATGTAATTAACCTAAACTATCACTCTCTATTAGCAAGACAAGTTATTTTAACTATCACGCGAGGAGATAATTTTTTTCCAAGAGAGAAAATACGAATATAATTTTGGAAGAGAGCGGGAATATTTGATGTTCTCGGGGTTCGCGGTGAGACCTAAGGACACCCTCATTTAAACAAATGATGATTCACCGCACTCCTTTTCCTTTCTTCCACTTCTTAGTGATTTTGACATCCTTTGGCCCCGTTTGAGACATTCTTTTTAGTCTGGTGACATTTTATAAAAACCGTCACCGAATATGATGCCCTCGCCTCGCTCTTGCCCATCATCTTTACTTCCCGTATGCCAAGTCTCCCACAAGCCCGCCAGAGAAGCTATGTCCTCCCATATTACGCGTGTCTGATTGTCTCTCCTCCCATCCAACACGAGCTCTTCTCCTTTCCTCTAGTCTGATAGGCCGCGACCTTTAATTCTCATTAGTTTTTTTTGTTTTTGCAAGTGTCTTTCCGTCTATATCGTTGCCTCGATCTTGACGTTCTACCTCTCTCTGTCCAATTGGAATGCTTTTTTGGGCAGGAATGAAATCCCACATTTGCATATGTGTACAAGACTAATTCAAAATGTAAATCGCTTTAATCCATATCTAGCCATTATGAATGATGGTGAACCGCGTCATTCTTGTCATTTTACCCGCTGTTTAATGTGGAAAAAAACTTTTCTCGTGGAAACTCCAATTTTTGAGGGAGAAAGCTATCAATACTGGAGTGTCCAAATGAGGCCCAAGGTGGTGGAAATAACAGGCCCAAGGTGGTGGAAATATCAAAAGGAAAAAGAAATTTGGAAGGATGGAGGACTAGCAGCTGAACATAGGACATAAGAAGAAATGAGAATGAAAGATGCCCTAGCGCTGCTCCTAATTCAACAAGGGGTATCAAAGTCGATCTTAATTCCCTCGAATTATGGTGACAGAAACTGCCAAGCGAGCATGAAATACATTTACAGTTGAATATCAAGGCTCTCCAAGGTAATTGCTCTTAAACTTGAAGTTCTATGGAAAGACTTTAAAACTTTATTAATGAAATCGAGTGATTCAATAGATGAATTTCTATCTAGAACCATTACCTTTGTTAAAGTTCTCAGGAGCCTATCTACCTCCTTTGATCCGACTGTAATTGCTATTGAAGAATCAAAGGATCTACCAACTCCCTCATTAACAGATCTAACTGGATCACTTAAATCCCATGAAGAACAACTGAAAAGAGCTAATAAAACTCTTGAGCATGTATTACAATCTAAATTGTACCTCATCACAAACCTCCAATCAACCGGAAGGAAGGGAGTTCACCAAAATGGATGTAGACACCCAAAGCTCATATGTACTACATTTGTAATAAAACAACACATGAATCTAAAGATTATTCCTCAAGATGCAAACGATGCTGAATCCCTAACCATTCTAAGAACATATGACATAATACCAAGGAGGAAGCCAAATAAACAGAGAAAGAGAAAGAGACTAAAGAAGAAGTGTTTTATTCTTGTTTTAAAGCCGAAGAAAAGACAATTAGTACATGTTATATCAACAACGGGGGGAGGGGGGAGGGAGGGTTCTAGTCATATTACTAGTAACAAAACGTTCTTTTCTCTTGATGAAGCATACAATCCCAAATTTTGTTAGGTGACAGTAAAGCTAAAAGAATTGAAGGGGAGTTGACTCTTGTTTTCATTAAAGTGCTTATATTTATGATGTTTCAATAATAACTTAGTTACAATATTTATTGTTTAGGCTAAATAAAAAAATAAATTTTCAAGAAAATATTTAATATTATTGAATTTTAGTTACAATATCTATTATTATATATAATGTTTATTTGTATGTATATTATAATTATATTATTTAGTTACATTTAAGCTCAATTTAATATTTACTAATATATTATGAACTTGTGACTTGTGACCTACTTGTGATAGATAATATGTTATTCTATTATCATATTTTAATATTTTATATATATTCATGATTGATTATTATTAAACTAATTTTCCTCCAATCAATTAGGTGTGGCCAGCCACCCTTAGGAGAGAGTGCAGTGCAACAGAGTTTCTTCGGTGGTTCAGCGGATTTCGGCTGACATTCGGCCATCGCCTAGCCGGCTTCCTCTTTGGAGTTCTTCCTCCAGTCGGCTTCTTCTCTCGCCGTCGAAACTATTTTCTCGTCGCAACGTGTACGACCGGACCTTGGAGGATTCGAGATTTCCATCATTTTTCTCGGTCTATTCTTCTCCTCCATTTTTAGTCGTATTGTATGTTTGAGAAATAAATAGTAAATTTATCTCTGCCTGCACAGTGGACGTACCCAATTTCGGGGAACCACTTTACATCTGGTGTTCTTGATTGCGGTGCTTGCTTTTATTTTTATTTTATTTTTCTAATTTTTTGTGCGTATCGCTCTTCGCAATTTTGGTCGTTAGAAAAATATTTTTGATGGGGGCTCGTATAACGGACTCTTATTTATAAGCCGCAATGACAGCAGATATTTCCAAAAGCGCTCCCCCCACCAGTTTGGCAGGGGATCCAGGGAAATAAAGCTAGAGTTGCCATACGGAGCCACGCCGAGAATGGCAACGGGACCGCCTCCCATCTTGAAGCCGTCCCGCGCAACCGCGCCACCTCACGGGGCGCGGCCAAGCCGCATGCCCGCAAGGGGTGCGGCCGAACCCGGGGTGCGGCCTCACCGCCGCACCCCCATGGGGTGCGGCCCGGCCGCACCCCCCTCGGGTGGGGTGCGGCCCGGCCGCACCCCCCTTGGGGTGCGGCCTTGCCGCACCCCCCTAGGGGTGGGGTGCGGCCTTGCCGCACCCCCCTTGGGAGGGGTGCGGCCTTGCCGCACCCCCCCTCGGGTGGGGTGCGGCCCGGCCGCACCCCCCCCCCTTGGGTGTGGCTCGCCGCACCCCCCTTGGGTGCGGCCTGGCCGCGTCTCCCGGGAGTGCGTCCCGTTCGCCTTCCCTCTCTGCGGGGGAGGGTGACCGTTCCCCCCCCTCCTTCCCCCCTTTCTGATAGGGGGACTCACGGGGCGCCTTTTCGGGCGATCTCCTCGCCAGGAACGACGGACCCCGTTTTCCTTCTCAGATCGCGACCAATCGCCTCTCCGTTCGCTCAGAATGCTCCCGCGCTCATTACGCGCTCAGAACGCCTCTCCGTTCGCTCAGAACGCCCACGTGCTCATTACACGCTCAGAGCGCTCCCTCGCTCGTTGCGCGCTCAGAACGCTTCTGAGCGCGCACTTCTCACTTTCCGTCTTTCTGACTTCTCACTTTCTGTCTTTCTGACTTCTCACTTTCTGTCTTCCTGACTTCTCACATTTTGTCTTTCAGGCGTCTCACATTTTGTCTTTCAGGTATCTCACTTTTCAGGAACGGCCAGTCGCCTTTTTCGCCTCCAACAGAGCTGCCCGAACTGCCCGGGCCGCCCAAGCTGCACAAAGGGCAAGGTGGTCATTTACGAAAAATGGCGATCAGTGTGCCCCAAACCGGAAAATATGATTCGTCCACCAAGCATTTATGGAAACTGCCAACGACAAGATTACCAGACTACCCCCGGCCAAAGCTATAAAAAGGGCCCTGGGGCTTCATTTGAAAGGACCTTGACTTCTGGACCTGGGAGAGCTCCTTGCAGACTTTTGCGGAATTCTCCTTCGGAGCTTGAAGATTTCCTTTCCGGACTTGAAGATTTCCTTCATCCCGAAAGGCGACCCAGCAGCTCACTTTTGTTCCCCGGAGCAGCTCACTTTTGTTCCCCGGAGCAGCTCACTTTTGTTCCCCGGAGCAGCTCACTTTTGTTCCCAGGAGCAGCTCACTTTTGTTCCCCGGAGCAGCTCACTTTTGTTCTCCACCTTTCTCAGAAGGAGAAAAGGACTTAGTTTTTTCCAAGAGGCAGCCTGTCGCCTTCGGATCTCTCTATCTCTCTACTACTGTAACGAGTTGCGGCCTGTCGCACTCGAGTTCTAAGTCTTACTTTGTAACCCCCCTGAAGATAGTGGAATTTGGTCGACACAGCTCCGACCACGTGGTTTTTTACCCTTTCCGGGTTTTCCACGCTAAAAAGTCCCAGTGCAATCAACGAATCTCTAATTGACTATTTGCGCGCTTAGTTCGCTCACGAGCTAAGGTGGTTCAATCGAACCGGTCTACCAAGAGCCCTAAGCGTTCCGCAATAATTTGGCGCCGTCTGTGGGAATGGATTCCCAAATTCTAAGCAAAGCATTCCCGAGCGCAGTACCCGCTTCGCCGGAATTCTCGGAACCAGCAAGAGTGGACACCTCCCCTAAACTATCTGACGCATACAGCTCCTCAGTTCCAAAGAGCCCGGTGAAAGGAGCGCTCATCACTGCACCCATCCGGCCCCCTTGGCCTGGATCGACTGGCAAACCGACCCCTCTCACGGCAGGACAGGATCCGAACGATGATACACCTGGACAAAGGCGATCCCCCCTCTCCAAGTCAATTTTGGAATACCCAGTTCCGTCATGGCTAAAGCTCCCGTACAACAAGGAATTCCACGAAGCAGAAGATCCATATGAGCACGTTAATCATTTCCTAATAACGATATGGAGGCTCGGACTTCCCGACCCAGTCAGCTGCAAAATCTTCACCAAAACACTGCGTGGAGACGCCCTCCGCTGGTATCGATCCTTGCCAAACGGAGCAATACACAACTTCACCAAGTTGTCCCAACTGTTCGTCGAGCAGCACGATACACACACGACGAAGATTCAAGGGGAAGAAAAGCCCGGTGCAAGCAAACCACCCCTCCTAGGGGAGGAAGAGCGGAACGAGCAATCGGAGAAAATCGGCACAAATTTTCACCAAGAGCGTCCCTGCGCATGGATGGACTTCATCTTGGACGCAAGCATAGGGAGTCGCCCCTGTGAGCTGAGGAAAGCATTGATAACTCACCGCATCTCATTCAACGTTCTATTCCTAGCAGCAATAGTTCGGCTCAAGCTCCTAAGCGGGAACCTCAAGCTCAGGGCCAGCGAAGCGGAGCTCCCTGATGGAACTACGGTGCCTACCGTAGGAATCATCTCTCTCCCCGTCCAAGTAGGGGCGCACGCAGAACCAGTCCAGTACGATGTACAGTTTGTCGTCGCCGAAGCAGACTCTCCCTACGACGCGATATTCAGGAGCCTCCTTCTGGACGCCATGGACCACGACGTTTCCATGTCCCGACGCATGACCAGCAAAGGAAATATCCTCAGGAGCGCGATGCATGGTTTCGACACACCCGCCTCCAGGCTCCCCTGGATCAACAGCAACCCGTCGCCAAGATCGAAGTCTGAGAAGCGGGGTGCACGGAAAGGCCAAGCGACTCCTGCAGTAATTGAAAAAGACAAACTTCAGACGCTGACAGGCTCGCCGCCCTTCGATACAAGCCGCAAGAGAAAGGGGCAGCAGCAGCAGCTCGAGGAAGCCGAACTGCCCGCTCAGAACTAAGCAGACCGCCTCCGAGAGCTAGCAAGTCAAAGCTCCCGGAGCTTCACCCCGCTGAATACACCGCGCGAGCGCTTATTGTCCGTAATCTGTAATAGCAAGATCATCCACTGGCCCAGAAAGCTCTCCTTGCTCAGGGGAGATCAATCCCAGTTCTGCCACTTCCACAAAGGCCGAGGGCACCGAACGGAGCAATGTGCCCGACTGAAAGATGAAATCGAACGCCTTGTCCAATTAGGATACCTGGAGGCCTTCCGCGCAGAGACACGGGAAAAGGCCATCGAAGGTCAACCGTCGGGCCACTGTCGCCCCCCAAGCTGAACGGCCGAAGAGACTCGAGCAAGCGCAACGCAAACGAAGCTCAACGCTATCTTCTCCCTCAATAAAGCCTGTCTCAAAAACTTGTTAACCCCGGGATCGCAAGATTACACTTGCGCATGTATCAGTATTCATTTTCTAATAAAATTCTACTTGCTCCAATCTATTCTGCTGCAGGTACCGCTTCGGGGCCCTGCCCCGGGGACTCTGCACCGCCGTCGATTGAAGGTTCGCCCTTCTCCTCCGCCGTCGAGTCCCGGTGTCGTGGGGGCCTACCCCCCCTGCGTTCACCCCCGGTTTGAATACACCCGCTATTCACCGGCCAAATCCGCGAGCACAGACTCGTGCACCAAAGCCGCGGGCACAGAACCGCGCAAAAAAGTCGCGAGCAAAGGCTCGTGCACCAAAGCCGCGGGCACAGAACCGCGCAAAAAAGTCGCGAGCAAAGGCTCGTGCACCAAAGGCGCGAGCACAGACTCGTGCACCAAAGCCGCGAGCACAGACTCGTGCAAGAAAGCCGCAAGCACAGACTTGCGCATACTAACTCTTTATATATATACATATGCAAGCCGCGGGCTCCATCTCGTGCGAAACTCATTTTGAAAACAAACAAACTATGCAGGTGCTAACAACCAGATTAACAGGATCACGCAAAGAAGTGAATACGATAAACACGATAACCGCGTCAGCTCAACGCTGCGCACGAAACAGACAAAAATACGGAAAGCGGAAAAGCAAAGTGCAAACAAACCAACTCAGAACGACGCACAAACAGACAATGGCATGGAAAGCAAGGAAACATAAGACGATCAACGTCAATCCTCGGCTGCGTCCGAGCACTCATCCTCCGAAAGGTCTCCCGCTCCAAGACCAGCGGTATCACACCCGAACTTCCTCCCCACCAGGCGCAGAGTCTTCTGAATACCGCGCTGGAAGGCGACTTCGCGCTCGTCCTCCAACAAGGGCTCGACCTCCTTCATCATGACCTCGGCACGGATCTCCTCCGCCATCTGGAACCGCTCCTCGACAAAAGCAAGAGAATCTCGGAACTCGGCCACTCCGGCCGCCTTGGCATCCTCAAGGCTGCGCTCAACCAACGACAGCCGCTCCACCTCGCTCCGCAGAAAACCCAGCTCCCCCTCCATACGAAACATCTCCCCCTGGGCCTCAGACATCTGACGAAGCGCATCCTGGGCAAGCGCCTTGTCTCCACCATACGCCTCCTGCAGCTTCTCAACCTCAGATCGAGAAGAAGAGAGGTCGGCCTCCAGCTGCTTGACGCGGGACAGATCGCGATCCCTCCTCTTCTGTAAAGCAGACATGTCCCTCTTCATCACGCTCAGCTCCTCCTGGAGGGAGATGTAGCTGTCCTTGAGGCCCACGTAACAGTCATTCCACGTGAGAGCCACATTGGTCAGAGCGTTCGCCTGCAAACACGAAGGAAGCGATCAGGAAACATAAACAATGAAAGCAAAGACAAGCCAAGACCCAAGAAAGGAGAGATTCACTTACTGCAGAAGTCATCGCCTGGAGGGACGAGGAAACTCGCCTCGACGGTGGATGAGGAGGAGGTGGCGGTAAGTCTCCCTGCACAACCTGCTCAGCAGTAGGGGAGGCCAGAATCTCGACCTCCGGGTCGGAAGCAATCGGCTCCCCCCGACGGCGGCTCGGACCGGCTTCATGATCGTGGCTCCTAGGCTCTGGCAGAGCAGAACACGAACCAGGAGTTCCATTCCTGAAAACAATCTTTCTCTTCCTTCCACGCTCTAAGGGAACAGCGGCCTCCCGCTCGGCATCCCAAGAAAGCCCCGCCGAGAGTAGTCGGCTCTCCTCCACGCAGCTGTGAATACAGAACAGAGCCTTCGACAGGCCCTCCCAGCCAGGGAAACCGGGAATGGGAAGGAACTCGTCTTCCCGCCCGGTCAACCGACGGCAACGACTAGGGAGCGCTCTCCAAATCTCCGGCAGCTCCCAACGATTACGGACATACCCATAGAGGGTGTTTCCGTGACGGTAATCTGCCTTCTCGCCAAAGCGGAACCAGCTCTTGTTACTACAGACCTCGATACGACCACCCGAGTCGGTGGAAACCTCGCACCAGTCCTTGAAAAGATCGAGTGAAAAGCGCGCGCTGTGCTCCCGGAAGAAGACAACCAGCCCCATGATGTTCGCCATCCCAGCAGGCGTAAACTGTGTAATTGGGACACCGCAGAACCGGAGTATCTCAAGAACTTCATCAGATGGAGGAATACGGAACCCAGACTTCAAGCAGCTCTCGGAAAGAGTCATAAAACCAGTAGGCGGATTCTGAGCGCGCTCCTCCGCCCCCGGAATCCTCACCTCAGTATTAGGCGGCAATCCAAACCGTTTGCGCCATATCTCGATTCGCGCACCATCAAGAGAAGAACGCAGGCGCATCGGCCTCGACTGGCCGCCCCGCTTCGAAGCCTGAAAAAGAAATGTATATGAACGCAGGCGCTAAGATAGACAAGTAAAACAACCAAAGCAGGGCGAACCACACCGCCGGCCAAGAACGCGCGAATTCACGCACCATCTGTATAAACCGTGCGCAAACTCCGAGCACGCACGAGAGCCGGGCGACACACGCTCGCCGCCGGCTTCGCTCAAGAACGCGTGCAGGCACCCACCGTACGCGGGCACCGCGCGCGGAAACCAGCCCCGCGCTAACACCACGCGCGGGCACCGACCGCGCGCAGCGGCCGCCCGCGGACGCCCGCCGCACGCCGACGCCACGCGCGTGCGCCGACCGCGCGCGGGCACCGGCACCGCGCGCAGGAACCGGCCGCGCGCAGGAACCGGCCGCGCGCCGGCCGCGCACGGGCACCACCGCGCGCCGACGGCGCGCGAGCACCGGTCGCGCACAGCCGCCGCGCGCGGGCACCACGCGCCGATACCGACCGCGCAGCGGCCGCCCGCGGACGCCCGCCGCACGCCGACGCCGCGCGCGGGCGCCGGCCGCGCGCGGGCACCGCGCGCGGGCACCGGCCGCACGCCGGCCGCGCGCGGGCACTGGCCGCCTGCCGACCTCGCCCGAGCGCCGACCGCACGCGGGCGCAGACCGCGCGCGTCCCCCGCCTGCTCTGGACCGCGCTCAAGCGCGCGCACGGACGCCGCTCGAGCGCCGGCCGCCCGACCCCCCGGCCGTCGTTCCCGTTTTTCCCTCCAAGCCATTTTTTCAAAAAATAAAAACTTACCTCCGACATCGTCCGTTACGTCACGCAAATATTCAAAAAACCCTCGCACTCCTTCACAAGTTCTGGACTCCGACGGTTCTGGGGGGCTTATGATGGGGGCTCGTATAACGGACTCTTATTTATAAGCCGCAATGACAGCAGATATTTCTAAAAGCGCTCCCCCCACCAGTTTGGCAGGGGATCCAGGGAAATAAAGCTAGAGTTGCCATACGGAGCCACGCCGAGAATGGCAACGGGACCGCCTCCCATCTTGAAGCCGTCCCGCGCAACCGCGCCACCTCACGTGGCGCGGCCGAGCCGCACGCCCGCAAGGGGTGCGGCCGAACCCGGGGTGCGGCCGAACCCGGGGTGCGGCCTCGCCGCCGCACCCCCATGGGGTGCGGCCCGGCCGCACCCCCATGGGGTGCAGCCCGACCGCACCCCCCTCGGGTGGGGTGCGGCCTGACCGCACCCCCCTTGGGGTGCGGCCCGACCGCACCCCCCTCGGGTGGGGTGCGGCCTGGCCGCACCCCCCTTGGGGTGAGGCCTTGCCGCACCCCCCTAGTGGTGGGGTGCGGCCTTGCCGCACCCCCCTTGGGAGGGGTGCGGCCCGGCCGCACCCCCCTCGGGTGGGGTGCGGCCTGGCCAGACCCCCCTTGGGGTGCGGCCTTGCCGCACCCCACCCGAGTGGGGTGCGGCCGGGCCGCACCCCTCCAAAGGGGGGTGCGGCAAGGCCGCACCCCACTCGGGTGGGGTGCGGCCTGGCCGCACCCCCCTTGGGGTGCGTCCTGGCCGCACCCCCCCCCCCCCCCCCCCCTTGGGTGTGGCTCGCCGCACCCCCCTTGGGTGCGGCCTGGCCGCGTCTCCCGGGAGTGCGTCCCGTTCGCCTTCCCTCTCTGCGGGGGAGGGTGACCGTTTCCTCCCCCTCCTTCCCCCCTTTCTGACAGGGGGACTCACGGGGCGCCTTTTCGGGCGAGCTCCTCGCCAGGAACGACGGACCCCGTTTTCCTTCTCAGATCGCGACCAATCGCCTCTCCGTTCGCTCAGAATGCTCCCGCGCTCATTACGCGCTCAGAACGCCTCTCCGTTCGCTCAGAACGCCCACGTGCTCATTACACGCTCAGAGCGCTCCCTCACTCGTTGCACGCTCAGAACGCTTCTGAGCGCGCACTTCTCACTTTCCGTCTTTCTGACTTCTCACTTTCTGTCTTTCTGACTTCTCACTTTCTGTCTTCCTGACTTCTCACATTTTGTCTTTCAGGCGTCTCACATTTTGTCTTTCAGGTATCTCACTTTTCAGGAACGGCCAGTCGCCTTTTTCGCCTCCAACAGAGCTGCCCGAACTGCCCGGGCTGCCCAAGCTGCCCAAAGGGCAAGGTGGTCATTTACGAAAAATGGCGATCCGTGTGCCCCAAACCGGAAAATATAATTCGTCCACCAAGCATTTATGGAAACTGCCAACGACAAGATTACCAGACTACCCCCGGCCAAAGCTATAAAAAGGGCCCTGGGGCTTCATTTGAAAGGACCTTGACTTCTGGACCTGGGAGAGCTCCTTGCAGACTTTTGTGGAATTCTCCTTCGGAGCTCGAAGATTTCCTTTCCGGACTTGAAGATTTCCTTCATCCCGAAAGGCGACGCAGCAGCTCACTTTTGTTCCCCGGAGCAGCTCACTTTTGTTCCCCGGAGCAGCTCACTTTTGTTCCCCGGAACAGCTCACTTTTGTACCCAGGAGCAGCTCACTTTTGTTCCCCGGAGTAGCTCACTTTTGTTCTCCACCTTTCTCAGAAGGAGAAAAAGACTTAGTTTATTCCAAGAGGTGGCCTGTCGCCTTCGGATCTCTCTATCTCTCTACTACTGTAACGAGTTGCGGCCTGTCACACTCGAGTTCTAAGTCTTACTTTGTAACCCCCCTGAAGATAGTGAAATTTGGTCGGCACAGCTCCGACCACGTGGTTTTTTACCCTTTCCGGGTTTTCCACGCTAAAAAGTCTCAGTGCAATCAACGAATCTCTAATTGACTGTTTGCGCGCTTAGTTCGCTCAGGAGCTAAAGTGGTTCAATCGAACCGGTCTACCAAGAGCCCTAAGCGTTCCGCAACAATTTTGGAACAGAATTTTTCATCTGCACTCGGATCCGGTTTTCATAACATCAAATTCGATCTTAATTCCCTCGAATTATGGTGACAGAAACTGCCAAGCGAGCATGGAATACATTTAAAGTTGAATATCAAGGCTCTCCAATGTAATTGCTCTTAAACTTGAAGTTCTATGGAAAGACTTTAAAACTTTATTAATGAAATCGAGTGAGTCAATAGATGAATTTCTAGCTAAAACTGTCACCTTTGTTAATCAAATTTGAAATTTTGGAGGTACAATCAAAGACGGGAAAATAGTTCCAAAAGTTCTCAGGAGCCTATCTACCTTCTTTGATCCGACTGTAATTGCTATTGAGGAATCAAAGGATCTACCAGCTCCCTCGTTAACAGATCTAACTGGATCACTTAAATCCCATGAAGAACAATCGAAAAGAGCTAATCAAACTCTTGAGCATGTATTACAATCTAGATTGTATCTCATCACAAACCTCCAATCAACCGGAAGGAAGGGAGTTCACCAAAATGGATGTAGACACCCAAAGCTCATATGTACTACATTTGTAATAAAACAACACATGAATCTAAAGATTATTCCTCAAGATGCAAACGATGTTGAATCCCTAACTATTCTAAGAACATATAACATAATACCAAGGAGGAAGCCAAATAAACAGAGAAGGAGAAAGAGACTAAAGAAGAAGTGTTTTATTCTTGTTTTAAAGCCGAAGAAAAGACAATTAGTACATGTTATATCAACAACGGGGGGAGGGGGGAGGGAGGGTTCTAGTCATATTACTAGTAACAAAACGTTCTTTTCTCTTGATGAAGCATACAATCCCAAATTTTGTTAGGTGACAGTAAAGCTAAAAGAATTGAAGGGGAGTTGACTCTTGTTTTCATTAAAGTGCTTATATTTATGATGTTTCAATAATAACTTAGTTACAATATTTATTGTTTAGGCTAAATACAAAAATAAATTTTCAAGAAAATATTTAATATTATTGAATTTTAGTTACAATATCTATTATTATATATAATGTTTATTTGTATGTATATTATAATTATATTATTTAGTTACATTTAAGCTCAATTTAATATTTACTAATATATTATGAACTTGTGACTTGTGATCTACTTGTGATAGATAATATGTTATTTTATTATCATATTTTAATATTTTATATATATTCATGATTGATTATTATTAAACTAATTTTCCTCCAATCAATTAAAGCGCAGCAAATTTATGATCATACATACCACAAGCAGCAGAGCATCGCCACGTGGCACCGAAACGAAAAGATCGCCGGCTTCATACTCCACACCCTCCGATTTCGGCGCCTCCTTCACCACGTGAGGCAGATCATAAACAATACATCTCATGCTCGGAAACGCCCTCCCAATGGCCGCCGCCGCCACCCCAACTCCGCCGCCGACGTCCACCAAAACGCTCACCCCTTCGAACACCTCCGGGCAGCCCTCCAAAACCGCCTGAATTATCGGCCGCACGGTGCACACCATCCCGTCGTTGAGGCGCTTGTTCACCGCCGAATCTCCGGCGGCCCGCTCGAAAATGTCCCCTCCCCTCTCCGCTTCAGCTTCCCCGCCGGAAAGACACGTGTCGAGCAGGTGCAGCTCCGCGAACATGTCCTCCTCCAGCAGAAACTTCACGTAAGATGCTTGGCTCTTCTCCGAACCTTCTCGAAGATATACGGAGGAGGCCGCGGTGAGCGTGTAGGAGTCGTCGCGGTGGCCGTTGACGAGGCGCAGGTGGGCGAGATAGCGGAGGAGACGGCGTAGGACGGAGAGGCGGTCGGGAGACACCGGAAGCGACGCCGCGAGTTCCGGCAGGGAGATGGGGCGGTCGCCGGCGTTGCGGTGGATGGCGTCGAAGAGGCGTAGTTTGACGGCGCACTTGAGGACCATGGAGTCGACGAAGGCCAACATGGGTGTCCACACCACCTCCTGGCAATGGAAATCATCGTCGTCTTTCTCCATCGTGCTCTCTGTTTCTTCGGAGCTTCCTAATTAATAAATACATATGTATATATTGTTAGCACTAATCTGTGTTTCAAGTATTTAATTTTTTATTTGAATTGTGATTCACGTGTGTTATGAGTGAGTTGTCAATTGTCCACTATGCATAATACTTTGACTATTTATATCCTTATATGCAAAGTTTGATAAAATAAGGCGATTGTTATCAGCACTACAGTTTTGACTATCCGCACTCTTTTTTTTCTATGAGTTATTACGCATTTTTTAAAAATATGTCTTGCACATACATTTTTAGAAAAATTGTTCAACACAAAAGTTGTAAATCTCGTCGAGATCTATAACTTTCGTGTTGAACATTTTTCCTAAAAATGCATGTACAAGGCGCATTTCCAAAATATTACTATAGTTACGCACATATTTCAATCAGGGTGGCAATACGTCTTGTGCGTGCATTTTTAGGAAAAGTGTTCACAAATAAGTATATATACATATATATATATATATATATATTGAAAACTTTTCCTAAAAATGCACGCACAAGGCGTATTGCCGCCCTGATCATAATTATAGCAAATTTTTGACGAATTTTTGAAAATACGCTTTCTACATGCATTTTTAGGAAAAGTGTTCAACACGAAAGTTGTAGATCTCGATGAGATCTTCAATTTTCGTGTTGAACACTTTTCCTAAATATGCATGTATAAAAGCATATTTTCAAAATGCGCGTTAAAACTCATAAAAATTGGTGTGCCAATAGCCAAATAGGGGCTGCCAATTAAGGTTGAGCATATTATTCGAAACTCGAAAGTCGCTCGAAAATCGCTCGAATATTGAGCCGAATCGGAATCGGATACAATTGATTCGACTCAATTTGACTCGAATCTGATTTCTAGTCGATTTTGAGTCAGCCCTGAATTGCTCGAAATATGATTTGAATCAACTCGAATTGATTAAAAATATTATGTAATTATTAATATGTCATTATTTTAAAATTAAAAACACTAAATTTTAAACCTAAATAAAAATATTAAGGCTCCGTTCATTTCGCGGGTTTTGAGAGGAAGGAATTTGTTTTGGGTATATCAAAACCAATATTTGTGTTCGTTTCGTGTGTTTAGAGGATGGAATTGATCCTATCGGTTTTGGGAGAAGTGAAGCAAAACCAATTATGCTGTTCGTTTGGACCTTTTTATGGACGGGATTGGCTTTTGCCCAAAACCCATAGGTTTTGAAGCTTTAGAAATCTGCCTACGCCCAAAACCTACCAAATTTGGTGGGTTTTCCTTCATGTAAAGACAAATTTATTTTGGACTCTAGTAATGATTATGTTTTAGACCCTAGTAATGATTATTCGCAAATTTATTTTTCAAAATTTATTTTTCAAAATCTTCATACAAAACCATGGGTGCAAACGAACAAAAAATTTTGTTTTTGACCAAAACCAAAACCTACAAAATTTTGGTTTTTGGCTGCGTTCGTTTCGCGGGTTTTACACGGAGGGTTTTGGTTTTGGTCAAAAACCAAAATTTTGTAGGTTTTGGTTTTGGTCAAAAACAAAATTTTTTGTTCGTTTGCACCCATGGTTTTGTATGAAGATTTTGAAAAATAAATTTTGAAAAATAAATTTGCGAATAATCATTACTAGGGTCTAAAACATAATCATTACTAGAGTCCAAAATAAATTTGTCTTTACATGAAGGAAAACCCACCAAATTTGGTAGGTTTTGGGCGTAGGCAGATTTCTAAAGCTTCAAAACCTATGGGTTTTGGGCAAAAGCCAATCCCGTCCATAAAAAGGTCCAAACGAACAGCATAATTGGTTTTGCTTCACTTCTCCCAAAACCGATAGGATCAATTACATCCTCTAAACACACGAAACGAACACAAATATTGGTTTTGATATACCCAAAACCAATTCCTTCCTCTCAAAACCCGCGAAACGAACGGAGCCTAAGTGTTTCATTTGCTAAATTTGGATGTTTCCCAATTTAATTCCGAGCCAATTACGAATAAAGAGAAAAAATGCTCAATTTCGAGTCAGCTTGATTCGATTTTGAATCGGCTTAATTCGATTTCAAGCCAGCTCGATTCGATTTCGAGTCAGCTAGGAATCGAGCCATTTCGAGTCGAGTCGACTCGAAATCAATTTCGATTTCGAGCCGAGCTCGACTCAAAAATTTCGATTTCGAGCCGAGCCAAAATCGCTCGAACTCGACTCGATATCTTATTTTTTACTATTTATATTATAAGAAAAATCACTCCTTCAAACTTCTATATCTATTAAGTGAAGGAGATTTGTACGTTATCTACCAATTCTTGTTGACATTTTGCCCCCTCCAATTGCCTTCAATTTTCATTTGCACCATTATAAGTTTTACTTTATGGGCTTAATTAATACCATTGAAAATGAATTAGTTTGCCGAAGATGT
This sequence comes from Dactylorhiza incarnata, assembly GCA_033032865.1. Lineage (NCBI taxonomy): Eukaryota > Viridiplantae > Streptophyta > Magnoliopsida > Asparagales > Orchidaceae > Dactylorhiza > Dactylorhiza incarnata. The sequence continues at coordinate 664,639 of JAWHQI010000109.1, read as the reverse complement.
TCCATGTATAATTCTATAAAATTCATTTTCTTACTCTAAAAAAATATTTAAATTGAAATCGAATGGTATTTTATAGTAAAAAAAATGAATTTTAAAGCCTCAGCGCCTCAGCGGGCACCTTAATTACTAAATTAATTTATTTTCAGTAGTCTAAAATGTCTAAACGTAAGTTTAGGAATGCAAAGTTCAAATAGAGGGTGATTGAAAGTGACAGCTTAACCTATATTTCTATCTACAACGTCCATATATATTTATACACTATTAAAAAGAAATCTACACTGTTAGATCTTATCAAAGTGGTCTGCGAATAAAATAATAGCATGAATAGTGAATCCTCCTCCCTCCCTCCCAAGAAAAACCCGTGACCCCCCACCATGCGTTGTTCCCGCCGCCCTTTTGGGCTGCCGCCGGCGTGAGCCCACCGACTCCGGCGAACCTGCTGGGGGTTGTCCGATGGGGCTCCGGCAGGGCCACCGGCAATAACAACTAGTTGACATAATTAATTCAATTATTTAAAGTGACAGCTGCTCTGCTGTGTGGAATCTACAGATGAGCCAACAGCAATATATAGATCTTAAATGGACAGCCTGCCAGCCGTTGTAGGCTCCGTTTGGCTGGGTGGTGGCGGTCATGAACGCATTGTCATAATCATTGTTTTGCCAAACATGCATTCGGTAACATTTTTTGTTCAAAACGCCGTTAATTATCATAGATTGTATGTTTGGCGAGACAAAGGTTATGAGCGATATCAAGAAAATAAACTAGTTTTGAGCATAAAATGCATGAATTTTCTTAGGTGAGGTCGTGCGCTCACAAACGACATTTCATGACGACCATGTTCACTACCGCCACCACCGCGCCAAACGAAGCCCTAATATGACATGATTAACTATAAATAAGTATTAAGACAGAATATATTATTCTTATTGAGATTAATACATATTTCTAGTTCTCTCTCTCTCTCATGATTTTCTGTCTCTCTTCCTTGACTTCGGCCAAATCCTAGCCGTATATGGTGTAGGGAATGAAGGTCGCCCGTAGCGACGTCTCCATCGATCAATAGATCAAACAAAACCTGAGAAAATCAAACCAACAAAACAAACACACAAACACAGAGATATACGTGGAAAACCTTCACCACTTGAAGGTCAAAAACCACGGGGCACGGCACAACAAAATCCACTATAATAAATAAGGATTACAACGATAATCTAGGTTTGCCCAAACCTAGAACGCCCACCGGATTTGACAACAAATTCAACCTTCTCCTCCAACAAAGATGAACACACCACTTCTCTACAATAGGATAAAACCTCTACTCTCTTTTCAAGCAAAATAGCAAGTGAAAACGAGAAAGAGAACACCTTAATCCGTAGACGAAGAAGCCCTTTGAAAACGGTGGAGAAATCTCCAAGCGAACCGGAGGAAGCACCTCCTCTTTCCGGCAACGGCAACGGCGTCCGCAACACTCTCCAAATCAACGGCAAACTGAGGCAACAACCTCCACAAAGGGCAGCAGCCCTCTCCTTCTCCAACAACAAGTCGGCGGCGACAAACCTCCTCCAAAACCGGCGGCGACAGCCCCTCTCCTTCCGGCGACAGAGGCGGCGACAACACCCCTCCTTCCAGCGACAGCCGAGGCAACAACACCTCTCCGGCAGCCCCTCCTCCACGCACCCCGACGACGGCTCTCCACAAGAACGAGAGAAAGAGAAAGGGGGTGGGCGGCTGTACACCAAACGAGAGAAAGAGGGAAGGAGATAATGATCCACGATCAACCCTAACCCCTCTTCAATAATCCATGAAAAAAAATTGTTCACGCCAGCTGTACAACCCTCATTCTCCGAGGTAGGCCCATTCAAAGCCACGTAGGCTGAAGTCAAGGTCAAAGGGTCAGCACAGGAGCCGGCAATCCAAGACACAAGGCAACTCAGCCAGCAGGAGCAAGAGGCGAGCTGGGCGAGTAAGGGGCGAGTATGGCGAGCAAGGGGCGAGCAGAGGCGAGCTTGGGCGAGTATCTCGCGAGTATGGGCGAGTATCTCGCGAGTATGGGCGAGTATCTCGCGAGTATGGGCGAGTAGCCCTTGTAACTCGCGAGCAGAGGCAGTATACTCGTCTGTACCCCCCCTAGGATTTCTCTATAAATAGATCCCCAGGGGTACTAGAAATGGCACTTTTGGGAAGTGGTTGAGGTCCCCCCAAGTTGGATACTCGCCAAATCCATGCCCGTCTAGTACCTCGCCCAGCTTTTGGTTGCGGAGGGGAAGTTTCTCCCAAACTTCCGGGTACGTGGCGGGACCTCCCTGCTGGAGCACCTGGGGTGTGCTTGTAGTCATTTTCTCTCTCCTATTTAGCTATCCGAGCCGTGGAGCTGGACCGCAGGATCAGTAACCTCGGGCTGCATTGGTCCGAATCTTGAGGTCAGGATTTTCCTGGCGTCAACACCAGCAATATTAAAACAGCCCGGTTTAGATGAACTGAACCAAGAAAAAAATCGCCCAGATTTTTGCCTTCAAAATGCAAGGACAGAGCCTAGCGCGTTGCAACGTGCAAATTTACCAGGTTGCAACCTAAAATTCTGGAACACAAATTTTCACAAAAATTGCCCTAGGCTGAACCCCAACAAACTCCCCCTTCAGACCATAAAGGGGAGTCCTCCACCTTGACTCCATCAAGTGGACATCATGCCGATCGACCGTCGACAAAAATCATGCTTCTCCCTTGGGACAACCTTCGTCAATATATCCGAAGGGTTCTCATCCGTGTGGATCTTCTCCACCACCAACAACTTCTCCTCGACTGCATCCTGAATCCAGTGATACTTCACGTCGATGTGCTTTGTCCTGGAGTGAAAGGCGGGATTCTTAGCCAAGAATATAGCACTCTGACTGTCACAAAATACTGTGTACACGTCCTGTCGAAGACCAAGCTCAAGCATGAACTTCTTCATCCAAATAAACTCCTTTGACGCCTCAGTCAACGCAATATATTCAGCCTCCGTTGTTGACAATGCCACGCACTTCTGAAGCCTTGATTGCCATGACACTGCTCCCCCCGCAAATGTGACCACGAATCCAGAAGTGGATCTCCTCTTGTCAACATCTCCTGACATATCCGAGTCCGAGTACCCAATAAGTTTTGGTGGACCTCCACCAAACTTTAAGCAAAGGTCTGAGGTACCTCGGAGATAACGAAATATCCATTTCACAGCACTCCAGTGATCTTTCCCTGGGTTTGCCAAGTAACGGCTCACAGATCCCACAGCATGAGCTATGTCTGGCCTAGTGTAGACCATAACATACATCAAGCTCCCTACTGCAGATGCGTAAGGGATATGACTCATCTCTTCCACCTCCTCCTCAGATGAGGGACTTTGAGAACTAGAAAGTCTGAAGTGCCCGGCTAAAGGAGTAGCAACGGGTTTTACCTTGTCCATCATGAACCTCTTCAGCACTTTCTCCACATACTCAGACTGAGATAGCCATAGTTGACCGGCACTCCTGTCTCTGGTGATTTTCATTCCAAGAATCTTCCTTGCCGGTCCCAAATCCTTCATTTCAAAGGACTCACCGAGCTCCTTCTTCAACTCAGCTATGCTTGCCTTGTCATCCCCAACAATCAGCATATCATCTACGTACAACAGCAGAATAGTAATCGCCTTCTCAGTCCTCTTCACATACACGCAGTGATCAGCCCTGGTCCGTTGGAATTTGCTCTTCATCATGAACGAGTCAAATTTCCTATACCACTACCTGGGTGCCTGCTTCAACCCATAAAGGCTCTTCTTGAGCCGGCAGACCAGATGATGCTTTCCCTTAGCCACAAAGCCTTCAGGCTGCTCCATGTATAGATCTTCCTCCAAATCACCATGCAAAAAAGCCGTCTTGACGTCCATCTGCTCGACTTCAAGATCCATGGAAGCAGCCATACCCAACACCGGTCTGATAAAGGACATCTTCACAACTGGGGAAAAAATCTCATCGAAATCAATACCTTGTTTCTGACTGAAACCTTTCACAACAAGTCTCGCCTTGTACCTCGGCTGAGAGAGACTTTCATCCAACTTCAGCTTGAAGACCCACTTGTTCTTCAAAGCTCTCTTCCCTTTAGGCAATGGGACTAAGTCATACGTCTCGTTCTTCTGAAGGGAGTACAACTGTAACATCCCAATTTTAAAAAGGTGTCTAGTCGGTTCGGTTGAACCCTTGGAAGAGCTTAGGTCGGGTCACAGGACAACCACGGCCCGACCTTCGCCACATAAATGATGGTCATTTAGAGAAGTGACCATTTTGAGTATCATAGCGCGTCACGACGACGCGATTTTAGAATATGGAGCATACGTACTCTGAATCGACTTCCGTCAGTTACGTTAGACTCGTATGGTCAATACGAGTGCAACGGAATTCGTTTCGTTCCGATCCGAGGTCGTTTGGAGAAAACGACTATTTTGAGTAATATCGAGCGCCGCAACAACGCCATTTTAGAATATTGGGTAAACGAGCCCCAATTTCACCCTAGTCAGTTGCAACAGACTCATGTGATCAATCCTAGCACAATGCAATTCGTTTCGTTCCAATTCGATGAGATTTGAGAAAGTTAGCCGAAATGAGTTATTTTAAGCTACGTGCAGACTCAAGCAAATAATTATGAGTAAACGGACACGGAATCAACTCCGAATGATTTTGTTAGCATCGTATGGTTGACACAAGCGCAACGACACCTCTCACACATTTTGCTACACATAATTTGGGAGTTGTGGACTCTCTATACATTAAGTTGTATATATATATACAATTATTTATATCATATAAGTGTACGTGTGTGTGTATATATATATATCTTACTATATAATAAAGATCTTAGGGCTGGTACAGTAAAAGTCTGTCAAAAACCAAGGCATTAAATATTAATGTTTTTATTTATATAAAGGGGGGAGAGAGAGAAGGAGAGAGGCGGCCAGTAACTCAATATTTAATAAATAATTATATATATATAGCGGTAAAGATGGAGAGGAGAGAAGTATTTAATAATTATATATAATATCGATATAAAGCTGGCAATGGACGGTAAGGAAACAGGGGGCGGAAAATCAGCAACAAAAAAAATAGGGGGCGGAAAACCAGGGGCGAAAACCAAGGACGAGCTCCGTGGGGGCATGCGATTGGAGCTCATCGGCTATGAAAGGGCTGCTTCATCACCTCTTCAAGGGGAGGCAGACCGCAGTGTGCCCCTCGCCCTCATCTCTCCCTCTTCCTCCTCTTCGAAACTCTGCCGGAATAAGGATTGAGGGCAAGAAATCGGGGCACGACAAGGGAGACTCCGACTCCTCCCCGCCTCTGATTGGTGGTAACCCTATTCTCTCTCTCTTTCCTCCTCTACCTGGAAGCCCTGTCGAAATAAGGGCATGAGTTTCTTCTTCTTCTTCTCAGTTTGGGGTAATTTCTAACTTCAGCTTGAGTTTATAATCGGGATCCGAGTTTCCGTCTAAGAAATGAGGCTTAATCGGTAGTTTGAAATTAAATATGCTCTCTCTCCCCCCTCTCTTTCTTCTTTCCATTGTCGAATTTACGTGATGGATGGGAACGAGTTAGTTGGTTTGTTTTGACAAAAAAAAAGGGTTAGGGATTTTCTTCTTATATGCTTGGGGAGGACCATGGATCTCCGAGAAGTGTCTAGATTAATGACCGGTGGAAGCAAAGCGGTGTTTAGGAATTTGGTTCTCTCCCTTCCTCTTTCCTGCACCGCTCCATGAGATCTTGGTAACGCACTCGTATAATCGGATACTTCGCGGGTTGTCGAGTATGATCATGTATGATTATGGCAGCATTGATAGTACCTGAACTAATTTTCTTAACCCCATGTTTTGAATTAAATTGTGGCCAGTAAGGCTTGACCTTTATTGGAAAAGGCCTCATGAACTCTGATGCTTTTATTCGTAGCTTCAAGAGAAAACTGGACTTACCCTTCATAGAGAGACTTGTCGTGAACTGTCCATACACATACACATTTAGAATTTGTGCATATTCATGAATAAGCTGACAGATGGTATGGGGTTTTGACTTGTGCCAAGCAAAAGATATTATAATATGTTGATATCATTTCTTCCCCTCTTCTTTTCATAAAGATTAACGGGTTGGGGTGATAGTCCGAATAAAATATGTTGCCACATTGAAGAAATTACGCACCGCCGGGAAATCTGTGCTTTAAGAAATATTTCAGTCTTAACAAAGATTGCTCTACTCTCTCTCCCTCTCTTCCTCTTGATTTCCTGATGGGTTATTATTTGGATCTAAGATTGCTGAACGTATGCATTGGAATGGAAAATTTTGGTCGCGGTTGAGGTGAGGGGAAACTGGGTTGGAATAATATAATGAGGAAACTGCCTTCGCATGCTCCCTTACTACCACCTTCTCTTCTTGTTCCTCTTTGTTCAACTCGGTTGAGTTTCCTCTTATAATTTTGTTATAGATAAACATGTTTAACTAAACATGAGGCTTGGCCTGACAATATGATTTTTATTAGCTTCATGAAGTAAGTTGGGAGGTCTTGGATTAATTCCTCGCCAACACAGAGTTAAGTCTACCTTGTTTCTCCTAAAATGAGAGTTGGATTTAAAGCATTTTATTATTCAGAGTTTAGACTAAATTGATTTCTTATTCATTAAGGTTTCTAAAAGCTTTATTAGTTAATTTACAGGAGTTGGTCCTCTAGAGTAAGCCACTACTCTTTACTTCTCTTCACTTGGTGAATCAAGGGAACATTGTGAGTGTTATTTCTCGTCTTTGATATTTTTAGTTTATAACCTTGGTTATGAAATCCGTTGTAAATTCGGGTTACATGTTTGGACAGAGAAGTTTTAGTTTCAATAATGGGCTCGATTTGTGAATGTCTTGAGCTCACGAAAATCATGGGATACTTGTCATACCTTTTGTATGCCATGGTTTATCCGATTGGAGAAACATCGTTTTAGTTTTATGACATGTTCAAATTTATATGGTATGAAGGGAGCAGGTTTGGGGAAATTGTTTAGTTATCACCTGTGTAATTGGGCAAAGGCAAGCCTTAAACTTTGCTGAGTGAGCAAGGAGCTCATTAAGGTTTATAGTTGTAGGATTTGGAAATTTCCTTCCTACTACCAAGATAGGATGAAATATCAAGGCATGTTTATATGGTTTAAACACTTCCTCGTTTCAATCTATACGACTATACCTATATCTTTGATGGAACATGTTGCATCAGTAATAGTTGCTATAAGTTCTTGTTAGGAAGTTCAAACTATTAAAATGCATATTATGAGTAGACCTCTTATGACCCAAAGAGGCCGAGAATCCTATTGTGCCGAACCAAGAATTTTGGTCGCTGTTTCGCAACAGTTTCTGGGTTTTAAATATGGCTACTCGCAATTTTCCGAGTTTTGAACCTTGTGGCATATGGTAAGAGGCTATGACGCTCGCTAAGCTGAGCCGATGATTTTGGTTACCGACTCGCAACAATTTGTGTTTTAAATATGGTTGCTCATGACTCTCTCGTCTGCTACTGCAGTTGGCGTAGGATTAGTACTCATTATTATTTTCAGTATGCATGTGACAATCATTACCGCTTATATCATGAATATTGGATCGGGTGTTATCCGAGATGGTAGAATTGATCTCGTATAAGGCTGAATTGATTAATGGAAGGGGGCCGGTAATAGCACCTTGAAACATGATCCTCTCCTATATATTGCTTAAATCCTTAGGAGATTGCTGGATAGGATGTGGATCCTTTATGAGTTGGAGGGGGAATGCTTTAGCTTGGTTTACCATGTCGAGAATTGGATTATGAATCCCTTTGCGGAGGGTCGTCGACCTCCTGAAGCTTGATGGGTTGTTGTGTGGTGGAAGAAGAGCAGTGATTGGGAATTTTGTCCTTCCATTTCCCTTCTTCTTGATGAATTACTTTAATAATGGATACTTGGCATGCTCAGGCCTGAGAGCTTTCAATTATGCTGCTAATTTAGCATATTCCTACTCTCCTTACCTCTCCTTGAATGTGGGATTTTACTATAAGGGTCTCGGAAAAGTATTTGCCGGCTATGCGGGATTTAATGCCTCATGTATGTGGACGGCTTGGGTGTGATTTCCAAGCCCCAAATGATAGACGGAAGCCTATGTTACATATGAGGATGGCTTGGGTTTGACCGCCAAGCAATCCAAAAGATTGACGAAAGTCTGATTGAAATAATTGCCCCTCTCGGATGGAATTATTGTTAAGCTTATAAGGAGTTTCTCTTCTCCCCTCTTATGAAATGTTGTCTTCGAGAAAGTAACTCCCACGGGAATGAAATGTTGCCTTCGAGAAGCAATTCCTACGGGAATGAAATGTTGCCTTCGAGAAGCAATTCCTACGGGAATGAAATGTTGCCTTCGAGAAGTAATTCCTACGGGAATAAAATGTTGCCTTCGAGAAGCAATTCCTACGGGAATGAAATGTTGCCTTCGAGAAGTAATTCTTACGGGAATGAAATGTTGTCTTCGAGAAAGTAATTCCCACGGGAATGAAATGTTGCCTTCGAGAAGCAATTCCTACGGGAATGAAATGTTGCCTTCGAGAAGTAATTCCTACGGGAATGAAATGTTGCCTTCGAGAAGCAATTCCTACGGGAATGAAATGTTGCCTTCGAGAAGTAATTCCTACGGGAATGAAATGTTTCCTTCGAGAAAGTAATTCCCACGAGAATGAAATGTTGCCTTCGAGAAATATTCCTACGGGAATATATCGTGCTTTCGAGAAATATTCCTCCAGGAATATAAAATGTGCCTTGGGAGAATGTCGGATGGCCTATGAGTTTTACTCTAAGGCAACCCGCACGACGGACGGTCTGGGAGGGCATCTCGTGCGAAACTTATAGAACTACGTGGGTCTGAGATCGTATGCAGAATGATACGGAGTACGTAGGCGGTGGTCGTGGGAAGACTGCCTCGGCCCAATAAGAGTCCAAATATCTCCTCCCTTATAAAAGTTATATCACGTCTGTTGTTAGTAGAGGTTGGATTCTGTTTGTAGTTCCAATAACCTGTCTTTAGCACAGGTGACAGGTGCAGATGAGAGACATCACCTATGTATGGATGAAGCCGCAGAGCAGGCTAAGTCAGGTACAAGTCGTTAAGCCGCATTCCCTTTTGTTGTGCACTATCTCATGATATCTATATATAGGCTATGAATCATTGATTGATAGGACGAAACGCGGCAGAGATATTGCAATATCCATACAGGTCTTGAGTTTGAGGTTTCTGTGATGATTAATCTTCTGCTATAATACTACGTCTTCCGCTAAGTGCTATAAAGTGCACTCTTGATGATGTCTTCCGCTGGAACTTTGCTTCCCTACTCTGTTGGTGTGTAGTGACTTTCGCTTAACACCACCCCTAGGCGTGACAACGGAGTGTTCAAGGAAAAAGGGTGGGAGAAGCTAGTGCCTCCACCCTTCGGGATCGCTTCGGCGTCGTGCTAAAAGGGTGGTGTGCGATAAGATCCCCCGGTCGGACCGTCGATTTGGGAGGGGGGGGGGGTCTTACAACAACTCCTCTTCCATAGCAGTCGTCCAAGCCTCACAATCTTCAGCACTCTGAGCCTCCTCATAGGACTCAGGCTCTCCACTATTTGTAAGCAAGATATACTCATGAGGAGAATACCTGATATTGGGCATTCTGACTCTCTCAGATCTGACAGGAGGAACCTCCACCACAGGTGGCACATCAACTGGCAGAGCTCCCCTACATCCGGGATCATCTCCTCATCAGGAATAAGCTCACCAACCTCCTCCTCAGCATGCCCATCATCAGCAACAGTCTCTACTGGCCCATCATCAATATAGGGCCTCTCCTCTGCAGGTGGCAACTGTGGAACATGTGACTCCGCATCAATCTGCTCACCAACCACTTAATCTTCAACAAAGATCACATATATGCTTCTGATCATTTTCTTGGTCACGGGATCCCAGAGTCTATAACCAAACTCCTCATGGGGAAATCCCAACAAGATACACTCCCGAGACTTCTCATCAAGCTTCGATCTCTCTTCCTTGGGGACATGAACATGAACTTTGCACCCAAACACCCGCACATGTCCGTACGACACTTCCTTCCCGGACCAAACACGCTCTGGAATATCACCATTCAGAGGTGCCGAAGGAGACAAATTTATCAGATGAACAGCAGTTTGCACGGCCTCAGCCCAAAACTGCTTACCAATGCCAGCTTGAGAAATAATGCATCTGATCTTCTCAATAATCGTCCTGTTCATCCTCTCTGCCAACCCATTCTGTTGCGGCGTCCTCGGGATTGTCCTTTCATGCACAATGCCATGCTCTCTGCAATAAGCATCGAAGGCACCGATGTATTCTCCCCCATTGTCAGATCGAACACGCTTTATTTCTTTACCGGTCATCTTCTCCACTTTCGCTCTGAACTCTATAAACTTTGCTAGAACATCACTCTTCTGCTTCACAGGATATGCCCAGACTTTCCTGGAATGATCGTCAATGAACGTGGTGAAATAAGCGGCTCCGCCCACAGACTTGGGCTCAATAGGACCACACACATCAGTGTGTATCAAATATAGTAACTTCGCCTTCCTCTTTGGTTCAGAATCAGCAAAGGAAACACGTTTCTGCTTACCGGCCAAGCAGTGCACACATGTGTTAGGAATCCCTCCTGATAGCTCCAAAAGAACCTTGTTCTTCACCAAAATCTTCAAGCTCTTCTCACTGATATGCCCAAGCCTGCGATGCCATAACTCCATAGAGTTGCCCTCAGCAGCATTCACAATTGGGCCACAGATCTTGGCATTAGTGCGATACAGGCCACAACACTTCCTTCCTCTGGCTACCACCAAAGAGTCCTTCAGCAACCTCCAGGTAGCACCACTTTCAATGCTAGTGAAACCACCGTCATCAAGTCTCCCAACGGAAATCAGATTCATTCTCAAGTCAGGAATATGCCTGACGCCCTTGAGAACAATCTTCCCAAACTCAGTCTCCAAGTGGACATCACCACTGCCAATAATCAACGATTCACCGGAATTAGCCATCCGGATCACACCAAGGTCTCCCGCAGAATAGGTGTAGAAGTAATCCATGTGTGGAGTGCAATGATAAGATGCACCTCCGTCCACGATCCAGTCTGTGTCAACACATTCCTGGCAAGACAACCCACTGCACTGCAAGCATAACGGCTCAGCCTCCACAATCGAAGTCGTCGCATCACCACTGGATTCTCCTACCTCCTTGGTCTTTCCCTTCAGGTCTCTTTTCATTTGGAAACAATCCTTCTTGAAATGACCCATCTTCTTACAATAGTAGCACTCAATGTCCTTCTTGGATTTGCCCCTAGACTTGCTCCTAGAAGTGCCCCTATTCTTCACATCCTTCTTCACAGATCTGCCTCTTCCTTCCATGAGGAAAACACCCGAACTGGAAGATCCAGAATCCTTCCTTCTCAACTCTTCGTTCAGGAGACAACTAAACACCATCTCCATGGTTACCACGTCATCAGGTGCTGAGTTGCTCAACGACACTACTAGAGTCTCCCAACTCTCTGGTAAGGAACTAAGGACCATCAGAGCTTGGAGTTCATCTCCCAAGGTAATCTTCATGGACTCCAACTGATTGATAATACTTTGGGCAAGGTTCAGGTGCTCAGTCATCTGCGAACCTTCCCGGTACTTCAAATTCACAAGCTTCCTAATCAGAAATGCCTTATTGCATGCAGTCTTCCGCTCATACAAAGCTTCAAGCTTTTTCCATAAGGCTTGGGCCGAGGACTCTGTGGAAACATGATGAAAAACAGAGTCATCAAGCCACTGCCTGACGAACCCTACTGCCTTCCGATCCATCTTCTTCCACTCTTCATCATCCTTAACTGAAGTCGGTCTCCCTGTCAACGGAGCATGGAGATCTTTAAAATATAAAAGATCCTCCATCTGAGGCTTCCAGATGCTCCAATTCTTGCCATTCACACTGACCATCCTTGTGCTCTGTTCCATTGCTTTCTCAAACAACAACTGCTCTAACACGATCCACAAGTCGATTTATTTCAAAGGGATTGACAAGAGAGGATAGGGAGCGGACCAATGGTCGTCACCTACCGCACCGAGTTATAAACCGAGAAATAAAAACGACAAGCCAAAGAACCTATCTCTGATACCACTTGTAGGGAATGAAGGTCGCCCGTAGCGACGTCTCCCACCGATCAATAGAACAAACAAAACCTGAGAAAATCAAACCAACAAAACAAACACACAAACACAGAGATATACGTGGAAAACCTTCACCACTTGAAGGTCAAAAACCACGGGGCACGGCACAACAAAATCCACTATAATAAATAATGATTACAACGATAATCTAGGTTTGCCCAAACCTAGAACGCCCACCGGATTTGACAACAAATCCAACTTTCTCCTCCAACAAAGATGAACACACCACTCCTCTACAATAGGATAAAACCCCTACTCTCTTTTCAAGCAAAATAGCAAGCGAAAACGAGAAAGAGAACACCTTAATCCGTAGACGAAGAAGCCCTTTGAAAACGGTGGAGAAATCTCCAAGCGAACCGGAGGAAGCACCTCCTCTTTCCGGCAACGGCAACGGCGTCCGCAACACTCTCCAAATCAACGGCAAACTGAGGCAACAACCTCCACAAAGGGCAGCAGCCCTTTCCTTCTCCAACAACAAGTCGGCGGCGACAAACCTCCTCCAAAACCGGCGGCGACAGCCCCTCTCCTTCCGGCGACAGAGGCGTCGACAACACCCCTCCTTCCAGCGACAGCCGAGGCAACAACACCTCTCCGGCAGCCCCTCCTCCACGCACCCCGACGGCGGCTCTCCACAAGAACGAGAGAAAGAGAAAGGGGGTGGGCGGTTGTACACCAAACGAGAGAAAGAGGGAAGGAGATAATGATCCACGATCAACCCTAACCCCTCTTCAATAATCCATGAAAAAAAAACTGTTCACGCCAGCAATATTAAAACAGCCCGGTTCAGATGAACCGAACCAAGAAAAAAAATCGCCCATGCAACCTAAAATTCTGGAACACAAATTTTCACAAAAATTGTCCTTTAGGAGCTGAACCCCAACATATGGCTCATATTTTTTTCATCCTAATTCTTGTCGTTCGAAAGATATGGCAGATAGTGCATATTTTATTCTGATTTTAATCCCGCGTATTGTCGTCCTGATCGTAACTATAGTGAATTTTTGAAAATACGTCTTGTACAAGCATTTTTAGTAAAAGTGTTCAACGCGAAAGTTGTAGATCTCGACGAGATCTACAATTTTCGTGCTGAACATTTTTCCTAAAAATGTATGTACAAGACTTATTTTCTAAAGGCCCGTAATAACTCGTAGAAATTGGTGTACGAATAGCCAAAACTGATGTGCTTATAACATTGCCCTATTTAAATCTAACTTTGCTTTCTTACTTTTTACTGGAGATGACGAAGTTAGATCTCCAATTGGAACACTACGGCTCCGTTTGGGGGGACTTATTTTCACCGGTCAAGCGGTTACGACCGCATGAACCGGACCTTAATTAAGGTCCGGTTCATGCGGTCGTAACCGCTTGACCGGTGAAAATAAGTCCCCCCAAACGAAGCCTACATCTCCGATCAAGTAACTACTTCTCCGAGTGTTCTCTCCTTCTCTCCACTCTCAAGCTCTGAGGTGCTGTTCGTTTGGATGAAATTGAAATTAGATATTATAATTGAGATTAATAATTTCAAATTCATTTAGAAACTGAAATTGGTATAATTATAATTAGATTGTCGTTCGTTTGTTAAATAAAATTCAATCTTAGAATTATGCGCGCTACGAAAAATGCGCACTCGGGCGAAGAAAGCGTGTCCGGGGGCGCAGACGAAAATGTGCCCGGCCAGGCGAAACAGCGTGCGTCTGGGCGAAAAATGCGCGCCCGGGCAGAAAATGTGCACCCGGGTAAAAAATGAGCGATGTTGTGAAAAAAGCGCGCCCGGGCTAAAAAAAATGCGTAGAGGGTTAAAACACGCGCCCGGGCGAGAAAACGCTCCCCCGGGGAAAAATGCGTGTACAAGGGAAAAACCGCAAGTTAAGGCAAAATTCACGCACTAGTGAAGAAAGGTGCGTCTGGGCGAAAAAATGTGCACCCGGGCGAAAATGCGCGCCCGGACGAAATACATGTGTCGGGCGGAATTCATGCGCCCGGACGGAATACATGCCCGGACGGAATTACTCTAACTCGTTATCTCGATAATCAATTTTGAGGAAAAAAATATATGACTACAAAAATTTTCATTTTTCTTCATACCGCTAAATACAGTCGACAGTTTTAAGAAGGTAACAAATAAGTAAAATTTTAATAAAATTCACTTGATTAACGCTTCATTTGGCGTGGCTTAGGCTTCATTTGGCGCGGCGGCGGCGGTTGGCGGCAGCGGGTCGATCGGCGCCAAGCCAAATAAAGCCTTATTTGCTCCGGTGATCGGTTTGGACAAAAACGCAATTATCATAGAATATATGTTTGACATAACAAAGATTATGACCTCTACCAAGAAAATAAACTAGTTTTGCGCATAAAATGCATGCAATTTTCTAAGTGATCAGCTCGGGCGTTCACGAACGACTGTTCATGACCACCACATCCACGACCACCACCGCTACGCCAAAAGAAGCCTAAATCTTAAGAACTCAAGCGAGCAAAATTATCTTAAGAAAGATAATTACCAAGAGATTTTATGGTGCGCCCGACATACCGTGGGAGTATGGTGCGAGTGAATTATTTTTCTTCTCTTAATCACATTTTAAGTATCCCAAAAATCAATTTTGCCAAAAAAAAATAATTTATGGAATATAATTTATGATATTTTTCAATCATTTTAAATACTCAATTGTTCATATTTTGTTTTTAACTGAAAAATTTTACAATCCGAATTTTGGTAAATTTCCAGTCGGAACAATAATTTTTCGACTGAAGAAATTGCTCTCGTAAGTCGGAATTTTCAAAAATAATAAAAATATGAACAAATGAGTACTTAAAATGATTGGAAAAATTCCATAATTTATATCATGTAGTTTTTTTTTGGCAAAATCAATCTTTTGGATACTTAAGAATATGATTTTGGACGAAAACTCAATCATCATAGAACACATGTTTGACAAGACAATAATTATGACCGCTACTGAGAAAAGGAAACTAGCTTTAAACGTAAACTGGATGAAGTTCCTTGGGTGAGGTTGAACGACGATTCATAACCACCGCGTTCGTGACCGCCACCGCCGTGACAAACTGAGCCTTAGAGGAGGAAAATACTTCGTTCGCACCAAATTCGGACCTGACAATTAGGGGCGCGCCTCAATGATGTGTTGCAAAGCCATGACACGTGTTATACTGCAACGAGTGAAACCAGCCTTGAGGAGTAAGCTCCTCCATTCTTTTTCGGTCCGCTCTTTCCCGCCAGTATACCGCAGCAATATCATGTCATAAGCCAGTTTCACGTGAAGCAACTCTTTTGCATCAGCTTCATTTATCACATCGTCTATTATGGTCAATTTTCCTTTTTCTTCAAAAATGGCTTCTTTGCATCGCTTCAGTATCAGTAACGCCTTCTCATCGTCGCATACATGCAAAACACGCTGCCATAATACGTAAAGATTAGTCTAATTAGGATGAGATTTTAATTAGTCTCCGTTTGGCGCGATGTTTTTGCTCCGGTGAGTCTGGAGAAAAATGCTACCGTCATAACATGTGTGTTTGGCATGACAACGGTTATGAACCCCTCCAAGAAAAGATTTGAAGTTTTGAACATAAAAGTGGATGAAATTCCTTAGGCGAGGTCCGGCATTCATGAACGACGGTTCGTAACGACCGCGTTCATGGCCGCCGCCTCCGCGCCAAACGGAGCCTGGTGTCTAATGATTATTAATTGGTTGAAAAACTCAATCAAACTATATACAGAAATACTTCCTAACTAGAAGGATGCAAAACAAAATAATTGGGGACAAGAAAGATCGACATTTTTGTTTGTGGATTTTGTACTAAAAATAGAATTTGAAAAATGGCGAGTGCTGTGTTAGGTACACAGTGAGTGTAAAATTTAATCACTCTTATGAATATGAATTATTTGAGAAATTTTATGACTAAAGATATGACACAATTGAGACAGGATCAATATAGCCGACCCCATTATAGTGGGATAAAAGCTTGAGTGTTGTTGTATGTAGGCATGTGGGAAAGTAACTATATTTTTGATAATGATAAATCATATATATTTAAAAAAAAAAAATGGATTAAAACTACCAACAAAAACGCAACCGCCGTATACACCAAGAAAATAAAACTACTTTTGAACATAAATGACACAGTTCATACTCACCGTGTTCACGACCGTCACCGCCGCGCCAAACAGAGCCTATTACCCATTCTAGATCTGAACTGGGCAGACACATCAATGAGCAATGTACTATTAATAATAATAGTACTATGAGGGTCCATTTAGCACTGCCGTGCTCGTGAATGCGGTGATTAAGAATCGTTGTATATAATCGCTCAATCTTGGCCTAACGAACTGCATCCATTTTTATATTTAAAATTAAAAATTTTGGTGGCTCGATCATAATCATTGTTATGTCAAACTCATATTGAGGACGGTGAAATTTTGTCCAAACTCACCGTAGCAATAATAATAATAATAATAATAATAATAATAATAATAATTGGCGATTGTTATCGGCATTACAGTTTGGGCTATCCGCACTCTTTTTGCATGAGTTATTACGCATTTTTTGATAATGCGCATTGTGCATGCATTTTTAGGAAAAGTGTTCAACACGAAAGTTGTAGATCTCGTCGAGATCTACAACTTTCATGTTGAACACTTTTCCTAACAATGCATGGACAAGGCGTATTTCCATAAATTCACTATAATTACACACATATTTCAATCAGGGCTGCAATACGTTTTGTGCGTGCAATTTTAGGAAAAGTGTTCAACACGAAAGTTGTAGATCTAGATGATATCTACAACTTTCGTGTTGATCACTTTTCCTAAACATATACGTACAAGACATATTTTTAAAAGGCGTGCAATAACTCATACAAAAGAGTGCGGATAGCCAAGACTGTGGTGTAGATAACAATCACGTAATAGTAATAATAAAAGGGCAATGTTATAAGCACACTAGTTTTGGCTATTCGCACACCAATTTCTATGAGTTATTACGCGCTTTTTGAAAATACGTCTTGTACATGCATTTTTAGGAAAAGTGTTCAACACGAAAATTGTAGATCTCGTCGAGATCTACAACTTTCTTGTTGAACATTTTTCCTAAAAATGCACGCACAAGACGTATTGTCGCCCTGATCGTAACTATAGCAAATGTTTGAAAATACGCCTTGTCCATGCATTTTTAGGAAAACTGTTCAACACGAAAGTTGTAGATCTCGACGAGATCTACAATTTTCGTGTTGAACACTTTTCCTAAAAATGCATATACAAGACGTATTTTCAAAAAGCGCGTAATAACTCATTAAAAATTGGTGTGCAAATAGCCAAAACTGATGTGCTTATAACATTGTCCTAATAAAACTTACCAGAAACAGCAAAGCGTCAGCGTGCGGCAGGGAGACGAACATATCGCCGGCTTCATACTCAACGTCGACGGCCTCCCATTTCGGCGCTTCCGCCACCACATGAGGCAGGTCATAAACAATACACCTAATACCGGAAAACGCCCTGGCAATGGCAGCCGCCGCGACACCCACTCCGCCGCCGACATCCACCAAAACCTTCACCCCTTCGAACACCTCCGGGCACCCCTTCATAACCGCCTCAATTATCGGCCGCACGGTGCACTGCATGGCGGCGTTGAACCGGCTGTTCACCGCCGGATCCCTCGCCATCCACTAAAAAATGCTCTCTTTCTCGGCCTCCGCCGCCGCGCTCGTTTCTTCCCCGCCGGCCAGAGAGGCGTCGAGCGTGTGCAGCGCCGCGAACATGTCCTCTTCTATGAAGAACTTCACGTAAGCGGCGTGGCTCTTCTCCGAACCTTCTCGCAGATATACGGAGGAGGCCGTGGTGAGGGTGTATGAGTCGTCGCGGTGGACGTCGACGAGGCGCAGGTGAGCGAGATAGCGGAGGAGGCGGCGGAGGACGGAGAGGCGGTCCGGAGACGTCAGCGGAAGCGACGCAGCGAGTTCCGGCAGGGAGATGGGGCGGTCGCCGTCGTGGCCGTGGATGGAGTCGAAGAGGCGTAGCTTGACGGCGCACTTGAGCACCATGGAGTCCACAACGGACAAGATGGGGTTCCACACCACAGCTTGGCAGTGGAGATCGTCGTCTTCCCTGCAGAGACGATCGCCATTAGACGCTGCCGCATTGTTCTCCCCGGCGCTCTTAGTATTTGCCATTTTTATAGAGCTGTATTATCACTAGCTCAGCTCGATTATATATATATATATATGTACGATGCCTTCGCGAGATATTTTTTTAGCAATGTTAAATGCAGGCGGTTTTTGGCTATATGCGGGCCGCGGGCCGCGGATATATTCAGGCCAGCCAAAAAAGTATTCATGCAGGCCAAATTTAATATTTATATACTATATTCAAAAATTAAATTAATATTTTTCTAAATAAATCATCAATCAAAATAGCATTTTATGAATAAGTAAGTAAAATATCATGCGTGCGAGGAGAGAGAGATCGCCGCCATCGCCGACGTCGCCGCCATCGCCGACGTCGCCGACGTCGCAGCCATCGCCGACGTCGCCGACGTCGCCGCCATCGCCGACGTCGCCGCCGCCGCCGCCATCGCCGCCATCGCCGCCATCGCCGACGTCGCCGCCATCGCCGACGACGCCGCCATCGCTGCCATCACTGCTATCGCCGCCATCCCCGCTGATACGACACTCTCTCACCCCCTCTTATTTATAATGAGGGGGTGCAAATAGCCACGCACCTCGTGATCCCCACCATTTCGGTGGAGATCATGGGATCGCATGCGTATGGGATCAGCGCGTGCGATCCCGCACACGCCGATCCCATTTTCTTTATCTCCTTCTCCTCCCACGAGCTCTCCTCCATCCGTTTGGGGGGAAACCACCCACTAACCATCATAGTTAGTGGAGGGAGAGTTTGTAGTGAATAATATTATAATAGTAATAATATTATTATTATTATTACATTTAATATAAATAATATATATATTTCGTTTATTATAAAATATATATGATGATGATGGTTACGGTGTGCGGATAGCCGCATGACCACCGTAACCACCTCCCACAACAACTACCCACTAACCATCATGGTTAGTGGGGCAATAATTATGGGAATAATCATAATAATATATTAATAATATATTATTATATTAGTTATAATTAATTATTAAATATGAAGGTGGTTACGGTGTGCGGATAACCGCATAACCACCGTAACCACCTCCTGAGGCTTATAAATAAGCCCCCAAGACTCCTCATTTGGAGAGGAACTTTTCTCTACTTCCTCCATCTTGCTCCTACTTCTCCTTCTTCCTTCTTTGGTGAGCCGAAGCTCTGCCGGCATTAGCCCGCGAGCCACCACTTCGCCGCCGGTGAGCCTCCGCCTCGCCGCCGTCGTCAAGCTTACGCTCGCTCACCGCAACCAAAGAGCCGCGAAGACCAACTCCCCGTGATATTCTGGGACGTCTACAGCCTCAAAGACGCAGCAAACATTAAGCCTCGCGGTGAGCAGCCTGTTGCCCACCGAGAGCTCTCTCTCTCTCTCTCTCTCTCTCTCTCTCTCTCCACTAAATTGTAACGAGGGGCGGCCTGTCGCCCTCGATTCTCCAAGATATTTGTAACCGCAAGCAGCTAGTGGATTCCGACCAAGCGAGCCAGGTCAAAGTGTTTTTTTACCCAATTCAGGGGTTTTTCCACGATAAAATCTGTGTTCTTTTCATATCTCATTGATTGTGTGCGCACTCGACCGCTCCGAGAGCTGAGACGGCCTAAGTTTATTTCGGCCCGACCGGAGCATCGAGTCTGACCGCAACACCCGCCATCGCCGACGACGTCGCGATCGCCGCCATCGCCTCCATCGCCGACGACGCCGACGACGTCGCGATCGCCGCCATCGCCGTCATCGCCGACGACGTCACGGACGCCGACATCGATCGCCGACGACGTCGCGTACGCCGCCATCGCCGACGACGTCGCGATCGCCGCCATCGCTGACGAAGTCGCGATCGTCGGCATCGCCGTAGCAAATACCCATGAATAGCTTTAGGCCAGTTGTAATTTAAAAACACATCGGACTCGGACAAACGAATAAACTCCTTGGGGACACGGTTGCATGGAAGGAAAAAACACATAAGATTAAACTATTCAAATCATTTTTCCCCTGAAGTTTTAAAATGAAAAATGATATTTTTTTTTAAAAACTGTGGCCTGCATATAGTTAAAACTGGTCTGCGTTTAACATCTCTCTTTTTAAAAAATTGTGGTTTGCATATAGCCAAAATTGACCTGCGTTTAACATCGCTCTATTTTTTTTTCCTTACAAGTTACAATGGTAAATATTATGTATTTTTAATTATAAATTATAATACTAATTTAATTCAAAAAATTCATTTTTTATAAATGTATTTACACCTCAAAATATATGCGTATCTAAATTTAAAATAATCGTAAAAAAATATTAATCAATATTATGTTAAATGTTTTGTGAAAAAAAAAATATACCATTTAAAAGTTTTTCAGGTACGATGTATCCCAGACTCCCGGTACATATTAATACTGTATTTTTGGGCTTCTTTGGAATCAATAAATTAAATCTTGACCATCTAATTATTGCTGGCATAAGGTGCGGCCATTGTTGAGACGGCAAAATCTTCACTTTCTGTTTTATGTCAACATCTGAAACAAAAAACCTTATCTTGTTAGAATAAAATTTAATATAATACTTCAAATAAATTTAATGAATAATTTTATATAATTGATATAATATATTATAAATTAATATAGGCAAAATGTTCAAATAAGTTCTTTAATTTATATCTGTTTCAAATAGGTTCTTTTAACTTTTGGTCTGATTTTAAATAAGTCCTTTAATTTTCATTTGCTTTAAATTGGTCCCTCAACTTTGAACATAGTTTCAAATTGGTCCTTTAAATTTTCATTTATTTCAAATTAGTCTCGTAACTTTATACATTTTTTCAATTATTGATAAACCATTTTTTTGTAACTAGTGGGGTGCGGTTTGGCCGTTCCCCCCACTATGGGGGGGGGGGGGGGGGGGGGGGGGTGCGGATATTCGCACCCCACTAGTGGGGTGCAGGCTAGTCGCACCCCAATAGTGGGGTTCGACCATGGCGGCGTGCGGCGTGCTTTGCGCTGCTCCAGCATTGGCGATTGGCGGCAGAAATGGTGGGTTCGGTTTCTTCAACTCGAGCGATTATGCGTTGACCGTTGACCCCACCTCTTTTTAGTGAAGTTTTCCCTAGACGCACCCCAAGACCTTTATGGATGTATAACATAAGCCCCCCAAATCTTCGGAGTCCGAATTTCGGCGCGGAGGAGTTCGGAGGTTTCGATTTTTCTGTGGCGGCTTTGACAATTGCTCTCTTCGTGGTGCATTGGGCAGGAATTGCTGTCGAAGGATGAGTGTGTGGTTGCTTTTGTTTTCTCATTCTGTTTAGGCATTTCTCGCTCTACGCTGCGTTGTGATTACAAAAATATTTGTTACATTAGGGATGCTCCTGTCATTTTGGAATCAGTATTCTTATTTGTTGCATTTTGACTTTCAAGTGCTATGTTGACTAATTTATTTTTACTTTAGATTTTTATGATTTCTAAAACCAAGCAGAATAAAAATTTGACATTTGGAGAGCATAAGCTTGAAATCTGATGGAAATAACAACAAAACCCAGGTGAGCCATCCCGACCAATACCCCTCCCAGACTATTGTCGCCCCCATGAGATCAATGTCGCCACCGCGACCAAGTTCTCCCCCACGACCAATGTCGCCCCGACGACCAATATCACCGCCCACGACCCATGTCGCCGCCCACGACCCATGTCGTCACCCCGACCCCCGACCAATGTCACCCCCCCCCCCCTCCGCACGGGCACCTCATATTATTATATATATACTATTATATAAAGTAAAAGTTATCATTGATGCAATAATTGATGCAATATTTGAATGACCCAAATTACCCCCTGTCAGTTTTTAAAAAATTATTTAGAGAGAGAGAGAGAGAGGAGAGAGGGGGCAGCTGTCAACTCTTTCACGTGGGAGAGATAGAGGGTGTGGAGAGAGAGTAGAGAGAGGTGTCGTTAATTTTCATTGGTATTAATATAAATTGTTATTTTTATTAATATACTCAACTCTTTTTGAGAGGAGAGAGGGGACGTTAATTTTAATTGATATTAATATAAATTGATATTTTTATTAATATCAATTTGTATAAAATCATTATATATTCTTAACAATCGATCAAAAATTTGCGAGCGGCGGGCGCGGCATGGTCGAGGTACTGTGAGGATCGAGGTACGACTGTCGTTATTGGTCATACGGGCGGAGCCCCGTGTCTCTCGCTCGTGTGTGTAATTAGGTCAATAGGCAATTGAACCTATATATAAAAACAACCAGTTGACATAATTAATTAAATTTAAAGTGACAGCTGCTTAATTAACTATGGACAAATCTGCTGTGTGGAATCGACAAATGAGTCAACAGCAATATATTATATATAGATCTTAAATGGACGGCCAGCCAACCGTTATTGGCTCTGTTTGGCACGTGGTGGTTATGAACTGTCGTAATCATTTATAGACAAACACCGAATGAACGTGGTGGTTATGAACTGTCGTAATATTGAACATAAACAAGCACAGAATGGCGAGAACGTACGCCAGAATGAAAAATGCTCGTTTGTGCGAAAAATACTTGCCCAGGCGACAAACGTCCATCGACCGGAATTATCCAATTCTTATATAGATTGGAAAAAATTAGTTCTAGTTCAAAATGAATTACATGAATTTATTAAAATTCCAATTTCAATGTTTAAGCGCGGAAACGAACGACAATTGGACTTAGACCTTCAATTCTAGTTTCATGAACTCAATTCCGTTCAAACGAACGAACCCTAATGGAAATGAAAAGACTTGGATGAAATGATGCTATACTCCCATCGAATTCCAAAAAAAATTAAAATGAAACTTTCTCAGAATTTGTGCCCAATACACGGGTTGGTATACGACCGTGTACACTCCAGGTGCCACGCTTTACAAAATAATTGGACAGGACATTACCCCAGGCATGTGCTAGAACACGGGTTCTAACATGGGTGTGTACAGAAGCCATGTACGCTCTTGAATAAATTTGGGTTTGTACTAAGGGTTGTACACGACCATGTACATGGACTTGGCCTTGGCCGTGTACTCCTACACAGGTACGCACACTGTCGTCTCTGGAGGTAGTGTGTAGTGCTCTGAAAAACAGGTGCAAGTTCGAGGCTATAGGGTATTTACACACGGTTGTGTACCATACCGTCTAGATTGATAAAACTTCAAGCCAAAGGAGTTTGGATTCGAGGCATATAAATAACAGATTTCCTAACTCAAAGTCCGTTACGTCGATAATCAATTTTGAGGTAACAAATAAATAAATTTTAATAAAATTCACTTGATTAAGGCTTCGTTTGAGGCGGCTTATTTGCTCCGGTGAGTTTGGACGAAAACGCAATCATCATAGAATGTATGTTTGACATGACAAAGACTATGACCGCTACCAAGAAAATAAACTAGTTAATTTTGTGCATAAAATGCATGAAATTTTTTAGGTGAGGTCGGGCGTTCACGAATGATGGTTCATGACCACCGCATTCACGATCGCCACCACTGCGTTAAAGGAAGCCTAAATCTTAAGAACTGAAGCCAGCAAAATTATCATCAGTTCATTATTTTATCATCAAATTCAAATACACCGATCTCATCGTGAAGAGAGATAACTGTATAACCCATAATTCGTCGAGACCCAACCAAAGGGGAGGGTGGCCGAGACGAGTGGAGCGACCGCTTAAGAGCAACTGGATGTCGTTCGCCCAGAAAGAAAGTACAAACCTCATATTTGCCGAACGCATGCAGCGCAACGTGTATATGGTCGCAATAATGAAGATGACCATAACAGGGCAAAATGGCCGCTCGAACAATCGGAGGCGACCGTAATCCCTCCCCACTTGCCCGCCCCTTAGGGGGGCGAGTGGGGGAGGCCCTACTCGCCCGCCCCTTAGGGGGGGAGTGAGGGAAGGCCCCACTCGCCCCCTTGGGGGCGGGTGGGGGGAGACCCCCCTCCCTACTCGCCCGCCCCTTAGGGGGGGAGTGAGGGAAGGCCCCACTCGCCCCCTTGGGGGCGGGTGGGGGGAGACCCCCTCCCCACTCGCCCGCCCCTTAGGGGGCGAGTGAGGGAAGGCCCCACTCGCCCCCTTGGGGGCGGGTGGGGGGAGACCCCCTCCCCACTCGCCCGCCCCTTAGGGGCGAGTGAGGGAAGGCCCCACTCGCCCCCTTGGGGGCGGGTGGGGGGAGACCCCCTCCCCACTCGCCCGCCCCTTACGGGGCGAGTGAGGGAAGGCCCCACTCGCCCCCTTGGGGGCGGGTGGGGGGAGACCCCCTCCCCACTTGCCCGCCCCTTAGGGGGCGAGTGAGGGAAGGCCCCACTCGCCCCCTTGGGGGCGGGTGGGGGGAGACCCCCCTCCCTACTCGCCCGCCCCTTAGGGGGGGAGTGGGGGGAGGCCCCACTCGCCCGCCCCTTAGGGGGCGAGTGGGGGGAGACCCCACTCACCCTTTTTTTGGGCAAGTGGGGTCCCGTGTAAGGTTCTTCGGACCTCTGAAGAAGGCGGGAGTGTATGTTTCAGGTTCCACTGGCCCCCTCCCCTTCTTGGGTAGAGATGTCAAGTCGAAGACGGCAGGGAGCTGCGGATAGCAAAATCGTGGCTATCCGCAGCCCATTTTGTGAAAGTCTATAAATAGACCCCCATGGGCACCTTGGGGAGGGTAGACATCTCCTTACCCCCACCCCCCTTAGTGTGTTCGGTTAGCTAGTGACCCTGCCTTCCGTTCGCCAAGTCTTTCAGGCCAACGGTCAGGTGTTGCGAGTGCTCTCCGAGGTGCCCAGGCTCAGCATTGTCTTGGGAGGGGAAGATCTTCGGGTCTTTCGGGTTAGTGGCGGGACCTCCTCGCTGCAGCTCGCGGGGTCTGTTTTCACCTGAATCCACCAGCAGAAAGGTTCTTAGGCTCTAAGTGACTCGCCGTTCGACTTTACCTGAGATAAGTAAGGGCAAGCTGCCTACCCCTATTTTCGAACGCTGAAGCCGGGAAACTGGTTTCAACATTCTGGTGCGGTGAGCGTGGAACGCAGCTTGTTCGGAAAAACCTTGAGTAGGTCGGATGACTGAAAGTGAAGAGCCAAGAAACTCCCCCCCTGACGAGTCGTGGCAACTGGAAGGGGAGGAAGAGGCAGGGAAGGTAGAACAGATGTTGGAAGATTTGGCCAGGTTGGAAGTGGCAGAGGAGGTGAGGGAAATGGAGGTCGTCAGCGACAGCGGAAGGCCGGAGAAGATACAGATCAGCGGGAGGCTGAGCGAGCATGACCAGGAGAAGGTCCGAAGGTGTATCCAGGAGAATGTGGATATCTTCGCATGGAGCGCCGCGGAGATGCCGGGTGTCGACGCAAATGTGGCGTGTCATCGCCTCAACCTCGACTCAAGCATCCGCCCCATCCGGCAGAAGAAGAGATCTGTATCGACCACCCTCGCCGGGCCGATCAGGGAGGAAGTAGAGAAGTTGCTGGAAGCAGGGTTCGTAGAAGAAATCCAGTATCCGGGCTGGGTCTCCAACGTGGTAATGGTAAAGAAGAGTGGGGGGAAGTGGAGGATGTGCATCGACTTCTCTCTGCTAAATAAAGCATGTCCAAAAGATTGTTATCCCTTACCCCGAATCGATGCGCTGGTGGACTCAGCTGTCGGCTTCCCGGTGATGAGCTTCTTGGATGCGTTCTCTGGCTATCATCAAATCCGAATGCATCCGCCCGACGTTAAGGATGTCTCATTCATCACAGACGACGGGTGTTATTGTTTTAAGATGATGCCCTTCGGGCTGAAGAACGCAGGAGCAACCTACCAAAGGATGATGGACCGAGTGTTCAAGGATCAAAAAGGCAGAAACCTAGAAGTCTATGTGGATGACTTGATGGTTAAGAGCAGGGACGTGGAGTCTCACTTGCAGGATTTGGTGGAGACCTTCGCCACCCTTCGAAGGTTCAAGATGAGACTTAACCCTTCGAAGTGCGTCTTTGGAGCAAGCCGAGGAAAGTTCCTTGGTCACCTACTCACCCCGGAGGGGGTGGAACCCAACCCAGACAAGGTCAGAGCCATCTTGGAGTTGGAGTCGCCAAGGAGTGCGAAGGAGATCCAGAGGTTGACAGGGAAGCTGGCAGGGTTGAGCAGGTTTCTATCCCGGGCGGGAGAGAAGTGCTCACCCTTCTTCAAAGCTCTAAGGGGAAATCAAAAGTTTGAATGGTCGCAAGAGTGCGAGGCGACATTCCAAGCCCTGAAGAGGCAGCTAACGCAAGCTCCACTGCTGCAAGGACCGAGAGAAGGAGAGGACCTGTTCCTCTATCTTGGGGTGGGCACCGAGGCAGTAAGCTCGGTCCTAGTCCGAGAAGAAGGAAAGAGACAACTTCCCATCTACTATGTCAGCCGGGTCTTGAAGAAGGCGGAGCTCAGATACCCCATTCTGGAGAAGCTGGCATTTGCTTTGATCATTTCGGCCAGGAAGCTCCGACCATACTTCCAGGCGCATTCGGTTAAGGTAGTGACCGATCACCCCCTTCGCGGCATTATGGAAGGAGTGGAGCACTCGGGCAGGTTGTCAAAGTGGTCTGTCGAGCTTAGCGAGTTCGATGTCACCTTCGTCCCTCGGCTATCAATGAAAGCGCAGGTGGTAGCGGACTTTCTAGCGGAGTATGTAACCGAGGTGGATGAGTTGGAACCTCCCAAGTTGGTAGCATGGGAGCTGTTCGCTGATGGGGCGTCATGGAAACATTCCCTCGGCGGAGGGGTGGTCCTGGTCAGCCCACAGGGGACAAGGATCGAGCAAGCGATTGACATCCGATTCCCCGTCACCAACAACCAGGCTGAGTACGAAGCAATGGTGGCTGGGCTTCGTCTGGCATGTGAACTGGGGGGTTCGGGACGTTAGAGTATTCACCGATTCGATGGTAGTGGCATCCCAGGTACGGGGGGAGTTTGAGACTAGAGAGCCAACCCTTCAAAAGTACATGGTGAAAGTCAAAGGCCTCGTCAGTCAATTCCGCTCCTTCTCAATCCAACACGTGCCGAGAGAGGAGAACACCCGGGCGGACTCCCTGGCAAAGTATGGACCTCGGGCCGGGGGAGTAGTGACGGAGTTGTTTCGTCCATCTATAGAGGAAGGAGAGCTAATGGAGATCGATCAGAGGGCCTCGTGGGTGGATCCGATCATTGCCTTTCTGGCATCAGGCAAGTTCCCAGAAGATGTTCCAGATAAGAGGCGGTTCAGGTACAAGTCTGCCTACTATCTGATGCGTGAAGGTAGCTTGTACAGAAAGACCCTAACTGGACTCCTAGCAAGATGTGTGACGGAAGATGAGGTTCCAAGGGTCTTGGAGGAAATCCACTCCGGTGAGTGCGGAAGCCATTCCGGGAGTCGGACCCTGGAAAAGAGGGTGCTGAGGCAGGGATACTTCTGGCCGACTCTTCGAGAGGACACCATGAAGTTTGCAAAGAAATGTCAGAAGTGCCAGCTCTTCGCGCCACTCCAACTCCAGCCCGCGCAAAGGCTTCGAACAATCACGGCTGTTGAAACCAGTTTCCCGGCTTCAGCGTTCGAAAATAGGGGTAGGCAGCTTGCCCTTACTTATCTCAGGTAAAGTCGAACGACGAGTCACTTAGAGCCTAAGAACCTTTCTGCTGGTGGATTCAGGTGAAAACAGACCCCGCGAGCTGCAGCGAGGAGGTCCCGCCACTAACCCGAAAGACCCGAAGATCTTCCCCTCCCAAGCCAATGCTGAGCCTGGGCACCTCGGAGAGCACTCGCAACACCTGACCGTTGGCCTGAAAGACTTGGCGAACGGAAGGCAGGGTCACTAGCTAACCGAACACACTAAGGGGGGTGGGGGTAAGGAGATGTCTACCCTCCCCAAGGTGCCCATGGGGGTCAATTTATAGAATTCTGGAAATGGTCTGCGGATAGCGTAATTCCGCCTTTTGGAATGACTATCCGCAGCTCAAACTGGTCTACCAATAGCGGAATCCCGCTGTTTGAATAGGCTAAACGCAGACCCTGATGAGAAATCTATTAGGCAGGAAAAGAGGGGGATGAGGAGAAAACACCCGGAAGCGGGGGAGAGGTCAGGTGGACGTGGAGGAGGGATGGGTGAGCGGGATCTCCCACTCGCCCGAGTGGGCGAGTGCCCCACTCGCCCGAGTGGGCGAGTGCCCCACTCGCCCGAGTTGGCGAGTGCCCCACTCGCCCGAGTGGGCGAGTGCCCCACTCGCCCGAGTGGGCGAGTGCCCCACTCGCCCCAATGGGTGAGTGGGCGTCCCCTCCCTTCGCCTCTCACTCGCCCGCACGGTCGAGTGGGAGCTTTCGTTACTTGTTTCGCCGCCCCTTCCTCTCTCTTGTTCGGGTATGGTTTTGCCTTAGCCGATCTCGGGCGTCCTCGAGCGTTCGTTTCCGACTATGTACGAGTCGCGGTTCCACCCAGTTACGGTCATCTGCATTGTTGCGACCCTGTACATGCTGCGTTGTATACGCTCGGCAAATATGGGGGTTGTACACAATCCCCGCTCTTTTACACAATCCCCGCTCTTTGCGAGCTTGTCTCAAGCTCGGAAAGAAAGTCCAACCCACTGATTTGACGAGCCGGAAAGGTCTTCAAAGAGAATCATCCGGGCGGGTCCCACCCGCTGGCTATAAAACCTCGGGAGGGGGAGGGGTAAGCCTCCACTCAAGAACCTCTCCCCTCTGAATTCTTCCCCTTAGCCTGGTTGACATGCAACCTCCCTTGGATATTCGCGCCCGCCTCAAGGCTGTTTCGGGAAAAAGCCTAGATGATCTGGCGGAGCTTAGATTTGTTTTCATGGAGCATTCACTCCCCTCTTCGGCGCAGGTAGAGGGACCTTTGCCTAAGAGACATCATCCCGAGCCGGCGGGTGGGACGTCCTCCTCATCCGCCTTAATGTCCGATCTCAATAAGCACCTGGGGGCATTTGACGTGATACCGAGTCGCGGTGGGAGAGACAGGTTCCCCGAGGCAGTTGAGTCAGGGGGTGCGGGTACTCAGATAAGTCCCCCCATCCACTCCCCGATCCATGGTGAGTGACCTCACCTGTGCTTGATAGGCATACTCCTGCTCATACTGACGACTCTCCTTCTTCCTCCCTTTTTCGCAGTACCTCCATTCTCGGTCGCGGAGGGCTCCCCTAGCATGCCGGCGGACCTACTCCCACCCCTGCGTGAGCCGAGCAAGCGGCGTACCCCCGAGAGGCCCCCCTTTAGAGCTGGTGCAGGAAAGTCCCTGGGTCTCCCGCCTGTTGGTACCTATGGCACACTGCCGGGATACCCTTTGGGACAACGACACGAGCACTCTCCTCGCCCCGCGAAGGAGCCGAGGACTCCGCAAGGTAGGTCTTCTTTAAAAAAAAGGATCTAACCATGTCGGAGGTCTAGATAACAAACTTACTAAACCTGCAGGTCCGGATGATGCTTCGACCGGCAGGTCGGGGCAGATGGGAGCGCTTTCTCCACCGCTATCTCCTTCGGCGATAGACGAGCTCGTCGGGCACCCCTCCAGCGTTTCGGAGCTGAGGGATCGTTTGGTCGACATGATCCAGAGGCAGGGACATTTTCTTCACGAGCTTCGAGAGGGGCGAGGATTCGTTGAACCGAACCCCCTCGCACATTCCCGCGCGATGGAGCGGCGGATTGGGGCGTTGGAAGCAGATCATGCCCGGCTAGTAGAGGAGGTTCGACTTTCTTCAGGTGGTCTGATGGAACCGGTGGCGGACCATCTGCGTCGAGTGGCAGCTAATATGCGTGTTGCGAATGACGAGCTCGCCCTGACTCAGGAATGTGTCGGCTCCATGCAGGGACTGACAGCCCAGACTCGGGGTCGGGGCTTTTGGAAGTGGACTCAACTTTTAGTGAGACCAACTCGACTCCTCCTATTTGCCGCTTTCAGCTTATCTTTATGTGGTGTGATGTAATAAAGTAGCTATGTATGACTACTTGACCTGCCTTGCGTGGTGGCAATTATTTTTCTAAGTTATTCGTTTTGCTTGCGACACACTTGCCTTCGTTTGACAGATTTGCTTTTCGCACGTGGATGTAACCGCTAATATGTCGATCGAAGTTGGAGCGAGAGGTTGAGTGGGAATGAGCGAGTGGGAAAGATTGGGAGGGGGTGAGTGGAAAAGGGCCCTCACTCTTACTTATAAATACCCCCCCTCCCTTTCATACCCTTCATCCTTGACTTCTTTGCTTGCTCTTCCTCCCTTAGCTCTCGCTTCTACACTCGTTCATCCTCCTCCACCCTTAAGGATGGCTCCTAACCGCTCCTCACCTAATAGGAATGGGCGAGAACAGTGCGCGGTGAACTTCTCTGACCATCCCTTTCCCGTGGGGAGGGTGTCGGAGGAGGAGCTTCTTTCCTTTGAGAAGTCCTTCCTCCCCGAAGGGTTGGTCGCTCGCCGACCTACAGAGGGAGAGACAGTTAACTCCTTCTACGATGACTGGCTCGCCTTCCCGCTTTCTCATTTCGAGTTTGGGCTCCGGCTTCCTCTTTGGCCGGAAGTGAGACAGTTCCTTAGATACTTTGGGATCGTCCCAGCCCAGCTCAATTCAAATGGGATATCTATGTTGGTTGCCTTTGCTTGTTATCTGCGCGAGGAGGGTACTGAGTTCAACTTGACGGTCTTCCGCAAGGCGTTCATCTTCCGTGCTACTGCCGATGGGGTGTGCTTCCTCACTGGTGCGCATGTGAAAGTTTGCGAGGGCGCTAACAAGGTTCATCACTAGAGTGACAAGTTTATTTTTGTCCGGGGTGATCTTGGGAAGATCCCCTACATGCCTGTCCAGAGGCCCGAGAAAGTATACAAGGCTCCTCGCGTAGAGGGCGAGGCGGCCGAGCTGTATAAATTTCTCGCGGGAGTGGGTTTTGAGGTCGAGTTTCTGCGGAGGAACGTCGATCGCCTTCCCTACATTCTGCCGGGGACAGGTAACCCCTCCTTCTCCTAAACTCCCCCCCTTATTCCCCTACTTGCTCATTTAGATCTTATCACTTACCCCTCATCTTACCTTTATAGGTGAGAGGAGCCTTCCCGTGAATCCCCCGCATGCCAGGAGGGACTCCCCCTCTCCCACCCATCGACTGGCCCAGATGGCCGCAGCCGCTTGCTCTTCTCGTCAGGAGGCTCCAGTGCTAAGGCAGCGGAAGGAGAAGGAGCTGGTGGTGGAAGTGGATTCTCCCCCTCATCCACCAAAGGAACCGAAGATGCGTCGGGGGAGAGTTGTTCGTAGGGGAGGCGGGTCTCGATCTACCGCGAGAGAGGCCGAGGGAGATGATGACCCGGACGCGTTGGCTTGCCATCCCAACTTCGAATTGGGGGGTAATGCCAAGGACCAGGTTGGCGAGCCCTTCCTTCACTGGGATGAAGCGACGAATCGTGTCTCGATGTCTTCTCGGCAACCTTCTTGGATCGAGGGAGGGCCGATTAATAACGTTGCATATGACATGATCTATGGCATGTATGGCTGGCAGGACGCGGCCGCCTTCCAAGAAAGTTCCACGCGTGACCTTGCTTACCTGAGCTCGCAAGCGCAGCTTCGCGCGACCGAGCTCTCTCACATGACGTCTCGCCGGAGCCTTAAACTCTCGAGGCGACTCACTCAGGCTGAGGCGGCGAGGCGGGAGGCTGAGGATAGAGCTGCCGACCTGGCTACTCGTCTTGAGATGACCGAGAGGCTTCTCGCGCAGTCGTCAGGGGGCTGGTTTGCCTTTACTCG
This sequence comes from Dactylorhiza incarnata, assembly GCA_033032865.1. Lineage (NCBI taxonomy): Eukaryota > Viridiplantae > Streptophyta > Magnoliopsida > Asparagales > Orchidaceae > Dactylorhiza > Dactylorhiza incarnata. The sequence continues at coordinate 632,545 of JAWHQI010000109.1, read as the reverse complement.
AATGAAGACCCTCTCATTTCTTTGTTACTTGTTCTTTCTCACCTATACGGCTTTTCTAATGCAGGGACCTGACGCTGCCAACTCGGTTAGGAGGAGGGTCGAGGATTTGGAAAAAGAGGTGGAGAGTTTGAAGGCTCAGCTTGCTGAGGCCCACGCTATAGGGCGAGAAAGACATGGCGAGTCTTCGCGGGCGGCGGAGCTTCTCCACTTCACCCCTGCCGAGGTCGAAGTTGCCCGTAGGAAGACCGTGGTGACGACGGCTAAGGCTGTGGTCAGCTCTCTTCATGACGCTGGCGCGTTTTGGGGCGAGTGGAAAAACGTCACTCCTGACATGGTGCTTCCGGGGTACTTTCCTCCCGCCCCGCCCCGTGATTCGCCCTCTCCCAGCCACGGTTATTCACCTGCCTCCTGAGAGTCGAGAGGAACTCCTTATGCTTAGTTTGCTATCTGCCACCTTATGTAGGCGGGTCCCCTTTTTGTCTCCCCCCTCCCCTCTTTTTTCTTTTTTTCTTTTTTTAAGGGTCGGTAGGGGGATGAGATATCCCAACTTTGTAACCTCTCTTCTTTGTAAATAAAGGACTTTCTTTTACTGTTTCTCTGGTTTGCCCATGATCTTTGTTATTTGAGCGAGGTCCGTTGCTTAGCCCTGCTATGGGAGCCTCCAGGTGAAGATGAGTAGATAGCCTACCCTTTCGGATGGATTCCTCCGCTTCACCGGCATGAACAAGCCCGGTCAGCGGTCTCTTCTCGGGGCCTTAACACGAATCACCTCGCCTCACCGAGTGAGTTCTCCTGCCCTGCTGGCATGAATAAGCCCGGTCAGCGGTCTCTTCTCGGGGCCTTAACATGAATCACCTCGCCTCACCGAGTGAGTTCTCCTGCCCTGCCGGCATGAACAAGCCCGGTCAGCGGTCTCTTCTCGGGGCCTCAACAGGAATCACCTCGCCTCACCGAGTGAGTTCTCCTGCCCTGCCGGCATGAACAAGCCCGGTCAGCGGTCTCTTCTCGGGGCCTTAACATGAATCACCTCGCCTCACCGAGTGAGTTCTCCTGCCCTGCCGGCATGAACAAGCCCGGTCAGCGGTCTCTTCTCGGGGCCTTAACATGAATCACCTCGCCTCACCGAGTGAGTTCTCCTGCCCTGCCGGCATGAACAAGCCCGGTCAGCGGTCTCTTCTCGGGGCCTTAACATGAATCACCTCGCCTCACCGAGTGAGTTCTCCTGCCCTGCCGGCATGAACAAGCCCGGTCAGCGGTCTCTTCTCGGGGCCTTAACATGAATCACCTCGCCTCACCGAGTGAGTTCTCCTGCCCTGCCGGCATGAACAAGCCCGGTCAGCGGTCTCTTCTCGGGGCTTTAACATGAATCACCTCGCCTCACCGAGTGAGTTCTCCTGCCCTGCCGGCATGAACAAGCCCGGTCAGCGGTCTCTTCTCGGGGCCTTAACATGAATCACCTCGCCTCACCGAGTGAGTTCTCCTGCCCTGCCAGCATGAACAAGCCCGGTCAGCGGTCTCTTCTCGGGGCCTTAACATGAATCACCTCGCCTCACCGAGTGAGTTCTCCTGCCCTGCCGGCATGAACAAGCCCGGTCAGCGGTCTCTTCTCGGGGCCTTAACATGAATCACCTCGCCTCATCGAGTGAGTTCTCCTGCCCTGCCGGCATGAACAAGCCCGGTCAGCGGTCTCTTCTCGGGGCCTTAACATGAATCACCTCGCCTCACCGAGTGAGTTCTCCTGCCCTGCCGGCATGAACAAGCCCGGTCAGCGGTCTCTTCTCTGGGCCTTATCATGAATCACCTCGCCTCACCGAGTGAGTTCTCCTGCCCTGCCGACATGAACAAGCCCGGTCAGCGGTCTCTTCTCGGGGCCTTAACATGAATCACCTCGCCTCACCGAGTGAGTTCTCCTGCCCTGCCGGCATGAACAAGCCCGATCAACGGTCTCTTCTCGGGGCTTTAACATGAATCACCTCGCCTCACCGAGTGAGTTCTCCTGCCCTGCCGGCATGAACAAGCCCAGTCAGCGGTTTCTTCTCGGGGCCTTAACATGAATCACCTCGCCTCACCGAGTGAGTTCTCCTGCCCTGCCGGCATGAACAAGCCCGGTCAGCGGTCTCTTCTCGGGGCCTTAACATGAATCACCTCGCCTCACCGAGTGAGTTCTCCTGCCCTGCCGGCATGAACAAGCCCGGTCAGCGGTCTCTTCTCGGGGCCTTAACATGAATCACCTCGCCTCACCGAGTGAGTTCTCCTGCCCTGCCGGCATGAACAAGCCCGGTCAACGGTCTCTTCTCGGGGCCTTAACATGAATCACCTCGCCTCACCGAGTGAGTTCTCCTGCCCTGCCGGCATGAACAAGCCCAGTCAGCGGTCTCTTCTCGGGGCCTTATCATGAATCACCTCGCCTCACCGAGTGAGTTCTCCTGCCCTGCCGGCATGAACAAGCCCGGTCAGCGGTCTCTTCTCGGGGCCTTAACATGAATCACCTCGCCTCACCGAGTGAGTTCTCCTGCCCTGCCGACATGAACAAGCCCGGTCAGCGGTCTCTTCTCGGGGCCTTAACATGAATCACCTCGCCTCACCGAGTGAGTTCTCCTGCCCTGCCGGCATGAATAAGCCCGGTCAGCGGTCTCTTCTCGGGGCCTTAACATGAATCACCTCGCCTCACCGAGTGAGTTCTCCTGCCCTGCCGGCATGAACAAGCCCGGTCAGCGGTCTCTTCTCGGGGCCTTAACATGAAACATTGTCACTTCCATTAGTTAAAACCAAATTCATTAAGATAAAGTGTTCAAGGTTCATTACAGATACATAAAGAAAAAGATAACTGCCCTTGATGAGGCGCACATCCGTGTTGACGCCAGGAAAATCCTGACCTCAAAATTCGGACCGATGCAGCCGGAGGCTACTCGCCCAGCAGCCCGACGAGATGGCTTGGCTGGCAACGACGAAGACACTAGAAGAGCAACAAACAGGACCCCAGGTGCTGCGGCAGGGAGGTCCCACCACGTACCCAGAAGCTCCGAAGAGACTTCCCCTCCAAGACCAAAGAATGGCCGAGCAAGGTACGAGGAAGGCACCGACTTGGCTAGTACCGGGAGTAGCGACCAAGTGCGACAGATTCTAGAATGCAAGAGCAGGGTTTCGAAAGCTCAAGTCCATGTGCCAATCCAAGTACCCCTGGGGTCCTATTTATAGGAAAACCAAGGGGTAGGGGGGTTTTATAGCCCAGCCCCCCAACCTGGCGACTATGGGTTACTCGGCGAGTATCCTGCCATAGTCGCCCACTGGCGAGTATTGGGTGCTGCTCGCACACGCCGGGCCAATAGTCGCCAGGTCTTCTGTTCCATACTCGCCAATCTGGCGAGTATTGCCTGCATACTCGCCGAGGCCTTCTCTTCTCTGCCTTGAACTGCCGGGCTCTGCGTTGACCTCTTTGACTTTGACTTCTGCCTACGTGGCCTTGGGGGGGGTCCACCCTCGGAGAATGAGGGTTGTACACAATCCCCGCTCTTTGCGAGTAACGTAGTTGCTCGGAAAGAATCATCCAACCCTTATTCGACGAGCTTCCCTGTTGGCGAGTATTGGCCTATACTCGTCATCTCGCTGGCCGACGCTCGAGCTCTATAAATAGAGGGGCAGGGGTTTCTGATGGCACGTCTTTTCTGAACTCGCTCAAGATGGTGCGCGACTATGCTGCCGAGGCTAAGGCGGCCATGGCTGGTCTTGTCGGCCTTTTTGAGGGTTCTTCGCTCCCTCCTCACCTGGATCCCGCATCTGGCGACCTTCCATCTTCCAGGAAGAGGAAGAGGCTCGCCCAGAAGAAGAAGAAGAAGGAGAAGAAGAAAGCCGTCGAGGAAGAGGTCGCTGCTCCTTTGGGCGACCAACACCAGCAGCTGCTGGACGACCTAGGGCTCTCCAACGAGGGCGACTCGCCGGTCGCTGATCTTCCTGCTCCTAATGTCGTCGAGGGGGCGAGCGCTCCTGATAGCTTGGCCCAGAATCCGTTGGAGAATCTCGCTTCCGTGCGAGGTGCGAGTAATCTACTCGCCACCTTTTTTAACTGACCTTGACTTGGTCCGGGTTTGCTGAATATTTCTTCTATGCTCGCAGATTCTTCCACCATTGGTGCGCAGGAGGAGCCTTTAGCCGCACCTCCTCTGAGATCGTCGCCCATGATCTCGCCTAGGGGTGGAGGTCGCTCAGGGCGAGTTCTTCACAGCTCCTCGCTGTAGAAGAGGCCGATGAGCGAGCGACGTGCTCCTTTGGCGGGCATCGTGCTTCCGCCTCCACCGCCACCGCCTCTTCAGTCTGTGGGGACAGCGAGTAGCTCGCAGCTGCCCGTAGGCGGGCTTCCTCCACCTCCTCCGTTCCTTCCTTCCGATATTCTTCAGGGCGATCAGCGCCCTTCGACTTCTACTGCGCCTTCTACTCATCAGGGTGAGTCCTCGCGCCGTGGCGGGACTGGGGGCTCCTCGGGCTTCTTTCCTCCAAGGGGAGGAGGACGACCAGGAGATGGTCGCGGTCGTGGGAACGCGCCTCCCAGCCAGGATCCGGCAATTGGTGGCTCTTCGCGGCAAGGCGACCATCATCGCAGCGCATCTCCTCGCTGGGCAAGGGTCTCTCCTCGTCGTCGTTCTCGCAGTCCTCGGCCATGTTTTTAGTCGCCGTCTTCAATAGTCGCCTTTGTCTTTACTTTGCTGTTTTCGTCATCGAAGTTCTAATACTTAAACTTTTTTCGCAGCTCGCGCTCATACTCCCATAGGAGCTTTGATCGACGCGGTCGGGCTTCCATCTCGCGAGTACCAGGAGAGGGCTACTCGCGCGATCCTGGAGCTGGAGTCCAAGCTAGAGCGCTTGGCGATCTGCGAGCCTCATCGCCGCCTGACTGATGTCGAATCGCGGGTTGAGCGCTTGGCGAGCATTGATGCTCACCGTCGTTTGACTGAAGTGGAGTCGCGCTTAGAGCGTCTGGCGAGCAGCGATGCTCATCGTCGCCTGGCTGAGTTGGAGGCGCGGGTTTCTCGACTGGAAGAGTTCGATACTCGGCTGGTCGCTACGGAATCTCGCCTTCAGTCGATCAACGAGCTTGAGCGCAGACTTGGGAGGCTCGAACATCGCCAACAACTGCACCATGACGAGCTGGTGGGGATGCGCGTGAGCATGGGCTCGGTTGGTCGGCTGGCGAGGATCGAAGACCAGCTACGTCAGGGCGAGGACGCGATGTCTGTGGCTTTCGAGCATTTCAGGCGAGCTCGTGGCTTGGGATGGGTCGGGCGACAACCTCAACAGCCAGACACTCAGGCGAACTTGCAAGCTCCTCCCTAGATGTTGCTTTTTCTTTATTTTTCTTCTTTCTAGGTTATGGCGCCTTTTGGCGAGTATCCCTGTACTGCTTGAACTATTGATTAATATTTATTCGGCGAGTATCAGAAACTCGCCTTTTATTACTTGCTTCTGCTTTCTTCTTCTGCGATGGTTTTCTTGATTTTTTCTATCTTCTTTTACCTTAGCGAGTATTGTCTGCGCGTCGCCTTAGGTATGGCGAGCTTGTTGCTATTGGCGATTATAAATTGATACTCGCCACCCCCTTATTCCCGATCGCGCCGTCGTGCTCGATACGCCAAGCTACCCGACCACTATAAATAGGGGGGGTGGGTGAGTCTTAATTACGCTTTGGCGAGTTTCGAACTCTTGCACGAGTATCCTCCGTCTCACTTTCCCCTTCTCTTCTTTGATACTCGCCTTTCTTTCCGTCCTTTCAAAAGATGACTGACGAGGCGACCATCCGGCGTGCCAATCACGCCAAGAATTTTGCGGCGACCATCTTCAAGAAGGTAGTCACGACTGAGAAAGAGTTGGAGGTCATCAGGGCGAAGTACCTCCCGCCAGGGTATGTCGCGAGGCTTCCTCGCCAGAGCGAGCGACTAAACATCGTTTTGACTAATGAGCGGGTGATCCCTATTCGCCACTTCGAGGTGGGCTTGCGACTACCATTGTGGACGGAGTTCTCCCAGATACTCCGTTACTTTGGGATAGTCCCTGCCTAGATCAACCCCAATGGGGTGGCGATGATCGTGGGCTTCCTTTGCTACCTGCGCGACCAGGGAATAGCCTTCGACCTGTCGGTCTTTAGGCGAGTATTCCATTTTATGGCGACTGGCGAGGGCATCGTCTTCCTCTGCAGCCACGTCTGCACGCTGGCCGGCACCGCCAATAAGAATCATCGCTGGGGAGAGCGAATAGTCGTCATCGCTGGCGACTTTTAAGCCGTCCCTGACAAGTCCTTCCAGCCACCGGAGAGCGTCTTCGGGGTTTCCTTCCTAAGCGAGGGTGGCGAGAAGCTGCTCGAGGCTTTCAAAGGTCGCCGCCTTGATGTGGTGCACTGGAGAAGGCGAGTAGATGAACTCGCTGAGGTTTTCGCAGGCGAAGGTAATCCACCGCGCGAGTATTCGCAATACTCGCTCTTCGTCTTCATCTTGGCGACTAATTGGACTTATTACTCTTCTTGCTGCAGCAGTCCATGTCCTGCCGCGCGAGCTTCTTCCTGCGGTGGTGAAGGCGACGGCTTCCACACAAGGAGGTGCAGGGGCTTCTGTTCGTGGGGAAGGGGTCTACTCGCCCATAGACTTAGGCGATGAGCCCTTGATCATCGGCGAAGGATCTGGGCCTTCGAAGAAGCGGAAGGAGAGGGGCGAGCCCTCCGAGCCCTCGAGGAAGAAGAAGGAGGTCGCTCATCGGGACCTTGGCAAGAAGGCGGACCCTTCTGAGGCCGGCGAGCCCTATACCCACCCTAACTTCAACTTGGGTGTTCGTGGTGAGGACGCCTATGGTCGCCGCCTAGTCGCCTGGTCGGAGGACGATCATGTGGTATCTCTGAGCTCCAACCTTCCGCCCTGGTCAGAGGACTGGGAGGATCAGGGCGAGGCATTTGACGTGCTCCATGCCGTCTATGGTCGCGAGGACGCTGAGAGGCTGCGGGAGGAACCTGCCGAGTACTTGGCACACCAGACCTCGCGATCCCTGCTGCGCTCCGCCGAGCTGGCGCACATGACGGCGAGGAGGTTGCTGGAGTACGAGGAGGTGATCCGGATCAGTACTAAGAAAATGATCGCCATGGGGCTCAAGGCTAAGGAGCATGAGGTACTCGCTTCTCTATGCTACTCGCCTTTGGGATAGTCGCCACTTTTGCCAAATAACTTGCTGACTTTGTGTCTTCTCTTGCTTTTGCAGGTCGCTGAGGTGGAGATGGCGACAAAGGTGTCCCAGCTGGAGAAGGAGCTGGATGACACTCGGCTGGCCTTGGAGGCCGCCCAAGTTCGCATCGCTGAGCTGGAAACTCGGCCCGCCGAGCAACAGCCAGCGGTGGCGGGCCCCTCTAGGGTCGGCAAGCAGATCCGGATGCATGGCGACAATATGCCACGCGTTCGTCGAGAGATCGCGCGAGCTACTGGGACCGTCATCCTGAGTCAGCTGAAGGCAGACGATCTCCTGAAGCCGGCGGCAATGGAGTTGACGGTGGAGGACATCATCCCGGCGCTGCTCGCCGAGGAGTCCACCTCCCCCTTGCGAGCATCCTCGCCGCCGTCCAGTGGTGCTGAGGATGACGATTCCGAGGACGATGATGACGATGATGACGATGATGTTGATGATGATGGCGGCGACGATGGTGGCGACGAGCCAGATGCAGACATTGATGGCGAGAATGTCGCTTAGTCGCCTGGGCACCCTTTTTTGCTCGCCCGGCGACCTTTTGTAAACACCTTGAAGATTCTTTTGTTTATAGACATCAAATATTTACATATGAAAAGTCAAAGCTTTTGCTCGCCTGTTTCTTTGGTGCTTGCTTTCTTTTCTGAATGCCGCTTAGGCTCCTAGGCTCGGGGCGAGATTTGTGTGCTCGCTAGGCTCTTAGGATTGCGGCGAGATTGCGTATTTCTTCATTGTCGCACCTATATACTCGCACGTCATGCTCGTATCTGTATACTCGCACATCATGCTCGCACCTGTATACTCGCCTAGGTACTCGCGCATGTATACTCGCACTCTTCAATATCTCCCCTAGTGGAGTCGAGCTGTGGAGGCGACTTGGAGGGTTCCAAAGGAGACATGCTCTCAAGGCCTCGCTCTGTATTTGGTGAAGAGTTCATTAGACTCGTTCAATAAATTTTGAAGGGGAAAGAGATAGGGAACGACAGTCGGGGAGGCCTGGAGGGACATATCTTCCCGAGGCCTCCATCCTACTTGGATGCCGGATGTCGACGAAGAATGACGTTAAGTAGGGAATGACGGTCGGGGAGATCCAAGGGGACACACCCTCCCGAGGTCTCCATCCTACTTGGGTGCTGGAACGTCTCCATCCTTTGGCCGGTCGAATCGATCGCTCCCCTTCTCAAGTTGGAGTATCGGCTTCCAGACTTTACCCTAGTAATCTCTACAGCCGGACGAGAAATGCAGTCGGTGGGAACCGCGACCAACATGCAAGGGGGGAGCTAATCTCGGCCGTCATTGCAGAGGCTTGGTCTTAAGGGAACGCACATCCGAGGCACCGTCCCATCATCCGTTCTGAGTTTTTACAAGGGTCAAGTCGGAGGCTCGTCTTCCAACCTGCGGCGGCGAATGTTGATGTAGGACGACGTCAAGCAGGGAGTGGCAGTCGGGGAGATCCAAGGGGACACACCATCCCGAAGCCTCCATCCTACTTGGATGCTGGATGTGGATCGGACCTGCTTCCTGTTGCTCAATGAGTTTAGTAGGGAGTTAAACACACTTTAGGCACAATAACTCATATGATCTAACACAATAATTTAGAAAATGAAATGCTTTGCTGCGAGCTTTTTAGCTCTCGAGGGTATATGACGCCTTTTTTCAAGGGTTCCCTGAGCTAGTGAAATCGATCATCCCTTCGCCGAATCGGAAGGTCGGCGTCCAGACTTCTTCCTGGTAATCTCTACAGTCGGACGAGAAATGCAGTCGGTGGGAACCGCAGCCAACATGCAAGGGGGGAGCTGATCTCGGCCGTCATTGCAAAGGCTTGGTTTTAAGGGAACGCACACCCGAGGCACTGTCCCATCATCCGTTCTGAGTTTTTACGAGGGTTAAGTCGGAGGCTCATTTTCCAACCTAGCGTGGAGATTGACTTCACCTGACTTCTTTATTATGAAAACTTTGTTGATGCGAAGGAAGCTGCCTCGTCCCATGTTTCAGGGAGATGCAGATTTTATTCAAAGAAATGAATTTACAAGGATGGGGCATACACATTCCCCCTTAGGAATAAAACCTTTTCAGGTCATCACCGCTCCAGGTGCTCCCTAGCAGCTCGCCTTCTTGGTTCTGTAAGCGGTATCCTCCTGTCAGGAGTGCTTCCTGGATGATGAAAGGTCCTTCCCAGTTCGGGTTGAGCTTCCCGACGGCCGCAGACCTTCCTGCTGCGTCCACCTTTTTCAGGACCAGATCACCCGCTTGGAATTGTTTGAGGCGGACATTTTTGTCAAAATGTTTCGCCATCCGGCGCTTGATCTCCTCTTGCCTGGCTGAAGCTAAATCTCGGAGTTCCTCGATGTAGTCGAGAGATAGCTTTTGAACCTCTTCATTCTCTAGTCGCCATTCTTCGCTTCCGTCCTCCGCAGCTACCACCCTTGGGCTTCTGACTTCGAACTCTACTGGAATGAGAGCTTCCGACCCGTGAGAGAGTTTGAACGACGTTTCCCCTGTGGCTGAGCTAGGAGTGGTCCTCAGAGCCCACAGGACCGAGGGGAGCTGGTCCGCCCAGTTACCTCTTAGGTTCTCCACCTTCTTCTTCAGTAGGTTGATGATCAATTTGTTGGCGGCCTCCACTTGGCCATTGCTCCTTGGGTGATGTACGGAGGCGAACCGAAGGTCGGTTCCTAGCTGCCTACAAAAGTCTTCCAGTTCTAAGCTGGCGAACTGGGGACCATTGTCGGTGATGATGGCGAGAGGGATCCCGAATCTGCAGACGATCTCTCCCCAGATGAAGTTCTTCACGACTTGAGAGGTAGTCTTGGCCAGGGCTTTGGCCTCGATCCACTTGGAGAAGTAGTCGATCATGACGAGAACGAACTTTCGTTGTCCACTGGCTTGAGGGAAAGGGCTGATCAAGTCCATCCCCCAGATGACGAACGGCCATGGGGAGATGATCGATCGGAGCTGCTGGGCCGGCTGCAACTGAAGGGGGGCAAAGAGCTGGCACTTCTGGCACTTCTTCGAGAAGATCTCAGCATCCTTCCGGATAGTAGGCCAGAAGTAACCATGCCTCAATACCCTCTGCTCCAAAGTGCGAGTCCCAGAATGACTTCCACACTCTCCCGAGTGGATCTCCTCCAACACTCGGGGTACTTGGTCTTCGGAAACACATCTGGCCAGGGGGCCCAAGATGGTCTTGCGGTACAGTTCCCCATCTTGCAGGAGGTAGTATGCCGCCTTGTACCGAAATCTTCTTTTATCCCCTTCGTCTGCCGGGAGCTGGCCGCTGGCTAGGAATGCCACGAAGGGAACCATCCACGAGGGGCGTAGCTCGATCTCCATTATCTCTCCCTCTTCAATGGACGGGTGGAATAGCTCGGTGATAGTTCCTCCAGCCCTCGGCCCGTACTTGGCGAGGCGATCTGCTGCCGAGTTCTCTTCTCTTGGCACATGCTCGACGAAGAAGGACTGGAAGCCTCCAATCAGTCCTTTTACTTTTACCAGGTACTTCTGCAAGATGGTGTCGCGCACCTCGAACTCGCCTCGAATCTGCGATGCGACCACCATTGAGTCCGTGAAAGCCCGGACATCACGGATCCCCAGCTCCTTGGCAAGGCGCAAGCCTGCCACTATGGCCTCGTATTCTGCCTGGTTGTTTGTGACGGGGAAGAGGATCTCGACGGCTTGCTCGATTCTTGTTCCCTGCGGGCTGACGAGCACGATGCCCACCCCCACAGAGCTTTTGCCCGAAGCTCCATCAACAAACATCTTCCAAGGAATTGGATTGAGCACCTCTTCTCCTGGCTCCGCTTCCACCGAGAAGTCAGCCAAGAAGTCTGCTACTGCCTGGGCCTTGATCGCTACTCGGGGAGAGAAGAAAATGTCGAACTCGCTAAGTTCTACCGACCATTTCGCCAACCTCCCTGAATGCTCCACTCCCTCTAGGACATTGCGGAGAGGATGATCAGTCACCACTCGGATGGAGTGAGCCTGAAAATAAGGCCGGAGCTTCCGTGCCGACACCACCAAGGCGAAGGCAAGCTTTTCCAGGATTGGATACTTCAGCTCCGCCTTCTTCAGCACCCGGCTGACATAGTAGATAGGTAGCTGCCTCTTCCCTTCTTCACGGACCAAGATGGAGCTAACTGCCTCCGCTCCTACTCCTAGGTAGATGAGCAGGTCTTCGCCTTCCTTCGGGCTCTGAAGGAGAGGTGTCTGAGTCAACTGCTCCTTCAGCCTTCCGAATGCTCTCTCACATTCTTCGGTCCACTCGAAGCTTTCTGTTTTGCGGAGCGTTTTGAAGAATGGAGAGCACTTCTCTCCGGCCTTTGAGAGGAAGCGGCTAAGACCCGCCAGCCTGCCCGTCAACCTTTGGACTTCTTTCATCGTTTTTGGGGATGGCATTTCCAGGATTGCCTTAACCTTGTCGGGGTTAGGCTCTACTCCCCTCGGAGTAAGGAGATGTCCCAGGAACTTTCCCCTGCCCGCTCCGAAGACGCACTTCGTCGGATTGAGCCTCATCTTGAATCTTCTTAGTGTCGCGAAGGTCTCTACCAGATCGGCTATGTGTTCCTGGACACTCTTGCTTTTGATCAAGAGGTCGTCCACATACACTTCCAGGTTCCTCCCCTTTTGCTCCTTGAAAATATGGTCCATCATCCGCTGATAGGTGGCTCCCGCATTCTTCAAACCGAAGGGCATCATCTTGTAGCTGTAGCAGCCATCGTCGGTGATGAAGGAGACATCGCGGCAATCGGGGGGATGCATCCGGATCTGGTGATATCCTGAAAACGCATCAAGGAAACTCATCACAGAAAAACCGACGGCTGAATCAACCAGCGCGTCGATTCGAGGCAAGGGATAACAATCCTTCGGGCAGCTTTTATTCATTAAGGAAAAATCCACACACATTCTCCAGCTTCCCCCCGCCTTTGTCACCATTACAACATTGGAGACCCAACCTGGGTACTGGATCTCTGACACAAAACCTGCATCAAGCAGTTTTTTAACCTCCTCCCTAATTGGCTTGGCGAGGATGGTAGCGGTTCTCCTTTTCTTCTGGCGGACGGGCTGGACAGTGGGATCCAGGTTGAGGCGATGACACGCAACCTCAGGGTCGACTCCTGGCATCTCGGCTGCGCTCCAAGCAAAGATGTTGACGTTCTTCTGCAGACACGCCGCCATCTCGATCTTCTCTTCAGTCTTCAGCGACCCGCCAATCTTCAGCAGCCCCGACACTCCCGCTGCGGAGAGTACCTCGATCTCCTCGACTTCTTCAGCCACTTCCAGCCTGGCCGGGCTCTCCAGCACTCTTCCGAACTCTTCCGCGTCAGCCATCCAGCTGATGGTACTGACGGCGCTAAGATAGCACTCCCTAGCGGCTCTTGGATCGCTCCTGATCCTCACCTGGACGTCTCCTTTACAGTATTTCAAGCACTGATGGTAGGAGGATGGGACGGCTTTGAAGGCGTTGAGAAGCGGCCTCCCGAAGATAGCCCTGTAGCAGCTCGGGGCATCGACGATAATAAATCGACAGCTGATGGAGGTGCCACCGAGTGTTACCAGGAGATCTGCTCCTCCTTCTACCTCCTTCTTCTCTCCGGAGAAGCCGAAGAGGGGACCATCTGATGCTCGAACTCTGGCAGCTTCGACTCACAGTCCGTCAAACGTCCCCTTGAAGATGACGTTTACAGAGCTACCGTTGTCGATCAAAATTCGATCAACGGTGAAGTCCTCCACCGCGGCTTGAATCACGAGGGCATCATGGAAGGGATTCGCGTTCCCTAGCATGTCCTCCTCGGAAAAGGTAATCTCCTCCATCGGGGGCGGTGCTTGTGAGGTCGAGGCGACACTCCTGCGGTAGATCTGATGGAGGCTTCCCTTGCGGGAAGCTTCCAGCCCTGCTCCCCCATGGATTACTCCAACTCGGCCTCCCTGGCACAGGTCTCCCCGACCTCCCTGTTCGACCCGATCCTCGTTCCTCCTGCGAACGACTGCAGCCTGCCCTGCCTGTGGCTCGGCAGGGGCCTCCATCCTCCTCTGCTCTCCTCCAGCCTCTCCTGCTGCCAGCCTCCTCCGGGCTTCCCAAAAGTCTGGGCAGGCAGCCATGGCATGTCCCCCCACCTGGTGGAAGTCGCAGTAGAGAGGAACCTCTTCTGCTTGACGCCTCCTAGGCTTCGGCTTCTTCCTTCCTTGACGGCGGCCTCGCCCGGCTACCGCCATTGCTTCATCTCTCCTCCTCTCCTGACGCCTCTCTGGTTAGCGAAAGGGCCTTCTTTCTGGGGATCTCCCCCTTTGGTCCTGACGCTGGTGCCGTCCAGCCGGCCTCCAAGGTGGCCGGCTGACGGGGACCTGGTAGCGTCTTCCCTCCTCCTGACGCTCAGGGGACTCGACGGGCCTTCTCTCCACGATCCTCCCGGTTTCCTTCCTCCTGAGCTCCTCCTTCTTCTTCTCTTCTTGCCGCTCCGGCCACTTCCTTCCCTCCCTTCGGGGCTCCTCTCTCTTCCTTTTCTCAGGGATCCCATCCCTCTCTCCACGATCGCCTCTGGTCACCCGTGCCAACCTTACCAAGAAGTCAGGGTTGGAGGCCTCTCCCCGGACAAACTTATTGGCCCTCTGAATGAGGTTGTCGTAGGAGTAGGGAGGGTTCTCACTGAGCTCCAACTTGAAGAGGCCTTGACTGATGCCGAATGTCAGGGCCAGCAACAGGATGTTGCTATCCACCTCCTGGATTTGCAGAACCTCCTCCTGGAAGCGCTCGATGTAAGGTCCCAATGCCTCATCTGGCCCTTGCACGAGGTAGAACAGGGCCGTTGCCTCCTTCTTTAGCTTCCGTGCCGTGTCGAACCGGGTCGTCAGCCCACGACACAGGTCTTCGAAGCAATAGATTGAGCCTGCGGGCAACTGGTGGAACCAGTCCCAGGCCTTTGCGCGGAAGGTAATGGTAAACAACCTGCACTTGAAGGCGTCCGACATGGTTCGGATAGAGACAATATCCTCGAACCATTGGATATGCCTGACGGGGTCCTCCTTCCCCGAATAGTAGTTCAAGGCGGGGTCCCTAAACCCCTCTGGCACTGGCGCGACAAGGATCTCCTCGCAGAAGGGGCTCCTCCCTCCTGCCCGACGACGATCCTCAACCTGGCGAGTATCACCTCCATACTCGCCATATGGGCGAGTATCCTGGTACCTCGCCTGCTCGCCCGGCTCGCGGAAGCGAATACCTTGCGAGGTTGGCTGGTAGAATTGCGACCTCCTTGGTCGCTCGGTTTCATCCTCCATGTGCTCCTTTCCTGCTCGCCGAGGGGGACTCCCTCCCTCGGACGGAACAGGGCGATGCGGCGAGGTCGCCGTGACCTCGGCGCGCGGCTGAAGCGCTGTTTGCAAGATCCCCTCCATGCGCTGCGCGAAGGCTCCCTCCATACGCTGTGCGAAGGCTTCGAGAACCGCTAGTGTCACGAACTCGCCACTCGCGGCCGAGTTGCCGACTACCTCCTCATGGTCGCCACCTACGACCATCTCGGCTTCCTGCTGAACTTTCCTTTTTCGACTACGATCCACGCTCACCGCACCAAAGTGTTGACGCCAGGAAAATCCTGACCTCAAAATTCGGACCGATGCAGCCGGAGGCTACTCGCCCAGCAGCCCGACGAGATGGCTTGGCTGGCAACGACGAAGAAACTAGAAGAGCAACAAACAGGACCCCAGGTGCTGCGGCAGGGAGGTCCCACCACGTACCCAGAAGCTCCGAAGAGACTTCCCCTCCAAGACCAAAGAATGGCCGAGCAAGGTACGAGGAAGGCACCGACTTGGCTAGTACCGGGAGTAGCGACCAAGTGCGACAGATTCTAGAATGCAAGAGCAGGGTTTCGAAAGCTCAAGTCCAGGTGCCAATCCAAGTACCCCTGGGGTCCTATTTATAGGAAAACCAAGGGGTAGGGGGGGTTTTATAGCCCAGCCCCCCAACCTGGCGACTATGGGTTACTCGGCGAGTATCCTGCCATAGTCGCCCACTGGCGAGTATTGGGTGCTGCTCGCACACGCCGGGCCAATAGTCGCCAGGTCTTCTGTTCCATACTCGCCAATCTGGCGAGTATTGCCTGCATACTCGCCGAGGCCTTCTCTTCTCTGCCTTGAACTGTCGGGCTCTGCGTTGACCTCTTTGACTTTGACTTCTGCCTACGTGGCCTTGGGGGGGGGGGGGGGGGGGGGGGTCCACCCTCGGAGAATGAGGGTTGTACAATCCGGACCTTCTCGGGGTCCTCCTTGCTCAGATCTTAGCTGGCCTGCGCTGCTCCGGGCCTCTTGCCCTTGTCGCTGATGACTTCTTATCCCTTCACCTCCTTCGCCACCTTTAGTCCGGCCAAGGCCTCCATTGCCTTTTCCACTTCCTCTGCGTCTTCCTTCCAAGTGACGGCGTTGACCGCTGTGACGTAGCACTGTCAGGCTATCTTGGGGTCTCCGCGGATTCAGATCTGCAACCCTCCTATGCTGTACTTCAAGCATTGGTGGTAGGAGGAGGGCACACACTTGAAGGTACTAATGAGGGGGCGCCCAAAGATGGCGCTATAGCTGCTCGGTGCGTCTACTATGACGAACTGGCAGTTTTTTGATGTCCCCCCCAAGGTGACCAGGAGCTCGACTCCCCCTTCAACTTCTTTTCTCTCGCCCGAAAAACCGAAGAGCGGTCCATCTGACGCGACCACCCTCTTCTGATCCACCTTCATCTTGTCGAAAGCACCCTTGAAGACCACGTTAACTGAACTCCTGTTGTAACACTTTGCCAGTACGAAAAGTATAACAGCAGGTCCGGCCGGGACCCCACGCCATACAAACCACACTAGCTAGGAGTTAAAAGGTGATAAACAGAAAAGAATACAACTACACGAGAGTACAAAACGTAAGCGGAAGCATTTGATTAAAAACATTACATTTAGAACTGTCCACTATCATAGGAATGAAACCATAAAGTAGAGTTACGGCCTTAAGGCCTTACATTTAACCAAATGTAATAAAACTCCTTAAACATACATCGGCACGCAGCCCGGCAATACATGGAAAACAGAAAAGAGGCTGGCCTTCGAGGGCCAACTCAGCAAAAGGGTCACCGCCCGCTATTTTCCGCTAGGCTCACCTGCACCTGCATAAGAACATTCCACCAAGCGGTGGCAAACAAGGTAACGGTCAGCAAAGCTGACCAAATTATAACGACCCCACCCCTTTCCCGGGGTGGCAGAGCTTCTACCCTGCAAGCAAGCCAAACTAGCAACAAGTACTAATAAAAAGAAAGTGCAAACTACACAAGGTGAGGTTTCAAGCACAATCAATCTTCTAGGTTGAGCATCAAAAGAGAGGGGAACCTAGATATGCACATGATGTTGGTTGGGTTCACCCGAAGGTTCCCCACAACCGCCTAAGCAATCGCATGAGGCTAATCATAATATCAATTCCACAACACTCCACCCTAAGGGTCACAGCCTTAGGTGGGAACAAGAGCTTTTGGTCGGTTTAGGTATGACACCTTCCACGACCTCTCCCATGATCACACGGCTTTCATGAGGAAGGGACCTCTTACCGATCTGCATGGAAACGGGTTCGGTTTAGCTTTGCCCGTGCTCTAACCGTCGCGATCTATCGCACGACGCGGGTACGGCTTCACCTCGGCCCGTAAGGGTTTAGCACTTTCAAGTGCTACACTAATTATACGCTACGCACCTAACCCCTTCACAAGGATCTAGGCTTCGCGAATACTCAACAAGGGAGGTGCAATACGCTCCGCATCAATTTCGTGGTGAAGGTTTTGCCTTCAACCAATCTCAAAGCATGGGGCTTTCGTTAGCATCTTCACAAGGCGCCTATACTTATTTCCCGCACTACTATAGATGATTTCACGGAGTCATTCTCCGGCACGCATTCTAGGCCTAACCTAAATGCAACGTCGCAAATCAAGCATCACCGATTTGGGCTCACGGCCACGAATATGCTTCACACAAAATGCCTAAATCCGCACGACTACCGGATTTTCTACATGCAATAATGCCGGGGACGGACACAATCTACCCGGAGTTCCGAAGAACTTGAGGAAATCCTACACTTCACCCATTTGGTGAAAGGGATTCCTCATGCAAGCATAGAAAGAGGAATGAAAGGACAAATACAAGTCCAAAGTTCGGGAGGAAGAATCGTTACCCTAGAAGCGTTCTTCTTAGCCATGGATCCAAGATTTCACACGGAGGGAAAGGACCGCACCGGGCTGCACTCTCCAAATCTGGAAACGGCTCGCGAAACGGAGCTCCGGAGCTCCGTCAATGGCGGGATCTCTCCTTCTTCTTCCTTGCCTCCTTCTTCTTTTTCTAGGTTTGGAGAGAGAAAGGCTTAGAGATTATGAGGATTCAACTCCTCTCATCAGCCCTAAAGACCTCCAGCATCTAATCCTAGCCATTGGATCGGATTCTAAAGGATTTGGACGGACCGATCTTCTTCTCCGCTCAAAATCGCGGAGCAGAATAAACAGGGCGCACGGTCACAGGCGCACGGTCAGTGGTCGTGCGCGAAGAGGGAAATGGTCATGCGCACTATCCGGGACAGAACTCGATTCTCTTATGAATTAACGCACGATCGCTGGCGCACGATCACCGGTCGTGCGCGATGAGGCCACTGATCGTGCGCTAAGAGCAGAAAGGGAAAATTTAGCCTGCTTCAAGTGCAGCACTACCACTCCGCCTACTTCGCTGAACTACGATTTTTGGGGTGTTACACCCGTTGTCCACCAGGATTCGGGAGACCGTGAAGTTCTCCACCGCAACCTCGATCACCAGGGCGTCACAGAAGGGGTCGTCGTGCGCTGGCATATCTTTGGATGAGAAGGTGATCTTCTCTCCCGGGGGTGGGGTTCGGGAAGTGGAAGCGACGCCTCGCTTGTAGATAGCGTGGAGGCTCCCCTTTCGGGTGGCCTCAATTCCTACCCCTCCGTGGATTACCCCGATCCGGCCCAGCGCTCCCGCATCCGCCCGATCTTCACATCGATCCTCCTCTCCTTCTTCTCTTCTCTCTTCTTCTCCTTCTCCCCTTCCGTCTCCTATCAGCAACAGCCCTTCCCCTGTGGGGGGTCCTCTTCCCTCCCTAACCTCCAGAAACTCGGGGCAAGTAGCTGTCGCATGACCCTCCACTTGATGGAAGTCACAAAAGGGGGACTCCCTCCTACCTCCTCTTCCTCTTCCGCCGCCTCTGCCACCGTGGTTTTTTCTCCCTCTCCTTCCTTGGACTACGACCATCGCATGTTGGGGCCTCTGCCCCTGGTAGTTGTCACCTCTCTGGAAATTGCCTCTTCCTTGGCCCTGGAAAGGTCCTCCTGCCGGTCTCCACGCCGGTCGGTTGTCCGGTGGCTGGGGTCTCCATCCCGACTCCTGCCCCCCAGGAGGTCCTTGCGGGCCTTGCCTTCTCGGCTCCTCTTTCTTCTTCAGCTCTGACTGCCGGGCCTCTCCTGACTTCTCTCCGCCTTCCGTCCACTTGGCCATCTTGGCCGCGAACTCCGGGTTCGTTGCCTCCACTTCGATCTCCCGTCCTGCCCGCTCCATCAACTCCTCGTAAGATAGAGGAGGATCCCGGGACAAGCCCATGCGAAACAACCCTTGCCGCAACCCGAGGGTAAGCGCAAGTTGCAAAGTGTGTCCGGGGACCTCATTGACGAGAAGGACCTCTTCTTGGAACCGATCCACGTAGCTTCTCAGCGATTCTTCCGACCTCTGCTTGATCAGGAAGAGGGCCTCCGCCCCCTTCCTCCTCTTTTTGGACGTAGAGAACCTTAACAGGAAACTTCGTTTCAAGTCCTCGAAGCTATAGATGGATCCGGGAGGGAGTTGATGGAACCAATCTCTAGCTTTCTCCTGAAAGGAGGTAGCAAACAACCTACACTTGAAGGCGTCGGTCACCTGCCTGATGGACATTGCATCCTCAAACCACTGGAGGTGCTCCTGAGGGTCATCTTTGCCGGCGTAGTGGGACATGACCGGCTCCTTAAATACTTCCGGAACCGGTGCGGTTAGGATCAACTCGCAGAAAGGGCTTCCCCTTCCCACCTGGCGGATGGGCATCACTTGTCGTGCCTCCTACCCTAGGTGCAGAGTGTAAGACCCCCCCCCCCTCCCCAGACTGAACCGGGTTCCGGGAGGGGGGAATCTTACTGCCCAAAGAGGACCACCCAGCGCTTTCCGGGTGGCGACGTCCCACCCACTCAAGCACTGAGCGGTCTCTTTGTCAGGCACAAGAATCATTACATCACATCAGATCGCACAGCGGAAGCAGATAATATAAAGAAAACAAGCAGACTGCTTATATTATACATTTAAATATGGCCGGAGCCTATCGTTTACGAAATATTGCCCGAAGGCTACATAGTCCAAAACAACAAGGAGCCCTAGGCTAGTCTTTATTCTCTCGCACTCACGTCTCTGAAGATAGGAGGAGAGGCTGGGGTGTCCGATCGGGCCATCTCTAAGGCACGTATCTCATCCTGCGGGGTGGGGGCTTCGCGCTGTCCCGTTTCCTGTGATTGGTTATAAAAAGTAACCGTTAGTCACAGAGCTAAGTAGAACAATACATCCCCTCCCCGGATCCTTATCCGGGGGGGACGGCTAAAGGACAGAAATGAAATAGCCGAAGCAAGGAAGAGGGTTAGCAACAGGTGAATATGTATATATATATGTATATATATATATATATATATATATATATATAGGGCCGCTTGCCCTAAAGCCCGTATTTGCGCCGTATAGCAACCACACAACACTATATCGCGCAGACACACACCCAGGTATTCAAACCCGTACGCACACAAAAGACCCTGTGTCGACACAGTTTAGACCGCTTTCGTTCAAGCAGGGGAGCTAACCCCGCGGGCCGCACCGATGTGTCCGTCGGTGACAGTGGCCAGTCTTGCCACTTCTGAATGTAGTCATACCGTATCATTCAGGCCCTCCTGTACAACTTGGTGTACCAACTGGATGTGAGCGACATCCGGCGAGCCGATTTGTAGGCCGACCAGCGGAGGCAAAACTGCATGTTCGGAGGGTGATAACCCGCTGCGCACATCTCCCTGTCGCCATGAGTCGTCAACCCACCCGCACCGGTACGAACGGTCTGCGAGCGTGACCAACCCGCCACTTCCAATCAATCTTCACCCGCTATATATAAAACAAACCCTTGGGCCACGTGGCAATTCTACTCGACCGGTCGCACGACCTTGGACCGGGAGGCTTAGCGGTATGAGGGCTCCTTGCTTGGGGCTAACCTGGGAGGAGAGACTCAACTCCGGGTTTTCCCCAACTAAGGCCTCGCCGAAGGGAGGATAAGCACCGCATTTGTTGCCACGGCAGCTCTGCACTAGCAAGTAAAATAGGCCGAAGCAGGGGACGTAACATTAAACAGAAATGTAGGCCGAAAGCAGAGGCCATAACGATAAGCAGAAAGTAGGCCGAAAGCAAAGGCCATGTAATAAACAGAATAGTAGGCCGAAAGCAGAGGCCATAATGATAGGACCAGTGCAAGACTGGATTTAATTGAAAGTACAGAAAGTAAGTGCGGGGGACCAGTGCGAGACTGGATTTAATTGAAAGTACAGAAAATAAGTGCGGGGGACCAGTGCGAGACTGGATTTAATTGAAAGTACAGAAAATAAGTGCGGGGGACCAGTGCGAGACTGGATTTAATTGAAAGTACAGAAAATAAGTGCGGGGGACCAGTGCGAGACTGGATTTAATTGAAAGTACAGAAAATAAGTGCGGGGGACCAGTGCGAGACTGGATTTAATTGAAAGTACAGAAAATAAGTGCGGGGGACCAGTGCGAGACTGGATTTAATTGAAAGTACAGAAAATAAGTGCGGGGGACAAGTGCGAGACTGGATTTAATTGAAAGTACAGAAAATAAGTGCGGGGGACCAGTGCGAGACTGGATTTAATTGAAAGTACAGAAAATAAGTGCGGGGGACCAGTGCGAGACTGGATTTAATTGAAAGTACGGAAATCAGTAAAAGCATAAGAAGAAATGGTTAGTAGTCCAATCACTCCATAAGAGGAGGCTTCGATCGACGACTCCGTTCTTTTATTATCGTCGCGGCGGGGTTAAATTTCGGTGCCGCGCCGCGACGTCGTTCCGATTTTTGCGTTGCTTTTCCGAGCTTAGCCGATTCTTTAGATTAATACGCATGATTTTGATAAGCATCTTAAAATATGCGTCGAGGGGCGCCGATTTATTTCGATGAATATCGCTCTTTTCCGGGCGTCTATTTTTGCTTGTAAAAGCCTTTAAGGGATCAAATCAAAAGGTCGCACCTCCCAACTTTGATAGTATTTGCAAAATACCTATACTTAGAGCCCCTAATTTTTGGGGAATTTTAGAAACTTATTTGGGCATTTTATTTCCTAAAATAAACTTTATAATGGGTTTTAAAAATAGTAAAACTCCTCCCAAAAATCCCAAAAAAATACAGGAGGTGCCACTAAGAGTGGGGCACAATTTTCATTTAGGAAATTTCTTTTGAAAAGGCCCCATTTTTCCTCAGAAAAATGGGGAAGGGAAACAGGGGGGTGGGGTGCGGTTAGAGGCAGGGAAGAGGCGCAGGGGTTTTGCACCCTGCGCCCTCCCGCGGCCCCCACAGCGGATTTGTGGCAGATCCGCTGCGGGGGGGGGGGGGGGGGGGGGGGGCGCACAAATGGAGGTGGGGGGGGGGGGGGGGGGGGGGGGCGGGAAACTAGGAAATGGGGGCCGCTCGATCTCCTGGGGGAGATCGTGCGGCCCCCGCTCGATCTCCTGGGGGAGATCGTGCGGCCCCCGCTCGCGCACGGTTGGTAGCCGCTGCCGCCGCCGGCTGAGGCCGGCGCCGCCCCCGGTCGGTGCGCCGGGGGCCGGCGACCACTCCGGGGTGGTCCGGCGGGCTGGCGCCGCCGACCACCGCCGGGGTTAGTGCCGAGAGCGGCACGGGGGCGGTGGCGGCCTGCATGCAGTGTGCACGCTAGCCGCCGCCGCCTCTGCCAGGAGGGGTGCGGGGAGTGCCCCGGTCGGTGTGCCGGGGGCCGGCGACTCTTCCGGGGGTGGTCCGGCGGCCTGGCGCCGTCGGCCACCGCCGGGGGAGGTGGTACAGAGGGCGGGAGGCGGGGGCGTGGCCTGCATGGGCCATGCAGGCCCGCTGCGCCGCCCCCCCCCCCCCCCCCCCCCCCCCCGCCGAGGGGCCACTGGTGCCGCCCCCGGTCGGAGCGCCGGGGATCAGCGCTTACTCCGGCGGTGGCCCGGCAGCCTGGAGCCGTCGGCCGCCGCCGGGGGAGGGGGTTATCCTCCTACAGGAAGTGCGGGGAGGAGGGGGAGGCCACGGGCGCCGCCGGCTGTGCCCGCCGGCGGCCCGGCCGCCTCCCCTGTGCCGGCGTCGAGGTCCTTGAGGGGGACCCCCCTCCCCCCCAGCGCCACCGCCGGCGCTGGGGGAGAGGGCTTCCTCGGCCGCCTCCTCCCCGAACCTTGCAAGGCTCGGGGCGGCGGCCGGCGGCGCTCCGGCGACAGGGGGAGGGGGGGTCTTCCTCCGGGAGGTGGGAAGGAGGAGGGGAGGTGGTTCTACCTGGTGAGGGGCGGCCGGCCATGAGGGAGGAGGTGGTGGCGGCGGCTTGCTCCGGCAAGGGGGAGGAGGGGGTGGCTGGCTGGGGGGGGCTGCCGGCAGAGGAGAGCTGAGAGAGAGAGAGAGGTGGTGTGGGGGGGATTGGAGAGGGGCTGCCCCTCCTTTTATAGGAAGGAGGGGAGCTCCCCCCCCCCCCCCCCCCCCCCCCCCCCCTTGGGGGGGGGGGGGGGGGTTTCTCTCTCCCCCTCCCCCCTTTTCTTTAGCAATTTCGAGTTTGGGGG
Source organism: Dactylorhiza incarnata (assembly GCA_033032865.1). Classification (NCBI taxonomy): domain Eukaryota; kingdom Viridiplantae; phylum Streptophyta; class Magnoliopsida; order Asparagales; family Orchidaceae; genus Dactylorhiza; species Dactylorhiza incarnata. The sequence continues at coordinate 609,461 of JAWHQI010000109.1, read as the reverse complement.
GGGGGGGGGGGGTGGGGTGGGGGGGTTGACTAAGTCAACTTAGGGCGGGGTCCTCCTTGGCTCCCGGGGCACGATAAGAGTTGCCGGGGCCGATGCCGGGTTCGTGTGCTTTATATCTCGTGCGTTGCACTGAGGCGATCTGCATAGGACTAAAATGGCATACTCTCCATACGACCTCGTATCGAGACGCAACGAGTTCCGTTGTGCTTGTATTGGTCATACGATCCTAACGGAACTGACAGAAGTCAATTCGGGGTTCGTACGGCCATTACTCACAATAATGGGGTGGTGGCGCGCTACGATACCTAAAATGGTCATTTTCTCCAAATGACCTCGGATCGAAGTGCAACGAATTCCGTGGCGCTCGTATTGTCCATAAGAGTTCAACGGAACTGACGGAAGTCAATTCGGGGTTCGTACGGTCACTATTCATAATAATGAGGTAGTGGCGCGCTACGATACCCGAAATGGTCGTTTTCTCCAAACGACCTCGGATCGAAGTGCAACGAATTCCGTTGCGCTCATATTGTCCATACGAGTTCAACGGAACTGACGGAAGTCAATTCGGGGTTCGTACGGTCACTATTCATAATAATAAGGTAGTGGCGCGCTACGATACCCGAAATGGTCGTTTTCTCCAAACGACCTCGGATCGAAGTGCAACGAATTCCGTTGCGCTCGTATTGTCCATACGAGTTAAACGGAACTGACGGAAGTCAATTCGGGGTTCGTACGATCACTATTCATAATAATGAGGTAGTGGCGCGCTACGATACCCGAAATGATCGTTTTCTACTGCTCGGGCCTACTTTTATTGGGCTCACTAGGGTCTAGTGGCCCAATAAAAGTCGGGATGTTACACAGAGCACTCGCCGGGCTAGGAAACAACACCCTCGCCTGAAGAGTTCTATCCTCCTCTACCCGCGCTTCCTTATCAAGTCGCCCTGCTGGTGCCGTCTCACCTAGAGTAGGTGAGGTGAGGATAGGTACCGGCGGGGTCGAGCAATCGCATGTGGGGGTGAGTGCGGAGCGCAAGGTCTCCATGATCGCCTTCTTGAACTCATCGAAGTCGCTTTTCCTCACATAGTCGCCGGGAGGGGGTGGGTTCTCTAGCTCCTCACTTCCAGCCATCCGACCTACCTGGGGTTTTTCCGAACAAGCTGCGTTCCACGCTCACCGCACCAGAATGTTGAAACCAGTTTCCCGGCTTCAGCGTTCGAAAATAGGGGTAGGCAGCTTGACCTTACTTATCTCAGGTAAAGTCGAACGGCGAGTCACTTAGAGCCTAAGAACCTTTCTGCTGGTGGATTCAGGTGAAAACAGACCCCGCGAGTTGCAGCGAGGAGGTCCCGCCACTAACCCGAAAGACCCGAAGATCTTCCCCTCCCAAGCCAATGCTGAGCCTGGGCACCTCGGAGAGCATACGCAACACCTGACCGTTGGCCTGAAAGACTTGGCGAACGGAAGGCAGGGTCACTAGCTAACCGAACACACTAAGAGGGGTGGGGGTAAGGAGATGTCTACCCTCCCCAAGGTGCCCATGGGGGTCTATTTATAGAATTCTGGAAATGGTCTGCGGATAGCGTAATTCCGCCTTTTGGAATGACTATCCGCAGCTCAAACTGGTCTACCAATAGCGGAATCCCGCTGTTTGAATAGGCTAAACGCAGACCCTGATGAGAAATCTATTAGGCAGGAAAAGAGGGGGATGAGGAGAAAACACCCGGAAGCGGGGGAGAGGTCAGGTGGACGTGGAGGAGGGATGGGTGAGCGTGATCTCCCACTCGCCCGAGTGGGCGAGTGCCCCACTCGCCCGAGTGGGCGAGTGCCCCACTCGCCCGAGTGGGCGAGTGCCCCACTCGCCCGACTGGGCGAGTGCCCCACTCGCCCGACTGGGCGAGTGCCCCACTCGCCCGACTGGGCGAGTGCCCCACTCGCCCGACTGGGCGAGTGCCCCACTCGCCCGACTGGGCGAGTGCCCCACTCGCCCCAATGGGTGAGTGGGCGTGCCCTCCCTTCGCCTCTCACTCGCCCGCACGGTCGAGTGGGAGCTTTCGTTACTTGTTTCGCCGCCCCTTCCTCTCTCTTGTTCGGGTATGGTTTTGCCTTAGCCGATCTCGGGCGTCCTCGAGCGATCGTTTCCGACTATGTCCGAGTCGCGGTTCCACCTAGTTACGGTCATCTGCATTGTTGCGACCCTGTACATGCTGTATTGTATACGCTCGGCAAATATGGGGGTTGTACAACGGCGCCCTGACCTTTTGCCATCTGGGGAATGGACTTGGTCGGCCCGTTTCCTCAGGCGAGCGGCCAAAGAAGGTTCCTATTAGTCATGATAGACTACTTCTCCAAGTGGGTGGAGGTCAAGGCTTTGGCGAAGACAACCTCACAGGTAGTAAAAAACTTTATATGGGGAGAAATAATTTGCAGGTACGGGCTCCCCCTCGCCATAGTGACGGACAACGGACCGCAGTTCGCTAGTGAGGAACTCATTAGCTTCTGTGGTCAGTTGGGCATTGACCTTCGTTTCGCCTCCGTTCATCATCCTCGGAGCAACGGGCAGGTAGAGGCGGCGAACAAGGTCATAGTCAATTTACTGAAGAAAAAAGTGGAGAACTTGAAGGGAAACTGGGTGGAGCAGCTTCCCTCGGTCTTATGGGCCTTGAGAAACACCGTTCAAGCTCTCCCATGGGGACGGGAGAAACACCGTTCAAGCTCTCCCATGGATCTGAAGCTGTGCTCCCAGTGGAATTCGAGGTCAGGTCCCCCCGGGTTGTGGCCGCCAAGGAAGGAGGCGAAGACTGGAGGATGGACAATGAGGAGGAACAGCGGCTCTCGTTGGATATGGTTGAAGAGCTTCGGGACCTCACAGTGATTCGACAAGAGGAAGTGAAGCGCCGAATGGCCCGGTACTTTGACAAAAATATTAGGATCAAACAATTCATCCCAGGAGACCTAGTTCTCAAAAAGGTTGACGCCGCGGGAAGGTCGGCGGACGTAGGAAAGCTCCATCCCAATTGGGAGGGACCCTATGTAATCCTGGAAGCCCTGAAGTCAGGGGGGTATCGACTTCAAAATGTTGAAGGGATCCCTATTGGAAATACCTGGAGTGGAGACGATCTAAAACGTTTCTATCCTTGACAAAAGTTGAGGATGAGAAAGTACTTAGAGGAGAAGGAGGAAGTAATGAAGGAGTTGGCCGAGATACATGTGGCAGAGCAGGCGCAAGAAGGCGCATTGTAACAGATATGTAGCCTCTTAATGATGAATGAGAAACGTTTAGAGTCAAAAAGGTTGGTTAAAGCCCCGAGAAGAGACCGCTGACCAGGCTAGTTGATGCTGGCAGGGCAGGATAACTCACTCGGAGAGGCAAGGAGTTTGGTTAAAGACCCGAGAAGAGACCGCTGACCAGGCTAGTTGATGCTGGCAGGGCAGGAGAACTCACTCGGAGAGGCAAGGAATTTGGTTAAAGCCCCGAGAAGAGACCGCTGACCAGGCTAGTTGATGCTGGCAGGGCAGGAGAACTCACTCGGAGAGGCAAGGAATTTGGTTAAAGCCCCGAGAAGAGACCGCTGACCAGGCTAGTTGATGCTGGCAGGGCAGGAGAACTCACTCGGAGAGGTAAGGAATTTGGTTAAAGCCCCGAGAAGAGACCGCTGACCAGGCTAGTTGATGCTGGCAGGGCAGGAGAACTCACTCGGAGAGGCAAGGAATTTGGTTAAAGCCCCGAGAAGAGACCGCTGACCAGGCTAGTTGATGCTGGCAGGGCAGGAGAACTCACTCGGAGAGGCAAGGAATTTGGTTAAATCCCCGAGAAGAGACCGCTGACCAGGCTAGTTGATGCTGGCAGGGCAGGAGAACTCACTCGGAGAGGCAAGGAATTTGGTTAAGGCCCCGAGAAGAGACCGCTGACCAGGCTAGTTGAAGCTGGCAGGGCAGGAGAACTCACTCGGAGAGGCAAGGAGTTTGGTTAAGGCCCCGAGAAGAGACCGCTGACCGGGCTTGTTCATGCCGGCAGGGCAGGAGAACTCACTCAGAGAGGCAGGTGGTTCATGTTTGTTAAGGCCCCGAGAAGAGACCGCTGACCAGGCTAGTTGATGCTGGCAGGGCAAGAGAACTCACTCGGAGAGGCAAGTAATTTGGTTAAAGCCCCGAGAAGAGACCGCTGACCAGGCTAGTTGATGCTGGCAGGGCAGGAGAACTCACTCGGAGAGGCAAGGAATTTGGTTAAGGCCCCGAGAAGAGACCGCTGACCGGGCTAGTTGATGCCGGCAGGGCAGGAGAACTCACTCGGAGAGGCAGGTGACTCATGTCGGTTAAGGCCCCGAGATGGTTCCGCTGACCAGGCTCCCACTAGCTGGCAGGACAGGTTGACCTCTCGGAGAGGCCAAGTAAGTTTTGCCCCGAGATGGTTCCGCTGACCAGGCTCTCACCAGCTGGCAGGGCAGGTTGACCTCTCGGAGAGGCCAAGTAAGTTTTGCCCCGAGATGGTTCCGCTGACCAGGCTCTCACCAGCTGGCAGGGCATGTTGACCTCTCGGAGAGGCCAAGTAAGTTTTTCCTCAGGATGGTTCCGCTGACCGGGCTTGTTGAGGCCGGCAGGGCAGAATAACTCACTTTGAGAGGCGAGCGGTTTATTTATCTTTAGCTAACAGATCCCAAGGAGACGAAACGGTAGAGCTAGCTAAATTAGCAAAAAAAACAGTGTGCAAACCCGAGAGACCGGGGCGCGGGTTCTTGAAAGTTGCCTCCACTTCCAGTTGGGTTCGACTCTCTGGAAGGTGTTGAGTTGTCTCCACCTCCTGTTAAGCTCGGCTCACAGGAGGGTTGTTAAGTAGAGAAGGGGTTACCACTCTTGCGTTAAGTTTAGTTTGAAACGTTTTTGAAATAGTTCAACCCTCGAGTTCTCATCGTTGGTCTCTCCGAACCACGGGCCATCCATTGTTTTTCCGGGCTCGTGTCGAACCCGAAAAAAGCGGGGATTGTGTATAACCCATAATTCGTCGAGACCCAACCAAAGGGGAGGGTGGCCGAGACGAGTGGAGCGACCGCTTAAGAGCAACTGGATGTCGTTCGCCCAGAAAGAAAGTACAGACCTCATATTTGCCGAACGCATGCAGCGCAACGTGTATATGGTCGCAATAATGAAGATGACCATAACAGGGCAAAATGGCCGCTCGAACAATCGGAGGCGACCGTAATCCCTCCCCACTTGCCCGCCCCTTAGGGGGGCGAGTGGGGGAGGCCCTACTCGCCCGCCCCTTAGGGGGGGAGTGAGGGAAGGCCCCACTCGCCCCCTTGGGGGCGGGTGGGGGGAGACCCCCCTCCCCACTCGCCCGCCCCTTAGGGGGGGAGTGAGGGAAGGCCCCACTCGCCCCCTTGGGGGCGGGTGGGGGGAGACCCCCTCCCCACTCGCCCGCCCCTTAGGGGGCGAGTGAGGGAAGGCCCCACTCGCCCCCTTGGGGGCGGGTGGGGGGAGACCCCCTCCCCACTCGCCCGCCCCTTAGGGGGCGAGTCTCGCCCCCTTGGGGGCGGGTGGGGAGAGACCCCCTCCCCACTCGCCCGCCCCTTAGGGGGCGAGTGAGGGAAGGCCCCACGCGCCCCCTTGGGGGCGGGTGGGGGGAAACCCCCTCCCCACTCGCCCGCCCCTTAGGGGGCGAGTGAGGGAAGGCCCCACGCGCCCCCTTGGGGGCGGGTGGGGGGAGACCCCCTCCCCACTTGCCCGCCCCTTAGGGGGCGAGTGAGGGAAGGCCCCACTCGCCCCCTTGGGGGCGGGTGGGGGGAGACCCCCTCCCCACTCGCCCGCCCCTTAGGGGGCGAGTGAGGGAAGGCCCCACTCGCCCCCTTGGGGGCGGGTGGGGGGAGACCCCCCTCCCTACTCGCCCGCCCCTTAGGGGGGGAGTGGGGGGAGGCCCCACTCGCCCGCCCCTTAGGGGGCGAGTGGGGGGAGACCCCACTCACCCTTTTTTTGGGTAAGTGGGGTCCCGTGTAAGGTTCTTCGGACCTCTGAAGAAGGCGGGAGTGTATGTTTCAGGTTCCACTCGCCCCCTCCCCTTCTTGGGTCGAGATGTCAAGTCGAAAACGGCAGGGAGCTGCGGATAGCAAAATCGTGGCTATCCGCAGCCCATTTTGTGAAAGTCTATAAATAGACCCCCATGGGCACCTTGGGGAGGGTAGACATCTCCTTACCCCCACCCCCCTTAGTGTGTTCGGTTAGCTAGTGACCCTGTCTTCCGTTCGCCAAGTCTTTCAGGCCAACGGTCAGGTGTTGCGAGTGCTCTCCGAGGTGCCCAGGCTCAGCATTGGCTTGGGAGGGGAAGATCTTCGGGTCTTTCGGGTTAGTGGCGGGACCTCCTCGCTGCAGCCCGCGGGGTCTGTTTTCACCTGAATCCACCAGCAGAAAGGTTCTTAGGCTCTAAGTGACTCGCCGTTCGACTTTACCTGAGATAAGTAAGGGCAAGCTGCCTACCCCTATTTTCGAACGCTGAAGCCGGGAAACTGGTTTCAACAATAACCATAAGAAAGATAATTACCATGGCAATTACCAAGAGATCGTGCGTCTAACGTATCGTGAGCGTGGTGCGAGTGAATTATTTTTCTTCTCTGAATCACATTTTAAGTATCCCAAAAATCAATTTTGCCAAAAAAAAATTTATGGAATATAAATTACGATATTTTTACAATCATTTTAAGTACTCATTTGTTAATATTTTATATATGACTGGAATTTTTTTGTAAATTTCAAAACAAGTACTTAAAATGATTGGAAAAATATCATAATTTATATTATGTAAACTTTTTTGGCAAAATCAATTTTTTGGATACTTAAAAATATTTTTTAGGCTCTTTGATTTTGGAAAAAAACCCACCATCGTAGAACACATGTCTGGCAAAACAATGATTATGACCATCATCAAGAAAAGGAAACTAGTTTTAAACATAAAATGGATGAAGTTTCTTAGGTGAGGCCGGGTGTTCACGAACGACAGTTCATAACCACCGCATTCTTGACCGCCACCGCCGTGTGAAACTGAGCCTTGGAGGAGGAAAATACTTCGTTCACACCAAATTCGGACCCGACAATTAGGGGCGTGCCTCAATGATGTGCTGCAAAGCCATGACACGTGTTATACTGCAACGAGTGAAACCAGCTTTGAGGAGTAAGCTCCTCCATTCTTTTTCCGTCCGCTCTTTCCCGCCAGTACGCAGCAGATATATCATGTCATAAGCTAGTTTCACGTGAAGCAACTCTTTTGCATCATCTTCATTTATCACGTCGTCTATTATGATCAATTTCCCCTTTTCTTCAAAAATGGCTTCTTTGCATCGCTTCAATATCCGTAACGCCTTCTCATCGTCGCATACATGCAAAACGCGCTGCCACAATACATACAGATTAGTCTTAGGGTGAGATTTTAGTCTCTGTTTGGCGCGGCGTTTTTGCTCCGGTGAGTTTGGAGAAAAGGTTACCGTCATAACATGTATGTTTGGCATGACAACGGTTATGACCGCCTCCAAGAAAAGATTTCAAGTTTTGAAGATAAAAGTGGATGAAATTCCTTAGGTGAGGTCGGGCGTTCATGAACGACGGTTCGTAATCACCACGTTCATGGCCGCCGCAACCGCGCCAAACGGAGCCCGGTATCTAATGATTATTGGTTGAAAAACTCAATCAAACTATATATATAGAAATACTTCCTAACTAGAAGGATGCAAAATAAAATAATTGGAGACAAGAAAGACATTTTTGTTTGTAGAATTTATACTAAAAATTAAATAGAATGTGATTTCTTTTTTTTTGTCCAAAACATGATTTACCTTACATATGTAGGCATGTGAAAAATGGCGAGGGCTGTATTAGGTACACATCAAGCGTAAAATTTAATTAATCTTATGAATATGAATTATTTGAGAAATTTTATGACCAAGGAAAGGACACAATATACTACAAGAAAAATCATAATTAGCAAGGAGGTAAATACCTTGCTAATTAGCAAAATTCGTTGCTAATTTTAATTTGTAACGAATTTAGAAACAAAAATATTTCCTAGCTAATATGCTCCTAGATAATTTTAGCAAGAATGTTTTTCCTTTCTATATTGCAAGGATTTTTAGCAAGGTTAAATTAAAATAATTTTTATATCAGTAAAAATTATTCTTTTAAATGGACTTGCTGGGATTAGAACAGCCAACCTCTTGCAAACAACCTAACATTATTACCACCTCATCCAACAAATTTTTTTGTTTAAAGGGGCCGATATTATTTATATATAACGTATTTATATAATTATATAACCAAATATAAATATAACATAATTACATAAACAAATATAAATATAATATATATATTATATAATATGTATTTCTTTATATAATATATATTTATCTATATTTTATTATATAATATATGTATATAGCGATATGTGTATATTTGTATGTAGTTATACGAGTGACAGGCACGGGCCTCCGGCCCGATCCAATGCGACATTTATTGTGGGGAGACATATATCGTGGGGCCGACATTTGTCGTGGGGCCGACATTATTGCGGGGAGCGTCATTTGTCGTGGGGTCGACATTTGTCATGTGGAGTGACATTTGTCGTGGGTGGGGGGGGTGACATTTGTCGTGGGGGCGACATTTGTCGTGGGCGGCAACATTGACAGGGGCGGCGATATTCAGCGGGGGCGGCGATATTCGACAGGGGCGGGGGCGGCGACATTCGGCGGGGGTATCGCCTCCGGCGGGGGCGGCAACGTTCAAAGAGCTGAGTTTTTTGGTATCGTAGGTATCATAGTTGAAGGAATGACGGCTTTGAGGTGTAGAATCAAGCAGTGAAAATTGCTCATACATGTTAGACCTTTCACCATCCCTTAAGACAGATATCATGTTCCCTCTTTCCTCAAAATTCTAACATGCATTTAAGGCTCTGTTTGGTGCGGGGTTGGGAGCGCCATCCGCGGCGGTTGGGAGCGCCATCCGCAACCGCGGTAGCTCCCCTGCGGTCCAGGGCGTTGTTTTTTTGGTGTTTTAAGCGGCGGGCGCTGCGATCCGCGCCCGCCAACCACCGCCCCAAACGGCGGTTTCCTGCGGCTGCGGATCGGAGCGTGGATTCCTGATCCGCAGCCGCCGCGCCAAACAGAGCCTAAGTCTAGCACAAATGAAGTGGTAAAGGTTGATATAAGCAAAAGTATTAGCAAAAATAAAAGTTTTTGGTCATCACCAACCCTTAATCCATGGATCTGCATTTATTTGAGAAAATCAATAGGGAGAAATATTATCATGCTACACATAATGCAAGTAGGATTTGCAGACAGGCGATAATGCAAGCAAGATTTGCATGCTTACCAAAGTGCTTGTCCTAATACTTAGCAACACATTCAACTTTACAATCAAGATTACTATAGGATTTAACCTTTATATAAAGTAGAGGATGTGCTGTGTGTAGAATTGAAAGCAACAAAAGACAACCAAAAGCATGAATTCATTTGCAATCAAGATTACTATAGGAAACATGATTGTAAACATGGGCACTTACATACATATATGAATAGATTGGTGAATGAACAATGAAACCTTCTGAGTTTAGGGTTGAATCTCCACATGAAACTTAAGAAGAATAAGAAATTTCAGAAAAAAGAACCAATAAGAAATGAGCAACTAATATAAAGACTTGGTAAAAATGGGTGGGGTAAATGAGCAACTAACGACGGGAGGTTACTAATGGTGGGCGGCAACTGACGAACATAGCTAACAAACTCATATACATTGAGGAGCTAAACACCCATTGAAAGCCTTCAATGAGAATAAGAAAAAAAATAAATGCTGGAGTCTAAATAACAGGTCCACAAAAAAAAAAACAATTTCCATTGTAGAAATATGGCACCATATGTAGAAATCCTCTACAATCTTGAAGGGCCTTCTATTATAAATATACATAAATAATGATTTCAAGACAAACCGTTGTGCATCCGTGAAAGAAGGACCTTCTATTATAATTGAAGATTTTCTTTGAAAGGTTAACTAAACAAAAGTCACATTTGGGAAAATTGGCGGTTGGCTTCAAAAAAGTAAGTAATGATTTGAAGACAAAACAAGCAACATGGCAAGCGGATGAGGGTGTGGGTAGTTTTCGGGTCTGGGAAAATGCAGGCTCACCATAAAGCAAAACAACCATGATCAATGAATCTGAAACTGGCAAGAGGAGGAGGATGTGGGCAGCAGATCGGGTCAAGGAAGATGTTGGCTCACCGGAGAGCGAAACAGCCCTGATCAATGAAATTATGGCAAATGGTTACTGTTAATTATACCAGACGATTACTGTTAATCATCATTATCCCCTCGACTTGAAATTAACAGCAAAGTTTCAACCTTTGAGATTAAGCAGGTATGATCTTATATCATTGTTACGGCTTCTCAACGCCCTCGGTAGACCGGTTTCAATTCGGTCCGTCTTAGCCCGGGCGGTCGAGTGCGCACACAGTCAGAATGTTGCAGAGAGAAAATGCTGAAAATGGTACACACACATCTTTAGCGTGGAAAACCCTCCAAAGGGTGAAAAACCACGTGGCCGGGGCGGTGCTGGCCGAAATTCACTATGTTGTGCTGTTACAGGGCTTTCTTGGAGAATGCGAGGGCGACAGGCCGCGCCTCGTTACAATTGTGAGAGAGAGAGAGAGAACTCCGTGGGTGACAGGCCACCACTTAGGAGTTGATTGCCTTGCTGTGCGTCTGGTGCGGCTGCGCGCTTGCTGGGTGAGCACTTCACGGAGCGCCCTGACTTTTCTGCTCGGGTTCGGGGTGCTCGTCTTGAACGGCGTAGCACTTCTTCCTCAGTAAGAGGCGTTCGCAGGAAGAACCTGTCAGTTAGTAAAAAGAGATGGCGGAGTGTAGAGAGAGAAGCTCTGAGGAGAGGAGGAAATGAAGAGAGAGAGAGTCTGGGAGAGCCTCCGAGATCGGATCCAAATGAAGACCCTTGAGGGTCTATTTATAGGCTTGGGAAGTGGAAGTTACGGTGGTTACGGTGGTTATCGCGGATAACCACCAAATGGAGGGCCGAGATCGTTGGCGACGATCGAAGGGTCGTGATCGCGCGAGACGATCGGAGGGCCGCGAGGGCCTTGGAGAGATCCGACGGTGGAGGGTGAAGGGCGGCGACGGCGGTGGCCGGCCATGGGTGGCCGGCCATGGCCGCCGGCCATGAAGGGGGCGGCGGCCGGGCGGCCGGCCGGCGGCGGTGGCCGGCCGGTGGTTGGCGGCGGTCGGCCGGCGGCGGTGGCCGGCCGGTGGTTGGCGGCGGTCGGCCGACGGCGGTTGGCGGTGGTTGCGATCCCGCGCGGGGCGGTTGGGATCCCGCGCGAGGTGGTTTGGATCGGTGCGTGGTGGTTTGGATCCGCCGCGCGGGAGTGAGATCCGGTGTGCGAAGGTGGGATTCGGTGTGCGGTGGTTTTCGGGATCCGGTGTGTGGTAATGGGATTTGACGTGCGGGAATGGGATCCGGTGTGCGGTGGTTACGGTATTTTCCATAAGTAGAGGGGGAACCCATCATTTGCCCCCCAAATCCATTTGTTTGGAGCGCACGGAGAACAACTGGATTTTCCCCTGAGACTTGCATCTGTGAGCGATGGCCGGAGCGAATTCTAGCGTGGAGGTTGGCGGCGGCGACGGTGACGGCGGCGCCAAGGTGAGCATGAGGTCCAAAGGTTTAATTTCCAAAAAGGCGGGCGAACGGCGTGCTAGAGGCGCGGGGAGTCGCATGGAGGGGAAGGGCGGCACTCGCGTGCGCGGGGTCGCCGTGTGTGCGCGCGGAAAGCTGCGCGCGGGTCACACCCGCGCGGGCTCGCGCGGCCAAACGTGCGCGCGCGCGGCAGGGCGCGCGCGTGCTTGCGCGGCAGGGCGCGCGCGTGCTTGCGCGGCAGGGAGCGCGCACGCTCGCGCACGCTCACGCACGCTCGCGCGCGGCAGGGCGCGCGCGTGCTCGCGCGCGCTTGCGCGCGGCAGGGCGCGCGGCAGGGCGCGCGCGTGCTCGCGCGCGGAAGGGCGCGCGCGTGCTCGCGCGGCAGGGTGCGCGCGCCCACGCGTGCTCGCGCGCGGCCGGGCGTGCGCATCCGCGCGTGCTTGCGTGTTGTAGGGCGCGCGCGCCTGCGCGTGCTCGTGCGGCAGCGTGGGGGCAGTCGTGCGGGCTGCTCCGCGGGGTCTGCTGCGCGTGTGTTCTTGGAGCTTACCTGTGTGCGAGGTTTGCGCGGCGGTTAGTCTCGCGGGCGGACTTCTCTTATATTTGTCTGCGGTTTGTACTGACGCTTTTTCCTTTTCTTTCAGGCTTCTCGGCGTGGTGGGCAAAGTCGCCCAATGCGACTGGGCTCGAGTCTTACTCTCGATCATGTTGCCATATGGAGGAGGCGCTTCAACCTGCCCCCCGAATTGGAGATTCGAATCCCAGGTCCTGAGGAGCGAGTACAGAATCCGCCTCGAGGTTGGGTGACCCTTTGCGAGTCGTCACTTCGGAGTGGCTTTCGCCTCCCGGTGTGCGAGGAGTTGATCCAGATCCTGAAATTTTGCGGCGTCCCAGTGTCACAGTTTACGCCTCAGGGGATGGTGCGGATCATGGGGCTGATTGCCTTCTTCCGAGAGCATGGTGCGAAGTTCTCCTTGGGCCTTTTCAAGGAGTGGTGTAAGATGCAAGTTGACGTCGGAGGTCGTATTGAAGTCCTTAGCAACAAGAGATGGCTGGAGTTCGAGACCCGGGTGGACCGCCGTCACGGGAATACTTTATTTGGCTATGTCAGGAACCCGGAGGGATTACCGGAGGTGTGGAACTCTTTACCAGATCGTTGTCGACGGCTTAAAGGACGTGAGCAGGAGTTTTCTCCTGTTCTCGGATTTTCAGATGCTCGAGAGCTGGGGAATATTCTGCACAGTATTTCCCTGTTCGTGGACGAGAAGCGCCTGCTTTTATGCGGGCTGTCTGTTGATGCTGGTCGTGCCGCTGCTGTTCCTCTTGTTCGAGACAGAAAGAGGAAGTTGGTGTTTAAAGGTCTGGAGGAGCCAGGTCCTGCTCTTCCACCGGTACAGGATGCTCCTCAAGAGGAGGCGGCTCCTTGTGTATCTGGAGCTGATGTCGAGCCGGCTGATGAGGAGGTCAAGGTCCTGGGATCTACTGCCCCCCAGGCTTCTCCGGAGCGAGGCACAGCTCGAAAGGTGCCGGAAGGAAAGAGGGTCTCTTCCTCTCTGGAGGCCATGAGCCAAGCGGTAAGCAGGATTTCTTACTTCCTCTTGTATAGCGTTATTCTGTGGTTGCGGCTCTGACTTATAATCTTTTTTTTTTTTTTTTTTTTTTGCAGATGGAGACTCGGGCATCGATAGCGCACGTATGGAACAATCATTACGTGAGCTTGAAGGACGGGTTTATGACCATTCAGGGTGAGTTTCGGGAGGCGAGGAGCGCCCTTGTGGAGGCGGAGAGACGGCGAGATCGCGACATCTCGCGTTTCAGGCGGATTGGCTCGGAGATGCAGGAAGAGCTGGAGAGGACCAAGTCCGGTCTCGGTGTGGAGAAGGCGGCGTTGGAGGAGGCCTTGCGATCCTTAGAGGCAGCCCGTGGTGACGTAGTGTGTCGGGATGCAGAGCTGGAGCAGTGCCGGGTTGAGATAGTGCGTCTTTCTTCCGTGGAGCGGGAGACCGAGCTGAAGGCGGCTGGCTTGGCCGAGTATCTGGAGTCGGTTGATTATCTGCGGGACCGCTGCTTGATTGCCGAGGAGGTCCGAGACACGATCTGGACTCAGGAGGTGGAGCCTCATCTGGAGGATTCACGAGAGCTGGCTCTTCGCCAGGGAGTGTCGAAGGCTCTTAGGATGGTATCCCGGAAGCGGGGCTATGATGTTAGTGGCCTCGGGTTTGATGACCTGTCAGAGGAGGAGGACCCTAGCCCTGATGAGGAGTGATTTCTTTAGCTGCTTGTAGCCGTGTTTGCCGGATATGGTTGTATCTCTTTGATTGTATGTATCGTACTTGTCATCTGCACGATCTTGTTAGTCTGGTTGTTAGCATCTGCATAGTTTGATTATTTTCAAAGTTACAGATGAGTTTGCGCGGGCTTGAGCTCGCGGTTTTTATAGAATAGGTGCGCGGATCTGGCACGCTGATTTTTTGCACGAGTCTGTCTCGCGGCTAAAATAGGTGCACGAGCCTGGCTCGCGGCTTTTTTGCACGAGTCTGGCTCGCGGCTTGGCCGGTGAATGTTTATATTCGAACCGGGGGTGAACGTAAGGGGGGCAGGCCCCTACGGTGCACGAGTCTGGCTCGCGGCTTTTTGCACGAGTCTGGCTCGCGGCTTGGCCGGTGAATGTTTATATTCGAACCGGGGGTAAACATAAGGGGGGCAGGCCCCTTACGGTGCACGAGTCTGGCTCGCGGCTTGGCTAGAAATTGTTGTTGAAGGATGAGTGTGCGGTTGCTTCGTTTCTGTATGACACATACAAGCACTTTGTTCTGGGAGAGGCCAGAGTCCGTTGCCGGACGATCTGAACACTCTGTTCTGGGAGAGGTCAGAGTCCGTTGCCGGACGATCTGAACACTCTGTTCTGGGAGAGGTCAGAGTCCGTTGCGGACAATCTGAACACTCTGTTCTGGGAGAGGTCAGAGTCCGTTGCGGACGATCTGAACACTCTGTTCTGGGAGAGGTCAGAGTCCTTTGTCGGACGATCTGGACACTCTGTTCTGGGAGAGGTCAGAGTCCATTGCGGACGATCTGAACACTCTGTTCTGGGAGAGGTCAGAGTCCGTTGCGGATGATCTGGACACTCTGTTCTGGGAGAGGTCAGAGTCCGTTGCGGACGATCTGAACACTCTGTTCTGGGAGAGGTCAGAGTCCGTTGCGGACGATCTGAACACTCTGTTATGGGAGAGGTCAGAGTCCGTTGCGGACGATCTGGACACTCTGTTCTGGGAGAGGTCAGAGTCCGTTGCGGACGATCTGAACACTCTGTTCTGGGAGAGGTCAGAGTCCGTTGCGGACGATCTGAACACTCTGTTCTGGGAGAAATAGTACAATTGAAAATGACGCTTTTGGTTTGGGCGCATGATAAAAAGTGATAGATAGAATGATACTTGTTTGTTACATAGATGCTGAAAACATGAGATACAGGTAAATACGTCGGGTGCGCTGGACGTTCCATGGGCAGTGAACGGGCCATTCTTTGGGATGGTCGCTCTGGGGATTTCCCCCCTGCTGGGTCATTCTTGACATGTTGGTTCAGGGTCCTTGGTTTGGAGAAATTTTTCGAGGAGTCCCAGACGAACGAATCGTTCAATTTCTGATTTTAGTCGCGAACAATCTTCTGTTATGTGCCCGTGACCTCGATGGTAGTCGCAGTATTTGGATTGGTCTCCGGAATTTGGTGCAAGAGCCCTAGGCCTCTGCAGAGATGGATGATCGCAAATGGCAAGGAGGACGTTAGTCCTGGTTGTGTTCAGGGGAGTGTAGTCTTGATGATGGCGAGAACCTTGGTCTCGGCTGGGGGTGTTGCGTTGTTTATTATTTTTATCGGGAACCGTCTGCGGCAACGACTCCTCTCTCTTCCTCTTGGATTTCCCCTCGAACTGCTGGCGGTGCGCTTCAATCGCCTCATCAGCTGCAATCTGAGCTTCAACTCGGTGGACGAGGTCTGGGTAGCTAGACACAGTTTCTCTCATCAGTGCGGAGTAGAAGCCACCGGGGCGGAGCCCTCCAAGGAAGACACCGCGCAGAAGCTCGGGGTCGACCCCTGGGATTTGTCGCGCCTCAGTGGTGAAGCGACGGAAAAAATCTTTAAGGGTCTCTCCCTCGTTCTGGCGGATCCCCGAAAGATGAGAGGGATCCCGGACGATTCTTCGGTTGACCACGAACTGATCTGTGAACAATCGGGTTAGCTCGGTGAAGTTGTTGATGGATCCTTCTCGCAGGGAGTGAAACCAGGTGCGAGCTTGCCCCTTGAGCGTTGCCGGGAACACTTGACAGAGGAGCTGATCGGCAGCGTTGTAGATCCTCATGATGGTGGTGAAATGATTGATGTGCTCCAGCGGGTCCTCCGTTCCGTCAAAGGACTCGATGCTAGGAAGCTTGAAGCCGTGCGGAACCGGATGGGCTAGGAGTTGCTGCGCCAAGGGGGAGCCGTGATGTAGAGGACGGCGGGCGAAGATGCCCCGGCGTCCGACTTGTCCGTATTCTTCAGCAATCACATCGCGGATCTCCTCGCGAGTGGGCCCTCTCACGGCTTGGTCGATCCCTGCTCCTGGCTGACGGCGCGGGGGCTCTCCCCTTGCGTCTCTGGCAGGACGGGCTGGATGCGCAGAGCTGGCTGCATCTGAGTATTCTTCTTCGTACATCTCTTCCTCCTGAGCGGCCTCCCTTAAGGGAGCGTGATTAGGGACCAAGGGAGGGGGGATGACCGGAGTGGCTGGTGGAGCAGGGGCTTCCAGGTTTCTGAGAAGAGTCAGCATTTCAGTTTGCTGCTCTTCCATCTGACGCATGCGTCCTTCTAGCGCGACAACAGGCGCTAAAGGGACTTCTTCGACGGGAGGCGCGTTGATGAGTGAGTGAGATGGAGCGGGCTCAACGCGCCCTTCAGGAATGGAGCCATTAGTGGTGCGAGCACTCCTTCTGGCCATTGCTGTTGGTCACGAGTATTGCCGCGAGGCAAATACTGTCTTCGGAGAACTTTTGCAGAGTTTGGGGAACACCTTTCCCACAGACGGCGCCAAACTGTTACGGCTTCTCAACGCCCTCGGTAGACCGGTTTCAATTCGGTCCGTCTTAGCCCGGGCGGTCGAGTGCACACATAGTCAGAATGTTGCAGAGAGAAAATGCTGAAAATGGTACACACAGATCTTTAGCGTGGAAAACCCTCCAAAGGGTAAAAAACCACGTGGTCGGGGCGGTGCTGGCCGAAATCCACTATGTTGTGCTGTTACAGGGCTTTCTTGGAGAATGCGAGGGCGACAGGCCGCGCCTCGTTACAATTGTGAGAGAGAGAGAGAGAACTGCGTGGGTGACAGGCCACCACTTAGGAGTTGATTGCCTTGCTGTGCGTCTGGTGCGGCTGCGCGCTTGCTGGGTGAGCACTTCATGGAGCGCCTTGACTTTTCTGCTCGGGTTCGGGGTGCTCGTCTTGAACGGCGTAACACTTCTTCCTCAGTAAGAGGCGTTCGCAGGAAGAACCTGTCAGTTAGTAAAAAGAGATGGCGGAGTGTAGAGAGAGAAGCTCTGAGGAGAGGAGGAAATGAAGAGAGAGAGAGTCTGGGAGAGCCTCCGAGATCGGATCCAAATGAAGACCCTTGAGGGTCTATTTATAGGCTTGGGAAGTGGAAGTTACGGTGGTTACGGTGGTTATCGCGGATAACCATCAAATGGAGGGCCGAGATTGTTGGCGACGATCGAAGGGTCGTGATCGCGCGAGACGATCGGAGGGCCGCGAGGGCCTTGGAGAGATCCGACGGTGGAGGGTGAAGGGCGGCGACGACGGTGGCCGGCCATGGGTGGCCGGCCATGGCGGCCGGCCATGAAGGGGGCGGCGGCCGGCCATGAAGGGGGCGGCGGCCGGCCATGAAGGGGGCGGCGGCCGGCGGCGGCGGCCGCCGGCCGGCCGGCCGGCGGCGGACGGCGGCCGGCCGGCGGCGGTTGGCGGTGGTTGCGATCCCGCGCGGGGCGGTTGGGATCCCGCGCGAGGTGGTTTGGATCGGTGCGTGGTGGTTTGGATCCGCCGCGCGGGAGTGGGATCCGGTGTGCGAAGGTCGGATTCGGTGTACGGTGGTTTTCGGGATCCGGTGTGTGGTAATGGGATTTGACGTGCGGGAATGAGATCCGGTGTGCGGTGATTACGGTATTTTCCATAAGTAGAGGGGGAACCCATCAATCATCTTCCCATTAAACATTCATAAATGTCAAGTTTAACATTCTTGGGGAATCGAGTAAAATTCTAACTTCGCATGCCATCAATATATAATTATTTCATTTATTATTCATTAGAATTTGATTTTAGACGTTTAGATGAAATAATAAATTTAATACTCAATCGCGAATAGAATTTGTTCAACATAAGTTATATTATAGTTCGTCACTAAAGATATGTCTTTAGTGACCAAATATTTATTTAGTCACTAAAAATGTGTTTTTTTAGTAACGAACTATATTTCGTCACTAATAAGGTGTTTTTAGTGACGAAATATATTTCGTCACAAAATTTTCGTAACTAAATGTCTATTTTCTTGTAGTGCAAACGCAACTTTAAGGATTTTTAAGATAAATAAAACCAAAGCCACACTTACGCAGTAAAATAGGAACAAAAGAAATAATGAGAAAAAGATTATTAAAAGAGAGTCAGTCTCAAATTTAACCACATGAAGGATGGTTAACTATAGGGCTTGGCTCAACCACATGAAGGATGGTTAACTATAACAAAGCTTTACTTAATAAATAATGCAGAGAAGGTCAAGTCTCACTTGGGAATTTCAGCAAACACATGAAGGGCTGTTTCTATAAATAAAAATGAATACGTAAGATCAATGGATATCTAAGGTAGAAAGCAAATCAATGGATATGAGAGGTAAGGTGGGATTTTCTTGAAGTGAACTTTAATTTAACCTTTTAAAAAAAATCTAAAATGTGTTTTTTTAGATTAATTTTAATGCAAATTTGATCACTTCAATTCTCATACTCATAGACGATATCGGACTGATACTAACTAAGCAGGCGGAGTTGTTGGTTTTGATTTCTTGGTTCCGACGTGGTAGGCGAAGATGACATTGTTGTTGGCCTCCTCCTTCGCTAATGGGTGAACGTGTAGTTTCCCCTGGAATTGAGGAAGTGGATCACCACAAAGCCCAAAACCAAACCTTCATTATCAATAAGTAAGCAGAGGAGAAAATGAAAAGAGATTCCAATTCATTGAAATGATAGAACCTGTAGAATAGTAGAGCGAGGTATGTAATGCGAACCCAAAAATCGAAGGAGGAAGTAGATACCGCTAGGAGACCATGCCATTTCATGGAAGAAGAAAAACTTTGATTCCCAACCAAAGAACGCCCTTAAGCGAAATAGAAAAAACAGAAGCACTTACCTTAGGGAGCAAGGAAGAGGAAGTTACCTTGAGCGGAGAAGAAACATGGAGCGAACTAATTAGATATTGCAGTGGAGGCCGAGAACCTTCCCATCGTGAGGGTGTCTCGTCTGCGGTTGTTCAGCTGTGGGAGCGAATGTAGTGTTTGCGAGGGAGATGAGCTGCCGGCGAGCGAGAGATTAGGGCGAAGTTAAAGAGCCGAGAAAAATTTAGGTATCGGGAGAGCAGCCCGAGAGAAAGAGAGGGGAGTTCGAAATGGCGTCGTCTGAGTGAGGACTTGCAGATCCCTGGAAGAACTCGCAGAGAGCTGATCGTGAGAGAATCTCGTGAAAGAGCGCCAGGCTCGGGATTTTTGCGCGAGGGTGGGACGGGGGATTTCTGAGAATGGCTATTTGCAGTGCAGAATCATGATTTGATCTTGAGATCGAACGGACAGAATTTGTATAATAGCTTTTAAATTCATGACTTTTAAAAGCTATTCATATTTCTTTTTTAGAATAGTATAGATATAGATATATATTATATCGTTATATAATATCTGAATATTACTTTATAATATATTTATATTGTACAACCCCCATATTTGTCAAGCGTATACAACGCAGCATGAATAGGGTCGCAACGATGGAAATGACCGTAACAGGGTAAAATGACGGCTCAAGGTAGACGGTGAAAGTGGCCACTCAAAGGCACCCGAAATTGGCTAAGTCAATTTCGGGGTCGGGCGAGAGTGGGGAGGAGCGGCGGAGCAAGTAGGAAAAACTTCCACTCGTCCGTGCGGGCGAGTGGGAGCGGGAAGCCCCCCACTCGCCCACGGGCGAGTGGGTGGGCAGGCCCCCACTCGCCCACGGGCGAGTGGGTGGGGAGGCCCCCACTCACCCACGCCATCCACTCGCCCGCGCGGGCGAGTGAGGGGAGGGTGAGTGCCCACTCACCCCCTCCTTCCCTCCTCTCTTCCTCTCCTGCGTGCGCAGGCAACGCGTCCACTCGCCCTCTGCCTTGCATACGGAGGTTTCCTCCGCACCCATCTTATTTTCCTGCTTGGTGGATTTCTCATCAGGGTCTGCGGATAGCATGTTCAAACAACGGGATTCCGCTGTTGGCAGACCAGTTTGAGCTGCGGATAGCCATTCCAAAAGGCGGAATCACGCTATCCGCAGACCACTTCCAGAAATTCTATAAATAGACCCCCATGGGCACCATGGGGAGGGTTGGCATCTCCTTACCCCCACCCCCCTTAGTGTGTTCGGTTAGCTAGTGACCCTGCCTTCCGTTCGCCAAGTCTTTCAGGCCAACGGTCAGGTGTTGCGAGTGCTCTCCGAGGTGCCCAGACTCAGCATTGGCTTGGGAGGGGAAGATCTTCGGGTCTTTCGGGTTAGTGGCGGGACCTCTTCGCTGCAGCTCGCGGGGTCTGTTTTCACCTGAATCCAACAGTAGAGAGGTTCTTAGGCTCTAAGTGACTAGCCGTTCGACTTTACCTGAGATAAGTAAGGGTAAGCTGCCTACCCCTATTTTCGAACGCTGAAGACGGGAAACTGGTTTCAACATTCTGGTGCGGTGAGCGTGGAACGCAGCTTGTTAGGAAAAACCCCAGGTAGGTCGGATGGCTGGGAGTGAGGAGCTAGAGAACCCACCCCCTCCCGGCGACTACGTGAGGAAAAGCGACTTCGATGAGTTCAAGAAGGCGATCATGGAGACCTTGCGCTTTGCACTCACCCCCACAGGCGAGTGCTCGACCCCGCCGGTACCTATCCTCACCTCACCTACTCTAGGTGAGAAGGCACCAGCAGGGCGACTTGATAAGGAAGCGCGGGTAGAGGAGGACAGAACTCTTCAGGCGAGGGTGTTGTTTCCTAGCCCGGCGAGTGCTCTGCACCTAGGGGAGGAGGCACGGCAAGTGATGCCCATCCGCCAGGTGGGAAGGGGAAGCCCTTTCTGCGAGTTGATCCTAACCGCCCCGGTTCCGGAAGTGTTTAGGGAGTCGGTCATGTCCCACTACGCCGGCAAAGATGACCCTCAGGAGCACCTCCAGTGGTTTGAGGATGCCATGTCCATCAGGCAGGTGACCGACGCCTTCAAGTGTAGGTTGTTCGCTACCTCCTTTCAGGAGAAAGCTAGAGATTGGTTCCATCAACTCCCTCCCGGATCCATCTATAGTTTCGAGGACTTGAAACGGAGTTTCCTGTTAAGGTTCTCTACGTCCAAAAAGAGGAGAAAGGGGGCGGAGGCCCTCTTCCTGATCAAGCAGAGGTCGGAAGAATCGCTGAGAAGCTACGTGGATCGGTTCCAAGAAGAGGTCCTTCTCGTCAATGAGGTCCCCGGACACACTTTGCAACTTGCGCTTACCCTAGGGTTGCGGCAGGGGTTGTTTCGCATGGGCTTGTCCCGGGATCCTCCTCTATCTTACGAGGAGTTGATGGAGCGGGCAGGACGGGAGATCGAAGTGGAGGCAACAAACCCGGAGTTCGCGGCCAAGATGGCCAAGTGGACGGAAGGCGGAGAGAAGTCAGGAGAGGCCCGACAGTCAGAGCTGAAGAAGAAAGAGGAGCCGAGAAGGCAAGGTCCGCAAGGACCTCCTGGGGGGCAGGAGTCAGGATGGAGACCCCAGCCACCGGACAACCGACCGGCGTGGAGGCCGGCGGGAGGACTTTTCCAGGGCCAAGGAAGAGGCAATTTCCAGAGAGGTGACAACTACCAGGGGCAGAGGCCACAACATGCGATGGCTGTAGGCCAAGGAAGGAGAGGGAGAAAAAACCACGGTGGCAGAGGCGGCGGAAGAGGAAGAGGAGGTAGGAGGGAGTCACCCTTTTGTGACTTCCATCAAGTGGAAGGTCATGCGACAGCGACTTGCCCCGAGTTTCTGGAGGTTCGGGAGGGAAGAGGACCCCCCGCAGGGGAAGGCTGTTGCTGATAGGAGACGGAAGGGAAGAAGGAGAAGAAGATAGAAGAAAAGAAGGTGAGGAGGATCGGTGTGAAGATCGGGCGGATGCGGGAGCACTGGGCCGGATCGGGGTAATCCACGGAGGGGTGGGAATTGAGGCCACCCGAAAGGGGAGCCTCCACGCTATCTACCGACGAGGCATTGCTTCCACTTCCCGAACCCCACCCCCAGGAGAAAAGATCACCTTCTCATCCAAAGATTTGCCAGCGCACGATGATCCTTTCTGTGACGCCCTGATGATCGAGGCTGCGGTGGAGAACTTCACGGTCTCCCGAATCCTGGTGGACAACGGGAGTTCGGTTAATGTGGTCTTCAAGAGTGCTTTCGACAAGATGAAGGTGGATCAGAAGAGGGTGGTCGCGTCAGATGGATCGCTCTTCGGTTTTTCGGGCGAGAGAAAAGAAGTTGAAGGGGGAGTCGAGCTCCTGGTCACCTTGGGAGGGACATCAAAAAACTGCCGGTTCGTCATAGTAGACGCACCGAGCAGCTATAGCGCCATCTTTGGGCGCCCCCTCATTAGTACCTTCAAGTGTGTGCCCTCCTCCTACCACCAATGCTTGAAGTACAACATAGGAGGGTTGCAGATCCGAATCCGCGGAGACCCCAAGATAGCCCGCCAGTGCTACGTCATGGCTGTCAACGCCGTCACTTGGAAGGAAGATGCAGAGGAAGTGGAAAAGGCGATAGAAGCCTTGGCCGGGCTAAAGGTGGCGAAGGAGGTGAAGGGATAAGAAGTCATCAGCGACAAGGGCATGAGGCCCGGAGTAGCGCAGGACGGCTAAGTGCTGAGCAAGGAGGACCCTGAGAAGGTCCGGATGTACGCCTCATCAAGGGCAGTTATCTTTTTCTTTATGTATCTGTAATGAACCTTGAACACTTTATCTTAATGAATTTAGTTTTGACTAATGGAAGTGACAATGTTTCATGAGGCCCCGAGAAGAGACCGCTGACCGGGCTTGTTCATGCCGGCAGGGCAGGATAACTCACTCGGCGAGGCAGAGGTTCATATTGGTTAAGGCCCCGAGAAGAGACCGCTGACCGGGCTTGTTCATGCCGGCAGGGCAGGAGAACTCACTCGGCGAGGCAGAGGTTCATATTGGTTAAGGCCCCGAGAAGAGACCGCTGACCGGGCTTGTTCATGCCGGCAGGGCAGGAGAACTCACTCGGTGAGGCGAGGTGATTCATGTTAAGGCCCCGAGAAGAGACCGCTGACCGGGCTTGTTCATGCCGGCAGGGCAGGAGAACTCACTCGGCGAGGCAGAGGTTCATATTGGTTAAGGCCCCGAGAAGAGACCGCTGACCGGGCTTGTTCATGCCGGCAGGGCAGGAGAACTCACTCGGTGAGGCGAGGTGATTCATGTTAAGGCCCCGAGAAGAGACCGCTGACTGGGCTTATTCATGCCGGCAGGGCAGGAGAACTCACTCGGCGAGGCAAAGGTTCATATTGGTAAAGGCCCCGAGAAGAGACCGCTGACCGGGCTTGTTCATGCCGGCAGGGCAGGAGAACTCACTCGGTGAGGCGAGGTGATTCATGTTAAGGACCCGAGAAGAGACCGCTGACCGGGCTTGTTCATGCCGGCAGGGCAGGAGAACTCACTCGGCGAGGCAGAGGTTCACATTGGTTAAGGCCCCGAGAAGAGACCGCTGACCGGGCTTGTTCATGCCGGCAGGGCAGGAGAACTCACTCAGTGAGGCGAGGTGATTCATGTTAAGGCCCCGAGAAGAGACCGCTGACCGGGCTTGTTCATGCCGGCAGGGCAGGAGAACTCACTCGGTGAGGCGAGGTGATTCATGTTAAGGCCCCGAGAAGAGACCGCTGGCCGGGCTTGTTCATGCCGGCGAAGCGGAGGAATCCATCTGAAAGGGTAGGCTATCTACTCATCTTCACCCGGAGGTTCCCATGGCAGGGCTAAGCAACGAACCTCGCTCAAATAACAAAGATCAAGGGCAAACCAGAGAAACAGTAAAAGAAAGACCTTTATTTACAAAGAAGAGAGGTTACAAAGTTGGGATATCTCATCCCCCTACCGACCCTTAAAAAAAAGAGAAAAAAAAGGGGGACCCGCCTACATAAGGTGGTAGATAGCAAACTAAGCATAAGGAGTTCCTCTCGAATCTCATCAGGCAGGTGAATAACCGTGGCTGGGAGAGGGCGAATCGGGGGGCGGGGCGGAGGGAAAGTACCCCGGAAGCACCATGTCAGGAGTGACGTTTTTCCACTAGCCCCAAAACGCGCCAGCGTCACGAAGAGAGCTGACCACAGCCTTAGCCGTCGTCACCACGGTCTTCCTACGGGCAACTTCGACCTCGGCAGGGGTGAAGTGGAGAAGCTCCGCCGCCCGCGAAGACTCGCCATGTCTTTCTCGCCCTATAGCGCGGGCCTCAGCAAGCTGAGCCTTCAAACTCTCCACCTCTTTTTCCAAATCCTCGACCCTTCTCCTAACCGAGTTGGCGACGTCAGGTCCCTGCATTAGAAAAGCCGTATAAGTGAGAAAGAACAAGTAACAAAGAAAGGAGAGGGTCTTCATTCGAGTAAAGGCAAACCAGGCCCCCTGACGACTGCGCGAGAAGCCTCCCAGTCATCTCAAGACGAGTAGCCAGGTCGGCAGCTCTATCCTCAGCCTGAGTGAGTCGCCTCGAGAGTTTAAGGCTCCGGCGAGCCGTCATATGAGAGAGCTCGGTCGAGCGAAGCTGCGCTTGCGAGCTCAGGTAAGCGAGGTCACGCGTGGAACTTTCTTGAAAGGCGGCCGCATCCTGCCAGCCATACATGCCATAAATCATGTCGTATGCAACGTTACTAATCGGCCCTCCCTCGATCCAAGAAGGTTGCCGAGAAGACATCGAGACACGATTCGTCGCTTCATCCCAGTGAAGGAAGGGCTCGCCAACCTGGTCCTTGGCATTACCCCCCAATTCGAAGTTGGGATGGCAAGCCAACGCGTCCGGGTCATCATCTCCCTCGGCCTCTCTCGCGGCAGATCGAGACCCACCTCCCCTACGAACAACTCTCCCCCGACGCATCTTCGGTTCCTTTGGTGGATGGGGGGGGGGGGGAGAATCCACTTCCACCACCAGCTCCTTCTCCTTCCGCTGTCTTAGCACTGGAGCCTCCTGACGAGAAGAGCAAGCGGCTGCGGCCATCTGGGCCAGTCGATGGGTGGGAGAGGGGGAGTCCCTCCTGGCATGCGGAGGATTCACGGGAAGGCTCCTCTCACCTGTAAAGGTAAGATGAGGGGTAAGTGATAAGATATAAATGAGCAAGTAGGGGAATAAGGGAGGGAGTTTAGGAGAAGGATGGGTTACCTGTCCCCGGCAGAATGTAGGGAAGGCGATCGACGTTCCTCCGCAGAAACTCGACCTCAAAACCCACTCCCGCGAGGAATTTGTACAGCTCGGCCGCCTCGCCCTCTACGCGAGGAGCCTTGTATACTTTCTCGGGCCTCTGGACAGGCATGTAAGGGATCTTCCCAAGATCACCCCGGACAAAAACAAACTTGTCACTCCAGTGATGAACCTTGTTAGCGCCCTCACAAACTTTCACATGCGCACCAGTGAGGAAGCACACCCCATCGGCAGTAGCACGGAAGATGAATGCCTTGCGGAAGACCGTCAGGTTGAACTCAATGCCCTCCTCGCGCAGGTAACAAGCGAAGGCAACCAACATAGATATCCCATTTGAGTTGAGCTGGGCTGGGACGATCCCAAAGTATCTAAGGAACTGTTTCACTTCCGGCCAAAGAGGAAGCCGAAGCCCAAACTCGAATGAGAAAGCGGGAAGGCGAGCCAGTCATCGTAGAAGGAGTTAACTGTCTCTCCCTATGTAGGTCGGCGAGCGACCAACCCTTCGGGGAGGAAGGACTTCTCAAAGGAAAGAAGCTCCTCCTCCGACACCCTCCCAACGGGGAAGGGATGGTCAGAGAAGTTCACCGCGCACTGTTCTCGCCCATTCCTATTAGGTGAGGAGCGGTTGGGAGCCATCCTTAAGGGTGGGGGAGGATGAACGGGTGTAGAAGCGAGGGGTAGGGGAGGAGGAGCAAGCAAAGAATTCAAGGTTGAAGGGTATGAAAGGGAGGGGGGGTATTTATAGGTAAGAGTGAGGGCCCTTCCCCACTCACCCCCTCCCAATCTTTCCCACTCGCTCATTCCTACTCAACCTCTCGCTCCAACTTCGGCTCTCGCGCTCGACATATTAGCGGTTACAACATCCACGTGCGAAAAGCAACCCAGTTAAACGAATGCAAGTGTATCGCAAGCAAAACAAATAACTTAGAAAAATAATTGACACCACGCGAGGCAGGTCAAGTAGTCACACATAGCTACTTTATTACATCACACCACAGAAGGATAAGCTGAAAGCGGCAAATATGAGGAGTCGAGTTGGTCTCACTCAAAGTTGAGTCCACTTCCAAAAGCCCCGACCCCGAGTCTGGGCTGTCAGTCCCTGCATGGAGCCGACACATTCCTGAGTCAGGGCGAGCTCCTCATTAGCAACACGCATATTAGCCGCCACTCGACGCAGGTGGTCCGCCACCGGTTCCATCAGGCCACCTGAAGAAAGTCGAACCTCCTCTACTAGCCGGGCATGATCTGCTTCCAACGCCCCCATCCGCTGCTCCATCGCGCGGGAATGTGCGAGGGGGGTCGGTTCAGCGAATCCTCGCCCTTCTCGAAGCTCGTGAAGAAAACGTCCCTGCCTCTGGATCATGTCGACCAAGCGATCCCCCAGCTCCGAAATGCTGGAGGGGTGCCCGACGAGCTCGTCTATCGCCGAAGGAGATAGCGGTGGCGAAAGCACTCCCATCTGCCCCGACCTGCCGGTCGAAGCATCATCCGGACCTGCAGGTTTAGTAAGTTTGTTATCTAGACCTCCGACATGGTTAGATCCTTTTTTAAGAAGACCTACCTTGCGGAGTCCTCGGCTCCTTCCCGGGGCGAGGAGAGTGCTCGCAACGTTGCCCCAAGGGGTACCCCGACAGTGTACCATAGGTTCCAGCGGGTGGGAGACCCAGGGACTTTCCTGCACCAGCTCTAAAAGGGGGTCTCTCGGGAGTACGCCGCTTGCTCGGTTCACGCAGGGGTGGGTGTAAGTCCACCGGCATGCTGGGGGATCCCTCCGCAACCGAGAAGGGAGGTACTGCGAGATAGGGAGGAAGAAGAAGAGTCATCAGTATGGGCATGATCATGCTTATCAAGCACAAGTAAGGTCACTCACCATGGATCGGGGAGTGGACAGGGGGACTTGTCTGGGTACCCACACTCCCAGATTTAGCTGCCTCGAGAGACCTGTCCCTCCCACCATGACTCGGTATCACGTCAACTGCCCCCAAGTGCTTGTGGAACTCGGACATTAATGCGGATGAGGAGGACGTCCCACCCGCCGGCTCAGGGTGATGTCTCTTAGGCATAGGTCCCTCCACCTGCACCGAAGAGGGAAGCGAATGCTCCATGACGACAGATCTAAGCTCCGCCAGGTCATCTAGGCTCTTTCCGGAAACGGCCTTGAGGCGGGCGCGAATGTCCAAGGGAGGTTGCATGTCGACCAGGCTAAGGGGAAGAAACAAAAGGGGAGAGGTTTTTGAGTGGAGGCTCACCCCTCTCCCTCCCGAGGTTTTATAGCCAGCGGGTGGGACCCGCCCGGATGATTTTCTTTGAAGACCTTTCTGGCTCGTCAAATCAGTGGGTTGGACTTTCTTTCCGAGCTTGGGACAAGCTCGCAAAGAGCGGGGATTGTGTACAACCCCCATATTTGCCGAGCGTATACAACGCAGCATGAACAGGGTCGCAACGATGGAAATGACCGTAACAGGGTAAAATGACGGCTCAAGGTAGACGGTGAAAATGGCCACTCAAAGGCACCCGAAATTGGCTAAGTCAATTTCGGGGTCGGGCGAGAGTGGGGAGGAGCGGCGGAGCAAGTAGGAAAAACTTCCACTCGTCCGTGCGGGCGAGTGGGAGCGGGAAGGCCCCCACTCGCCCACGGGCGAGTGGGTGGGGAGGCCCCCACCCGCCCACGGGCGAGTGGGTGGGGAGGCCCCCACCCGCCCACGGGCGAGTGGGTGGGCAGGTCCCCACTCGCCCACGCCATCCACTCGCCCGCGCGGGCGAGTGAGGGGAGGGTGAGTGCCCACTCACCCCCTCCTTCCCTCCTCTCTTCCTCTCCTGCGTGCGCAGGCAACGCGTCCACTCGCCCTCTGCCTTGCATACGGAGGTTTCCTCCGCACCCATCTTATTTTCCTGCTTGGTGGATTTCTCATCAGGGTCTGCGGATAGCATGTTCAAACAACGGGATTCCGCTGTTGGCAGACCAGTTTGAGCTGCGGATAGCCATTCCAAAAGGCAGAATCACGCTATCCGCAGACCACTTCCAGAAATTCTATAAATAGACCCCCATGGGCACCTTGGGGAGGGTTGGCATCTCCTTACCCCCACCCCCCTTAGTGTGTTCGGTTAGCTAGTGACCCTGCCTTCCGTTCGCCAAGTCTTTCAGGCCAACGGTCAGGTGTTGCGAGTGCTCTCCGAGGTGCCCAGACTCAGCATTGGCTTGGGAGGGGAAGATCTTCGGGTCTTTCGGGTTAGTGGCGGGACCTCCTCGCTGCAGCTCGCGGGGTCTGTTTTCACCTGAATCCAACAGTAGAGAGGTTCTTAGGCTCTAAGTGACTAGCCGTTCGACTTTACCTGAGATAAGTAAGGGTAAGCTGCCTACCCCTATTTTCGAACGCTGAAGCCGAGAAACTGGTTTCAACATATATATAGTTTTTTATATTAAAAAATTATATAAAAATTTAAATATATTACCAATAATTTTGGAATATAAATAATTTTTTACTAATTTATAATTATATATAAACAACTATTATGTTTTAGAGGAGGGGATGATTTGTTAAGTAGCCATGATATTTTTTGGAAGAAAATAAATTTTTTTCCTACATAATTTTTGCAACAAAAAAATTTGTTGCTATTTTGCATCGAAATATTTGCAATACAAAAAATCGTTGTTATTTTAGCAACACAAATTTTAAACAAAAAAATTCCTTGCTATATTTGCAACAAAAAATTCCTTGTAATTTTCGTAGATAAAATAAAATTTTCTTTTCATAACTAAATTTGATGCTAATTAGCAACAGATTATTAAGCTTTCCTAAATTATATACCTTGCTAAATGAAATTTTTGTTGTAGTGAATTGAGACAGGATCAATATAGACGACCCCATTATAGTGGGATAAAAGCTTGAGTGTTGTTGTATGTAGGCATGTGGGAAAGTAACTATATTTTTGATAATGATGATGGGCAATGTTATAAGCACACCAGTTTTGACTATTCACACACCAATTTTAATGAGTTATTACGCGCCTTTTGAAAATAAGCCTTGTACATGCATTTTTAGGAAATGTCTCCCCCCACCCGCCCCCAAGGGGGCGCGTGGGGCCTTCCCTCACTCGCCCCCTAAGGGGCGGGCGAGTGGGGAGGGGGGGTCTCCCCCACCCGCCCCCAAGGGGGCGAGTGGGGCCTTCCCTCACTCGCCCCCTAAGGGGCGGGCAAGTGGGGAGGGGGGTCTCCCCCCACCCGCCCCCAAGGGGGCGAGTGGGGCCTTCCCTCACTCCCCCCCTAAGGGGCGGGCGAGTGGGGAGGGGGTCTCCCCCACCCGCCCCCAAGGGGGCGAGTGGGGCCTTCCCTCACTCGCCCCCTAAGGGGCGGGGGAGTGGGGAGGGGGGTCTCCCTCCACCCGCCCCCAAGGGGGCGAGTGGGGCCTTCCCTCGCTCGCCCCCTAAGGGGCGGGCAAGTGGGGAGGGATTACGGTCGCCTCCGATTGTTCGAGCGGCCATTTTGCCCTGTTATGGTCATCTTCATTATTGCGACCATATACACGTTGCGCTGCATGCGTTCGGCAAATATGAGGTCTGTACTTTCTTTCTGGGCGAACGACATCCAGTCGCTCTTAAGCGGTCGCTCCACTCGTCTCGGCCACCCTCCCCTTTGGTTGGGTCTCGACGAATTATGGGTTATACACAATCCCGGCTTTTTTCGGGTTCGACACGAGCCCGGAAAAACAATGGATGGCCCGTGGTTCGGAGAGACCAACGATGAGAACTCGAGGGTTGAACTATTTCAAAAATGTTTCAAACTAAACTTAACGCAAGAGTGGTAACCCCTTCTCTACTTAACAACCATCCTGTGAGCCGAGCTTAACGGGAGGTGGAGACAACTCAACACCTTCCAGAGAGTCGAACTCAATTGGAAGTGGAGGCAACTTTCAAGAACCCGCGCCCCGGTCTCTCGGGTTTGCACACTGATTTTTTTTGCTAATTTAGCTAGCTCTACCGTTTCGTCTCCTTGGGATCTGTTAGCTAAAGATAAATAAACCGCTCGCCTCTCAGAGTGAGTTATTCTGCCCTGCCGGCATCAACAAGCCCGGTCAGCAGAACCATCCCGGGAAAAAACTTACTTGGCCTCTCCGAGAGGTCAACATGCCCTGCCAGCTGGTGAGAGCCTGGTCAGCGGATCCATCTCGGGGCAAAACTTACTTGGCCTCTCCGAGAGGTCAACCTGCCCTGCCAGCTGGTGAGAGCCTGGTCAGCGGAACCATCTCGGGGCAAAACTTACTTGGCCTCTCAGAGAGGTCAACCTATCCTGCCAGCTAGTGGGAGCCTGGTCAGCAGAACCATCTCGGGGCCTTAACCGACATGAGTCACCTGCCTCTCCGAGTGAGTTCTCCTGCCCTGCCGGCATCAACCAGCCCGGTCAGCGGTCTCTTCTCGGGGCCTTAACCAAATTCCTTGCCTCTCCGAGTGAGTTCTCCTGCCCTGCCAGCATCAACTAGCCTGGTCAGCGGTCTCTTCTCGGGGCTTTAACCAAATTCCTTGCCTCTCCGAGTGAGTTCTCCTGCCCTGCCAGCATCAACTAGCCTGGTCAGCGGTCTCTTCTCGGGGCCTTAACAAACATGAACCACCTGCCTCTCCGAGTGAGTTCTCCTGCCCTGCCGACATGAATAAGCCCGGTCAGCGGTCTCTTCTCGGGGCCTTAACCAAACTCCTTGCTTCTCCGAGTGAGTTCTCCTGCCCTGTCAGCATCAACTAGCCTGGTCAGCGGTCTCTTCTCGGGGCCTTAACCAAACTCCTTGCCTCTCCGAGTGAGTTCTCCTGCCCTGCCAGCATCAACTAGCCTGGTCAGCGGTCTCTTCTCGGGGCCTTAACCAACATGAACCACCTGCCTCTCCGAGTGAGTTCTCCTGCCCTGCCGGCATGAACAAGCCCGGTCAGCGGTCTCTTCTCGGGGCTTTAACCAAATTCCTTGCCTCTCCGAGTGAGTTCTCCTGCCCTGCCAGCATCAACTAGCCTGGTCAGTGGTCTCTTCTCGGGGCCTTAACCTAATTCCTTGCCTCTCCGAGTGAGTTCTCCTGCCCTGCCAGCATCAACTAACCTGGTCAGCGGTCTCTTCTCGGGGCTTTAACCAAATTCCTTGCCTCTCCAAGTGAGTTCTCCTGCCCTGCCAGCATCAACTAGCCTGGTCAGCGGTCTCTTCTCGGGGCTTTAACCAAATTCCTTGCCTCTCCGAGTGAGTTCTCCTGCCCTGCCAGCATCAACTAGCCTGGTCAGCGGTCTCTTCTCGGGGCCTTAACAAACATGAACCACCTGCCTCTCCGAGTGAGTTCTCCTGCCCTGCCGGCATGAACAAGCCCGGTCAGCGGTCTCTTCTCGGGGCCTTAACCAAATTCCTTGCCTCTCCGAGTGAGTTCTCCTGCCCTGCCAGCATCAACTAGCCTGGTCAGCGGTCTCTTCTCGGGGCTTTAACCAAATTTCTTGCCTCTCCGAGTGAGTTCTCCTGCCCTGCCAGCATCAACTAGCCTGGTCAGCGGTCTCTTCTCGGGGCCTTAACCAAATTCCTTGCCTCTCCGAGTGAGTTCTCCTGCCCTGCCAGCATCAACTAGCCTGGTCAGCGGTCTCTTCTCGGGGCTTTAACCAACCTTTTTGACTCTAAACGTTTCTCATTCATCATTAAGAGGCTACATATCTGTTACAATGCGCCTTCTTGCGCCTACTCTGCCACATGCATCCCGGCCAACTCCTTCATTACTTCCTCCTTCTCCTCTAAGTACTTTCTCATCCTCAACTTTTGTCAAGGATAGAAACGTTTTAGATCGTCTCCACTCCAGGTATTTCCAATAGGGATCCCTTCAACATTTTGAAGTCGATACCCCCCTGACTTCAGGGCTTCCAGGATTACATAGGGTCCCTCCCAATTGGGATGGAGCTTTCCTACGTCCGCCGACCTTCCCGCGGCGTCAACCTTTTTGAGAACTAGGTCTCCTGGGATGAATTGTTTGATCCTAATATTTTTGTCAAAGTACCGGGCCATTCGGCGCTTCACTTCCTCTTGTCGAATCACTGCGAGGTCCCGAAGCTCTTCAACCATATCCAACGAGAGCCGCTGTTCCTCCTCATTGTCCATCCTCCAGTCTTCGCCTCCTTCCTTGGCGGCCACAACCCGGGGGGACCTGACCTCGAATTCCACTGGGAGCACAGCTTCAGATCCATGGGAGAGATTGAACGGTGTTTCTCCCGTCGCCGTGTTGGGTGTTGTTCTCAAGGCCCATAAGACCGAGGGAAGCTGCTCCACCCAGTTTCCCTTCAAGTTCTCCACTTTTTTCTTCAGTAAATTGACTATGACCTTGTTCGCCGCCTCTACCTGCCCGTTGCTCCGAGGATGATGAACGGAGGCGAAACGAAGGTCAATGCCCAACTGACCACAGAAGCTAATGAGTTCCTCACCAGCGAACTGCGGTCCGTTGTCCGTCACTATGGCGAGGGGGAGCCCGTACCTGCAAATTATTTCTCCCCATATAAAGTTTTTTACTACCTGTGAGGTTGTCTTCGCCAAAGCCTTGACCTCCACCCACTTGGAGAAGTAGTCTATCATGACTAATAGGAACCTTCTTTGGCCGCTCGCCTGAGGAAACGGGCCGACCAAGTCCATTCCCCAGATGGCAAAAGGCCAGGGCGCCGTGATTGTTCGAATCCTTTGCGCGGGCTGGAGTTGGAGTGGCGCAAAGAGCTGGCACTTCTGACATTTCTTTGCAAACTTCATGGTGTCCTCTCGAAGAGTCGGCCAGAAGTATCCCTGCCTCAGCACCTTCTTTTCCAGGGTCCGACTCCCGGAATGGCTTCCGCACTCACCGGAGTGGATTTCCTCCAAGACCCTTGAAACCTCATCTTCCGTCACACATCTTGCTAGGAGTCCAGTTAGGGTCTTTCTGTACAAGCTTCCTTCACGCATCAGATAGTAGGCAGACTTGTACCTGAACCGCCTCTTATCCGGAACATCTTCTGGGAACTTGCCTGATGCCAGAAAGGCAATGATCGGATCCACCCACGAGGCCCTCTGATCGATCTCCATTAGCTCTCCTTCCTCTATAGATGGACGAAACAACTCCGTCACTACTCCCCCGGCCCGAGGTCCATACTTTGTCAGGGAGTCCGCCCGGGTGTTCTCCTCTCTCGGCACGTGTTGGATTGAGAAGGAGCGGAATTGACTGACGAGGCCTTTGACTTTCACCAAGTACCTTTGAAGGGTTGGCTCTCTAGTCTCAAACTCCCCCCGTACCTGGGATGCCACTACCATCGAATCGGTGAATACTCTAACGTCCCGAACCCCCAGTTCACATGCCAGACGAAGCCCAGCCACCACTGCTTCGTACTCGGCCTGGTTGTTGGTGACGGGGAATCGGATGTCAATCGCTTGCTCGATCCTTGTCCCCTGTGGGCTGACCAGGACCACCCCTCCGCCGAGGGAATGTTTCCCTGACGCCCCGTCCGCGAACAGCTCCCATGCTACCAACTTGGGAGGTTCCAACTCATCCACCTCGGTTACATACTCCGCTAGAAAGTCCGCTACCACCTGCGCTTTCATTGATAGCCGAGGGACGAAGGTGACATCGAACTCGCTAAGCTCGACAGACCACTTTGCCAACCTGCCCGAGTGCTCCACTCCTTCCATAATGCCGCGAAGGGGGTGATCGGTCACTACCTTAACCGAATGCGCCTGGAAGTATGGTCGGAGCTTCCTGGCCGAAATGATCAAAGCAAATGCCAGCTTCTCCAGAATGGGGTATCTGAGCTCCGCCTTCTTCAAGACCCGGCTGACATAGTAGATGGGAAGTTGTCTCTTTCCTTCTTCTCGGACTAGGACCGAGCTTACTGCCTCGGTGCCCACCCCAAGATAGAGGAACAGGTCCTCTCCTTCTCTCGGTCCTTGCAGCAGTGGAGCTTGCGTTAGCTGCCTCTTCAGGGCTTGGAATGCCGCCTCGCACTCTTGCGACCATTCAAACTTTTGATTTCCCCTTAGAGCTTTGAAGAAGGGTGAGCACTTCTCTCCCGCCCGGGAGAGAAACCTGCTCAACCCTGCCAGCTTCCCTGTCAACCTCTGGATCTCCTTCGCACTCCTTGGCGACTCCAACTCCAAGATGGCTCTGACCTTGTCTGGGTTGGGTTCCACCCCCTCCGGGGTGAGTAGGTGACCAAGGAACTTTCCTCGGCTTGCTCCAAAGACGCACTTCGAAGGGTTAAGTCTCATCTTGAACCTTCGAAGGGTGGCGAAGGTCTCCACCAAATCCTGCAAGTGAGACTCCACGTCCCTGCTCTTAACCATCAAGTCGTCCACATAGACTTCTAGGTTTCTGCCTTTTTGATCCTTGAACACTCGGTCCATCATCCTTTGGTAGGTTGCTCCTGCGTTCTTCAGCCCGAAGGGCATCATCTTATAACAATAACACCCGTCGTCTGTGATGAATGAGACATCCTTAACGTCGGGCGGATGCATTCGGATTTGATGATAGCCAGAGAACGCATCCAAGAAGCTCATCACCGGGAAGCCGACAGCTGAGTCTACCAGCGCATCGATTCGGGGTAAGGGATAACAATCTTTTGGACATGATTTATTTAGCAGAGAGAAGTCGATGCACATCCTCCACTTCCCCCACTCTTCTTTACCATTACCACGTTGGAGACCCAGCCCGGATACTGGATCTCTTCTACGAACCCTGCTTCCAGCAACTTCTCTACTTCCTCCCTGATCGGCCCGGCGAGGGTGGTCGATACAGATCTCTTCTTCTGCCGGATGGGGAGGATGCTTGAGTCAAGGTTGAGGCGATGACACGCCACATTTGCGTCGACACCCGGCATCTCCGCGGCGCTCCATGCGAAGATATCCACATTCTCCTAGATACACCTTCGAACCTTCTCCTGGTCATGCTCGCTCAGCCTCCCGCTGATCTGTATCTTCTCCAGCCTTCCGCTGCCGCTGACGACCTCCATTTCCCTCACCTCCTCTGCCACTTCCAACCTGGCCAAATCTTCCAACATCTGTTCTACCTTCCCTGCCTCTTCCTCCCCTTCCAGTTGCCACGACTCGTCAGGGGGGGAGTTTCTTGGCTCTTCACTTCCAGTCATCCGACCTACTCAAGGTTTTTCCGAACAAGCTGCGTTCCACGCTCACCGCACCAGAATGCTGAAACTAGTTTCCCGGCTTCAGCGTTCGAAAATAGGGGTAGGCAGCTTGCCCTTACTTATCTCAGGTAAAGTCGAACGGCTAGTCACTTAGAGCCTAAGAACTTTTCTGCTGGTGGATTCAGGTGAAAACAGACCCCGCGAGCTGCAGCGAGGAGGTCCCGCCACTAACCCGAAAGACCCGAAGATCTTCCCCTCCCAAGCCAATGCTGAGCCTGGGCACCTCGGAGAGCACTCGCAACACCTGATCGTTGGCCTGAAAGACTTGGCGAACGGAGGGCAGGGTCACTAGCTAACCGAACACACTAAGGAGGGTGGGGGTAAGGAGATGCCAACCCTCCCCAAGGTGCCCATGGGGGTCTATTTATAGACTTTCACAAAATGGGCTGCGGATAGCCATGATTTTGCTATCCGCAGCTCCCTGCCGTCTTCGACTTGACATCTCGACCCAAGAAGGGGAGGGGGCGTGTGGAACCTGAAACATACACTGCCGCCTTCTTCAGAGGTTCGAAGAACCTTACACGGGACCCCACTTGCCCAAAAAAAGGGTGAGTGGGGTCTCCCCCCACTCGCCCCCTAAGGGGCGGGCGAGTGGGGCCTCCCCCCACTCGCCCCCTAAGGGGCGGGCGAGTGGGGCCTCCCCCCACTCCCCCCCCTAAGGGGCGGGCGAGTAGGGAGGGGGGTCTCCCCCCACCCGCCCCCAAGGGGGCGAGTGGGGCCTTCCCTCACTCGCCCCCTAAGGGGCGGGCGAGTGGGGAGGGGGTCTCCCCCCACCCGCCCCCAAGGGGGCGAGTGGGGCCTTCCCTCACTCGCCCCCTAAGGGCTAAGGGGCGGGCGAGTGGGGAGGGGGTCTCCCCCCACCCGCCCCCAAGGGGGCGAGTGGGGCCTTCCCTCACTCGCCCCCTAAGGGCTAAGGGGCGGGCGAGTGGGGAGGGGGTCTCCCCCCACCCGCCCCCAAGGGGGCGAGTGGGGCCTTCCCTCACTCGCCCCCTAAGGGGCGGGCGAGTTGGGAGGGGGTCTCCCCCCACCCGCCCCCAAGGGGGCGAGTGGGGCCTTCCCTCACTCGCCCCCTAAGGGGCGGGCGAGTGGGGAGGGGGTCTCCCCCCACCCGCCCCCAAGGGGGCGAGTGGGGCCTTCCCTCACTCGCCCCCTAAGGGGAGGGCGAGTGGGGAGGGGGTCTCCCCCCACCCGCCCCCAAGGGGGCGAGTGGGGACTTCCCTCACTCGCCCCCTAAGGGGCGGGCGAGTGGGGTGGGGGTCTCCCCCCACCCGCCCCCAAGGGGGCGAGTGGGGCCTTCCCTCACTCGCCCCCTAAGGGGCGGGCCAGTGGGGAGGGGGGTCTCCCCCCACCCGCCCCCAAGGGGGCGAGTGGGGCCTTCCCTCACTCCCCCCCCCCTAAGGGGCGGGCAAGTGGGGAGGGGGGTCTCCCCCCACCCGCCCCCAAGGGGGCGAGTGGGGCCTTCCCTCACTCCCCCCCTAAGGGCGGGCAAGTGGGGAGGGGGTCTCCCCCCACCCGCCCCCAAGGGGGCGAGTGGGGCCTTCCCTCACTCGCCCCCTAAGGGGCGGGCGAGTGGGGAGGGGGGTCTCCCCCCACCCGCCCCCAAGGGGGCGAGTGGGGCCTTCCCTCACTCGCCCCCTAAGGGGCGGGCAAGTGGGGAGGGATTACGGTCGCCTCCGATTGTTCGAGCGGCCATTTTGCCCTGTTATGGTCATCTTCATTATTGCGACCATATACACGTTGCGCTGCATGCGTTCGGCAAATATGAGGTCTGTACTTTCTTTCTGGGCGAACGGCATCCAGTCGCTCTTAAGCGGTCGCTCCACTCGTCTCGGCCACCCTCCCCTTTGGTTGGGTCTCGACGAATTATGGGTTATACAGCATGTACAAGACGAATTTTCAAAAGACGCATAATAACTCATAAAAATTGGTGTGCGAATAGCCAAAACTGATGTGCTTATAACATTGCCCATGATAAATCATATATATATTTAAAAAAATTGGATTAAAACTACCAACAAAAACGCCACCGCGGTAGATTGTGAGTCTGTTTGGGAGAGCTGCTGTGGATTGAAAAGCTGCTGATTGAACATAGCTCTTTAGACAGAGCTCTTTGAGGAACTGTTTTGAAAAGCTACAGGCTGTTTGGATGGTCTGTGTATAAGCGCTGATTGAATAGAGCTTTTTCAAATAAGACTGTTTGGTAGAACAGTTTTTTGAGAGCAGTTTTTTTCTGAACGAAAATGTTAATATATATTAATATAGTACATTCACAACCATAGGCACACACGCATCCAAGACAAGCTGATCACATTTATAAAGAAAATCCTGAAATAAGGATCGAATTATCGGTTCATTATCCCTTGAATATGATGAGAATAAATTTGATAATCTGGGCAGAAAATTGAATCGATCTGCAGCTATAAAAATCTTGGAAGATCTAACCATAGATCTACAGCTATAAAAATGGAATTTCTGCTATAAAATCACTGCAAATGACAGAAAATTGAATCAATATACTAGAAATCATCGATTCTTATAGCAGGAAACAATCGTGGAAGAAGCCAACGGAAAGCTAATGGCAGAAGCTCCAACTACAGTGAAGTCCTATGCAGGGAAGGTCGGAAATCAGTAAGCTCCTCGTGGAACGACAACAACTGCTGGAGATGGGACGCAGATCGGCAACAAATGTTGGAATGGCATCGACGATTGAGAAGATGGACGGAGGAAGCCTTTGACGGGAAGCGAAATGAAGGAATCGCAAATCGGGAGGGTAGCCGCGGGTTTCAGCGAGCGGAGACGGAGACAGGGGATCGAGCGGAGACGGGGCGGGATCGGGGAAGAAGAGGGAGCGATTCCTAAACAGTGAAAAGCTGTCTCCAACCGGATTTTCCAATTGACCTCAAAATAAGCTATTTAAAATAATTACTTCCCAAAGAGCACTTTAGAAGAGCTCTTCCAAACACCTAAAAACAGCTGTGAGGTTGAAAAATCACTTCTCAATCCGCCGGAGCTCTCCCAAACGGACCGGCCACGTGATTATTTTTTCATTTAAAACTTTTTTATTATTTAAAAATACATATTTTCTCTCGCTCTTTATTTTGTGTTATTTAGAAATATTATATATACTTAATTATATAAACAGAATATACATCAAAATTATAAATCTCTATACAATTTTCTTCCGTCAACCTCTCTCTGCAAATAAAAATAATAATAATAATAATAATAATAATAATAATAATAATAATAATAATAAAACTTACCAGAAACAGCAAAGCGTCAGCGTGCGGCAGGGAGACGAACATATCGCCGGCTTCATACTCAACGTCGACGGCCTCCCATTTCGGCGCTTCCGCCACCACATGAGGCAGGTCATAAACAATACACCTAATACCGGAAAACGCCCTGGCAATGGCAGCCGCCGCGACACCCACTCCGCCGCCGACATCCACCAAAACCTTCACCCCTTCGAACACCTCCGGGCACCCCTTCAGAACCGCCTCAATTATCGGCCGCACGGTGCACTGCATGGCGGCGTTGAACCGGCTGTTCACCGCCGGATCCCTCGCCATCCACTCAAAAATGCTCTCTTTCTCGGCCTCCGCCGCCGCGCTCGTTTCTTCCCCGCCGGCCAGAGAGGCGTCGAGCGTGTGCAGCGCCGCGAACATGTCCTCTTCTATGAAGAACTTCACGTAAGCGGCGAGGCTCTTCTCCGAACCTTCTCGCAGATATACGGAGGAGGCCGTGGTGAGGGTGTAGGAGTCGTCGCGGTGAACGTCGACGAGGCGCAGGTGAGCGAGATAGCGGAGGAGGCGGCGGAGGACGGAGAGGCGGTCCGGAGACGTCAGCGGAAGCGACGCAGCGAGTTCCGGCAGGGAGATGGGGCGGTCGCCGTCGTGGCCGTGGATGGAGTCGAAGAGGCGTAGCTTGACGGCGCACTTGAGCACCATGGAGTCCATAACGGACAAGATGGGGTTCCACGCCAGAGCTTGGCAGTGGAGATCGTCGTCTTCCCTGCTGAGACGATCGCCATTAGACGCTGCCGTAGTCTTCTCCCCGGCGCTCTTAGTATTTGCCATTTTGATAGAGCTGTATTATCACTGGCTAGCTCGATTATATAGTATCTCCATCCCTAGGTTGACACGGAATTCGTTAAGTTTGTGTCTATTCCGATACGCGGACATATTAGATACTCTGCTCGCACGATGCCATAATATTACAGTCATAACGACATCTACAGTTGTAAATAGTATGTATTTTCAGTTATAAATTACAGTTGTAATTTAATTCAAAAAATTTATTTTTTTATATTTACACCCAAAAATATATGCATATGCACAATTAAAATAAGACAAAATTGCAAAAATGGTCCCTTAACTATTGGTGTCATTTCAAATTGGTTCTATATCTTTCATTTGGTTCAAATGAGTCCTTTAACTTTACATTTAATTTCAAATTCATCCTAAAACTAACACCGTTAAATTTATTTCAGTTTACTCGATAAATAATAAATGCTAATTTTATCGTTCGTAACATTTGTAATTACCACATGTATAATCTGTTCAAAAAATTTGAGCAAAATAGCAAAAAAAACATCTGATCTCATGTTTCAGAATAGGAATGTTAAATTACTTAAATTATCACATGCTTAACCTGAGCAGCGAACGCAAGGAATCAAAACCAAAAAATTCCGGAAGAAATGTGAACTAGGATTTATAACTACACAAAAAAATTCCGGAAGAAATGTTCATTATAAACGAAGACCCATTCCAACAAATCTACCTGATCAGCGAACAAAAATGGTGCCAAAAATATTGACGTTGCATCGACATTTTTCTCCGGACAAAAATGGTGCCAAAACTCTCTAACAAAACAAGACTACGTCATGAGACCATTTCAGGTGGAATAAGCCCATCAACTATTGACTTGGCAGGCTCGGTCATGACAAAATCAAAATAATGTAAATAGAATAACGGGGCCGCCGGCTTAAGGCTGAGTTTTTTCTCGAGTCAATGCAACGTTAATTATTAAGAGTTCATTAAATGATTCGAGATACATGCTCCATTTGGCGTTACGTTTTTGCTCCGATGTGTTTAAACAAAATGTCACCGCCATAGAATATAAGTTTGGCATGACAGCGTCACCAAGAAGAGAAAAACTGTTTTTGAACGTAAAAGTGAATGAAGTTCCTCAGGTGAGATCGGGCGCGTTCAGCATGCATGACGGCTACCGCCCGTGCCAAACAGAGCCATAATAATCGAGGGAGGGCCGGCAAGCTAGGCTTGCAAGAGAGCCGTTGGAAAAAATAATGCAATTTTCTAGAAATAAATGCTATCATTACAATAATTTTCTATGTATAATAATGTAGCCCATTATATTGGATATGTAATTGTTTGATCAGAATTTTCATCTAATCCAGCCATATAGTCTGTTGGGCTTGGTGTTGATTTAGGCCGGTCACATTAGTTCGAGTGCGCGCGCGTACACACACACACAAATTTCGCACGTGTTAATGTAATTGCATGTTACATGACTTGTCCATCTCTGAGCATTTCATAACATGTATATGCACAAAAATATACCCAGAATATAGGAGCTACTTGTCACGGACTAGTCCCCTTGACTATGTCGCGCACGGCCTTAGCTCCTCTTGCCACCCCTCGCGGCTAGCTAAGTCAGCCTCGCTCTAAAAAAACTGTGGTGGAAATGAGAATGAGAACAAGAACACAAGAGCACAAGTGCACAAAAGAAGAAGTAAGCAAGATAACTCAAAAGCTTATTCCAAACTTAGATGATTACAAATGAGGGGGCCTTCCCCTTTTATTGGCCCCAAAGAGGTTTCCCTTCAAACCAAAGAATATTCTAGGTCCCTACTATTCTAGAGTATTCTATACAATTCCGGTATATACAAGAGTCATGGACTCTCTAGATTGTTCTACTGCCTTCCTATGTACAAGACTCCAGATTTCTCTAAAATCTTCTCATGTATTAACCCCAAGGGTTAGGAGATCGTAACATTCTCCCCCACCTATCATGGCGTCGTCCTCGTCGCTTCGTACTGCTGGATAAAGTCCTTGAACTGCCACAAGTCTTCTAATGTCTCCCAAGTAGCATCGGACTCTGGCAATCCCTTCCATCTGACTAGGTACTGCGTACTTGGCGGGACTCCGCGTCGCTGTACCACCCTCTGAGATAGCACCTGATTAATCTCCTTCTCGAATGATTTGGTCATGATCGGAGGCGCTCTATGTGATTCTCCTCGCCTCGGGTCTTCCTGATCTTCATGATAAGGCTTCAACATGCTTACATGGAAGACCGGATGAATCTTCAATGAGTTGGGTAGATCAAGGCGATATGACACATTTCCTACCTTGCCGATCACCTCGAATGGCCCTTCATACCTCCTTATCAACCCCTTATGCATGCTTCACATTACTTTGAACTGTTGGGGTAGGAGTTTTACCATCACTTTATCTCCTAGGCCAAACTCTTGTGGCCTTCTCTTCACGTCCGCCCATTTCTTCATGCGCTTCCTTGCTTTCTCTAGGCAGACTTTGGCCAAATCATTTTGTTCCTCCCAGGACATTGCCAACTGAAGTGCTCCCGGGTTCTTTCCTTCTCCAAGGTGTTGATGGCTAGTGCATGTGGTGTGAGTGGTTGACGCCCGGTCGCCAGCTCAAAGGGACTCCTTCACGTAGACTCGCTCCTCTGCAAGTTGTAGGAAAACTGAGCAACATCCAAGATCTTTGCCCAGTCCCGCTGGTTAGCACTCACAAAGTGCCGCAAGTAGCACTCCAATAAGCCATTTACTCTCTCGGTCTGCCCATCGGACTGTGGGTGGAAACTTGTGGAGAAGTTTAGTTGTGATCTCATCATCTTGAACAACTCCGTCCAAAGTTTCCCCGTGAAGCGAGGATCCCGATCGCTAACAATATTTTGAGGCCGGAAGCCCCCAAAGCTTTACCACTTGCTTGAAGAATGCTTGGGCCGCTTCCTCCGCTGTGCAGTCCTTTGTGCATGGGATGAATGTCTCATACTTGGAGAATCTGTCTACGACCACCATGATCGATCCAAATCCCTCTGATTTGGGAAGAGCGCTGATGAAGTCCAACGTCACGGTGTGTCATGGATGATCTGGAACTGGAAGAGGCTCTAGCAATCCCACTGGTTGCCGATTCTCCACTTTGTCTTGTTGACACACAAGACATGTCTTCACATATACGTCCACGCTTTCCTTCATCTTCGGCCAGTAGTACAAGATCTCCACTAGCGCCATGGTTCTCTATTGGCCAGGATGACCTGCCCATCGAGTGTCATGACACTCCCTAATCAATTCCCTTCGTAGGTTGTCCCACTTTGGGATGCATAGTCTCTTCCCCTTGGTGTAAAGGAGTTCATCCTCTACCCAAAAGTGTTTAGCTCTTCCTTCCCTTGCCGCCTTCATAAGCTCAATTGCCAACGGATCATGTTGCATCCCTTCCTTGACCCTGGTTAGCAACTCCCCTTTCACCGTGGACATAGCTGCAAGTTCGGCCTTGCGGCTCAAGGCATCCGCAACGACGTTCGCCTTCCCGGGCTTGTACTCCATCGAATAGTCGAACTATGCTAGAAAATCTTGCCACCTTGCTTGCTTTGAAGACAACTTCTTTTGCGTATGGAAGTAACTTGTGGCAACATTGTCCGTCTTGACCAAGAACTTCGCCCTGAGCAAGTAGTGTCTCCACACCCGTAAGCAATGTATGATAACAGTCATTTCCTTCTCCTAGACGGTGTACCGTCGCTCCGTCTCGTTCAGCTTTCGACTTTCATATGCAATAGGATGTCCATCCTGCATCAAGACTCCACCAATGGCAAAGTCGGAAGCATCCGTCTGGACCTCGAACTCCTTTCCAAAGTCCGGCAATGATAACACCGGCTCGGTGCTCACTGCTTGCTTTAGATCTTCAAAGGCTGCTTGTTTGCATCCATCATCCCAAGCCCACGATCTATCCTTCTTTAGCAAGTCCGTCAATGAGGCTATTCTCCTTGAATAGCCCTGGATAAACCGTCGATAATAATTTGCAAGTCTAAGAAATGATCTTAGCTCGGTTATCTTAGTAGGTGGCTCCCAATCTATGATCGCTTGGATCTTGGCTTCATCCATATTCAACTGTCCATGTCCAATGACATGTCCAAGGAATGAGACCTCCTCCGTACCGAACGTACACTTTGACTTCTTCACATATAACTCGTTCTCCCGCAAGACTCGAAAGATAGTGCAGAGATGTTCCGCATGCTCCTCCATTGAGTTGCTGTAGATCACGATGTCATCCAGATAAACCACCTGTAACATCCCCCAGACAGCTAGACCCCCCAGGGAATCTGTCATGACAAGGTCATGACAAGGCCTTGGTAGTATAGAAATCCCTTTAACTTAGGCAAAATTAGGGTTGAAAGTGCCTTGGTCTGCAAATAGTAAATTACAGCTACCCTACCTAGGGTTTGACCTAGGGGCCTTATCTTGACCCATTTGACCCCACCATAGTATCCATAACCCTTTAGGGGTCCCCTTAGAGCACCAAAGACCCATTGAGGTCAACCAAAGAGGCCAAATTGACCAAAGTCAACCCTAACCCCAAATTGGTCAAAGTAGCCGATTTAGGGTCAATTGACCTCCACCTTGCCAAATTGACCCTACCTAGACCTTCCTAACCCTTAAGGGAGGCCAATGGGTGACTAGCCACCCATTG
This sequence comes from Dactylorhiza incarnata, assembly GCA_033032865.1. Classification (NCBI taxonomy): domain Eukaryota; kingdom Viridiplantae; phylum Streptophyta; class Magnoliopsida; order Asparagales; family Orchidaceae; genus Dactylorhiza; species Dactylorhiza incarnata. The sequence goes on along the minus strand of JAWHQI010000109.1, from coordinate 565,203 downwards.
GGGTCAACCCAAATGGTCAAATTGACCAAAGTCAACTCCACCCTAAACTTTGGTCAAAATGACCAATTTTGACCTAATCAAGCCCAATCCACTTGGGCTAGACCCAATTGAGGTGGTCCACCACCCAATGAGGTTGGGTGCTACTGAAATTGCCATTTAATTTAAAAAAATTCGGCCAGGAGAGAGAAAATTCCATTTTCCCCAAAAATGGAGGAGAGAGAAAGAGGGGGGATTAATGGGGAGGAAGAAGAAACCTTCAATCTCCCCCATTAATGGTCACATTCATCTCCTCTAGGCGAGAGGAGGAGTTTCCAGCCTTCTCCCGGCTGGATTGAGCCTCTATTCACCTCCCCCAAGCCAAAACCGAAATCCCTTTAATGGCCATTAATGGCCATGGAAGAAATTCCTCTCCTCAAATTCCCCCTATTAAGCACTCCTCACTCCAATATGACCACTCCATTAGCTTTAGAAGGTGGAAGGGAGTCGGAATAGTGCTTTGGATTGCAACATTTGGTGGAGAATCAAGGGATTGGGCAAGTCGCCAGAGAAGGGAAAAACCATGTCCGACCACCACCGCCATCGTCGCCGTGCTCCAATAAAGGTCTGGTTCTTCTCCTCTCCCTCTGTGGATAAATATTAGATCAAAATAGGAGAGAAATCGGGCTCAATTGAGCCCGATCCGGTGAGCGAAAATCTGAAATTTTCATGGATTTTGGAACTTCGGGATCGCCGGAAACCGCCACCTCCGGCGGCCAAACCACCGCCAATCGATAGCCACCACCTCAACGGAGGTGGTGGTGGCGGTGGCCGGCCAGGGAGGAGTACGGATGGCCGGCGGCAGCGCTTGGAAAAGCTTCAGGAAGAAGGGATCTCGGCCGTCGAATTTTGGAGAAGATGAGCCGATTCCGTCCATTTCCTGTACAGGGAACGTTAGTAATAATAATGATTATTATTATTTCATTTTTCTGTAATATTACTGGCAGCTGTTAGAAATAAAAATTTAAAATACTTAGGCCCCTCTACAGAAAAAGTGTCCAACACCAAAGTTGTAGCCCTTGATGTCTAGTTTAATTTAAAATTGATTTCACTCAATTTGGAGTCCTGGTTAGACAGCAGCACTCATTTTGGTGAGGTCTATCCATAGGGATGTCCAGACCTTAGAAAAATTACCCACTCCAAACCAGTCATCAAAATGACTTGTAATTTGGTGTGTGGGCTATTATTACCTATATCTAGGTCATATCCAAAAATGGGATTTTTTGGAAAACATTTTTTTAAAGTTTTTGTAAAAATTAAATAAACAATGTATAAATTATTTGGAGGGTCAAATGACCTCCAAACTCCACCAAATTTTGGTGGGGTGTTCTTAGGGTCATGATAAGCCCCTGGTTAAAATTTCAACCCATTTGAGGTTGATTTGATCAGACAATTAATTGGCTCAAGTTTTGATCTTTAAGGAAATTATTAGGCTAAAGAGGCTAAGTTAAAATTGAGGGGTCAAACCACCTCCAATTGGAGTGGAATTATGGCCACTGCCCTAAAACCACCCAAATCACCTTGATGTGAGTTTTGGGGTCATGGGGAGTTGGATTGCCCTAGGACATGGAGTTGGAGCCCCTTGGTGTGCATTTAGCCAAGTAGAGATCCATTGGCCAAGTGGGCCCATAGAGACTTGAGTATTCTTGGGGAGGTCAGTGGGATCATTTTGAGATCCCATGAGGAAATTGGTGAGCATTGGTGTTGATTTGCCCAAGGCCATAGGGTTGATTCATATGGAGTGGAATTTGGGGTTGTGAAGGACATGGGGGTGTTTGTCCTTGGAGAGGAGTGCAATAGACTCCTATGAGTTCTATGAGTGATATAACACCCTCACAAGAAGTTTGGGTGGATTTGGGGAAGTATGAGTCCTAACCCTAGGGTAAACCTAAAGGGGGTACAGTTAGAGGCCAATGAAGGAAGAGGGCTCAAACCTCAATGTTTGACCTAAAATTTTGGGGAGATAGTCATGGTGACCAAAGAGTATTACTGTGAGGAATTGGTGGTGTTTGGAGTTGCCAACCCTAGGGAATAAATCCTTGGGTAGATTTGTAAATAATTATGTTTTGGGGATTTAGGAAAGATTAATACTTATTGATTAACCATATTCTGTCACCAACTTAGTTTTGACGTTATTAATCCCTGGATATTCTATTAGAACCATTGGAAGACTTTTGGAGGTCCAAAGTATAATTATTCTTATTGTTGGCAATTTTTGGAATGATTAATTTTAGGGTGTTAGTTTTCTGTAATCTCATGAAACTTTGCTGGATGTCATTTCATACCATTATGAACCCTCAGTAATTGTCTCATAATTTTGGGATTGATATATTTGGTACTTCTAGTTCAATTTGGAATTAATTGCAAATATGTCCTTTGCGGAAATTACAAATATAACCTCTATGGAATATGGTCAAATTTTGTAGGGCTGAATATTTTAGTATGAATCACCTCTGTATAAATTTGCATAAGGTTTGGAGTTCATATGAGGGCACCTCCTTTGGAAATAATTGAAAATTAGTGGGTTTAGGAATTTTTAAAAATAATAAACCTTGCTGGAATTTCCTAAAAATTCATATTTACTGATTATTAGGTACCCTGATTTATGTAAAAAGTTTGGTAGGCATGGGAAGTCAGAAAAGTGCTCTTGTAGTTCAAACCTTAGGAAGTTGTGTTTTTGGAAAATTGCTTTAAATATTAATAATATTGGGAAAAATACGATTCTCCGGAATTAGTCTTATAACATCATGATAGACCTCCAGTAAATGGCTTGGGTCAGTTGGATGAATATTTGGAGTACATATAATTGTGAGCTTCATATAATTAGTTTGGTCTGCGTATAGTAAAACTGTGAAATTTGAGAATCAAGTGGATCCTTAGGAGGGATGGGAGGTATGTGGTTTACCTAGTTTAGTTGAGAAGGTATGATGGTCAACAAGAAGGATTATAGATGGTAAAGTGTGCTTGGTGAGTTGAGGGTAAAGTGGTGCTCGGGATTGACGAAGGATCGTCTTGGAAAGTCATAAGTCACCTAGGGTTAATCCAATTGTAATAACAAGGAGGGTGTTCTTATGGGTGGATATCAACAACACTAAGCGTCTTGAGAAAGGGAACTTTGGGGTGTCATCCCATTTCGGTTCCTAGTACCGTAGCGAGCCCCTTACAGGGTAACCCTTGGGAAGTCCAAGATTAGCCATAAACGGTAAGAGTAAAACGTTATACAAGAATAACTTAATAATACACACACCCACACCCCGTGGCTACGAGAGGTTAGTTGGTTTGGTGCTACGAGCTGTAGGCTCGGTAGTTGTAAAAGCGGACTGGTTAGTCCGGTGAGCTTGTGGCTCAGAGATGGTTGTGGATGGCAGGCAGGTTAGCCCGGGGAGCTTATGGCTCGGAAGTAGGTAATAGAACATGTTGCATGTGCACTGAAGGTGGTGGGTCTTCGGTATTGGCGGTCGTTCACACCGACGTCAATACGTTGACTCGGCAAGTGTGGTATTTACACTTAGCCATGAAAGTCTGGTGGTCCAGCCAGCAAGAGTACGCAGATGCTCCGCGGTTTTGCGTTGAGGCGTACGATAGGTCTAGGTAGGGTAGTGTGAATACCAACCTAGATGTGGGCGAGGCCCAACCCACCGCTTCCGTTTGCCACTACGGGAGTATACTGGGAGTCTAGCTCGCTCCAAAAAGGGGGAACTAAAGGTCTATGCGCATAGAGTCGTAGTGAGTGAGTTGCACTTGTATGAACATAGCATAACATCATACTTTGCATGTCATAGCATAAACATTGCATTCAACCCACCCCTAACGTATAAGTCGGTTATGGGACTTCTTATACGGTAGGCCCTGCTAAACGACCCCTTGGTCTATAGGTTTGTATGAGCATTCCTATAAATCAATGATTACTTTTATATTACTTTACTTGCTTTATACTTACTGCTTACTGCTCTTTATATACTTTTTACCATGCTTTTAATTACTGCTTCAGTTATAAACGTACACATGTGTAGAGCAGAAACTTTTCATGTACCACTGCCACCTGCTCTTTGTTATACCCCTTGTTGTCCTCCGCTTCATCCTCCCGCACGGTGCCTAGGAGCCATTGGGGGTGGGGTGGGGAACATAAGGCTTAGTCTTTTGACTAACGGTCGGTGGACCATATCATTTTAGGCGTACCGAATGGGAGAGAAACATGTGCAACAGGATCCGACAGGGTGGGCCCCATGGCCATGCTACCATTGTCACCAGCCGGGACATACTCGGGTCAGATGTCCCATGATGGGTGGAACCCCACCAGCTCAGCGACCAGGAGGCCGAAGGCGAAGATGTAGACGTGGTTTGCAAGGCAGCGACCGCAGGCCAAAAGAGAAGAAGCATTCAGTGTTGCAGCACCAGTGGAGCACAGAGTCTGCAGAGGTGGGTCAGACTAGTTTGGGTGCTTCCGTTTCAGTGACGGTGGCGATTAGCTTTAGTTTTACCTTATGAGTGATCTTGTAGTGAGGATATGATGTACAGGGCATGATCCCTTTATTATTGTACCCTTGTTATCTTTTATTCAGTTATTATCTGTGGACATTTATCTTTATAATTCATGTGATTGTGGACTTGAGCTTCTTATTTGTTCATGTATACCTTCTTCTTCGTGATCGAATTGGCCGGCAGGATCGGCGTTTTGTAGTGGCGACCTTCCCGAGCGAAGGTGTCACCGCAAAGCGGCGGTTCTGGGCCTAAGACCATGTGTTTGGAAAGAAAAAAAATGAGGTCTTACACCACCACAAATTGATCCAGGTAGGGATGGAATATCCTGTTCATCAAAGTGCAAAATGTGGCTGGTGCATTAGTCAAGCCAAATGGCATGACCAACCACTCGTAAGACCCATAACGAGTGATGCACGTCGTCTTTGGCTCATCTCCTTCAGCAATTCAGACTTGATAATAGCCCTTCTGCAAGTCCATCTTGGTGTAGACCTTGGCTTTTGCCATCCTATCGAACAAGTCAGCGATCAAAGGAATTGGATACTTATTCTTGACCGCTACCTTATTGAGTGCCCGGTAGTCTACACACATCCGTAAAGATCCGTCTTTCTTCTTTTGAAAGAGCACCGGTGCGCCGTATGGTGCTTTCGATGGACGAATCTTCCCCGTGTCAAGTAGCTCCTTCAGCTGCTTGCGGAGTTCTTCCAATTCGGGCGGAGCTATGCGATATGCCGCCATCGCAGGTGGTTTCGCCCCTTGTTCCAGCTCAATCTCATGGTCCACCTCCCTCAGAGGCGGTAGCCTGTTCGGAAGCTCGGTTGGCATAACGTCTTGATTCTCCTCCAAGACTTGCACAATGAAAGGATGTACCTCCTCATCCTTTGCCGCAACTTCCTCCTTCAAGGTGGCTAAGTAAGTCACATCCCTTTCTTGACGCCTTTGGCTATTTGCATAGCCGATAGCTGCTTTCCCTTCGTTGGTGGCCCTTCCACCGCTGGGATCATGCATGGAGACCCTTTCTCCATAATGCACATGGATCTACAAAAAGACATAGTGATAGCTCGTACCTTCTCGAAGAAATTCATCCCAAGTACAACTTGAAAATCATCCATTGGTGCAATGGAGAAGTCCACTTGGCCCTTCCAAGTTCACAACTGCAACTCCACTCCGCGTGAAACTCCTTGCAGCAGTCTCGCCTTCCCATTCACCGTCTTCAACCAACCTTCACCCTTAGAGACATGAAGGCCAAGTCTCTTGGCTTCCTCCTCCGTCATGAAGTTATGTGTTGCTCATGTATCAAGCATGGCCTTGGTGGCCTTCCATTTGCATATGCCTCCACGAACATTAATTCTTTTGGCGATGGGACTGGAGTAGGTCTAACATTCAAAGCATTAAGTAATTATAATGATCCCATTTGAGCAGAAGTACCTTCTCCTGTATTCGCCGCATCGTTGTCTTCCATGATCGCCGAAAGCGTTCCCATCTTTGGACAGCTTCTTGATACGCGAAAAATAGAGCTTGAAAACGCAAGTATACGTGTCGTACAAGTAATACAGAGTAAGTGAGATCGTTCCCACGGAGAAGTGACTTGTTTAATGCTTACAATTACTAGCTACACCGTTTCTATGAATCCAAGTAAAACGGTTAATTGATTTTCTGAAAATAGATTAAAACTTTTAGATAAATATTAAAACTAATTTAACTAGATCTTAAGATACTTTTTAGCAATTAGAGAAAATAGTCTTGCATTTCTGATTTCATATGTATACTATGATGATGATGAAATAAATATTTCATTTGGTTGAGTTTTGAATTATCTCGCGATGATTTTAAAAGAAGAGACCTTTATCTCTCGATACAAGGAGTCTTAATATCTACGCAACCCTAGTTATCTCTAACTTAGGCGAAACGAAAATATTATGAAGCACAAAAATCTAGTTCGCTAGCATGAAAAGGAAATCTCTTTCACTTTTCAAAACTAAAGAGATCTTGTGATACACGTACGTTTCTCCTCTCTCGATTCTCGTAACGCAGTAAAAATATAGAAATTTTGGTTAATGATTCACACTGCTCATCTCTCGATTCTCGCACTGCGATAAACTAGCCCTTAAATTAACATTACGACGCTCATCTCTCGATTCTCGCGGCGCAATATAATAAAAAGATATGATCCAACAATTTCACCATAAAAATCACAAGATCTATAAAGATAATCACAAAACAAATTCGAAATCAAAGATGTTCATCATCGACATACACATACTACTCTAATCATGCAAGACTAGAGAGTTTTAGTTCATGATTGAGGGATAATAACACAAAACTGAAGAGATCTTACTAAACATTTCGAAATAAATGCGAATCTTCCCTTCTCCAGTGACGTGGAAGTGTTTCCTTCAGCCCCAATGCCAAATCTGGACTGGTTCTCCCTTTCGACAGAACTTCTTCTCAGGTTTCCTCCTCCTCTCTAATGGCCGAAAATGATAGATTTTTTTCAAATGGCCGAAAGTCCCTCTTTTAAACTCCCTCTCCTTTTTTCTCAGTGGGCCTCACTTGCAGTCATAATTAATTACTGAACGGATGCCTAAAAAAATAGGTTGCAACTGTTGAAAACTTGGTAAATTCGGATTTGAATTTCCTGTAACCGTCAGAGGTGTTATGAATATGTTGCAACATTTCTGGCTCTGCATTTCTGCACAATTTGACCTGCCAGATTTGTTGAGAACATGTTGCAACATTTTTCTCAGATTTTTTTCACAATAATTAGCTTTCAATCCTTGACTTAAATTCTCTCCGAATCCTATCATAAAAAGATATAGAAATGAGAGTAACAACCATTTTGACTTCAAATCATGCGGCAATTGGATTTTTATCTACTTTTCATATATAAATATCACATAATAAGGCTAAAATGATAAAAATAGGGATAAAGATAACTTCTTTTTTGCGAAGTTATCACTTCTCATTGCATGCGGTCCCTTGCATAAGAACCATCCCCCTTTCGGAACGAAGGCCTTCTTCTTCTCTTCATATTCCTTCCGAGTATCATGTCGTTGGAAGTTGGTCTTCTTGCCATCCCGCTTCTCTCCTCCACCTTTCCCATAGTCACCCTTATCTTTCTTTGACTTTGCTGCATCTGGGGGTCGTTGGTACTCAATAAGGGACTCGGCTGTGGCAATAGCTTCATCCAACGTCTTGACATCTCGTCTTTGTAACTCATGTTTAGCCCAATGCTGAAGACCATCCACGAAGAATCGCAAGTCTTCATCCGACATGCTAGGAATTTGCAGCATCAAAGTGGTAAATTCTTTAACATACTCCGCAATGCTCCCCTTGTGCTTCAACTCCCTAAGCTTCTTCTTAGCTTCACAAATGACATTTTCTGGATAGAAATGTCGTTTGAGTTCACGTCGGAACTCCTCTCATGTATCAATACGATACAAGCCTTTCTCGATGTCGGTCTGCTTTCTTCGCCACCAAAGAGAAGCTACATCCGATAAGTAATAAGAGGCTTGTCGTACCTTAGCATCTCCGTCAACGAGGTTACACCCCTCGAAGAATTGCTACATCTGCCAAATAAAGTTCTCTACCTCCTTTGCATCTCGCTTGCCCACAAATGACTTGGGCTTAGGGACCTCCATCCTTGGATTTCCTCCTTAATATCCTCGAAGCCAATCCGCATTGCTTGAATGACATCTTCCATCCTAGCAAGGCGTTCCTCCAACGTCGGGTGAGCATCAAGACAAGTCTGGGTAGACTCCTTGATGGACTCGAATTCTTCTAGCACATGGGCCTCAAGAGCTTTGAAGTTACCTTCCACATTCTCAACTCGACCGGCCAGCATCATGACAGCCTGATCCACATAAGTTCCTTCACGCGTCTTGCTATGATCTCTCTTCTTCCTGCCGCACTAGTCAACAACACTTGAGTTGTTTGCCTCATTCGCCATAGCAACACCACACGAACCGAATTGAACCTGGGTCAACCTATCTCTGATACTAACTGTCACGGACTAGTCCCCTTGACTATGTCGCGCACGGCCTTAGCTCCTCTTGCCACCCCTTGTGGCTAGCCTCGCTCTAAGAAAACTGTGGTGGAAATGGGAATGAGAACAAGAACACAGGAGCACAAGTGCACAAGAGAAGAAGTAAGCAAGAGAACTCAAAAGCTTATTCCAAACTTGGATGGTTACAAATGAGGGGGTCTTCCCCTTTTATAGGCCCCAAAGAGGTTTTCCTCCAAACCAAAGAATATTCTAGATCCCTACTATTCTAGAGTATTCTATACAATTCCGGTATATACAAGAGTCATGGACTCTCTATATTGTTCTACTGCCTTCCTATGTACAAGACTCCAGATTTCTCTAGAATCTTCTCATGTATTAACCCCAAGGGTTAGGAGATCGTAACATACTGCTCGTGATTTTTGTACCATGGGTTTTTCCATGTAATGTGCGCGTGTTCAATGTTCTTCATTTCTCAGTCACTAACTTAGGCTGAGTTTGTTTCAGCTTTTCAGCTCCTTTTCATTTTTGCGAAAATGGAGTTTGCATTAATACATGCATTTGTGGAGGCGTTTGCTGAATAAGCAGTTTTTAAAATCAGCTATTTTATGCAATTTTCGGACCAGAGATCTGAAGTCCAGTTCCATCATTGTTTTTACCTGATGGAATGGAATATTTTCTTATATTCATATATTAATATACAAAACAATATAATTTTTGGTTTTAAAAACTTTTGCAGAACAACATATAAAAAAATTGCATGAAGGAGGTGGGAAATAAAAGAGATCAAAATAGTTTAGAATCGAGTCTGGGTAAGGCGTGTGATCACTGCCCTAAAGAAGTTGCACCACCCTCCGATAGGGCTTTCACCGATGCTCACTCCTCCAAGGTACAACACCCGGCTAGATCCTAAAAGCTCCGATGTGCGCGGACACCGAAGAAGCACAGAGCACCCGAACTCCCACTTGATGAAGCAAATGTCAAGAAAAGGAATCACGAAGAAGAAATCGTCGCAAGAACAGAGAGCGTGTAAGAGAGAGCAGATTTTTGAAGACGTATATCGCAAGTGTAAAAAACGATTCAGAAAAAATCTCTTATTTAGGAGTCTCGAAAAATTAACATGTAATTAATTTCAACGGTTATAATTGGTAAGCTATAATCGTGCAGATAAACGTTGAATATTTCCAACGTAAGGCAGTAATGGTGAGAAACACGCGTGAAACGAACGGTGGAAAATACGCGTAATAACTGCGAAAAGATAGCGCAAAACAGCAGGTCGCGTCGAGTTCAATTCGACGCTGCGTCGAAATCATATCAACTCTACGTTCTTATCGACGCAAGTCAAAACGACGGAGTTCTATTCGATGCAACTCGACGCTACGTTGAGTTCTTATCGACGCAGGCCAAGCCGACAGAGAACTTGTCGACGCGAGTCGACGCCACGTCGAGTTTATGTCGACGCAGGTTGGGTGCGTCGAGTTCCCATTCGATGCAACTCCAATTTCAAGCGAGCTAGTCGACGTCACTTCGAGTTCCGCTCGACGCAGCTCCGACTTCTATTCGACGCAACTCCGAATAAAAAGTCTGAAACTATTTTGTACAAAAAATACAATTCAATTCATCCCGGAATCATTGTTTCTCCTTATGTTCTTTTGAACAAATAAGAAGGTGTGAACTAATATATATACTCACCAACAAGAATGGAAATAGGCATGGTGGGACTAATGAGTTCATCCTTTCATACATGAAAGGTTCCCTCCAAAATTTGGATTCCCTCCAATTTGATTTTGGAGCTTTTCATCACATATGATGAGCCAAATACCAAACATCATACTAGGCTCTAATAAAACATTATAAATAAAAGTTTTATTTACAAAATTTCTAACATTACCCTCAGCTCACGTCTCCTTGGGACGAAAGACGGCGTGGGCAAGATTTCATGAGCTATGTCAGTTATACTTTTGGGGTTGAACTGAAGTTCCTAAACGTGTTTTATTACGCATGTATCTTGTCAATTCCTAGATGTTTTCTCGCGTTTTAGCTGACTTGCTAAGTATTGTTTATGGGTTATTATTGAATACAAATTACCTGTTACTTCATTACTCTTCTGCTCACTTGATTTAAGACATTGTTAATAATCTTTATGTTTGTATGTACAACGGTTGATCGAAGAGGTAAAATTCTCAACTAGTCATTTATTTATATTCTAATTTTTTAGAGCTCGAGCGATAAACAAGGCGCGACTAAGAAACTTACCGAGGAGAAAGAAAGAAAAGAAAGAAAAAAGAGCAATATCAATTATGGTTGAAGATAATGGTGGGGATAAGAGATCTGACAGGTGGTCGAGGAGCACGTAAAGTGATGTCAGGAGCCCAAGTGTCCCTCATTCAGGCGGATCGATTATTATCGTAGTGACTATGTTATGATTTTGTAGACTTATATATTTGTGGTGTACTCCTGGATTAGCACCCTCATATCGATGTATGTCTGATTATAGAACTATATATAAATGTGTTTTTATTATGTACATATCTGATACTCTTTGTGATCGCATAAATGAAATTCGAAATTTTGCTATATGATGTCTACTGTAACTTGTGGCCGTTACACCAATCCCTTGTTTTTTTTTCTTTTGGGTTTTTTCACGTAAAAATCTTGTTGTCAGTTCTTTTGATCATTTGACCGCTCGGCTGACTCTCGAGCTAAGACGATCTGACTCGATCGGTACGTGAGAGCGCTGAGCAACCCAATACAATCTTCATCCTCAATTGCTTCATCTCTAATCACCACCACCCACCCAAACAGGCGATGAGTAGGTTTTTTGAAATCTCGTGTGGATCGGCAGCAAGCTTCAACTTTCCCGTCCTTCCGATCCAAGTGATAGATTTATTTTTCACTTGAAACTTGAGAAAGATCAGTCGATGCTCAGTTTGACATATTTCCTTCCAATGGTAGTTGTTTCACGGAACCTTCTAGCTCTAGCATGATGTTCATCTCCCTCATGGGTTCCGCCTCTCCGGGAAGATGTCATTGCTTTTGTAGAAGCCGTGGGGACCGACATATCTATGAAAGCAACATTAACGACATCACCAAATAATCAAATTTTGAGTGCGAGTTGAGGCACATGGTAAGTCTCAAACCGTGTCGTAGTGTGAGGGAGCAATTTATCATCAAATATGCATGGGAGGAAAGAAACAAAGAGTCTTGTGAGACCTTGTCTGAACCAATCATGAACCATGAGAAAATAAGAGAGACCAAAGTCTTAGAAGAAAGATTTATCATGGAGAGTGATGTGCACCCATAGATTCATAGGCACTCTCGGGGTGCGTTTAGAGGAGGCTCCACTAAGGAGAAGTGGAGTTAGTGGGGTCAAAGTCCAACCCATGATCGTAGGGCCATAGGGGTGGAGGAATTCGCCGACACGCGATTCGCGCTTCGTCAGCGTTGGGCACGGTCAAGACCGCACCCCGCTAGTGGGGTGCGGTTAGCCCGCACCCCACTAGTGGGGTGCTAGTAGCCCACACCCCCTTAAGGGGTGCGGCCGCACCACCCGTGGTGGAGTGCGGCCAAACCACACCCCGATGGGGGGTGCGGCCAAACCGAGTGACGCGACCTTCAGAGGGCGCATCCTCGTGTTCATTGTGACCGCTCTCCCACGACGCCCGTCTATTCCCTTGGTTCTCCATTCACTCAGAATGCTCTTGTGTTCGTTGCGCGCTCAAAACGCTCCCGTGTTCGTTGCGCGCTCAGAACTCTCCAGTGTCCTTTGCGCGCTCAGAACACTCCCGCGTACATTGCGCGCTCAGAACGCTCCCGCGTTCGTTGCGCGCTCAGAACGCTCCCGTGTTCGTTGCGCGCTCAGAACGCTCCCGCGTTCGTTGCGCGCTCAGAACGCTCCCGCGTTCGTTGCGCGCTCAGAACGCTCCCGCGTTCGTTGCGCGCTGAGAACGCTCACGCATTCGTTGCGCCCTCAGAACGCTCTCATGTTCATTGCGCTCAGAACACTTCCGCGTTCCCGACACACGCGCAGTTAACCTTTCTTAATTTCTCAGATTGCAGGTCTCGTTCATCGTCTTCATCCTTTTCAACGAAGCTGACCGAACCGCCCAATTTGCCCGAACTGCCCAAAGGGCGAAACGGTAATTTATGAAAAATGACGATCTGTGTGCTCCAAATCGACCAACGTGATTCACCCGTCATGTGGTTATCGTGGTTACAACGACAAAATTACCGGGCTACCCCTGCCCAAGACTATAAAAGGAGCTTTGTGTCTTCATTTCAAGACACTTTGCATTCGACACCCGAGAGAGCTCTGTTGAAGATTTCCTTGGAGTTCAGCTTCGGCGCTTGAAGGTCTCCTTCGGCCTATGAAGATCTCCTTCGAGGCTTCGAAGATCTCCTTCGAGTGCTTGAAGATTTCATTCTCTTCGGAAGACAATCTTCCTAAGCAATTGAGAGTCCTTTGGGTCCAGAAAGGGGACTCAGTCGTCTCACTTTCGTTCTCACTTTTGTTATCAGAAGAAGAAGCATTCAGCTTTCTGAGAGGTGACATGTCACCCTCTCTCTCTCTTTCCACCATTGTAACGAGTAGCGGCCTGTCGCGATCAAGTTCTTAGTTTCTAATTGTAATCCCCCAGCAGATAGAGGAATTTGGCCGGCACAGCTCTGATCGCGTGTTTTTTACTCTTTCTGGGTTTTCCACGTTAAAAATCATCGTGTCATTTACTAACTTCTTTCATTGACTGTTTGCACGCTCGATTCGCTTCTGAGCTAAGGTGGTTCAATTGGACCGATCTACGAGTTCACCAGAGCGACCGCAATAGTTTGGTGTCGTCTGTGGGAATCAAACCCACGACCGCATGGTGTTCCCAAAACTCGGTGAAGACTTTCCAAAGTCAGAATTCACTTCGCAGCAATACTCGTAATTGATAGCAATGGCCAGAAGGAGTGCCCGCATCACTGAAGGATCAATCCTAGAGGGGCGCGTCGATCTAGCTCCCTCACATTCACTCATAAACGCGCCTCCCGCGGAAGAAGCAGGAAATGCTCCCATGATAACGCTGGAAGGGCGCATGCGTCAAGTGGAGGAGCATCAAACTAAGATGCTACTTTCTAGCTCCATTAGCGATACGGTTCTCCTGAAGTAAGGCTATGAAAGTTAAGGTCATGACTTTCGGTACAAACACAAAGCAGCTAACTCGCCAAACGTGGTGATGAGAAAATGCCTCCTACGAGTGGAGGATTGGCGTCGAGGACGACAATCTTAATCAAGTCTGCCCAAAAGACAATCTCGCCACCGCGCTGTTTGGGCAACTGGCCACCGCGCTGCTTGGGCAACTGGTCACCGCGCTGCTTGGGCAACTGGCCACCGCGCTGCTTGGGCAACTGGCCACCGCGCTGCTTGGGCAACTGGCCACCGCGCTGCTTGGGCAACTGGCCACCGCGCTGCTTGGGCAACTGGCCACCGCGCTGCTTGGGCAACTCGCCACCGCGCTGCTTGGGCTACTCGCCGCCCCGCTGCTTGGGCTACTCGCCGCCCCGCTGCTTGGGCTACTCACCACCGCGCGTTCGGACCATCATAATAAGACTTAGAACTGTAAGGGTCTGTCCCTCGTGCGGTCATCCTCGGTTTGAAGACTAACGTTTTTCACCGTCGCTTCGGGGGCCTGTTCCCCCCATAGTCGTAAGGGTCTGTCCCTCATACGGTCATCCTCGATTTGAAGACTAACAATCTTCACCGTCAACCTCGGGCCCTGTTCTCTCTTTAACAAAACACGCCGGAAGAAACGTCATATGGAGTCACAAGACACCAGGTCATCACTACAACGTTTTGCATAACAGAACGATACTTCAAAAATAACCGGGAAAATAGAGCCACAAGACGCAAAAGCGCCAACACAATGTTGTATGAGAAGAGACTGCAGAACATGAAGTGAAAGCAACCTCACATTCGTTCTTCGACAACGACCCCGATCCAAGCCGCCACAAAGAAGATAGTAAAACCTCTGAACTCCTCCACGCAGTAGTCCAGACTCCGAAGGTTTGGGGGGCTTATGATGTGCACTCATAGATTCATAGGCACTCCCGGGGTGCATTTAGAGTAGGCTCCACTAAGAAGAAGTGGAGTTAGTGGGGTCAAAGTCCAACTCATGATCAAAGGGGTGGAGGAATCCGCCGACACTGTAAGACCCCATTTTTTTTCTTTCCAAACACCGGGTCTTAGGCCCAGAACCGCCTCTTTGCGGTGACACCTTCGATCAGGTCGCCACTACAAAACGCCGATCCTGCCGGCCAAATCGATCACAAAGAAAAGTGAATTAAAGAAGACAAGTCCACAGAATCAACATGAAAAATATAAAAATGTCCACATGATATAACTGAATAAAAAGATAACAAGGGTTACAATAATAAAGGGCTCATGCCCTGTACATCATATCCTCACTACAAGATCACTCGCGGAAGCTAACTACTAATCACTCACTGATCCTGAATCCTGTGCTCCTGTACTAGTCTGGTCCGCCTCCGTCTGCACCGGCCTCTGGTATTGCTGCGTCTCCTCGATCTCCTAAAATGATATGGTTCACCGACCGTTAGTCAAAAAGACTAAGCCTATGTTCCCCACCCCACCCCCAATGGCTCCTAGGCACCGTGCGGGAGGATGAAGCGGAAGACAGCAAGGGGTATAACAAAGAGTAGGTGACAGTGGTACATGAAATGTTTCTACACTACACATGTGTATATATATAACTGAAGCGGTAAAGGGGCATAGTAAGAGCAGGTAAAGAATAAGTAAAGTGCAGTAAGTAAAGACAATAGCAATAGAAAAGTAACCATTGATTTATAGGAATGCCCATACAAGCCTATAGACCAAGGGGTCGTTTAGCAGGGCCTATCGTATAAAAAGTCTCATACCAATTTATACGATAGGGGTAGGGGTTGAAATGCAATGTTTATGTCATGACATGCAAGATATGCTGTTATGCTATGTTCATACAAGTGCAACTCACTCACTACGACTCTATGCGCATAGACCTTTAGTTCCCCCTTTTTGGACCTAGCAAGACTCCCAGGATACTCCCATAGTGGCAAACGGAAGCGGTGGGTTGGGCCTCGCCCACCTCTAGGTTGGTATTCACACTACCCTACCTAGACCTATCGTACGCCTAACGCAAAACCGCGGAGCATCTGCGTACTCTTACTGGCTGGACCACCAGACTTTCAAGGTGTAACACCTCCCCTGCAATGATCATATAACATGGGTCCGGCCGGGACCCCACGACATATAACCGCCACAGCTTCAGTATTAAAAGATGATATTGACTACCCATTCTCAAAACTCAGACAACACAGCGGAAACAAACATAAAACACAGAGATTGTCCACACTACATAGGAGTCCAACTGGCCTTAAGGCCATACAAAACCACAGTCCAAATCACCAAACATTCAACACAAAAGGACGTCCCAACAAAAGGGGACAGATAGTAGTTTTACCTAAACTACCTCGGCATGCAAGCCGGTTACAACAAAATGTAATAATAGAAGTGCATGAAGACAAGGTAAACACTTCATGAGGCTTTAGGCCTTTTTGGCCGGCGCGCTGGGTCCAGCCTGCGATTCTTGCCCTGCAACCAAATCACAAAGAGCGGTAAACGAGGGTCAGCTATGGCTGACCACAAACGGTGTAACAACATCCCTCCTCCCGGCCGTCCTAGCGGACCCCGGGGAACTACTTCACCCTGCAAGTCAGCACTTCGTATGCAAATGTACATAAAAGGAAACAACATAAAAACAGGTATGAGTGTCACATACAACATCCACGTTTCTATGTTGAGCAGATAATAAAAAGAGGCCTACCAATGCAAAATGAATGCAAACCTGGGTTTCACCCAAGGCACCCTAAAGCGTATGAATCTATCACATCATCATACATCATCATCACATCACAAACACAGGGGTACTCGTCATTTCCCCGCAAGGGCATCGTAGCCCAAGGCCAAGAGCTCTCGCTGAGACCCACCTCGCCTAGCTCGCCATGCCATCGGGCTTGTCTAACAGCTCACACGCTCGGGCCGCCAACAACACATAAGACCGATACTAAGAATTCTGGCTAACAAAAACGTCCCAAGGCCCTGGACTTACTCTCGGGACAACGTCCACCGATTACCTCGCCTGGCGATCGTCAACGAACTCATCCGTAGCACAGACATTCTCGTCAGTCAACAATCGAAGGGACTAATCTTGCTGGGACACTATCCACACGTGAATCTCAGTCTTCACGGGATAGCCAGCCGACTACAAAGACCAATCGCGCCTTCGCACAACACTAGGCATCACAAGCCCCATATTCCGCACATTATTTCTCCTCCCTAAACCCAACGTTCGTTACCACACGAAGCTACAAGGGCATCACAACGACAAGTTCGCCGCATTCGGATTTCTAACAAAACCCCTAAAATGCGCGTAAATCAACATCACCGAATCGGACCAACGGCCACAAATCCGGCTTCACCCACAATGCCTAATCCGCTAACGGAGCGGATCTCTAGTGCAAATCATGTCGGGGATGGACTCAATCAACCCGATGGTTCCTTTTGAACCAAGGCGACCCGGACCCCTCTCACTCGACGGATCCGGTGCCAAAATGCAGAAATTAAAGGGATGCCATGCACGCATCCTAAAGACCGGGAGGAGAAATGTCGTTACCTTTTGAGATCTCCTCCTAGCCATGAGAAGCTTGCAAACAAACGGTGGAGAAGAAGCACCTCGACGCCCTCTACGCGTTGCCGGTCTCGGATCGGCGAACGGAGCTACGAAGCTCCGGCAATGGCAGATTCCCCTTCTTCTTCCTCCTTGCCTCCTCCTCCTTTCTCCAACCTAAGAGAGAGAAAGTCTTGGAAATAATGAGGGTTTAACTCCTCTACCAAGCCCTAAAGCCCCCCATCCATCCATCGCAGCCGTTAGATCAAATCCCAACATCTTTGGACGGCCGGATCATCTTCCCCGTCACTTTTCGCGGAGCAGAATAAACAGTGCGCACGAGCAGCGGCGCACAGTCAGTGATCGTGCGCGGCCAACATCCCCTGATCGTGCGCACTACACAATCAGCCGACCTTCAACCCTTGTGAATTAACGCACGATCAGGCGCACGACCACTGGTCGTGCGCGAAGGAGGCCAGTGAGCGTGCGCGAAGAACCTGCTATGGAATTTTCAGCCTATTCCGAGCGCGACGCTACCACTCCGCCTACCTCGCTGGACTACGATTTTTGGGGTGTTACACAAGGCTAAGTGCAAATTCCACACTTGTCGAGTCAACGTATTGACGTCGGTGTGAACGATCGTCCAATATCGAAGACCCACCACCTTCGTGCACATGCAACATGTTCTACTATCTATCTACAAACTACAACATAAACCACCTGGGCTTAACTTGCCCAACCAAGAACCAAACTGAGTCACAAACTCTCCGGATCATCAATCCGCACCAACCACCACCGAGCCTACAACTCGGGGTACCAAACCAACCAAACTCCTCGTAACCACGGGGTGTGGGTGTTTGTATTATTAAGTTAATCTTGTATAACAACTTACTCCTACAGTTTGTGGTTAATCTTGGACTTCCCGTGGATTACCCTGTAAGGGGCTCGCTACGGTACTAGGAACCGAAATGAGATGACACCCCAAAGTTTCCTTTCTCAAGACACATAATATTATTAGTTACTACCCATAAGAAAACTCTTCTTAATGTTTCACCTGAATTAAGCCTTAGTGCTTTAAGACACAATGGGAAAAAGACGATCTTTCATCAATCCCAAGATGACCTACCCCAAGGGTGGCCACACCTCCCTAGGACTCACCAAACCCTAATTAACTCCAAGGATCCTCACATAGTCATATTATCACCAATAAACACTCACAACTCCAATCACTACACTCCAAATTGACCCTTAACCCCAAAATTGCTAAATTGCTAAATGCAGATCATCATTAATGTTTTGATGCACATGAAGGGAGGTACATTAAATAATCAACTCACTGACCCAATATTTTTATTGGGGGTCCATGCTACTTATTTAAGATCAATTCCAGAGTTTCATAATTTTCCCAACATTATTAATATTTAAAGCAATTTTCCAAAAATACAACCTCATAGGGTTTGAACTACAAGTGTACTTTTCTGACTTCCAATGCCTACTAAAATTTTTACATAAATCAAGGGTACCTAGTAATCTGTAAATATGAATTTTCATGATTTTCCAGCAAGAGTTGCAATTATTAAAAATTCTTGAAACCATTAATCATCAATTATTTCCAAAGGAGGTACCCTCATATGAACTCCAAACCCTATGCAAATTTTTACAGAGGTGAATCATACTAAAACATCCAGTCCTACAAATTTTGACCTCATTCTAGAGAGGTTACATTTGTAATTTCCACAAAGATCATATTTGCAATTAATTCTAATTTGAACTAGAAGTACCAAAAATATCAATCCAAAAATTATAAGAAAATTACTGTGGGTTCATAATGGAATAAAATGACTTCCAGAAAAGTTCCATGAATTTACAGAAAGCCAGCACCCTAAAATTAATCATCCCAAAAATTGCTAACAATAAGAATAATTATAATTTGGACCACCAAAAGTCTTCCAATGGTTCTAATAGAATCTCCAGGGAATAATAACACATATATTAAACTTATGACAGAAAATGAGTTATACCCTAAGTGTTAATCTATCCTAAAACCCAAAACCTAAATATTTACAAATCTACCCAAGGATTTATTCACTAAGGTATACAACCCCAAACCTCTTCAATTTCACAGGGGAGGCTTCTCTGGTCACCATGACCAACTCCCCAAAATTTTAGGTCAAACCATAAAGGTTTGACCCCTCTTCCTTCATTGACCTCTATATGCACCCCTTAGGGTTTACCCTAGGGTTTGGGTCCATACTTCCCCAAATCCACCCAAACTTCTTGTGAGGGTGTTATATCACTCAGAGAACTCAGAGGAGTCTATTACACTCCTCTCCAAGGACAAACACCCCCATGTCCTTTATAACCCCAAATTCCACTCCATAGGGATCAACCATATGGCCTTGGGCAAATCAACTCCAATGCTCACCAATTTTCTCATGGGGTCTCAAAATGGTCCCACTGACCTCCCCAAGAAGACTCAAGTCTCTATGGGCCCACTTGGCCAATGGATCTCTACTTGGCTAAATGCACACCAAGGAGCTCCAACTCCATGTCCTAGGGCAATCCAACTCCCCATGACCCCAAAACTCACATGGAGGTGATTTGGGTGGTGTTAGGGCAATGGCCAAAATTCCACTCCAATTGGAGGTGGTTTGACCCCTCAATTCAAACATAGCCCCTTTAACCTAATAATTTCCTTAAAGATCAAAACTTGAGCCAATTAATTACCTGATCAAATCAACCTCAAATGGGTTGAAATTTTAACCAGGGGCTTATCATGACCCTAAGAACTCCCCACCAAAATTTGGTGGAGTTTGGAGGTCATTTGACCCTCCAAATAATTTATACATTGATTATTAAATTTTTACAAAAACTTTAGGAAAATGTTTTTCAAAAAATCCCTTTTTTGGATATGTTATTGTCATTGGCATGACTCACTCCTAGTCCAAATTTCAAGTCATTTGGACTAGTGGTTTAGTGTGGAGACCCATCCAAAGTTCAGTCAAACTTTGCAGTAAAATGGGTGCTGAGGTTAAACCACTCAACCATATTGGGTGAAATTGATTTTAAATTAAACTAGAGGTTAAGGGCTACAACTTTCATATAGAACACTTTCTCTGAAAACACCCCTAACTAATTTCTAAAATTTAAAACTAATAACAGCATTATAACTACTATTAATAATTCATATATATAATTCCTGATTTGTTTTAATAGGCAGGATCGGACGGCTCCCCCATCGTCTTCCCCGATTAGCCTACGACCAGATATACACGCGCCTGAGCGATTTTGCGGGCCCGATTCCGGCGAGCCGGCGGCGTCCCCGGCGAATCGCCGCCGCCAAAAGATTCGCCCGACCTCCACCTTTCGACTGCCGGTGACGGTGTGGCCGGGGGTGGCCGGAGTTGGCCCCCCGCTGTTACCATTTTTCGCACATGAACATAAAAAAATCCGACTGGAGTTTCCTCCAATCTCTGGCTGATTTTGAAATAGGAATAAAGGGATCTAATCCATTGAAGAAGAGATGAGAAACCAGACCTGTTTGATGGCTTGATTCCTTGTCGTTTGGGTGAATCTCCATGGCCGACCACCATGATTGGGAGCTCTGCATCCTCCACACCAAGTTGCCCGAACCCTTCATGTAAATGGGGGAAACTGATGCTCTGGGTCTAGGGATGCTTTTAAAAGCTTCAATTGAGGGAGGGGAGGAGTCAAAGCTTCAATGCCATTAATGGCCATGAAGAGTGGAAATCGTCCATGGTGAAATCCCAAGGGATTCACCTCTAGGAGGCCGGGAAACGGCTGGAAACTTCTCCCCTTCCCTTGGGAAGTTGAATCCAGCCATTAATGGAGAGGATTGAGGAAGTTTCACCTTCCTCCATTGATGGCCCCATCTTTCTCTCTCTTCTAACTTGAGTTTTCTCTCTCCTACTCATCAAGGCTGATTTTCCTCTCTCACCTAGGTTAAATACCAGTCAATTATGCTGGTCAATTGATCAATTTGGGTCTAGCCCAAAGGGATTGGGCTAGGTCCAAGTGATTTGCCCAAATTTGGGTAGTTTGACTTTTGGTCAAATTGGGCCCTAGGGTTGACCCAGCCATGGGACTTTTTGTTCCACTGGGTCCCCTATGACCTCATAACACTAGGGGTGAAGTCAAATTAGGATCATAGTGGTCAATAGGCGTGTTTGGTGAAAAATCACCATTTTGACCAATTATGGGGTATTTTGGTCATTTGGCCTTGTGGAGGCCCTATGGTGGGGCTTTTTGGTCTACTGGGCCTCCTATGATGTTTTAGGCCTAGAAGTGAAGTCAAGTCCACATGGTGATGGTCAGTTAGGTCAATTAATGGGGAAATGACCCTTTTGACCTAATTAGGGTTAAGGTTGACTTTGGTCAACTTGACCTGTTTGACTGGCCCCAATGGATTCTGAATGTCCCCCTGGGCTCCTAAATGGTCTAGAGATGTTGTGGTGGGTTCACTGGGTCAAGTTAAGGCCCCTAGGTCAAACCCTAGGTAGGGTAGCTGCAATTTACTATTTGCAGACCAAGGCACTTTCAACCCTAATTTTGCCTAAGTTAAAGGGATTTCTACACTATCAAGGCCTTGTCATGACCTTGTCATGACAGATTCACCTGGGGGGTCTAGCTGTCTGGGGGATGTTACAGACACTCGATTCGCGCTTCGTCAGCGTCGGGCATGGACAAGACCGCACACCGCTACTGGGGTGCGGTTAGCCCACACCATATTAGTGGGGTGTGGGTAGCCCTCACCCCCCCCCCCCCTTAAGGGGTGCAGCCGCACCACCCGTGGTGGGGTGCGACCAAACTGCCCCCCCCCCCCCCCCCCCATAGGGGGTGCAGCAAAACTGCACCTCCCCATTGGGGGTGCGGCCAAACCGCACCTCCCCATGGGGGTGGGGCCAAAACGCACCTCCCCATTGGGGGTGCGGCCAAACCGTACCTCCCCATTGGGGGTGTGGCCAAACAGTACCTCCCCATGGGGGGTGCGGCCAAACCGCACCCCCTATGGGGGTGCAGCCAAACCGCACCTCCCCATGGGGTGTGCAGCCAAATTGCACCCCCATGTTGGGGTGCTGCAAAACTGCACCCCCATGATGGGGTGCAGCCAAGTCCCCTCGCGCCTTGTAGGGGATGCGGCCAAAACCGCACACCCTCGGCAAACGCTATCGGGGCCCATTTTCTCCTTGGGAGGCACGCTTTCCCATTTCTCGAGTGACACGACCTTCGGAGTGCGCATCCTCGTGTTCATTGCAACTGCTCTCCCACATCGCCCATTTGTTCCCTTGGTTCTCAATTCGCTCAGAATGCTCCCGTGTTCGTTGCGCACTCAGAACGCTCACGTGTTCGTTGCGTGCTCAGAACGCTCCCGTGTTCGTTGCGCGCTCAGAACGCTCTCGTGTTCGTTGCGCGCTCAGAACGCTTTCATGTTCGTTGCGCGCTCAGAACACTTCCGCGTTCCCGACACGCGTGCAGTTAACCTTTCTTAATTTCTCAGATTGCAGGTCTCGTTCATCGCCTTCATCACCTTCAACGAAGCTGCCCGAACCGTCCAATTCGCCCGAAGGGTGAAATGGTCATTTACTAAAAATGGCGATCTGTGTGCTCCAAATCGACCTGCGTGATTCGCCCGTCAGGTGGTTACGGTGGTTACAACGGCGAAATTACCTGGCTACCCCTACCCAAGACTATACAAGAAGCTCAGGGCCTTCATTTCAAGACACTTTGCCTTCGACACCTGAGAGAGCTCTGTTGAAGATTTCCTTTGAGTTCTCCTTCTGCGCTTGAAGGTCTCCTTCAGCCTTTGAAGATCTCCTTCGAGGCTTCGAATATCTCCTTCGAGTGCTTGAAGATTTCCTTCTCTTCAGAAGATAATCTTCCTAAGCAATTGAGAGTCCTTCAGGTCAAGAAAGGCGACTCAGTCGTCTCACTTTCGTTCTCACTTTTCTTCTCAGAAGAAGAAGGGTTCAGCTTTCCGAGAGGTGGTTTGTCACCCTCATAGTTCTCTCTCTCTTTCCACCATTGTAACGAGCAGCGACATGTCGCGCTCGAGTTCTTAGTTTCTAATTATAATCCCCCAGCAGATAGTGGAATTTGGTCGGCACAGCTCCAGCCGCGTGATTTTTTACTCTTTTCGGGTTTTCCACGTTAAAAATCCCCGTGTCATTTACTGACTTCTTTTATTGACTGTTTGCACGCTCGATTCGCTTCTGAGCTAAGGTGGTTCAATTGGACCGGTCTACCAGAGCACCCGAGCGACCCGCAACAGGGAGGTTAAGCGTTTACAAAGCCGAAGTGACGGGAATTACAAGAAAATGCAATCATTTTGATGATTTCAATGGACACTGACTAAAGTATTGTTTGGGATGGCAAAGCGACTGCCGAAGATGTGGGATGTGGGACCACAGGTAAGCCAGTGCTTGAGATCAAAATTTGCAGATATTCCGCAGATTTCCCACATGCGCGGTCGGTAGAATGCTCAACAGAAGTTAAACATTAGTGAAGATACATGATCGTTTAACGGGACCGGGACCCCTCTAAATTGCAAAGGGTCCCTATATTTGCTAATTTAATGTCGCGCTCATTTATCTTCTGAAATTATAAAATCTCTCGTGTTAGTTTAGATTTCATAACACCTCTCGTGTTAGTTTACATTTCATAACATGCATGCACAAATTTTAGTGCAAGCATGCAATGAAATGTAAACTCACATGTGAGGTTTTTTGCAATCTTAACAAATAGAGAGGTGCAGCCTATAATTATGCAAAATTACAGAAAAAACGAGTAATTAATAGTCACTCTCTCTTTATATAAATATATATAGGAATAATTACTCAAACCTCCCATGTAAGTTAGCATAATTACTGAGAGCACCCATCTTGTTTTCAAAATTACAAAAAACTCCCCCTTAAGTTTTTATTTCATTACAAAAATTTCTCCTGGATTTTTCATTTCAAAACATTCATGAAGAAAAATACCCCTGGACACTGTACACCGACGGAGATATTTTTATGCATGGATGTTATGAAATGAAAACTTTAATGAAAACTTTAGGAAAAGTTTTTGTAATGAAATGAAAACTTTAGAGAAATATTTTGTAATTTCGAAAATAAGAGGTGTGTTGTCAGTGATTTAGCAAAGTTAGAGGGGAGGTCCCAGTAAATGGCCCGCACAGGCTTCGCCCGTGCTCGCTGACTCTTAGCGGGTTGCGCCGGCATTCGACAGTACCCGGCTGGCGACGGCGGGCTTCGCCCGCCCCCAGCCGGCTTCGCCCGCAACATATACATATGAGTACTCAAAATGACCGTAAAAAAATATACATCAATATTTTATAATTTTTTTTTTCAAAAACATTTATATTTTAATAAAAAAAATCATTTTAAAGTATGTCATTATATTTCAAAATTAATTTTTGTAGACCTAATGATAACCTACCATAGTAGGTCTAAGAGGTCTACTAAAAACTTTTAAATTTTATGAATTCTCATCGTTATTTTATTATAAGGATATGATGTAATTACACAAATAGTCATTACATTTTATGAATTTTCATTTTTTTATGACATGTTACGTCATTGGAGTAAAAGAATGAGGATATATTTGACAATTTTGAATGTTGCACCAAATGCAACTTCTTCTGTACAGTAGTTAAAGATATATATATATATATATAATAACCAAGACTATTAAGAAAAAAGGGTGAACTATTATTGCCTGCTGTTCATGTGCCAACAGCAATGCAATCTTAGATATTGATAAATGAAAACTAACAATTATTTCTCTATGACACTTGGGAAATGAGAAGCTTAACAAGTCCGCCGTCAAATTCCATTGTTCAACCCGGGGACAGGCGGAAGAAAATACGAGAGTGGAGTACACTAGGGACAAAGGAAATTTCTGGTGAAAGGTCTCATCAAAGAATTAGAAGCTTCTTTAAATATGAACACGATGTCAAATATTTACTACCATGCATGTAACTTTACAAAAGCAAGTGGTGCTGCATTCCCCTTTTTTTTATTTTTCAGTATGATAACTAACAGAAAGAATTTCAACAAAACTACATTGAGATATGAATGGAGGCATGAAGTGTAGAGCTATTTGTTGTACAGAATTAACACAATAAAAAAGGTGCAGAAAAGAGAACATCTTCTTCATTCATGATGCCGAGGGCCTGGGATAGATGTACTTTGTTCTTGGATCAACAATTACTCCCTTTCCCCCGTTGACTTCGAGATCATGCCTGCAAAAATTCGAGTGATGTCAGGAATGTCAGAATGAGAGTCGGAACGTATAAAACTCGGCTCGTATAAAGAAGACTTCACTGGAAAACAAAATCCGGGATGGTCAACTGCTCCCGGGGCACGTATTTGAAGAGCTGCAAGAGACGATCAACGTACACAACCTTGTGCCAAGCCTATCAGATGAATAATTTTGTTTCAGATAAGTCGATTTTCATGTACTTTGTTAGTCTGAGTAAATTAGCACAAGAGAATGTTGCAGATTACAGAAGTAGATGCTACTTCAATTTTAGTGCTCACATTTAGGGGTGATTTTGTTGATTAAAAATGATAATTTTATGTTCACACATTTTGTATGTGAAAAGGTAAAATCGGCGCTTATGAGGAAATTTTGAGGAAGTTCACGGAGTTTGAATTCAATGCTAGCATCTGAAATACAATTAAACCAAATGGTCGGTTTAGCAAATTCAAGCGACCAAATAAGCCCTAGCTTTTCTTGAGGTTATTTTAGAGACTGTTTGGCACGGCAGCATAGCGACCGGGAAGGCCATTTAGGACCGCCACCACAAAACATGGAAGCTCGAGCTGCGGTCCAAAACTGTGTTCTGATGGGACATTCTGAGTCGTAAAACACCGCTCCACCGAATGTGCTTGGCACCTGATCATGGTTGGATCCGAACGCCCTGCACCCATGCCACCGGGCCAGACAAACATTGCAAAAGACCGAAAAATGGAACGATGGAGCTCAAAACAAAGGTTCACTAACACAGATTAAACAATCAGATCAGATACCCTAGAAATGCAAGTTTGTATGAGTGATTATTTCCATGTATTAGAGATGTTACGAGCTGTTCATAATACTGGATGCATACGTGAGTGAATAAACAAACCTCTCCATCCACAAACATCTGCAAAGCGAAGATTGTTGCCCTCAGTCCAAGGGTTGGGTGGAGAACATAAATAGCCTGCAAAAAATGATAAACATCATAGCATCATCATCATCTACACTGCCATAAAGAGGATAAACTATTTAAGTTCCCCCTCACAATTTTTTTTTATAAATAAAGAGTGAGAGACAACATGTAAATTTCGCTGGTGCTTTC
Source organism: Dactylorhiza incarnata (assembly GCA_033032865.1). Taxonomy (NCBI): domain Eukaryota; kingdom Viridiplantae; phylum Streptophyta; class Magnoliopsida; order Asparagales; family Orchidaceae; genus Dactylorhiza; species Dactylorhiza incarnata. The sequence goes on along the minus strand of JAWHQI010000109.1, from coordinate 538,625 downwards.
GGCCAAGGATCTGCTGTAGCTTCTTCATCCAACCTAGATCAGGCCGCCTGTATTTTCCATAGTTTGTAGTTGAGAAAAAGAAAATAGGAGAGCAGACAAATACAAGAACATTTGTCATAAGACAGTAATATTTATAGATGAACTGTAAATACAGAGAAGCCCCTTGTAGTATGCAGTTTTGTCTAGGGGGATTCGAGTGGGGTGCTACCGAGGGGGAGCAGTGGGGTGTAGGTGTGTGTGCTTTGTAGACCAAATTAAATAATTATGCCATTTTTAGTCCAACCTTCATTTGAACCGATGAATGATTTAGAGGTGCTGAGAATATAATCTCACATCAGAAAACACACGTAGCATTGTACACTAAATTTAGATCCTGGTTCCTCCACCTACAGCCAATTGATTTTAGGTTCGGTGCATAGGTTTTAACATGGTGTCAAAGCAAGCTAGGACCAACGACCCACTCTCAGGTGATCCAATTAACAAAAATGCACATGTCTGAGGACAAAACCACACACGTGAGGGGGCATGTTGAGAATGTAATCTTATATCGAAAACTCATGTAGTCTTGTGCACTTAACATAGATCCTGAGCCCCCTAACCTACAACTTATTAGTTGCAGGTTAGAAGGTTAGATGCATAGATAAGAGTTTTTCAGTGAGAAATTTCAATAGCATATTCCATACGATATTCATAGCCACTTAGCTATGTTCTGAATATGCTTATATTAAAAATTAGATACGGTATTATCTATTATTATATTAAAGGGAAATCTCTATTTGGTTACTTCGGGCAACCCATTTTCAGCTTTACCCTTAATTTTTTCTTTTTTACACCATTTATATAAAAAGAAGGGGAAGAAAAAGAGTGAAGTAGAAAGGGAAGCAGGTGGGTACCAAGTGCCAAAATACTAGTATATAGATATAGCAAGTTGAATGATAAGCATATTAAATATTGTATATACATCAAGTTCATTTGGGTATATTAATATCGTCAGACACTTACATTTGCAAAGATGCTGCAGAATGAAAATATGCAATTGTGTATGGCTTCTGTATCAAAGGCTCAAATTCCTGATGATAAAAAATAAAATCAGCCATGCTTAAACAAATTTAGCACATGTTACAAGAACAAAAAGCCTAAAAACAGAGAATGACAGCAAAGCTACGGCTTCCTCCCACTTATATGTCAGCATGCATGTATTAGTGCAAAGTGTATGTAAATTTGTGTGTGCATTTGAATTCTCCCTTCAATATTGGCTTCAGCAGGTCATAGTGATGGAAACTATAAACTATGCACCTACGAATAAGAACCAAACTCTTGTCATGTCACAGGCTCACAAGGAAATTCTCCCTCTCTTCATACTTTCAAAGTTCAAAATAAAGGACTCCGAAGTGAAGTACCGTGGGCTACAGCAATGTGCATCAAATGCCTGCGCCACGAATTTGTTACGGGCCTACTTCCGTAACTGCGGTAACTCGCCGGGATAGTGATCGGAGGCGGAGAAGATGGCGATGGTGGAGGATACTGTGGAGCCGGAACTGCGGCTGCCTAGGCGGGGTTGCTCGTTGGAGGAGAGAGCCACCAAGATCTCACAACAAGGGATACGAACTAGACTTCATTTCATTGATACCTGATACAAGACTCTAAGGGTCTATTTATAGAACCCCCGGGTGGCAAACCCGTAATTATATAGGGATGCATAAATACTAATATAATAAGACTCGACTCCTAATACAAACTCCATACAACATAATATGATAAATGGCAAACCGATCCGTAACATCTCATCCGCCCTAGAAACCGAGCTTGTCCTCCAGCTCGAACTCCACGTGGATGGTCAGAGCATCTGGCATCTTGATCTCCCGCCAGAACAATGCATGATATCGCGTAGCGACGGCGGTGGTGTCGGTGAGTAGCGGCGGCGCCATCAGAAAGACACGCGGCGGCAGTAATGGCTTCGGCCAAGTCGGTGGAGCGGTGGTGAGCAGCAGCAGCAAGGAGGTTGGAGGAGCGGCGGCCGGCAGAAGGAACGGATCTGAAGGAGGTAGGGTGGCGGCCACGGTGACTGATGAAGGTGGCCTAAGGTGGGGCGACACCACCACGGAAGGTGACGGCGGAGGGGCAAACACCGCGGAGAGCGGTGGCACGTCAGCGGCCGGCGAAGATGGTGACTTCACGAGGGGAGGCGGCGGCGGCGAAGGTGGAAGCTTCGGCGGAAAGGCGGCTATCCAATTATCAAATTTCTGGAGGAGCTTCGTCATGGCGTCCTGACGACGTGCTTCGGCGTCCCGAAGGCGTGCATCCATGGAACACATTATTTCTCGTAGCTTCGATTGGATGACGGCGGCATTCGCGGTTGTCAACTTGGTGTTCCCCATAATAATTAATAAGTGATGAAATTACTAATAATTAATTAATCAGGAAAATGATTAATCAATTAAAAATATTTTCATTATTTCTCGTAGCTTCGATTGGATAGATTTTATTTCCTCGACACTACACCTAAGGTTTGAATTGTCTAGTGATCACTCTTACACCCCTACCCTATGTCACAACAGATAGCAACAAGATCTGCTACCTACTAATACAAGTAAGTCATTTATTGGGGCATAAGCCACTTCAAACATCATTTGGCGGGGACAAAGAGCAATGAAAGTCATATTCTCCAAGTTCCAAGTGACTTAAAAGGAAAAGTTGAAGGGCCATTAGTGCAGCCGTGCAGGTGGAAGAGCTGCAGACTTCAAATTTGGGGAAGTTGATTACATTAATATTTTTGTTACATTGCGGGAGATAGCATCATAGGCTCATAACAATACATTTGGATTTCTTTTTTATTTGATTATTGAACTTTACTACTCCATGAAGTATGAACACTACATTTGGGTCCATGAACACTATATTTGGGCCAAAGTTTTTTTGAAAGTCATTATTTAAAGACCACTTATTTCATATTTCATACTTTCAAATTATGATGTATGGTTTTTTATTTCATATATATACAATTTGTTGTCATTTACTCGGGTATGGTAACAAAATCTTCCAAAAATATATTTTACTTTAACATCAATTGTCATTATTCATTTTTCAGCTTCTTGTTAACATCGATTTGCATTTTAGATTATATCTACTTTTATGATGAGAGGTCGAGAAGAGGTGGGAACTTATTGTAAGCCTTCATGCCATGGAACTATTGGGCCGGTGTCATCCATCCTCAAACGATCATAAAATTATAGGCAAACTACTTGCTTCAATATTTATATAAAAAATGTGTTTATTATGTTCATTATAAACAAATTATGTCATGTTTATTGTGCACTTATTTATCTAATTAGTATTATGTCAAGTTTCTTTTATCATGTTTATTGTGCAACATATATTGTGTACATATTTACATTATATATATACATATATATAATTATTTAAATATTAAAATATGATATTGTAAATATCCCTGATATATCCACGCAATGCAGCGTCTGACATTTCAAACTCAAACTGACATGAATTCGACATCAGACATCTGCAACCTTGCTTGTCTCAAGGTAAAGTGTGGAATTGTTGAAGCAAAATACAAAGCAACGGTTGTAACTAAATATGAGTTGATAACTTGATATGACTAAGCGACTTCTTCCCTAGGTTAGATTTCCTTAAGAAGAAATAAATAAATGTGTGATAATCGGGCTGGAATCTATATTGCATTAAATCATGTGTACTATAAAAGGACAAAACATACTGAGACTGACTAACCATTTTAGCAAACAAAAGCTTTGGTCAAAAGTGATTGTCACATCCTTTATTAGTTCAAATGACCAGTTAATCCACGAGGTGGCAAAAAAAACTAGGGGTCCTAGAATTAACTATATATGTTAAAAGTTGAGTTTCAATGATATATATTCACTAGTTTGAGGGAAAGTATTTAATATATGCATATTTATGCTTACAAGGGTATTATAAATATTGAAGTCTTAACAGTAATCAAGAGAGAGATGGATCAACGCTTACAAGTTTTAACTCATTCAACATGAAAGGATGTTCACTATCACTTCGATGTGTTTTCCCCATCAACTTCAGGTATCCCAAGTCATATAATCAAACTAAGCGAGTTATTTCCCTCCTAGAGGGAATGACTGTTTATGTGCTTTCAAAATGTTGTTATATTGCTGTTGGAGTAAGTGAGAAGGAGAATATAATACTGTTGCTATTGGAAGCTTAGAAAAGAACAGACTAACGTTTACGTTTACAGGTGGAATGCAAAACTAAAGACAAACGTTAGAATTAAAAAAAAAATCATCTCGATAAATCTTCATAAAATAGAAGAAGAATACAAACCTTACAAATAAAAACCTGTAAATTAAAGAACTGACGTAAAATAATGGTACTGGTTTTATGAATTGTACCTTTACTACATAAAGGACAAAACGCTCCAAATCGAGACATCGAAGTAAGAAGTGAGCACCTACAATAACCATTACTGGTCGCCCCTCACTGTCTACTCCACCCCGATAGCTGAATTATATGCAAAGAAAAAAAAAGTAAAGATTTGAAAATGCTAAAATATGCTTCACACTAAACACTTAAATGAAAGGCACCAGTTAATGAAATGTTAGCATGAAAGAGAAATAGAACTAGTTAAATCACAAGAATGCTGAAAATAAACTAAAGAAAACATAGTATAGATCCTATGTATTCGGATATAATCCTACAAGAGTGGCCATGTCCAGATCTATAATTGTATGTCCATTTATATTTGCATATACAAAATTTATACAAATATTTAAGCACTCACATAAATAAATTCTTACAGAATTTTCATTTCGTCAATTTCTGAAAGGTTAAGTGAATTTGCTTTTGCAAGATATCTGGAGTGAAGTGAATATTCCTCAGCTGCACTCAATGGAGGGCCACTCAGGTCTCCAAATCCAAGCAACCTGGCAAAATCAAAGCCATTTTGAGCTTGGGCAGCCTTTTCCCATTGTTCCTTTCGCCGCTGGTCAGGATCTTTCATCAATGACATGAATGCAGGATCCAGATAAGTATCCAAATGAAATGAGCTCCTGTTACACAAGTCAACGCATAGATTATGTCTTTGGAAATTGCAATACAAATAATGAAATGAAGTGTGAATGTGCAAACATTCGAGCTTTATTTAGCTAATGCTAAGCCTTTTGATGCGCAATAAAACTGATACTAGCGAAAAAACGGACAAACTTTACTCAAGTATGTGGTCTGGATGAAGCCCATTGAGGAGATGTTAGTTCACTTAAATGATCATACAAATTAAAACTATGATATTTCAGATTTTTTTAAAGCAAATCAGCTAAAATTATTCACTAAACACAATTTCAATTAGCTAAACTATAAACAAAATGATCCAACCAGCATAAATCCAATAAATGACTAAAATATTAAGTTCATAAAAGTAATTGGTGATCATAATTTAAAGCTATGAGAAATGTGTAGTCTCTAACAATGTTCGTTGCTTTGGCATCAATTGTCATTTGTCAAGATGTAGACTCTAACCACTTTTGTTGTCTTTGTATCAACTATCACCTCCTAAGATAGAGCCTTTAACAACATTGGTTTCTATAGTACAAAGTGTTGCTTTCATGATATGAAACTGAAGATGAACAAAAAACATAGATTATTCAGTAATAATGAAGAATTGAACATTACAAAGTTTGTTTTCTAACCTCAGAATATCTGTAAAATGAATATCAGATTAATTATTAGGATATAAACACTACAACAGAAATGTGACCACAAGTAATCCACTATTATTGAATCAATAAATTAAATGTCTGAAATTGTGATGGAGATCAATAGCCATGTTCAGACTAAGTGCATCAGGACCCGCTCAAGGATGTATTTCATCAAATACAATTATAAGGTCGCCATCTGGACGATCGGAACCCATGGATACGTCCACCGCATAGTATTTAGATTTTTCTATATTTTCTTTACTTCTTGAGTTTATTTTTCTTTATTTTTAGAGTTGTATTATTATTTACTTTTTGGAGTTGTATTTTTCTATTTTTGGTTAAGTGTGATGATCGGGCGATATAGGTTGTTATCTTGTTGATCACAATTATCTAACCTTAGGGTGCTTTAAATAAGAATGGAGATGTAAGATTGACGCGTCGAGGGTTTTGAAAAGAAAGGGGGCCGCATCTAATGGTGAAACCGGAGTCGTTGCTCTCCCTCTGCCCCAGCTGCCGAAGCCAATGAGCCTATCATCTTCTTCCCACTGCTTCCCCTTGCCGTCAGAGACCTGATGATCACATGTCCATCAAGCCTATGGACCTTCTTCAACCGCACATCCCAATTGCAGAGAATGGCTTACTCCCCAGCCTTAAATGTCGTCTTCTACTTCTCTGCAGCCACTAACATCATCCAACATCCTAACCATAGTTGCGTCCGTCTCCCATGTGTCCATCACCATTCAGAATTCCGTGATCTAGCTACATTCTCCCCTCCATTTCCCTCCAACTCATCCAATCAACCCACTACCTCAGTTATCCCACCACCCTACGTACACCTCCCACCACCACTAGTCCCCATCTATGGCCACCGGGATCTTTGCCGGAAACCAAATCATGCATCGACTCCGCCGCCTACAACACCATTACACCAACACTTACTCTAAAACTATGTCAGTTATGTATTTGTTTTCATATTTTTTTACCTTGTACATATATTATCTATGTTCCTTGTGAACATCAATTTATAGCTTTATTATCAGGCTAAGATCTATTAGACTAGCCTAAAACAGATAATATAGCTTGAGGGTTTTCAACCCATTTCTCAATGGGAAGATATGAAGCAAAAATTAAAAGACAAGTACCTCACAACGTCTTATATGAGTCAGTTCTTTGATCAGTTGTATGTCTTACGGCAAGAGACTCTATCTGTTGTTGACTATATGACCCAATTTGATGAGCTAGTAGTGAGTAGTCGCATCTAGAAGGAACCCGTTGCGACTGGTTCCAGATTTCAGATTGGGTTGTGTTCCGAGATACATCAGGAGTTGATCCCTCACATTTAGAGTCTACATTATCCTCGAATATGAGCAGTAACTGAGATTTCTTAGACTAAGGTAAGTTGGCTCGCAACCCGATAAATCATGTATTAGGAAGCCTCCCCAACCCGTGGTCATTATTTTGCCTATTCATGTTCTCATAGACACAAAAGGTAAGGCCTTGGCCACAGATCATCCTGCCTTGGTGGGATTCAGTGTTATGGATGCTAAGCTATATAACACAGCGACCTAGTGCCCTACGACAAATCTACTTGTTGATGGAGATGTAGATAGAACCCTTGAGTTGGATGTGAGACGCATGTTGTCACACCCAAACTGAATGAGTATTGGAGAGGCACTATGATACATCTTTTTTCCAAGTGTGAGTGGTGTCTGCAAGCTTGTCATTGATAGTGAAAATTGTGTCAATGTGATTAGCTACAAATAGTACAAAGAGCAAGAGGCTGAAGGTTGAGCCTCACTCCAATTCCTATCGGGTTGTTTGGATTGACAAGACAAAGATCCAAGTCACACAACGGTGTTTTGTGTCGATCATTTTTGCAGCATTTGAGGATATTGTTTGCGTGTCATTCTTCCCATGGACGTCGTCTGCATATTTTTAGGTGGACCTTGATTATACGAAAGCAATGTCACATGTTACGGGGAATCGAGCGCGCACATATTTTATGATAAAGATAGTAAGCCTAGCCCACCTAAAGGTCACTGTAAGGATAAGAGTCAGATGAAAGAATCATATATAAGAAAAGGATCATCAAAGTCCCTTTCAATCATATCTACGAGTCATCTCATGAGTGAGAGTCGAGAATTTGGAGTTGATTATGTGGTGGTTGTGTAACATGCATCTGAGGACACTATCGATGTCTCAAGAATTCATTCGGATGTTTGTCGCACACTCGATGAAATTCCTGATACTCTGCCCGATGATCCTCCTAATGAGTTAATCCCCTCCAAGAAACATTCAACACATAATAGTGTCACAACCCAGTGAGCGTGTTGGTTCAATTGCTCACCTTTTTGCGTGATTTGCATAACACATTCTAACATAATGTTACATTAAATAATGAAGCAGTAAAAATTCAAGAAATTGATGAAGTGATGGTTCACATTCTACTTGAGAGGTTCACATCGAAAAATGCCATGAAATCTTGAGAGGTTGGGTCAAATGCTTATGAATTTGATATTCGTAGGATTACGAGTGTTCTATCTTGTATTCAATGTAGATATTTGGACTATATATTACGAGTCACCTAGGTATTTGTACTTCCAACCTTAACACACCACCTTATCCACAACCGCACCCTCACCCCCAGTAGCCTCAACCTCCCTCTCAGTCATGACATACGCTTCCTGTGAGGCATGCATCATCCTCAAAATCGCCTACAGTATCTTCAACATGTCAACTTCTTTAGAACACTAAAATATTTCTATCACGAGATCACAACGACATCAGATAAATGTACAATACGATATTTGATACGTTGGAAAAAACACCGATGAGACATCTCACATAATTATCTTTCTTTTCCCTCAACTTCCTGAAAGACTTTTAAAATTTTGTTTCTTAAAATGTGTGTCCATAAACTATGATGGGGAACACTGATTGAGAGCCGACCAACACTTACTGGAGCCTGCACAAGCCTACTTACACGGTTCATAAGGATTGTCCCTCTATTGCATATAAATGATTTAATTACTTAATAAGACATCTCACATCATTATCTTTCTTTTCCCTTAACTTTCTAAAATACTATTAAAATCTTATTTTACTTTTTAAAAATTGTGTAGAGAAATTGTGATGGGGATCATAGGTCGAGAGAAGGTCGACACTTACCCGAGCCTACATACGCAGGAGGCGGAGATAGGATCGTCATATAGACGATCCGAGCCATTATTATTATTACTTTTAATTTTTGTTTGTATAAAATTAGTGATTTTATGTTCTAGACAATCCACACCGTCATTAATGGCTTCTTTGCCTATAAATAGGGATCTAGGGGCTGATTTCAGAGAGCACAGATTTTGGACAGAGATTCTAAGCCCTTGTGGTCATTCCACGGTGCCGATTCCATGGACTTTTGATGTCTAAGCAAAGGTAACCACTTCTCATAACCACCTCACTCACCATAACTACCCCACCGCTCAATTACCACCACTTTAACTATCCCTCCTCCATATAACTACCAAATAACTACTTCCCCACTAGTACCCGCTCATAAGGCCATAACTACCACCCAAAGTCTCATCCAGCAATTAAGTACCACTATTCCCCCTCTTTTATGTCTTTAATCAGTCGATGGACCATTTTCCCACACCATAACCACCTCTCCCATTCAGCCAAATCCAGTAACCAACCTTTTCCCCATGAACTATTGTTGTCTTCATTCCATGCATTTAGAAGTGTCTTTTTACCTACTGCCTAGGCTCAGAAGCACCAGTTCACTCACCCCTGCACCCCAGAATCTTGCCGCCAGCCTCCCTCAACATCTGCCACGGCCGACCCCAATACCCCCGCCCAATTGTTCCAGCACCCTGAAATCAGAGTGACCCTGCTGCAATTGTTGTCCAGCCCCCAAATTCAGTAACCAACCACCTCGCTGGGCTCCTATTTCTTGTGTAAGTTCATATTTAGAGTCAATTTTATTGTGTGTTTATTTGGTGAAGAACATGCACTTATAGATGTTGAATTACGTGTTTAACATATGATTCGTACTATTTGAATCATTTATTCAACTAAAGTTTAATTGAAGCACACTTGTTTTACTTTAACCGGAAACTTATTCGTTTACTTATCACCACAATCTCAAGTGTGGTTGTTTGTGGCTAACCTACATTATTGGTAGTGTTAATTGCAATTAACTGTCGAAATACACTTGCATGCATCTCTCACAACATTCTACCAACATCACTTCACTAGAGTTCTTCTAGGGCACTTAGGTCATAGTCTCTACATTTGTCGTGCATCAATCTCCAGACAATCTCGATTAAGCCTGAGTACAAGAGACATTGTGTGCCTCATTTCCAACTCCGATAACCTAGATTAGCTTCAACAAAATTTATGGAGGCAAGAAAGTATCAATATTAGACCTTAGTTGTTCTTAAAGCATGAAAATCTTACTAGATTTATTTATGAGCAAAAGTTTCATATATTACACTAGAAAATGATAAGAGCTTGATGAAAATTCTTAAAAAAAAGTTAATCAAGGATAATGAGAATTTCTAGTTCCTAAAAGAACCCAGGTTCTTTGAATAGAATTTGTATATGATGAATAACAGAAGCAAAAAAAACAAAAACTAACCGTCTTAAAGTTAAAGCAGAATCATTGATAGGGATATCAACCGAGGTAGTAGATGCATTTGTTGCAATTGATGACAGCACTGGTAGAGGTTTAATTCTAATCTTTCGCTCATCTATTATGGTCTCACCATTTTCATCCCCAACATCTGCCGGAAGCTTTGATATTGCTACTTCTTCTTCATGCTTATCCCGTGGAAAGTATAAAGGAAGCAATCTGCAAAACATGTTAAGAAATTTAGAAAACTAATAACTAGAAGAAATGAACTCTTGCATACTCTGCAGTGATGAATGTTAATCTGATCATACCTCCATTATGAAAAAATTAATATGCAATATAACTCATTTAAGAGAAATTAAGCGTGAGAAAACTGTACCTCTTATAAATCTCTGTATCAGACGAAGTAGTGGTACAAAAAACAAGAGCTGTTATTTTATCTTTTTGCTTTTCCAGGAAACGCCTGACAGTCCCTAGCATGATTAGAGGTAAATGCAAATCTTAAATGAGAAGTACTCAACTGAAAAGGAAAAGAAAATGAAAAACAAATATGCGATAACGTTTGTACTTGGTGCCTATTTGCCCATGAACCAGTAAAAAGGACGATTTGAAGAAGTAATATGAACTGGAACTTCTATTCAATTTTTTTCCATTACTCACTAATTGCAACATGAGCAGCGGGTTCCCGAGGGTATCCTTTTGCTTCAGTGTATATACATTCCATTGCAATGCTGCATTTCACAAATATTATTTCCAGTATTTCTAAAGAAAATTTCAAACATTTAGGCCCTGCTCAAGGGAACAGTGGGTAAGCGGCGGCGGCTGTAAACGCAGTTATGATAAACACAGGTAGCATTTAAGTGTTATCACAAATGCTATTTTCCCAAAATGACATTTTAGGGCAAAAACGCTACCACAGTCATATAGATATAGTCAAGCCTTAGTGGTCATGAACACCAAGACCCCAAAAAGTGAAATTTGGGCCAAAAAGTTGTTATTAGAGTTCCAAACACAAGCAAACCGTCACTACTGCGTTTACTACCACAGTTTCACACCGCCATTGCTCAAGTGTCACAGTTATCCCAAACAGAGCCTTGAGCATTAGTAGCATCTACTGAAATGAACCTTTGAAGACCACTTTCAATAAGAAGTTCCAAGCAAGACCGGTAGCAATGGCTCAAAGCATTTTCTGCAGCAGTATGATACTTGACAGCATACTTGGGGCCAACAGTGTGAATTATTTTTCTGCAACGTTAGTTACTTCAGGTTAGTATTTGAACACAAGCTTATGAGACAGACATGGAAAAATTGCAAATAAACAAGATCCGGAAAATGCTTTATAGCATTTGCCATGTGGAAGCTGATACAGCCTGGGAGCATTGAAAAGTTCTAAAGTCATATACCAATAAGGAAGTTCTAAACAGAGTTTCACTAGAGTTATTCATACCCTTTGGCCAAATACCAATAAAAAATTAATCATATTCTTGAGAAAGATATATAATGACAAACCCAACAGCACATTCAAGATGATACCATTTGTTTAAAATAAAGATACATAAATAACCCTCACAACCTCACTCCCATGCATGATTAGAATAGCATAAACATGATAAAAATGTTATTTAGCATTAAAATGAAAACAACCAGAAAGAACTGATCATGGGACATGAAGCTTCCACTAAAATTCCTACTTTATCTTATATACATTTTGAGGTTGTTCTATTGCATTCATTCTGTTCGAGAATTCAAGATCTAGAAACATGAGATGGTTCTTTGTTGCGAAACTATGAGATCTTCTCTTTCCTTGCAAAAATGAATTGTTGAGATCAAATTTCTAGCCTGGTACATCGGCCTTAAATCTTCTTATGTGGTGCTGGCCTTAAATCTTCTTATGTGGAGCTGGCCTTAAATCTTCTTATGTGGTGCTGGCCTTAAATCTTCTTATGTGATGCTAGTCTTCATTCATGCCCAAGCAGCTCAAAGAAAGAGAGAGCTACGGAGAGGAAGAGAGAGAGAGAGATGTTGGCGCGCGCGCAAGCTTTGGTGTATTTATGCAAGACACCCATATATTATACACAAGAATCACCAAATTGGTCGTGTACATACACAAAATTGATCGAGAGGCCTTGCATAAGTACACAAAAAATGATCGAGAGGCCTTGCATAAGTACACAAAAATTGATGGAGAGACCTCCATCCTAAGTAAGGGTCTTGTACATACATAAGGTATAGTTTGTACTCTGGTTCACTGGGATTAAGTTGCTATTAGAACAAAGCTACTACCTGTTATGCTATAATTTCTTCCTATATATGTTGGTGAGGGGTTTTCCTTTGTGCACCATATAAGAAGACCTTTTTGATAAATAGAACACTTAAACTCTAGTATTATGTATTAAATGTATCCATAATATTCCGTGTCAGCATCTTACCACATTTAATACTCGTATCTGCCTATATTGCTCATATAGCTTTATAAATATGCCTCAATCTAATGGATAACTCAAGCAAGATTATCTTCCTACTCTCTACTTCTATATGGAATCAAAGCGGAAATCTAATCTATGCTCCAATGTCCTCCACTCTGTTAAGCAGCCATGCGAATAGAACCCCCTCCTCGAAGAAGAAGAGCAGTAATCGCATTGAAAGTCGAGAAACTCTTGATCAAGAAAGTGACATTCACCTTCATGCAACTTGACGCAAGACGGATGTAGTGAGTGTTGTGCCCAAAGGGAACGGTAGTGAAGTGACATTAGAGGTGTCGTGGAGGCCAAATGTGCTGCAATGCACATGCGATTTTGTTCAACATTTAACTACAAATTCTGAAATTATTAGTGAGGCCCACTGATACGGATACGAGCTCTTGGACACGCATCTCCCTTTGCTTATGTAGCCCTAAGGGGCATTACCGTAATTTTTATGTACCACTCCCCTATATAAGGGAGTGGTAGTGTCTCTTACTTTCCATCTTGGAGATATTAAGAGTGTTAGGCTCCCCTAGGAGAGAGAGGCTCTTAGGGAAGAACCAACCCTCAAGAGTTCGGGTCGAGCTTGTCTCGACATTTGTATCATGTTGTGTTTAATCTTACAATTTCAGTTCTTAATAGTGTGCAACTATCAATTGGTCTGGCCTGCCGCTCGTTTAGGATTTCGGCCAAAACCTTAATTAGACATGCATCCCTGTTCCAGCCCGCCTCAATGGCTCCATCTTCCGTTTGTTCTGTTTCTCGCTCCGCCGATTCCGAGCCTTCCACTACTCGTCTTCGCGCCATCGTCTTCCGCCTGCTCCTCCTAACCGCTTGTCGTAAGACGTTTCCCTCGGTCTTCCGCAGCATCTCTACGCCTATTATGAGCCTTCCACTACACGTCTCTGCTCCATTGTCTACTGCATGCTCCTCCTGCCGCTTGACACAGGTCGTTTCCCTCAGTCTCCTGCAGCGTCTTCCGCAACATCTCTGCCTTATCGTTCCCCTCCTTTCAGTGGCCCCGATCCAGCACGCCATCCCGCCAGTCCTGTCATGCATCCACCCCCCAGTCCCGTCCTCCTCTCTAGCGTTTATTCTTCCCCGCAACCCACTCCTCGCGTCGACCAGTCCCCGCATGCTGTCTAGCAACCCCAACGCATTTTCGGTGCTCCATCGTCACCCACCAACACTGTAATAACCCTAAAGCAAATTAACTAGACAAAAATCCTATCCACACCCCAGCCCTTTTATTTCCCAACCGAGCAGCCCTCCCCTCACCCGATTAAAACCCCCGGTCCAAGATCCCCGCAAACCGCAAGCCGCTCAGCTAGGGCTCCCGTCTCCCTCTCCCGATCTCGCTCCCGCACGCGTCTCCCGTCTCGCTGGATTCCGCTAGCCGCAGCGCAAGCCGCCGCCCCCATCTCCTGCTCCTGCCGGCGCCGTCCCCTTCTCCCCCTCCTGCCGGCGCCGCCGCCTGCTACCCCTCCTTCTCTGGCCGACAGCTTCCCCCTCCAGCAACCGGCAGATTCTTCCACCACCAGCCGGCCGCTCTCCCTCTTCCCCTCCCAAGGTTGGCAGCAGCCTCCTCAAAGTCCGACAGCAGTTTCTGCTCCCCTCCGGCAGCCGGTAACTGCTCCCCCCTCGTCGTTTTGGCCGTTAATTTCGGGAGGAAAATCTAGGGTTTCCTTCCCTCTCCTCCACGAGCCCGGATCTGAGTTCCTTGGGGTAAAATTCCTCATTTTCTCCCTTATTTCAAAAATTTTGCCTTGATTATTTGGGACTTTTGCACGCCAATTTTGCATTTTCAGATTTTGTGCACGTCCTAATCGCCAAATCCTTAGGTATTTGTGATCCCCGGCGTCATTCGTCGCACTAATTGACGGGATCACGCGAAGCCCCTTCCGATTCAGGGTTTCCCTAACCTAAAGCGTCGCCAAATCTCCGGTTCCCGTGTTGTAATTCCTTCTCCCCTCACCTTAAGGGAGGTAAATTGCTAATCAGCTCTTGAGTGTGTTTTCGCGAAATAAACTGCTTGTGTTAGCGTTTGGTTTTCTACTTGTCAAGTATCAAATATCGTCTGCGATTATTCCTGAACAGGTTCAATAGAGCCTTTGACTTTGCTTGCGCCGCTTAGCTGTTGCTGGTAGTTTCGGCTTCACCTTAAGGCAAGTGGAGAATTCCCTCTCGCTTGCAAACTAAGAATTTAAGTTCTTTATATTTGTATCTAAGTTATTAACTGTATCTGACAACGCAATAATCATCGCTCGTAAGCATGTCATGTTATGATAGAAGTCTCCACGGAAAATCATGAATCACTAAGGTCCTGAGTGTCATAAGAAAATCTTGGAAGTTAGGGTTTAGATGGTGCATCGTCTTGATTGCATGGTCACGGTAAGCAGGAAATACTCTTATTCTAGTAAGACTTACACTTGAACTTGAGTGTGAACCATGTGCACCGACTGTAAATACCTACGCATTTCAACAATTACAGCTTATGTCGTTGCAAGAATGTTTATGCTATACTCCGGAGTAGGCTAATATATCCAGATAGTTCTGCTTGTTTCAGTTACTTGCTTGTTTCATTGGCTTGCTTCAGGATTAATTGGTACCTTTGAATTTCTAATTTCTTCTACACGTACCTAAATTTATAACTTGTTTACTATTATTATCTTGTTCTGAGGCATTTCCCATCTGTTTGGATTTGTCTTAGGGTTCGTGACCGCGTCGTCTGCTCTCTGAGCTTTTCTTCATCCAGCTGCAGTTTTACTTGGAGGTTTTATTTTGATTGATGTATCAGCAGGTTCTATGTATTTTGTTTCAGTTACTGTTGGATTTACTTTTCATGTATTGGTTATCGTCAGCCATTTTCTCGTGTATTGTGGACAACTTCTAGGATGTTTTGATGTATCAGATCATTTTATGTACGACATTTTTACTACTATGGCTTACTGCATGTTCATTGTTCCAGCACTGTGTGTAACATTAGTTTTTATTAAAAACGCATGAACATCAACCTTTCATTTCGGCTTCCGCATATTTATAAAATATATTAAATTATTTTCAAAGTAACAAATTTAAACTATTATAGTATTCATGTTTCCGCCTTAGTAGGCATGGATTCCTTTCCGCCCATGCCTGTGGCATCACGGCCCGCCCGAAGTGTGCTCTGACCTTTGTTGAGACCGGTCGTGACAAACACCCTGACGACTTTCGACCACCCTTGGGGTTTGGTGCTCCATTGGGTGCGTTAGACGTGCCACGTGCCAACAGGTTCCTGACCTCTCCTGGTCCACGCTGAAGGAAGAATTCCTCTGCCACTATGACGCCCGCCAGGCGAGCAATGCCAATGAGCGTCTCAGCTCAGAGCGTTAGTACAACACCGTGGCCACCTTCATTGACGAGTTCATCGAGGTCGCCACGCACGTACCAGATCTATCCCCCGACCATTACTCGGGATACTTCCTTGGGGGTCTACAACCCCACCATCAGGAACGCCTCTGGGTCCAAAATCCGACGACTCTTTCCCGCGTCATGGAGCAAGCTCGTTGCCTCGACGAGAAACTTTACACAGACCAGTTGTCCTCGTCCCACCCACCCCACCAGTTGCTGCCACTAACGTCGTTGTCGCTGAAATCTTTGCTGTCTCTTCCCCGCTTGGATCCCCTGCCCCCACATGAGCCCCAGCTGCTAGGCCCGCCTCCACCGGCGCCCCCGACGACCCCACCGCTTATCTCACGAGTAGCACCTTGGGCTTTGTCGCAAGGATCTTTGCGTTCGCTTCCAGCAGTCGTACTCTCCCACCCATGTCTGCGCTTTCAAAGACTTGTGCGTGTCGGTTGGATCTGAAGACGACGGTCCTGACTTTGGAGACTTGGATCATCTAACACTCGCGAATGACCCCTACGTACCTCGACCTTGAGGACAAGTCTTTTTTTTGGAGGGGAGTCTTAATACGTATGCGACCTCCTGGGCACGCGTCTCTCTCCTTATGTAGCCCTAAGGGGCATTATCGCACTTTGTATATCTCACTCCCCTATATAAGGGAGTGGTAGTGTCTCTTGTTTTCCATCTTGGAGATATTGTGAGTATTAGACTCTCCTAGATGAGAGAGGCACTTAGGGGGAACCAACCCTCAAGAGTTCGGGTCGAGCTTATCTCGACAATTGTATCCCTGTTTTTGTGTTTAATCTTACCAATTTCAGCTATCACCCACAAGTATTCACACTGGAGATTAAGCGTTAAAAACACAAGCAAGATACAATTAAATTAAAGAGAAAGTGTTTTGATTAAATGTTTTGCAAAATAAGCCTTTCAAGTAGAATTTAAAATGAAACAAATTTTACAAATTAAAATCCCAAATAATGTCTCTTCATCAAATAATCAACATAAAGTAAATTAGACTTCCAATTTAGAACTTGCATGAATAATTAAGCCCAAATGCCCAATAGTGGTGTAACATCCAAAATTTATTTATGTGTCGTCCCTCGCGATTGCATGATCCGATTCGAATGATTACGATCGACGTCAACGTTGATCGAGGTATATATTACTCGCTACAATTAAATTTTATGCGCCAAGTAAATAATAAATTAATTTCAAGTGGTAGAAAATTTTATGAGAATTATCTCGGCGTGATTCAGGGGTTTGCTAAAGCGTAAACACTTTATTGGAAGGTGATATGAGTAGAAGCAGATTTTTTCCAAGACATTGACACTGAGATACTACTCTAGAATGTATCGAATGTCTGTACGAAAGGATAACTCATCAGATGGCTCACTGAGAGGAGTATAATGAAATTCATCACAAATGCGACAAGTACCAACATTGGTTCATGAAATATCAGGAATGGACTGAAGCGTAAACGGTGCAAACACTAAATACGCAAGAACCTCAGGGGTGGGATGACTCAGAGATATGACCTGAAGAAACGTCAAGAATCTTGTGCTCATAAATGGATCACTCATCAGAATCTAGTCCTCGTCAAGAAGAGGTGTAGGCAATAAACACTCCCTTGAGTCTAAGTCTAGTGCTCTACTCATGCCGCTCCAAGAAATAATCTCAACAGTCGCAGCATTATATCCCTCATCATACATTATCGGTTCAGGAGTAAGCTCATGCTCACGATCGAGTAGACTTCTCGTAGGGCACTAGGTCACTACGTGTCCTATATCCTGAACGATCGCACTGAATTTCATCAAAATGGGAAAATATGATAGGTGGGGATTGAGATCTTGTATCCTGGACGATCGAACTGAATGTAGGGTTAAGTGAAATAATTGATCGATATACTCTAAGCGACGAGAAATCAGCTCTCCACGAATTTCTGTGCGGAGTCCAGATCGAAATCGAGAAGAGGAAATGGGCTCCTCCTGAAAATCGCTAATCACTACTAACTCATGAAATCGAGTCATATAATTGACAACAAACATAGTCCCTTGTTGAAGGTCGTGTAATTGGTCAAGGAGTTGATTCATATGAGATACTTAAAGATATTTCCCCCTTAATACTCGTTTCATGACTGCCCATCGGGATATGGGTCGAAGACCATCACACTCAATCAGACGCTCTAAGTTAGTCCAATAAATCATAGTCTGACCTTGAAGCTTCATCTTAGCAAATCTAACACGACAGTCGTCAGGTACCTCATACCAATCAAAACGGTCTTCCATTCCTAACAACCAACCAGTAAATGCCTTTGAGTCCAATTGGCCGTCAAAGGATGGCGAATCTAGCCTAAATCTACGAGTTATATCATCATCATAATAATAACCTCTATGAGATCCATGATACTCATCGTAGGAATCGCTTCTAGAAGAATCAAATCATGTCAAAAGGTTAACACGACTTATATAAATGGAGGGTTGAGGACGATGATGATCATCGTAATAATATGAAGATCTCTCCAGAAGAATTCCATGGGATCAGGCATAAACGGACTCTGGTTGCCCAAATAGAGGAGAACAGTAATGATGACTACTAAAATATGATATGAATTATATATAGACTTTAGTCCTGCGTATACTAGACTTAGCTCGAACCTGGGGCTCTGATACCAAACTGATATATGATGAATCTACAAGTAATCAAAGACGAAGACTCTAACCCTAAAAGCAATGCAAGTGAGCAGACGATGAATATGATGGATCTACGACCAACCCTAAAATGAAATTGCAAGGACAAGCGCACAAATAACATGTAATCCAATGGACAAGAGGCTTACGACACAAACCCTAATGTGATGCACATGCAAATGATCTAATCATGCAAATACTCTCCTTCGTACAATTAATTAAACATTATGGAAATTAAAAATCACATATTTAATCACATTTAAGTACAAACATTTGAATTAAGCAAGTAAAGGACGATTGCAAATTAATTAAGAGTACTGAAATTAAGTGTTAATTGAAGAGGGAACGCACATGATGAAATTAAAAGAGTCCAATTAATAAAAAGCAAACTTTCACTAAAAATATAAATACATGCATATGATACAAAAAATGAAACAAATAATAGAAACTCACCAATAGAGCAACATCGATCGCGAAGTAAGGGAAACAATTGTACAGTGGTTGCTCAAAGCGGTTATGGATCGTATGTGGATTGATTTCCAAATAAAGAGGTTGTTTGGTGGCTGTGGGAGGGCTGGAGGCGGCTATAGATAGGAGGGAAGGAAATCAGGTGGTTGGAGGGGAGGAGGGAAGGGAATCCGGCGTCTAGAGGAGAGGATGAACGGGAATCCGACGACTGGAGGGGAGGATGAACATGAATCCGGCAGCTGGGGGTTTCCGTAGACAAGAAGGCGGCAGAAGGAGACAAGGAGGACGTTTGTGATGGGAAGAAGCCGATTCGGGGATGGAGGCGACGGTGGTGGCTTCAGGAATCAGCATCTGGAGGAGGGGAATGACCGGTGGCGTCGCACCGCACAAAGGTTGGAGTCGGCACCAGCGTGACCGAACGAGTTCTTCTTTCTTCTAAAAAACCCTCGAGCACTTACCCGTGAACTGATGAAAATATAAAGTAGGGGGAGTTTTATGGCAAATGCCTCCAACGGCTCAGTTCGTCCGAGAGGGCACTCTACCCTAAACCTCCAAATACGACAAAAAAACATCAGAAAATGCAAAAAAATAAGTCGGGCGCAGTCGCCGTCTCGAATCACCCATCTTACGATCCAAAATTGACGAATCAATCGACTCCTCTAATGTAGCGCGAGATTCCATCACATCCTCTATGCCAGAGTCGATGGTCTCCTAAGACCATCTTTTGCATCGTGTATCCATCCTTTAACCTTTTTCAATTAATATTAATGGCCTGTCATCATCCATTGATGGACAATGATAATCCCCAATCATTTTTTCTAACATCAATGAGCCTGACAAATCTCTTGCAGTCATCAACACCAGTTATTCTATAAAATTTACTCTCACTAACTATATATCATGGAAACTTCAAATTGAGGCTCTTCTGATCGGGTATGACCTCTATAAACACATTGATGACTCTTCAAATGAGTTGGCAGTATCACAACCATTATGGTGTTTGGTGTCAATGAGTGGTTTGTAATCACCATCAAGGTCGTAGAAAACTATTTCAATATCAACGTTTAGTCAGATCAACAACACATTTATCGAATTCTTATCAACTTTTTTTCTCATGAAGGACCGTTTAACTCTCATGAAAAGTCGCGTTAAAGATAATGTGTTCAAGTATATGAGTAAGTCTACCTGAACTCCTCCAATAACAGCCTTTTTAATAACCAAAACTACTCCAAATTGTATGATTTCACAAATTAGGAAAACCATCAGCATCCATTTATAGCTGATTAGCCGCAATGCATCTACATTTTCTCTAGAAGTATTGAATCTATATCTAAATTAAATTGCAATGTCTGTCAATGTAATAAAAGCCAAATTTTATCCTTCACCATTTTAACTCTTCTACCCACATCACCATTGGGAATGATATTTTCATATCTCTAGGCTACACCAATTAGCTCCATTTATGAATTCAAATACTATGCCATTTTTTTCAATCATTTTACAATTTATATGATTGTATCCACTAAAATGGAAATCACATGATCATGATTCATACCATCTTTATTTGATTCAAATCCCTTGTTGAAAACTTTTTAATCATAAAATTATTACTTCATATTGATAATGGAGAGGAATATCAGGCTCCATCAATTTCTTCTTTTACATGCCTGTATGCCTTTAAATTATTGGGCATATGCATTAGCTACAGATATCAATCTCATCAAGAGATTATCTACCCTCACACTTCAATTATTATCTCCTTACACTAAAATACTGGGACAACCACCTAACAATGGTAAGCTCTAAAGCTTTGATGTCTGTGTTACCCCTGATTCCGATCATATGCCTTTAACAAGATCAGTCCACGTTCTTCCAATAGAATCTTTCAAGGATATTCCTCTACTCAAACTGCTTACATATCTGCTTACAACTAACATCCTCACACACCTACACTTCACGTTATGTCAAGTTTGTGGAATCTATATTCCGTTAAAGCCGCTGCAAACTCATACAATCTTTTTGACCCTTAAAACCATTCCTCACTAGTGTCCTTTTGTATCTCTTCTCATGGTCAGTAAAGCAACATCAACAACTCTGACTACTATCAGACATGTAGCATCCACTTCTGATATGCATCCTACAACCATTACACTCAATCCACCAAATCAACCTCCACAACATTAGAACCATCTCAGTAAGTCATTGTCACTATAACAAAAAATAACATCCATAAATCGATTACCAAGCTTAATCTCACAACCAAACTAAAACCCTCTCAGGAATCTGAAGGACCTCAACCAACATCTACAGGCTATGTCAAATGAGTATAATGTCCGGGTCAAGAATTGAACATGGGAACTAGTTCCCAACAATACTCAAAACTTAGAAAGTGAAAATAGATATTTCGTACAAATTACTTATTGTCTGGCTCCATAGACAAGTATAAAACTCATCTTGTTGCCAAAGGCTTTCATCGATGTTCTAGAATTGATTATCATAAGACCTTCAGTCCATTCATCAAACTAACCCAATTCCGACTCATTATCAACCTTGCAGTAAGCAATAATTGGACTTAAAGACAACTTGATGTCAATAGTGTTTTTCTTAAGGGCACCCCATTTGAGGATATTTATGTAGTCCAACTACAAGGATTTGTTGATCACGATCACCCATATTATGTATGAAAG
Organism: Dactylorhiza incarnata; assembly: GCA_033032865.1. Taxonomy (NCBI): domain Eukaryota; kingdom Viridiplantae; phylum Streptophyta; class Magnoliopsida; order Asparagales; family Orchidaceae; genus Dactylorhiza; species Dactylorhiza incarnata. The sequence continues at coordinate 516,611 of JAWHQI010000109.1, read as the reverse complement.
CTTCGAAAAGCTATTTATGGTTTCAAACAAGCTCCTCGGCATGGTACCATGAACTACGACAATTTCTTACTACTTGCAACTTCAACTCCCATGCTGACACATCAGTCTTCATAAGAAAACTCATGATACAATAATCTATCTCTTGGTCTATGTTGAAGAGATCATTATCATTGGCACCAACATAAAGATAATTTATTCAAATTCATTCCGGATGGTTCCCTCTTAAGGTTCTTGGACGGTTGGACCTTTACACTACTTCCTTGGAGTAAAAGGTATACCTAATACTCTGGGTCTATCTTTCTCTCAATGCAAGTACATTAAAGATCTCCTACACCAAACCCATATGACAAAATACATAAGTTATTAAAGGCGAAGGGTGCACCAAGGCGCAAAGGGGTCCTAGAGCCTAGACGCAAGCGTGCGCCTGAGGCATGTGAGGTGCAAAAAAAGAAGCAATGTCTAGTTTATTAAATGCAAAAAAACACATAAAATAAAACTATCATCATAGAAAGACACTAGAATTAATGTCTCAGGCAAGCCTGTAATAACGTAGCAAAATACCAAATCTATGACAACACCTCTTCTCGCCTTGCGTACATTTACTATTGACTCTCGCTCAACTCTTCCTAATCCGACAGAGTATCACACCAATGTTGAGAGTCTCCAAGAAAAATCCCTCACTTGCTAGGCATTTCTTACATGGAAAATAATCTCAGTTCATGCATCAGCCAACCTCAGACTACCGAGGGACTGCTAAGCAATTGTTCAATATATATGTGGAGCTATAGACCATGGAATTATTCTTTATCAACACTCTCCACACATTTTCATGCATTATCTCCTGCAGGTTGGGCAGGAAATAATAATGATTCCACATCCACTAGTGCATATCTTATCTACCCTAGCCAAAATTCTATTCCTTGTGCTTAAAAAAGCAGTGCATCATGGATCACTCATCTACTAATCAAAATATAGATTTGTTGCTACCACAGCTAGATGACTGCTAAGCAATTGTTCAATATAAATGTGGGACTATAGACCATGGAATTATTCTCTATCGACAATCTCCACGTAGTTTCATGCATTTTGTGATGCAGCTTGGGTCGGATATAAAAATGATTTCACATCCACTGGTGCCAATTTTATCTAGCTTGGCCAAATTCTATTCCTTGGTGCTTTTAAAAGAAGCACATGATGGATCGCTCATCTACTAAATAAAATATAGATTTGTCGCTACCACGGCTGCTGAAATTGTTGGATTAATTATCATCTCCACGAACTTAGCATTACTCAACAACCAGTAATTTATGTGACACCAAAGGAATAATGAATTGACGCTCCAATCCGATTTTTCACTTTAGAATTACACATGTGGCTTTGGACTGTCACTTCAAAAGAGATCAAGTTCAAAGTGAAAATCTAAGAGTAACGTGCATCTCCTCAACCGATTAGCTAGCAGATGTCCTCACCAAGCCACTTACGCGAGCCCGAATTCCCCATATGTAAAATAAGATCAGAGTCTCTTCGAGGAGTTCCATCGATATATATCCAGCATATTCATTGTCTAGATCTTTCAGCATTTCATACTTGTATTTGCATGTATCTTGAGTATTTCTAGAATGCTCATATGGCTGTACAAATTTGCCTCAATCTAATGGAAACCCAAGCAACATTATTTTCCTAATCTTCACTTCTACTTCTGACAACCATAGAAATATGTACAATCTACAGTTCTCAATTCAAAAATCATGCGTCGTTTATAACAGGAAGCACATCAACTGCAAACAAATTACCACTAGCGTATCAAACATAGAACAGTTTCTTCAGTTGAACTAATGAAGCAGATAAAAAACAAATCATGCATGAATGTATGAAGGATATATCGCATGAATCCAGACAAAATTATTAACTTCTAACACGCACCTGGCTGGGAGATCATAAGCATTAGTCATTTTTGCCATTCCAGTTCGACAGCCTCCCTGCAAACACACAAAAATTGCCAGCTATTTCTTAGTATCCGCAATCATTTATACCCACATGGAATTAAGTTCCTTTAAATTACATAAGAACAAAAAATCCATACCAGGGCAGCACATTCCTCAGCAAGACCTGGTCCAGCAGCAGTATGCAATCCAGGACTGCTATGTGCTTCATCCAAACTCTAGCAAACCGAAAAAAAGTTCATCACCCCACTAAATAGAAGCAATGATGAGACAACTACCTTGATATTGATCATCACGAACCTATACAAGCGAGCTCACCTCATTAGTTGAATTGACAACAGCATCGACCTCTAGATTCCAAGGGTTGCCACGCCACAGATATATTATTCCGTTGATATCGTGGTCCACGGGAAACCTCGACGCCGCACCATCAAATCCCAAGCCCGCTCCAGATGAAGAAGTCAAAGGATCAGAAAAATAGAATGGCGAAGAAGAATCTCCTGGTCCATAAAGGGAAGAAGTTTTCTGATCCGTGTCATTCCACCTCGGTACCTGATCGAGCGTCACCACGCCGCCGTCGCCGCTGTCTGTCGGCATCCCTCCGCGCGTGGCCACGCTCCGATACATATCCAAACCAAACAGTTTCCTCAAAATCAAAGAGAAGCAAACCTAACGACCCAATCTTTCAGGTGAAATCCAGCTTTTCAGCACAAAACTTAGAATTAATCTCACGATCGAATTCATCGGCGGGCTTGATGATTTCCGTTTAAGGGGGTAAAAAAAATCAGAAGATCAATTGAACACAGAAATCATCAGTGCTCAGACGGGAGGAGAAGGAACCCTAGAATAGGGTTCAAAGACGAATGGCTGAGAAGGTGAAATCGACAAAGCTCGTCAGTTTCCGGTATCCTGAAGCTCTGGTAGGCCTTTAGATAGCAGGCGAGCTGTGAAGGGATTTTGGAGGTTAAGAAATTTACGCTGGTAAAAGCGTAGGGTAATTTTCAGATAGCACCGATATAATTCAATCATTTGATAGAATATTTCGAGGACGAAAGGTGAACTTAAAACACCTAAAGATTGGTAGGGGTGAAGTTCGAAGGAGCCAAGAATGTGCATAAAGTGCACAAACAATTATTATATGCATAAAACTAAATAATAATAATAATAATACATGGCTTCAAACAACAATATAACACTTTATCACCTTAAAAGTTAAAACAATTATGAAATAATTATGTTCATAATACACACCTATAAATAGCTTAAGCAGAAATATATTGATGTCACATACACCAACGCATGGTTATAAAAATGAGAAAATATTGTCTTAGTTATACTAAGGCTCCGTTTGGTGCGGTGTTTTTGCTTCGCTGAGTGTCACCGTCGTAGAATATATGTTTGGCATGAGATTAGGTGAGGTTGGACGCCCATGAACGATGGTTCATAAGCACCGCGTTCATGACCGTCGCCTCCACGTCGAACAGAGCCTAAGGCAACTTTATTGCATGAGTTGCTATCAATATCCCCATGTGTTAACAACTAGAGAGCAAAAAATTGTGTTTTAGTTTTTTATTACCTTCCCACTTCGTGCCTCACTCGCTCTTATTTTTTGTTGTATATATATACAAAAAAGTCATATAATAAATGAAAATGGGATAGCTCGACGAGGCTACAACTTTCATGTTGAGCATTCTTCTTAATTTTGCATGTATGAGCTAAATTTTCGCCCCAAAAATACCCTAAAAATGAGATAAGGACGCCTGAGAATTTTCGTGTCAGACAGACCCTAAATGTCATGTAGGCTTTGTAACTCTAATTGTAGGGTTGTAACATGGAGTAGGATAATTTAAATCTCATGATCAAATTAACATTATAACTTCAAAAACATTACAGATCAATTAAGGGTAGTATACCTAGACCTCCCTGATAAATTTGTAAAATTACAGGTTGCATCCATCTATTTTTTGAAATTACATAAATCTTGCCTATAAGTTTGCATTTCATAACAAACAAGAGAGTTTTTTGTAATTTTAAAAGATAGAATGGTGCATCTATAATTATGCAAACTCACATAGAAGATTATGGACCTCCCCAGGGAGTTTGCATAATTACGGGTTGCCCCCCTCCATCTTTCGAAATTACATTTACCTCCCCTCTAGGATTCCCCCGTTTACAAAAATGCGCCTTCCGTTAGAAATATTGATGAAAAATGATAAAATCAATTAAATTATTTTATGATACTCCAATTTTACTCTTTTAAAAATATAGATAGAAAGTGATAAAATAGAACTATTTTAGAATATTTCAATTTTAGTCTTTGTAATAACTCTACAATAAAGAGGTGTGTCGCATTTCACATTTTGTAATGAATGTAGAATCATTTTAAAAGAATAAAATTAAAATATCATAGAATAATTTGACTGATTTTATCATTTTTCATCCATATTTCTAACATAAGAGACATTTTTGTAAACTATGGACACTTAGAAAAGAGGTAAATGTAATTTCAAGAAATAGAGGGGTGCAACCTGTAATTATGCAAACTCCTAGAGGAGTTCCCGGTAATTAGCCGTGATATAATTGAGCATTACAGTCAATTATTATATATATTTTGAGCATTACAGTCATCAGTGATTAAGATGCTCAAACATACTTGATAATATAGATATACAAAATTATCAAAGAAAGCATATAATTAGCTCATGAGATACTTTATGAATACATAGGGGGCTCAAACCAACCTCAAAGCTCAAATTATGTATGCCTTTCTTATAAAACAACATCAATTAATGGGGAAATTATAAACTTCAATAAGATTTCAGATCAAGATAATATCTATATTATTTAAACGAAAGTGATGTCGTGTACAATGAAGTTTTAATTTTGCCTCGACGCTTCTACATAAAGACGGTGCAGCTTAGGCTTGGGTTGCACTTGGAATAAAGACTTGCAGCTTAGGCTTGGGTTGCACCAGGAATATGAAGGAAACCCTCCAACCAGCATAGCATAGAGGGCAAGCGAACTTTGGACAGTACAATTAGGGAACGTTAAGATCACAAACTCACGTTGGCAAAGCAACAAGAACTTAGCGAGCATGTAGAAGAGCAGTTGTTGGCGGTGGAAAGCACAGCTTCTGGGGCCGACAAATGTTGTTGTGGAGGCGGGCAGCAGAGACGAGCGTCGTTGTGAGACGTAAGCCGGTGTGGCGAACATGAGAGTTGGGCAACGCAGACTACGCAAACACACAGACAAGCGAGAAAGATGATCGGGAGAAGTAGCGTGTGCGGTCTTGTCTCGAATCTTCCCAAGAACTAGGGCAAAAACATCCCTTGATTTGGTACCATGTTTGAGGAAAATAATTCTATCACAATAGAATAAGCCCCTTAAAATATAAATAGAGGGATCCATACAAGAGTAAATATAGACAATGTGGGATAAAACAAAAAAATATGGAAATAGGATTAATGTTTGCAAGTTTTAACATGATATGAGCACAAACCTACATCTCCCATTTTTTTTTTAAAATCACTGTCACAGACTAAAGTTCATACACAGTGAAAAACTTCTGAACTATTGCAAGCGTTCTAATGTAATATTTGGAAAAATATGATCATAATTGAACTAAGTTTCCGAGGCAAATGTGTTTCGACGAGTTTTACACATCTAACTTCTCAAAAACCTATATTACAATGCTTTCGCATATGCGTATAAACGGAGGCTATAATACAAATGTCAGGGCGGCATTTGTTTGAATAACTAGCTTTGTAAATTCTTATCCTAGCTACTGAGCAGGAGATTGGACATGAGGGCAAACCCTATCAGGCTCTCCTTTGGTCCAAAGATTTCTAAGTTCTGCTCTTTTCCACCCCAATGACAAAAAGGTTCCTGTGCAAAGTTAGAACAAGCAGCAGCAGATTATACATAGTGAAAAATAACTACATTTTATTGCATATTCTTTTAATTTACCAAGAGTAAAGGGCACAATGTAGAGAAGCGCGGGTTGACCGTGCCCATCCATCAAGTTCAAAGCAACATAGGTGATCAGAAGACCTGGGAAGAAAACGCGCAAGAGGAATTGTAATAATTCAAATTTCACAGCGCGATTTTTTGTAAAGGAAAATAAATTTCCTCAACAAAGCAGATTGCATGCTAATGCAGAGCAGATGCAAAACAGCAGTCATGAGTGTTCTCAAATGATATTAGATCAGTTGTAGAACATTAGTTTGAAACCTTTGAGCCAAAAGAGTTTATACATAGCATAGAGAACTGAAGCTACTATGAAGGGAACTTCTATTTGAAATAATTTCTAGGGTAGACAGTATACAACATGGAGATCTTAATGTAAATTTGGAATTCATTGATATCAATATTTTTAACATCGAGGATAGGCAGTGGTCACATGCTTTCCGTTAGTCAAGTAAGACCGAGTGCTACCTCCTAGAAGATCTCGGGTAATCCTACTAGAATCCGTGCATAATCCAAAGCATTATGATTATCCGTAAACTCTAGGCACGCCTAAACCGAAGTGTCAGGGACACAGCTAATTTCCAACTATGAGTTCAGGCTATATAAGCCGAGGAGAAAGGCAGGAAAAATACTTTCATTGGAGGGGGAACAATCACAGTTCTTGGGTTTGTGGAAGGAACTCAAATCTCCGTCTTCTCGTAGTAAGGTGAAGCCGAGAGTCTCCGCGGACATTTGAGTGCTCAACACCTATGTGCTTCCCCTCAATTGAAAGATTAGATGTTGAATTGAGGTCTTTCATATGAAGAATATACTGCATATTATTTTTCATATATTGAGGAAAGGAAATTCATTGTGATTTATTCTCTTGTAAGAGGGTGTTACTGATTTTGAGAATGGTAAGGTTTAAAAAAAGATAAAACTTTAAATCAAATTATAATGCATAGATGAACTTAGAGGTAAAATTCTAAGAAAGGATTAGGGTATGCCATGAGAAAGTTAATGATTCATTGGATCTAGTTAGCAGATCTCGTTATGAGAGACTTTCAGGAAACCTCGAGATTATCTAAGAATTTTCAGACATCGGGGGCTTACACCAAAAACCGTGAGTAATCAATTGAGGCTTTCGGATTTGATGTGGATTGTATCCATTTTGTCATAGACAAGAAATTCCTCGAAGAAGAGAGTTCTTTATGTTATGATTAGCAAACCAAGGGAGCAAAGAACTCTTTGGTAAGGAAAATGGAATTTTCTTGAGTTGACCCTAGGGATACTAATAATCGTTGGATGTGTTAATCCAAGGGATTCCAAGATCCTTAAATGAAATGAGACCTAGAAGGTTGTCTTATCCTCCTACCGCTTGGGTTTACATTGTAAAGATCATGAGCTGTTGTGTAGTAATAGCATGGTAGTCTTGTGAGAAGCCCAAGGACAGTAGTGCACACAAGGATGCGCTGAAATATAAACCACATAATGTGAATAGATTGCTACTTGATTAGAAGTGACTGTGGTTGACGATGTTCGTTAGTTTTATCGAAGGTTTAGTTAGATGCAGCAGATCCATCTTGCTATGAAGGGAATTGATGTATACGATCACCTAGAATAGAAAGCTAGACTAATGTCATGAAAGATTCGGAATATCACTCTCGTGTATAAGAGTTATATCCATCTTAGATGGGTGTCCAATTGAGCATGGATTTAGTTCCCTTTGAATGTGGCCAAACCTACCCAACTTCACATGGCAACTGTAATGATGTGATGCTAATTTGAGTGTAATTTTTAGTATCTGGTGACAAACATTTGGGTAAACAACGGTTAGCAGAAGTTAGAAGAATAACACATGTGATGTAGTTACCTATGCACTTGCTACTTTTATTATTTTCCACATATTTATAGTACTGTACATTTACTTTGCATATTATGGTTTCTATCATATATATAGAAGTCTTGAACATGAAAGGAAGTGGTAGTGATGGTAGAATCCCTCAAGAACCCCTTTAGGGGATTGGGTGGACGAAGCCGTTACATTGTCATCTTTGGATGACCCGTTGCTAAATCTGTATGTGCAGTGCAAGGAGCTTGATCCTAGTTATTGATAGGAGAAACGATTTGCAATATTCACACTTGAACAAAGATACATATACAAGAATAATAGGAGGGTGATCCTAACACCCGAGGTGATTATAGACTAATACTACTACACAATATACAACACATCTAACCCCCCCCCCCCCCCCCCACACACACACAAACTCACGGGGATCATACACCGAGAGTTTGGACAGTAGATAGGCATGCTGGGTCCTCGTCTGCGGCTTTGTCATCAAATCTGCAATTTGCTGCTCGGAAGGGATAAAGGAAGGGGCAAGAGTGCCCCGACTATAGTGCTCACGGAGGAAGAAAGCATCCACCCCGATATGCTTGGAGAAAGAATGTTTCACCGGGTTTAGAGTAATCTGAATGACACCGGTGTTATCACAGTAGAGGGGAGTGGGATCTGGAGAAGAGACACCAAGATCCACAAGAAGCCAACGAAGCCAAATAATATCCTCAGCGGTGGTAGCCATGGCTCGAAGCTCAGCCTCAGTGCTGGAACGGGAAACACCAGTCTGTTTCTTGGACTTCCATGCAATAAGTGAAGAACCCAATAACAAACAAAAACCAGTGACAGAACGACGGTCAACAGGATCACTAGCCCAGGTGGAATCGGAGTAAGTAGCTGTAGAGAACTACTGCTGGAGAAGAATAGACCACGAGAGGTAGTGGCCCGAAGATAGCGCAGGAGCCGCAGCAGATGGTCATAATGCACAGAGGTGGGCGCACTAACAAACTGACTCAGCACATGAACAGCATGGGCAATGTCGGGCCGAGTAATTGTGAGATAGACGAGACTCCCCACGAGGTGGCGGTATCGAGTAAGATCGGAGAGTGGAACCCCATCATCCGGACGTAGCTGAAGGTGAAGCTCCATAGGGGTGTCCACTATGCGAGAGTCAGAGAGAGCAGCCGGAGCAAGGAGATCTGATGTGTAGCGTTGCTGAGAGAGCTGAAACCCGCGATCTGTAGAACTGACCTCAAGACCTAAGAAGTAGCTCAGTTGTCCAAGGTCAGTCATCTGAAACTGCTGTTGAAGGTGATGTTTGACGAAGGCCACATGAGAAGGATCATCACCAGTAATAATCATATCATCCACGTATAGTAACAAAAGGGTCCGACCACGGGAGGAGTGCACGAACAGAGCTGGATCATGTGGACATGGCTGGAATCCGGCGGCTGTAATGGCTGAACTGAAACGTGCAAACCACGTGCGGGATACCTGCTTGAGCCCATAAAGAGCTCGTCTCAAGCGACAGACAAGGCCTGGAGGAGAGGATAGACCCGGAGGAGGAAGCATGTATACCTCCTGCTGAAGATCACCGTGAAGAAAGGCATTCTTCACGTCGAGCTGTGATAGGGACCAGTGACGAACAGCGGCAACAGCAATAAGAGTCCGTACTGTAGTCATGTGAGCAACTGGAGAAAAAGTCTCGTCATAGTCTCTCCCCTGCTCCTGCTAAAAACCACGAGCAACAAGTCGAGCCTTGTCCGCTCCACAGAATCATCAGAGCGAGTCTTGACCTTAAAGACCCACTTTCAAGTAATAGGTACAGCACCGGGTGGAAGAGGAACAAGCTCCCATGTACGAGTGTGCTCAAGCGCCTCCAACTCAGCAGACATAGCAACCTGCCACTCAGGTATCTGGGCAGCCTCACGGTAGGAAGTCGGCTCTGGAGTACTGCAGACAGTGGCAGGAAGGGCAGGTAGGTCCAGCGGTAGGGTAGCAAGGCTAAGACGGTCGGGAGGACGCCTCTCACGAGGTGGGTTGCGGCGCACAGGAGGATCACCCATAGGGCACTCGCTGGAAGAGGTAGGCACCGAGTCTGGGGGCACTGGAGGCGAGGAGATAGGAGGAGGACGACGAGTATAGTGATAAGGAAGAGGAGAGACACGATCCCAAGTGGACAGCTCATCAGAGGGAGAGGAGTGAGGCGGTGACGGAGTAGACTGCGACAAGGAAAGAGGAGGAGGCGAAGTAGACTACGGCAAGGGAGAAGGAGGTGACAGAGTAGACTGTGGCAAGGGAAGAGGAGGGGGACATACCGGAGGTGAGGATACATGAGGCGGAGAAATGGGAAGAGTGAGAAACTACACGTCAAAGGGAGTAACGGATGAGTGTGAGGTCGAGAAAACAGGGGACACAAAGAAAGGGTGAGACTCATCAAAAGTGACATCACGTGAAATGCGAAGTCGACGTGCAACAAGGTCATAGCATCGATAGCCCTTGTGCTCAGCATTGTACCCAAGAAAGGCACAAGGAACAGACTGAGCAGAGAGCTTAGTACGCTCACGTGGAGAGAGAAGAACATAACATCGACAACCAAAAACACGAAGATGAGTGTAACGTGGGGGTCGATAGTACAGACACTCATCGGGACACTGACCCTGAAGGAAAGTGGAGGGCTGCAGATTAATAAGATAGACAGCAGTGGAAACAGCCTCAGCCCAGAAGTGAGGAGGAACGTGAGAGGAGATAAGAAGGGTGCGAGCTGTCTCAATAATATGACGATGCTTCCTTTCAGCGGTGACATTGTGAGCATGGGCACCGGGACAGGCAAGCTGAGGGAGAGTGTCGTGAGTAGCTAACAAATTTCGAAAAGCATGAGAGAGATACACACCCCCTGAGTCAGAACGGAAAATGCGTATGGAAGCAGAAAACTGTGTGCGCACCATAGCAGAAAAAGTAACATAGATCTGAAAAAAATCAGATCGAGAACGCATAAAATAGACCCAACAATAACGAAAGTAGTCATCAACGAAAAGAACATAGTACTGGTGTCCACCCTTGGATACAAAAGGTGCGGGTCCCCGGACATCAGAATGAACAAGATCAAATGGACGCTGAGACCTGGACTCACTAGACTGATAGGGGAGTTGTAATTGTTTACCGAGCTTACAACCTGAACATGAGTGAGACCAATCAATAGAAACACGACCAAGGAAACCATGACTAATGAGAGAAGCTAGACGTGAACCACTGGGATGACCAAGACAGTGGTGCCACTGAGAGAAACCCGCCGAAGGAAGACAAAGGGAGGAAGCTGCAGGTGACCACGAAGTGGATAGAAGGTGGAGACGATCAAGGACGTACACCCCGCAACGACAACGACCAGCCCCAAGGAGTGCCCCAGTCAGACGATCCTGCACACGGCATGTGAACTCATCAAAGGTAACCAGACAACCATGGGATGTGAGCTGGCTGGCGGATATAAGGTTCATGGATAACTCAGGTATGTAGGCAACATCGGGAATGTGAAAATGGGTGGTGTGAAGGAGGCCACGACTGGTGATGGGGTGAATGGTGTCATCTGCTACCATGATACTAAGGGCAGGAGTAATGGACTGACATGATAAAAGGTGTGTAGCATCATAGGTCATGTGAAAAGAGGCTCCAGAGTCAAGCAACCAGTCGGAGGTGGAGATACCTGCAGGGGCGGAGGCAGCCGGCTGAGAGACAGAGGCAGGAGAGCAGGCCGGAGAAAACTGCTGGACAATCAGCTGCACAAGCTCAGAGACAGAGAAAGACTGCGCTGGAGCCGAGAAATGAGCGGAAGAAACACCGGGAGCACGCTGCAGACCATGCTGCTGAGCGCTCTGAAGCTTGCGGCACTCATATCTGACATGACCAAGGCACTGACAGTAGTGGCAGTGGGCAGGCGGGCGGCGAGAAGCACCAGACTGAGCTGCAGAAGGTGTCGGAGGAGGACGAGCACCGGAGGTCATCGAGAAAATCAACCGAGGATGTCAGGGCTGCGGGATCAGTCGGAGGAGAAGGAGAACCAGGCCGGCGGTTAAGGTGTCGATGTCGACGCCGGATGGGGGCAAGAACATGCAGTGGCTGGAAGCAGTGATCGGGCTGCAGGAGACAGCGTCGGGCTGGAATAGGCAGCGGAGACTGCAGCGGAGAGCAGGAGGCAGGGCGTTCCGTCGGGATGCAATAGGCAGCGGAGAGCGATCGGGCTTCTGGAAGCAGTGTCGGGCTGCAGGAGGCAGCGTCGGACTGCAGCGGAGAGAACAACGACGGATCGGGAGATCGACGGGATCGGAAGAAGCGAGCGTAGGGATCGAGCGGAAGCTTGTTGATCGATCGGCGAGATCGATCGGCGAGAACGATCGATTGGGGAGATCGATCGATCGACGGTATCGATTGGGGAGATCGATCGATGGAAGCAGTAGAAATCGGGATCAATCGACGGGAAGCAGCAGTCGGAAGCAGTAGAAATCGGGATCAATCGACGGGAAGCAGCAGTCGGAAGCAGCGAGATGAATCGATCGGAAGTGGCAGACGAGCGGAATCGAGAGGAAGCAGGCGAGCATAGGAAACCCTAAGCTCTGATACCATGATAGGAGAAAGGATTTGCTATATTCACACTTGAACAAAGATACATATACAAGAATAATAGGAGGGTGATCCTAACACCCGAGGTGATTATAGGCTAATACTACTACACAATATACAACACATCTAACAGTTATATGCATGCTTTGAGGTGTAGTTTACTCACATTTGCTTTGGATGCAATAAAGCCCTACATCGCTCATTCACATGTAATTTTCTTTGGACTTTTAGTTCTATGTTTTGACTATGTGACCAATTTGGGACCACTAATATTTTTGACATAAAAATAATTGCAATCCGATTAATTATGATATATATAGAATGCAACAATATAGGTTATAGATTGGGTCACTTTGTATATCTGCAAACGGGTATGCATACACGAAAATGTAATACACATCTACATGTATTCAAGGATTTGTTGTATAGACATTTTGTTGTAAGCGCATTGATGACGGTTTACCTGCATCTAGAACTTTCGGGATAGCTTTTCTAGCCCAAATTTCACTTTCTTCGGACTGGGCATTCATGACCGCTAAAGCATGACCACACTTGCATTACTGTCTTGGCATTTTGGTCTAAAACATCATTTTTGGAAAATAACTTTTCTGACCGCACCTACCCAAACACTACCATAATTGTATTCACAACGACCACCACTATCCCAAACGAATCCTAAGCCGAGAAACCCTAATATGATGTTTTCAAAATCTTACAACATTCAAGAATGCTTACCTGAACCATAAGCTATCATTGACCATAGGAAGTAACCAGCCTTGAGACTCTTTTTCGTGGCCCAGTCATATCTGCAAACAATAGAACGAGTAGTGGAAGAAAAGCTGCCTGAGTGGAAGAAAAGCTGCCTGAGTCTCACACAAACAAAATACTAGAAGCAAAAAAAAATGCACTAGATTAACACCCAGAAAGATATCTGCTACGTAAGAGAATGGAAGCAAATGAGAAAAAAAATAGCACCTTGCAAATATATTTATATTAGAAGTGTTGTAATAAGCCCAATGGAAAGACCCACCTCTCTCGCCCATTAGGATAATCATGTATAGTTTAGTCCCACATTGTGGTTTGAAGTTAAGATGTCACTCCTCCCACCGATAAATACGTGTCATGTACTGGTATTCTTTTTAAGAGAAGTAATAAAAATTATTACGCAGTTGCTCTCGTCATTTTACATGGTATCTGAGTAATATGATTCCTGAAGCAAAACTCTCGACGATTAAGCTCTTGCTCTCGTTGATTGAGCTCTCACTTCCGCTTCCAGCAAAATCAGCTCACCATCTGGACTTACTAGCTTGAGCCCACTGTGCTCGCCGAGATCAGAGTCTAAGCTCATCATACCTCCCAGCACTCACCAAATTCCTCCATCGCCCAAAATCCCACGCGCCCCCACCTTTTATAGACTCCCAACCCGCTCACCTCCTCAACAGAGAGCTCTCGACGACGCCTGCTCATGAGAATCGGGTCTCCCTGACTCCTCCAGTCTAAATAGCGAGTTAGTGACTCCTCCAGCCTAACTCCTAAGTAGCGAGTTAGTGACTCCTCCAGTGAGTTGGCGACTCCTCCAGCCTAAGTTGCGAGTTAGTGACTCCTCCAGCCTAAGTAGCGAGTTAGCGACTCCTCCACCCGCAGAGCTCACCAATTCATCTAGTGCTTAGTCTACTCTAGACATGTTCTTCTCCAATACCGCAACTCAACGCCTCCTTCAACAGCAAAGCTCGTTGCCTCCTCCAATCTAGAGCTCACCGCCTCCTCCAATCCCGAGCTCACCGCCTCTTCCAAAAACTGATCTCGCCGAAACCTGCATACTTGAGCTTGTTGCCTCCTCCAATCCAAAGCTCATCGCCTCCTCCAAAAGTTGATCTTGCTGACACCTGCGCACTTGAGCTCGCTGCATCCTCCAATCCAAAGTTCGTCGCCTCCTCCAACAGTTGATCTCAACGTTACCTGTGAACTTGTGCTCACCGCCTCCTCCTTCAGATCAGCGTACTTGTGGCTTGAGCTAGCCGTGTTACTTAGCTCTCCCGTGTTGCTGAAGCTCGCCAGGACAACTGCCCGCGGCTTGAGCTTGCCCTTGTCGCCAAGCTAGTTGTTTGAACTCACATCTCTCACCAAGCCCGTTATTTAGCCTTCGGTATATTTATAACATGAGGATGAATGCTGCGTCCGCCTCATCAACCATCCCAGCCACACTCAGTCCGACTCCTACCTAAGAAGTTCGAGAGAAACTAAAAAATACCAATATCTCCCTCACTGGGACGAAAAACTTTGTTAAGTGGGTCCACTCGGTGCGCCAAGTACTCCAGACTAAGGATCTCCTTCATCATCTAACTAGTGACCCCTCCAATTGAGCCTACCGAGCACTGGCTCCGGGATGAAGGCCAAGTTCAATTCTGGATTCTGAACTCCATGGGTTGTAAGCCGAAACTGCAAAGGCTATGTTGGAGGAACTTAAGTCCCTCTACTCTGGGAAGGATAGTCTTCAACAATTGCTTGACCTTTTTTGGGACCCCTAACAAATACCTGATAGGAATGACTAGAAATCTTTTCAAAGGAATACTTGTCATTCAAACTTCAAGTATTCCGTGAATCCCATTTTTCCTACTAATTGACAATTACCTGGAACAAATTTTACCAAGTAATCTCTACTCATCATAAAAATCAATGAAAAAGATTGCATTGCGAGTATATCAATGAAAAAGACACTTTTATCCAACTTAGAAGTGCATATAAGAGTGATCTTTAACAGTAAAACTAGAAAACAACAAAAAATGGCAATAGAAAAAGAGGCGGTACTATACGAAATTAACATGATTGAACCTCAATGAGAATGCAATTAGCAGTCCTGGAAGAAGGATGTCACCAAAACCAATAATGCTATATCCACCCCATGGATCAAACATGCGAGGGATTTTTAGCAGCATAGGTACTCCATCTTCACCGCTCCTATCACCACGTGCAACCTATGAACACCGTATTGTTCGTTTGAAAATAGCAGGAAACAGCCGGGTTTTTATTCACGCAGGGAACGGCCAGGTTACTGTGAGAAGAATATCAATAATTCATAAGCAACTTAAATAAAACACTTACCACAATCATTACACTCTCATGGAAGAACCAATGTGAAGCAAAAACCCAGAAGATGTCATACAGGAAAGCACAACTAAGAAGCACGGTGCCAACCTGATGATATCCAAAAAATCAAAAATAAGTATTTGCTCATACAAACGTATAACTATGTTTTTTTATAAAGATTTTAGAGTAATATTTTGGCTTAAAAACATACAAATATAATTATTTCCTGCTAATAAGTGAAAAAGAGTTCTTTTCATCAGAGTACAAGCACTTTTCTAGAAATGGTACATACGTGAATTCTAATAATGATAAAAGTATAACTTTTGCTTTTGGTTTAAAAAGTATAACTTAACTTTCTTAACCTATTACATCAATAAAACATTACACACGCACATGAGTGATAGTGCACGGAGAACCACACGACAGCACCCCGGCCACGTCAGTATCTCCGCCAGTGCTCGTCTGCTCTCAGGTGCACGGGCTTCGGTGCACGACGGTACTCTTTGAAGAAAAATGAATTGTATTTATATCACTGTTAAACCTTTACATCTCCCTTCTATATATACACACACAACGATAACAACAACACCGTACTAGCGGTGTTGGACTAAAGCGAAAAGGAGGAGACCCGCTATCGA
The DNA here is from genome assembly GCA_033032865.1 of Dactylorhiza incarnata. Lineage (NCBI taxonomy): Eukaryota > Viridiplantae > Streptophyta > Magnoliopsida > Asparagales > Orchidaceae > Dactylorhiza > Dactylorhiza incarnata. The sequence goes on along the minus strand of JAWHQI010000109.1, from coordinate 500,544 downwards.
CACACCAATTTTTCGTTATTTGCACTCCAAATACCAACACTCCCCCTCAAGGTGGGCGAAAGATATCCATTAAACTCATCTTGTCACTCAATCTACATAAGTCCAGTGAGCTAAGTCCTTTGGTAAGACAATCAGTCACTTGCTCTTTTGTAGCAACATGTCCCAACTTTAATGTTCCACTATCCAGTTTTTCTTTGATAAAAAATCTGTCGATCTCTATATGTTTGGTCCTATCATGTTGGACAGGGTTATTGGCGATGTTAATAGTTGACTTGTTATCACACCACAATGTCATATGTCCTTCTTGATCTATCTTGAGTTCAACCAGAAAGGCTTTCAGCCATAACATCTCCCCTACGCTTAAGGTCATGACCCTATATTCTGCCTCGGTTGTAGATCTCGCAACTACAGTCTGCTTCTTGCTTTTCCAGGAGACGAGGTTGCCTCCTACAAACATACAATATCCTGATGTTAATCTTCTGTCATCGGCACAACTAGCCCAGTCAGTCGCAGTAGCCCCAATGTTTATATGTTCATTCTTCTGGAAGATCAGTCCCTTCCCGGGTGCACTCTTCAGGTATCGAAGAATCTGATATACGACATCCAAGTGACCCTCCCTAGGATCATGCATATAACGAGCTACCACGCTCACAGCGAAAGATATGTCGGGACGGGTGTGACCCAGATAAATTAGTTGGCCTACCAGCCTCTGGTACCTTTCTCTATCAATTGGCTCTCCCGCCTCCGCACCGAGCTTGGTCTTCTGATCAATAGGAGAGACAGCAGGTCTGCAACCCATCATACATGTCTCTTTGAGTAGGTCAAACACATATTTCCGTTGGGAGAAAACAATTCCTCGTGCGCCGCATGCTACCTCAATCCCAAGGAAGTATCGTAGCTGACCCAAGTCCTTCACCTCAAATTCCTTGCCCAATCTTTCCTTAAGTTGAGCAATTTCATTTTCATCATTTCCTGTGATGATCTTATCATCTACATACACAGCAAGTACTGTGATGTTAGCTCCAAGCCTCCTAAAGAACAGGGTGTGATCAGCATTGGTCTGTTGATATCCTATGGCTGTCATGACTCTCCTGAGTCTATCAAACCAAGCTCGAGGAGACTGTTTCAGCCCATATAGTGACTTCTTGACTCTACACACCTTCACTATCGTTTGTTTTGTGTCAAAGCCTGGTGGTACTTCCATGTACACTTCTTCCAATAGATCTCCATGAAAAAAGACATTTTTTACGTCAAGTTGATGTAGTTTCCATCCCCCATTTGCAGCCAAGGATATCAGCGTCCGCACCGTGCTCATTTTTGCAACTGGTGCAAAAGTCTCATCGTAGTCGATGTCATAAGTCTGACTGTACCCCTTTGCTACTAGTCGGGCCTTGTAGCGCTCGAACAGTCCCTCTGGGTTTTGTTTTACGGTGAAAACCCACTTGCACCCAACTGCTCTTTTTCCTGGTGGTAGCAACACAAGATCCCAGGTTTTGTTCTTTTCCAATGCTCCGAGTTCTTCTAACATTGCAGTTTTCCATCGCGGATCCTCTTTGGCCACCTGCCAACACTTAGGAATAGAGACTATGTCCAAAGATGCAATAAATCCCCCATGAACAGGTGATATGTGAGGATATGAAACAAACTTATCAATATCATGAGGAAAGTCATACCGATCCGGTGAGACTCCCACATTCTTGCGGGTACTCCTCCTTACCGGTATGGGAGTAAAAGTAGTAGGATGGGGAATTATATCACATGTGAGTTCAGATGTTGAGGTGGGTTGAACAAAGATTGAGGTTGATGGAATCGGCGTTTCACGAGACAGAGTAGGCAGTGGTAAGGGACTCAACACGCGTGGCTCTGTGGGCATTGTAGTCTCACTTTGCTTCTTTCTTCTTGTATATACTCTCAGCTCCCCCTGGGTGTAAGGTCCACTTTCCACAGCTGCATTCTGCTCATGCACTGGAATCACACCTGACTTCATGCTTGGTAATACGGAATAAGGGATACTTATTACTTGCTTCTTACCACTATTGATATCCTCCTCTTCCTGTCTCGTACTATCTGTAATTAGTGAGTCCCCAAATGGTGAGTCAATTGGAGAGGAATAATATGGCTCATGCTCGTGAAATGTAACATCCATATTAACAAACAATCTCCTCTCTACTGGGCTCCAACATACATACCCCTTTTGGGTTGTTGAATACCCAACAAAAATACATTTCAGGAACCTTGGATCCAACTTTCCCACATTTGGTATATTGTTTTGCACAAAACATACACATCCAGAGGTTTTAAGAGGAAGAGTATCTCCATTTTTTCCTCGCAACATCTCGACCGGGGATTCGCGAGGGCATCCGATTGATTAAATATGCTGCTGTCAGAACAGCTTGTCCCCACAAATGCTTCGACACATTCATCAAAAACATCATACTCCGAGTTACTTCAAAAAGATATCGGTTCTTCCGCTTAGCTACACCATTTTGCTATGGTGTGTATGGACAAGTGGTTTGGTGTTGGATCCCATGTGAGGACAAGTACTCCTCAAAATCCCTGTTGGTGTACTATGTCCCATTGTCCGACCTCAACACCGTCAACACTGCATTGTGTTGCGTTTGAACCCCTTTATGAAAATCTTTAAAGCAGACAAACACATCACTTTTGTTTTTCATTAGGTATAGCCAAGTCATACGTGAAAAATAATCAATAAAGGACACAAAATATCGAAATCCATTTACAGTAGGCGTGGGACATGGTCCTCATACATCAGAATGAACTAGATCAAATAAACTAGAACTCCTTCTACCGGAACTTGAGTAGGAATTTCTAGTATGCTTTCCCATTTCACACGCATCACATACAAGTTTTTCTTGATTGACTTTTTTAAACAAAGACCGATACAGTTGACTCAAAACAGAAATGAAGGATGACCCAGACGCCTGTGATAAAGTATGAGTTGGTCCTCCACGCTCCTTCCTACTTCTGCAGTATCCTCTATCAGTGTGGAAAGGGCCGAGTCCAAGCTTTCCCTATCTAGGTACCACAAGCCCTTACGCCATGTGTCAGTCCCAAGTTTCCTGTCACTCTCCTTCTCCTGAAAGATCACCTTTGGGATATCAAACAAGACAACACACTTTAACTGAGATATAATGACACTAATAGATAAAAGATTTACGGGAAAGGAAGGGGCATGCAAAACATTGGACATAGTCAAAGTGTTGGTACATTGTACGGTACCCTTACCAGCCACAGGTTGGGTCATGTCATCGGCAGTTTGAATATGTTCTGGGACTACTAGGGGAGTATATGAAAGAAATTCCCTAACATTCCCAGTAACATGTTGGGAGGCGCCTGAGTCGACTATCCATTCTGGCGATCTAATGATGGATATAGATGAGATGGCATATGTATCACATGTACCTGTGGCGGAGTGTGCAAAAGTGGTCATATTACCGATAAACGCAGTTGGAGTGGGTGTGTCATCCATCACACCTTTCAGCTTCCCAGCTGATGGTATGCATCCAAAATTTCCTGCTCTTTTGGGTGACCCATATCAGCAATACCTTCTTCTACCACCTCTTCGCTTATCGTGAGATTTGCCTAATAGCCACCTCGTCCACCACCTCTACGACCTCCATGTTCGCGCCCACGACCTCCAAACTTTCCCCGCCCACCTGCATCTCGCTCTTTTGGTGGCTTGGGGCAAGTTAGTCGGAGATGACCTACTTCATCACAATTGTAACATTGTCGCGTCTCGCTCTTGTATCCCTCGTGCCCTTGATTGGTGACCGCTAGGGCTGATTTCTCTCCCGGAAGAGTGGTTCTACCAGACTGGAGCCTAATCCTGCTCTCCTCCTACATCATGGCTGAGACTGTCTCATTCAGGGAGGGAATCTTTGGTTGAGCGAGCAACATCGCACTCCTTTGCATAGTCCTCCGCTGAGCGTCTCGCTCCCCATTCGTGCACTCAGGGTCTTTGCATCATGCGGCTGGTGAGAAATAATTGTAGTCTGCTCATAGTCACTCTAGATCTGCGGCATACTCCTGGATCGAGCGATCTCCCTGAGTTACAGTCTCTATCTCCCGCTCGATCTGGAACACGTGCATGTTGTTGTCGACTCCTGCGTAGAGCCTCTGTAACTTCCCCCAAACATCACTTACAGTCTCTATGTCATCCACCGTGATAGCGATAGATGCGATCATCGAATTTAGAAGTCAAGTGTGTAACAGACTATGCGTAGTTTTCCACTCATTGTATCCACCTGAGTCCTTCTCTGGCTCCCCCTTCTCGCCAGTCAGATAGTCCTCCAGGTTCCTTCCGGAGAGAGCCCTCTTTACCCATCGCAAACTGCTCAAGTATGTGGCTGGTCCGTCAAGTTTCAGCTCCACAGGAGGGAGATCGAGCTTCACCGGAGGCGGTTGCGACTGAGCGGATCCTTCGCCTTTGGACATCCGTAAGAAGTCGAAGAACACCTTGAGGTTTGTCTCCTCTAGTTTGGCCACTAAAATCTCCATGAGTAGCACAACTATTGATTTTTTTTTTGAGCAAATGAATTTCTCCGGACACCCCCGCAACGAGAAGCTCTCGCAACGTCGTAATTCCACTGCGCACGTGGGAAAGATGCGCTCCTGCCGCACGCCGACTTTCGTGCTCCTGCCGCAACTCTCACGCAGGCGCCGCACCTCCCGTGCAAGGGCCGCACCTCCCGCGTAAGTGTCGCGCGTCTGCCGCACCTCCTGTCACGCTACGTATTACTGTCACACCTCTTGCGCTGATGCCGCACAAGGAGCGAGCGATTCTGCCGCACCTCCTGATTCAGCCGCACCTCCTGCGCTGATGTCGCACAAGGAGCGCGATCTGCCGCGCTACTGTCGTACATCCTGATTCTGTCGCACCTCCTGCACTGATGTCGCACCACACGCGCGATCTGTCGTGCCACTGCCGCAGTCCATAAGACATGAGCCTCCCTGCCGCGCAGATGTCGTGCTCCGCCGCAGATGTCGCGCCCTACGCAGATGCCAGACCTTGCGCCTCCCTGCCTTCTGCGCAAGCAATGCGCCGCACCTCCAACCGTACAGATGTCGCGATCCGCCGCAGATGTCGCAGTCCAGAAGACCTTGCGCCTCCTTGTATTCTGCGCAAGCAATGCGCCGCACCTCCAACGCTGCCACGCAAGTGTCTTAATCCTCCTACCGATAAATCCTTCTGCAACCTGCCTCTGATACCATGAAGAAAAATGAATTGTATTTATATCACTTTTAAACCTTTACATCTCGCTTCTATATATACACACACAACGATAACAACACCGTACTAGCGGTGTGGGACTAAAGCGAAAAGGAGGAGACCCGCTATCGACACACCAATTTGCATTATTTGCACTCCAAATACCAACACTCTTGCCACTTGTAGTCCCCCAAAACAAGATAGGAGATCGAGCGACAGCCGGAGTACAACTCTTTGGGGGACTGTGAGTGACAGGAGTACTGTCATGTACTGAAGAAGCTCGTGCGCCCGAGAGTAGGCGAGGACCGACAAAGGTGCTAATGTGGTCAGGGTGCTGTCGCGGTTGCACGAGGGGTCCCCCGTGCACTGTCACTCGTGTGTGTGTGTGTATATATATATATATATATATTTCTATATGTATATTTATATTTATATTTATATATGTATATTTATATTTATGTATGTATATTTATATTTATATATGTGGGATAAGATATTCACCTGGTGGGTGATTACTTCAATTTAGAAGCAGGAAGAAGGAGATCTTTCCCTTTAAATAAAAAAATTAAAAGTAAAAAGAGCGTGAATGGATGACGTGTAATCCCTTCTACTTGAATCATGACCCCTTGTTTCGTCTTCATTGGCTGATTTGCCGACCGCTCGATTTGTTTTTGTGCAAATCAGTTTGGGGTACCAATTGAAAAAGGAAAGAGGGATAATTAAAAAGAAATTGGATAATGGAAAAAAAACGAAATTGCGTATGGTCAAGGGCAAAATTGGAAGTCTGGAATACACAGTTACCGATGCCGTTACTGTTCATCCCCCAATTTCTTTATCAAAAGTATATATATATATATGATGTTTCAGTTCTAAAGCAAAATTAGTTAATAAAACATGATTGGTGCACTTTTTCTTCAGTGCCGAACAAAGTGAATAATAGAATGAAGTAACAAAAAGTATTAAATACAATCTATAATATGGATGTGTGTGTTGGCTTGTAGATGAACCGCCCTCGAGATCATGTTTCACAAAGCACAACATAAGATCAGAAAAATGCAATCACAACCTACCCTTGCAGAAGATAGTTACGCTGTCCAGTCATCAATTGATTCTCAGTTTCCCACCCACCATTTTTTCCTAAAATATAGTACTTCACAAATAAAGCATCTTACAAACTAATTTCACCTTAAATTCGGGGTGCCGCATTTTGAATAAATAGTAAAAATCATTACCTTCGGCTCCACAGCAGCTTGAACAATATACATAACAAAATGATAGTCTTGTATATTGTCCCCACCCATCCCCCAAAGTACTATATCCTCGCATATAGCAAGCACATCACAATTTCACATTCTATTAAACAACAGTCACCATTCTAATGGCAGTTTATCACTAAAATTCAGTCCAATTGATCAAGGGATTTGAGGCTCCAAACTAAATATACGATTCAGATTATGATTTGTATCATGCCAGCAAGTTAAAGTCTAATCAAGGACAGGGTCAAGGTGAACCTACCCCACTCCAACCAAATAATTTGTATCAGATCATGAAGGAGATTGCTATGGCCGTAGTCGAGATGGCACCATTAGCAAGTAATTAAATATGCATGGCATGTCCTTTTATTTTTATGTACGGGTATTGTTGTATTTAGTCTAAGCATATGGACTAATTTGCAAATGTCTCATGTAATCTCTATTCGAAGAACCCTCGAGTCATAGAATGGCAAAGTAAGAAGTTAGTCATCTTTCCTCTCATTAGTTCTCTCCTTCCCTACTAGGGTCAGGGATTGGTTCCAACTCCATTGTATCTCCACCATCCTCTGTACCCTTACGAAATCATGTGTCAAATTTTACTGTAAAATATTTCTGTCACAAAGATTTCAGCTGCTACACCAATTATTAAATAGTAAAGTATAATTAGCCGATAGTTAACTTAAAACTTTCAAGATCATGCTCTTCTAGTAAAAGGCTTTCTACAAACAAGTAGGGCATATTCTTAGATGTAAACATGCTTTTTTGTCAACAGAAAATGCACAAAGCAAAGTGTGTATAAGCAAGTATTTGACGTGTAAATATGCTTTTTTGGTCTAAAACCACAAAAGATCTGAAAGAAAAATTGGAAACAGCAGAGACTGACCTTGAGATTAGGTACTCGTACAATTTGAATAACAGTAAGTATCAAAGCAATACCCTGATTCATAAGGCAATATATAAAATGATGAATGTAATTAGATACAATGGTATGGAAAAAAGTAAAGAGAAAGTGGACAACATTTTAAATTAATCTTTTTAAATACTACCTAAAAGATTTTTACAAACATGGTAGTAGAAAACAATTAAATTATGGCATAGTGCTTTCCGCTGCATACAATTTCGGGTAAACCTTCCAAATATTTAATTCACCACATCCCCCCCCCCCCCCCCCCCCAAAGAAAAAAATCAAATATGACGTTAGCCAGCACAAATGATTGTGTATATTCAAAGAAATGGCTAGAAAAATAAAATTACAAAACAAACCCCGAGTAATTTGGATTAGGTTGATGATGTAATAAGAATAAGTTCTTACAAGGATATCTTGGCCGATCCATGCAAAGGATCTTTGGCGATAAACAGCCCAAACTGTAGCAAAACTAATGCAAAAAGGAGTAATTGCCAGGGTAAGGTATGACACTGCTCCAAAGAAAGGCACTTTAACAGATGACTCTCCAGCTTGCTTAAACCACCTAAAAATTTCATAAAAAACATGTTGCAATCATTCAGAATTGTAAGACGCAAGAAAAAAAAGAATACTCACTGTTATAAGAGCCAAGTATTTCTCTACAATCAAATTTTAGAACACTAACACCACCTCTTCACACTTCCACATAAGTGAGATCACCTAAATCTCCTACCACCATAAATGGGGTAGGCCATGGAGACTTGTCAGCAAACATTATCTTCTATGATAATGATAGGGTACTAACAATTTTATAGAACTTTGCAGGAAGGATACCCCTAAGAGGCTAAGACCTGGGTCTGAACAGGGTATCAGGGGACGTCTTCCGGCAGGAATTGAAACCAAAGACGGGAACGAGATTTAGGAAAACACAAAAATGGATATTCAATATCATTAGCATCAGTGGCAGAAGCTTATATACTTCTACCTTACAACCAACAGTTACAAGCAGTTATTCAAGCCACAAATTGTCAACAGGTAATACAATTGCTGACAAGGTACGATAAAACAGTTATTCAAGCCACAAACTGTCGACATGTAATAAAACTATCGATCAGGTACATTACAGCCACACTAACGGCTACTGCTGCTCAAATATAAATTCAAACTCATAATAAATTAAAAGGAATGCAACAATTACTCTCCCCTTTAATGAACCTTGCCCTCAAGGGTCTAAGGAAGGATTAAGTTTGATCATCTCCTGGTAGTTCTCCCATGAAGCTTCTTTTGGGATCTGAATTGAATCATTGTACTGGGATTTGTAGCATTGTTATGCCTTTATGAGGAACAATAAACCTTTATGGGGAACAATAAACCTTTCTGGGAACAATAAGCCTTTACAATAAGCCTTTACACACTATCCAATCACACCGGAGTTTGTCAAACGGCGCTAACAGACCTGGGCCCGAAGGTGCAAAATGCGATAAAATCAGAGGCGGCGGCGGGACCCTCGGTGGAGCTTCATCCCCCTCCCATCTTCTCTCTTGTCAGTTTTCATACCAAGAGTTAGAATCCGAAACTCAAAACTTCTCCGACGCCACCCTCCTCGGTCGAGGTAGCCACAGGACCGTGTATAAGGCTATCCTGCACTTTGGCCAATCTGTCGTCGCTAAGCGCCCCTCATGTTAGACGATTCCTACACTGGCCTTCAAGGTTGAGAATGAAATTGAGATCCTTTCCGACATACAAAATCCCCGTCTCGTGAACCTCATCGGCTTCACCCCTCCCGACAGCAAGGAGCGCCTGCTCGTGGTCGAGTTCATGTTGAACCATACTCTCTATGGATTGAAGACAATATTTAGGAGCATTTGAAGACAATATTATGATGCAAACATACAGACATTGTTCGCATTAATTATGCATAGGAAATACAGCTCAGAACTTTCTTATAATGCATACAGGAATAAAAGAATAGTGGTGTGTACATTAATAATTTACTTTCAGCTTAGTACAATATTTTTAATTTATTAAATAATTATTCTTAGAAAAATAATTTTTTTTACTCATCAATTGATTGATTTAAGCCCTAATCTCTTTACCCTTATCTTAGATGAGCTCACCGGACATACCAACAAGCAATACCTTGGTGTTTATTATTTGCAGATGATATTGTTTTGGTCGATGAGACGCGTGAGGGTGTAAACGCGAAACTTGAATCTTGGCGAGACACTTTAGAAAAGAAGGATTTTAGGTTGAGCAGGACAAAGACGGAGTATATAGAGCTTAAATTTAGTAGTGCAAGAAAGTCGGATGATTCCGTCATTAAATTGGGTAACCAAGATATTTCCCGCAGTGAGTGCTTTAAATATCTGGGATCGATAATTCAAAAAGATGGAGGTGTGGATAAAGATGTGATACATAGAATCCAAGCAGGTTGGTTGAAGTGGAGAGGCGCGTCTGGGATCTTAAGTGATCGTAAAGTACCATTAAAACTTAAAGGCAAGTTTTATCGTACTGCAATTAGACCAGCAGTGCTCTGCGGTTCTGATTGTTGGGCAGGGAATGGAGTACATGAGCAAAAAAATGGGAGTTGCAGAGATGAGAATGCTTAGGTGGATGTGTGGTCACACGAGAATGGATAAAATTAGGAATGAATGTATCGGGGATGAAAGAATGAACATCGAACGAGTTCGGGAGTGAGCCCGTCTAGTGAGTTGAGAAAGAAAGGCGAGCGACGCGAAGAAAAGAAATCGATAGCGTGCTTTTATTAGAAAAGCAAGAGAAAGAAGTAGCGGACTAATCTTTAGTGGGGTTAAAAGAGCATTTGCCCTCAGTTGTCGACCCTTGTAGGCTGACACATAAAATGGAGTGAAAAGAACTCTTGAAAGCAGAAATGAAAGAAAACCTCTACTCTAGAAAGATTTCCTGATCGTTATAGACGGAGAAGCAAAAAAGAAAAGAAAGAGATGTTATCTTGACATCTTTCTCGTTATCATATAGAAAGAGAAAGAAGATGCGAGAAGCTGCGAGAATTGTAGAGAAGATGCGAGAAGCTCGTTCAAGATGGTTCGTACATGTACATAGGAGACCATTAGAGGCACATGTTAGGCGTTGTGAGAGTTTAGTCACTAGACATGTTAAACGAGGGAGGGGTAGACCAAAAAAGAGTTGGAATGAAACTATAAGGAAAGACAAAATGTACTTAGGCATTAGTGAGACTATGATTAAAGATAAGGCGCAATGGCGACAGAGGATCCATATAGCCGATCTCATAATGGTGGGACAAAGGCTTGAGTGTTGTTGTGTTGTTGTATCAATTGATTGATTCAATAAAAGACATTGTGATGGAGATCGATTATGCAACCGTTCAGATATTCGCGGATTTGATATTTTTGGATCGTCAGATGGACAATCGAAGACCGTGATTGCAACCGGCTTGATTTTTCATATTTTTATGTTTTTTTCACTTGTTTTTTGAGTGTTATGTTGAATTATCCGTCGAGCGATCGTGGCCATCGGATAATTTTAACTTAATTCCCTCCCACTATATATTACTACCATCCTGTTTTGAACGGGGCATCGAGAGTATAGGCGTTGAAGTCCTGAGCCGCTCGGTCACGGGAGGTGCCAACTCCTCCCCCCTCCTGGTGCCGACACCGGGAGCCACCGCCGCCACCGTTGGTGTCGATGCCAGCTCCGCTATCCGTCGCCTCCCTCTCCTCCGACGAGTCTGTACCTCCCTCCAAACGCTTTTCCCACCAACTGAACCATTTTTAGCCCTCATCCAGTCCGCCGATTGACCTTCCCCATACACTCAACGATCATTTTTACACCCCGCCCAAGGAACCACTGGATAAACCACCCATCCTTAGGAACTTCCACTGCAACATAGAGTCTGCATTTAGTAAGTCTGTTGGGTCCGTCATTTTGCATTTGCATCTGTTACATAGTTTGTATGTCATATTCCGACATAAAGTTATATTAAATAATGAACATTTTAAAACTTGCGTGGACAATCACATGACAGAGCACATATTCAAGGAAGGTGTTTGGGTGATGATTTGCATATTATTTGAGAGGTTCCCATTGGGGATAACTATGAATCTAAGTGCTAGGCGAATATGTTCATACACTGTCATGAGAGAGTCTGAGCCAAAAAAAATCGAGCTTAATATTACTAGGAATACGGGTGTTCATTTGGTACTCAATGTTGAGGATTTGACTGTAGATGTGGAGCCACCTAGTTTTGGACATTCAGCCTTCCCTTTTAGCTTCAGTTTTCACCATCACTATAGCCTCTCCTATACCCCCAGCCTCCTTACAGCTCTACCCATCACCATTGTTTCCCTACCCTTCATCCTTATGGCGGCTTGGTGTGTGGGACCCTAGGCTACTCCAGCGGCATGATGGCCTTATGCGAAGACAATATCTACCTGGAGCGACAGAGAGTGTTGTGTGGCATGCTTTGGGAGCACGTAACCTACATTCATCGGAGATGAATGCTTCTAAGCCGGGGGGATTGATGGAGATCGATTAAGCGACTGTTCAGATATTCGTGGATTTGATATTTTTGGATCGACAGATGGGCGATCGGAGACCGTGATCGCGACAGGTTGGAGTTCTCATATTTTTATGTATTTTTATTTTTTTTACTTGTATTTTTAGAGTTTGGTTGAATTATCTGTTGGGCGATCGTGGCCATCGGATAATTTTAACCTAATTCCATCCCACTATATATTACTACCATCAGGTTTTGAAGGGGGAATCAAGAGTTTAGGCGTTGAAGTCCTGAGCCGCTCGGTCACGGGAGGTGTCGACTCCTCCCCCCTCCTAATGCCGACACATGGAGCCACCACCGTCGTCGCTGGTGCTGAAGCCAGCTCCGCCATCCGCCGCCTCCCTCTCCTCCGACGAGCCCGTACCTCCCTTCATTCATTGTTCCCGCCAACTATACCATCTCCAGCCCTCATTTAGTCCGCTGATAGACCTTCCCAATCACTCCCACGACCAACTGACACCACCCAGCTCTTCCTCGCCACAAAACTCTACCTCCCAGCTCCTTCTCGCAGAAAAACACCATCTCCCAGCCCCCTTCCGCCACTGCAACATTCGTCCAGCCCTCTCCCCTTCCAACTGCGACCACCCAGCTCCTTCCCGCAGCAAGATACCACCTCCTCCAGCCCCGCCTCCAATTCCCCAACCTTTCCCGGCCCCCACCAACTCAGCAGCCACCCGTTCTGCCCTCCACAACCCCTCTAACACAGCAAATCCGCCCCCTTATTATCCATCCAGCACCCTTCCAGCCCAAAACTGCTCTTGAATCACATTTCCAAACTTCTGGAACTTGTTCCTGGTGCATCCCCATCCACAAAACAGCTAATTAGCTCCTCCGGTCACAATCAAGTACCCAAGCACTCCCTCTACAGTCGTTGTCGCCCATTTCCAGCCATCAGAGACTATTTTATAGTACCTGAACATTCCATTTCAGCCCTCTGGATGTAACAACCCAACCTAGTTTAACAATAAATCAGCAGTCCGGTTGAGCCCCGTGATAAGAAGTAAACTAAGTAACGGTAATAAAACTGGTACATAGCAGGCATAATTAAAAATACTAAAAGAAAACTTACAACGGAAGTAAGACATGCAGTTAAGGGTAAACAAGAGTACCTCAAAATCTGATTCACAGAGCCACTAATAATGGAAACAACCATAAAATCTGAATTACTAAAAGCATAAAATAGTGTCTGTTACATTGAAAACATTAGACAATTCCAGTTTTATTACCAGAGGTCCAAGGTAAAAGTACAACACTGAAATGAAAGACAACTGAAGTGAAAGACAAACAAATATGAAGAACCTTTAGGCATCATGACATCTATGATGTTGTGTCTGGGAGGATTTCTAGACTGAGTCTATGCACAAAAGATTCTGCAATAAACGAGTGTGATGCACCCGTGTCAAAGAGGACCTCGGAGGGTAAGTTTTGAATCATGAGTATACCTATATGCGTGCTTGTTTTACTTTAGTTATGCGTTACAGTCTTAACTCCATGCACTAACTTGAAATTCTTCTTCTATAAAAGTCAATCATGCATGAGGGCACATACTAATCCGAACGTCCGCATTCCATTTCACCTACGCTTACAGTCATTTATTTGGTAAGATTCACATATACTTTCATTCCTTTACATTTGTACGGATATATATCGTGTTATTTCAAGTAATAATTTGCTCAATTTAATGGGATTGTTTCGCTTTCGGTCGACACGTAACACCTATTCGCCATGTACTTAATTTCAGTGCAATCTCAATCTTATGTGATCGTAAAGTACCATTAAAACTTAAAGGCAAGTTTTACCGTACTGCAATTAGGCCAGCAATGCTCTACGGTTCTGAGTGTTGGGCAGTGAATGGTGTACATGAGCAAAAAATGGGAGTTACTGATATGAGAATGCTTAGGTGGATGTGTGGTCACACGAAACTGGATAAAATTAGGAATGAATGTATCAGGGATAAGACATGAGTGGCGCCAATTGTAGAGAAGATGCGAGAAGCTCGTTTAAGATGGTTTGGACATGTACATAGGAGACCATTAGAGGCACCTATTAGGCGTTGTGAGAGTTTAGTCACTAGACATGTTAAACGGGGGAGGGGTAAGACCAAAAAAGACTTGGAATGAAACTATAAGGAAAGATATGATGTACTTAGATATTAATGAGTCTATGATTAAAGATAGGGCGCAATGGCGACAAAGGATCCATATAGCCGACCCCACTATGGTGGGATAAATGCTTGTGTTGTTGTTGTTGTTGTATTATCGGCTTGCTTGACTTGAACATTTTGTTATCAATTGTGACATTTGCATGAAGTTTTAAAAGCTCATTGTTTAATTAACTTATCCGTTGGAAGCAATTTTGCGTGACTGACCCATTTTGCAATGCATTCGTCGCATGCTCACTTGCATTTGCATCTATGGTTAGGGAATCCATATTGCACGACCGCGACCACCTATAGATTCGTCATGTGTCACATTGTAAATGATGAATATTACATGTACGCAAATCTAACAGTTGTAAGCAATAGACTATATGAAACTATTTTTCGATGGCTCTGTGATTCATTCTAGGTATGTTATAGCACTTTTAAATATTATTCTCATATGTAATTTAACTTCAATTGGTTAGTTCATTAAATTTTAGAATGTTCTAATTTTACTCTTGTACCATTTAAATGCATTTTCTAGTTTACGTCATATCCGGGACTTCGGTCGGGCCTCTGATATTGATTAAGACCGGATGTAGAGGGTGTGTATGTGCCCTACGGAAACTATAATGAATACGTGTAAGTATGGTGTTGTAGGAATCTAAGAAACAAGCGATGTGCATTGATTGCCCAATGATTAATTACAATAAATTCTGAAATAATTAGACTCCAAAAGCTTTCACATTAGAGATTAGGCGTTAGGAACACAAGCAAGATCTCAAATTGTATGTTCTTTCATCAAATAATCAACACAAAGCAATATAAACTTCAAATTAGAACTTACACAGATAATTTGGGTCCAATTACAGTGTATGTTACTGATTTTGAGCTTGGAAAATGGAATTGGAGCAATTTTTGCACTGAAAACTGTTTTCCTGAACCATTTTAGGCTTTCAACAGAACGGGTTGTGGTTGGGAAGGTAGTGTAGGCAGTGTTGTGGATATCGGCCGATATGTCAGCCAAAATGTCAGCCGACATAAAGGTTTCAAAGACAAAACGACATGTATCTGATATTATTTTTCAAAATATCCTTTTGAAATATATCGACCGATATATCAACTATCGATCAATATCTTGGTTGATATATCGGCCAAGCTGACTTTTTTTAATTTATTTTATTTAAAATATATGTTTTAATAGAAAACAAGACGAAATTGTTTTGTTGTTAAGATTGTTTTGTGGTCTATCTCTCGACTCTCTTCCTACTTCCTCTAGTTTTTTCCCTGTGCCCGTCTGTCATTGATGTCGACAAAGTCTGGCTTTTGGATTCGGACTGAGGGTTCCTTAGTCTCAAACAATGTCGACAACTTCTTGGTTTCCTGCTTCCTTTAGTTTTCTTCCATGTCTTATGTTGTTATTACTTGTGTAACATAAAATATAACAAAAATGTTAAATTGTTAATATATCAATATATATAAATTAAAAAATTATTATACATATATATAATAATGTATATAGATAAATAAATAATGAAACATGATACACGAAATGTCCGCGATATATCCCCTGACATATTAAAATAGACATAAGAAATCCCAACGGACGTGTCCGTGACATCCAACATCTACAATGTTGAGTCTAGGCAGATGGAACGTGAATAGGAGTTGGAATACGCAGAAGGTGGTCGGCGGCCGTTACTATAATCTGGAAGGGGACAGTAAGCCCGCTGAGACGAAACTCTTAGAATCAAAGATGGGCGAACTTTATAGAGATGGAGAAGATGATTGGCTAGTAGAAGGGTAGAATTGAAAGTGTAAGGGGGTTGGGCGTGACTGAAACAGGGGCTAAAGTGACTAAAACAGGGGTTGGGAAGCATTAGGCACACAGTGGTGTCTCGATTCCTTCTCCAGTGGGCATAATGGGGGGAGGAAATGCCAATTAAGACCAGTTAATGGCAGTTGTCATGGGGACGAATGGAGAAAAGTAGTTATTAAATGGTAAGATAGTAATGAGTGGTTATGGTGGCAGTTACTAATGGTTATATGTAGTTATATGGGCTTTGGTGGTGGATGGTTGGTCGGTGCTCTAACTAGGGGTATCTTGCCGGAGAGATGGTGGTCGGCCAAGGGGAAGGAGAAGGTGGTTCTAGGTTTCGGCACCTAAAGTTCTACGGAATCGGCACCATGGAGAGATCACAAAACCCGAAAATTCTGTCCAAATTCTGCAATGTTAGAAAAATCAGCGCCCAGATCCGTTTTAATATATTTAGAGGCCATTATGGACAGTTTAGACCATTCGAAACTTCAACCTCTAATAATAAATGAAATAAAAATACAAAAATAATAATAATACATAGAAAAATCTTGTCGTCGCTCTGAATACGACCACGGGCTCAGATCGTCCATATGACGATCCTAATTCTGACTCCAGGGTATACAAACTCGGGAAGGTTACGATAAGCGTCGGTCTGCCTGTGAAATATGATCCCTATCAGATATGTTGTTAAACTGGAAGGAGTATCGCCACCTCTGTAGTCACCGACTCTCACTCTTCCCTCTCCATGGAACAACTACATTGTCGACTTTCCCCTCACAATGTGGCTACCATGCACGCAAATATTCACATGATGTGCATGGAGTTTTGGGTTGCTATTGCAGCCAAGCAACCTCCACCTCGTCAGTCAACTCTACCTCACCTCATGCCAACCCCTAACCTCCCACTCGCCTCCTCACCCATCAACACTACTAGCCCTGGATCCAAATGGCCCTCCTTCAACGAATACCTTTGTTGGAGTCTTTGTGATCTAGAAGTAGTCAACGAGTTAGACTCACTGCCAATGTAATATAAGCTTATGGAGTCGCACATAATAATGCACGAGGAATTGAATAAATGATCGGGGTGGCTCGACTCATATAAGATATGAGTGGACAGCCAAATTGACTGGTCGAATCGACTAGAAGGTCTAGCAGATTCGAGTAGACAAAGTCGACAAGAACTCTGTGTTGTTTGGTCGAATCGACTAGAAGGTCTAGCAAATTCGACTAGACAAAGTCGACAAGAACTTTATGTGTTGTCTGATCGAATCGACTAGAAGGCCTAGCAGATTCGACTAGACAAAGACGACAAGAACTGTCTGTGTTGTCTGGTCGAATCGACTAGAAGGTCTAGCAGATTCAACTAGACAAAATCGACAAGAACTTTCTGTGTTGTTTGGTTGAATCGACTAGAAGGTCTAGCAGATTCGACTAGAAAAAATCAACAAGAACTGTCTATGTTGTTTGGTTGAATCGACTAGAAGGTCTAGAAGATTCGACTAGACAAAGTCGATAAGAACTGTCAGTATAGACTGCACAGATTCGACTAGAAGAATTCGTCTAAACTGTCTCAGTATAGACTGGACAGATTCGACTAGATGTCTAGCCGATCTACTAGATGGTCTAGCCGTTCGACTAGACAATCAAACAGATTCGACTAGATGTTGTCTTGACAATTTATTCTCCTGTTTTAAAACCCTGAACCCGGTTCGGCTTTTCTTAAGGGTAATTCATGTTGAAGCTGAACCTGGTTCACTGATGATTATATATAGATATAATCTTAGATCTAGGGTTAAGCATTCTTATTCTCTCGAGCCCTTTTCTGAAGCGTTCCGAGAGCGGCGACCCCGACGGCGGCGGTTCCTTTTGCGAACTGGAACCCTAGCGCCGACAATCTTCTCCAGCGATAATCTAGCAATCTGTGGAGACGAACTTCCAGCCTGCTTCCGTTCGACGCAGCGAGGAGTTTCTTGACGTTAGTGTGGATACTCGTAAAAGCGCAGATTTAGTTCTGCGTGAACTCAAGCAACCGTCGGGCCTCTGATTTTGAATCAGACGCAGATTGAGGAAGCAGATCTTGGATTTGGATTCTGATTCAAGGAAGGCATTTCCTGGAACAGTCCGATGGATTATTGACTCGATCCCGCACAGGTACTTACTGCATTTATTTCTTAATCTATGGTTATCGCAAGATCCATTGTTTCTGTTTAGGGTTTTCTAGAACCTAATTTCGCTGCACACATATGATGTGTAAACCTCATAGAAAACCCAACAACCCTCACTAATGACCTCTTTCCTGCAACTTCCGACAGCCTCTAACCGACCACTCGATACATTCCCTCAGTAGGTCCACTAGCTGATCAACCTTCTGCTACACCAGCGAACTCCTCCCCTCAGGAACTCTTCTCTAGCAATAATCGAACAACGCCTCAGCCAGTTCCTTTTGAAGAAATTATTTTCACTCCCCAAATTGTTAAAGATCGTGACAAAAAAGATTGGTTGTGCCCAAGAGCGGAAGCTATTTACCTTCACACCGAGCAGAGTACAGCGTCACGCACATTTTGTTATGAAGCTCGACCTTAAAGACAAGATCGATTTTTAGGCCGGAGGTATTAATGTGAATACATTCCTCGATCGACGAATACACATATGTGTCAGTGGAGTGTGCACATGCTTTCAAATGACCGTTTCACAACAGGAGAAGATTCAGAACGTCTACCCAAATATTATCCATATTAGTAATATTGCATTAGAATTAATCATTCTGAAGTTTATTGATACGAACAAGAAGGAGAATGCTTGAATTAATGAAGAACGGATACAATCCGGAGCAAGCTCCGGCCAACTCTTGGAGGTTGGTTCCTCCAAGGAGCCTTCTCTCAAATGAGAGCCCAAATCCCTAATGATCAAAGATGAAATAAACACTCACATACCCCCTCCTTATATAGGGGGGGCTCACATAATCAAAACATAAAATACGATTTAATAAATATTAATTAATTAAGATTAATTAATTAATTAATACCAATTAATTACACATTAATTAGGGTGGTTTCCATATGCGCTCCTCCTGCGAGCTGATGTGCGTTTGCGAATGCATAATCGTAACAATAGGTCGCGCTTGAAAATTGACATTGTCCCCAAGGTCAAGACAAAAAAAAATTTGTCGGGGTCCTTCAAAATGTCGGCAGCGGTTATAATCGCAGGGAACGACGGCAGACTATTTTTGTCCTCGAAAGAGGGGGTGAGTTGGCATTGAGAGTTTATGATGGGAAATTGTTGGCAGCTAGCATGGGTTGCAAGGAAGAAAAAGGAGAGGTGATGTGGGATCACTGCGATGTGATGGGGCAAGGGCAAAAAGACAAATGAGGAAGGGACAAAACAATAAGTGGGAGGGGGCTGCTTTATGGGGGGCTCGAGAACAGGAAGGATGGCGTGCAAAACAGGATAGGAAATGGCGCAGGCGGACGACGATCGTGGGACGAAGCGTTGCGCTGGGAGATCTGCGGTAGGGTTGCGGTTTGACGAAGATAGATGATTCCCGATAGGGATGCCGTCGGCCGGTGCGGAAAGCGATACGGGCTGGAGTTGGAAGACGATGGCAGAAGAGGGATCGGCGCCGGAAACGGTGTTGGAGGTGCGGGCTGGAGCTTGTACAGCCGGAATCGGCGCTGGAGGAGCGGCTTGTATGGTCGGGCGGCGGTCGACGCTGAGATCTGCTGCTGGAGACGCACGAATCTGAGATCTGCTGCTGGAGACGCACGAATCTGAGATCTGCTGCTGGAGACGCTGAGATCTGCGGCTGCAGGTTGGATCGGGCGGCCGACGACGCACGAATCTGCGGTTGCGACGGCTGCTGGAGGTGCGGCGGCTGCTTCGGCGGCTGAATGTGCGGTTGTTGGTGTGTGCGTCTGGTGGAGCAAGGCCTGCAAGGATGCAGACAGCGAGGCAAGGAGGTTGTCGTGGATGTCGCAGCTGCGTTCGATGGAGGCGAGATGGCCGCCGATGGAGTGGGGGCTGCTGTCCGTCGTGGCATGAGCCCCGGCGGCTTCGAAGGAGTGGACGAGGGCGGCAGGTCGGACCATTGATACGAACAAGAAGGAGAATGCTTGAATTAATGAAGAACGGATACAATCCGGAGCAAGCTCCCGCCAACTTTTGGAGGCTGGTTCCTCCAAGGAGCCTTCTCTCAAATGAGAGCCCAAATCCCTAATGATCAAAGATGAAATAAACACTCTCATACCCCCTCCTTATATAGGGAGGGGGGCTCACATAATCAAAACATAAAATACGATTTAATTAATATTAATTAATTAAGATTAATTAATTAATTAATGTCAATTAATTACACATTAATTAGGGTGATTTCCATATGCGCTCCTCCTGCGAGCTGATGTGCGTTGGCGGATGCATAATCGTAACATTTATAGTTTGTCTTATTAGAGTGTCTCCCTCTACATAAAAGACAAAAGAATTCATAAAAACCAATTTACTCATTGCGTTCTCACAGTCCAAAAATTCATGGTTGTATTATTGTATTAGTTGTCTAGGTGCCAATTTTCAAATATCGCAAAATTGGGAGAGAATTTTCAGGCTCTCATGATCTTCACACGGTGGAGATTTCATGGATCCTTGGAGTAACTACCTTCTCACTACCCTTCCACTACCTTCCCACTAATAACCACCACTACCTACCTCCCTCCACCATCAAATCATCCCCATAACTATCCAAAATTGCCTATAGTCTCTTACCCATCATTCCAACGTCCATTAAATACCCTCCAATTTACCCAATTCGAGAACAAACAAACTCCCTCCCCTTCATATTTCTAGTAACTCCCCACAAAGTGTGCACTGCCCCATCCCATTTCCTACAGTTTTCATACATTATGTACACTAAAATCCAAAGTTTGGAAGCCCACGCCAACTCCTCTTCACTTGGAACCTAATGGCACTCTGCCCACAGTCTAGGCGACCAAATCCTTACCCAAATTTCCTCCTCTGTTATGTATATGTGAACTGGAACCAGTTGCTGCGACATTTTTTCCCAAATCCAACCTATAACCACCTTCATATACCCCTACAGCACCCGCCCCCACCCCACCCCTACTCCCCCTTCACCTAAATAGTCAATATACCCCTACCCAAATCCACACTTCACCAAAAAATCATCCAATCCCTGAAATCTGCATCGAATCACCGCAGGATTGCTGTCCAGTCCCAAATCAGCCATCATTCTTGTCTTCCGGACCTCTATTTCTTATGTAAGTTTATTGTGTGAAGTTTTATTGCTTATTGTTGAATATTTGATGAACATCATATCATTTAGGATATTAATATAAGCTAGTTTGCCCATTAATTACTCTACTCGTTTCTCTAACGTCTAATCTCAAACATAAATGATTGTGGACTCTATCAATAATTTCAATACTTATTATAATTGTTCGTCGGATAATTGTATGAAGATTACATCATTTAGATATATCAACTACACTACACTAACACAAAATCACTAGTGTTCCCCTTATGGTATAATTGCACATTCATTCACTACACTTGTCCTGCGTCACTTAACATAAAAAATGTTCTCAACCATTAAGACTATCTCATCAATAATAGTATAAATAACTGTACAGCATTTTTAATGTTTGTTAAAAACTTTGTAATCCGCAGAATATAGGAGCTCATCAGATCATATAGATAACCCCATAGTGACTGGAAACACTTTGTTCATTCATCTAATACTATTTAATATACATACCATATTTTCAACATCATTAATATACCTTCCATGCCTCATTGTCCAAACATCAGATAACTTGGAATAAAATAGTTAAAACACACACACACACACAGTAAAAAAGCACGCATTATTGATTCTTCATCAAAGATGTTATATGTTCTCAACCAGAATGTTCCATATTCAAGGTACAAGGAATCAAGAGAAGAGGTATACAAATAAGCTATATCTAGAACAAAAATGGAAAAATAACAAGAGTTTAAAATGTGGAACTCCTAAGCATTTTGAGAGTGTTAAAGCAATTTATACAAAAGGCCCATGACTGAGCTCATTGCTACATAGGCATTAGTCCCGCATCTTCGATGACGATTTTATCACCACTCACCTCATTTATTTATACATGTAATAACAGTTGTCTTGTAGGTAATAATTTTATGAGAATAAATAAAATATTGATTGTATTTCTCTCGAATTTTGTTTTTCTCCACATGGTATCAGAGGCAGGTTCCAACGGAGCGGATTCTTTTTTTCGATTGAGGATCTACTCTCGACTTGATTTCTTTTAAAGACTCAAAGTCGCCTTGCATTCTGCCTCCTGCGCACGCAATTTGACCCAAACGGCAATCCGCAATCCTAATTCTCGTGTGCAACCAAAATTGCCGCAAGCCCCACCCCAGGCCCGCGCGTCCCACACCCCCACCCCCATTGCGTCGCTCCCCCATTGCAGCCGCACCCGCCCCCCCTCCTTGCACTGCACACCTCTGCCACACATCTTTGTCACACCCCCTTGCGGCGCACCCCCCCCCCCCCCTCCTCTGCGTCTCACCCCCCTTGCAGAC
Source organism: Dactylorhiza incarnata (assembly GCA_033032865.1). Classification (NCBI taxonomy): domain Eukaryota; kingdom Viridiplantae; phylum Streptophyta; class Magnoliopsida; order Asparagales; family Orchidaceae; genus Dactylorhiza; species Dactylorhiza incarnata. Next base: position 478,065 of record JAWHQI010000109.1, on the reverse strand, counting down.
GCACCCCCTAGCAGCTGCACCCCCCCCCCCCCCTTATAGAAGTGCAAATTTGGCCCGGGCTCGGTTTCCCGGCCCGGGTCTGCCCAGGTCTGAGCCTGATTAGGCCTGGGCCCAGTTAAGCCCGGGTCGGGCCTGAGGGGGCCCAACAGACCCCTTTTTCAGCCAAGGCCCGGCTGGCGGCATGGGTCGGGCCTAGGTCTACACGGGCACCAGGCTTTTCCTGGTGCCCGATTTGCGGATAATAGATGTGTGGTAGCCCAGCTATTTTAAATAGTTGGGCGGCAGTGCCCAGCTATTTTTTTAATAGCTGAGTGCCGCCCAGCTATTAAAAAATAGTTGGGCGGCAGCGCCCAACTATTAAGAAATAGCTGGACCGGCACCCAGCTATTAAAAAATAGCTGGGTCGGCGCCCAGCTATTAAAAAATAGCTGGGCTACCCCCCAACTTGTATTTTTTTTTCAAAATTTAGTTTTTTTCTTATTTTAATTAATGTAATTACTAATTAGGCCAAGGAAAAGTCTGGCCCAACCTGCCTAGGCCCGATTTAAAAGGCTCAGGCATGCCTTCCCTTTTAAGAGGGCCCGGCGTGGGCCCAGTTTGACCAGGGCCCAGCCTGGGCCCAGTTTGACTAGGGCCCGACCTGGGCCCAACAGTAGTAAAGCTCGAGCCCAAATGGCTCAGGCCCGGCCGGGGCCCAACAGGCTTTATTTGCACGCCTGCCCCCTTGAGCTGCACCACCCTTGGAGTCGCACCCACCATTGCGTCGCACCCCTCCCTGCAGACACACACCCCTTGCAGCCTCACCCCCCCCCCCCCCTCGCCCCTTGTGTCGCACCCCTCCAGCCGCACCCCACCTTGCCACAGTAGCCTGTCGCATCATCCTTACAAAACATGGGCACGTCTGTCGGCTCTTCCTCTTCCTCCCTTACGACTTTTGCTCCTGCTCATGTTCCCAATGTATGGGATGAACTGTGGATCACTACTATCTCTCTCAGTGGCAAGAAAAATTTTGTCGAGTGGTTACACAAGGTGCGTCGAGTTCTACAAACAAAGGGGTTGCTTCATCATCTCTCGAAGGCACCGTCTGCTGAGCCCAACGAGCAATGGCTCTGTGATGATGTTCGTGTTCAGTCCTGAATTTTGAATTCGATGGACGCTAAGTCATATCGTATGACAATGCATCATGAAACGGCAAACGCAATGTGGAATGAACTTCACTCTTTGTATTTTGGCAAGGACAGTCTCCAACACCTGTTTGACATTTTCACAAACCATCAATCTCTTATTCCGAGAGGAGACGGAGACTTAACCTCCTTTGTTGTGAAATCCAAAACTCTCGTCGAGCTCTGGATTCAAAATCAGCCTCCAACGATGGATCTCGCCGCTCAACGTGCTCAGAAGGAAGCAGTCAGCATTGCAGTGATGATGGCTCGCATCCCCCATATCTCCATTGTGTTCGTGCAAACATTCCCTCGTACTCCACGGTTCCTTCCGTCTCAGATGTGTACTCCATGATGTTGAATGTGACACCACCACCCGATGCTCGGGCCTATCTCTCCGGCCCTTCTCCAACACTCTTCTGAACACCGTCCCACCCCGTCGTCGGCTCGTGGGGGGTCGCACTGGCTCTCATGGATGGGATCGCAGCGCATGGAATCGCTCCAAGGGTATCGACACTCACGCGTGTACCTATTGTGTCCAGGGTGGTCATTTGGAGTCCACTTGCTTTCGTAAGCATGGTGTGCCTCTGCGGCCTCCGCAACAACATGCCTTCATTGAGACCGATGCTCCCTCCACCGCCCATGCTGACATTGACAGCTTGCGCACCCAACTTCAGCATCTTCAAGGGTTGATCAATCGCACTCCTGGCTTTATGGCGTCTATTTCAAATGAAGGTATCTCCTATTTTTCGAATAATCCGGCTTAGATAGTGGACTTTGGTGTCCCTAATCATATTACTCCACAAAAGCCGCCTCAATATTTGAATTCCGACTTCCCTAAGTTCATCATGGTGGCTAATTGGGAGATCACCCCTATTTGTGGTTCTAGGGATGTGCCCCTCACTTCATCTCTCTCTCTCTCTCTCTGCACTCGATTCTTCATGTTCCGGGCTCTCATTTTAATCTTCCCTCGGTTAGTCGCCTGACACAAGATCTTGGCTGCTCTGTAACTTTTTCATCTTCTTCATTTATTGTGCAGAATCAACAGACCCAGAATATCATTGGTAGAGGACGATTCTCAAACGGGCTCTACACTCTAGATGTTCCCACCACTGCTTTAACCTATGTTACCTCTGTTGATTGGCATCGGCGCCTTGGGAATGCGCCTCTCCCGATTCTCCAGAAAGCTCTTCCTGATCTCTCCCTCCCTGACTTCACCTGTGAGTCTTGCATCTATGGCAAACAACATCGTTCTACTTTTACACATTGTACTCGGAGCTCTACTCCTTTTAATTTAGTGCACTCTGATATTTAGGAACCGTATAAAACAACAAGTGTTTCTGGTTATCGTTATTTCCTCATATTTATTGTTAATTATTCTCGCAAGACCTATTTGTATTTACTTCGCGACCGTTCTAAACTACTTTGTGTATTTTGTGCCTTCACCGTCGAGGCGCGTACACAGTTTTATAGCTCTATCAAAATTCTACAAACCGATAATGCGCGTGAGTATACTAGTCATGTGTTTCAAAATATGTGTTGAGCATGGTATTCTCCACCAAACTTCTTGTGCCTACACACACCAACAAAATGGGATTGCCGAGAGAAAGAACCGTCGCCTCCTTGAGGTCACACGCTCTCTTATGTTTCAGATGAATGTGTCAACAATCTACTGGCATTTCCCAGTCTTTATGGTGTGATATCTCATTAATCGCATGCCCTCCTTCATTCTCAACTTTGTGACGCCCTTCAGGCTTCTATTCCTATACACACCTCGCTTTCTTTGACTCCTCGCGTGTTTGGCTGCACCTGCTATGTTTACCGTTTTGGCCCTCCTACAGATAAGTATGCTCCTCGAGCTACCAAATATATGTTCGTCGGATATTCCCGCACTCAGAAAAAATATATATGTTATTCTCCAACTGATCGCAAGATTGTTACATCTGCAGATGTAACCTTCCTCAAAGACCAGTCGTTTCACTCCTCACATACAGTACCTCCAATAACGTTTCACTCCTCACATACAGTACCTCCAATAACGTCTACACTATCAGGCCCTGTCGCTCCTGTCCATTCTAACTCACCTCCCCTTCTACCTACACCCACTACAATCTCTTCCAAACCGCCTATTATTCGTGTGTACAAACAACGTCCCCCTCGTTCGGATTCCCAACGACAGTTACCCTCTACAGATGATGCTCCGCGGCCTGCTGATTCGGTGCCAGCCTCTATCGCTCATCCTCTATCTAACTATGTTTCATTACATCGATTGTCTCCGGCGCTTCTCAAATTTGTGACATCTTTGTCAGCTATTTCCACACATGCTTCTTTGTAAGAATCTCTTCAACATCCGGGGTGAAGGGTTGTTATGGATGACGAAATGATAGCTCTCCGGGCAATGCAAACCTGGGACCTTGTCCCACTTCCACCTGGTCAAACCTGGAGTCTTCACTGTCAAGCATGGACCAGATGGAGTTGTGGAACGTTTGAAAGCTCGCCTTGTGGCCCATGATTTCACACAGCAACAAGGCCTCAACTATGAGGAGACATCCTCGCTCGTTCAGAGGCTGAATACTGTCCTTGTTTTAATATCTTTGGTTGTACATCGTCAGTGGTCATTGCATCAGTTAGACATAAGAAATATTTTATTGAATGGGGATCCTATTGACACTGTTTACATGAAGCAGCCTCCCGGGTTTGAGACCACGGGGGAGAACCTTGTCTGTCACCTCAAGAAGTCTCTCTATGGTTTCAAACAATCTCCACGAGTATGGTTTGACAAATTTAGTCGTGTCGTTCGTGATGTTATTTACTCGAAGCTCGGCCGGCTACTCTCTTTTTACTCGTCGCCGCTCGACAAGCGCAGTGATACTCATGGTGTTGTTGATGATATTCTTATCACGGTCAATGATCTCAATGGCATACACATGATCAAGAAACACTCGGCATCTATTTTTCAGATCAAAGATTTGGGCAATCTCAGATATTTTCTCCATATCGAGATAGCTCGTCGCCCTGATGGTCTAAGTTAAATCCCAACAGATGTATTGTCCTGATCTTCTTCATGATGCTAGCTACTCTGGATGCAAGTCCGCAAATACACCTATGGATGCCAACCAGAAGCTCGGTGTGCATAGCTCGGACTCCGACCTACTACTTCCAAATCCAGAATACTACCGTCATCTTATAGGCAAGCTAATTTATCTTACAGTTAAACGACCCAATATATTCTTTGTTGTTGGGATTGTCAGTTGTTTCATGCATGCTCCACGAACTTCCCATCTTCAGGCAGTTTCATGCATGCCTACTCGGACGTTGACTATGATGGTTCTCTGGATGACCGTCGATCCACCAGTGGTTTACTGCACTTACTTTGGTCACTTCTGAACTTGCGTGGTTGGAAATTCTTCTCAGTGATTTGGGTGTGAAATTCTCCTCTCCAGTCATTCTCTTTTGTGATAGTCAGGTAGCTATCCACATTGCAAATAATCCTGTGTTTCACGAACGCACCAAGCACATCGAGGTCGAATGACATTTTATCTAGGAGAAAGTGCAGATGAAGAAACTAGACTTGAGACATGTTCCTACGGCTGGACAGATTGCTGATATTCTTACCAAAGTCTTACCACACCCACTTTACCACCCGTTCTTGTCCAAGCTTGGTTCATATAATTTGTATGCTCCAACTTGCGGGGGAGTGTTAAAGCAATCTATACAAACGGCCCATAGCTGAGTCATTGCTACATAGGCATTAGTCTCACATATTGGATGAAAATTTTGTCACCACTCACCTCATCTATTTATACATGTAATAATAGTTGTCTTGCATGTAATATTTTTATAGAATAAATAAACTATTGACTGAATTTCTCTCGAATTTTGTTTTTCTCCATAGAGAGATTATCATCAAACCATTCATAGAAACGAATGGAAATTAACACAAATCAACAAAAAATCTAATAAATCAACAGAATTCATATTACTTCTATCATTTGAGAATTATCATAAATAGTTAGAAGTGCATGGTCTAGATGAATCCAGAACACTTTGAGGGATGTCCGATTGAAAATGTGTTCAGCCACAGGATACTAATATGACTTCCACTAAGATTGGTTATGCTTGTTAAGTATACAATATGGGATTAAAATAAATCTTAAGCACTTCACAGGGCCCTTATCACTCTAATCTCCATATATGGTTTCACATCAGCGGGTAAGCTCTCTTAAACAAGAGCATATTGTATTCAAGTATCACACACAAAAGAGGCACCAGGGATCTAACTCTACCATGTTGCATAGGAGGCACTGAACCTTTGTTCAACTACTAAGCGATGCTAAACCATGAGAATCATTAATAAGTTCCCCACATATATATTAGCTTGGATAACTAATGAATAAGAACAATTAATTTGACACAGTATAGTAAAAGCTATTAAAGAAAATAATAAAATTAAAGAAATAGTAAAAGTAGTTAAAATGAAAGAAAAACTGACCTGGCTAATAAAGCAACTAGGCATGTTTGCAAGCCCTGAAACAAAACAAGAAACACTAAACTTTGTCAACAAATTTGACTGAAACGAGTTTCAGTAATAAAATTCTTAAAATAAATCAAATGGTATAAAGAATAGAAAACTACGATTGATGTTCCAATTATCTAAAGCTGATCTATACTGCAGTCAATTCTCTCCTCAGCTTATGAACATATAAATGAAAATTAGGCAACATTTTGGTATAACTACTAAAATCACCACCCATACCCTTTATGATTCTTCATTGTGCGCCGGTAGTAAATTAGCATTCAAATTTTGTGAATGTCCGAGTGTACCAAGCGTTCACCAAATTCGCTTAAGCCTATTAACATACTTGTCCCCAGGGCATATAAAAATAATTGATTGGAAGGTCTAGTCAAAAATTGAAGCAGGTTGGGGCAAGGCAAACCTACCCCCCCCCCTACACACACACACACCTACCCCCCTCCCCCCCCCCCCACACACACACACATCGTGGGCCCGCGGCCACGCCATGGGCCTCCCCCACACACTCACACCCACAGGCACGCGTGTGCGCACAAGCATGCACACAGGCACGCGCACACACACGCGCACAAAATATGAATTGAGTATCTCTCAGGGGTGAGCCTACCATGAGGTGACTCTATCACCCAAAATAACTCTATGGATTGAGTATCTCTCAGGTAGGTTATAAGTGACTGCATTATTTTTCCAACTTATGAATGACAACTGTTGGAGCCTCTTGTGGGTGGCTTGGAGGGATTCACTTCCTCATTCATTAGAACATGGTATCAAAGCTATAGGTTTGTGCTCCTAATCATATGTTCGACGTCGCATCAACATTTTTTCTGTGCGACATCATCAAAGATGTCTCCTAAATTTTTGCTATGGCTTCTGCTTTTGTTCGATGATGTTGTTGGTACAATCGATGACATAATTGGGCCAACCCGATGACGAATTTGTTGGCCCCATCAAGGACGACGATGTTGGACCAATTGAAAATTGCATAGTTGGTCCCATTCGACATTGATTTAGTTCCCATACGGTGTTGTTACTGTTCCTAATCGATGACATTGTTGTATTTCTTGCCAACTCTTCTGTCTGCCACCATAGTTCATTGCTAAATGTTGTCTGTTCCAAAGTTGGTTACTTGATATCTTGGCTACCAAAGTTACATGTATCTGTTGCTACTTGCTAAAATTTGCGCTAGTCATTTCTAGTAGTTCGTTGCTTGCTATCTTTGTGCTGAAATATGTGTTGAAAGGTTTCAGTCATTGTTACCTTCGGTTTCTGAGATTTTCCTGATGTCAAATGAAGGTACACTCACTCCTATTACTCCTCTCAATGCTCATATTGGTGGCTCTGACAATGTTTATTCTGAGCGATCATATATTCATGTTCTCATGAGTAATCAAATTAAACTTAATGGGCAGAACTACCATCAATGAGCACAATCATTTTGCAAATTTATTGAGAGTCACAAAAGGCTTGAATTTAACATTTGCTCAAAACCACTTCCTCTCATATGTGATGCTTCTCACGAGGAATGGAAGATGAGAATTTTGTTGTTATGGATTCGTTAATCTATGAAAAAGAATATTTTCAACTTTTATCTTTTCATACGACCAAGGGAATATGTGAATTCAATGAGAAGAATTTCTCTAAGAAGAAAGAACTTGCTAAAGAGTACTAACTGCATATTGAATGGATTTTTGATGGCAAATATGCATGACTTTAAAGTTATTACAATAAATCAATCCATAAATAGTCAGAAATCGATCAGTAATCAGATATTGAGTCAATGGAGGATGAAAAGAAGGATCTTATGCAAAGAAGTGTCTTCAAAATGCTCCTAGGACTCCCGCCTGAACTTGAATTTCAAAAAGTTCGGATGTCAAGTAGATGAACAAGGGATGGATGCAAGGATGGAGAGCTTGAAGTTAGAGCTCATAGTGAAACTCATTATCGGTGGAAAAGTTAAAAAAGCTCTGTGAAACAGGAAAGAAGCTAGTAAATGTTGAAGGATCGAGAATCTCCAATACTACTAGTGTGGTACGTTATGTGATCGAAGGTAAGCAATGTTTGGCACTGCTAAGAAAAGACAATAGTTATAGAAGAAGCTATCAAATCCAGAGCCTTAATAAATAGAAGAAGAGAGAAACTCAAATTTTTATTTAATATCAAAGTTAGGTTTACAAGAGACACAAATGTATAAAAATCTAATCATTACTTGCATTTTATATTTTAATCTAATGAATTAGAAACATTATCGGGTCATAGGATTATTATGATCTTTTTTTTTATCTTCTGCGTTCTTTGAACATCACGATTCGACTGATCCTAACAAAATCATCTAAGACCATAGATATAGGTAATATAACACAAGCTCTAAACATTACTATTTACAAGTCTGAAAAGGCTTTCAACTCCTCTATTGACCCAATGGAAGAAAGATACATGTTTGTGCTTCCAAATTGGCGCAACTGACACTGTAAGACTGCAAGCTTATTTAAACTAAAACCAAGTTTCCTTAGGGGGGGGATAAAAAAGATATCCAAAAGATAATGATTTTGGATAGGTGAAGTTGATGTGTGATATGCAATATTAGGTGGAATATTTAGATAGTATAAGTTGCAAGACTTGGGGAATGTTTGGGTGAGTGGTGGCGGTTGGAGATGGAGCGGTAAGAGACGAAGATAAAGCCGTGTTCTTGAATGGATCTCCCTCCATGCGGTCGGAATCAGACAAAACGGCATTTTGATAGATTGGTGGTTCCAAATAAAGGCTATTTAAACGGGCAAAAAATAACGTTTGAGTTTTTGAAAAACACAACGAAGAAAAAATACTCAAACAAATGGAGCCTTAGTTTGAATCTCAATCCTCCTTGGGGCAAGATTGTCAAGCACAAAAGATAAAGGGAAGAAGTTTAATGAGCAATTCAAAGTGTGAGTAAAGAGATACTAGATAAAAGATGTTCTTAAGGAATACTTGTGATCAAGGAGTTCACTCCAATGGCCGTCATCGCTAACTCTTTCATAAAAACATTAGGGCGCCTCTTAGAAAGTGGTGTCTTATATATATATATATATATATATATATATATATATATATATATATAATTTCAATACTCCTCTTCAAACTGGAGCCAAGAAATTTGATGTGCCCAGCTTGTCCTAAATGTATTTGATGCGACTGCATGTTAAAGTTTTAGAGAATATGTATGTTTAACTGATGATTTGTCATCACATACTTTGTTGAGATCGCATCATGCATAAGTTTTTCGCTTACAAACTGGCAGTCCACTCCAACGTGTTGTGTATGTTCATGAAAAACAAAATTTGATGCAATATACATTGCCACCTTATTATCACACATCAATTCAATAATATAACTTCCAATATAGCCCAATTCTTTCATTAATCGCTTAAGCCACACAAGTTCGCAAATGGTGTGAGACATGTAGCTCAATATTCTGATTCAGCACTTGATCTTGCTATGGTATGTTGTTTCTTGCTCTCCCGGAATACTAAATTTCATCCCACAAAGGCATAATTTTGTTGAAATTTTCAACACAGGGATCCATTGAGAAATAGTAATATGATACTGAATGCTAAATATACTTGATAATTATCGTGACAGTTAAAGGGAAAAAAAGAGACTATAGGGAGAAATTTGAACCTCCACTCCACCAATGCAAAATAGAACCACCAAAATTTCCACAAACCATGTGGACATGAGTTTATAAAGCATGACCAAGAAGCCTGAGGCAATCACAACAAACAAAATTGCTGAGGTTGTATTGATATCAACAACACCTCCAGAACCAGTTGACTCCAGGTTCAGTAAATCGTCTGGTGCATCCTACAGTAACATGTCGAAGTAAAGATGAATCACTTCAGAAATTGTGCAATTGCTTCATATAAGAAATGATTAAACAGGTAAACCTTCAGTAATTTTTCGTGTTCAATAGATGCTTCCCTCGAACTCCATGCTGACCAAATAGATGCACACAAGATAGTACCAACAGCCATCAACCACAGAAAGATTTCTGCAGTGTCCACCAAAGGACGATCTGGAGAATATAATTGTACTGCAACTGGAAAAAAATTTGATGTCAGAGATATTTTCAAATATACACTGATAGGAAGCATGTCAGGGAGGTCAACCATGGAAGCTATACATCTCTTGAGGAGACTCATTGACAACTATCGGGAAAGACAAAAAGATTTGCATATGTTGTTTATCGATCTGGAGAAGGCTTATGATAGGATTCCAAGAGAGGTCTTGTGGAGAGTCTTAGAAAAGAAAGGTGTAAATGTATCATACATTGACATAATCAAAGATATGTATACAAATTCAGTGACCAGGGTGAGGGCATATGGAGGATTAACACGGGAATTCCCTATCGTCATTGGCTTACATCAAGCGTCAGCTTTAAGCCCTTATCTCTTTACCCTTATCATAGATGAGCTCACAGGACATATCCAACAAGCACTACCTTGGTGTTTATTATTTGCAGATGATATTGTTTTGGTCGATGAGACACGCGAGGGTGTAAACACGAAACTTGAATCTTGGCGAGACACTTTAGAAAAGAAGGGTTTTAGGTTGAGCAGGACAAAGGCGGAGTATATAGAGCTTAAATTTAGTAGTGCAAGAAGGTTGGATGACTACGTCATTAAATTGGGTGACCAAGATATTTCCTGCAGTGAGTGCTTTAAATATCTGGGATCGATAATTCAAAAAGATGGAGGTGTAGATAAAGATGTGATACATAGAATCCAAGCAGGTTGGTTGAAGTGGAGAGGCGCGTTTGGGATCTTATGTGATTGTAAAGTACCATTAAACCTTAAAGGCAAGTTTTACCGTACTGCAATTAGGCCAGCAATGCTCTACGGTTCTGAGTGTTGGGTAGTGAATGGTGTACATGAGCAAAAAATGGGAGTTGTGGAGATGAGAATGCTTAGGTGGATGTGTGGTCACACGAGACTGGATAAAATTAGGAATGAATGTATCAGGGATAAGGCAGAAGTGGCGCCAATTGTAGAGAAGATGAGAGAAGCTCGTTTAAGATGGTTCGTACATGTAAATAGGAGACCATTAGAGGCACCTGTTAGGCGTTGTGAGAGTTTAGTCACTAGACATGTTAAACGGGGGAGGGGTAGACCAAAAAAGACTTGGGAATGAAACTATAAGGAAAGATATGATGTACTTAGGTATTAGTGAGGCTATGATTAAAGATAGGGCGCAATGGCGACAAAGGATCCATATAACCGACCCCACTATGGTGGGATAAAGGCTTGAGTGTTGTTGTTGTTGTACACTGATAGGAAGCAGTGGCAATAGATAGAAAATTAAAATCTTTAAACGAGGACTCCACTCAGCGTAGAATTATTACTCAATTTCTCCACTGTCAATGTAAAAAAAACTTACGTTCAAAAACTGTGGCTCAGAAATCAATAGCATTTTGGGGAACTTCAAAGTATGCAAAAGAAATATGATTCAAAAATAATCAACGTCAACAAAAATTGTCATTTATATGCTTGAATCACTGTCAATTTTCAGTATTATTTGCTTCAAATAAAGCTTTTGATGCAAAAAAAAATTTGCTTGAAATAAATTGAATAATTAACAGCATATTTTAGTGCCTATAGAAAGATAAAAGATCATTATTACTTGGAAGAATACTGATACCTCATATATCATGACCGACACAAAACTATTACCTGAGTGTTTGCTGTCAAGAATGCTTTCCAAGCTTATACCAGCATCTTGTGGCAGCATAACAGCAGGTATATTGATATTAAAATTTGTCTCGTTGCGGTCGCAGACCATCTTGTACAGCTCTACAGTGAAAAGGGAAACAAATTTTGTGTCAGAATCAATTAAAAGTCCATTCACTCAACTTGAATGCTCAACGAGGACTAAATTGAATATGCATATTAACAAGGGAAATTTCATTAAAAAATGCATAGAAAAAGGAGATATTAAAGTGACAATCAAAAAGTCAAAAGCTACTTAAATTATAAATTGGAAGAAAAAACTTAAGCACGCAAAAGAACTATATTTGAATGATGATGGTGACATGTACGGTTTGTGGTACATCATTATTTTGATTCAGCATCATCAGAGACATAAGTATGTGATAGAGTAATGAGTGTAAATTAGATTGTGCATAGGGCCAACTTGATGATTCACAGTGACATTTTCATACGTAGAGAGCATTTTATATGCGTTTGAGTCCATTCCTACAAAGTATGAGTCACTATTGTGTTACATCTTATGAGTTACAGTGGATTATTTAATGAGATTGTTTTTATTGGCCAACTCTAAATATATTTTTTTTTTACTTCACATATAGGGGGGAAGCGTTTGTAATAACTTGAAAGTGTAGGGGGGTCCATTTGTAATGTTTTCTAAAATTGGAGGGAAGCGTTTGTAATGTTCTCAAATAGTAGAGGGATGTTGTTAGGTGCTAGAGTTAAAGAGGAGGAGAGGGAGGAGTCGAGACGAATTGTAATGTTCTCAAATAGTAGAGGGATGTTGTTAGGTGCTAGGGTTAAAGAGGAGGAGAGGGAGGAGTCGAGACGAAGAAGGAAGAAGAGAGAAGGATTTCAGCTCCTAGGGCTTTCCCAAAAGTGATCTTACTCCAAGATAATCCCAATGAGAGACACACATAGGCATATATAGTGCCTAGTTCTGAGATACGCAAGAGCAAACGGTAAATAACTCACGACCCGAAAAACAAATGTGATAATACATATAAAGTTGATGAGTGTGCTAAACACGTGCTTGCTACTGGAGAATGTCCGTCGTCGTATTGGGATCTGTGTCGTCGTCGCATCAGCCCAGATGTCGACATAAGCATCGTGTCCTCGTCTCCTAATCCCTTGCCCGTTTTTGTCTTCGTAACAATGCTGCCCTCACGAAAATTCGCCTTGTCCTCAAGGAAGAAGCAACTACCGGGACGTACTACAGTTGGCATGGTGAAGGGCGGTCGGGCGGGCCGGTTCGATGTCGCGCCACAGGTATGCGGCAGAATCTACGGTTGCATGTTGCTGAGGATGATGGGGTGTCGTTGGCAGATGGGAAAAGGACGCCTCACCTGCCAAGAGGAAAAGGACGCCTCACCTGCCAAGAGGAAAAGGACGCCTCACCTGCCAAGAGGAAAAGGACGCCTCACCTGAGAAAAGTGTATTGTCATGCAGGCCCAGTTGAGATGCACGTCCCCGAGTGTACGAAGCCACGCGACGCTGAATATGGTGTCAAGATCACCGAGCTCACAAGAGTAGAAATCTGCTCGGAGAGAGCAAGGCCCACATTCAAGTGCAGGTCCGTACAGAGACCTCCAATGGTAGTGTAGCGGTTGTCGCCCAAGCAAATGGTGAGAGGACGGGAAGGAGACAGACGAATGTCGAGCTGTAGGGCCAGGTCCGTGGAGATGAAATTGCGGCTGGCCACACTATCAATCAACACCGACAGGGGAGTGCCAGTCAGAGAACCAGTGAGTGTCATAGTGAGGGGGCCACCCGTAAAGCACATAAGTTCGAGACGATGCACACGTGCAGGGGGGCCATGGCAGCGGTGAATCATCGCCCTCTAAGGCTTCAAAATCCCCAAAGGTGATTTTCGGGTCTTCCTCGCCAATGGTGATGCGGAGCTCCTTCAGAGGGCAGTCATAAGTCGGGGAGTAAGGTTGTTTACACCGGAAACAGAGTCCCCTGGTGCGAAGATCGCGGTACTCGTGGTTGGTCATCCGGGGGTCGTTCAGTGGTCGGGCAGCCGGAGAGGAAGTATGCACCTGGGGTGGTGGCCGGAAGGGTGGGGAAGGGAAGGCGACCGGTGGGGGTGTAGAACTCCTCGTTGGCTGACCGGTATCGATGGAGGTGACCTTGAACTCCGCTTCCACCAAGCGGGCTAGATCTAAGGCATTAGTAATCGTTCGGGGGTGGTGGGGGTGAAGGCGGGATTGGATGTGGGGGAGGATCCCCTGCATGAAAAAGCCCAAGTAGCGATCTGGCGGTAAGCCAGGAACGTGTGTCGTCAAGGCAATGAACTCGTCGATGTAGTTGTCAAGGAAGCATGATTAGCGGACATCACACAAACGTTCAATTGTTGTCCCGGAATAACGAACATCATAGCGGAGGATAAGGTCATGTTGAAGTTCCACCCAAGAGATCGAAGGATTATTCTGTCGTAGCCAGCGGACCCAATGGAGGGATGAGCCCTCCATGCTGATGGGAGCCGTAGCAACCTTTTGTGGCTCCAGAGTCAGATGAATGTCGAAAAATTGTTCCGCACAGACAATCCATCCCATGGAGTCGGTGTCGTTGAAGGAAGGGACGTCGAATGAACGGAGTGGAGGTGGAAAGCCTGCCGCCAGCGGAATAAGGTCCAGGGGAGGATCTGAGTGTACCCCGAGAAGCGATGGGGACTTCGTGTTTGAGGACGATGAAGCACTCGGTCGACCGGCCAGTAGGGCGTCAAACTTAGCATCCATCTGCAGTATTAAGGCCTGAAGCGAGGCAATGGACGCCTCATGAGCATGAAGGCGGCAGGAGATGTGTCGGAGTGCGCCAAAGAGCGGAGCCAAGGGAGCATGCACGCGAGAGGAAGAGCTTTGCGCGGTCGGACGAGCAATGGAGGTGTTATCGGGCGTGTGAGATCAGACACAAGCTGCCTGGAAGCAGCAGCGTCGCTGGGAGGGCCCGATCGGTCACGATATACGTGCGCTGGGAACCGTTGGGAGCTGCTGGAATGTGCGAGAGGGCGAACGAGCGTTGTAACCCACCGCACTGACCGCTCCTTTCCAACAACTAAAACCACCCCTAATTCCATGGGATCCACGTTTTTCTTCAACAGGACATGCCAGAGCTTCTTACCCTCTCAATTGTTAAGTTCCCATCATCCCATGTGTAAGGAAAACCTTCCCCATCCTCCATTCAACCTCCCCTTTACGTGTTTCCTGTCTGCACCCACAAACAGCCCACAATTCTTCCTGCCGACCATTCTCAGCCAACTTCTAGCTAGCTGGCAGTCCTCCTAGTATCCGGAAACTTCTCTCAACCCCTCCCAGCCTGCCATACACTCACCTAACTCCTCCCAAGGCCTACAACCCCCACCCACAGCCCTATGCCACCTCTACCAGCCCCAACAACTTCTCCAGCCACTACAGCACAATTGCAGCCCTCCATACTCCCTCACAACATTCTTCAAAGCCCAACCAACAGCTGTCCATCCCTCCCGGCCACCAAAATATCATCAAATCAACCCCTGCTCTCCTATGCCAGTAAGTTTTTATTGGGAGTTTATGACCTGTTCATTTTGTATGGATTGATATCATACCATTATAGATGTGTTCGTAGTTGTTTTTCCTTTTGAAACCATTCGATTTGCAAGGATTATTTGTTGTGTAATTAATTTAAGCACTCCCACATCATGCAAACTTGAAATCGCAATCTTTCTCCCGTTCTTTGTAGTTAATTGTGATATTAGTGTGCTAACCTCAAATATTCTTCATTATTTACAATTATCTTGGAATTGCTAAGCGTGTATGCATCATTACTAAGAACTAATTGAGTTTATTGAGTTTCCCCGGTTTTATACTGTTGGTATTTGATGATTGGTGTGCGTTCAGCACAGAATGGTGTGCGTTCAGCACCCTCCTCCTTGAATTTAGTCTCACATCTCCAATCATGTATTTGGTTCCCCTCCTAAGTGTATATATAGGGGAGCAATGTAACCGAATTGAAGATATAAAAAAAACATTCTTTTCTATTACTGCTTGGTATCAGAGGCAGGTTGAAAACCGGTCCAAAAAATTCCACTTTTGTGCCCGCAAATCTGATTCTCCCACACCCGCACCTCCTCTGCTGGCATCGGAACATTCGCGGCGTGAGGAAAGGAACGACGCACGCTCGGTTTGGCTCTAAGCTGCGCAGTAGGAGCGCGGAAGCAGTAGGGGCGCGACACTGTTGTGTGGAGGCTTGGGTGTGCGTGCTGCTAGGGTTGCTTGCAGAGGGATTGTGGCAGAGGCTTGGGTGTGCACGCTGCCAGGGTTGCAGAGGGAGTGCGGCAGTGGGAGGGCTTGAGGTCCAGGAGTGCGGCATTAGGAGGAGCGTGCGGAAGTCACAGTAGGAGGAGCGTGCATCGTCGCGGAGAAGAGATGCATTGCGGGTTACTGCGGCAAAACCTTGGTGTGGCGCTGGGAAGAGGCGCGATTTGGCAACTCTTCACGGACGGCTCTTCATGCGGCACTGCGTATAAGATCGGTGAGGGCGAGGAGTGGCATTGTTATGGAGAAGCACGGCACTGCGAATCTCTGTGGGAGCGGCACTGCGGGTTACTGCACTGCAGCACTGGGAAGACCGAAACAAATGAAGCCTAAATAAGCAGTGCGGCTAATAATTGTTGTGGGGGTCGGTGCGCGAGCATCATTTGCGTGGAATAAAATTGAAGTGCGGCAAAGGCGGAGACAAAACTGTGTTGCGGGAGCAAATTAAGCGACACACCAGCAATTTCGTTACAACTGCGGTTGTTTGGTGCGACAGTCACGGATGGTTGTTCTTCATGGAAAGTTGGTTTTCATGATGGAGGAGGCGGACTTAAAGGTGTTCTTTGACTTCTTGAGGATGTCCAAAGGCGAAGAATCAACTCAGTAGTTGTCGCCTCCGATGAAGTTGGATCTTCCCCCTGTGGAGCTGAAACTCGATGGATCAGCTACATACTTAAGCTGGTCGCGTCAGGTGAAAAGGGCACTCTCCGGAAGGAACCTGGAGGTCTACCTGACTGGAGAGAAGGGGGGCCAGAGAAGGACTCTAATGGGAACAATAAGTCGAAGACTACAGATAGCCTGCTACACACTTGGCTCTTAAACTCGATGGTCACGTCTATCGCTGTCACGGTGGATGGCATAGAAACCGTGAGTGATGTTTGGGGGAAAGTTGCAGAGGATCTCTGCAGGACTCGACAACAACATGAGGGTGTTTCAAATCGAAAGGGAAATATAGACGGTAATAGAGGGAGATCAATTAATTCAGGAGTATGTCGCAGATCTGGAGCGACTGTGGGCAGACTATGATCATTTCTCACTAGCTGCGTGTTGCAAAGATCCCGAGTGCACGAAAGAGGAGTGAGATGCTCAGAGACGGACTATGCACTTTATGAGGGAGTTGACATTTGAGCCAAGGTGTGCAATGTTGCTCGCTCAGCCAAAAATTTCGTCCCTGGATGACACAATCTCAGTTATGTTGCAGGAGGAGAACCGTATTAGGCTTCAGTCTGGTGCAACTGCACTTTTAAGGATAAAATCGGCACTAGTGGTCACCAATTCAGGGCACACCGGATACAAGGGTGAGACACAACAGTGTTTCAATTGCGATGAGATAGGTCATCTACGACAGGCTTTCCCCAAGCCACCAAAGGAGAGGGATACAGGTGGACGGGGAAAGTTTGGGAGTCGTGGTCGCGGTCGTGGAGGTCGCAGGGGTGGTGGAAGAGGAGCCTACCAGGTAAATCTAATGATAGCATGAGGAGAGGCAGATGGGAGTATGGTTGATGTGGATTACTTAGAGGAGAAGGAGATTTTGGATGCTTACTCCCAGCTGATGCGGAGAAAGCAGAAGGGTATGATTGATGAAGCACTCACTCCAGCTTCATCAAGGGGTAATGTCACCTCTTTTGCTCACTCAACCACAGGTACTTGTGATACACTTGCCCTCGCATCCATATTCAATACTAGATCACCAGATTGGATAGTCGATTCGGGTGTTTCCCGACATGTCACTGGGGATGCTAGGGAATTACTTTTGTATACTCCCTTAGCAGTCCCAGAGCACATTCAACCTGTCGATGGCACAGCTCAGTTAGTGGTTAGTAAGGGTACTGTGCAATATACCGACACTTTGATTATGTCTAATGTTTTGCATGCACCTTCCTTTTCAATGAATCTCTTATCCATTAGTGCAATTATATCCAACTAAAATGTATTTTTTGTTTGATATCCCGAAGGTGATCTTCCAGGAGAAGGAGACCGACATGGGGCTTTGGAATGACACATGACATAGTAGCTTGTGGTACCTGGATAGGGAAAGTATGGACTAAGCTCTTTCAACCATTATAGAGGGTACTGCAGAAGACAGGATGAGTGTGGAGGACTTGTTATTACTTTATTATCGGCATCGGGGTCATCCTTCTTTTATTATTTTGAGTCAGATGTATCCTTTTTTGTTTAAGAAAGCTAATCACGGCAAACGTGTATGTGATGCATATGAGTTAGGAAAACATACCAAAAACTCTTATTTCAATTCTGGCAGTAGGAATTCTTATCCATTTAATATTTTAATCTAGTAAATTCTGATGTTTGGGGATCATGTCACACACTTATTGTGAATGGATTTTGGTATTTTTTGTCTTTCATTGACTGTTTCTCCCATGTGACCTGACTTTTATTTATGAAAAATAAAAGTGATGTGTCTGTCAGCTTTAAGGATTTCAATAAAAGGGTTCAAACTCAATACGGTGCAGTTGTAAAGATGTTGCGGTCTGACAATGGGACAGAGTACACTAACAGACCGTTTGGAGAGTCCTTGTCCTCATAAGGAATCTAACATCAAACCACTTGTCCATACACATCAGAGTAGAATGGGGTAGCCAAACGAAAAAACAGACATCTTCTAGAAGTAACCCGAAGTATGATGATATCAATGAAGGTGTCAAAGTACTTGTGGGGGCAAGCTGTTCTAACAGCAGCCTATTTGATCAATCGGATGCCCTCGCGAGTATTTGATTGGAAGGCTCCGATTGAGATGTTGCGAGGGAAGAATGAGATGTTGTGGGAAAGCTGGATCCAAGGGCTTTGAAGTATGTTTGTGTTGGGTATTCGGCTACCCAAAATGGGTGTGTTGGAGTCCGGTGGAGAGAAAATTACTCGTCGGTATGGATGTCACATTTAGAGAACATAAGCTATATTATTCCTCTCTAATTGACTCATCACTTGGGGACTCACTCGTTACGGACAGTATGATGCGAGAGGGAGGATAGCAGTGGTGGTGAGAGGCGGATAGTGAGTCCCTTATCCTCTTGTGCAAAAGGGCGTAGAGTCGGATGTGACGTCGGTACATGAGGAGAATGAAATTGTGGATGAAGGACCTCAAGTTCAGGGGGAGCTAAGAGTGTATACAAGAAGAAGGTAGCAGAGTGAGTCCACAACACCTACAATGCCTACAGTGCCACTTGTATCACGTCCTTTGTATCTGCCTACTCAGACTCCTAAGACACCTACTCCATCCACCACAATCTCAGAATTCACAGGTTATATAATTCCTCATCCCACTACTTCCACTCCCATACCGATAAGGGGGAGTTCCCGCAGGAATGCGGCAGTCTCACCTGATATGACTTTCCCCGTGATATTGCCCAGTCTGTTTCCTACTCTCATATATCACATATTCATTGCAACTTTGGACAATGTCTTGTTCCTAAGTGTTGGCAGGTTATTAAGGAAGGTCCACAGTGGAAAGTTGCAATGCTATAAGAACTTTGGGCATTGTAAAAGAATAAAACTTGGGATCTTGTATCGCTACTACCAGGAAAAATGATAGTTGGGTGCAAGTGGGTTTTCACTGTGAAACAAAACTCAGAGGGTCGGGTTGAGCGCTACAAGGCTCGATTAGTAGCAAAGGGATACAGTCAAAATTATGGCATCGACTACAATGAGACCTTTGCACCTGCCGCAAAGATGAGCACAGTGTGGACACTGATATCCTTGACGAAAAATGGGGGATGAAAACTACACCAACTCGATGTGAAGAATGTCTTTCTTCATGCGTATTTATCGGAATAGGTGTACATAGAGGTACCACTGGGCTTTGGCACGAAACAAATGGCAGGAAAGGTGCGTGGACTCAAGAAGTCTCTGTATGGGCTAAAGCAGTCTCCTCGAGCCTGGTTTGACATGTTTATGAGAGCTACGGTAAATATTGGATTTCGGCAGACCAATGCTGATCAAACAGTGTTCTTTAAGCAACGTGAAGTTCACACTACAGTGCTTGTTGTGCATGTGGACGATATGATTATTACTGGTCAATGAGAGCGAAATTGTTCAGCTGAAGATAAGATTTGTCAAGGAGTTTGAGGTAAAAGACTTTGGGCAGCTAAGATACTTTCTTGGGATTGTGTAGCTCGCGGTGCAGAGAGGATCGTTCTATCCCAACAGAAATATGTGTTAGATCTGCTCAGAGAGACAGGTATGCTGGGGTGCAAGCCTACAGTTGCTCCCATTGATCAGTCCAAGCTAAGTGTTGAGGCAGAAGAGCCAATTGATAGAGAGTGGTACCAGAGGTTGGTAGGCCGCTTGATCTATCTGAGTCACACCCATCCCGACATATCTTTTGCCGCAAGTGTGGTGGCCCGTTATATGCATGATCCTAGGGAGGGTCATGGATGACGTATACCAGATTCTTAAGTACTTATTGAGTGCACCAGGAAAAGGGTTGATCTTCGGAAAGAATGGAAGGAGGTCCACGTCAGGATATTGCATGTATGTAGGGGCAATCCAATCTCCTGGAGGAGCAAGAAGCAGACAGTAGCTGCAAGATCTCTAGTCAAGGCAGAGTACAGAGTCATGGCCTTAGGTGTGTGGGAGATGTTATGGCTGAAAGCCCTGATGGTAGAACTCAAGACAGACCAAGGGTACAAATGACATTATGGTGTGACAGTAAGTCAGCTATTAGCATTGCAAATAACCTCGTCCAACATGACAACCAAGCACGTAGATATCGACAGGTTTTTCATCAAGGAGAACCTGGATATTAGGATACTAAAGCTGGGACATGTTGTCACAAAAGAGCAAGTGGTTGATTGCCTAACTAAAGGACTCAGCTTACTGGATTTATCTAGGTTGTGTGACAAGATGAGCTTAGTGGATATCTTTCATCCTCCATGAGGGGGAGTGTTGGTATTTGATGATTGATGTGTTTAGCTCAGATTGGTGTGTTTAGCACCCTCCTCCTTGTATTTAGTCTCACATCTCCAATCTTGTATTTGGTTCCTCTCCTAAGAGTATATATATGGGAGCAATGTAACCGAGTTGAAGATATAAAAAAAATATTCTTTTTTACTTCTTCTTTGTAGTTAATTGTGATATTCGTGTGCTAACCTCAAATATTCTTCATTATTTACAATTATCTAGGAATTGCTAAGCGTGTGTGCATCATTACTAAGAACTAATTGAGTTTCCCCGGTTTTATACTGCTAGGGTTCCTATAGTCCACCGCCTCACATCTACCTTATCATGCGTCACATTTCAAGAAAAACAGTATTCTCCATTGTTCTGAAGACACGTCCTAATTGAGTAATACCTGGAAAAGTGTAGTAATAGCAGCAAGCTGCAAAATGAATCATTAAGAATAGATACTTCTTATCATAGAAAATTTTCCATCATTCAGCATTATTTATGCCCAGGAAGGATTAACTCAAAATGCATCATATCAACTTTGTAATGTGCTAATTACAGACAACGAACATAATATTTATGTAAATATTCTTCATTGTATTTCAAACTTCATTTATGAAGATCTTGAGAATGATTTTGTTATCCATAATTTCTGATTTTAAGAAACATTTTCTAATGCATGTACTTGATAAAATTATAGTACCTTTGCGGTTATTTATAATCAAGATGGCAGATGCACCGGCAGCTTCTGCAACTCTAGCCTTAGTTGTAAATGTGCAATTTCCACGGTGAACGAGAAGAACATCTCCAAATATCTATAAGGAGCAGGATTTCAATTATGCATGCTTAAGCAGAAAACTTCTGAATGCTAGAACATAAGAAAAAGTATCTGAAACCTTATTGGGCTGGCTGCAACAATCGAGAGGATCTGATTTCATAAGCTTAGTTCTGTTAGCATGTTTCTCTTTCGAAACAATGGGTGGACCAAATCTGGCTCCGACACCAACAAACTCACTGTTTTCTACACTGTCAATCCAAGTCTGAACTTTGACCTGATACATAGGCATGTGAAAGTAAAATTTAAAAAAAAAAACACAATGATGGAGAAAATTGTTAATGCAATATAATAATCAAGAAATTACACAGTTAGAATCATGTTCAATGAACCTAACAATAAATTATTAGGAGGTTGTGATTGGAAGTAAGATTTAGGTAATTTTGGTAAAATAATGCAAAAGACTTGGGGATAAAGAAGATTGCCCGTTAGTCCATTCTTGGAAAGAACTGATCTCAACATACTACAAGTTTCTTCTTTGGACAAAAGATAGACTAGTTGGATGAATAGAACATTACTTCCAAATAAACGAAAACCAATACTTTGGAACTGCCTTGACACTATTGGGTGCTGTCTAAAATTTATTTGCGTAAATCCCCAGATAGTATTATCTTGTCCGGATTATACCCCTTTATGTTAAATGTGCAAGGTTATAGATGGAGCGGTCAGGATCTATACTAAATGTGCGAGGTAGCATGAGTTTTTTCAATGTGGGCACAAATTCTTAATAAATCCCTCATGAATTAGATGACATGAAAGTAGGGTGTTGGATCTAGCTTGTTGTTATGGCAAGCCCCAGTGGTGAGACGTCAGATCAAGTTTGACAAGTTTACTCTTGGCGCCCGAAGACCACGAATGATCCACGGCATGATTATGTGATTCAACACATTTTTTGTTTCATTTATGCTTTTACTAATTATACTTCATTTTGGTGTAATTGCGCAATTAGGACAAATTGACTGGAACAATAAATAGTCCTCATGTATGTTCGTTGAGCATCTTGCATTAAAAAGGAATTGAGCCCTAGGCAAATTGTGAGGTTTCTCATAGTGGAAACCCCCTCCCTCGTACATAGTATGCATGCATCCCCGCATTCCTGCATCCCCTCATCCCCTCCTGCATAGTATGCATGCATCCCCTCATCCCCTCCTGCTTAGTATGCATGCATCCCCTCTTCCCCTCCTGCTTAGTATGCATGGATCCCCTCTTCCCCTCCGCCAAGCGAGCTACCACCAACGGACAACGGTAGCCTTAACATTGGTCTAAAATGTTGTGCATCCCGCCCTCCATAGTCGACAGTCTTCCCTCCTCAGTCACCCACCCTCCTCAATCGCAGTAACATCCTTGTGCTCGTCACCTACTGTGCATGCCACACATTGCGCGGATTCAAGCCCGCATCAATTTCTAAATGGTTATTACTCGCAGTTGCTTCCTCTAGGGCTCACTTGACCCGTGATACACAGTCATCAATCTTCCGCCACTCACGTGTTTCGATTCGTTGTCTCCTCACACTTCCATACATTCTCCTAATTCTAGACGGCCTTCAACCCTCAACATTCCCGTAATCGGATCCCAATTGCATGTCCCGGACTCGTACAATGTCAAATCGCCTTGATGTCCTAGGAAAATCAGTGGTTGACCTCCTTGGCTTAGTCCTCACAAATGAAAGCTCTAAATCAACACGAGGATCACTGCTGCGCAGACAACATAGTGGAGCGCCTCTATGTCATGTGTCAATCGGGCGTCATTGATGAGTGCCATAGACGAGTTCATTGAGCTTATCACCCAAGCTCCAGACCTAGCGCAAGATCTTTATCTAGGATACTTCATGCATGGTCTCCAGCCACACATATGTGCATGTCTTTGCTCCTCTCACCCCATTTCCATCAACAAATCATGGGCAACCACACATATACCCACCCCTCACAGTACATCCAACATCAACACAAGGTTGACTTTATACTCGACCTACAGCAAGTCTTCCACTACCTCTTAACCAAGAATGCAGCAACCTTAGAAGCAAGAATGTATGTGTTATGATGCGCGACGAGTCCAACCTACGCTAGGGCCGCACGTACCAACGACGATTGCACGTCGCGGAAGCGTGACGACATGTTTTATTATCTTTTATCTAGTTGGGTTGCACCATTTTTATTGGTATCGTTTTAATTCAGCAATTTGACCCATATGTCGTAAGCCCAAATGGGGGGCAGCTTTGGTGAACCGCTACTTGACCGCCCGGTTGGGGCCTTGGCTTTATGCAAGTTTCCAAAATCCTCTCTCTCTCCTCCTTTCCCTCACCCTATCTCTCACTCTCTAACCCGACGGAACACTTTCATAACCCGCGCTCGCTCCACCCCTAGTCGCAAGTCGCGGCCGCCGCGTCTCTCTCCCAACGCCCACGCTCAGCCGGACACTCGATCTCGTCGTCAACCATAGCACCTCCCGGTCCAAAGAAGGGAGATCTCCCTCCTAAGCATCCTCCTCCTTCAAGGCCCTTCACGAGGTCACAATCGGAAGCCCATAACATCTTGGTATCAGAGACAAACGTCGGCAACTTCACTCTCGGCACATCTTCCGCCTCCTTCCGCCCAATCCCTCCCTCGGCAACTGTTCCGCGGCCCAGCTCTTCCGCCGGCCTGCTGCCTACCCCCGACCGCAGCCCTACCGCCCCCTTTTCCGATGGCTGAAGGTGGTCCATCTCTGTCTCAGGTGGTGAAACTCTTCCAAACCATGCTCACAACTCAGAACTCCAAAATGGAGGCCCTCAACGCCCTCCTGGATGCCCTACAAGGTGTGTCGTCTCCTCCGCCCATGAATACAGACGAATTTCCCTCGGCAAGCCGGGTGGACTCCGTCGATCCTCGCGCGGAATGCCCCGCATACTCCCGTTCGGTCCAGATGGAATTTCCCATATACGAAGGCCGCGAAGATCCCCTACATTGGCTTACCCGTTGTGACATTTTCTTCGCCAACCAACGAACGTCGGATGACGAACGTGTCGGCATCGCCTCCTTCCACCTCCTTGAGCCGGCGCAATTGTGGTTCACACAACTGTTGCGGGAACGCCCAAATTTCGTGGGCGGAATTCAGTGCGGCATGCACCTTGCGGTTTGGTCCCGCTCTACCGGGAAACCCGTTGGGAGACCTTGTGGCCCTCAAACAAGCAGACTTCATCGATGCCTATTTAGAGCAATTTCAGATTTTGTTATCAAGGGCGACGTCCGTTTTACCGGAGCAACAAGTTCCCCCCTCTTCACCGCCGGTCTTCATGAGCGGCTCCGTTGGGATGTGAAATTCCAGACACTGCGTGATCTCACCATGGAGATGAGCCTCGCTCGTGCTTGTGAACGATGACTGCTCTTAGATCGTCCAACCATGGGGACATTGTGACCACCAGGCCGCCGCCCCCCCCCCCCCCTTCGCTTCGGCCGACAAGGCCACAGTCGGAGAAGAGCCGCCCCGGCCTACTTTCCGTCGTAGTCTTTCTCGCCCTAAAATGGCGGCCCGCCGCAAAAAAGACTTGTGCTTCAATTGTAATGAGAAGTTCACACCGGTTCATCGGTGCAAACGTTTATTTTGGCTCGAAGTAGAAGATCCTTCGGACGATGACAATGATGTGGAGAAGAATCGGTCACACTGCAACTCTCAATTCATGTGATTGCGGGACCCCAAGAGGGCCAAACGATTCAGATGTTTGTGTTGATCGATGGGACTCAACTCCTAGCTCTCATGGACTCCGATAGCATCCACAGCTTCTTTCGCCGCGACACGGCTCTCTGTTTGGGCCTTCCATTTGTCTCTCGCAGCCACGTCAAGGTCTCAGTGGCCAATGGCCAACAGATGACGTGCTCCAGAATATGTCGGAAGGTGGACCTTATGGTGGATGGATACACTTCACATGCAGATTTATTTGTGGTGGATCTTCTCGGCTTCGAAGAGGTTTTGGTGTCCGTTGACTTCGCACTTTGGGATACCTTACATGGGATTTCGACCGCTTGACCATGTCTTGGTACTAGAGCTCCCGTCTAGTGCAGTGGCAAGGGCGTGACTCTTGGCCGCTCCAATCCTCCTTTCTAGTGCAGACCGAGCCTCTCCCACTTCTCTTCCAACTGGGGACAGCCACGGAGCCACCCTTTCGACGTCTCGAATCTCTTACAGACCTTCGCCAGCATATTAAGCCCTCTCACCGGCCTTCCGCCTCGCCGCCGACAGGATCATCGCATCTGCCTCCATCTGGGGACGGCCTCGATTGTGGTACGACCGTACCGCCATCCCTTCCATCAAAAGGATGAAATCGAACGACGGTGTGAGCTTCTCCTCCAACAAGGACTCATCCGGTGTAGAGTGTCTCCATTTTCCTCTCCAGTCCTCTTATAGTGCATAAGAAGGATGGTTCATGGCGACTTTGTGTGGACTACCGGGCCCTTAACGCAAGTTTCCGATTCTCGTCGTGGAGGAATTATTGGATGAACTGCATGGAGCAAATTTTTTCTCTAAATTGGACTTGTCCTCCAGATATCATCAAGTATGCATGGTCGTCGCCGACGTCGAGGAGACCGGCTTTCGTACCCACCACGGCCATTTTGAATTTTTGGTCATGCCATTCGGACTTATGAACGCCCCTTCCACCTTTCAGGCGCTCATGAAAGAGGTATTCCACTCTCTCCTACAGAAATCTGTTCTCATTTTCTTTGACGATATTCTAGTCTACAGCAAGTCTTGGACGGAGCACATGCAACACCTCCATGCAGCCCTCCAATTGATTTAGTCTCATCAGTTGGTGTTGAAGGCCTCCAAGTGCTCTTTCGGCCAAAGCTTCGTTGCCTACTTGGGACATATCGTTCACAGTTTTGGGGTTTCGGCCGATCCGAAGAAGTTACAAGGGGTGGCGGCATGGCCCCTTCCGCGGTCCCCAACCGATCTTCGCGGCTTCCTCGGCCTCATGGGCTACTATCGACGTTTCATTCATGCTTATGGCACACTGGCCGAGCAGTTGGTAGGACTCTTACGCAAGAATGCGTTCACTTGTACGGACGCGGCTATCCAAGCTTTTCACACATTGCAAGAGGCCTTAACACCCGCATCGGTCCTCCGCCTTCCCGACTTCTCGGTGGAATTCCAGGTGGAATGTGATGCGTCCAGGACCAGCTACGGAGCCGTCCTCCAACATGAGGGACATCCCATTGCTTATTTCAGTCGTCGGGCCGCCCTACACCACCGCAAATTATCGGCCTACGAGCAAGAGTTGATCGGCCATGCCAAAGCCGTCCAACACTGGCGTTCATACTTGTGGGTCTGCACTTTTCTGATCCGGACTGACCACTACAACGTCAAATATTTGCTCGAGCAACGCCTTTCTACAGTACCGCAACAACGTTGGGTGAGTAAACTCCTCAGGTTTGACTTTCGAGTGGACTACAAAGCGGGGGCGTTAAATTGCACCGTCGACGCCCTTTCTCGCCGCGATACTCAGACCGAGCCCGCTCTCTTTGCTATCTCATTTCTGACCACCGACCACCTCCCCATGATCCGCCAAGAGATACAACTCTCCCCAAGCTTGTCCAAACTCCTCCACCAGGCGGCCAAGCGCCTCACCGATCCGCAATGGACAGCCCGCGGCGGCCTTATTCTCTACCGGGATCGCGTTTATGTGGACTCCTCGTCTACTCTCATTGTTACAATCCTTGAAGACACTCATGGCCGCAGCCATGAAGGCATTCACCGTACGCTCCAACGACTCCGTGCTGAATTTTTTTGGAAAGGAATGTGCAAACATGTGAATGACTTCATCAAGGGCTGCCAAAAAAAAACAAATCGGATCATCTTCTTCCCACGGGCTCCTACAACCTCTTCTGATACCTACGCAGATTTGGTCCGCTTTGTCCATGAATTTTGTAGAAGGGCTGCCCACCTCCCGCGGAAAATCGGTTTTGATGGTGGTGGTGGATCGTTTCTCGAATGGGGCTCATTTTATTGCCATTGCACGCCCACTACTTGTTGAAAATGTGGCCCATATTTTCTTCCAAGAGATCTTCCTCTTGCACGGTATGCGGGAGACTCTTGTATCGGACCGCGACACGGTGTTTACAAACAACTTGTGGAAGGAGCTCTTTACACTCAGCGGTACCAAGCTCTCTTTTTTGTCGGCCTATCACCCCCAATTCGACGGCCAGACGGAGGTTGTGAACCGGACAGTGGAGATGTATTTGCATTGTATCACCAGAGATCGTCCGCGGGATTGGCCACGTTGGCTTCCTTGGATAGAGTATTGTTACAATACCGCATACCACACGGCACTACAAACTACCCCATTCCGTTTGATCCAGATCCAGCTTGAGGGCAAGCTGTCTTCCGACGAGGGCGGCGATGTTATGATGCGGGACGAGTCTAACCCGCACTGGGGCCACACGTACCAACGACACCTACACGCCGCGGATGCGTGACGACATGTTTTATTATCTTTTATCTAGTTATGTGTTGCATCGTTTGTATTGGTATCGTTTTAATTCAGCAATTTGACTCATATGTTGTAAGCCCAAATGGGGGGCAGCTTTGGTGAACCGCTACATGACCGCCCGATTGGGGCCTTGGGTTTGTGCAAGTTTAAGTCCAAAATCCCCTCTCTCTATCCTTCTTTCCCTCTCCCTATCTCTCTAACCCGACGGAACACTTTCGTAACCCGCGCTCGCTCCAGCCCTAGCCGCAAGTCGCAACCACCGCTCCTCTCTCCTGATGCCCACGCTCAACCGGCCGCTCAATCTCGTCGTCAACCATAGCACCTCCCGGTCCAAGGAAGGGAGATCTCCCTCCTATGCATCCTCCTCCTTCAAGGCCCTTCACGAGATCACAATCGGAAGCTCATAACAGTGCTTCCGTGGTAAACAACATTATTTACTCACACATGATTGCCCATTTAAAGAGCTAAGGGCTTTGACTGGGGGATAACGAGGATGAGAATACGATGGAAAATTTTGAGGTCTTAGAGATCGTGAATGGTCCACCTCCAGTGACTGATGGTGCCACCTTGAACCTCTTCGACTACTGAGATTCTCATTATGATTGACATCATTCATGTACAACCCGTATTCGCCGAGTGGGTCCCTCAAGCCAACTGGCGAGACCTGGGTCAGCCAGATCATCCGCCCCGGCTAGGAGGTGGAAATACCCCCGGGTTGGTGGGGTAAGCTGCGGGAGAGAAGGAGCTAGGCGAGTGGTGCCCTCACGGACCACTCGCCCGGAAGCGTGGGCATTCGCCCAGCTAAGCGGGTGCCCAGCGAGTGGTGCCCTCACGGACCACTCGCCCAAAAGGATTTGAGGGGGAAATGACCATAATACCCCTTGTGGGCTGCAAATAGCCCTTCAGAGCAGCGGAGTTAGGCTGTTAGCAGACCAATTTGGGGT
This sequence comes from Dactylorhiza incarnata, assembly GCA_033032865.1. Classification (NCBI taxonomy): domain Eukaryota; kingdom Viridiplantae; phylum Streptophyta; class Magnoliopsida; order Asparagales; family Orchidaceae; genus Dactylorhiza; species Dactylorhiza incarnata. The sequence continues at coordinate 449,203 of JAWHQI010000109.1, read as the reverse complement.
GCGATTAGTAAAATCAAAAGGCGGATTTATGCTATTTGCAGTCCAAGACTAGGAAATCTATAAATAGACCCTTAAGGGCACCTTGGAGGAGATCCGATTTTAGAGAATCCTCTCCTCCAGGCTAGTTTTTGGTCGGCTGCTAGTGCCCTCCAAGGTGCCCGGTTGAGCTCTGGTTTGGGAGGGGAAGCTCTCTAAGATCTTCCGGGTGTGTGGCGGGACCTCCTCGCTTCAGCCTTGGGTCTTTCCTTATTCTCACATCCACCGTCAAGAGAGTCTAGTGAGGGAGAAGTAAGCATCGGCTGCACCCCCAGTGGGTCTGAACTCAAGAGGCCTGTTGCAGGTTTCAACATTTTTGGTGCGGTGAGCGTGGACCGTAGCCGGTGAAGGAAAATCTCGAATTAGGTTCGATGACAGGAGATGGAGGGAATGGTTCTGACTCAGGCCACTCGCAGCCACCCGCGACAGGGGAGTGGCTGGAGATGTTTGAGAAGTTCAAGCGAGAAGTCCTGCAGCCAGTTCTCGCAGCAAGGAGCGAGTGCGAGACCCCGGCGGTCCCCGTGGTTCCGCCCCTGCAGATCGGCGAGAACGCACCGGGGCAGCGGCCGGGGAAGGAGGTGCCAGCAGAAGGAAGTGCGCGAGATCTCCCGGGGCGGCAGCTGTTCAGCAGTCCGGCGAGTGCTGAGGTGTGCGAGTTGGGTCCGCGCGAGAAGACCATTCGCCGAGCAGGGGAAGGGAGCCCCTTTTGCGAGATGATCCTCTCGGCCCCAGTGCCAGAGGGGTTTCGTGGGCCGGAGATGTCCTACTACACCGGCAAGGAGGATCCAGTCGTGCACCTGCAGTGGTTTGAGGACATGACATCAATCCTTCCCATGTCGGATTCTTTTCAATGCCGACTCTTCGCAACCACCCTGAAGGAGAAAGCAAGGGACTGGTTCCACCAGCTTTCCGCAGGTTCCATCTACACGTTCGACGATCTGCGTCGAGGCTTTCGGCTGCGCTTCTCGACGTCAAAAAAGAGGAAGAAGGATGCGGAGGCTCTCTTCAAGATCAGGCAGAGGGAGGGGGAATCTCTGGCACATTACGTGGATAGGTTCCAGGAGGAGATACACCTTGTGCAGGAGGTGTCGGGATTCGCCCTCAAGATGGCATTCATCGTAGGGTTGCGAGACGGGTTCTTCAAGATGGACCTGAAAAGAAGGCCTTCTTCATCCTTTGAGGAATTGATGGAGCGAGCAGCAGAGGAGATTGAAGGGGAGGCGGCCAACCCGGAGTTCTACAGGAGGTTGGCAAAGATGAGCGAGCCCGAGGTGAGGCAGCAAGAAGGAAGAAGGCGAGATGAACCCAGGGGTCAGGGGGTCGAAAGACCGCCTCGGAATTGAAGGAATCAAGAGCCCAACAACAGGTTGGGCTGGAGGCACCAGGAAGGACCGGCGAGAGGTCAGGAAGAAGGATACCAAGGAAGAGAAGCGGGAGGAATGAACCCGGGGTGGAGGCAGGGTCCCAGACCCCCTCACCCCCCAAGGGAGCAAGCTATGGCAGTAGACCGAGGAAGAGGAGGTAGAGGAGCAAGAGGAGGGAGAGGAAGAGCAGGAAGAGGAGGCAGGGTGGCGTTGCCTTATTGTGACTTTCACCAGGAAGAAGGTCACGTGACCGCCACCTGCCCAAAATTCTTGGAGATGAGAGGGAGAGGTCAGCCACGGCGGCAGCAGGCCAGGATCGAGGAAGTGCTCCCAGAGGCGGAAGAAGACCGATGCGAGGACAGGGCGGATACAGGAAACAGGGGGGAATCGGGGTGATTCATGGTGGGGTTGGGATAGAGGTCTCTCGCAAGAGGAGCTTCCAGGCGATGTTCCGAAGGGACGTCGCATCGACTTCCCAAACCCCACCCCCCTCGGAGAAGCTCACCTTCTCGTCGGAAGACATGCCAGATTATGAAGATCCATTCTGCGACGCCTTGGTGATCCAGACGGCGATTGAAAATTTCACGGTCTCCCGGATCCTGGTGGATAACGAGAGCTCAGTGAATGTGATCTTCAAGAAGGCCTTCGACGCGATGGAGGTGGAGAAGAAGAGGGTGCAGGCCTCCGACGGACCACTGTTTGGTTTCTCAGGGGAGCGGAAGGAGGTCGAGGGAGGCGTGGGTCTCCAAGTGACGTTAGGAGGGGTCCCAAGGAACTGCCGGTTCGTCATCGTTGACGCTCCGAGCAGCTACAATGCTATCTTCGGACGCCCTCTCATTAGTGCTTTCCGGTGCGTGCCCTCATCGTACCACCAGTGCCTGAAGTTCCATAGTGGAGGAGTCCAAGTCCGGATCCGAGGAGATGCTAAGGTGGCGAGACAGTGCTATGTGACTGCCGTCAACACCATCTCTTGGATGGCGGATGCTGAGAAGATGGATGAGGAGATGGCGAGGCCGGAGGGGCCAGGAGAAGAAGTGGAGAAGAGAGGAGTAGAGGGAGAGGGCGATGCCCGAGAGGAGAATATGGAGGTCGCTCAGGAGGAGCAGGAGGTCGAGCCGGTGGAGGCGGAAGGAGCCGCAGAGGAAGAGGCCCGGGTAGAAGGGCGAAAAGCAAAGGGCCGATGGGAAGAGCCAGCCCGGCTCGAGGCAGCAGAAGAGGTGGTGGAGATGGAGGTCCTCACCCAGGAGGGAAGGGTGAAAGAGGTGCGGATCAGCGGGGGTCTCGGCCCGGAGGACAGGGTGAAGATGCTGGAGTGCATCCAGAAGAACGTGGATGTCTTCGCATGGAGCACAGCTGATATGCCAGGCATCGAGGCGGACGTGGCTTGCCATCGTCTCAACCTCGATCCAGAAGCCCGCCCCATCCGGCAGAAGAGAAGGACCTTCGCCAGCAAGCTCGAAGGACCAATCCACGAGGAGGTGGCAAAACTCCTCGAAGCAGGTTTTGTATCGGAGATCCAGTACCCAGGCTGGGTCTCCAACGTCGTAATGGTAAAAAAGGCCGATGGTCGCTGGCGTATGTGTGTGGATTTTTCATTGTTAAATAAGGCATGCCCTAAGGATTGTTATCCCCTGCCTCGGATCGACGCGCTGGTTGACTCAGCCGTCGGTTTTTCTGTGATGAGTTTTTTGGATGCTTTTTCAGGTTATCACCAGATCAGGATGCACCCCCCGGACGTCAAAGACGTCTCGTTCATCACCAGGGAGGGATGCTACTGCTATAAGATGATGCCCTTCGGGCTGAAAAATGCAGGAGCAACCTACCAGAAGATGATGGACCGGGTATTTAGGGAGCAAAGGGGAAGGAACCTGGAGGTCTACGTGGATGACCTTATGGTGAAGAGCAAGTGCGTGAGCTCTCACATCCAGGACCTCGAGGAGACCTTCGCCACCTTACGCAAGTACAAGATGCGCCTGAACCCCCTGAAGTGTGTGTTCGGGGACAGTAAGGGGAAATTTCTGGGGCATCTTCTCACCCCTTGGGGGGTAGAACCTAACCCGGACAAGGTTAAGGCCATAATGGAGCTGGGGTCGCCGCGGAACGCCAAGGAAGTTCAGCGCTTAACCGGAAGACTCGCAGGGCTGAGCAGGTTTCTCTCCCGAGCCGGGGAGAAATGCTCCCCCTTCTTCAAAACATTACGAGGTAACCAGAAGTTTGAGTGGACAAAAGAATGCGAAGAGGCCTTCCAGGCCTTGAAGAGCCAACTCACCAAAGCTCCGCTACTCCAAGGTCCCAAAGAGGGGGAGGATCTATATCTATATCTCGGGGTCGGGGCAGAGGCCGTAAGCTCCGTCCTGGTTCGGGAGGAAGGCAAGAAGCAGCTGCCCGTCTACTACGTGAGCAGGGTCCTGAGGGAAGCGGAGCTCAGATACCCGATTTTGGAGAAGTTGGCCTTTGCTCTGGTCGTCGCAGCAAGGAAGCTCAGGCCATACTTCCAGGCCCATTCAATTCAAGTAGTGACGAACCACCCTCTCCGCCAGATCTTCGAAGGAGTGGAGCACTCGGGAAGGCTCGCAAAATGGTCGATAGAGCTAAGTGAATTCAACATTACCTTCGTCTCTCGACTATCCATGAAGGCGCAGGTGGTGGCTGATTTCATGGCCGATTATGTGGCCGAGATGAAGGAAGATGGAGCCCCTCGTCACGTTCCGTGGAAGCTGCTGGTGGACGGGGCTTCGGGCAAGAATTCTCTCGGAGGAGGGGTGGTGCTGGAGAGTCCCCACGGAGTAAAGATCGAGCAGACACTAGTGATACACTTCCAATCACCAACAACCAGGCGGAGTATGAGGCGGTGATCGCCGGTCACGGTTGGCCCAGGAGCTCGGAGTCCATGACGTGGAGGTCCTCACCGACTCGATGGTAATAGCCTCTCAGATCAGGGGAGAGTTCGAGACGAGGGAGCCTGCGCTCATAAGGTACTTGGCCAAAGTGAGAGGTCTCGTGGGAACGTTCAAAACTTTCTCCATCCGGCACGTCCCTCGGGAGGAGAGACCCCGGCGGATCGGTTGGCCAAATCCGGTCCTCGAGTCGGGGGGACCCTGACAGACCTATTCCGCCCTTCGATCGAGGAGGGAGAACTCATGGAAGTAGAGCAGCGGCCCTCCTGGAAGGATCCCTTCGTCACCTTCCTTGAAACGGGAGAGTTTCCGGAGGAGGTTCCGGACCAGAGGCGCTTCCGATATAAGTCCGCCTACTACGTGCTCCATGAGAGGGATTTGTATCGGAAGACCCTCTCGGGCCTCCTGGCCCGATGCGTTTCAGAGGAGGAGGTCCCAAAGATCTTGGAAGAAGTTCACTCCGGCGAGTGCGGCAGCCACTCGGGGAGCAGGATGTTGGAGGCAAGAATAATGAGGCAGGGGTACTTCTGGCCGACCCTAAGTAAAGACGCGGCAGCCTTCGTCAAGAGGTGCCAGAAGTGCCAAATGTTCGCCCCGCTTCAGCTCATGCCAGCTCAGAGGCTAAAGAGTATCACGGCGCCCTGGCCATTCGCCATATGGGGGATGGACCTGGTAGGACCCTTCCCCCAGGCTAGTGGGCAGAGGAGGTTTCTCCTAGTCATGATTGACTACTTCTCAAAGTGGTTGGAGGTCAAGGCGTTGGCTAAGGTCACCTCCCAGGTAATCCGCAACTTCGTATGGGGGGAGATCATTTTTCGACATGGGCTTCCACAGGCCATAGTCACGGATAATGGTCCGCAGTTCGCAAGCGAGGAATTCATCAGCTTCTGTGGCCAGCTGGGGATAGACCTCAGGTTTGCATCCGTTCACCATCCCAGGAGCAACGGGCAGGTGGAGGCGGCAAACAAGGTCATCGTGAACCTGCTCAAGAAGAAGGTGGAAAATCTGAAGGGCAATTGGGTGGAACAGCTTCCATCGGTCCTGTGGGCCCTAAGAACTACCCCCAACACCGCCACGGGAGAGACCCCTTTCAAGCTCTCTCACGGCTGCGAGGTCGTCATCCCCATAGAGTTCGAGGTTATGACACCACGGGTAAAGGCCGCCGCAAGTGGAGAGGAAGATTGGAGAGCCGAGAATGAGGAAGAGTTGCGGCTCTCCCTCGACCTCATCGAAGAAGCTCGGGACCTAGCAGCCATTCGCCAAGAAGAGGTCAAGCGGCGGATGGCCAAGTACTTCGACAAGCACGTCAGGGTCAAGCAGTTCGAGAAGGGAGATCTGGTGCTCAAGAAGGTAGACGCGGCAGGGAGGTCCGCCGCGGTGGGAAAACTTAACCCCAACTGGGAAGGCCCCTATGTCGTGGAAGAGGCACTAAAGTCTGGGGGGTATAGCCTTCAGAATGTGGAGGGCCAACCTCTCAGCCACACATGGAGTGGTGACGATCTTAAACGTTTCTATCCCTGAAACTATGTAATGAAAATGTTTTTGAAATAAGAATATTTTGTTTAACATATGTGTTTGAAATGGATACTGCAGCTTGTAGGAAAAACTCTGAAAGCTCCCAAAATGGCCCCGAGCAGACCCGCTGTCCAGGCTCTCATCTAGCTGGCAAGTCCGAAGGCTCACTCGGTGGCAGATTCCAAGGTGTTGAGAAAATGGCCCCGAGCAGACCCGCTGTCCAGGCTCTCATCTAGCTGGCAGGTCCGAAGGCTCACTCGGTGGCAGGTTCCAAGGTATTGAGAAAATGGCCCCGAGCAGACCCGCTGTCCAGGCTCTCATCTAGCTGGCAGGTCCGAAGGCTCACTCGGTGGCAGGTTCCAAGGTGTTGAGAAAATGGCCCCGAGCAGACCCGCTGTCCAGGCTCTCATCTAGCTGGCAGGTCCGAAGGCTCACTCGGTGGCAGGTTCCAAGGTGTTGAGAAAATGGCCCCGAGCAGACCCGCTGTCCAGGCTCTCATCTAGCTGGCAGGTCCGAAGGCTCACTCGGTGGCAGGTTCCAAGGTGTTGAGAAAATGGCCCCGAGCAGACCCGCTGTCCAGGCTCTCATCTAGCTGGCAGGTCCGAAGGCTCACTCGGTGGCAGGTTCCAAGGTATTGAGAAAATGGCCCCGAGCAGACCCGCTGTCCAGGCTCTCATCTAGCTGGCAGGTCCGAAGGCTCACTCGGTGGCAGGTTCCAAGGTGTTGAGAAAATGGCCCCGAGCAGACCCGCTGTCCAGGCTCTCATCTAGCTGGCAGGTCCGAAGGCTCACTCGGTGGCAGGTTCCAAGGTGTTGAGAAAATGGCCCCGAGCAGACCCGCTGTCCAGGCTCTCATCTAGCTGGCAGGTCCGAAGGCTCACTCGGTGGCAGGTTCCAAGGTGTTGAGAAAATGGCCCCGAGCAGACTCGTTGTCCAGGCTCTCATCTAGCTGGCAGGTCCGAAGGCTCACTCGGTGGCAGGTTCTAAGGTGATGAAGGAAATGGCCCCGAGCAGACCTACTGTCCAGGCTCTCATCTAGCTGGCAGGTCCGAGGGCTCACTCGGTGGCAGGTTCTAAGTTCTCATGGGTGGATCTCGAGAACACTCGCAGGGACCACGCGCCAGTAAGGTAATCTCACCCCTCTTCCTGACTACCTAAGCGAAACCCCGGTCTGGGCGAATGGTAAGGAGGAACGAGTGGGGGAGGAAGCGGGAAGTCGAAAAGGGGCAGCACACCTAAGTCATCTCCGAGCATTCGCTGGGTGGCCAGGACAGTCGCGCTACGACCTAGCGTCCTAATGAGCCTAGCGAGATATAGCGGCGAATGAGAAAGAATTAACGTCCTAATGAGCCTAGCGAGATATAGCGGCGAATGAGAAAGAACTAACGTCCTAATGAGCCTAGCGAGATATAGCGGCGAATGGGAGAAAAGTTGAGATAGCACAAAAATGGTAGTCAATATATATATATCTTTTAAGGGCATTCGCCCCGTTCATGATTACATTCAAAATGGTAAGTACAAAAAAGAGTAAAAAAAAATACAAAGGGCCCTTCTCAAGGGTCGGCAGATTTCTCGCTTGGAGATCCTTCGCTCTCGCCCGAATCCGGGATAAGGGCGTCTTCCCGCGGCTCGCCGTTATCGTCCTCCGGAAAGGGGATCGGAATGTAGAGCTCGGGAACGACTTGGCGAGCGGAAAGGCATTCGGCCTCCGCCTTCAGATATCCAGCTCGTCGCAGCACCTGCAGCGCATGCTTAACGGCGCTTTGCGCATTCTCCTGCATCAGTTGCTCCAGCTCATGATGGGGGTAAAAGTGCCCCCCACTTCCTGGATCGAGCGCCGACGCGCCGGCTTCTCGCAACCGTTGGACCTCGGCTTTGGCCACCTCTTCAAGGTCGGCCACCCGCGCGCGAAGCATCCCGGCGCTTGTAGCATCCGGAAGAAATGATATAAAACTGAGATAAAAGTGCGGCATTCAGCAATGGTCATCCGCGGGAGTAAGAGAAAGTATACCTCTACAACCGGGCGGCGGGCGAGAAGCGCTTCTGCGGCTTCCAGCTTCACTCTGAGCTCAGTCGCCTCCCCAGAGATGAGAGCCCTGGCCTCCTCGACCCCGGCCAGATTCCGTGCCAAGTTGATGCTCCGGCGAGAAGACATGTGCGAGAGCTCAAGGGCCCGCAGCATGGCTCGAGCGGCCTCGTGGGCGAGAACTTGCGTCTTCTCGGCATCGAAGACCTCGGCATCCTCACGGCCATAGAGGGCATACGCCATGGCGTACGCCTCGCCGCTGGCGACGTTGCTCTCTATCCAGGTTGGATGAAGGGTGGAGAGCAAGACCCTGTTCGTGTTTCTGTCCCACTTGACCAGGGGAGCCCCTGAGGGATCCACGTACTTCTCGCCGTTCGGGAAGTTGCGGTGGTTCCTGGGCAGCGGAGGCGGCGGCAGCGACGATCTCGCCTGGACCGCCGTCCCATCTGGCACACCCGACCCCAAGGTTGGGGCCGGCACTTCGGTCCCCAGGGTTTGGGCCGGGACCTCCGTCCCCAAGGTTTGGGTTGGAACTTTCGCTCCAGAGGTCTCGCCCACAACCCCCTTCCCTTTGGTGGAAGGAGGGCATCGCGACTTGCTGGGGGGAGAGGAAGGAGTCGCCGCGGGTTTTCTCTTTCGGCTGTTGGGCTTGGAGGAGGAAGGCCCCTCTCGGCAGGCAGCCGCGGCAGCTTGCGCGAGAGGCAAACAAAACCCAGGAGGCCGCGGCGGATGGAGGGGGAAGCTACGCACACCTACATAATATCGCGAATGGTTTTAGCGAATGAAGTAAGAATCACAAAACCGGAACGAATTAAGAAAGTCTCGAGAACTTACCCTCGCCCTGCGGAATGAACGGGAGCGTGTTGACGGTTCGCCGGAGATAGACGAGGTCCATCCCGTGCTCCAAGATGTATTGGTGGAGTTTGGCCTCGTGCCCCCCTAGGGTCGGGGGGCGAAAGGTTGACTCCTCCTCCTGCACTGGGGCGAGAAGTGTGTTTCCCAGGTTCCCGCTGACGAAGAGGAAGCGCCGAACCCAGTCGTGGTTCTTGTTCGGGAGCCCGTAGTGCTTGAGTGGGTTAAACCCGAGAAGAAGGAGATGTCGTTGGTGCAGCGGAAGGTATAGAGTTTACGGAAGACGGGCAGCGAGAACTCGATTCCCTCTTCTCGCAGGTAGCTCGCATACCCGACTAGCATGGCGATGGAGTTGGGGTTGAGCTGGCCGGGCACGACCCCATAGTACCTGAAGGTCTGGCGGAGTTCCGGCCAGATGGGGAGGCGAAACCCCGCCTCGAAGTGCTCTAGCGGGATCGCGAGAGCACAGGGCGAGATGGAGTTTAGGCGCTCTTCCGGCAGGGGCTTTCGCGCTTCGAACCCAAAAGGAACGTAATCCGCGACTGCAGTCAGGTAGGCCTCCTCGGAGATGTCGCAGGAGTCGAAGGTGTGGTTGACGAATGCGCTGGCGCACCTGGCCCTGCCTTCCGCATCACCACCCATTTCGCGAATGCCGAAGGAGAAGGGAGCAGCAGAGAAGAGAGAAGCGCGAGTGCTAGCGCAAGGAAAGAGAGGGAGCGGATGGTAAGGTATTTAATACGGTGGTTGAAAGACCTATTTATAGAGGGGCTAAACGGCGTTTGGGCTTTCGAGGTAACGGGTGTGCGGATAGCAGTCGCGCCTTCCCGACGCCTCGGAACCCGGGCCGATCCCTCTCGCCCATTAATGGCGAATACCCTGTGGCTATTCGCTCGACGACTACGCGAAAGAGCTAAGGAAACATTCGACAATGGCATATCATTCGGCAATACCCAGGCAAAGCTACGAGAAAAACAAAAACGAGGAATAGAGCATTCGCGAAGCGTAAAGCATAAAATTATTACAAACAGAAATAAAAGTTCAGCATCCACGGTACAGAAAATAGAAGGATAACAAGAAGGGCGAGTGAAGACTAGCTCAGTACTCCTCCCAGACCCACCGACCTCGCCTTCGCGACCCAGCTTCCAGGGGCATTCGCGGGCGGTAGTACGCGAGCATATTGGTGATCTCATGGGAAGCCAGTTGGAGTTGGTCCCGGGCTCGCGCGGCGTGTCTTTCGGGAGACAACTCCCCTCCTTCACCCCCCAGGCGCTCCACCGTCGCGAGAATGCGCGAGTAGTCCCGCCGAAGGTCCTTCAACTCACGCGCGACTCCCAGCCGCACATCATCCACCTGGCCGGCGACGTTCCGCTGGATGTGGATGAGCTTCCCCAAGACCTCCGTGATCCGCTCCTTCAGGGTCGCGTGATCTGAAGAGTCGCCCAGGAAGTCAGCGAGATTCCCAGGGGAGGGGAGAGGCGAGAGCATCCCCTCTTCCCCCTCGTTGTAGGAATCAAAGGGGGAGGCTTCCCGATAACCTGCGAAATCACAACTAGGTCAGTAGCGGTAAAATATGCGAGTACGATAGGGGCAGGTGAGTAAACTGACCTGGGGTGGGTTCCTTATGACCTGAAGGGCGAGATGAATGGGGGAGGACCCCAGACAAGCCTGCGGAAGGTGGTAGAACCTTCCCTTTCCCGGGGCGGTAAAGCGGAGGAGGAGGAGCCGGAGCATTCGTACGGTCATCAGCACGGAGGTGCTGACCCAGTTCCCGCTCAGGGGAGACCCTCCGTTCATTCGCGGTAACAGAGGGGTTCTGCTGGGCAGGGGAACTTTGAAGAATGGAGTCTCGCAGCGGGACGTCAGGGTTGAGGGCTGCGAAAAGGTAATGGTCAGTCACAAGCAACATGAAAGGAAAATCGAGAGGGTTCACAACTCACTGGATTGAAGTATAGTCTCGCCCGGAGGGGGTGGAGGAGCAAGGTCCAGATCGGGAGGAGGTGTCCCGTCCGCGGGAGGTGGCACCACAGCACTGTTCAAAACGGCCCCGTGGCCGTCCTCCGGCACCGAAATCCCCTGCGAATGGTCGGAGCGATTGCAGAATAAGGGGGCAGAAACTAAAAAGAAAGGCAGGAGGAATCTTCATACCTGAGTCCCGAGGTCTGGAAGAGTATTCGTCGGAGAGTCCGAGGCGGTCTCGCCTTTTTGGCGATTCATCCGAATCGCTTTGGCTCGCCGCGAGACGTATGGGGCGCTTGAGTCCCGCTTGGATGTGAGCCAGGGAGCAAATCTGGCAGTTTTGGGAGCGGTTGCAGTCTGGGCCGCAGCCAGTCGTTCGATCATTTCTTGCGAGAGGGGTCTCGTAGAAGGCTTGTGGAAAGACATTGGAAGTGGCGAAAGGTCCGGGAAGGAAAAACTCCAGGCCGAGATATAAAAATGGTCCAGAAAAGTCTGACATGAGGAAATATATATAGGATGACGGTGGGACCCACAGAGTCTTATGGGTCCAGTCAGCAAGCACTCACCGAATACAGGGTTGGACTGTTCTTTCCGAGCGTAGTAACCGCTCGCAAAGAGCGGGGATTGTGTACAACCCGTATTCGCCGAGTGGGTCCCTCAAGCCAACTGGCGAGACCTGGGTCAGCCAGATCATCCGCCCCGGCTAGGAGGTGGAAATACCCCCGGGTTGGTGGGGGTAAGCTGCGGGAGAGAAGGAGCTAGGCGAGTGGTGCCCTCACGGACCACTCGCCCGGAAGCGTGGGCATTCGCCCAGCTAAGCGGGTGCCCAGCGAGTGGTGCCCTCACGGACCACTCGCCCAAAAGGATTTGAGGGGGAAATGACCATAATACCCCTTGTGGGCTGCAAATAGCCCTTCAGAGCAGCAGAGTTAGGCTGTTAGCAAACCAATTTGGGGTGCGATTAGTAAAATCAAAAGGCGGATTTATGCTATTTGCAGTCCAAGACTAGGAAATCTATAAATAGACTTTTAAGGGCACCTTGGAGGAGATCCGATTTTAGAGAATCCTCTCCTCCAGGCTAGTTTTTGGTCGGCTGCTAGTGCCCTCCAAGGTGCCCGGTTGAGCTCTGGTTTGGGAGGGGAAGCTCTCTAAGATCTTCCGGGTGTGTGGCGGGACCTCCTCGCTTCAGCCTTGGGTCTTTCCTTATTCTCACATCCACCGTCAAGAGAGTCTAGTGAGGGAGAAGTAAGCATCGGCTGCACCCCCAGTGGGTCCGAACTCAAGAGGTCTGTTGCAGGTTTCAACAATTCACATTTTTAACACACCCAACTTAGATCAGTAGCCCTTTTTTTACTTCCCAATGCTCAAAACTATACTAGATCATCAATCTAAGTGCAATTATTTAAATTTACCTTTAAGTCACCATGGAATGGTTATATTGCATAGTACTCTCAACACACTTTTCCACGTTAACCATAAAGATTTAACTTGAGGTTATGTCCTCGTCTATGTCCCCCTTCTCCTAGATACTCAATAGAAGGTACTTAAATATATTACATTTAAGTATCTCTATATTCTAATAAGATAAATTGATAATTAATGATAAAACCAAAAAAAGTACAATTCATCGTGCATCCAAAAATTCGAGAATAAAGCAAAATAGAAAGAAAATGTTCATAACTTATGGAAGGGGAAATTTTAAACAGCAAGGAAGTTGAAATATCTTGAATTAGATAAGTAAGGTCCAATGAAGGCAAAGAGTGTCTTAAATGCAACTTCTGATAGACTTCAAAGTGAGAGGAGGTGCATAAATCTCATGGCACAAACAACAACAACACTCAAGCCTTTATGCCACTATAGTGGGGTCGGCTTATCGGCTATATGGATCCTTTGTCGCCATTGTGCCCTATCTTTAGTCATAATCTCACTAATGCCCAAGTACATCATGTATTTCCTTATAGTTTCATTCCATGTCTTTATTGGTCCACCCCTCCCCCGTTTAGCATGCCTAGTGACTAAACTCTCACAACGCCTACCAAGTGCCTCTTATGGTCTCCTTTGCACGTGTCCAAACCATCTTAGTCGAGCTTCTCGCATCTTCTCTACAATTGGTGTCACTCCTGTCTTATCCCTGATACATTCATTCCTAATTTTATCCAGTCTCGTGTGTCTACACATCCACATAAGCGTTCTCATCTCCGCAACTCCCATTTTTGCTCATGCACACAATTCACTGCTCAACACTCAGAACCAAAGAGCATCATTGGTCTAATTGCAAAGCGGTAAAACTTGTCTTTAAGTTTTAATGGTACTTTACGATCACAAAAATCTCATAGCATAATTGAAAAAAAAATATCGGCCCTAAATAATAATTTAAACTCTAATATATTAGAAGAGCCTTTTTCATATCAACTAGTGTTATGTCATGATCTTCATAGTTAATTCAGCTTTTGGTGAGAGTAATTATGAGATGAGGGATCTACTAAAGTATTTGTAGGTTATTTTGTTAAAGGCGCAAGACACACCGAGGCTCAAAGAGGTGCTAGAGCCTAGGCGCCTGGCGAATGTGAGACGTAAAAAAGAAAAAATCTAGTTTATTAAATGCAAAAAACACATAACATAAAACCAAGGTTGTCAGGATCGCGATCCGGATCGTAGGATCGCACGATCCTACGATCCTGAGTTCAAATTTCGATCCGGATCTTAATCCGGATCGGAAGTGGGGTGCGGTCTTGTAGGATCGCGATCCGGATCGCTGGGATCGTTAGGATCGCGATCCTACAACGATCCAGCGATCCCGCTTCATTTTGCGTAAAATCGTAAATCCATAAACCGGCCGGTTTATTCCGCCGGTTCAGTGGTTACGTAAAATCCCCCCCCACCCCCACCCCCGATTCATTTGCGCAGCCCTAACTCTCCCGATCCCTCCCTCACTCAGCGACAGCGAACTCGACGAACTCGGAAGTCGGAACTCCTAATCGCCGCTGAATCTCGCTAGGGCTCTCGAAGAAATTTCTCTTCCAGGCGTCGACAACAACAACTAACCTTCTTCCTCCTTCGATTTCAACGCAAGAGCTTCTCCCAGGCTGCACGTGCGCCGCTGCCTTCATCAGTTCATCCAGAATTGACTTCAGAGTTCAGATTTCACTTTTCATCAAGGTTAGTGAATCTTTTTAAGTTTTTTTATAGCTTGTAATATTTTTATTACATTTTTTGTTAGTATATGCAAATGCTATGCAATATAGTTACTGGTGTATCATTGAATTGTCCAATTATTGCTTTTATGATTATCTTTTTGTATTGATTTTTGATATAATTGGGTGATATCAACTTCAATTTCAACATTAAAGTCTTACTTTATGATTTTAGTAGGATCTTACGATCCTCGATCCGATCCTACGATCCGATTCGATCCAACCCCCAAAACGATCCCACCTAGGATCTCAATCCTGACAACCTTGCATAAAACATAAAGAATGAGTTAAATATGTTAAAACTATTGTCCGGATGGAATTCCATGTATTTTTATCTCCGGACAGCAGTTTAAAGCTTCAGAAAGTAATTTTGCACAATATGTCCGGAAGTGCTCGAACCGTCGGGCATAATTTTACAATGTTGGACAGCATTTTTTAGGGTTTTAAACTGTTGTTCGGAGCATAAGACTGTTTTAGGGTTTAAAAAAGAAAAACAACAATATATGGTTTATTAAATGCATAAAACACAACATAAAACGTAGAGAATGAGTTAAATGTTAAAACTGTTGTACGGATGGAATTCCAGGCATTTTTCACTTCCGGACAGCAGTTTAAAGCCTCGGAAAGCAATTTCGCAGTGCTCGAACCATCCAGCATAATTTTTACAGTGTTGGATAATAGTTTTAGGGTTTAAAACTGTTGTTCGGAGCATAAGACTTTTGTGTGGATGTACAAAACTGCTGTAATTACTCCCGGATAGCAATTTTGGAGGCCAAAACTGCTGTCTGGATGTAATTTCAGAAGTTTTTTTAGCCCAGGACAGCAGTTTTGGACCAAAACAATGCAAACTGAAACAAACTTCAACAAGATTTAGAATAAAAATGAAGAAAGATCAGTGAGGAGGTATCATAGTACGGAGAACAGGAAGCTCCGACGAAGAAAAAGTCCAAGTAAAAATGATTTATCTAATTCGTAATTAGTATCAAAATGATGAAAGAATCGCTACCTCGGTACAAAAAAGAAATCTGGCGAAGAAAGAAATTCGGCGAGGAGATCGGGAGAAGAAATAGGGAGGAGGATAGCTTTCTCCTTCCATCGGCAATAGGAAACGGCGAGGTCCTGGCGAGAGGAGCTTCATGCGGTCGTCGACTCGTGGGCGAGAGGAGCTTCATGTGGTCATGAGCGAGAGGAGCTTCATGTGGTCGTGTGTTTAAAGGAGGGAGAAAAAGTACCTAGTTTTATTAATATAACGGACTCGTAGTAAAAATGATTTATCAAATCCGTATTTAGTGTTACCAAGTCCAAGTGCAACCAAACAACTTCAAAAACAAAACAGCAAGTATAATGGAGTGATGAAGTTACTTAAAAATTGAATATTGTTACTAGGGTTTGTGTTATGAGTGGAGATGAAGAGTAGGGAGATTAGGAGAGAAAGAGGAAGAGAGTGAGGGTTAGGGTTTGAGAGGAGGAGGAATACCTGAGAGAGAGTTTTGCATCCTCCCACAAAGAGATCCCCAGGGTTATAAGTACCCCGAGGCAAGAGAGGCCCGATCAGCCCCCTCCCAATAGGGGCTGAATCGTGTGGTTCAGCCCCTCTTGGCTCTTTTTACTGATTGGGGGTTGAACCAATTGGTTCAGCCTCGTTGCTCCGTGTGGCCTCCTTCGATCGTCGAGTGTACTTATGTCCCGAGAACCGCAGCGCGTTCGGGGGCATAACATTCCCCTCCCCATCAAGCACCAGCTTGTCCTCATGGTGGAAATCCGGAAACAGCTCTCGAAACTCCAGTAGATCAACCCAGGTGTTGTGCGCCTCAGTCAAATTCTTCCACTTAACAAGAACTTCAGAACGGTACTCCGCACCACGTTTCTTCCATTTAGTCAGCAAAATTTCTTCTGGTAAGAGACACATCTCTCCCGTTGTGGTAGCCTCAGGTAGGAGCGTACTCGCCTGAACTGCGTCACCAATCTTCTTCTTGAGCAAGGACACATGGAAAGTAGGATGTATATGGGACCCTTCAGGGAGAACCAAACTATATGTCATCAGACCTACCCTCTGGATAATGCGGAAAGGGCCATAGTACCGTGCTGCCAATTTTTGGTTTGCTCGTCGGGAAACAAATAGTTGTCGGTATGGTTGGATCTTGAGAAAGACCTCGTCTCCCACTGCGAATTCCCATTCGGTCCGATGTCGATCTGCCTGTACCTTCATGCGGTCTTGAATTGTTCGAAGGTTGTCGCGTAACAGAGCCAAGGTGCGATCCCGATCACGCAGCGTCCGATCTACGGCGGGAAGAGTCGTGCTGTCTGGCTCATAAGTACCCAACATTGGTGGAGGACGGCCATAGACGACATCAAAAGGTGAGCTTACTGGTTGTATGATAAGAGGTGTTATAGCAGTATTCGGCCCAATGTAACCAACAGGTCCAAGTGCGCGGTTCATCCATCACGAAACATCGCAGGTACGTCTCCACTCCCCGGTTGAGGACCTCCGTCTGTCCATCCGTTTGGGGGTGGTTGGTTGTGCTCATGCGCAACCTTGTATCTTGCAGCCGAAATAGCTCTCGCCAGAAGTTGCTCACGAATACTGGATCCCGATCTGAAATGATGGCCCGGGGTACGCCATGAAGTCGAACAACTTCCCGAACAAATAACTCGGCGACAGATTCCCCAGTGTAGGGATGGATCAATGCAAGGAAGTGCTCGTATTTTGATAGGTTGTCGACCACAACCAAAATGACGGACTTGCCCTGAGATTTGGGCAAGCCGTCGATGAAGTCCATGGAGATCGTGTCCCAAATGTGATGTGGGATCTCTAGCGGCGTAAGCAAAACCGCAGGAGAAGTCGTTTCATACTTGTGACGATGGCATCCCTCGCATTGTCGGACAAACTGCTGAACATCCCGGCGCAGACCCTTCCAAAAGACGTTCGTCCGCAATCGTTGTAGAGTGCGAAACACGCCGGCGTGGCTTCCAGTCGGCGAGGAATGGAACTCGTGCATCATGACAGTCCGCCAAGCCGAAGTGGGCGGAATGACCACTTTGCCTTGGTAGTAAAGTCGTCCGCCTTGTAAGTGGAACCTTGGTGGTGTGGTCTGCCCCTGATGGATCGCGTCCACGATGGCCCGAAGCTCGGGGTCTTGTAATACCTCCTCCTGTATCTCATCCAGTGAGTCGATCAGGGGCCCCGAGATATGGGAGAGAGTGCTCTCTGGAAGTCGTGATAGAGCATCGTCGACCACGTTTTCCTTCCCCTGCTTGTAGATGATCTCATAATCATAGAACAATAATTTAGTCAGCCACTTCTGTTGGAGGGGAGAAGCCATCCATTGCTCCAAGAAATGCTTCAGACTCTGATGATTCGTGCGGACCTTGAAGTGACGTCCAAGCAAGTATGGTCTCCATAAGGTTACGGCGTGTATGATGGCTAACACATCTCCTTTTCATAAGTAGACAGCCCCAAAATCCTTGGTACCAAGGCTTTGCTAAAGAAAGTCATGGGTCGCCCCTCCTGCATCAGTACCGCACCGATCCCTACACCTGACTCGTCTGTCTCCAACACGAACTCTTTGCTGAAATCCGGAAGAGCTAGGACCGGTGTGGTCGGCATAGCTCCCTTCAGAGCCTGGAAGGCCGCGTCTGCTTCCTCCAGCCATAGGAAGGCATCCTTCTGAAGTAACAAAGTGATAGGTCTCGCAATTTTACCGTAGTCCTTCACGAACCTTCAGTAGTAACCTGTGAGCCTCAAAAAACCCCGCAAAGCCCAGAGTGTCGTAGGGCGGGGCCATGTCACCATACTCTCAATCTTTTTCGGGTCGGCTCGAACGCCTTGTGCTGAAACCAAATGCCCCAGATACTCGACCTCTGCCTGGCCAAAAGAGCATTTGGATTTTGGACTGTTTGGCATAAAGCTGATGTTGTCGCAGCATAGTGAGGACTCGGTCCACGTGCTCCAGATGTTCATCCCAACTGCTACTGTAGATGAGGATGTCGTCAAAGAATATCAACACTGAATGACGTAGGAGAGGCCGAAAAATCTCGTTCATCACGGCTTGGAACGTGGACGGGGCGTTTGATAGCCCGAAAGGCATCACGAGGAATTTGTAATGGCCATCATGCGTCTGAAAGGCCGTCTTGTGGATGTCCTCCTCCCACATCTGAAACTGGTGATAGCCAGACCGCGGGTCCAACTTGGTGAAAAGAAACGTCTCATGTAGCTCATCTAGCAGCTCCTCAATCATAGGAATAGGAAACTTATCCTTGATGGTCGAGCTATTCAGACCCCTGCAGTCTACACAAAACCTCCATGATCCATCCTTCTTCTTTACCAGGATGATGGTGAAGAGAAGGAGTTGGTGCTGGGACGAATAATACCGGACGCCAGCATCTCGGACACTGCGCTCAATATCGGCCTTCTGTATGTGCGGGTAATGATATGGTCTGATGTTGGTGGGTTCCGTCCCGGTCTTGAGCTGAATCTGGTGGTCACGGAACCTCGGTGGAGGGAGGGTGTGTGGCTCCTAAAAGACATCTTCGTACTGGAACAGTAAAGCCTGCATACGTTCTGGTATCTCCGGCGTTTGTTGTGTGGAGGATGCAACCCCCCATGATCATCGTCATCATACTTCCCTGTTCCTCTAGCTGCTCCAGACTCCTGGCCGAAATCTCCTTCAGGGGAGAGGATTTGAGGCCATGCAGGCAGTAATCCTTTCCTTGCTGAGCGAACTCCATAGTCATCTGATCCCAATCCAAGGTGACTCTCCTCAACTGACTCAGTCATTGGACACCGAGGACCATGTCGGATCCCCTGATCGGCATAAGGTATATGTCAGTGTGGCATATGTAGCCCTGTATCCACAGCTCTACCCCTCTTATCACCCATTCACACTTCAATTTACTCCTATCGGCCACCATGACCTGGAAGGCGGCCCCCCGATCGACTGTGTGGCCCACCTTCATTGCTACCGTGGGGTTGATGAAATTGTGGGTGCTCCCACTATCAATCAGAATCGTGAACCGCTCCTGGGCCACCCTCCCGGAAATGCGCATGGTAAGAGGAGCGGTGCACCCTTCCATCGCCTGTATAGATACTCTGAACTCCGTCAGGTCCAACTCATCCTCCCTTTCTGCCTCGGAAGCGTCCTCTTCCTCCCCTTCTTCCCTCAGCAGGTAGACTTGGATCTTCTAACACTTGTGTCTGGGACCGTACTTTTCATCACAGTTGAAGCATAAGCTCTTCTCCTCCCTTGCCTGCAGCTCTGGACAAGTCAGCCTTGTCACAGTCGGGCGGTCGGCCGCCGGGGGGTCTCTCCTAGTGGGTGTCGGGGCTGAAGCAGCTCTCACGGTGGTGCGGTTCCTCTGTCTGTTGAAGCGCTCCTCCTGTATCCGTGTCAGACTGATGTCGTGACTCAAGTTGCGGGGCATATAGGCATGGACCTCGTCCCTCAGGTGATCCTTCAGACCAGAGACGAAATAGCTCAACAGTGTTTTCTCCTCCCAGCGGACCCTGTTGGTCAGCCTCTCAAACTCTGTGCGGTATTCCATCACCGTTCTCTTCTGTCGTAGTTTTTGTAACATGCCCTCGACGTCTTCATGCTCCAGAGGGCCAAATTGGGCTGAAAATTCCTCTACGAACTCAGTCCATGACGCATAATTGCGGCCCCTCAGGAACCATTGTGTCCACTGGTAGGCGTTATCTTCCAGGTGAAAAGCTGTCAGCTGCACCCATTGCTCCTCGGGTATTTCCTGATAATTAAAAAAAAGTTCCGCTTTCTGCACCCACTCCAGCGCATCTCCCCCTCTGTACTTCGGGAAATTCATGTGAGTCCTCTTCGGTGGCATGTAGGCCCTTTGATTCGCCTGCCCGTCCCCCCCCCCCCCGATTTCTGTGCGTAATTCGCTGCCCTCTGTTGTTCCATAGGGGGTGCGGTCCTTGGGGTCCGGAAAAATGCATTCCCCCTTGGGCTACGGCCGGGAGAAATCGTTCCCTTCCTTGTCTGCCGCCAATGTGTTGTCCTCCTCCGTAGATACCGGTCGATGGTGGCCGCATGTGCCATTGATCGCCATTCTCGTAGCCCGTAGGCGGTCTGAAGGCTCGTGGAAGGGGTAGAAGTCCAGCAACACCTCCAATCGTAGTGCCCGGAGTCCCGGTAGGTCGAAACTGCCCCACTGCATGCTCTGGAGGGCGTCAAGTGGTCGTACGGCCTGTCCCAACCTCGCTCCAGCCCGTCGATGGGCCACCCAGAGCGGACGACCCCGTCGCTTGCTCCGGCGGACGTCATGCGGCCGTGCGGCCTGTTCCGGGTTCACCCCAAGCCGCCGGTGGGACGCCCAGGTCGGGCGACCCGTTGGGTCCTCCTGTCGCAGGTGTCGCCTGCGTTCCAGCCGATCGGTAGGGCTCCTGCTCGATTCCGCCGGCGTGCAATCTTCCCGCCCCCTGCGTTCCCCCGCACGACTGTTGCGGGTAGATTCTGCTTGTCTACGGGAGCGGTTGGTGCAACGGAGGCAGATCCGACGCTTCCACCTATAATCCTTCGATGGCCGACATTTTCCCCTTCAGATTTTGTGTTAGGAGGGTCTTGATCTCCTCCATGCGGGCGTCCATCCGTTCCTCCAATTGTTTCGTCGATGTATTCATCATTTCTTCGATGGCCGCTACCGTGTCTGTCAACCCGACGTAGTTCTCTTCTAGGGTTGCCAGTCGGACGGCCTCTTCGTGCAAGCAGGTGTTCACCATGGTCGCAGGAAAGAAACTCTGATACCAAATGTTATGAACGGAGAAGAAGAGTAGGGAGATTGGAAAAGAAAGAGGAAGAGAGTGAGGGTTATGGTTTGAGAGGAGGAGGAGGAATACCTGATCAATAGTTTTGCATCCTCCCACAAAGAGAGCTCTGGGGTTATAAATACCCCGAGGCAAGAGAGGGTCGGCCGGCCCCCTCCCAATAGGGGCTGAACCGTGTAGTTCAGCCCCTCTTGGATCTTTTTACTGATTGGGGGCTGAACCGGTTGGTTCAGCCTCGTTGCTCCGTGTGGCCTCCTTCGGTCGTTGAGTGTACTTATGTCCCGAAAACCGCAGCGCATTCGGGCGCATAGCAGTTTGTCATAGTATCAAAATGATGAAAGAATCACTACCTCGGTACAAGAAAGAAATCCGGTGAGGAAATCGGGAGAAGAAATAGGGAGGAGAATAGTTTCCTCCTTCCATCAGCAACAGGAAACGGCGAGGTCCTGGCGAGAGGAGCTTCATGCGGTCGTCGACTCGTGGGCGAGAGGAGCTCCATGCGGTCGTGTGTTTAAGGGAGGGAGAAAAAAAGACCGAGTTTTATTAATATAAACCAGGACCCCTTGCCCATGAAGCCCGCAAAGCGTGCCTTGGGACTGTGTTGTGCTTCGAGTGAGGAGCGCGCCTAGGCTGTCTCGCTCGCCTCTGCCTAGCAGAGGTGTGTCCCCGTGTTCTTGGTGCGCCTGACACGTCTCAGGCTGGCCTTTAATAACCTAGTCTGTAGGTCATCTAAAAATGAGTATACCATTATGGGTTAGGCTGGACCAAAGAACACAATACATCAGATATGTGATCATTACAAATGATATCAAAATAAGACCTCTTGCGGTACGATGCGTTCGGGGATGAACCAAGAGGAAGTTGGTGGGCTTGTAACATCCTGAATTTGATGAGGGAGGAGATTGTCTTTAAGGAAGTTCATGGCAAACCTCCAGAACTGCAAGCGTCTATGTGAAATGAAGTGTATGAACGAAGTGAATCTTGAATTGAAATTGGGGAAAAGTATTGGGCCTGAGTAGTAATTTAGACCTCATAGTATTACATGTCTTCTCTGAGCAAGTGAAATCATGTTGGGAACTTCATAGTAATTGAGCTCTGCACAAAAGCAAGTGAAATTGCAAGGTAGCGTTGTGCGGCTCAAGCCAGGTCATGTGGATCGCGTGTTGCGTACATCGGTGTAAAGTCGTTGAAGTTGAGCTTGGTATTGTGGCAGTGGATCATAGGCAGGCTGTCTAGGGGAGGCAAGATTGGGATCCGACTCAGTCTTGTCTTCGGTGGTGGAATGGTTGGCCATCCGATGACAGCAATGAAGATTTTCTTCGTGCGAGCCTTGTGTGTTTGTAGTTCTATACATTGCAGTAAGTTTTTTTACTCCTAAGAGGGTTAGAGACATTCGATTCCAACCATTGTGTTTTTATCGAATTGTAATTTCTCATGTAAGTGAATTGCATTTCATTGATATATAAAACTGCATGGATTCAATGGGATTGACGATTGTTTGCATATTTTGTGTATTCTTGTTTGACTGTGTTTCAGCTGTGTTAGGGAATTTGTCCTAAATCATATCAAATGGTATCAGAGTGACGGATTTTGGTAGATGGTTGATTGGCCATTCAGATTAAGGTTTGAGTGCAATGGGTGACGGCAGTTTCCACTCTTCATTCTCTCAAATCTGACTCATGAATTAAGCAAATCACGTAAATTTGTTGAGGGAATAAGATAAGGCTCTCTGGCTTTTTACCTCGCTCTCGCTATCCTACAAGCACATTATGATCACGCTCATGTATGGGAAGGATACAATGAGGTTGGAGGAGGTCGCATCGTCGTTATTGTCCAATTAGATGCTAGAAGATCCTACTCCTGGGGGTGGGCGTGTTTCGGTAGTAGGTGGACAAGATAAGACATTCGACAAGGGGTCGAGAGGTGCACGGGCTCAATCAGCGTCGAGGAAGGGTATGACATATTGCCATGGTAAGCATAGCGGACATATCAGGAAAAAATTGTCAGTTGCGTGCACATAGTTCTAGGGGAGTCCAGACTGCGATCATGGCATCAGATCTGTGAGTGAGGAGTGATGATGCCCTCACTATCACTAAGAGTCCTGATGACTATAACAAGTGGATATTGGATTTTGGTGTTTCGCGGCACATATGCTAAGATGCGGCGATGTTCAGTACGCTAGAGGCGGCGACTAGGTCATTTTACCTGGGTGATGGTCAAAATGTGGGGTCGCAGGGACATGAAAAATTGACATCCGGACACATGTCGAAGGGCGTATACTTGAGTGGGTAAAATCAGGAGAATGAAAATCATAAATTATACCAAAATGGCAGTAGAAAAACAGCCGGGAAGAAAATCCCCTTCAAAAGAGCTGCGAATTATATGGAGAACCTCCATTTATTTAAGAGAATCTTACTTCCATGAATATATTAGGTGTGGATAAATGAAAATACCAGTACGAAGTTGTTGGAACAGCCAGGAAGTTTAGGGGCGCTATCGTCCTCGTGGACGATGTCGCCGCCTGCCACAAAAACAGGGATGACCGCCGCCAGCAGTAAAATAAACAGTGCCGGCGAAGGCTTCGCCGGATCCATCATGGCATTCACAGAAGCCAGGCGTTGGGAGTGAGAGAAGCAGCAGCGAGAAGAAGCCGAGGGCCGAAGGGAAGGGGCAACTGGGAAAAGAGGGCAAATGGACGATATAGAGAGGGAGAGAGGCACACGTTTATGCACCGTTTATCAGATTAGAAGTCCGCGTAGAGAAAATCAGAAGGTAGGAAAATAACTACTACTTACCATTTAGTAACTCACTGTTGCACAGGATCTAAACATGGAACCAGTAAAGTGTTTTCCTTTTAAGACTAGTTGATTAGCAAGCATAATAGAATAATTAAAACATTATTTCGTGTTTTAAAGCTTCGCGTGTTTACTAAGTAGTACGGTCTTTGACAACTTATTAAGAAAGATTCGCGATTGGTTAATTAATTATAAATTTAAACAGATTTTTTTAGATTCACGTGTTTACTAATTAGTACTTTAACTCGATAATATTTCGTGTGGGGAAATACCGAAATTAGACATGCCATTTCGGATGGGCAGCATGCGCATTATAGCACGATGAATGGTCGGAATTATTTGTCGTTATTGGAATATTTATTTTCCACTAGGGGAGTCGCATCAGTTCGTGCGCAATTGAATTGTAATATTTGCGTGACACTAATAAAAACATCTTTTATACATTAGTTTTTTAACAAATTTTATTCAAAACATATGCATATGAAATCTTAAAATGATCGTACAAAAATATGAATCGATATTATGATTTTTATTTTTGTAAAAAAATATACATCTTAGCATACAAAATCAATTTCGAACCTACTTGTAGAAACGCTACACGTATAAAAAAAATCACCTCTATTCGAAAAAAAATAATTTGTTGAACGAAATATTTGTTGAGGTATATTGAACTATCGGGTTAACGGATACTTAGCGGTAGGTTAGGACCCGTTAGGGATCCACGCACCCGCCGGGGAATTAGGGTTTGCCTATAAATACCCTACTAGGGGCAACGAGTAGAGTGTTCCAAACTAGACACTCACGCGGATGCTTCGAGCATCATTCTAACATTCTCGAAGTTCTCTCGTTCCCGAGTGTGTTTCCCGTAACCGCTCTTCTTCTTCTCGTCGCTGAAGGAGTTTTTCGTGTAACTGCTCATGTCGTTCCTGTCGATCGAAGTGCAAAACTGCCGCTCTCGATCGTCACTGAGAAGGAAGGTCGCCGGTTGATCGCGGAGGAGGAACAAATCCCATCGTGTTCTTCTTCGCGTTGAAGAACTGTGTTGTGGGTAGTGTACGAGGAGGAGTAAACGCCCCTGTCGATCTCTCCTGTAACCGCTCTCGTCGAGGGAGATCTCTGTTTCTTCACTGTTTGTCGTCGTCGTGCCCTAAGCCGATCGCGACTCCAGGCGGAAGAGTATATCGCTGCTTGATCTCCTGCATCGACGAAGGATCTCGTCTCTGTCGCTCCAGTCGCGCTGATCGCAGAGAAGGAGAATCCACATCCTTGTGCGCTGTTGTAAACGCCACTGTCGACGTAGCCGATCCCAGTCGACGTCGTCGATCCCAGTCGACGCCTTCCCCGACGCAGTCGAACCCAGTCGACGTGGTCCCTGTCGACGCTTCTTCGGTCGACGCATCTCCTGTCGACGCATCTCCTGTCGACGCTCTCCCTGTCGACGCAGCCGTTTCCAGAGCCGCCATTGCTGCCGATTTTCCGCTATCGAATTTCCGACAGTGATATCGGAATTCCGACAGTGCCCTGTCCTCTTGGTGATCCCGTTTTCGGCTCTTTTGGTTGTTGCCGTCTTTGTTTGCGTGGACCAGTGAAGTGGAGCACAGCAATTCTCTGGATTGGATCCGAAGAATTTTATTTTCACCTCTCCGCGCTTCAGGTGATCTCTTTCTGGTTTTCTGCTTGTCATTAATTTGCTAGTGGATTTCACGTATTTGGCAAGAGACACACGATGTCGAAGGGCTCTACTCCTGTTCCGATGATCAAATTGGAGAAATTCTCCAATTCTGAGTTCAGTGCTTGGAAGAGGAACACTCAGTTTGGCATGAAGTACCTGAACGTGTTCTACACCATTCAGACTGTACGTGTTGAGGTTCTTGGGACAGCTAGAGAGACCCAGTGGGTGGTCGATGAAGATTTCTGTCGTGATTACTTGTTGAACTGTCTTTCCAACAAGCTTGCTGAGACGTACAGCAAAATGAAGACCGCCAAAGAAATCTAGGATGCTCTGGAGGAGCAGTTCAAGGAAGAGGAAAATATGTCCAAGACGCACCTTGTGGACAAATTTATGGCTTTCACCTTCACCGAGGAATGGGAAATTCTTCCACAGGTGGCCGATTTTGAGAACCTGGTGGACAAGCTGAACAGTGAGAACATCTCACTGCCAGATGGATTTGTTGCAGGAGCTATTATCTTCAAGCTCCCGTCGGCGTGGTACTCCTTTAAAACGGAGATGTATCGGAAGAAAACGCAGGTCAGTCTTAAAAACCTCAAGCGCTTCATTTGCATTGAGGATGAGAACAGGACTAGACACGTTAGGGAGACTATTAGCAAGCAGTCTTCTGCTGCCAACATGGTCACGCATCCTAAGCGGAAGTTTAAGCCCAGCAAGACTAGACTGTTACCCAGTGCACCTGCAGTTGTGGACACGAGCAAGAAGGCGAAGAAATTCAAAGGCAAGTGCTACAGTAGCAACAAGTGGGGTCACTGTGCTTTTGAATGCAAGCAGCCCAAGAGAGGAGATCCTAGTACACCAAAGCCTAATAATAGGGCCAATATGGTCCATCAGACTGCGCCCACCGACTTTGTTGCCATGGTCGGTAACGGGCAGGCCAGTACAGAGTGGTGGCTAGACTCAGGTGCTACATGTCATGTCTGCAACAACACTGCGCTTTTGGAGGATGTCACTGCAGTCCGAGAGACTGTTACTGTTGCTGATGGAGGAGTTGCTGACGTGTTGAAGGTCGACAATGCTACTTTGACGCTCTCCTCAGGTAAAACTCTTACTTTAAAAAATGTTAAATTTATACCATCATTAGCTGCTAATTTAATTTCAATTAGTTTGTTATGCGATGCGGGTATGTCCTTTAACATTAGTGGTGGTCGAGTAACGCTTATGGTTCACTCGCACTATTTTGGTTGTGCGTGTATAGTCAACGACATGTATAGGTTGAGTCTAGCAAACGAAATAGTAAATCAGGTTAGTTCTACTTTGATTGATCCTAAGACTTTACATGCAAGACTAGGACACGTCAATTATCGAAAACTACTTCTGCTAGCTAGAACTCACAACATCCCTTTAGACACAACAACCAGATTTGACAAATGTGAAATCTGTGCTCAAACTAAGATAACTAGAGCACATTTTAGTCAGGTTTCTAGGAGCACATATTTGCTAGAGTTAATACACTCCGACATATGTGACTACAAAAGTTTTGTCACACGTGGAGGTCGGAAGTATCTGATAACATTTATCGACGACTACTCTAGATTTAGTCACATTTATTTACTTAAATCCAAAGATGAAGCTTTTGAAAAATTCCGTATATTCAAAAATAGGGTTGAGAATCAACTTGACATGAAAATCAAACGGTTAAGGAGTGATAGAGGAGGAGAATACGTCTCCGGGGAATTCATAGATTTTCTTGCCAGTAATGGCATCATCCCTGAAACGACTGCTCCTTATTCCCCCCAATCCAACGGTATTGCTGAGCGGAAAAATAGGACTTTAACAGAAATGTTAAATTCCATGTTGTTGACTGCTGGCATGCCTGCGACCTACTGGGGTGAAGCTGCCCTCACGTCTAATCACATTCTTAATAAGGTTCCTCATGCCAAGTTGACTAAGACACCCTATGAGCTTTGGTTTAAGAGACCTCCTAGATTTGATAATCTTAAGACCTGTGGCTGTATCGCTTATGTTAGGATACCTGACCTTAGAAGAGCTAAGATTGGACCTAGGACAAATACGTGTATCTACATCGGATGTGCGGAGGATAGTGTTGCAGACAAATTTCTAGATCTATCTACAAACACTGTAATTGAATCTAGAGACGCTGTCTTCTTTGAGGATAAGTTCCTTAAGGATAAGAATCTGACGCTTTCAGGTCTACCAGCAACTAGTCTTGAGCCTCCCGCTGAGCCAAGTCAACATAACTCTGACACCGAGCCTGTAGACACGAGTGGTTTAGATACCAGAAGGCTATCTAGTAGAGAGAAAACGCCTAAAAGCTTCGGTACAGACTTCGTGACTTACCAAGTTGAAGCTGATCCATCCACCTATAAGGATGCGATGCGATCTCGAGACTCTCTATTATGGAAAGAAGCCATCGATGAAGAGTTAAATTCTCTCATGCAGAACAACATGTGGACATTGGTTGACTTGCCCAAAGGGGCTAAAACCATTGGAAACAAATGGGTTCTGAAGAAGAAGCTTAATCCTGATGGGAGTATTGCCAAATACAAAGCACGTCTAGTTGCAAAAGGCTTCACTCAAGTGAGTGGAATAGACTACTTTGATATATACTCACCTGTTTGTCACTATGCGACAATTAGGATACTTCTCGCTATAGCGTCTATTGAACACTTTATCGTTCATCAGATGGACGTCAAGACTGCATTTCTTAATGGAGATCTGACCGAAGAGATCTACATGCACTAACCTGAAGGGTTTGTGATAGAAGGTCTGGAAAATAAGGTCTGTAAGTTGATTAAGTCACTCTACGGATTGAAACAAGCACCTAAATTGTGGCACGAAAAATTTGACACTTGTGTTAAAGCTATGAGTTTTAAATCCAGTTTTTCAGATAAATGTCTGTATGTTCGTACAAGTTCAAATAAAGTTGCAATTATATGCTTGTATGTTGATGACATGCTAATTCTGGGCACTGATCAGTCTGAGGTGAAAGACGTGAAAGCTGCCTTGACGACACAATTTCGCATGACTGACTTAGGCGTGGTGAAAACCATCCTAGGAATGGAAGTGAACTTCACTGACAAGGGTATTACCCTCAGTCAGAGTCACTATATTAGAAATCTACTTGAGAAGTGGGGTTACGTTCATAGCAAAGGTAGTGAGACTCCATACGATTATAACAATAGACTGAAACCGAATGAATGTTCATCTATTAGACAGTTGGATTACTCCAAACTCATAGGTAGTCTCATGTATGCTACAACCTGCACTAGACCTGACATAGCCTTTACGGTCGGCATGTTAAGTAGATTTACGAGTAACCCTGGGCAGGACCACTCGAATGCCTTAGAAAGGCTCATGCGATACTTAAAGTACACAGAAAAGTATGTTTTATGTTACAGTGGACATCCTCCTGTACTTGAGGGGTATTCTGACGCCTCCTGGTGTTCAGAAATTGCTGACAGTAGATCCACTAGCGGTTTTGTATTTACCCTAGGAGGAGCAGCGGTAGCTTGGTAGTCAAAGAGGCAGTTGTGCATTGCACTTTCCTCTATGGAATCAGAACTCTATGCCCTCGCTTCAGCAGGAGAAGAAGCTGAGTGGATAAGAGATCTGATCATCGACATTCCAATGACGAGTCTAAAAATGAACTCTATTTCGCTATATTGTGACAATCAAACCACAAAGACCATTGCAACAAATACGTTGTTCAATGGGAAGCGAAGACAACTAAGGATGAAACAGGTCTGGTTGACCCATCTCACCAGTCAAGGGATAATCTCCCTATTGGACGTGAGATCAAAGGATAATGTAGCAGATGTTCTTACCAAGGGCTTATGTAAGGTTCTAACACATAAAACATCGGGAGAGATGGGATTAAGGTTCATTTAGTATGACTTAATACCCTGCTTATGTTTTAAATCTTAGAACCGTAGTCTGCTTACATTCGAGCATCTAGAGTGAGCACACGGAAGTATTCCAGATGCTATCTGATGAAAGCCAGAGATGGACAGTTGTCAGTCATTCCAAACTTGATGACTTACGCAATTATTTTTAATTCAAAGGCTGATTTGGGTATCATTCCAAAAACGAATACTGAAGTTGCTGATATGCGTCCTGATATTATGATCATTACTTATATCATTCCAAACTTGATGATATATTGGTCACAGCTTGTTGTATCACTCCAAACTTGATGATATAATACAATTGTGAAATGTTTGGTAATAATCTTAATAATCGAAGGAACATGGTTTGATTCTTTGAAATCAATTATCTAATTTTGTGTAAATTGGATAGAGATGCTGATATGTGATTATTTTCTTCCTGGTTAGAGTATTACGTTCTTTTACTGCTAGAACTATTCACTTTACTCTTGATTAACAAATGTTAGAATTCATAGAGATTTGTCTCATGACATTCTTATTATGTCTGTTTGCAGATCACATGGAGATTGGAGGAGAGAAAGTTGATTTCGACCCAGATGATGATGATCTATTGTTTGCATAGATCACTGTTCATTTATCTGTTCTTTGAGTTTTTCCAGCTTTGCTTACTGTTTCTTGTTTGGAGCCTTGTGTTTGAGTTTAGATATTGTGTATTCTAAAACTCATATTTATGTTTTCTGGAAAACTCATGTTATGTCGCTATTAACTCTTGTTTAAAGTAATATGTGATGTGACCCCGATATTTACAATATATGAGGAGAATGTTGAGGTATATTGAACTATCGGGTTAACGGATACTTAGCGGTAGGTTAGGACCCGTTAGGGATCCACGCACCCGCCGGGGAATTAGGGTTTGCCTATAAATACTCTGCCAGGGGCAACGAGTAGAGTGTTCCAAACTAGACACTCACGCGGATGCTACGAGCACCATTGTAACAATATTCTCTAGGTGCGTAAATAAATAGCCCGATTTTCTTAGCAGGCCATAGCTCATTTCAAGTGCGTCTTCGAAAACATCTCTCTCTCTCTCCCAGCGAAAGCGAAGAACTTAAGTCTCGGCGGGGATGTTGAAGAAGACGGAACGAGGAAGGCGCACCTGCGGTCACACTTTCAGGGAATTCTTTCAAGAGCATTCCAGTGTGTGTCCGCCTCGACGAAGAAGAGGATGTTGGGATCCAGCCCCTAAAGAGAATCAAATCAAGATTACAAGTTCTTATATATATCGTCGAGAAACTACAATAATATTGACTTGATGGTCTGGCCATGTCGACTTGGAGTTGTGGGCATATCGACTGGAGTTTGTCGACTGGACGGCTGGTCCATGTCAACTAGACAGGATCAATATCGACTTGAAGGATTGATCCATATCGGCGAGACAGTCTTCGATATCAGCTAGATGCTCGACTTGTCAACTGAATGTTTGTTGACTAGACGGAGAGTTTATCGGCTTGATTGGGTGAATATCGACTGGACGGACCCATATCGACTAGATGTTTTAGTCCATATCGGCGTGACTAGGTCCCGATATCGGCAAGATGGGTTCTGGACTGTTTAATCTCGTGATTCTGGGCCGTTGGATCTTGTTTTATCCAATTGGATGTCTGTGAGAGGTGCACCTTTGTTATGAAAAACGGTCGTCCGAGTGCTGATATGAGATCTCATGTTCAAATAAAATTTTTAGCAGCCAAAAATTGAGGTTACGAATAATCATAGACAAATAATAAAGAGCAAGCACCACACACAACACCAAAATTTATAGTGGTTCCCCAAAAAATTAAAATGGGTACGTCCACTGTGCAGACAGAGATCAATAATATTATGAGTTTCTCAAACATACAATACGACTAACACGAGGAAAATTTAAAATCGAGATAAAGAGATGAAAAATCTCGAACCCTCCAAGATCTAGTCGTACGCGTTGCGACGAGAAATCAAGACGGCGGCAAGAGACGACAGTGCGGAACTCGACAACAAGAGAGAAACACGGCGGCGAGAGAAGCTTGTCGGACGTGTGGAAGATGCCGCCGAGAGGAAGAACGTCGAGGATCTCTATGCCGGATAAAAACTGATGCACTGCACTGCACTAGGTGTAGGTCGACCATCACTTTAAATAGGGGAAGAAAACTCTATAATAAAATATGGAAGGGGAGGGGGGACCGTATGCCACTAAGGAAAGGCAATAGATTCCTTCCGAAAATTGAATTGCCAGGCTGGCAATCCAAGAGAACACGTTGGAGTTAATGTTGGCAGAAAAGGAAGAGCGGCAGTCACGCAACAGTCTCCACCAGATGCCGGACGACTTCTTTCGGATGTCATCTGAGAGTAAGGCTGTCGTGACCTCCTCCAAGTCCAAAATATCCTTACTGTAGGTGAGGGTAGTAATCATGCCCTCGTAGGACTTTGGGAGAGAATTCAGAAGAATAACTGTTTTATCCTCTTCCTCCACCTGAATATTCATGCTGAGAAACTCAGATAACAGTTTATTGAAACTGTTCAGGTGGTCGTGTAGAGAGGAAATTTCCTTCACGCTGAACTTGTACAATTGCTGCTTGAGGTAGATGCAGTTGGGAAGAGACTTCGTCATGTAAACACTCTCCAGCCTTGCCCAAAGACCAGAGGCAGCCGTCTCTGAAAGAACTCCATATAGCACGTCATCATGTAGGCAAAGTTGTATGGTGGACAGAGCTCTGAGATCCAAGTCCTCCCACATGCGATCGGTAACCTCAACATCCTTATTGGCCTTCCCCATTATGATACGGTGTAAACCTTCCTTGATCAGTAGTGCTCGGACCTTGACCTGCCGCATGCCAAAATTGTGCTTTTCGTCGAACTTCGTAACCTCAAACTTCGCACCGGGTGTGAAAGTTGCCATAGAAATCAAACTGAGGAAATCTGCATGGAGACCGAAGCGACCAAATAAATTCACGGATCAAGATTGAGAAGATAGGGAGCGACCGATATCGTCACCTACCGTTGACCAACTCGAAACGGAACGTCCAAATAGTCGTCGATCGAACCTGGCTTTGATACCACTTGTTATGAAAAATGGTCGTCCGAGTGCAGATATGAGATCTCATGTTCAAATAAATTTTATAACGGCCAAAAATTGAGGTTACGAATAATCATAGACAAATAATAAAAAGCAAGCACCACACACAAGAACACCAAAATTTAAAGTGGTTCCCCGAAAAATTGAAATGAGTACGTTCACTGTGCAGGCAGAGATCAATAATATTATGAGTTTCTCAAACATACAATACGACTAACATGAGGAAAAATTAAAATCGAGATAAAGAGATGAAAAATCTCGAACCCTCCAAGATCTAGTCGTACACGTTGCGACGAGAAATCAAGACGGCGGCAAGAGACGACGATGCGGAACTCGACGACAAAAGAGAAACACGACGGCGAGAGAAGCTTGCCGGCCGTGTGGAAGATGCCGCCGAGAGGAAGAACGTCGAGGATCTCTATGCCGGATAAAAAACTGATGCACTACACTGCACTAGGTGTAGGCCGGCCATCACTTTAAATAGGGGAATAAAACCCTATAATAAAATATGGAAGGGGAGGGGGGACCGTCCGCCACCAAGAAAAGGCAATAGATCCCCTCCGAAAATTGAATTGCCAGCCTGGCAATCCAAGAGAACACGTGTAACATCCCGATTCGAGCTAGACCCCTTGTGCGCGCTTTTGAGTCACGCGAGTTGACTCGGGCTCGGGGTGTACTGAGGGTCAGGCTTGCAACTGAGCCGGGGAAGTGCACTCGACGAATGCGGCGAGTACCAGTTCTATTCTTTGTCCCGATGTTTGCTGTATCGGGATCCGAGCCGCCCGGAGAGCATAACTTGAGCGATAAAACTCGAAGGAGGCGTACCGCCTTGAAGGAATTATAGTACGTACGTTAGCTCAAATGACACGGTCTGCGAATAACATATTTATCCAAAAGGCGATATGCAGCAAACGGTCTCGGTATTCACCCCAGTCAGTTTTGTTAGACTTGTGAAGCCTATACGAGTTCAACAAAACTGTCCGCGCTCGATTCTGATGGGAATCGGCGAATTTATTAATGTGGTCTGCGAATAGCGTATTCATCCAAAATGGTGAAATATGCGAAACGACCCCGCACTTGACCCCAATCAGTCTTGTTAGACTCGTAATAATAGTACGAGTTCAACGAATCTATCCGTTCGCGATTCCGACGTCATTTGGACAGTTTTGTCGTTTAAGTCAAACTAGGCCGTAAACGCTCCGGAGAGCGTAAAATGAGCCAACAAACTCGGAATTGATCTCGGATCGTTTCGATGGGTGCGTACCGACGAGACGGTCGTAACGAGCTCGTACGGGACAAAATCCGAGTCCTTTAGAGCGATATACGAGCATTTGAATCCCTTATTAATAATAGAAATAATAATAATAATTATAATAATAATTAATATATATTATATATACAGGCTTATTAGGTTTAGAAAAGAACAACCCCCGATCCTTCTTCCTCCCTGCACCCTGACGGCGGAAACAAGAACCATCTGATATCTCCTTCTCCGGCGTCCTCCGAACTCCCTTCTCGCGGCAAGATCTCGAGCTGATCTTTCCCTTCCATCTCCCCTTGCTCCGGCGGCTGCTCACCTCTAAGAAGAAACCGGCGCTGCTCCCTTTCTCCCTCTACGTTATTTTTTTCCTCTCACAGATCCACCTCCCTCTCTCTCTATTTCATGCCCAGACCACTTATTTCTCTCCATCTCTCTCTCTCTAGATCCAACTCTCCAGATCTCCTTGTTCTCTCCATCTCTCTCTCTCCCTACATCTCCTCCAGCAAACCTCCAACCACCATCCGCCTCTTAGCTTTCACCTCTCCACCTCCCACTCTCACTTTCTCTCTCTAACCGCCGGCCTCCAGTTTCGGCGGTGAAAACTCCAAAGACAGCGAGTTCTCCGGCGAGATCCAAGGCCGAAAATAACTAAGCCCCTCCACATGATTGTTCCTCGATGAGCTCATCTCCATAATTGGTCGAAACTTCAGATTTGGGCGTGTTCGCTACATTTCTGCAACTCGACGAAGCTCTTCCTCCAAAATCCAAAACAGCCCACTCGAGGGGTTGACTCTACTTCGGCGACGTGTGGCGAGGCTCAGATCAACGAGATCCGGATCGGCGAGATCCGGCCATGAATCGGAAGCGGCGCGCAAATGCCGTCATCGCGGCTATTGGGTAGCATGCACGGAAATCAGGTGACTTCCTCCCCTCTCCCTTGGTGCTAGTTTTCTTAGATCCGCTAAGCGAGATATCGAACTCAATTGAGTCAATTTGCGAGCGTGATGAAGCTCCGTAGGAAAAAGGTCACGTTAGGGTTTTTCGCCGTAGGGCGTCGTTCGCCGCGAAAATGCCCCCAATCGACTCCCCGCTTCAATACGAACGTGGGACGTTGGTTTCGTGATAATCGGAGGCCTCGTGAGGGTGCATGGGAGGAGTGAAGGTGGCTGCCCCAAACTTTCATATGGGATTTCATTAATTAGTTACCTGTAATTGAGATTTCGATTATATATATACATATATATATATATATATAAACATATATATATATATATATGACTTGTAGCTGCTTGGGAAATAGTTCTCTGTTAGATGGAATTTCAATTATATATATATATATGTTCATTAGGCATTTGAGATGATAATAGAAATAAGTTCCCTGTTGATTTGGAGTTGAGAAATAAGCTTCCTGTTGAATGGATTTCAATTGTATATATATATATATACATTTAGTTCATGTTTGGGGAAGAGAATAAAATGAAGCTCCGTTAAACATAGTTTTGATTATGTAATAATTGTCTGGGAAAGATGGGAATAACGCCCTGATTAATTAGGGTTGCTAATTATATAACTGTGGATAGATGTGATGAAAGCTCCCTGTTAAATCAGATTCAATTCATAACTTGCTCTTGGTTATTAAGGAGAATTGTGCGCAGCTGGGTTCAAGCCAATTTTTAGGCTTGACCCCACTGGAATTAGATTTCGGGCTCAACATGAAAGTAGTAGCCCTTGAAAAGTGCTTTCCAACGATAGGTTACACGTTTTCTGGGGTGACCTGTAGCTCTCTAAAAGTCCAGTCGAGTGGACTGTCCAGAAAACTAAACCTTGTTTTAGTTCTCTGATTTCTGCCCAGGTTTGTACAATTGCATTCAACACTGATTTTGGGTATGAAGCTTTAGGTCCTGGGTTTTATGGTAACATAAAAGTTGTAGCTCTCGTTCTTAGATTCACATATTAGGGTTAATCATAATTTTTGGATGAGTGTAGCTTCTAGAATATCAGATTTACAGAATTGTGTCATAACACATGTGATTATAGTATATTTTGAATGTCTTGCAATATGTTACTTCGATGCTCATGAAATTGGTGGAGTAATTAATAACATGATTATATACCCCCTGTGAAGTTTTGTAATTTTTGGATGTGTAGTTTCAAAGTTATTAATCATTTATTTAGTAATTTAATTGTGATATAGGTACTGATTCAGAAGCTTGATTGAGCTAAGGTTATATATGAATCATGTTATAGATGATGAGGCACGGTGATAGTGATTTTAGAAATATGATTTTAGCACCTTGTGAATTAATGAATTAAATACGGCTAAATCACCTTGGAAATTCTAAAATTATGGTTAGATGTTTATTTCAGTCATATGAGCCACAGTGTAATTTTCCTTAAAATTTTGGGATGATTGTTTTAGGACTTAACAGGTATAGTGACATTTTGGTAATTATGTTCAACTATTAAATAACATGCTAAATCACCTTAGAGGATTAGGAATCTTGTCCATTAACTTAAATTAACATTACATATCTCTGGTGATTTTATTGGACGATATGGACTTATATAATTTATACTTCATATGTAATTTAGCATGTGTCACATAATTAGACAGATATTATTAATGACCAATTTGACAGAGGAAATGATGAATTTTGGATCATGACCTGCGTAGGTTAGTGGGAACCGATGTTAATTATATCAGATCATGAGGATAAATATTTTGAGGGTTCCACCTTTGGGGTAAATATAGTTCGCCTGAGTGGTCTAGGTTTAGCAAAAATTGAGTTTTGAGCTTAGACCTTCTAAACCCCATGAGACTTGGGAGAAACTTGGAGCGTAGCATTAGGAGATCAGATTTATCCTTTAAACCCGTGAGGGGCTACCACTTAAGGTCAGGTTAAGGCTAAGTCAAGAGTTAAAGTTAAGTGCGAGCTGCGCTTAGCCCAATTGGGCAAAGTGGGAGTCGAAGTCTAAATCCACTTAACTATTAGAGCAACACGAAATGCGAAGTGAAATACATCCACCAACTAAATTAAATATCTTTAGATAGAAGAATTTGGGATACATCCCATCACATTCCCTAGTACCGTTGAGAGCCCTTCACCGGGTATACCTCGGGAAGTCCAAGATTAACCCTAAACTGCAATAACATTTAAAGTAGGCAAGAGTAGCCATAGTAGGGTAAGATTGGTTTTATGTATCTCCTCCCAGTGAGGGAGTGGCAAGCGTGTGGTATACTAGGTTGGACGAGCTGGAGGCTCGAGGGGAGGATAGCCCCGTTAGTTCTTGGATAATTGTGGCAGGTCTTCGGTACTAGGCAGGTCGTCACACCGACCGCGGTACGTGGACTTAGCGGGTGTGTTGGGGTCTGAGGGGCCAGCTTGTCTGCGTGTCGGGACGACAATTCCTCGAAGACACCTTCCACTTAGCTCAAAGCCCGGTGGACTCCAGCAAAGAGTACGCAGAGCTCCGCGGTTGTTTAGCGTTGAGGCGTACGTGCGGTATAGGCCTGGTAGTGTGCATACCCGCCTAGGAGTGGACGGCCCGGTCCGCTACCACCGTGTGTCACAGCGGTTGGTACCCGAGAGGTTGGCTTCCTCTCAAATAGAGGGAACTACAAAGGTCTATGCGCATAGAGTCGTGTGTGAGTTCATTGCATAAATCATTCATAGCATAAGCATAGCATACGCACTTGCAGATCCTCATCATATAAATTAGTATGGGCTCTTTTATATGATGAGTTATAATTCCTGGAAATCCTAACTTATAAGTTTGTATGAGCATTCATATAAGTTAGGGTACGAGATTGACTACTTATCGCTACTGTTCTTACTGCCTTGCTTTACCTGCTTTACTTACTATTTATTTACTGTTGTACACCTTTATTATACTCCTGCTTATACATGATTAGATTAGTCCCTTTTACACTTGTGTAGCTTAGAATTTGTGTATATACTAGTTTTCTTTCCCCGTCACCTGCTTTGTATATATTACTGTTATATTGCAGCTTTTCTTCCCTTCCTTCCGCCCGGTGCCTTGGAGTCGCCGGGGGAGCGGATGGGAAGCCACTTAGTCTTTATGACTAACGGTTGCTACCTCCCTCTTTTTAGGAGCACATTCAGATGTGTAGCAGCGTTCAGCACCGGAGGCCAGCCGGGGCAGGTGTGCATGGCTGGGGTTTATGGTACCTTAGCTGCCATTAGTGACAGAGGCGGGTGAGTGTTTTGAGATGTAGCCCTTGGGGCATTTAGCTGATTACTCTGATGATTTGCAGGAGCTTGTGTAGCTTTCTGTCTTTCTTATACTCTGATTTGGACATTATTACTTATTGTGAATCTTTGGTTTTTAATACTTTCTTTCATTGATGGGTTGACGTTGTTTAGTTGATTTGGCCGGCAGGATAGGCGTCTTGTGGGGGAGGCTAGCTCGTGCGCTGGCGCTTCCGCAAGACGGCTGTCCTGGGCATAAGATTCCCCTCGGCCGTGTTGTGTGTTCCGGGAGGGGGATCTTACAACACGCTGGAGTTAATGCTGGCAGAAAAGGAAGAGCGGCAGTCACGCAACACACCTTATGGTGTTCAAAGAGAATGTCGAGACTTTATTTAAATAAGCATCGAGAATTCTAAACTTAATCTCTAATTCAACCGCCAGTTGCTGCTCGTGGAAGTCGCAATTAAGTCACATGTTCACTGCTGATGTTGCCAGAAGAGTTCTTCAGGAGGAAGAACATGAGTTCTCTCACCATGTTCCTTTTGTCTTCACTGTAAGGATTCACCGTCTTGTCTTCGTTGACCGCGAGTGCTCGAAGAGATTTGGAGGTGATTTCTTTCTAGAGAGTTTTTGTTTGTCGTGGTTGGAGAGATGAGATTCAGTTTTTATCCAAAAAGGGTCTCTACGTTGGGCAACTTAGAGTTTCTTATTCTAGTAATTGTTCTCTGATTATAGTGAATTTTTTGTGTGCCCCCCGCCGTATTTTTTCCCTCAAAATTTTGAGAGAGGGTTTTTCACGTAAATGTGGTGTTTTCTGTGTTTAGTTTTTTTATTATCTTCTTGTGTGTGTCCGAATTGCAAGTGGGTTATTTCCTAGCAGCAAAACCAACTTGACCATTTTTCTCCCAGCTTTGGACAACCACAAGGTACGTTTTTATTTACAACTTTGGTTGATTCCAGTTGAAGTAATAACTTTCCTAGTCATAGTTTACTATCGGAATTTCTTTGTTCCAGATGAATTTCTTGCATGCATGTTGTAATACAAATGTAAATATGCAGTGATTTTATAATTATGCATAGTTCTAGTTGAAATTATGTGTAGGTCTAGTTGAAATTTTATAATTAAAGCGAATTAATTACTTTCCAATTGTAATTTGTTCGAATGCAACTGTATTAGTTAGTTTTCAATTGTAAGTTTGTCGATTCAAGTTGGAATATTTACTTTCTAGTCTAAATTTTTAGTCGGAATTTTTTTGTTCAAGTTGGATTTCATGAATGTCATTTAAAATGATAATTTTGCAGTTATCATATAACAATTAACTGTACTGCAAATGCTCAATAAAAAAATTTAAAAAACATACACTACCTTTGTTGGATTTTATATCCAAAGAATCAAAAAATCACTACTAAATGTTTTAATACTTCCTTTGTTCAGCATTCTGAATATTCAGCAGAATATGTCTCTCATTTATTTTTTTATTGAGGTCGTATTGCATTCTTGTTAGGGAATTTCTATGTGAAACTAACAGTCAACCAAGTAATACTAATTCTTAGACTTACAATTGTGGGAGAGAATTTAATTTTCAGAGAATTCCCCTTGCAAAATTCAAGCACAAGGACATGATCAAAGAGTTAGCAGAACTTACAAACTAAGAGTACTCTCGAACCATAGAGCTCCCGAGAGTTAATGTCTTGGTCAAATATATATTATGTGTAGTTTTCTTTCCTTTGAAAGGCTTGAAAATCTCAATTTATTTGAAGATTTTTCAGTGGTCGGAGAACTTTGAAGAGTATAATTGCTTGAAGGTCATCCATAAGTTCCTTCATTCCCAGTTTGGTCTTTTGAGTATTATTGATGCTATGAAGGAGGTGACAAATTTGAGCTACCTTGAAAGATGTTTTATTATTCTAGTGGTAAGAATTATCGAAATATATTTTAGTTTTGTATTGTACTGTAAACTCTTAATAATATTTTTTTGTTGTATGTATGATTTTCCGAGCACACCTCTTTGGAAGTGGCATTGGATGAGTTAGCAAGACCTTGATTTATCGATGGTCTTCTAAGCTCAGTTTTAGTGCAATTTTTTGTTCAAATTTACTTGTCAAGCTTTCAAAGCCCAACCTAATAAATATTATTGTTATATTTGTTCGATTAATTATTGCTTCAAAATCTAACATGAGTTGTTATCTTTTTTGTAAGTTATTAGGTCGTTTGTATTTACTCTCTTGGAGGAAGGAGATTCTGCTTGGAGGAGATGGTGAAGAGGAAAAATCGTATTTTGAGAAGGAGAAGAGGAGGGAGGACATGAAGGAGGTCAAGAAGAGGGAGGATAAGAAGAAGAGAGGAAGGAGAAGGAGGTGGACCGGTTACGAACGTTTGTATTTGATGAGATTAGGAATGAGGTTGGAAGATTAAGAAGTTTTTGTGAGGAAACGTTTGATTCTTTGGTAGCCCTTGTGACAAATATTCATGCACCTGCCCTTCCATTCGATCATTCACCGATCTGTCCATCACATCATTCACCCGCCTCTCCATCTGATCATGCACCCACCTCACCTCATGTCACCCCTGTCCCTCCCACACAAATTTCTTCGTCGACATGTCATGTTATCATTCCATATAATGTATTTGTTGGTGAGAGTGCTACCAAGAAATGTAGTCTAATTCGAAATGTAAAGGGAAGGCGAGACTGGAAGTTGCATACCCCGCCTCCTAGGCACACAAAGACAGACGAATCCATTGTGCAGGCGCACAAATGTTGGTGTAGATTGTCCTCATACAAGTCGGTCCACGGTTGGGTTACCATGTGCTCATGAGTTAGCTTGTCTGATATGGTTAATTCATAAACATTGTAAGCAATTGTCTTTTTCTTTGGAGAGCGATGAAGTACCACAAACACACGAATCCGTCAACATGGTAGACATAAATATATCATTTGAGTTGGAGTGGATCATAGAAAGGTATAAAAACAGAAATGAGCATCAACAAAAGAAGATTAGAAATAAATTATGTGAAATCATGGATCAGACATCTAGTGGAACAAAAGAGTCACTCTTGCCAACAAAACTAAAAGGAAGACCAAAAGGGAGTTTGAAGAAGTTTAAGGATGACTACAAAAGTACAAAACGCAATCCATCACTATTTGAACATGTATTGTCGGAGGGCCAATTTTCTCAAGGAAAAATGTCAAAGTTATCAAAACAACATAGTAAGCATAAAGATAAATTATATGATAAGAGTCCGACGACAACTACCATCTTATATTTCGGATCACTTGGTTGATGTTTTTGATGTACCCGTGGATGGACATTGTGAATTTCGTGTCATTAGTGAAACACTAAACATGGGTAATAAATTGACAACAAGTTAGAGAAGACTTAATGAACGAATTGATGAAAAAAGAAATATTGTATGATGCACTTTTTGGAGGTCCTAGAAGAATGGAATTAATCAACAATCTTGAATGCCAATGCTCGCCCGCACCATTTGAAAAGTGGATGTCCATGTTAGATATGAGGTTAATTATTTCATCTTGCTACAATGTTGGCGTGACTCTAATTTTACATAATCAAAGTATGATGTTTCTACCATTGGACTCGGAGCTTCCTCATATCCCAAAAATAATTTTCATCGGCTTCGTAAATGGTAATCATTTTGTGAGATTAAACATGAAAGAAGGATACTCATTTCCGCAACAATACTCCCCATGGAGAAGGTATCATACACACATAGCAAGTTCATGGGAATGCATCCTCATCTAGAAATCATGAAAGATATAAATTTTGATTTCAAACTTCATAGTCTATACACCTACATAAAAATATACTAACAATGTTTAATTTTAATACATAGATTTTTGGGAGCTATTAAAGACGATTAATTATATTTTTTGTAGCAGCTTCATGAGAAT
The DNA here is from genome assembly GCA_033032865.1 of Dactylorhiza incarnata. Taxonomy (NCBI): domain Eukaryota; kingdom Viridiplantae; phylum Streptophyta; class Magnoliopsida; order Asparagales; family Orchidaceae; genus Dactylorhiza; species Dactylorhiza incarnata. The sequence continues at coordinate 407,722 of JAWHQI010000109.1, read as the reverse complement.
GCATCATCGACTACAAATTATGAAAGGTAAAAATTTTGATTTAAATTTTATTATCCTTAGTAATTTACATAAAAATGTTGCAACAATATTTTAATTTATTGCAGAGATTTTTGGGAGCTCTTGAAGACAATCAAATTTTAGATTATCCTTTATGTAGCAAAGAAAATATGATAACTAGTCCAATTTTGTAATGCTAAATTATATAGTATAGCACGAACACTTATTTTTTAGAGTTTTTTTTTTAAATTTTTTTGAGTGATTTGCCAATAATCATTTGATTTTTTAAATAGCTATTTTTAAATTGAATAATTTGCTAGTAGAGTAGTAGTAATGATTTAATAAAAGTCAAAATAAATTTTGTAGTGCAAATATACCCAAAAAGACTGAGAAAGGTTTAATATGTTTTATAAGGATATTATTGGAATTTACAATAATTACATCCGCATGGAGTGTCCACAGCACGTGCTCGAACGACGACAGTGCTAAAACGAAAGTGAGCTGTCTAGAGGCGGTGGACTATCGCCAACGGGATGAGCCGGCTTCTTTTCCTTGCAATTATCGTCCCCGCCCCCAAATCGTAGAACTGCGGATTCAGTAAGGAATCCTCTAGGATCCTACTATATTTTTTTGTTCTTTCTCTCTGGTACTTCCGGTGGGAAAGCTTTTAGTGTTAATGGCAGGTTTGGGCCCCAATCTGCTTCCATTCGAGCTGGTACAGGTGCCGCCGCCTTTTGGTGGATATTTTCCCCAGCCCTCAGTTCAAACTTGTTTAATTTTCTAATTTGGATGTCTGATTTCTAAGCGGAAGATCCGGTTATGACGAACTCCTTTTACTTTCTGGTGTATCAAAGTTTTTTGCGTTGATGCAAGAAAGATGAAATGGCTTCATAAAGTAGTCTCCGATCTTTGTTTTTATTCCATAGGGTATTTGCTCTATTTGGCATTTAATGCTTGCAATGCTGTTCTTTTTGTTAATGTATATTTGGACATAAACGGGTTCGAAGGCTTAACGGGTCGTTTCGTGTACACGGATACACGATACCCGTAGTTACTCCTTAGGTTGCCTATTTATACCTACCTAGGGGCAACCGATATGAGATTCCACTTTGATCCTCATTCAGATGCTTCGAGCGGTTCTATCATTCTCGAAGCATAGCCCGTAACCGCTTGTAGCACTCCCGCACGCACGCCCCAAGGAGCAAACCGCCGACTGCCTCCTCCTCCGTTCGGCCACTCCCGCTCCTGTGCGCCCCCGCTGCCGCTGCAGAAAGCCCTCGCCGACGACGTCTCCGCGCCTCGCAACCTCTCCAGTGTGCATCCTCGTCGGTTCAGCTGCCGTGAGAAGCGCCGCGCCGCCGCTCGCACGAAGTAGCATCACCCTCGCTCCCGTGCAATAATTTTCACGCGAGGAGATCGGCCGCTGCCTCTGTGTAGTGTTTAAATGTTTTTCCCCATCGCCGGTGACTAACCATCCCGTCGCCCGACGATCTCTTGCCCGGATCCAAACGAAGCCGCAAACCGCGCTCACCGCTGACGTTGCCGTCGTCGTTTGCAGTTGGGCTCGCCGCCCGGACGAAGGTTTCACAACTGCAACCGCCGCCTCCAGCGCCGCCTGCCTCGTGCGGTTAGTGAACGGGGAAGAAGACCTAGCGCAGGACTTACCGCCTGCGCTATCCTCTAGCGCCAGCCTGGTTTTGCACTACCGCCCCGGCTACCGCCGGCGCTAGCGACAAATACCTTTTTATTCTGTCTTCTGGCCGGATCTCTGTTGCTGTGTGCACGATGATGAATGGGAGAAACTTCTCGTCTCTGGTTCCGATGGTAAAATTGGAAAAGTTCACGACGACAGAGTTCAACAACTGGAAGTTGAACACCTAGTTTGGGATGAAGTACCTGAACGTGTTCTACACCGTTGAGTCAGTTCGTGATGGTGTGATTGGTACTGAGGATGAGGCACAGTGGGTCAGTGACGAGGATTTCTGCCGAGATTACTTACTGAACTGCCTTTCCTCCAGTCTGACAAAGAACTACCTGAAGATGAAGACTGCAAAGGAGATCAGTGAAGCACTAGAGGAGCACTTCAGGCAGGAGGATGATCTGTCCAAAGCACATCTGGTGGACAAATTCCACGAGGAGAAATCCATTCTCCCTCAGGTATCAGAATTTGAAAACTTAGTAGATTTTTTGCACAATGAAAATATCTCATTACCAGATAGCTTTGTTGCTGACACGATTATTTTTAAGTTGTCTTCCACGTGGTATCATTTCAAAACTGAAATGTACCGCAAGAAGTTGCAAGTTGGCTTGAATGAGCTCAAGCGTTTTATACGCATTGAGGATGAGAATATGACCAGACACGCGTTAGAAGTTGTTAGCAAGCAGAAGGCTGCGACTAACATGATCACTAGATCTAAACGCGTGTCTCATCCTAATGCGGCCAAACCTCCTACAGATCGTCCCCATGTTGCAGGCCCAAGTAAAAGAATTAAAAAGTTTAAGGGCAAGTGTTTCAACTGTAACAAGTGGGGACACAGTGCATTTAACTGCAAGTTCCCTAAAAAGGAAAGGACCAGAGCACCACAAGATGGCAATCAAGCCAATATGGTTAGCCTAACTGAGCCGTCCGACTTTGTTGCTATTGTCGAACATGGGAAAGCCAACACGGAATGGTACCTGGATTCGGGGGCAATGTGCCACGTTTGCAACAACACAAATCTGATGACAGATCTCACTGCTGCAAGAGAGTCTGTAACAGTTGTAAATGGAGAGACAATTGACGTACTGAAGGTGAGGAACGCAACTTTGCTGCTATCCTCAGGTAAGACTTTAACTTTAAAGAACGTTAAATTTATTCTTTCATTAGCTGTTAATTTTGTGTCTATTAGTTTACTATGTGATGCTGATGTCTTTCAATTTTAGTAGCGGTAGAGTAACACTGTCAGTTAACTTTCACTACTTTGGATGTGCATACGTCCAAAATAGGATGTATAGACTAAGTCTAGCAAACGACATAGTTCAACAAGTTCACATAAACTTAGTTAGCCCTAAGAATCTACATGAGAGACTAGGACACGTAAACTATATGAAAATATTCCAAATTGCTAGAACTCACCAGATTGCATTAGACATTACAGAAAAACCTGATAAATGTGAAGTGTGCTCAGACTGAGATCACTAGGAAACCTTTTAGTGCGGTTACTAGGAGTACAACACCCTTAGAACTAATACATTTCGACATATGTGACTTCAAAAGTTTTGTCACTAGAGAAGGCAAGAAGTATTTGATCACATTTATAGATGACTGTTCTAGGTTTTGTCACAACTATCTTCTTAAAACTAAAGACGAAGCCTTTGAAAAGTTTTGTATTTTCAAAACCAGGGTAGAAAACCAATTAGACATGAAAATCAAGAGGTTTAGAAGTGATCGAGGAGGAGAATATCTGTCCAGTAAGTTCAAGTGTTTCCTTGCCCAATATGAAATCATAGCAGAAACCACTGCTCCTTACTCACCCCAGTCTAACGGCATAGCTGAGCGTAAAAATCGGACGTTAACAGAAATGTTAAACTCTATGCTCTTGACTGCAGGCATGCCTTCCGCTTATTGGGGAGAAGCAGTCTTAACTGCAAACCACATTCTAAACAAAGTATCTCATGCTAAGTTAGAGGTTACACCCTACGAGCTTTGGTTTAAGAGACCTCCGTCTTTTACTAGACTTAAGACCTGTGGCTGTATAACCTATGTCAGGGTTCCTGACCCTAGACGGTCTAAGATTGGACCTAAGACCAATACATGTGTCTACCTAGGGTGTGCTGAAGATAGTGCTGCAGATCGATTTTTAGATATTTCTAATAATATCATTATAGAATCTAGGGACGCAGTGTTCTTTAAAGATAAGTTCCTCAAGGATAAGAACCTGTCACTCCCAGGTATGCAAGTTACTATTACTGAAGAAGATCCTGATTCAGTACCGAGCTCTTCCTATTCTGTTCTCGTAGACAACTCTGGCCTAGAGTCTAGGAGAACTTCTGTAAGAGAGCGAACTCCCAGAACCTTCGGTAGTGACTTTGTCACTTGCCACGTAGAAGCTGATCCATTCACCTATAAGGAAGCGATGAGATCCAGAGATTCCCTACTTTGGAAAGAAGCTATTGATGAAGAGATGAATTCTCTACTTCAGAATAACACCTGGACGTTGGTTGATAAGCCAAAATGGGCTAAAACAATAGGGTGTAAGTGGATTCTGAAAAAGAAACTGAATCCTGATGGTAACGTAACTAAGTATAAAGCACGCCTGGTGGCTAAAGGTTTCACACAAGTTAGCAGAGTAGATTATTTTGATGTCTACTAACCCGTGTGTCACTTAGCAACTATTAGGATCCTTCTCGCGATTGCATCTATTGATAACTTCATTGTTCATCAAATGAATGTTAAGACTGCATTCTTGAACGGAGATCTGACCGAAGAAATATACATGAGCCAACCTGAAGGCTTCATAGTACAAGGTCATGAAAGTAAAGTCTGTAAACTAATCAAGTCACTATACGGACTAAAGCAAACACCGAAATTATGACATGAGAAGTTTGACTATAATGTAAATAACATGAGATTCATGTCGAGTCTCTCGGATAAATGTCTTTACTTACATAATAGATCAAACAAAATCGCCTTAATATGCTTGTATGTGAATGATATGCTTATTCTAGGATCTGATCAATCCAAAGTGGATGACGTTAAGTCAGACCTAATGAGAGAATTTAACATCAAAGACCTAGGTGTAGCTGAAACTATACTAGGCATGCAAATGATCTTTGAGAATAATGACATTTCCCTACGTCAAAGTCACTACATAAGTCCTTGTTAGACACGTGGGGATACAGTGAAAGTCGAGCATTAGAGACACCATACGATTATAACAACCGCTTACAGCCCAATGAAGGAGTTGCGGTAGACAGTTAGATTATTCTAAACTGATTGGTAGTCTCATGTATGCAATGGTCTGCACTAAACCCGACATAGCCTTTACGGTCGGCATGTTGAGTAGATTCACTAGTAATCCTGGCCAAGACCACTGGAATGCCCTCGATAGGCTAATGAGGTACTTAAAGCACACTCAACAGTATGCTTTATGTTATAATGGTCATCCTCCCGTTTTGGAAGGATATCTTGATGCATCATGGTGCTCAGAATTAAACGACAGCAAGTCCACTAGTGGATTTATTTTCACACTAGAATGAGCAACTGTAGCCTGGAAGTCCAAGAGGCAATCGTGTATTGCTCTCTCTTCGATGGAATCCGAACTCTACGCTCTAGCTTCCGCAGGCGAAGAAGCAAAGTGGATAAGAGATTTAGTACTGAACATTCCACTGACGAGCCTGAAACTGAATTCTGTTGCAGTTTACTGTGATAATCAGGCTACTAAAATGATTGCTACGAACACTTTGTTCAATGACAAAAGAAGACAACTTAGGATGAAACAATCCTGGTTGACCTCTCTCACAAGTCAAGGGGTTATGACTCTAGTTGATGTGAGTTCGAAAGATAATGTTGCAGACGCCTTGATCAAATGCTTAAATAGAGCTCTCACAATCAAAACATCGGGGGAAATGAGATTAAAGTTCATAGGAATATGAAACTTTTCTCCAAGGCTTATGTTTTGAAAAGTAAGAACATATATAGTCACAACATTCAAGCATCTAAATAACAGACTGAAAACCCCAAATAATTTCTTGATGAAAACCCAAGATGGTTAGATGCCTGCTATTCCATATTTGATAACTAAGCATCTTTCTCATTGTAAGTTGATTCGAAAATTATTCAACTGGGAACGGAAAGTCGTTGTAAAGGTTAATCCAACATTAATGATCATAACATATTATTCCACACTTGATAATGTTGCAAATGATGGTGTGCCAAATCATTTAATGATAAAGTACACAGTGATCATTAATGAGTAAGATAACAATGTGTGATTTATTAAAATCATAACTAGACTGGTCCTTTTGAGACTGGATAGAGATGCTGACAGTGTTACTTCACCAATGCTACAAGTTCTAAGCTCATTTAGGTAGAGCTAGTTTACTTTTGACGTTACTGCATATGTTTATGAATTCATTGAGTCAAACTCATGAAATTCCTTGCAGGCACTGGTGAAGATGGAGGAGAGAAATTAGTTTTTGACATGGATGCTGATGATCTATTCTCTGAGTAGAATTGTTATATGTTTTGATCCACTGTCATTATGTATTTTCAGTCTTTCAGACTTATTTTCATGAGTAACACTTTGTTTTGGATGTTTAACTGTTACTGTTTGTAAACTCCTTTTGATGTTTTAATGTGCTAACTCTTATGATAATGTGTTGGGTCGAAAACTCAATTTTGTTGCTCACTACTTTCTGCACTCCGAAACGTACACGTTTATTGTCACAAATATAGGAGGAGATTGTTAATGTATATTTGGACATAAACGGGTACGGAGGCTTAACGGGTCGTTTCGTGTACACGGATACACGATACCCGTAGTTACTCCTTAGGTTGCCTATTTATACCTACCTAGGGGCAACGTATATGGGATTCCACTTTGATCCTCATTCGGATGCTTCGAGCGGTTCTATCACTTTTATCTCAGCAAGCCTTAGAATTTAGTGATTGTAGGTAGTGTGGAAATAGCTTCATAGAATTAGGTATGTTTCTTCCTTGGTTGCTTTCTCTGTTTGGCCTTCGATGCTCACAATGCTGATACCAGGCATTTGACCTTAACTTATCTCAAAGATTTACACTCCAGTGATCGTTGGTAGTGTGGGTTTGTAGTGACCATGGACGTTTATATATTTGCTGTTACATACTGTTTTCCTTGAATCTGGTCCCTTCTTTCAGTCTGCATGCGTTTTTCTATTTAGTTTTTAGCATGTTATGTTGGTTCCCGATTTCCATCCATTCATACATATAAGTGCTGCTGGGTGTTCTTCATTCTTCTTGTGTGTTCATTTGTCAGATAGATGACTTTTTGAAATTAAGATGCGGAGTTACTCGAGTAGGGAGATCTTGGATCAAACATTCTCCAATGAAAATCAGACTGAAATTATCAGGCATGATTATATATAAGGATGATTTGCGCCATGCAAAAACCAAAGGAGGTGGAGTGCGATGTTTGTTTCTTGTAGGGTTCAGGTGATGCGTGGGATTCATCATGAAATGATTTAGAAGGAAATTTTGTCTTGCACTGAACTTGGAACATTACAATTACTTTAGCTTTTAAGTAACTGTAAGAGAAAATGTGTTGTTGTTGCTTTTATTGGTGCAAGCTTCTGAAGTTGAACAATGAAATTTGACCACGGTCCTAATTCTCATTGATATCCTATGTGCATATTATGCGCATTTAATTATCCTGGAACTTATTAGACACATCTTCCACTAGCCTATTAAATCCCTTGGGCACTGTTCGTTCAGGCGGTTTTGATCGAGCATCATTGGAATTGGCTCTGTGAGCTCTTCCTCTCCTTTTCTTCTTTCCAGTGTTGCATCTGCCTTCAAGATCGTTGGCGATGATATTGCTTAGCGGTGCAGCTTGTTCACAATATCGCCAACGCCTCCACCTCCCCTTTCTTGCCTCTTCTTCCCAACTTATAGGTGCACAAGCGCACTCCCCATTCTTGAGCGTCGACGTTTCCCGAGGTTTCGACTACTTATTCCAGGTTCTATTGTCGCTCTACACTGCTGAAGCTCTTTCTTCTTCGAGCAAATATTAATGGGATTGTTCGCTTCTCACTTCTCACATACTTCGTGCTTTCATCTAATGTCTACCAAGCACCGATATCGATAAGGTTTCAATATATTATTTCTGCTCAATTCTGACTTCTCATGTCATTTATCTCTCAAATTATGCATAAATCAATGGTATATTTTGCGCTTTGACTGATATCACTTTTTTGGTATAGCAAGAAATCACTAGTTCTGATTATGGAGTCCAAATGACGACCCAAAGGTGCCCTGAACTGCTAAGTCCCTTGAGTGGGACACGAACTCGCATCTGATTATTTTTAGGTCTGAAAATGTTGGTTGTCGATCCCATGTCTGAGGCTCATATCGACTGTTGGACATATGAGTATGAGGTCACTAGTCTGAGACTTATTATGTGCGTTGAACTTTTGCATTTAGCCTAGTTGCATTTAACAACTTTGATTAATTTTGATCGTGCATTAAGCTGTTCATTTTTCATGCTCTGAGTTAAATGTTGAATTACTTAAATTAATTGACGTTTAATATTTATCTATAGGCGACGTGTAACATGATCTCCTATGTATCTTGTATTCATTTATTATCTTATTAACATGCATTTAAACAATATACAAGTGCTTTTATTTTACATGTTTTTCATTAGTGAACTAGGCAATGAATTTATAATCTGTGATATGTCTAGCCAAGATGAGTCAAATTTCTTACCTAGGTGTTACGACGCTCGTAGACGCAGCGAGGCAACATGATTTCTCAGGATTATAATTTGAAAATTTGCAAACCTCCCTCGAATCTCTACAATCCCTCTTTACCACTGCTGGGGCTTTTTTCTGGAAATTATGGGAAATGGTTTTTCTAAATAGAGGAAAGGGAAATTCATTCACTTGACGAGGGAAGAGGTTCTCAACTTGATTCAGAGACTATGCAAGTCTTCTTCGATCTATAACACAAAGCTCTATTTTCCTCATCCACAATTTCCTGAAGGTACTATAAACAACTATTAGCGAATCCGAAGGAAAAGGGAGAGGAGGAAAGACGAATTGAAAGATAAAAATCTCACCTTGTCCTATTCTGACTGAACCAAAACAAAAAGGCTGCAGAACACCGCCAAAACTCCTCTAAATCAAGTGGGATCACCTGAAATTGAGCAAGTGCTATGAAGATCAGAATATGACATGATCGAAGGCACAAAAGATTTACTAATAATTTAACCGGAACTCATTGTGAGGACTCCCGGCCTTCTCGAAAAGGAGTCAACCCCGAGGCTACGTGGAGGAGAAATAGGTCGGCCTTGATGTGTTCAGTCGTTGAAGGAGGTCTCAGTTTTGACAAAGGGGGCTGCAGTTCCCAAGTAACAATAAGGAATAACAAGCGAAGCTTTTCTTCTGGTTGTCGGAAGTGAAAAAGGGAGCCAGTAAAAGACTTAACCTTGCTTTGGAAAATGGGAACTCGTCAGGAAGCTGCGCCTGCACCGTCGATCAGGGAGAGGACGATCCCTGCTTCGACCTTTGGGCAGAAGGTGGGGTGGTCCGACTGCAGACGCTGATCGTCGGTGTCATCGCGCGTCGAGCGGCGCTTTCATTTTCCTTCCTGTATCGAGGGTTTTGGTCAAAAGGCAGACAACTGGAAATTGAAAGGGATCGTGACCTATGCGCGATATAAATTATTGGAGGGAAACTGATCTCGTTTCCTTACCTGTGAGGGGCCAAGCAAAAATGACCTTTTCACCTTAATTACCAGAACGCCATCGCTCATTAATTCTTATTATTTCTCCTTCTTTTAAAATACCGCTTATGCGTAAAATTAACCATATAGGGAATAAATACCTCGGTTTGTCGCCGCCGCCAATCCTAATCATTCGCGATCAGACCCTGAAATTTTGAGAGGCGGTTTGGATGTTACATAGTAGGGGTGAATTAAATTCCCTATCCACATGCGAAGTGCACCAGTCTAAAGTGAACTTGTGAATTAGCATGAACATTAAATAAAGTTAACAAAAGTGAGGAATATAGTGAGATTGGTAAAAACAAGCAACTTAGCAATTACTATCTAATAAATGTTTCCAAGAAATGTATGTTATGGGCTGCGCCCCCAATTATGATATTATGGGTTACATGTCTAATTGTGATATTATGGTCTGCGTGCCCAATTATTTAATCTTAGTATTTTTAATATTTGTCTTGTCTTTGTTAATTTACAGTTATGCCCTCTTGTAAGTCTATATAAAAGCATATGGTGTGATGTATGAAGGAAGCAATGAAAGAAACTCTATTTCCTCAACCCTTAAAGAGATTTTAGAAGCTCTCTCTCTTGAGCACGCCCCGCTTAGTCAGCCGCGGTCAAGGCTCTCCGACGCATTCGTTCACCAAATTAAGAATCCGACAACCGCCTTTCGGCCACAACCCGTGCCGCTGCCGACGCTAACCACAGTCGCGCCACCGCTCTCCATGGTGGTCGTCCTTTTGCCACCACCTCCCGAAAGCTTCACCTTGCAGTTTTCGCCACCGGCATCGCCGCCTCTTCTGCGGCCACCTACCCCGCCAACTCCTCTAGATCCATTTCTTCAGCCGGCCATTCCCAAGTCGGTGCCGCCATTTCTGTTTGACGTTGCTCGCTCTCCGCCCGAGCTACCGTCGACTTCAACTGTCCGCAACCGCTGGACACCCTCGTTCCGCTTGTTCATCACCATTGTTTCTACTTCGGCCTCCGCTACAACAACGCGATACCGGGAATTATTCTGACACGAAATCAAAGAGCCAGACGATCAAGCAATGCAAGCCTCGTTCGAGCTTGAGGACAAGCTCGATTTGAAGGCTGGGAGAGATGTTATGGGCTGCGTGCCCAATTATGATATCACGGGTTGCGTCCCAACTCCCAATTATCTAATCTTAGTATTTTTAATATTTTCCTTGTCTTTGTTAATTTGCAGTTATGCCCTCTTGTAAGCATATATAAAGGCATATGGTGTTGTATCAAGGAAAAAATGAAAGAAACTCTATTTCCTCAACCCTAAACGTGATTTTGGAAGCTCTCTCTCTTAAGCACGCATCGCTTATGCAGCTGCGGTCAAGGCTCCGTAGTATCTCCGCCATCGTTATCTCCACCCCCGACCACTCCTCCGGCAACCTCCGAGTTGGCCAATAACAATGTACTAGTAGTGTATGTTATGGGCTTCTTTTGGGTGGTTTGTGGGATGACAACATGGATGGAGATACAAGGGCAAGCTTGCATGTGTCACATTTAGTTTTCCAGTATTTCATTGACTCTAGATTATTTATGTTCACACTTTGGGGATGCAGAGAACCTTTCCTATGTACGCAGTGTAATACTCTAATGAAAATGGAGCGACATATCACCAAACCGTCTATGCGTTCCACAGTCATGCATTCATTAGACGAGAATGGTCACCACAATATCATAAGACATTCGCTTGACACAATAATCTCACCCGGCTCATCGACACAAGTCCACACGTTCCACCACGACCTATAACACACAATCATCATGACACAGTAAAACAATCCCACATGAATATGCAGAAGATACCAAAGTCTAATGCGCCACAAAATTGGACTTGCTGCCAAGGCAACAAATGTAAAACATACACTTGGTCAGTGGTAAAACCACTTTAGCAAATTATACAACAATAGAACTAAGTACTTGCTCATAAAATACACCCATGAATATGCTCAAATGTTATTAATGGACCATTTCATTGAATCCACAGTGCTAAACTTAAAGCACTCGACAGTCTCTCTTGAATGGGATATTAGCTAAGCTCTTATAATCGCTTTAGTGATATAAAAATGCAGCACAACACACTAGTACTAATTAGAATATAATACTTCAGTTTAGTTATTGGCTACCCAAGGTTTGATAGTTTCCAGAAGTTTACTTGAAATTAAACCGAAAGTAGATGCCACACTGAAAAAAGAAACTACTGAAACTTACCAAATTTGATAACATTGCTTGTAGTTCTCTGTGAATTGATAAATTTGAAGTAAATATTGTTTTTTTAATGCAAAATGTAACCATAAGCAGGTTTCTTCTGCTTCCTTTATGTTATGTTTAGCTTGGTTTTATACTTTTACTTGTCTTGAAAATCTCAACAAGTTATCATGTTTCTTTCAAACAAGGAATTGATCTGGTTTTTATGTACGGTTTATTTGATCAATGATAGAGGTGGGCCGATTGTGATGGGTGGACTGATTTGTAAGATTTTCCAACCCTTTCTTAAAGCCTAACATCTAACATTTTTATGTTAGTTTGAGCTACATGTAGTTTCTGTTGCACATAAGTAATTAGAAATAACTGGATCAGGTCGTGCTGGCTTTAGGTCAAAGATTTGTTTAAAATCTTTGGTGGGTCACCCAACTTGTGTCTATGGATTATTGACAATAAAGGTTACTGGTAACATTAAGTTTAATGGATTAATGGACAGTTTAATTGTCTTAAATGTAGGTTATTTTTTACTCATATATTCTAATGTTCTCCAACTTCATGTCTTTGGTGTCCCCCCTCATTGTTGTATTTTGTCTATTAATATTTGGTCCTGTTATTATGGATTGGCTCATTTTGGTCATTCTATGACTCTGAAGCTTTCATGAACCGGCTCCTTTCTATGTCATGGTGACTGCTTATTGATCTTTTCCGGAGTGAAAATATTAGGTATGTTAATAATTGTTAGGGTTTGTGGTCGCTCAAGATATTCTACTATGCCCATCAAGTTTGGAATGAGGTTAAATAGTATCTCCAGCTTAGGGGCGGAGCCCTAGGTCGACACGCAACCCGTTAAGGCTTATCGTGTCGGTTCGGACACGCGGACATATTAATTAAAATACGTTAACAATCTCCTCCTATGTCCGCGGTATACCCGACGACGATAAGGGTGGTTTGTGTAAGTTCAACCAGATCGTGAACAGTACACAACCGTGTCCAACACCTGCAAAAACTGATTAGACTCAAAGGAAATTGTATGCACGCATAAAGATAAAAATAAATCTCAGCTGCACTACGAAACAGTCTAAAGTACGATCATAGCACAAGTCTAACAAACATAGTGACTAGAATCAACAAAAGAGCAATAGTCTAAATAGCAAGTGTATCAAAAAGAGCTAAACAATGCTCTAAGCAGAGATAAAACAAAGTAAACAAATAACACTCTAACTGTCGTCAACCTCAGACGTCCAGCAAATCATCCTGCTCAGGATCCCATCCTGCCAGTGCTCCTCCATCAACAGCAAATCCTGTAATTTTCAACAGAAAATTTCATTAGAGATGAATTCATCCTTTGAAAATGTACAAGTATCTAGTTCAACAAGAAGGAACATAGTACTTAATTAAGTTTGAAGGAATATTTAGAGTATTATAGATTCAACCTCAGAATCTAATATCGGTTTCCAACGAGACGATTTATAGAATTCTGGACATCGCAGCGATATCTGTGTTCCAATATGGAATGTCCGGGTTACTGTTCTTCTAAAGCTAAGTGGAGATTGTACAACCCTCATTCTCCGAGGGTGGACCCCCCCCAAGGCCACGTAGACAGAAGTCAAAGGTCAAAGGGTCAACACAGAGACCAGCAGTCCAAGACACAAGACAACTCAGCCAGCAGGAGCAAGACACGAGCTGGGCGAGCAAGGGGCGAGTATGGCGAGCAAGGGGCGACTATGGAGAGCAGGTGGCGCCTATGGAGAGCAGGTGGCGACTATGGAGAGCAGGTGACGACTATGGAGAGCAGGTGGCGACTATGGAGAGCAGGTGGCGACTATGGAGAGCAGGTGGCGCCTATGGAGAGCAGGTGGCGCCTATGGAGAGCAGGTGGCGACTATGGAGAGCAGGTGACGACTATGGAGAGCAGGTGGCGACTATGGAGAGCAGGTGACGACTATGGAGAGCAGGTGGCGACTATGGAGAGCAGGTGGCGACTATGGAGAGCAGGTGACGACTATGGAGAGCAGGTGGCGACTATGGAGAGCAGGTGGCGACTATGGAGAGCAGGTGGCGACTATGGAGAGCAGGTGACGACTATAGAGAGCAGGTGACGACTATCCACTATGGAGAGCAGGTGGCGACTATGGAGAGCAGGTGACGACTATGGAGAGCAGGTGGCGACTATGGAGAGCAGGTGGCGCCTATGGAGAGCAGGTGACGCCTATGGAGAGCAAGTGACGACTATGACATGGTACTCGCCGAGTAACCCATAGTCGCCGGGTTGGGGGCTGGGCTATAAAAGGCCCCCCTACCCTTTGGTTTTCCTATAAATAGGACCCCAGGGGTACTTGGATTGGCACCTGGACTTGAGCTTTTGGACCCCGATTCCCGAACTCTCGAGCCCGTCACCCTTGCTTTCAGCCAAGTCGGTGCCTTCCCTGTACCAAGCTCGGCCACTTTGGTTTCGGAGGGGAAGACTCTCTCGAGCTTCTGGGTACGTGGTGGGACCTCCCTGCCGCAGCACCTGGGGTCCGGTTCGTTGCTCTTCTAGCTTCGTCGTAGTCGCCAGCCAGGTCATCTCGTTGGACTGCTGGGCGAGTAGCCTCCGGCTGCATCGGTCCGAATTTTGAGGTCAGGATTTTCCTGTCGTCAATACTTTGGTGCGGTGAGCGTGGACCGCAGTCAGAGAAGGAAAGTTCAGTAAGAAGGCGAGATGGTCGTAGTTGGCTACCATGAGGAGGTAGTCGGCAACTCGTCCGCGAGTGGCGAGTTCGTGACGCTAGCAGTTTTCGAAGCCTTCGCGCAGCGCATGGAGGGGATCTTGCAAGCAGCGCTTCAGCCGCGCGCCGAGGTCACGGCGACCTCGCCGCATCGCCCGGTTCTGACCAAGGGAAGGAGTCCCCCTCGGCGAGCAGGAAAGGAGCATGTGGAGGATGAGACCGAGTGACCAAGGAGGTCGCAGTTCTACCAGCAGACCTCGCAAGGGATCCGCTTCCGCGAGACGGAGGAGCAGACGAGGTATCAGGATACTCGCCCATATGGCGAGTATAGTTGTGATAGTTGCCAGGTGGAAGATCGTCGCCAGATTGGGGGTAGGAGCCCATTCTGCGAGGAGATCGTTGCCGCGCCAGTGCCGGAGGGGTCCAGGGATTCCTCGAAGAATTACTACTCGGGGAGGAATCGTGTTAGGCAAGAAGTGCGTAAGGAGTGAGTTTTGGAGAAGCGGAGCTCGGATCTTTCCGCAAAGCGAATTTCCACCAGGACTACCGCCAGAATGTCGCTCCGACCTCTCAAGCACCACCCCCGCTAGAGGAAATCACCTTCTCGGAGGAGGGCATGTTAAGGGATGAGAATCCCTTCCATGAGGCCCGTGTGATTGATGCGATCGTCGAAGACTTCACCGTCAACCGAATCCTGGAGTGCAACGGGGGATCTGCCTGTGTCATCTTTACGTCGTTCTCACGAACACGTTTGACAACCTGGAGGTCGAGACAATCAGGATGATGATCCTGGACAGTTCCCTTTTTTGATTTCTTAGGTAAGCAAAAGGTGGACGCGGCAGGAAGATCAGAAGTCAAGGTCAAAGGGTCAACACAAAGACCAGCAGTACCCTAAACCCTAAACCCCAAGGCCACGTAGACAGAAGTCATGGTCAAAGGGTCAACACAAAGACCAGCAGTCCAAGATAGAAGCAGAAGAGACCCTGACGAGTATGCAGGCAATACTCGCCAGGTAGGCGAGTATCAACCAGAAGAGCTCGCCGCGCACAGAAGGCAGCAGAAGCCCTGAGCGAGTATTGGCCCGGCGTGTGCGAGCAGCACCCAATACTCGCCAGATGATGTGTCACATTTAGTTTTCCAGTATTTCATTGACTCTTGATTATTTATGTTCACACTTTGGGGATGCAGAGAACCTTTCCTATGTACGCAGTGTAATACTCTAATGAAAATTGAGCGACATATCACCAAACCGTCTATGCGTTCCACAGTCATGCATTCATTAGACGAGAATGGTCACCACAATATCATAAGACATTCGCTTGACACAATAATCTCACCCGGCTCATCGACACAAGTCCACACGTTCCACCACGACCTATAACACACAATCATCATGACACAGTAAAACAATCCCACATGAATATGCAGAAGATACCAAAGTCTAATGCGCCACAAAATTGGACTTGC
This sequence comes from Dactylorhiza incarnata, assembly GCA_033032865.1. Lineage (NCBI taxonomy): Eukaryota > Viridiplantae > Streptophyta > Magnoliopsida > Asparagales > Orchidaceae > Dactylorhiza > Dactylorhiza incarnata. The sequence goes on along the minus strand of JAWHQI010000109.1, from coordinate 391,870 downwards.
TGCCAAGGCAACAAATGTAAAACATACACTTGGTCAGTGGTAAAACCACTTTAGCAAATTATACAACAATAGAACTAAGTACTTGCTCATAAAATACACCCATGAATATGCTCAAATGTTATTAATGGACCATTTCATTGAATCCACAGTGCTAAACTTAAAGCACTCGACAGTCTCTCTTGAATGGGATATTAGCTAAGCTCTTATAATCGCTTTAGTGATATAAAAATGCAGCACAACACACTAGTACTAATTAGAATATAATACTTCAGTTTAGTTATTGGCTACCCAAGGTTTGATAGTTTCCAGAAGTTTACTTGAAATTAAACCGAAAGTAGATGCCACACTGAAAAAAGAAACTACTGAAACTTACCAAATTTGATAACATTGCTTGTAGTTCTCTGTGAATTGATAAATTTGAAGTAAATATTGTTTTTTTAATGCAAAATGTAACCATAAGCAGGTTTCTTCTGCTTCCTTTATGTTATGTTTAGCTTGGTTTTATACTTTTACTTGTCTTGAAAATCTCAACAAGTTATCATGTTTCTTTCAAACGAGGAATTGATCTGGTTTTTATGTACGGTTTATTTGATCAATGATAGAGGTGGGCCGATTGTGATGGGTGGACTGATTTGTAAGATTTTCCAACCCTTTCTTAAAGCCTAACATCTAACATTTTTATGTTAGTTTGAGCTACATGTAGTTTCCGTTGCACATAAGTAATTAGAAATAACTGGATCAGGTCGTGCTGGCTTTAGGTCAAAGATTTGTTTAAAATCTTTGGTGGGTCACCCAACTTGTGTCTATGGATTATTGACAATAAAGGTTACTGGTAACATTAAGTTTAATGGATTAATGGACAGTTTAATTGTCTTAAATGTAGGTTATTTTTTACTCATATATTCTAATGTTCTCCAACTTCATGTCTTTGGTGTCCCCCCTCATTGTTGTATTTTGTCTATTAATATTTGGTCCTGTTATTATGGATTGGCTCATTTTGGTCATTCTATGACTCTGAAGCTTTCATGAACCGGCTCCTTTCTATGTCATGGTGACTGCTTATTGATCTTTTCCGGAGTGAAAATATTAGGTATGTTAATAATTGTTAGGGTTTGTGGTCGCTCAAGATATTCTACTATGCCCATCAAATTTGGAATGAGGTTAAATAGTATCTCCAGCTTAGGGGCGGAGCCCTAGGTCGACACGCAACCCGTTAAGGCTTATCGTGTCGGTTCGGACACGCGGACATATTAATTAAAATACGTTAACAATCTCCTCCTATGTCCGCGGTATACCCGACGACGATAAGGGTGGTTTGTGTAAGTTCAACCAGATCGTGAACAGTACACAACCGTGTCCAACACCTGCAAAAACTGATTAGACTCAAAGAAAATTGTATGCACGCATAAAGATAAAAATAAATCTCAGCTGCACTACGAAACAGTCTAAAGTACGATCATAGCACAAGTCTAACAAACATAGTGACTAGAATCAACAAAAGAGCAATAGTCTAAATAACAAGTGTATCAAAAAGAGCTAAACAATGCTCTAAGCAGAGATAAAACAAAGTAAACAAATAACACTCTAACTGTCGTCAGCCTCAGACGTCCAGCAAATCATCCTGCTCAGGATCCCATCCTTCCAGTGCTCCTCCATCAACAACAAATCCTGCAATTTTCAACAGAAAATTTCATTAGAGAGATGAATTCATCCTTTGAAAATGTACAAGTATCTAGTTCAACAAGAAGGAACATAGTACTTAATTAAGTTTGAAGGAATATTTAGAGTATTATAGGTTCAACCTCAGAATCTTATATCGGTTTCCAACGAGACGATTTATAGAATTCTGGACATCGCAGCGATATCTGTGTTCCAATATGGAATGTCCGGGTTACTGTTCTTCTACAGCTAAGTGGAGATTGTACAACCCTTATTCTCCGAGGGTGGTCCCCCCCAAGGCCACGTAGACAGAAGTCAAAGGTCAAAGGGTCAGCACAGAGACCAGCAGTCCAAGACACAAGACAACTCAGCCAGCAGGAGCAAGACACGAGCTGGGCGAGCAAGGGGCGAGTATGGCGAGCAAGGGGCGACTATGGAGAGCAGATGGCGCCTATGGAGAGCAGGTGGCGACTATGGAGAGCAGGTGGCGACTATGGAGAGCAGGTGGCGACTATGGAGAGCAGGTGGCGACTATGGAGAGTAGGTGGCGCCTATGGAGCGCAGGTGGCGCCTATGGAGAGCAGGTGACGACTATGGAGAGCAGGTGGCGACTATGGAGAGCAGGTGGCGACTATGGAGAGCAGGTGGCGACTATGGAGAGCAGGTGGCGACTATGGAGAGCAGGTGGCGACTATGGAGAGCAGGTGGCGACTATGGAGAGCAGGTGGCGACTATAGAGAGCAGGTGACGACTATGGAGAGCAGGTGGCGACTATGGATAGTAGGTGGCGACTATTGAGAGCCGGTGGCGACTATGGAGAGCAGGTGACGACTATAGAGAGCAGGTGGCGACTATCCACTATGGAGAGCAGGTGGCGACTATGAAGAGCAGGTGACGACTATGGAGAGCAGGTGGCGCCTATGGAGAGCAGGTGGCGCCTATGGAGAGCAGGTGACGCCTATGGAGAGCAAGTGACGACTATGACATGGTACTCGCCGAGTAACCCATAGTCGCCGGGTTGGGGGCTGGGCTATAAAAGGCCCCCTACCCTTTGGTTTTCCTATAAATAGGACCCCAGGGGTACTTGGATTGGCACCTGGACTTGAGCTTTTGGATCCCGATTCCCGAACTCTCGAGCCCGTCACCTTTGCTTTCAGCCAAGTCGGTGCCTTCCCTGTACCAAGCTCGGCCACTTTGGTTTCGGAGGGGAAGACTCTCTCGAGCTTCTAGCTTCGTCGTAGTCGCCAGCCAGGTCATCTCCGCAGCACCTGGGGTCCGGTTCGTTGCTCTTCTAGCTTCGTCGTAGTCGCCAGCCAGGTCATCTCGTTGGACTGCTGGGCGAGTAGCCTCCGGCTGCATCGGTCCGAATTTTGAGGTCAGGATTTTCCTGTCGTCAATACTTTGGTGCGGTGAGCGTGGACTGCAGTCAGAGAAGGAAAGTTCACTAAGAAGGCGAGATGGTCGTAGTTGGCGACCATGAGGAGGTAGTCGGCAACTCGTCCGCGAGTGGCGAGTTCATGACGCTAGCAGTTTTCGAAGCCTTCGCGCAGCGCATGGAGGGGATCTTGCAAGCAGCGTTTCAGTCGCGCGCCGAGGTCACGGCGACCTCGCCGCATCGCCCGGTTCTGGCCAAGGGAAGGAGTCCCCCTCGGCGAGCAGGAAAGGAGCATGTGGAGGATGAGACCGAGTGACCAAGGAGGTCGCAGTTCTACCAGCAGACCTCGCAAGGGATCCGCTTCCGCGAGACGGAGGAGCAGGCGAGGTATCAGGATACTCGCCCATATGGCGAGTATAGTTGTGATAGTTACCAGGTGGAAGATCGTCGCCAGATTGGGGGTAGGAGCCCATTCTGCGAGGAGATCGTCGCCGCGCCAGTGCCGGAGGGGTCCAGGGATTCCTCGAAGAATTACTACTCGGGGAGGAATCGTGTTAGGCAAGAAGTGTGTAAGGAGTGAGTTTTGGAGAAGCGGAGCTCGGATCTTTCCGCAAAGCGAATTTCCACCAGGACTACCGCCAGAATGTCGCTCCGACCTCTCAAGCACCACCCCCGCTAGAGGAAATCACCTTCTCGGAGGAGGGCATGTTAAGGGATGAGAATCCCTTCCATGAGGCCCGTGTGATTGATGCGATCGTCGAAGACTTCACCGTCAACCGAATCCTGGAGTGCAACGGGGGATCTGCCTGTGTCATCTTTACGTCGTTCTCACGAACACGTTTGACAACCTGGAGGTCGAGACAATCAGGATGATGATCCTGGACAGTTCCCTTTTTTGATTTCTTAGGTAAGCAAAAGGTGGACGCGGCAGGAAGATCAGCCGCCGTCGGGAAGCTTAATCCAAGACGGGAAGAACCCTGCATCGTGAAGGGGAGCTGTTGGAAAACACCTGGAACGGCGACAACTTGAAAGGATTTGGCTCCTGAACGGGAGTATGTACATGTACAACCCTCATTCTCCGAGGGTGGACCCCCCCAAGGCCACGTAGACAGAAGTCAAGGTCAAAGAGTCAACACAAAGACCAGCAGTCCAAGATAGAAGCAGAAGAGACCCTGGCGAGTATGCAGGCAATACTCGCCAGGTAGGCGAGTATCAACCAGAAGAGCTCGCCGCGCACAGAAGGCAGCAGAAGCCCTGGGCGAGTATTGGCCCGGCGTGTGCGAGCAGCACCCAATACTCGCCAGATGGGCGACTATGGCATGGTACTCGCCGAGTAACCCATAGTCGCCGGGTTGGGGGCTGGGCTATAAAAGGCCCCCCCCTAAAAGGCCCCCCTACCCTTTGGTTTTCCTATAAATAGGACCCCAGGGGTACTTGGATTGGTATTTGACTTGAGCTTTTGGACCCCGATTCCCGAACTCTCGAGCCCGTCACCCTTGCTTTCAGCCAAGTCGGTGCCTTCCTTGTACCCAGCTCGACCACTTTGGTTTCGGAGGCGAAGACTCTCTTGAGCTTCTGGGTACGTGGTGGGACCTCCCTGCCGCAGCATCTGGGGTCCGGTTCGCTGCTCTTCTATCTTCGTCGTAGTCGCCAGCCAAGTCATCTCGTTGGACTGTTGGGCGAGTAGCCTCCGGCTGCATCGGTCCGAATTTTGAGGTCAGGATTTACCTGGCGTCAACACTTTGGTGCGGTGAGCGCGGACCGTAGTCGTTGGAAGAAAGTTCAGTAAGAAGGCGAGATGGTCGCAGTTGGCGACCATGAGGAGGTAGTCGGCAACCCGTCCGCAAGTGGCGAATTCGTGACGCTCGCAGTTTTTGAAGCCTTCGCGCAGCGTATGGAGGGGACCATGCGAGCAATGCTTCAGCCGCGCGCCGAGGTCACGATAACCTCGCCGCATCGCCCAGTTCCGTCCGAGGGAGGGAGTCCACCTCGGCGAGCAGGAAAGGAGCACGTGGAGGATGAGACCGAGCGACCAAGGAGGTCGCAGTTCTACCAGCCAACCTCGCAAGGGATTCGCTTCCGCGAGCCGGGCGAGCAGGCGAGGTACCAGGATACTCGCCTTTATGGCGAGTATGGAGGTGATACTCGCCAGGTGGAGGATCGTCGCCGGGCAGGAGGGAGGAGCCCCTTCTGCGAGGAGATCCTTGCCGCGCCAGTGCCAGAAGGGTTCAGGGACCCCGCTTTGAATTATTATTCGGGGAAGGAGGACCCCGTCCGGCACATCCAATGGTTCGAGGATATAGTCTCTATCCGAACCATGTCGGACGCCTTCAAGTGCAGGTTGTTTGCCATCACCTTCCGTGCAAAGGCCTGGGACTGGTTCCACCAGTTGCCCGCCGGCTCGATCTACTGCTTTGAAGACCTGTGCCGTGGGCTGACGACCCGGTTCGACACGGCCCGGAAGCTGAAGAAGGAGGCAACGACCCTGTTCTATCTGGTGCAAAGGCCGGACGAGGCATTGGGACCCTATATCGAGCGCTTTCAGGAGGAGGTTCTGCAGATCCAGGAGGTGGATAGCAAAATCCTGTTGCTGGCCTTGACGTTCGGTATAAGTCAAGGTCTTTTCAAGTTGGAGCTCAGCGAGAATCCTCCCTACTCCCACGACAACCTCATTCAGAGGGCCAACAAGTTTGTCCGAGGAGAGGCTTCCAACCCTGACTTCTTGGCGAGGCTGGCACAGGTGACCAGAGGCGAGGAAGGAGAGATGGATGGGATCCCTGAGAAAAGGAAGAGAGGAGAGCCCCGAAGGGAGGAAAAGAAGAGGCCGGAGCGGCGAGAAGAAAGGAGGAGAGAAGAGAAGAAGAGGGATGAGCCCAGGAGGAAGGAAGCCAGGAGGAGCATCGAGAGGAGGCCCGTCGAGTCCCCGGAGCGTCAGGAGGAGGAAAGGCGCTATCAGGTCCCCGTCAACCGGCCACCATGGAGGCCGGCTGGACAACACCAGCGTCGGGATCAAAGGGGGAGATCCCCGGAGAGAAGGCCTTTTCGTCAGCCGGAGAGGCGTCAGGAGAGGAGGAGAGACGAAGCGATGACGGTAGCCGGGCGTGGCCGCCGTCAAGGAAGGAAGAAGCAGAAGCAGAGGAGGCGTCAAGCAGAAGAGGTTCCCCTCTACTGTGACTTCCACCAGGCGGAGGGACATGCCATGGCTGCCTGCCCAGACTTTTGGGAAGCCCGGAGGAGGCTAGCAGCAGGGGAAGGTGGAGGGGAGCAGCGGAGGATAGAGGCCCCCGCCGATCTGCAGGCAGGACAGGCTGCCGTCGTTCGAAGGAGGAACGAAGACCGGGTCGACCAGGGAGGTCGGGGAGACCTGGTTCAAGGAGGCAGAGTCGGAGTAATCCATGGGGGAGCGGGGCTGGAAGCTTCCCGCAAGGGAAGCCTTCATCAGATCTACCGCAGGAGTGTCGCCTCGACCTCGCAAGCACCACCCCCGATGGAGGAGATCACCTTTTCAGAGGAGGACATGCTAGGGAATGAGAATCCCTTCCATGATGCCCTCGTGATTCAAGCCGCAGTGGAGGACTTCACCGTTGATCGTATCCTGATCGATAACGGTAGCTCCGTAAACGTTATCTTCAAAGGGACGTTTAACGGACTGGGAGTCGGAGCAGCAAGGGTTCGAGCAGCTGATGGTCCCCTCTTCGGCTTCTCCGGAGAGAAAAAGGAAGTGGAAGGAGGAGCAGACCTCCTTGTAACGCTCGGTGGCACCTCCATCAACTGTCGATTTGTTATCGTCGACGCCCCGAGCTGTTACAGGGCTATCTTTGGGAGGCCGCTTCTCAACGCCTTCAAGGCCGTCCCATCTTCATACCATCAGTGCTTGAAGTACTGCAAGGGAGACGTCCAGGTGAGGATCAGGAGCGATCCAAGAGCCGCGCGGGAGTGCTATCTCAGCGCCGTCAGCACCATCAGCTGGATGGCTGACGCAGAAGAGTTCGGAAGGGTGCTAGAGAGCCCGGCCAGGCTAGAGGTGGCCGAAGAAGTTGAAGAAATCGAGGTACTCTCCGCAGAGGGAGTACCTGGGTTGCTGAAGATCGGCGGATCGCTAAAGACGGAGGAGAAGATCGAGATGTCGGCGTGTCTGCAAAAGAACGTCGACATCTTCGCTTAGAGTGCCGCCGAGATGCCAGGAGTCGACCCTGAGGTTGCATGTCATCACCTCAACCTGGATCCCGCGGTCCAGCCCGTCCGCCAGAAGAAGAGGAGGACCGCCACCATCCTTGCCAAGCCAATCCAGGAGGAGGTGAAAAAACTGCTCGATGCAGGCTTTGTATCGGAGATCCAGTACCCATGCTGGGTCTCCAATGTTGTAATGGTGAAGAAAACGGGGGGTAGCTGGAGAATGTGTGTTGACTTTTCCTTGATGAATAAAAGCTGCCCGAAGGATTGTTATCCCCTGCCTCGAATCGACGCGTTGGTTGATTCAGCCGTCAGTTTTTCTGTGATGAGTTTTCTTGATGCGTTTTAAGGATATCACCAGATCCGGATGCATCCCCCCGATTGCCGCAATGTCTCCTTCATCACCGATGATGGCTGCTACAGCTACAAGATGATGCCCTTCGGTTTGAAGAATGCGGGAGCCACCTACCAGCGGATGATGGACCACACCTTCAAGGGACAAAAGGGGAGGAACCTGAAAGTGTACGTGGACGACCTCTTAATCAAAAGCAAGAGCGTCCAGGAACATGTGACCGATCTGGTGGAAACCTTCGCGACGCTAAGGAAATTCAAGATGAGACTCAATCCAGCAAAGTGCGTCTTCGGAGCAGGAAGAGGAAAGTTTCTGGGGCATCTCCTTACCCCGGAGGGAGTAGAGCCTAACCCCGACAAGGTTAAGGCGATCCTGGAGATGCAGTCCCCAAAAACGATGAAGGAAGTCCAACGGTTGACAGGAAGGCTGGCGGGTCTTAGCCGCTTCCTCTCAAAGGCCGGTGAGAAGTGCTCTCCATTCTTCAAAGCACTCCGCAAAACTGAAAGCTTCGAGTGGTCCGAAGGATGTGAGACGACGTTCGAAAGATTGAAGGAGCAGTTGACTCAGACACCTCTCCTTCAGAGCCCAAAGGAAGGGGAAGACCTGCTCATCTACCTGGGAGTAGGAGCAGAAGCAGTGAGTTCCGTATTGGTCCGAGAGGAAGGAAGGAAGCAGCTACCCATCTACTATGTCAGTCGGGTGTTGAAGAAGGCGGAGTTGAAATACCCGATCCTGGAGAAGCTCGCTTTCACCCTGGTAGTGTCGGCGCGGAAGCTCCGGCCTTACTTTCAAGCTCACTCCATTCGGGTTGTGACTGATCATCCTCTCCGAAATGTCCTAGAGGGAGTGAAACATTCTGGGAGGTTAGCGAAATGGTCGGTAGAACTCAGCGAGTTCGACATTTCTTTCTCACCCCGGGTAGCGATTAAGGCCCAGGCGGTAGCAGACTTCCTGGCTGACTTCTCAATGGAAACGGAGCCAGGAGAAGAAGCTCTCTATCCGATCCCATGGAAGATGTTTGTGGACGGAGCTTCGGGCAAAAGTTCTGTGGGGGTGGGCATCGTGCTCGTCAGCCCACAGGGAACAAGGATCGAGCAAGCCGTCGAGATCCTCTTCCCCGTCACAAACAACCAAGCAGAGTACGAGGCCATAGTGGCAGGCTTGCGCCTTGCCAAGGAGTTGGGGATCCGTGACATCCGGGCTTTCACGGATTCGATGGTGGTCGCGTCGCAGATTCGAGGCGAGTACGAGGTGCGCGACACCATCCTGCAGAAGTACTTGGTAAAGGTGAAAGGGCTAATTGGGGGCTTTCAGTCCTTCTTCGTCGAGCATGTGCCGAGAGAGGAGAACTCGACAGCAGATCGCTTAGCCAAGTATGGGCCGAGAGCTGGAGGAACTATTACCGAACTCTTCCATCCATCCATTGAAGAAGGGGAGATGATGGAGATCGAACAACGCCCTTCATGGATGGATCCCTTCGTGGCCTTCCTAGTCAACGGTCAGCTCCCAACAGGCGAAGGTGATCAAAGAAGATTCCGATATAAGGCGGCGTACTATTTACTGCAAAACGGAGAGCTGTACCGCAAAACCATCTCCGGCCCCCTGGCCAGATGTGTCTCTGAAGACGAAGTACCTCGAGTGTTGGAGGAGATTCACTCGGGAGAGTGCGGAAGCCATTCTGGGACTCACACTTTGGAGCAAAGGATCCTAAGGCAATGTTACTTCTGGCCTACTATCCGAAAGGATGCCGAGACCTTCTCAAAGAAGTGTCAGAAGTGCCAACTCTTCGCCCCTCTTCAGTTACAGCCGGCCCAGCAGCTCCGATCAATCACCGCCCCATGGCCGTTTGCCATATGGGGGATGGATTTGATCGGCCCTTTCCCACAAGCAAGTGGCCAGAGGAAGTTCGTTCTCGTCATGATCGACTACTTCTCTAAGTGGATCGAGGCCAAAGCTTTGGCCAAGACCACCTCTCAAGTCGTGAAAAACTTCATTTGGGGAGAGATCGTCTGCCGATTTGGAATCCCTCTCGCCATCGTCACCGACAACGATCCCCAGTTTGCCAGCCTGGAATTGGAAGATTTCTGCAGGCAGCTGGGAACCGATCTTCGATTCGCCTCCGTACACCATCCCAGGAGCAACGGTCAGGTGGAGGCCGCCAACAAGCTGATCATCAATCTGCTGAAGAAGAAAGTCGAGAACCTGAGAGGTAATTGGGCAGACCAGCTCCCCTCGGTCCTTTGGGCTTTGAGGACCACTCCTAGCTCAGCCACCGGGGAGACACCGTTCAAGCTCTCTCACGGGTCGGAAGCTCTCATTCCAGTAGAGTTCGAAGTCAGAAGCCCAAGGGTGGTAGCCGCGGAAGACGGAAACGAAGAATGACGATTGGAAAATGAGGAAGCCCAGAAGCTGTCCCTCGATTACATCGAAGAGCTCCGAGACCTGGCCTCAGCTAGGCAAGAAGAGATCAAGCGCCGAATGGCTAGACATTTTGACAAAAATGTCCGCCTCAAACACTTCCAAGCAGGTGACTTGGTCCTAAAGAAAGTGGACGCGGTAGGCAGGTCAGCAGCCGTCGGGAAGCTCAACCCGAACTGGGAAGGACCCTTCATCATCCAAGAAGCTCTCCTGACCGGAGGATACCGCTTGCAGAACCAGGAAGGCGAGCTGCTAGGGAACACCTGGAGCGGCGATGACCTGAAAAGGTTTTATCCCTAAGGGGAATGTACATATCCCCTCCTTTTGTAAATTTGTTTATAAATAAAAATTTACGTCTCCCTGAAATATGGGATGAGGCAGTCCTTCCTATCTCAGAAAAGTCTTTTAAGGAAGAAGGCCAGTATAGTCGATCTCCACGCTAGGTTGGGAAATGTGCCTCCGACTTAACCCTCGTAAAAACTCAGAACGGATGATGGGACAGTGCCTCGGGTGTGCGCTCCCTTAAGTCCAAGCCTCTGCAATGACGGCCGAGATCAGCTCCCCCCTTGCACGTTGGCCGCGGTTCCCACCGACCGCATTTCTCGTCCGACTGAAGAGATTACCAGGAGAAAAGTCTGGACGCCGATCTCCCGATTCGGCGAAGAGATGATCGATTTAACTAGCTCAGGGGACCCTTGAATAAAGGTGTCGTGTACCCTCAAGAGCTGAAAGCTCGCAGCGAAGCAAGCCGTTTTTTCTAAAAATATTGTGTCCGATCATGTGAGTTGGTGTGCTTAAGTGTGCTTAACTCCCTGCTAATTTGTTGAGCAACAGGAAGCAAGTTTGATCCACATCCAGCATCCAAGTAGGGTGGAGGCCTCGGGATGGTATGTCCCCTTGGACCTCCCCAACTACCACTCCTTGCTTGACGTCATCCTGCATCAACATTCGACACCGCAAGTTGGAAGACGAGTCTCCGACTTGACCCTCGTAAAAACTCAGAACGGATGATGGGACAGTGCCTCGGGTGTGCGTTCCCTTGAGTCCAAGCCTCTGCGATGACGGCCGAGATCAACTCCCCCCTTGCACGTTGGCCGCGGTTCCCACCGACCGCACTTCTCATCCGACTGAAGAGATTACCAGGGAAAAGCCGGGAAGCCGGCATTACAACTTTGGGAAAGGGCAAGACCGATTCGACTGGCCGAAGAATGGAGACATTCCGGCATCCGAGTAGGATGGAGACCTCGGGATGGTGTGTCCCCTTGGACCACCCCGACCGTCATTCCTTACTTTATAACATTCTTCGTCGACATCCGGTATCCAAGTAGGATGTAGGCCTCGGGAAGAGGTGTCCCTCCCGACCTCCCCGACTGCCATTCCCTATCTCTTTCCCTTAAAAAAGTCCATTTTTATTACAATAATTCTAATGCACTCTTCCCCAGGTGCAAGGCAAGGCCTTGAGAGCATGTGTCCCTCGAGACCCTCCAAGTGCCCCTCACGACTCGACTCAGTCAGAAGGTACCATTGAAAAGGCAAGCATGAAGAGAATACTCGCCGGATAGGCGAGTATACACCTGCGAGTATGTACAGGCGAGCATACAGGTGCGAGTAGGCAGGCGCGAGCATTCAATGTCGCCCTGAGCCGAAGAGCCTAGCGAGCACTCAATATCTCCCCGAGCCGAAGAGCCTAGCGAGCACTCAATATCGCCCCGAGCCGAAGAGCCTAGCGAGCACTCAATCTCGCCCCGATCCTAAGAGCCTAGCGAGCACTCAATCTCGCCTCGAGCCTAAGAGCTTAAGCGACAGTCAAGACAGGAAGCAGGGCAGAAGAAACAGGCGAGCAAAATTTTGTCCTTTATCATTTGTATGTTTGATGTACATTACAAAAAAATCTTAAAAGGGCTTACAAAAGGTCGCCGGGCGAACAAAAAAGGGTGCCCCGGCGACTAGGCGTCATCCTCGCCATCAATGTCAACATCTGGTTCATCGCCGCCATCGTCATCATCCTCGTCCTCGGAATCATCATCCTCGGAATCATCAGACAGCTGGGAAGATGCTCGCAAGGGAGAGGTGGACTCCTCGGCGAGCAGCGCCGGGATGAGGTCCACCACTGTCAGCTCCATCGCCGCCGGCTTCAGAAGGTCGTCTGCCTTCAGTTGGCTCAGGATGACAGTCCCCGTTGCTCGCGCGATCTCCCGACGAATGCGAGGCATATCGTCGCCAAGAATCCTGATCTGCTTGCCAACCCTGGAGGGGCCCGCCACCGCTGGCTGTTGCTCGGCAGGCCGAGTTTCCAGCTCAGCGATGCGAACTTGGGCGGCCTCCAAGGCCAGCCGGGTGTCGTCCAGCTCCTTCTCCAGCTGGGAGGTCTTCTTCGCCATCTCCACTTCGTCGGCCTGCAAAAAGAGAAGACGCAGAAGGTAAGCAAACTATTCGGCAAGGTGGCGAGTATCCCACAAGCGAGTATAGAAGCGAGGCGAGTACCTCATGCTCCTTCTCTTTTAGCCCCATGGCGATCATCTTCTTACTTTGGATCTTGATCACCCCTTCATACTCGAGCAATCGCCTTGCTGTCGAATGGGCCAGCTCGGCAGATCGCAGCAGAGATCGCGAGGTTTGGTGAGCGAGATACTCAGAGGTCTCCTCCTGCAGTCTCTCGGCATCCTCGCGACCATAGACGACGTGGAGCACGTCGAAGCCCTCGCCCTTATCCTCCCAGTCCTCCGACCATGGCGGGAGGTTGGAGCTTAGAGACACCACGTGGGCGCTCTCCGTCCAAGTCACCAAGGGGCGACCATAGAGATCCTCGCCACGTCCACCCAGGTTGAAGTTCGGATGCCAGAAAGACAGCTCGCCAGAAAGACAGCTCGTCGAATAAGGGTTTGATGATTCTTTCCGAGCAACTACGTTACTCGCAAAGAGCGGGGATTGTGTACAACCCTCATTCTCCGAGGGTGGACCCCCCCCCAAGGCCACGTAGACAGAAGTCAAAGGTCAAAGGGTCAGCACAGAGACCAGCAGTCCAAGACACAAGGCAACTCAGCCAGCAGGAGCAAGACACGAGCTGGGCGAGCAAGGGGCGAGTATGGCGAGCAAGTGGCGACTATGGAGAGCAGGTGGCGCCTATGGAGAGCAGGTGACGACTATGGAGAGCAGGTGACGACTATGGAGAGCAGATGGCGCCTATGGAGAGCAGGTGGCGCCTATGGAGAGCAAGTGACGACTATGGAGAGGAGGTGGCGACTATGGAGAGCAGGTGGCGACTATGGAGAGCAGGTGTCGACTATGGAGAGGAGGTGGCAACTATGAAGAGCAGGTGGCGACTATGGAGAGCAGGTGACGACTATGGAGAGCAGGTGGCGACTATGGAGAGCAGGTGGCGACTATGGAGAGCAGGTGGCAACTATGGAGAGCAGGTGGCGACTATGGAGAGCAGGTGGCGACTATGGAGAGCAGGTGGCGACTATGGAGAGCAGGTGGCGACTATGGAGAACAGGTGGCGACTATCGAGAGCAGGTGACGACTATGGAGAGCAGGTGGCGACTATGGAGAGCTGGTGGCGACTATGGAGAGCAGGTGGCGACTATGGAGAGCAGGTGACGACTATGGAGAGCAGGTGGCGACTATGGAGAGCAGGTGGCGCCTATGGAGAGCAGGTGGCGCCTATGGAGAGCAGGTGGCGCCTATGGAGAGCAGGTGGCGCCTATGGAGAGCAGGTGGCGCCTATGGAGAGCAAGTGACGACTATGACATGGTACTCGCCGAGTAAACCATAGTCGCCGGGTTGGGGGCTGGGCTATAATAGACCCCCCTACCCTTTGGTTTTCCTATAAATAGGACCCCATGGGTACTTGGATTGGCACCTGGACTTGAGCTTTTGGACCCCGATTCCCGAATTCTCGAGCCCGTCACCCTTGCTTTCAGCCAAGTCGGTGCCTTCCCTGTACCAAGCAGCACCTGGGGTCCGGTTCGTTGCTCTTCTAGCTTCGTCGTAGTCGCCAACCAGGTCATCTCGTTGGACTGTTGGGCGAGTAGCCTCCTGCTGCATCGGTCCGAATTTTGACGTCACGATTTTCCTGGTGTTGACGCCAGGAAAATCCTGACCCCAGATGCTGCGGCAGGGAGGTCCCACCACGTACCCAGAAGCTCCAGAGAGTCTTCCCCTCCGAAATCAAAGTGGCCGAGCGGGGTACAGGGAAGGCACCGACTTGGCTGAAAGCAATGGTGACGGGCTCGAGAGTTCGCGAATCGGGGTCCAAAAGCTCAAGTGCAGATGCCAATCCAAGTACCCCTGGGGTCCTATTTATAGGAAAACCAAAGGGTAGGGGGGGCTTTTTATAGCCCAGCCCCCAACCCGGCGACTTTGGGTTACTCGGCGCGTACCATGCCATAGTCGCCCATCTGGCGAGTATTGGGTGCTGCTCGCACACGCCGAGCCAATACTCGCCCAAGGCTTCTGCTGTCTTCTGTGCGCGGCGAGCTCTTCTGGTTTATACTCGCCTACCTGGCGAGTATTGCCTGCATACTCGCCAGGGTCTCTTCTGCTCCTGCCTTGGACTGCTGGTCTCTGTGTTGACCCTTTGACCTTGACTTCTGTCTACGTGGCCTTGGGGGGGGGGGGGGTCCACCCTCGGAGAATGAGGGTTGTACACAATCCCCGCTCTCTGTGAGTAACGTAGTTGCTCGGAAAGAATCATCCAACCCTTATTCGACGAGCTGTCTTTCTGGCGAGTATTTGGTCTATACTCTGCATCTCGCTGGCCGACGCTCGAGCCCTATAAATAGAGGGGCAGGGGTCTCTGATGGCACGTCTTTTCTGAACTCGCTCAAGATGACGCGCGACTATGCTGCAGAGGCTAAGGCGGCCATGGCTGGTCTTGTTGGCCTGTTCGACGGTTCTTCGCTCCCTCCGCGCCCAGGTCACGAGGCTGAGGATTTCCTTGCTTCTAAGAAGAGGAAGAGGCTCGCGAAGAAGAAGAAAGGGAAAAAGAAGGTCGCTGAAGATGATGTCGCCGCCCCTTTGGGCGACCAACATCAGCAGCTGCTGGACGACTTGGGGCTTTCTAACGAGGGCGACTCGCCGGCCGCCGATCCTCCTGCTCCAAATGTCGCCGACGAGGCGAGCATGCCTGGGACCTCGGCCCATAATCAATCGGAGAATCTCGCTCCTGCGCGAGGTAGAGAGCTTCCTACTCGTCACCTTTTTGATTAGTCTTGACTTGGTCCGTAGTCGCTAAATATTTCTGCTATGCTCGCAGATTCGTCTACCATCGGTGCTCAGGAGGAGCCTCTGGCCGTGCCTCCTCTGAGATCGTCGTCAATGATCTCGCCTAGGGGTGGTGGGCGTTCGGCGCGAGTTCTCCACAGCTCTTTGCTGGAGAGGAGACCAATGAGCGAGCAACGGGCTCCTCTGGCGAGCAACGTGCTTCCACCACCACCGCCTCTTGATTCTTCGGGGTTGGCGAGCAGCTCGCAGCTGCCCGTGGGTGGGCTTCCGCCACCTCCTCCTTTTCCTCCTCCCGTCACGACTCAGGGCGAGCAGCGCCCTTCGATTTCGACCGCTCCTTCTACTCACCAAGGCGAATCCTCGCGCCGTGGTGGGACTGAGGGCCCTTCGGGCTTCTTTCCTCCGAGGGGAGGAGGGCGACCATCTGATAGTCGTGGTCGTGGGAACGCGCCTCCTAGCCGTGATCAGACCGCTGGGTCCCATCCTGCTCGGCGAGGCGATCATCATCACAGTACGTCTCCTCAGCGAGGCAGGGGCTCTCCTCGCCGTCATTCTCGCAGTCCTCGGCCAGGTACTTGGTCGCCATTTGTGATAGTCGCCATTATCTTCACTTGGCTCCTTTAGTCGTCAAAGCCCTGATATTTTTACCCTTTTTTGCAGCTCGCGCTCGCACTCCCATATGAGCCTTGATTGACGCCGTCGGGCTTCCTTCTCGCGAGTATCAAGAGAAGGCCACTCGCGCGATCTTGGATCTGGAGGCGAAGCTAGAGCGCTTGGCGGTCAGCGAGCCCCATCGCCGCCTGACTGACATGGAGTCGCGGGTTGAGCGCCTGGCGAACACTGACGCTCATCGTCGCTTGATCGAGTTGGAGGTGCGAGTATCGCGGCTGGAAGAGTTCGATACTCGCCTGGCTGGTGCAGAATCTCACCTTCACACCGTTAGCGACCTAGAGCGCCGAGTTGCGAGGCTCGAGCATCGCCAGCAGCTGCATCATGACAAGATGGTGGGGATGCGTGCGAGTATGGGCTCGGTCGGTCGGCTGGCGAGGATTGAAGATCAGCTGCGGCAGGGCGAGGACGCGATGTCCGTAGCCTTCGAGCACTTCAAGCGAGCTCGCAGCTTGGGCTGGGTCGGGCGACATCCTCAGCCTCCGGATCCTCAGGCGAATATTCAGGCGCCTCCTTAGATGTTTGTCCGTCTTTATTTTCTTCTTTCCATGTTATGTCGCCCTTGGCGAGTACCCTTGTAACTCTGAAACATTTTTGATTTGATGTCATATTATTTAGGCGAGTATTGGAAATTCGACCTCCATTACTTGCTCTGCTTTCTTTTCTTGTGATGGATTTTTTGTGTTGATTTATTCTATCTTCTTTTGCTTCGGCGAGTATTGTCTGCGTGTCGCCTATGCATGGCGAGCTTCTTTCATGTTTTTTCTTGTAGGTCTTCTCGCCTTGGAGGTCGACTCCTTGCTGACGCTTGCTGTTTAGTTGGCGACCTTAACTTAATACTCGCCACCCCCTTATTCCTGATCGCGCCGTCGTGCTTGATAAGCCAAGCTACCCGACTACTATAAATAGGGTGGGTGAGTGAGTATTTATTACGCTTTCGGCGACCTTTCAACTCATACGCGAGTATCTTCCGTCTTCCTCTCCTCTTCTTGTCTTCTTTGATACTCGCCTCTCTTCCCTTCTCTCCTCCAAGATGTCTGACGAGGCGACTGTTCGGCGTGCCAATCACGCCAAGAACTTCGCGGCGACCACCTTCAAGAAGTCCGTCACGACTGAGAAGGACTTGGAGATCTTCAAGGCGAAGTACATCCCGCCAGGGTTTGTCGCTCGGCTTCCTCGCTAGGGCGAGCGACTAAACACCGTCTTGACCTCTGAGCGGGTATTCCCTACTCGCCACTTCGAGGTGGGCTTGCGACTACCACTGTGGACGGAGTTCTCCCAGATACTCCGTTACTTTGGGATAGTCCCTGCCCAGATCAACCCCAATGGGGTGGCGATGATCGTGGGTTTCCTCTGCTACCTGCGCGACCAGGGGATCGCCTTCGACCTTTCCGTCTTCAGTCGGATATTTCACTTCATGGCGACAGGCGAGGGCGTCTTCTTCTTGTGCAGCCATGTCTGCACACTGGTCGGCACGGCGAAGAAGAACCACCGCTGGGGAGAGCGACTAGTCGTCATCGCTGGCGACTTCCAAGCGATCCCCGAAAGGTCCTTCCAGCCGCCGGTGAGCGTCTTCGGGGTTTCCTTCTTGAACGAGGGTGGCGAGAAACTGCTCGAATCCTTCAAGAATCGCCGCCTTGATGTGGTATTCTGGAGGAGGTGAGTAGACGAACTTGCTGAGGTGTTTCCGGGCGAAGGTAACCTATCGCGCGAGTATTCGCACTACTCGCTCTTCGTCTTCGTTCTGGCGACTAACTGGAATTACCTCTCTTCTTGTTGCAGCAGTCCATGTTCTGCCACGCGAGCTTCTTCCCGTGGTGGTGAAGGCGACGGCTTCCACACAGGGAGGTGCGGGGAACTCTGCTCGCGGGGATGGGGTCTACTCACCCATCGACTTGTCGCCAGGAGGCGATGAGCCCTTGATCGTCGGCGAAGGATCTGGGCCTTCGAAGAAGCAGAAGGAGAGGGGCAAGCCCTCCAAGCCCTTGAGGAAGAAGAAGGAGGTCGCTCATAGGGACCTTGGCAAGAAGGCGGACCCTTCTGAGGCTGGCGAGCCTTTCACCCATTCGAACTTCAACCTGGGTGGACGTGGCGAGGATCTCTATGGTCGCCCCTTGGTGACTTGGACGGAGAGCGCCCACGTGGTGTCTCTAAGCTCCAACCTCCCGCCATGGTCGGAGGACTGGGAGGATAAGGGCGAGGGCTTCGACGTGCTCCACGCCGTCTATGGTCGCGAGGATGCCGAGAGACTGCAGGAGGAGACCTCCGAGTATCTCGCTCACCAAACCTCGCGATCTCTGCTGCGATCTGCCGAGCTGGCCCATTCGACAGCAAGACGATTGCTCGAGTATGAAGGGGTGATCAAGATCCAAAGTAAGAAGATGATCGCCATGGGGCTCAAAGAGAAGGAGCATGAGGTACTCGCCTCGCTTCTATACTCGCTTGCGGGATACTCGCCACCTGGCCGAATAGTTTGCCTACCTTCTGCGTCTTCTCTTTTTGCAGGCCGCCGAAGTGGAGATGGCGAAGAAGACCTCCCAGCTGGAGAAGGAGCTGGACGACACCCGGCTGGCCTTGGAGGCCGCCCAAGTTCGCATCGCTGAGCTGGAAACTCGGCCTGCCGAGCAACAGCCAGCGGTGGCGGGCCCCTCCAGGGTCCGGAAGCAGATCAGGATACTCGGCGGCGATATGCCTCGCATTCGTCGGGAGATCGCGCGAGCAACGGGGACTGTCATCCTGAGCCAACTGAAGGCGGACGACCTTCTGAAGCCGGCGGCGATGGAGCTGACAGTGGTGGACCGCATCCCGGCGCTGCTCGCCGAGGAGTCCACCACTCCCTTGCGAGCATCTTCCCAGCTGTCTGGTGACTCCGAGGATGATGACTCCGAGGACGAGGATGATGACGATGGCGGCGATGAACCAGATGTTGACATTGATGGCGAGGATGACGCCAGTCGCCTGGGCACCCTATTTTGTTCGCCCGACGACCTTTTGTAAGCCCTTTTAAGATTTTTTTGTAATGTACATCAAACATACAAATGATAAAGGACAAAATTTTGCTCGCCTGTTTCTTCTGCCCTGCTTCCTGTCTTGACTGTCGCTTAAGCTCTTAGGCTCGAGGCGAGATTGAGTGCTCGCTAGGCTCTTAGGATCGGGGCGAGATTGAGTGCTCGCTAGGCTCTTCGGCTCGGGGCGACATTGAATGCTCGCGCCTGCCTACTCGCACCTGTATGCTCGCCTGTACATACTCGCAGGTGTATACTCGCCTATCCGACGAGTATTCTCTTCATGCTCGCCTTTTCAATGGTACCTTCTGACTGAGTCGAGTCGTGAGGGGCACTTGGAGGGTCCCAAGGGACACATGCTCAACTCAAGGCCTTGCCTTGCACCTGGTGAAGAGTTTATTTAGAATTATTTCATAACAATGGACTCTTAAGGGGAAAGAGATAGGGAATGACAGTCGGGAAGGTTTGGAGGGACACATCTTCCCGAGGCCTCCATCCTACTTGGATGCCGGATGTCGATGAAGAATGACGTCAAGTAGGGAATGGCGGTCGGGGAGGTCTAAGGGGATACACCATCCCGAGGCCTCCATCCTACTTGGATGCCAGAATGTCTCTATTCTTTGGTCGGTCGAATCGGTCTTGCCCTTTCTCAAGTTGGAATGTCGGCTTCCAGACTTTTTCCCTAGTAATCTCTCCAGTCGGACGAGAAGTGCGGTCGGTGGGAACCGCGGCCAACGTGCAAGGGGGGAGTTGATCTCGGCCGTCATTGCAGAGGTTTGGACTCAAGGGAACGCACACCCGAGACACTGTCCCATCATCCGTTCTGAGTTTTTACGAGGGTCAAGTCGGAGGCTCGTCTTCCAACTTGCGGTGTCGAATGTTGATGCAGGATGACGTCAAGCAGGGAGTGGTAGTCGGGGAGGTCCAAGGGGACATACCATCCCGAGGCCTCCACCCTACTTGGATGCTGGATGTGGATCAAACCTGCTTCCTGTTGCTCAACAAATTAGCAGGAAGTTAAGCACACTTAAGCACACAAACTCACATGATCAGACACAGTATTTTAGAAAAAACGGTTTGCTTTGCTGCGATCTTTCAGCTTTTGAGGGTACACGACACCTTTATTCAAGGGTACCCTGAGCTAGCTAAATCGATCATCTCTTCGCCGAATCGGGAGGTCGGCATCCAGACTTTTCTCCTGGTAATCTCTTCAGTCGGACGAGAAATGCGGTCGGTGGGAACCGCGGCCAACGTGCAAGGGGGGAGCTGATCTCGGCCGTCATTGCAGAGGCTTGGACTTAAGGGAACGCACACCCGAGGCACTGTCCCATCATCCGTTCTGAGTTTTTACGAGGGTTAAGTCGGAGGCTCATTTCCCAACCTAGCTTGGAGATCGACTTCACTGGCCTTCTTCTTTTGCTTGAAAACTCATTTTCAATTTGAGGTTAATGTAAACAACTCTTTTCTACCCCATGTTTCAGGGGGGTGATGAATTTATTTATGAACAATAAATTTACAGGGGTGAGATGCACATACTCCCGCTCAGGAGTAAAACCTTTTTAGGTTGTCGCCGCTCCAAGTGTTTTCCAACAGCTCCCCTTTGTTCTGAGATTAAGCTTCCCGACGGCGGCTGATCTTCCTGCCGCGTCCGCCTTCTTTTGCTTACCTGAGAAATCGAAAAGAGGACCGTCCGAGGCCGTCATCCTGCTCGCCTCGACTTCCAGGTTGTCAAACGTGTTCGTGAGAACGACGTAAAAATGACACGGACCGAACCCCCGTTGCACTCCAGGATTCGGTTGACGGTGAAGTCTTCGACGATCGCATCAATCACACGGGCCTCATGGAAGGGATTCTCATCCCTTAACATGCCCTCCTCCGAGAAGGTGATTTCCTCTAGCGGGGGTGGTGTTTGAGAGGTCGGAGCGACATTCTGGCGGTAGGCCTGGTGGAAATTCGCTTTGCGGAAAGATCCGAGCTCCGCTTCTCCATAACTCACTCCTACCTCTTCGACCTTGATACTTCCTTGACATCCTTGGCTGACCCGATCCCTATTCCTCCTCCGGTTACCCTTCCGGTTACGTCTGTTCCCCTGACGGATAGGGTCGTCTCTCCCCGAGCAATAATTCATAGCGGGATCTCTGAATCCTTCTGGCTCTGGCGCGGCAAGGATCTCCTCGCAGAAGGGGCTCCTCCCTCCTACCCGGCGACGATCCTTCACCTGGCGAGTATCACCACCATACTCGCCATATAGGCGAGTATCCTGGTATCTCGCCTGCTCCTCCGTCTCGCGGAAGCGGATCCTTTGCGAGGTCTGCTGGTAGAACTGCGACCTCCTTGGTCGCTCGGGCTCATCCTCCACATGCTCCTTTCCTGCTCGCCGAGGGGGACTCCTTCCCTTGGTCAGAACCGGGCGATGCGGCGAGGTCGTCGTGACCTCGGCGCGCGGCTGAAGCGCTGCTTGCAAGATCCCCTCAATGCGCTGCGCGAAGGCTTCGAAAACTGCCAACGTCACGAACTCGCCACTCGCGGACGAGTTGCCGACTACCTCCTCATGGTCGCCAACTACGACCATCTCGCCTTCTTACTGGGCTTTCTTCCAACGACTACGGTCCACGCTCACCGCACCAAAGTGTTGACGCCAGGAAAATCCTGACCTCAAAATTCGGACCGATGCAGCCGGAGGCTACTCGCCCAGTAGTCCAACGAGATGACTTGGCTGGCGACTACGACGAAGCTAGAAGAGCAACGAACCGGACCCCAGATGCTGCGGCAGGGAGGTCCCACCACGTACCCAGAAGCTCAAGAGAGTCTTCCCCTCCGAAACCAAAGTGGCCGAGCTGGGTACAGAGAAGGCACCGACTTGGCTGAAAGCAAGGGTGACGGGCTCGAGAGTTCGAGAATCGGGGTCCAAAAGCTCAAGTCCAGATGCCAATCCAAGTACCCCTGGGGTCCTATTTATAGGAAAACCAAAGGGTAGGGGGGGCTTTTTATAGCCCAGCCCCCAACCCGGCGACTATGGGTTACTCGGCGAGTACCATGCCATAGTCGCCCATCTGGCGAGTATTGGGTGCTGCTCGCACACGCCGGGCCAATACTCGCCCAGGGCTTCTGCTGTCTTCTGTGCGCGGCGAGCTCTTCTGGTTGATACTCGCCTACCTGGCGAGTATTGCCTGCATACTCGCCAGGGTCTCTTCTGCTCCTGCCTTGGACTGCTGGTCTCTGTGTTGACCCTTTGACCTTGACTTCTGTCTACGTGGCCTTGGGGGGGGGGTCCACCCTCGGAGAATGAGGGTTGTACACCTGGCGTCAACAGAGATCATCAAGTTTGGAATGAAGACCCCTTAACAGAAGAAGAATCAAACCGAGTCAGATTGTGTTATCAAATTTGGAATAACACTCCTCCAAGGTAAGATAAGACGAATCTAGGTAAAGTTATTAACATCAGATTTGGAATGAAATAACTCACCAGATTCGTACTCAGCAACCAAAACATCAACGGAGCACAACATGCTTGCTTTGACAAAGGAAATCGGGAGAAATCAAAACATCGATATAGGCCAAAGTGATCTAAATCGCCTGTAGTCTCATTTCCCCCACTGTTTTGATTAATCGGTCTTTGGGCATTTCTTTCGTCAATGGATCAGCTAGATTATCTTTTGATCGCACGTCGACCAAAGAGATAATTCCTTGTTCTTTCAGATAGTTTAGTAGAGCGTGTCTCAGTCGTACATGTCTCCTCTTAGTATTGTAGAGGGCATTTTTAACAACTTGGGCTGCTGCTTGGTTATCGCAATACAAGCTCAGTGAGTTGACTTGTAACCTAGACAAGGGAATATCTAATATCAGATTCCTGATCCAGTCTGCCTCTTCACCAGCCGAAGCTAAGGCAAACAACTCGGCTTCCATAGAAGACAATGCTATACAAGTCTGTCTTTTGGATTTCCAAGTGATAGCAGCCCCACCTAGAGTGAATATATATCCACTGGTAGATTTGCTGTTACTGACTTCTGAACACCACGAGGCATCAAAATATCCATCCACAGTAGGTGGGTAACCAGTGTAGCACAAAGCGTGATTCTTAGTACCTGACAGGTATTTCATCAGCCTATCGAGAGCATCCCAATGCTCTTTGCTCGGACTACTGGTAAAGCGACTCAGCATGCTAACAGAGAAGGCAATGTCTGGTCGAGTACAGCTTGTGGCGCATGAGACTACCAATAATTTTGGAATATTTGACTTGATCAATGCTTGTTCCAACATTTGGACTCAATTTTACATTATGATCGAAATGTGTCTCTACAGACCTACAGTTTTTGTATCCCCAGGTCGAAAGAAGTTGTTCAATGTAATGAGCCTGACTAAGAGTAACTCTACCCTTATCAACTCCAACCTTCATACCTAACAGGGTATCGACTGGACCGAGGTCCTTCAAATCAAATTCTTTTGCGAGTGTGGATTTGATATCCTTTACTGCAACAAGATCTGAACCCAGGATCAACATGTCATCCACATATAGACATATGATGACTGTTTTATTTGACATAGAGCGGTGGTAAAGGCATTTGTCTGAAAGACTAGACTGAAAGCCAAAACTTTTTACCACTTGGTCAAACTTCATGTGCCACATCTTAGGTGCTTGTTTAAGCCCATAGATGGATTTGTCTAATTTGCACACTTTGTCTTTTAGATCTGGATGGACATAACCTTCAGGTTGTGCCATGTAGATCTCTTCATCGAGCTCTCCATTCAAGAAGGCTATCTTGACATCCATCTGATGAACTATGAAGTTGTCGATAGATGCCAAGACAAGAAGAATTCTAATAGTGGATAGGTGACACACTGGTGAATAGACGTCAAAGTAGTCAATTCCCCCCTGTTGCTTATAGCCTTTAGCGACTAGACGCACTTTGTATCTCGCTATAGACCCATCACTGTGCAATTTCTTCTTCAGCACCCACTTGCATCCAAGTACTTGGCCTCCTTTAGGAAGGTCCACTAAATGCCAGGTGTTGTTGCGTAGCAGCGAGTCCATTTCATCATCTATGGCTTCTGCCCACATTAAAGAATTTCTAGATCGCATTGCTTTCTGGTAGGAAAATGGATCATCCTCTAAGTGGTAGGTGACAAAATTTTCACCAAAATTCTTAGGGACTCTATCTCTTGTAGATACTCTTACAATGATAAGATTATCTTCTACAGGTTGGGAAGCAGTGCCAGAGGGGCCAGCTTCAGGTGCTACAGGAGATTCAGAAATCATCTCAGTAGACCCGGAGACGGTTAAACCATGATCTTTGATAAATTTATTTTCAAAGAAAATAGCATCCCTAGATTCTATCACAGTATTGGTGGACAGATCTAGAAACCTATCTGCTGCACTATCTTCTGCACTACCTAGATATACACAAGTTGTTGTTCTAGGTCCTACCTTAGGTCTCTTAAGGTCTTGTATCCTAACATAAGCAATACATCCCCAAGTCTTTAGAGTGTCAAATCTACAAGGATGACCATGCCACAGCTCATACGGAGTGGAGGTGAGCTTAGCATGAGGCAATCTATTCAGAATGTGATTAGCAGTTTGGACTGCTTCTCCCCAAAAGGAATTAGGCATGCCAGCAGTAAGGAGCATAGAATTCAGCATTTCTGTTAATGTTATATTCTTTCGCTCAGCAATACCGTTAGATTGGGGTGAGTAAGGAGCAGTGGTTTCTAGGATTATACCCGCAGAGGCACAAAAGTCTTGAAACCCTGTTGCAGTATACTCTCCTCCTCGATCAC
The DNA here is from genome assembly GCA_033032865.1 of Dactylorhiza incarnata. NCBI lineage: Eukaryota > Viridiplantae > Streptophyta > Magnoliopsida > Asparagales > Orchidaceae > Dactylorhiza > Dactylorhiza incarnata. The sequence goes on along the minus strand of JAWHQI010000109.1, from coordinate 367,218 downwards.
TTCTAAAACGCTTAATCTTCAGGTTTAATTGATTTTCAACCCGAGATTTGAAGATCTCAAAAGCTTCATCTTTCGATTTCAATAAATAGACATGACAGTATCTGGAATAATCGTCGATGGACGTGATAAGATACTTCATTCCCCCTCTAGTGGCATGACTCTTAAAGTCACAGAGGTCTGAATGTGTCAAATCAAGAAGTTGTGTGCTCCTAGAAACAGACTTAAACGGTTTTCTAGTGATCTTGGTTTGTGCACACACCTCACATTTATCAAATCGAATAGAAAGATCTAAGGGGATGTTATGACTGTTAGCTAGATCTCGCATTTTCCTGTAGTTCACGTGTCCTAATCTGTTATGTAACAATTTATGATCTATTAAGTTTGAACTCACTTGGTTTATGCTATCATTATTAAGGCTAAGTCTATACATTTCGTTGATCAGATACGCACAACCATAATAATGGGAATTTACTGTTAATGTTATTCTACCGCTAGAGATTGTGAAGGACATTCCTGCTTTATCTAACAAACTAATAAAAATTAAGTTTTTAGTTAAACTAGGACTACTCTAACATGTAAAAGTGTTAAAGTTTTACCTGAAGAGAGAACCAGCTGTGCTGTCCCAGCACGCTTGACTTCAGTCTCTCCTCCATTGCAGTTTTCTACTTTGTCTCTGACCTCAGTAACATCAGTGAGAAGAGCTCTGTCATTCGTCACATGACAGGTTGCACCACTGTCCAGCCACCACTCTGAAGACGAACTGCGGTGATTACTTCCAATCATGGCCACGAAGGACGAAGGACCGGAGATGTCGACCAACATGTTTGTAGCGTTCTGTGGGGCTTCCTCCTTCTTCGGTCCTTCGCATTCAGCTTCCCAGTGACCCCACTTGCCGCAGTTATGGCACTTGCCTCTTTTCATTTTGAGAGATGGCTTTTTGGCCTGTACCTGTGCAGAGGCATCACTTTTAGGAGCTGCGGGCTTCCGAGGAGGCTTGCTGGGTCGTGAAACGAAGTTGACAACCTGTGAGGATTGTCCAGCTTGTTCCAGGCTTTTGCCATCAGCGTTTTGATCTTCGATGTGGATGAACCTTTTGAGTTCATCCAATGCGATCCTCTCCTTCAGTCTGTGCAATTCAGTCTTGAAAGTATTCCATTCGGGAGACAGTTTGCTCAGGATCAGACTCACGAACAGGTTATCGAACATGTCGGACTGTTCGTTTTCCAGCTTGAGACGCAGATTCTCCAGATCGATCAGTTGGGAGGTGACTGACGAGTTTGCATTAAACTTGAAGTTGAAAAACTTCTCGCCAAGGAGAGTCTTCGACAGTCCCTCTTCTTTCTGGAATTGTGCGTTCAGGCGATCCCAGATTTCCTTCGCAGTCTTGTAAGCGCTGTAGGTCATCGCGAGGCGAGGGTTTAGAGAATTCAGGAGATAGTCCCTGCAGAAATCCTCGTCCTTGCTCCACTGGTACCCGTCTACGTCTTCGCGCGTCGTAGCAAAGTCACTGAGTACGGTGTAGAATTTCGTGCTCTTTCATGCCCAATTGGACATGGATTTTCCAAACATGGAAATCCGTAGCGTCGAAAGATTGCAACTTCACGATGTCGTTGGAACTACGCTTCAACATTTTTTTTCACACAGGAAAAATAAAAACCAGAAAGAAATCACCTGATCCACGCGAGGGACGATCGGGAACCTTCAGATCCAATCCAGAAAAACCACAACAAAGCTCGGCAATTGCAAGAAGATCCACAACAAATGTCGGCCCAAGCAAAGGATTCCGCAACAAAACCCGACAAAGCGAAATCTGGATTTTCTGTTTCAGATTTCTGGATCTGCAGAAGTGGATCCAAGAAAAAAAAATGGATCACGGTCCTCCTTCTCTTTTCCTTGAAGAACGATTGGAGCAATCCTCCACTGAAGCTCAGATTTGCTTCTAAAATCTTGTTCCAGATCCGTCTAGGAAGGTCCACGATCCTTCCCTTCTTGCAGAAATTGCTGCAGGTCGGCCTCCTCTTCCTTGCAATCGGCAGAGAGGATTCACGTGAGATCCACCTCTAATTGTTTTTTTTAATTTGCAGGAGGTCTGCCGGCGAGATCACGTGAGATCCTCCTTCTATCACCGGTGGCGATCTTAGAAGGCTGGATCTGGAGATCGGCAAAATACCTTCCAGGCGGCTGCGATCCAGCACCTTCGTTCTCCCTTCTTCACGATCTAGATCTGGGCGGCGAAACTCTGAAGAAGAGGATCGACCTTCTCCTCTCGCAGAGACGAGAACAGGCGCTCGAAAAACGATGAAACCGAAGAGCGCTTCTTCTTCTTCGATCCGCTGTTGACGGCGACGGCGACCTTGCGATCTCTTGCGACAGATCGAGGAGGAAGCGCAGGAATCGCGAACGGCGGAAAATCGCAGAGAGCGAAAAACGAGAGCGACAGAGGTCGCGAAATCGAGAGCGGCGCAGAGAAAACCCTAACCGGACTATCTTGAGAATGTTAGGGTTTGTGGTCGCTCAAGATATTCTACTATGCCCATCAAGTTTGGAATGAGGTTAAATAGTATCTCCAGCTTAGGGGCGGAGCCCTAGGTCGGCACGCAACCCGTTAAGGCTTATCGTGTCGGTTCGGACACGCGGACATATTAATTAAAATACGTTAACAATAATGTTAAGATTTCCTCTTTCGATTTGTGTTTTGTTAGCAATAATTATCTAGTTTGCCATTGCAAGACTAGTGCAAATATATATTTCTGTTTAATTCTTGTTTACCCTCTTGTGTTCGTTTTTTTTTATTCAGGTTATCAGTTTCACAACGTCCAACACATTTCTTTTCACAAATTTGTTGCATAATGTCAGGAAGTGAGATGACAGTCCTCAAGCCAGAGGTACATAGTAAATTATTTTTGGGCATTGAAGCTTTCAATTTACTAACAAAATGTGTGTTTCTTATTATTTTTGTTCATAATAATTACTACCTGATATAATTGCTGATGGTCTGAGTTGAGATCCTATAAAAATGAGAACGTAGGATGGATATGTTGGTAAAGCACTAAAACTTGGAAGTATAAATTGATTCAAGTAAAGACGAGACAGCCTAAGCCTAGAAGCTCATGCACAGATTGATGAGGAGATGTAATGAGCGGGAAAAGACCTCAAAATCGGTGCACGGAATGGAATCAAGGAAAGGTTAGCTAGTTCGTAAGAATACTTCTCATTTCTCAGAAAGAAAAGAAGAAGGCTTCGGTAGGGCCTATCTTCCAGGGTTCATGCTAGCAGTCAGTGCTGCAAAATAAATATTGATGAGAAACACTTCTTAAAGATAAAGTGCTGCAAAATAAATATTGATGGTTTTGGAGCAGAGGGTAGAAGATGCATGAATAAAAAGGGTAAGAAAAATCTAATTTGGAAGGGTTAGGAAAAAAGTAAAGGCTAAAATTAATATGGTGTAAAATTGATTGAATACAATTTAAAATGTTATTTAAGCAAATCTAGCTTATTTAATTAGCAAACCAAGCAAAATTGGTAGACCAAAATGCACACCAGCATTGGATATGTAACGCTCCGATCTACTGTGGGTGCGCTACAGGTCTGCAGACCAGTGACCCCAACCCATCTCCACGGATCTGAAAGGCCGCATCCGCTAATTCCAGTGGCGGGTTGTTGAGGCCGGGGCTCGAACCCCAGACCTACTGGATAAGGGAGTTCTAAACTGGTCCTCATCATCAACTGAGCTGGTGATGAGAACCAGTTTAGAACTCCCTTATCCAGGAGGTTTGGGGTTCGAGCCCCGGCCTCAACAACCCGCCATTGGAATTAGCGCCTGCGGCCTTTCAGATCCGTGGAGATGGGTTGGGGTCACTGGTCTGCAGACCTGTAGCGCACCCACAGTAGATCGGGGCGTTACAGGGTAAGCCATATTAAGTCAAAATTAAAGTCCAAGTTCAAGCCATGATCAGATGAAAATTAGAGGTAGGTCAAAACATAAGAGTCATATCGGGTGCTTGGAGCACAAGAGGTTACTTAGAAGCTACACGGACTACACCAAGTTAAGAGGGCTTAATTTAATTGAAAGTTCATATCTAGCTAAGGAATGGATGGAAGATTTTGTTGGGTTAAAAGTAAACAAATACGTGATAGTTGTTATTTAATATCCTGAATCCGTGCGGTCTGTGAGGGCGGGGAGTGTTTAGTATGAGATGGGATGAATCAAAACGACAATACTTTTGATATTGTGGGTTGTATCATTACATGTTAAGATAATGACATGTCTATTCTAATATTAATAGATGGATGAAGAGAGAAGTATTGCATTCTATTTCCAGAAGAAAATGAAATCTTAAATAGCACATGGAATTCATTAATTAAAGAGGATTAAGAAACAAGGAATGGATTAGAATATAAGAAGAACAATGGAATCATAAGTAACCCAGTGAATTTGTTAAGTAAAGAGGATTAAGAAGGAACATCATTAGAGTTGGTCCAAGCAGGACTGAGGCAGAATGAGCCATCTTCTGTAGGAGATCACTCCTAGGTAAGGCTCAATAAATTCCATTGCTTCTTATGAATTGCAATTTTCTCTTCTTAAAGAAATCTACCAATTTATCTATGGATGCACATAATATGATTGTTAGAACCATACAAAAACGGTTTCATATTTCTCTCAAGCTGAAGTTTTAAGAGAGTGAAGATAAGGTTCCCTCACCAGGTGTGACCACATGACGAGTTTATGTATTGTGCCAAGATTGTTCGATTAGAGTATCTTGAATGCCTTGCGTCTGTGTAGCGGAGGGATATCGGGGTCCCATGCATAATTGAGGTATCCCATCTCTCGAGTTATATGGTATTAAAGCTAGATTCTGATCTAGGGACCGGTTTTTTAGAGCCAGGTTCTCTATGATTGCTAAAATGACATCCATAAGATTGCTTATCTCTCTTGCCATTAGTTTTTAGTGGCCCTTACATCAACTAGATATCTCTAATTTCTTCTTACATGACGAATTTGTGGAGGAAGTGTTTATGGAGGAACTGCCTGAGTTTGTTGCTCAGGAGGAGTGTGGTTTGGTATGTTGTTTAAAAACAAATCTCTATAAGATTTGAAGTAAGCCTCGAGGGCGTGATTTGGCATGTTCTCCTCAACATCAGATGTTGTTATAATCAGATGCACGGTGGCCCATTCCATGTTCTACAAACATACTACACACAAAAGCAGCCTCCTAGTGCTGTATGTATACGATATTGTCATTACGTGGATTGATGAGCAATGAATTAAAGAGTTAAAAGTTCATCTAGGCAACTAGTTCAAGACAGAAAATTAAGAAAACTGAAATACTTTCTTGACATCAAAGTGCCACGGACATCACGGGATATGTATCCTCGAACATAAATACACCTTGAATCTCCTAAATGAAGCAGGCATGCCAAGATGCAAACCTGTAGAAACACCAATGGATCCGAAAGTGAAACTCATTTATAGATGGATGCTGAATGATACATGTGCTTAGTGGGAAAGTTGGTTTAACTTTCACTAGACCGGACATCTTGTTTCCTGTCAGTTTTGCGAGTTGGTTCATGACTAGTACTAGAACACTTCACATGGAGGCCATTGTTCGCATTTTGAGACATCTAAAAGGCACTCTAGCAGTTTGGTTAATGTGTAGAAACAACAAACATTTGAATGTTGAAGGTTTTATTAATGATGATAAGATCTCCTTGTGATAGAAGGCCCACAACAAATAATATTAGGGAATAGTAAGAAATAACATATGATTGCACCGTCAAGTGTTGAGGCGGAATATAAATCAATGACCTAAACCACAAGTGAATTAATGTGAGTGAAACCAGTTTTGAAAGAACTTGTGCAGAAGGCGGAACATGCTATGGATCTGGTTTGACAATGTGGCTTCTATACACATTGGATCTTACCCAATGTTCCACTGGCTTACAAAACACATTGAGATAGGCGGCCATTTTGTGATAGAGAGGATTCCTGACAGGAACATCATCACTATGTTCATTAACATAGAGAATCAACTTACAGACATATTTATCAAACCTCTTACTGGGAACATAATCAGAATTATAAAAGGCAAGCTGGGCAGTGTGAATATCATGTCTTCACCCATACTCCAGCTTGAGGGAGAGTGTAAGAGAGGTTAAGATAAGGTTCCCTCACCGGGGTTGACCACATGACAAAAATTTATATACTGTGCTGAGATTATTCGATTAGGGTATCTCGGATACCTTGCGGCTAGGTAGCAGAGGGGTATCGGGGTCTCACGCATATTCGAGGCATCCCCTCTCTCGACTTACAATTTAAATCCATACTAGTTTATAAATGATTGATAATATAATCTCAATTGGTGTACAAGAATCATAGTTACCCTAGGTTTCATTATTGGCACATACTAGTCCCTTTTGGATCTAGTGTCAGACTGTGAGTTGGCACACTCATTCTTCTCGATCTCAAACCATAACACTTAAAACAACACTTGAACAAAATGATGATTCCTAAATCAATTCCAAGCTGTTATAATAGTTTACTGATGATGCATTGATGATAATCTAAGCCATTCGTTTGCAGACACGTTATTGAAGATTCTGTGGAACATTATTTTGTTCTTTGCATATACATTCTTCAGGAGTGAAGGGTGTCCTTAGCTGGTTGTTTAAATTAGGCATGCTCCTTGTTATCTAATTCCAACTGTAGATATTGATTAAACACCCAAGTATTTTTGATTTATTAATTTCTGATTTTCTTTCATTTTTATTTTTGATTGAGATATTGCTAAGTCTTTTGACCAGAAGTCTTACTGACGCAGGACGGGTGCAAAAAGGGTGTGTGTGCGCCCCAACTGAACTCTAATGAGCGAATGCAAGTATATGATGTAGGGAATTTTAAAACAATGCAATGCATATGTGTTTGTCCGATAAATAATTGCAACAAAATTGTGAAATTAATTTAGGCAATTGCAAACATTCACGATTTCACGATTGAAATCCGACTATAAAACAGTGAACGAGTTCTAACGACAATTAAATTAAGATTGCTTGGACCAAATGCTTAGCAAGTAAATCTTGTAAGTAGATGCAAGGAAATTGAGTAAACAATTACGAAGTAGTATCCCAAATCATATACAATTCAACAAACGTTCATCACAAAGGAAAATAAACATCCAAACTTGGAACTTACACAAGTATTTAAGGCCAAATTGGGTGATTTACTGCAATTTCAGGTATCTAACAGCAGTTCGGAGGCCAATTCGTTGCTGATTTCAGAGTTCCTGCACCAATTGTGTGTTTCCAGAGGTCGTGGAATGTTGGAAGATGACTGCCGGTTGAAGAAACGCCAAGGGTGGCTAATGTGGGCCTGGAAGGCTGAATGTCAATGAAATAGCTGGCCAGGAGGTGCAGTTTGCCTGGGACAGCCACTGGATGGGCTGGTGTGCTGCTGGCAGTCAAGATCTGGGCGGCTAAGTCTTTTGACCAGAAGTCTTACTGACGCAGGACGGGTGTAAAAAGGGTGTGTGTGCGCCCCCAACTGAACTCTAATGAGCGAATGCAAGTATATGATGTAGAGAATTTTAAAACAATGCAATGCATATGTGTTTGTCAGATAAATAATTGCAACAAAATTGTGAAATTAATTTAGGCAATTGCAAACATTCACGATTTCACGATTGAAATCCGACTATAAAACAGTGAACGAGTTCTAACGACAATTAAATTAAGATTGCTTGGACCAAATGCTTAGCAAGTAAATCTTTTAAGTAGATGCGAGGAAATTGAGTAAACAATTACGAAGTAGTATCCCAAATCATATACAATTCAACAAACGTTCATCACAAAGGAAAATAAACATCCAAACTTGGAACTTACACAAGTATTTAAGGCCAAATTGGGTGATTTACTGCAATTTCAGGTATCTAACAGCAGTTCGGAGGCCAATTCGTTGCTGATTTCAGAGTTCCTGCACCAATTGTGGGTTTCCAGAGGTCGTGGAATGTTGGAAGATGACTGCCGGTTGAAGAAACGCCAAGGGTGGCTACTGAATGTGGGCCTGGAAGGCTGAATTTCAATGAAATAGCTGGCCAGCAGGTGCAGTTTGCCTGGGACAGCCACTGGATGGGCTGGTGTGCTGCTGGCAGTCAAGATCTGGGCTTTGGGAGACTGAACTTGCAGCCAGGGACACGCCGGCACTGAGTGCTGCAAGTGCTCGCAAGTTGTGGCTGAATGGGGGCAGAAATTCTGCCCTGGGATTGTTTTCCAAGGCTGAAATGGAAGACCAATTAATACTTTGATAGAGCAAGACTGAAATTATCCTGGAAATTTTGATCGGCAATAGAGGAGTAGTTGTTCTTCCCCTGGAATTACCGCCCAAAGGCTGCTGGGAACTGCCGCACAGTGGCCTGTTGAAGCAGGAACGCTGGGAACACCTGAGAGTTGCCGATCTCTGAAATTACACAGCAAAAGGCACTACAACTGCTGGGCGGGGATGTCGACTGGACAGAAACTGCAAGGAGGAGCCTCGGTTTGGCCTCGGGGAGGAGTAACCGTCAATAACTACATTGGTAGTGGGCGGTTAAAGGCAGTTTTCCGAGGTAGTTACTAGCGGTTATAGGTAGTTATTGTTTTGGGGTGGATGAGATGAGTGGAGTTGGTTGGCCGGCCCTTGTAGGGGTGGTTTCCGGCGGTTCGGAGAGGAGGGAAGGGGGCGGATGGCGGTTGCAAGGGAAGATTCGGGACTAGGCGTTGCACCTAGGTTCCATGGCGACGCACCGGAGAAGGATCACAAAATTAGAAAGTCTCCCCTTGAAATGAAGCCCAAATTCCATATTTATAGGTCAAGAGGAAAATAACGGACGACTATGATTGACTGACACAAAAACACATAAAGGTACTTAAATAATGTACGGAAAATACAAAAATACATAGGGAATGTGCCGTCGACGCTCCGAACGCGACTACGGACTCGGATCGTTCGTACGACGATCCTAACTCCTCTTTCTATGAATGCAAACCCAAACGGGCTTCGATACGGGTTGACCCACCCAAGAACTTTGATCCCCATCACCTACTAATCATCCATTTAGTTATGTTTATACCATTATCTTGGTCAAGTGTTGGACAATATTGGAAGATGATGATAATCATATCTATTCAAATCATGTTACAGGCTACGAAAACTTACATCTGGCTCCAATGCTATGAAGGATCAATTCAACAAGTAGAGCAAGAGGTTGCAATGTTCTGCCCTATGATATGTCAAGAGATACTTCAGACCAACATGGGGTACTCTAAAAAATTTGCTATTGTTCTTCCACAAAGAGTTAGCCCTGCAATCCTCAATTTAATCCTTGATTATTGTCGGTTTCATCAAGTGCGAGGTCGATCTAACAAGGTTGGTTATACTGTCCCTTGCCATTTATATCTTAGTTATTTTTCTTACAATATTTTCTTGTTTGTGCAATCAATCGTTGAGAAACTGTAGCTTTGTTGGTATATAGTGTCAAGTGTCTGTCATTAGTTGTCATTGAATACTGATTCGTATTTCATATAACATTTGGATCACTTTGAACGAAAATAGGATGACTACGATTTGTCCTTCATTATTCTCTGTCATAAAATGTACCACGTCTTCCAGGAGCGCAAATTCTTTGATGAGAGGTTCACCAAGATAGATACTAAACAACTTTGTGAGCTAACTTCTGCGGCAGACAGTCTTCAGCTAAAACCTTTAGTTGATCTAACTAGCAAGGTACTTGCTCGCATGATCGAAGGAAAAACACCTGAAGAAATACGTGATACCTTCCATTTGCCTGATGACCTTACTGAGGTAATTGATGTACTGAAATAAGTTTTTTCCCCTTAAATCTTTGACTTGTTTTGGTTGGTTATATATCTACTTCACCCCAACATGATTTAGGAAGAGAAGTTGGAGCCGTTGAAAAATACTACTGATGATCCACGAATCCGTTTGCTTAATCGACTTTATGCTAGGAAAAGAAAAGAACTTAACAAGAGTATAAAATTGAAGGTAGTTTTGCAACTATAAGCTATAGTTGTAGAGAACACTGACATGCAACTTGGATTATATGTTTACTTTCACTTTTATATTAAACCTTCATTTTTTATCCTTATTTTTGTTGAGCCCTAAAGAGATGTTTGTTTCAGAATATTGAAGTAGAAGAGAAGAAAGATGAACGTTCTGTTGATGACCTATTATCTTTTATTAATGGAGATAGAGGTAATGTTTATATTGGTCTTTCACCCTTTACTGTTCTTTAAATTTGTTTTTACTAGTTCTCAACCTAGTGGTGATAACTTTATAATAATTTTAAATGCTAATTAGCATATGTTTCATTGATATTATTGATGTTGAAAAGGCTGCAATTATTTGCTCTACTGCATGAATGTAATGCTTCGTACTTGCATTTGTTCATTTAGTTGTTGTAACATTACATTGGAAATTTACTATTGTTTTGTGTATGATGTTATAAATTACATCTAATTTAGCGCATACACTTGACTGTGAAGGCGGGATTACTTTCGGAGTCCTTGCAAATTCATGAGCTTTAGGGAGAGAGTTATACTTGCTCTAAAATTTCACTTCGTGTATACTGGAGTGACTCTAACATGGATATATGGTTATCTTGGATTCTTGCAAAGTATGTTTCATATATGGTTGTAAAAATATATATACTACATAACTGAAAAAGACATCATTTTAGTTAGTATTACACTTTAGGCTTTTCCATTTTGCCCTCACTGAATTGCATACGTTCATGGGGTTTCCGTCCCCTTTTCTCTATATTAGTTATGAATTTATTTGGGTTTAGCAGCCACTTTGAGGAAGTAGAAACTCCATATCAACATTCGTGGACTTCAGAAACTCGTAAATCATTTTAGAACAACATTCCAATGGGGTATAAAGCAATATACTTGGGAGGTGTGATGTGTTCCAAATGGTACCATAGGGAAATGGCGGGAAAAGGACCTCTTGAGGTGAGGCCTGGAGGAAGGATCGGTGGCTCTCTTCGAAGAAGAGAGACCAAAGATAAATGAAGAGGGTATTGGGGAACAAACATCCACGATATTTCCATATCATTTTCTGAATACAAACGACCATTTATAGGCTTTTACAACACACTCCATTACTGCACTTTTGACGCAAAATTCGGGGAACAACCCACAAATTCATAACTGACCCAACCGGCTACACAAGAATAGCCTCTTCGCCAAACATAAAAGTTCAAATTTTAAAACAAATTAAAACAAAACTAAAGATAACTGAAATAATATTTTAAGTCATAACAATTGCCCTTCCTTCTGACATCCTTGTCCTCAAGGATCAATAGTGGGATTGAGCTTCGCCATGTCATAATAGACTTCCCAGGATGCCTCTTCGAGAGATGAATCTGCCCATTGTATTAGGACTTGTGGAATAGCCTTACCTCCTCTAGGAATCATGTGCCTCTCTAAGATCTTAACTGGGAAATGGAGAGAGACTCCTTCCTGCTGTAGCTCTGGAGGTAGAGTGCCGTATGCGGAACGATCTCCAATATGTTCTTTAAGTTGAGAAACATGGAATGTATTGTGGATTCTGGATGAGGCCGGAAGCTGTAATTGGTATGCCACAGTCCCAATCTTCTTCAAAATCTGGAAGGGACCAAAGAATTTAGGGGCAAGTTTATTGAATTTTTCTCCCCTAGCGCTGGATTGTCTATACGGCTACAACTTGATATACACCCACGCTCCCTCCTGGAAGGTTTTTTCTGTACGCTGTCTATCGGCTAGTTGTTGCATCCTGTTCTGGGCATTCTCCAGGTTCTTCAGAAATTGAATGGATTTTTCCCAAGATTGCAAGCTTCGATCTACTGTTACTATTGATGTGGAATCTTCTAGGTAGGGAATGTGCAAAGGAGGAGGCTGACCATACACAATCTCATAAGGAGTCAGCCTAGTGGCACTGTGGAAGGATGTATTGTACCACCATTCCTCAAAGTGCATCCATTGATTCCATTCACCGGGCTTGCCAAAGGTTACGCACCTTAAGAAGTTCTCCACGCATTGTTAACCACTTCGGTTTGCCCGTCAGATTGAGGGTGATATGCGGTTGATAAGTTGAGTCGAACATTGTTCACCCTAAACAATTCCTGCCAGAAGGAGCTGATGAAAATGACATCTCTATCATTCACAATTGATCTTTTCATCCCATGGAATTTGTAGGTAAACTCCATAAAGAGTTTAACTACTCCTGGAGCTGTGATTGGCCTTTTAAAAGCCACGAAATGACCATATTTACTTAGCCGATCCACCACGACCATAATGACATCGTTTCCATCTGGTTTTGGGAGCCCCTCAATGAAATCCATTGAGCTATCATTCTACACTTGATCTGCAATGGGGAGAGGCTGGAGGAGACCCAACGGCTTGGTGTTGGGAGTTTTGCATTGCTCGCATATTGTACACTTCCGAATGTATTGATAGATATCTTCCTTCATATGCTTCCAATAGAAGTTGTGCCTTACTCTTCTCACCGTTGCTTGTACTCCGGAATGTCCTCCTATGCTAGAATCGTGATAGATGTAGCATATAAGTCACTTGAATTCCTCCACATTGCCCACTACCATCTTCCCTTTCCTTTTTAGAATGCCATTTTCCCACTGGTTATGGGGTTTCAGAGTCGGGCTGCCCTCCTTGAGTTGGATGATTTATGTAATTCATGGGTCCCGCTTCTATGATTCCTTGATATGCTCTAGGAGATCTGATTGACATGTGACCAATGATTGTAAACTGTCCTTCTGGATTCTCCTTCCTCGAAAGAGCATCAACCGTTGTATTGGTAATGCCTTTCTTGTAGTGAATGGAGTAGTCAAACCCCATAAGCTTGGCCATGTACTTTTGCTGTTGTGGAGTGGTTAACCTTTGATCCATAAAAAATTTGAGACTTTGGTGGTCGATATTGATGGTGAAGGGAGCTCCAAGTAGGTAGTGTCTCCATTTTTGAGTGGCCAAGACAATTGCTAGAAGTTCCTTCTCATAGACTAAGAGAGATGTGAATTTTGAACCCATGGCTTTACTAAAGAAGGCAATTTGATGCCCCTCTTGTAGTAGCACTGCCCCTATTCCAGTGTTAGAAGCATCAACTTCCAATGTGAATCTTTTGTAGAAATTTGTTAGGGCAAGAATTGGAGGTTCACGAATCACCTGCTTTAGGTTGTTGAAAGCCTGTGATGCCATTTTGCTCTACATAAACTGGTTCTTTTTAAGTAGGTCGGTGAGTGGTTTAGCAATATTCCCATACCCCTTTATAAATCTCCTATAGTATCCTGACAATCCCAAAACCCCTCTTAGTTGTCGTAGTTGGGGGTGGCCAATCCATGATATCTATTATCTTTCTTGGGTCAACTTGTACCCCATGTGAGGAGACCATGTGCCCAAGATACTCTATTTGAAGCATACCAAAGGCGCATTTGCTCTTCTTTGCATATAACTTCTCAGCCTGTAAGAGTTGGAAGGTGATTCTTAAGTGATCCAGGTGATTTCCCAAGTGTCACTATAGACCAATATGTCTATAAAAAAGTCAAGAATGAAATTTCTCAAGTGGGGGTGGAAGACATGGTTCGTAAGGCTTTGAAATGTGGAGGGAGCATTGGTTAAGCCAAATGGCATAACCACAAACTCATAATGACCCTCATGAGTTTTGAAGGCTTTTTGTGGATGTCCTTGGGTGTCATTCTCACTTGATGGTACCCTGATTTGAGATCTAATTTGGAGAAAATTGCAGACCTGGCCAGTTCGTCGAGTAGTTTTTCAATTAAGGGAATGGGGTAGTTGTCCTTAATGGTATTTTTATTGAGACTCCTTTAATCTATACACATTCTCCATGAACCATCCTTTTTTTGACAAGAACTATAGGTGATGAGTAAGGACTTCTACTGGCTCTAATTATCCCAGACTCCAACATTTCTTTCACCATAACTTCATTTCAGTTTTCTGTAGTGAAGGGTACCAGTAAGGTCTCAGATTGACTCCTGGGAGGGGGAAGCCCTTTAGTCATGTTGAAGATATATGCAAATTTAGCCAATAATAAGGACAGACCTGGTGGTTCAGCAGTACCTTGGTCGTTTGCCTGTATTTCTTGGTGACTGTAGAGGGAAGGCAGGGACGGTTGGAACATTTTTTCCTCATGGACCCAACATATTGTCATGTAGGACAGGTGAGGAGTTTTCTGGAGCAGTTTGTGCATCTTTGCCTTGTTAATAAGGTTGTTCCCAAGTGATTTGCTACCTCAGCACTATTTTCTTGCCCTGGGCTTGGAATTCCATTCTCAGATTTGAGAAGTCCCATTGAATTGGACCCAGAGTAATGAGCCATCGAATGCTAAGAACCATATCACACCCTCCTAGCGGCAGTACGAGCATGTCAGCTGCAAATGGGACCCCTTGAATGATCCAACTAAACTTGGGGCACATTTGAGTACTCAGCAGGCGATTACCATCACGGCGACCTTGAATGCTGATATATTAGACAAGTTGCAGTGTAGAAGGGTGGCTGTGTGCTCATCAATGAAATTATGGGTGCTGCCAGTGTCAATGAGGATGGAAATTGAGTTGCCATGGGTGAGTACCCGTGACCTTCATGGTATGGAAGTCATTGATGTCGGTCAATGCATGCATTGAGACTTGAGGGGTTATGATGGGTTATGTAGGCACAATATCAGTATTTACAACGTCTTCTTCAGGAGGTAGCTCATGCACTTCATCATTTTCCGCTGGGTTCTGATGGGTTCTGTGATTTGCAGCTGCATTTATGTCCTCTGGCAAACTTTTCATCACACCAAAAGCAGAGGCCTTTAGCTCATTTCTCTTCCATTTCTCAGGGGGATATTATGTGGAATGTGCGGTATACCCGCCGACTGATGAGGAATTGTTTGATGTTCTTTTGTTGCTGGAATAAGTGGTTGCACCTCCTGGATGAGCTGATCGTTTGGGTGCCAATGCTAGTTGTTGTTCTTTGATATGAGCAAGGTTCTAAGTTTTTTGTAAGGAATGGTATAACATATTCACTGGCAAGGAGATTTCCTTTTAAGTCCAGTGAGGAAGAAGCTGATGGCGTACTCCTCAGGTATCAATACTTTGTTCCATAGATTCTCAAATTCGTCCAAGTAGACCTGCACAGAAGAGGTCTGCTTGAGTTCTTTCAACTCTCCCATCGGGTCTTCATATACATTGGAGCCAAATCGAGTTAGAATTGCCTGAGAGAATTCCGGCCATAACAACTCTCCTTGGTTCGTGCGGGTTTTGCTGAGCAATTGGTACCAGGAGAGGGCCTTCTCCTCTAGACTGACCACAACCAACCTAACCTTCAATTCGGCTGGCGTCTTATCGACTTCAAAATATTGCTCACTTTTGTACACCCACTCCTTGACAGCATCACCAGTGAATCTAGGCAAATTTAGGCGTGTACCCTGGGTCGGTATAGTACTGCTAGTTTTGTTGCATCCTTATGTGATGTGTAGGAGGTGTTGATGAAATTGAGTCACAGTTCCTCGAGGGAGGAGGCTTGCTGACCCCGAAGATCCTCCAATGAGGAAGCCTGATTTACGGTTAACTCCGCCATGGATTGCCGGAGTTGTTCAACGTCGCGACGGAGGTCGTGATTGTATGTGTTGTGATCACCCATGGCGTTGAGCGGCGGCGAGGACAATTCCCTTGATACCAGTTGATGGGTTCCAAATGGTACCGTAGGGAAATGGCGGGAAAAGGACTTTCCTGAGGCGAGGGCTGGAGGAAGGATCGGTGGCGTCTTCGAAGAAGAGAGACCCGAGATAAATGAAGATGGAATTGGAGAACAAACATCCATGATTTTTCCATATCATTTTCTGAATACAAACGGCCATTTATAGGCTTTTACAACACTCAACTCCATTACTATACTATTGACGCAGAATTCGCGGAACAACCCATGAATTCATAACTGACCCAGCCGGCTCCACGGGAATAGCCTTGCCACCAAACATAAAAGTTCAAATTTTAAAACAAATTAAAACAAAACTAAAGATAACAGAAACAATATTTGAACTCATAGCAAGGTGCCTTTAGTATGCTTTGCTATTAGTAATGAAAGCAACAAATATTTAGGTTTAAGGACCAAAACATTTCTTGCTAATAAGTATATATTTAATGCATGAGCGTCCTGCCGAAGCAAGTTTCCAGATTCCAGGTCATGATGGAGGCGCCTAACCATTGTTGAGACATGCACACAATGTGCATCTTTATTGCAATCTCATATTGCTCCGTCAAGGTATTAAGAGTAAAATGTTATTTTCATTAAGACCTAGAATATTTTTGAAAAATCTGAACAATAATATTAGTAATCCTTTACAGACTCTGGAAAGTAAAGGTCCCTTTTATTGGAATATTCTCACATAAGCTCAATCTCTTTATGCTGTTCATCATCTGAAGTAGCTCTAGGGAATCTTCAAGATTCTCATTTAAATCTTGCACTCTAGAATGAAATTCATAATGAGCAAAAGATCTCCAGCTTCTTTGATAATTTAGTTCATTTAACTTTCACGAGTTTATATTTTAATACCATATTTAGACCACTATCATTAATTTGGTACCTTAATTTTGTTAAAAAAAATTCTCTGCTGAGTAATGCAGAGAAAAAGGCATTTACAATACAAAAAGCTTAAACTGTCAATTCACATATATTGGCTTGAGTAATGCACATCCTTATGTCAATGTTCTATGAAAATTCTTTGCTTCGGAGTTCAGATACCGATGAAGTCCCTCCCGCTGAGAAGAAGGAAATCAAAGCATGGAAAAAATTTAAAGGCCTAATGGCCTATCAATATGTTAGCACATGTGTGATGGGGACAATGAAAGGCAATGATCCATTACAGTGAATGGTGACTTGGAGAGTGACAGTTAAGAAATCAATAAAGAAGAAAGTAAAAAAATAACATGTTGAGGATCCTTGTATTTAGTTGAATCCCGTAATGCCGCATGGCTAAAAGGCCACTTCTAGAAAACTTCATAAAAAGATTTATGAATGTGGCAAGAAGTTCATGATACGTGCTAGCTACGCTGTATCAAGAACTATGAACACGAACAAGAACTTGCGTTGCATGAAAATACTGGATGCAACTCGGGAGACTGGCTCCTGCCTAGCACTCGGAGGCTGGGTCTCCAAAACACCCTTCTCTCCAAGAGAGCCCAGAGCCTAAATGATTCCAAAAGATGATCTCCCCTCATCCTAAATGCTTCTTATATAGATGGAGGCCTGCTGCAAGACAAAATACATAAAGGACAAACATATAATTAACTACGAATACATGATAATTCATGAAGGTCGCCACATCTCTGAGAGAGTTCTCGCTTTGTGGGTCAATCATCCGAGCACGTGCGAGTATATATGTATCAATACACTTGTCATGGAAATTGACCCTGTCCCCAAGGTTGAGCACAGAGAAGTGGAGATGAAAGCTCTCGTTGCCGTGGAAGCATACCGGTCTGGGCCACGACCTCAGGCGGAGGCCAGCTGCTATGAAGACTGATGAAGGAAACTTGTCCAGATCTTGAATGAGTGTCGTGGGATCGCAGATTAGGACGATGAAGAGTAGGTAGGGTTGATGTGGAATGAAACCTGATGCGAAGTCCGGGCGAAGTGGGAGAGTGGCAATATGTGAGGGTGGTGGGTAGGTGTCGTAGCGTGTGGTGATAGTGGGCTCGAGACATTTTGGGAAAAAAACGTGGAGACAAAGAGCTAATAGTCCGGGGGTCTTGAAGAAACCGGGGGGGGGGGGGGGGGTGCATAAAAAGCCTGTCACGTCACGTGAAAAGATGGCGAATCGCTAGGTGGAGCCTCTGTCACGGAGGCGAGCGAATTTGAGGGTAGTCGGTGCAGATCATAAAAAGCCTGTCGCGCCACGTGAAAAGATGGTGAATCGCCAAGTGGAGCCTCCGTCACAGATTTGCCTGTAGGCGAGCGGATTTGAGGGTTGTCGGTGCAGATCAGAAGATGGGCGGGTATTAGGGGGCTCATGCTGCGGTCTGCGGTGGTAGAACGAAGGGGGTGTTGGGAAAGGAGGAGGCCGCAATGTTTCTTATGGACAAAGATCCACTGTGGGGTGGAGGTGGGACGCACAATGGAGGAGTCCTGTTGGGGAGCAGAGAGGTGGACATGGGCTATAATGGTGCTTGAGGAAGAAGTCGTCGATGAAGCGCATCCATGGCAGCTTCGATTCGATCGTATCGAGCGTGCAATGAGTCCGGAAGGAAGGCCATGACGGGAAAGGAGGGCGAGGGCCGGCGGGTTGCGACAAGAGGTGCTGGAGGGTCATTGGAATGCTGCAGGAGGCGCTGAAGGGCTGATGGATGCGGAAGGCAGCGCTGGAGGGAGGGCCTCTCGGGAAAAAAAGTGCACAGACATGTGCGAGCCACAAAGTCGTGCGACATCGAGATTAGAAGTAACATGCGTGTGCGGCGGCGGTGGCAGGCGACGCAGGCGACGCAGGCGCAAGATGCCGTGACACGCCGAGGGAAAAGCGGCCTGCGGAAGATGATCGTGGAAGACGATCGTGGAAGACAATCGCGGAGAGAACCCGCCGAAGGCGATCCCAGAAGAGGTCTCACGAAGAAGACGCGCCGTGCGGAGCCTGAAATGGCGGAATTGTACCGTTCTGGATGAAGGGAAGCGGTGCCAGACGCGGGAGGAGTCCACAACTGATTGACAGATACACTTAGGGTCCGTTCGGCGCACAAGAATTGACTTTGGTCAGAAAACTAATATCTGCAGGAATTGACTTTGTGCAGAAAACCAATTATGTTGTTCGGCTACAGGAAGGAATTCAGTGAACAGAATTGGAATTGATACCTAAAAGTTGTTCGGCTGCACGATGGAATTGGCTTTCTGGATTTGAAATTTTTAAAATTCATAGCTTTAAAATTGAGATTATGACTAAAGATAGGGCACAATGGCGACAAAGGATCCATATAGCCGACCCCACTATAGTGCGATAAAGGCTCGAGTGTTGTTGTTGTATAACTTTTAAAACTGAACAATTTAATCAAAATACTAATAATAACTGAAGTTCATTAACATAAATAAGTTCTAATTCATAAACATTGTCCATAAATTAAAATAGAAATAGCAAGCGATCTCGATAAAAGTGCTTTATCCATAAATAAAGACACCAACTAGCGATCAAACTGCATTCGCAGCCATGCGCCCTTCAACTTGTCAGGTAGCCTCATGAATATGTCATGCTTGATAATATCATGACACAGTATATCCATGGGCCTGAGTAAATCACCCTCGTCTAAATCAGTAATCTGAGTAAGTGCGACATAAACACCATCAACTATGCTATCAGGCTTGGTCTCCACTGCACTTTGCACTGAGTCAGCCAATTTTTCTATGGCCATTGCCACTGCGTCAACTCCTACTGCTCGCTTTCTCCTCCCACTTCTTCTCGCCTCTTCAACTCTAGTTCGTTCTTGTGTATTACTAGTCTTGTCTGCCATAGACTCTGCATCTATCTCATGTATCGTCTCTGTTACGGTCGCGACATGACTACCAGTCGCTCTATCAGCCCCGCATAGCACAACTAAATCAAACCAGTTGACAATAACTTTATCTTTATAATGCTTCACCGAAGGATGAGCCTGCAATATTACAAATAATTTATTATTTTAATTTTATTGATCAAATACACAGAGTAAGTAATTTAATTAAAACTCTACCTTCACATAGTTCGCCCATACTTCTTCACTGTCCACCTTCACCATATTTCTTTCCCAATCCCAATCAAATTCGCTTGTGTCAAGCATCACACTGACTTCTACATAGTACTTGTTCCAAGTCTTTAGAAGAAGAAGAAGAGTAGGAAGAGGAAGAAGAAGGGGATGGAGAGGAAGAGGAGGAAGAGGATGAAGAGGAAGAAGAGGAAGAAGAGGAGGAGGAGGAGGAGGAAGAGGAGGAAGAAGAATCTGAAACCTAACCTGGAGATGGAGGCCGGCTTGAGGAAAATTGGGAGTGCCTATTCTATCGGGGCGAGACCGTCAGGAACCGTTTTGCTGGATTTCCTTTTTAGGTTTACGCCAAAACCGACAGCTTTCGGTTTCAAAGCCAATACCCGAAAAATTATGAAGTGCCGAAGAGTAGAATTGATTTTTTGGAACCCAAAGCCAATTCCAGAAAGCCAATACCTGCGCGCCGAACAGACCATTAGGGTTCCGGCGGAAGCCCTAGAAGAGCGGCAAGTCGGACCAATTGATACACGCTAGCTACGCCTTATCAAGAACTATGAACACGAACAAGAACTTGCATTGCATGAAAATACTGGATACAACCGCGGAGATAGGCTCCCGCCAAGCACTTGGAGGCTGGGTCCGCCAAAGCGCCCTTCTCTCCAAGAGAGCCCAAAGCCTAAATGATCCCAAAAGATGATCTCCCCTCATCCTAAAGGCTCCTTATATAGATGAAGGCCGGCTACAAAACAAAATACATAAAAGGCAAACATATAATTAACTTCGAATACAAGATAATCCATAAAGGTCGCTGCTTCTTTGAGAGAGCTCTCGTGTAGTGAGGTTGATCATCCGAGCATGTGTAAGCGTATATGTATAAGTTCATGGAGGTTAGGTTAGCAGATGATTCACGAAGGGAGCGTTGACTGAGGGAGGATTAGTGGAGTTGGCATTAGTGAAGAGAGGGAGAACTCATGGAGGGAGGGTTCGCTAATGGAGGGGAGATTTGGCGGATGGGGGAAGGTGAGGAGGGAGAAAGGATTAAAAAACTTGTGGAGGATCTGTCCATGCTTTCAGGGATGGAGGGAGAGAGTACATTTAAAAACTTGTGGACCAAAGGTATGTGCCCATACTTTGTTTCTAGTGGTGGGCTTTATATTTTGTAGTGCATTGCTGGAAAGTTTATTTTCTTCAGTGCCTTTGATTTAATTTTGATGTTTTCTTAAAAGATGCGTTTTTTTCTCCTAATAGACTTAAAAGATGCTCAGTCTTTGAGAAAGAAGAAGAATGGGAGGAGAGAAGATATTTTAAGAGATCCTTCCAATCGCTCGGGAAAAGGACCCAAGGAGGTTGATGAGGGAGATTTTCCTTTTCTATACTTGTGCATGCAAGTTATACAATTATATTCTTACATATAGCTATCTGAATATTGAACTTTAGAGGGCTGTTTCTCTCTCTATCACTGGCATCAAGGCCGGAGGTTCTGCGTCGCCGAGTCAAATGTCAAGGATGCAAGGCCAAGCTGAATATGCTTTTAATTCAAGGATTATGCTTGATGATGTTGATGATGGATTGGATCCTGTGATGAAAGAAGAGCTTGATAGGTATGCTGGGTTCTTGATTTGATTTGTGCAAACTGCTTGGTGCAAGTGTGATCAATTCATTTTGTTCGTATCCTTTTTGTTCTCTCCTGTGTGCTAAATTCTTCCATAACTAAAACCGCATAATTATTAAGGATAATTACGAAAAACTCCACCTTAATTTTGTATTATTACTGGCAAGTCCTCTATCTTCCAAAATTACCAAATTCTTCCCTCTAAGTTTACATTGTTAACATGCATTTTTGTACATGCATGTTAGCAATGTAAACTTAGAGGGAAAGTTTTGATAATTTTAAAAATCAGAGAGGAGGCCCCATAAAATGATCCTAATTATTAATTAGTTCATTTCACATGCACTCTTTTTATAGTTAGACTTTATCAAATCGCTAGGAATCTTTGTTTTTGTTAGTATTATTGTATACACTATTGCCCACCTTTATCAAAATAATAATGAATTTCATTCCTAACATGGTATCAGAGCCGTAAGGTGTTCCGCTTGTTCGTTCTCGCCCGACTGCCACCTCCGTAGTTTCCACCGCACTGCCCGATCATCTGCCCCAACACCTCACTCCGTAATCCCCTTCCAGTCGACGCAGATGACACCTCCATTCGCTTCCATCGTTCTCCCACTTCTCTCCGCCTGTAGCACCCGTACAACCCAGTGTTCGCTAAGGGGCAAGACTGAGAATCGGGCATAGGCGAAGTGGGGCTCGTCTCGCGACGAGCGAGTCGCGAGGGCGAGGCAAGCTCAACGCTCCTCCTCGTGAGGCGTGCAGGGCGAGGGTGAGGCGAGTGCGCTCTCGCCGCTTTGGGGTGCAGTTAGCAACGACGAGACAAGTGAGGGCTCGGGTCCCCGCATAAGCGACTCAATCCGGTAAAGGGTTGTGTACAACCCAGTGTTCACCATGGGGAAAGAATGAGAATCGGGCATAGGCGAAGTGGGGCTCGTCGACTCGCGACGAGCGAGTCGTGAGGGCGAGACAAGCCCAACGCTCCTCCTCGCGAGGTGTGCAGGGCGAGGGCGAGGCGAGTGCGCTCTCGCCGCTTTGGGGTGCAATTAGCAACGACGAGACAAGTGAGGGCTCGCTTCCCCGCATAAGCGACTCAATCCGGTAAAGGGTTGTGTACAACCCAGTGTTCGCCAAGGGGCAAGACTGAGAATCGGGCATAGGCGAAGTGGGGCTCGTCGACTCGCGACGAGCAAGTCGCGAGGGCGAGGCAAGCCCAGCGCTCCTCGCGAGGCGTGCAGGGCGAGGGCGAGGCGAGTGCTCTTTCTCCGCTTTGGGGTGCAGTTAGCAATGACGAGACAAGTGAAAGATCGCCTCCCCGCATAAGCGACTCAATCCGGTAAAGGTGGGCGAGTGCATTCTTCATTAAGCACTCGCCCGCCCAGGCTTCTGGATGCGCGGGCCACCAGGCGGAACCCCATTCGTCCTGGAGGCCAAGGGGGCTAGCGAGTGGTACCGTCGCGGGCCATTCACATAGTGAGATCTCGCGAGCCTGGCTCGCGGGAAGGCTGGCAAGTGGCACCTTGTCAGGCCACTCGCCCCGTTGGGTTTAGAGGTGAATTTACCTAGATACCATTGGTGGGCTGTCGATAGCCCTTCAGAACAACGGAGTTTGGTTGTTAGCAAACCCGTTTGGGGTGCGTTTAGTAAAACAAAAAGACGGAGTTACGCTATTAGCATACCAGCGGAGAAA
The DNA here is from genome assembly GCA_033032865.1 of Dactylorhiza incarnata. Lineage (NCBI taxonomy): Eukaryota > Viridiplantae > Streptophyta > Magnoliopsida > Asparagales > Orchidaceae > Dactylorhiza > Dactylorhiza incarnata. The sequence goes on along the minus strand of JAWHQI010000109.1, from coordinate 344,159 downwards.
AACTATATAGACCCTGAAGGGCACATTTGGAGATGATTCGTGATCTGTGGCTCCTTTCTCCTTAGGACATCTTTGGTTAGCTCCTCGGGCTCTCCAAGGTGCCCGGCTTCAGCTTTGGCATAGGATGAGAAGCGCTCTAAGATCTTTCGGGTGTGTGGTGGGACCTCCACGCTGCTGCCAAAGGTCAGTGTTTAGCCTAAGTCTTCGGTCAGGTTCCTCTGCGGGCTCAGTAAGTGCTAGTTGCCCCCTCTTAGGGGTCCGAACTCCTTGTTGGGCCGAATCTCGGTTCCAACAGCACCGATCAGTGTCGTTCGACGCCGATCGATCGAAATGGTGTGCTGAGCCAATTCTGAACGTCATATCCGCTCCAGATTTCTTACACAGCTTCGTATCCTTCTTCCCTATGTCATACTAAAGGGAGTCTTGGACTTTATGGTTGGATCTTCCTAGATTTTAGATCTAGGTTTTTGGGATTTTGTCTCCTTGCCTGAGAAAAACGCTTCTACATCACAACTGGCTCTTCTATGGCCCTCCAACCTTCAGCATGCCGTGTTCTCGGGACTTGGTTGGTCCTAATGAGAAATTCATCTTTCTCTTTCAGTTCCGGTGATTCTTAGACCTGTTTTCCCGCGACCGTTCAACGGGTAGTTTGGTTTTGATTTACTCTCATGTTTCTCTTATTCCTTATTGTTGCTCATGCACAAGAGAAGGCATACAAAAACGCTCTTGTGGACGCTCCAGCTCTGTGGACTTAGCCTTTTTTCTCCCCTCTTCACCTTCGAGGCTTGTAAATGGAGAGATGACATGTGTAACATCTCAAAATTCTGACCCGACCAATTGAGCCACCTAGAGGACCTAACTGGTTCGATCGACCTCTCTTGGTGAGCTTATTCGGGACCAGAGTGACCATGTGGGTCCGGTAAACCAATTAATATTTGTTTACTTATAATTTCTAGTTTAACGATTAAAACAGACTTTTTGAGTAAATAAGTTCATAATGGACTCCGGTCATAATGTTACACTTATAAGTGTACAAACTGAACAAGACTCTATATAGGAATAAATAATCCCCGAGAGCATGGTTTGGTAGATTCCACAAGGTAATGATCTTTTTTGGGTATACTCAGAGTAATGCTGATCACACTCTATTTGTCAGACGAAGGCAAGGAAAGCTGACAACTCTTATCGTATATGTGAATGACATTGTGATGATTGGGGATGATATTGACGAGATTATCATCCTCAAAGGGAAGCTATCAAAAGAGTTTGAGGTAAAAAAATCTAGGAAAACTAAAATATTTTCTGAACATTGAGGTTGCACCGTTGCAAGGTCAAGGCATGGCATTTATTTCGCAGAGGCCGTATGCATTAGATCTATTAGAACAGTCAGGCATGACTGGTGTAAACCTGCCACTACGCCGATTGAAGCCAATCATAGGCTTGGAAAGGATTAGGGGTGTGCAGAAGTAACCGAAGAACCTAGAATCAGACCGAAATTGAACCGAAATGGGCGGTTCGGGTCGGTTCCCAAGTGGTTCGGTTCAGTTACAATTCATAACCGATTAGAACCGGTGGTTCGGTTCTCGGGTCCTATGGTCGGGTACCCGAGACCCGACCCGACCCGACCCGACCCGACCCGATTAAAATAACATAAATATATAATTTTAATTTAGCAAGTCGGTGCATCCCGCTTCAACGCTTCTTCCCGCATAGCTGATGTCACTTGACTTAAAATTAAAATTTTAAATAATAAAGACTTACAATACAACAGTATTTGTTGAACGGGAAAACATAACATTCCAATAAAAGGCCCCCTATATATAGAGAGGTTACACTAATTACAACAAAATAACAAAATAACAAAAATATTCTAACACTCCCCCTCAAGTTGGGCGGAAGATATCAATCATGCTCAACTTGTCCACAATCTTGCTAAATATGTTCCCACTCAGTCCTTTGGTGAGAATGTCCGCTAGCTGCCTGTTGGAGGGCATAAAGGGAGTACACACAATTCCTCTTTCAATGTTTTCCTTGATAAAGTGCCGATCCACCTCAATGTGTTTCGTCCGGTCATGTTGAACGGGATTGTGTGCGATACTTATGGCTGACTTGTTGTCACAATACAGCCGGATGGGCCCTTCTTCCACAAGACCAAGATCCCTCAGTAAAGCCCAAAGCCATAAACCTTCACAGACCCCCTGGGCCATAGCTCTAAACTCGGCCTCAGCACTGGATCGTGCCACAACTTGTTGCTTCTTACTTCTCCAGGTAACAAGGTTGCCTCCAACAAGAGAGCAGTATCCAGAAGTAGATCTCCTATCGTCAACAGACCCGGCCCAATCAACATCAGTATAGACTTCAATCTTTAGATCAGTATTTTGAGCAAAGAGGATACCCCTTCCTGGCGAAGACTTGAGGTACCGTAGAATCCTGTGTGCAGCATCCATATGTCGGGTCTTAGGAGCGTGCATGTACTGGCTCACCACACTCACCGCATATGAGATATCTGGGCGAGTATGGGACAGATATATCAACCTCCCCACTAATCTCTGGAATCCTGAGATATCTTCAATATCCTCTCCATCATCACGCCCCCGTCGGTGATTTGTTTCAATCGGAGTGTTAGCTGGTCTGCATCCGCTCATCCCCATTTTCTCAAGAAGATCTAACGTGTATTTCCGCTGAGAGACAAATATCCCCTGCTTAGATCTAGCAACTTCAATTCCCAAGAAGTACCTGAGTTTTCCCAGGTCCTTGACCTCAAACTCTCTAGCTAGCTTTGCCTTCAAATTCTGAATTTCCTCCACATCATCACCTGTTATGACAATATCATCAACATACACAATGTGAACAGTAATTTTTCCAAGCCTATGTTTGATGAACAACGTATGATCTGCGTTGCTCTGACTATATCCAAATGACAACATAGCCTTGTGGAAGCGACCAAACCATGCTCTCGGGGACTACTTCAGCCCATATAGAGCTTTTAACACCCTGCATACTTTTCCTGCAGCATTAACTGGAGTAAGACCTGGAGGGAGAGACATATAGACCTCCTCTTCCAAGTCAACATGGAGAAAGACATTCTTCACATCCAGCTGCAACAGGTCCCAATTTCTGCAAGCAGCCACGGATAGTAAAACCCTGACTGTATTCATCTTGGCCACCGGGGCAAACGTCTCCTGATAGTCGATGCCATGGTTTGTGTATAACCCCTTACAACCAACCTCGCTTTACATCTCTCAACAATCCCTTGGGGGTTCTGCTTCACCGAGAACACCCACTTGCACCCAACAAGTTTTTTTTTTCCGTGGGGAAGGGGAACTAAATCCCAAGTATGGTTCTTCTCTAGAGCCTTCATTTCCTCAACCATCGCCTCACGCCACATAGGGACCTCAAAAGCCTGGTGCCACGAAACAGGTATGGAAGAATCAGCAAGGGAAGAAACAAAGGTCTTGTAGGAGGTAGAAAGAGAGTCATAAGATACATAATTCGAAAGAGGATGGCGAGTGCAAGACCGGATACCTTTTCGAATGGAAATTGGAGGATCAGAAGGCCCTGAGTCAGGATCCACTGACTGTTCTGGTAGCATAGCTGGATCTTGTGTGCTTGTCCTCTTTACATGCCGAGTATATACCTGCAAGGGCGGAGGTGAAGGTGGATGAGGCGTAGGAGAGGAACTCACCTCCACCAGTATAGGATGACTCACTTCCACTGGTAGAGTCTCCCCCTGAAGTGAGGGATACGGTGGAGGTATAGGAAGGGGAACAGAGGGGACATCCGAAGGGGGGGATACTGTGGTGGAGTTGGCATCAGACGGAGGGTAATAAGACTCGGATTCGCGGAATGTGACATCCATACTGACAAATACTTTCCTGGTAGGTGGATGGAAACATTTGTACCTCTTCTGCGTCGGTGAGTAACCAATAAAGACACACTTGAGAGCATGAGGATCAAGTTTTGATGGGCGAGGGTGGTGTATATGAACAAAGCAAACACAACCAAACACCCTAGAGGGGAGCCGGGTAGGTGGTACATGGAGAGTATCAAGGGGGTAGAATTCCCAAGGACACGTGTGTGCATACGATTGATGAGGTATGCAGCAGTAAGAACATCATCGCCCCAATAGAATTTTGGGAGATGCATGGTGGACAATAGACACCGAGCAACCTCCAGGAGATGTCGATTTTTCCGCTCAGCAACACCATTTTGTGCCGGGGAATAGGCACAGGTAGTCTGGTGGAGAATGCCGTGATCAGCAAGATAGTGCTCAAACTGCGAATCAATGTATTCGCGGCCATTGTCACTACGAAGTATTTTAATTGTGGATTGAAATTGGGTGGAGATCATATTATGAAATCGGCGAAAAACAGAAAAAACATCACTTTTGTGACGCATCAAATACAACCATGTAGTACGAGAAAAACAATCAATGAACGTAACAAACCACACACAACCAAAAATGGAAGGGAACGAACATGGACCCCAGACATCTGTATGAATAATAGCAAAAGGAATAGAACTAGGTAACGAAACATGCTTAAATGAAGGACGAATATGTTTGTTTAAACTACAGACATCACACACAAAATTCTCAAAAATAGCAGTAGGCATAGTAGGAAACAACTTCATAACATGGATAGAGGGGTGTCCCAGACGGCAGTGCCAGGGGTACAGAGGATGGACAGTGCTGGAATGGAGAGCGAGAGTAGGTGGAGGTGCGCCAGAGTCGAGCACATAGAGTCCATTCACCATGCTACCAGAGCCAATCACCTTCCCCGTCGTCAGGTCCTGAAAAACACAAGAAGACGGAAAAAAGTCACAGAGCAATGCATGGAGTTAGTTAAGTGACTGATTGAAAGAAGGTTACGAGTAAATGTGGGGACATGAAGAACAGATGACAAGGTAAGAGAGGAGCAGGGAATGGTACCCTTCCCGGCAATAGAGGAACCCATGAAGCCGGAAGCAGGTATCCCGAGTGTGGCGATTCTTACCACAATAATCACATAGGAGATGATCCTTATCAGAACTCTTCGACTTGGGGTCCCGTGATGGACGCATACCAAGAAGAGAGGGGGTAGAAGCAGCAAGGGCAGAACTCTCCGGCACAGTCAGGAAGGAGAGTCTGACGGCGATCAAATTCCTGCTGCACTAAACTGTAGACCTCAGGAAGAGAAGGTATCTGTGGGCGTCCCAGAATCTGAACATTGATCTGATCGAAGTCACGGTGCAATCCATGAAGAAATTCAAATATGCGATTGCGGTCATCCCTGGCTCTAACCATTGTCGCATCAATAGGACTAGCAAAGACAAGATGATCAAAATGATCATACTCTTGGTAAAGCTGCGTGAACTCCAAGTAGTATGCTGAAGGAGGACGATCACCCTGCCTGAGTAAACAGATTTTGCGGCGCAACTGGAAGATTTGAGCAGCATTGCCACGGCGAGAGTAAGTAGACTCCGCACGACGCCAAATATCAGTAGCATTGTCCAGAAATAGATTGTTGCGGGCAATGGACTCCTGCATCGAATTAGTGAGCCAAGACATGACCAAGGAATTCTCGGACTCCCACTGGGGCTACTCAGGAGAAGTCCTGTCCGGTTCCCTCATATGGCCGGAGACATAGCCAAAGAGGCGCCGACTTTTGAGCGCCAAGGTGATAGAACGAGACCATGAGAGGTAATTGGATTCATCAAGCCGGATAGTAGTGATCTGAGAGGTATTGTGATCAGTGGTGCCACGGTAGAAGACCGACGAAGGAGGACCACCGGAAAGAGGAGGTGGAGTAACATCGATAGTAACACCGGTGGAGGGAGAATCCGATCCGCTAGATCCCATGGCTCAGAAAAAGAACCGGAATAGAAATCCGGGTAAGGGGAAAGCCCAAGAAATTAGGGCATCAAGAGGCAAAGATATCCATCTAGCCAAACATCACGAGGGCAGGTGGCGCCGGAGAAAAACAACTCGAGGAGAACGCCGACGCCATTAGAAGAGGCGGTCTGGATGTCGCTGTCGCTGGAGCGCGGGAGGCGCTGGAGCGGGAGAAACGGTCGCGGTCGTTGTCGCTGAGCGAGAGACGCGGCGCTGTCGCTGAGCGGGAGACGCGAGAAGGCGGAAGCAGAAGATGCGAGGAGATTTGCGGACGCTGGAGCGGGAGCGGGAGACGCGGTCGCTGGGGCGGTAGTGGGAGCGGAGCGGTCGAGAAGGCGGAAGCGGAAACGACGGGAGCGACGAGAGAGTTAGGTCACGGGTCGCTCTGATACCATGTTGAACGGGAAAACATAACATTCCAATAAAAGGCCCCATATATATAGAGGGGTTACACTAATTAAAACAAAATAACAAAATAACAATAATATTCTAACAGTATTAATTATTAAATTTTAATACTTTACTTAGCCGGTTAGCAAGTTAACCGTCCGGCCCATCCTCGTCTCCCAGTTCCTAACCCTAGCCTAGGAGCCATCTCCGTCTCCCCATGGCGCTCGAGGCCCCGAAATGGCGAAACTTCCTCCCGCTCTTCCTCGCCGGCTCCGGGTGATCGCAGGTCTATCCTCCTCCCGCCGGCTCGTGCTCGTGATCTCTGCAACGATTCCTCGCCGGCCCGTGATCACATCGTGCTCTTCCTCGCCGGCCCTTGATCTTAGGTGCCGATTAAGGTTTTCTTCGTTTCAAATCTTCCTCGGTGGCTCGTGATCGAAAGTCATTCCTCCTCGCCGGCCTGTGATCGTGATTAAGGTCCTCTTTGTTTCTTACTTTTGGATCTATGCTTGTAAACTCCGTTTTGCATACATCCATTTTTTCACTCCATTTTTTCATTCCTCTTTTTTAAATAGCTTGTTTATGATTTGCATTTTGCAAGTGTTTCGATTAGGATTTGGAAGCGTTTAGGTTAGGATTTTGCAAGCGTTTCCATCGGCTTAAAGCAATAAACAACTTTTTATTGAATTATTTATAGATTTTGAAGTATCGAGGGCATAGGACCTTGTCTAAATAATTATTTCGAGACTTGTTTTTTTTCAATCAGAATTTTACTTTTTGGTGTCAAATTATATACTAAAATATATCCTTTTTATAGTATGCATAGAACCGAACTGGAACCGAACCGAGCTTTTTGATTCGGTTCCGGTTCTATAGCGCGGGTACATGGGTCGGTTCCGGTTCCAAAAAGTCAAAACCGAACCTATACAGATCGACTCTTGGTTCTGAGTGGAACCGAACCGATCCGAGTTGCACCCATAGAAAGGATGGAAAGCTTATAAGATGTAGCCGGCTACCATGGACTTATTGGATGGTTTATCTATCTATCCCATACTCATACAAATGCGGCATATGTCGTGGGAGTGGTCAGTCAATGTATGCACTCACCGAGAACTAAACACATATATGCTATATACAGAATCCTGCGCTATCTCAAGATGTCGCCAGAAAAGGATATCTTATTCACTTGTAATGACAAACTGAAAATTGGGGTCTATACTGATGCTGACTGGGCTGGATCAATTGATGATGGACGATCTACGTCAGGGTATTACTCATTTGGAGGAAACCTTGTTACATGGAGAAGCAAGAAGCAACTTATGGTAGCTCGATCCAACGTAGAGGCTTAGTTCAGAGCCACGACTCATGAATTATGCGAAGGTATGTGGCTTCACACATTATTGTTAGAGATCAGAGTTCTTGAAGACAATCCGGTAAGCTTATATTGTGACATCAAGACAACTACCAATATCGCTCACAGTCCTGTCCATCACGAGCACACAAAGCATGTCGAAGTGGATAGACACTTTATCAATGATAATATTGTGAAGGGGCTCATCTGCATTCCGTTCATTCCAACAGAAAGACAATGATGCAGCACGCCCGGACCCGCCCCGGCCGGCGGAGTCACACCTGCCAGCGGAACACGAACTGGCACGCGCCGCGAAAGGACTGCAGCCCAGACACCCCAACCCGTCTCCGCACCTATTCTCAGCGCGGCGGGTTGTTGAGGCTGGGGCTCGACCCCCAGACCTCCTTGATAAGCACCTTTCCTGACAGGCCTCATCACCAACTGACCTGCAGGTTGTTGAGGCTGGGGCCTGTTAGGAAAGGTGCTTATCAAGGAGGTCTGGGGATCGAGCCCCAGCCTCAACAACCCGCCGCGCTGAGAATAGGTGCGGAGACGGGTTGGGGTGTCTGGGCTGCAGTCCTTTCGCGACGCGTGCCAGTTCGTGTTCCGCTGGCAGGTGTGACTCCGCCGGCCGGGGCGGGTCCGGGCGTGCTGCATCAAAAAAGTGCACTTTTTTTGATGCAGGACGTCGGGGCCCCGCCGCACCCCGTGGCATCACACCAGCTAGCGGACCACGACCAAGCACGCCTGCCAGAAGGACTGCAGTCCAGGCACCCCAACCCGTCTCCGCACCTGTTCTCAGCGCGGCGGGTTGTTGAGGCTGGGGCTCGATCCCCAGACCTCCTTGATAAGAACCTCTCCTAACAGGCCTTATCAGTCAGTTGGTGATAAGGCCTGTTAGGAGAGGTTCTTATCAAGGAGGTATGGGGATCGAGCCCCAGCCTCAACAACCCGCCGCGCTGAGAACAGGTGCGGAGACGGGTTGGGGTGCCTGGACTGCAGTCCTTCTGGCAGGCGTGCTTGGCCGTGGTTCGCTAGCTGGTGTGATGCCACGGGGTGCGGCGGGGCCCCGACGTCCTGCATCAGACAACTAACCGACTGTTATGCCGTGGGAGTGGTCGGTCAAGAACTAAACACATGAATGTTGTATACAGAATCCCGCTCTATCTCAAGATGTCGCCAGGAAAGGGTATCTTATTCGCTCATAATGACAAGTTAAAGATTGAGGTCTATACTGATGTTGACTGGGCTGAATCGGTTGATGATAGATGATCTACTTCAGGGTACTACTCATTTGTTGGGTGAAACCTTGTTACGTGGAGAAGAAAGAAGCAATTTGTGGTGGCTCGTCTCAACATAGAGGCTAAGTTCAGAGCTATGGATCATGAAATATGCAAAGGAAATGTGGCTTCACACATTACTATTAGAGATCAGAGTTCTTGAAGACAATCCGGCAAGCTTATATTTTGACATCAAGACAGCTATCAATGTCGCTTATAATCCTGCCCAACACGGCATCAGAGCAAAATGTAAATTCCGTTCATTCCAACAGAAAGACAACTTGCCGACTTGTAAAGCCCAAAGTTAAAAGCCCCAAAAGAGTCTCATTGTATATTTTATCTTTCTTGTATGTAGTCCCACATCTCTAAATGTAAATTCTTCCTCTTACTCTACTTTATTTAATGAGGGGAACTCTCATGTAATATTTAGAATTTTTTGGAATAAAATTATTCAATATTTTGAATTCTCACATGGTATCAGAGCAAAATGTAATCTCTCGCTCCTCTTCTTTCGCGTGAATATTCCCAGCCTTCCCGCGAAACTTGTGAAGTCTCGCGTGAACTCTCCCGGTTTCGCATGAAATCCAACCTATACTCGTCAACTTGCTATGGGTACTCGCACCCTTGCTCGCCCAACACGATCGTGATCCTCGACCAAAATTTAAGACCTCCACGACCTTTTATAGATTTTGCTGGAAGGAGAAGAACTCACCGCTCCTCAGCCTACCACTCCATGTATTCGCAGCAGGTTCTCTTCGTTCTTCCGCGTGTTTGCGAGTCTCCCAGTTTGTGTCTCCGCTGCAAGCTCTACTGTCGCAGAGCTCACTGATCCAGCTCATCAAGCTCGTGTGACCCATCCTAAGCAGCACTCGCTGCAGCGCCCCGGTCTACCGTGGGTGCGAGTTGACCGAGGCGTTAGGCTTGCTTCACAGAGCAGCGAATACCACCATCTATCTATAGTGGATGGATAATGGGTCTACTTGTCGGAACTCATGAAAAATCTGATAGCTCGCACTAAAAGCAGACCAATATTTTTTTTAATGTAACGCCACGGTCTACCGTGGGTGCGAGACAGGTCTGCAAACCAGTGACCCCAACCCATCTCCACGGATTTGATCGGCCGCAACCACTAATTTCAATGTCGAGTTGTTGAGGCTGAGGCTTGAACCCCAAACCTCCTAGATAAGAGAGCTCTAAACTGGTCCTCATCACCAATTGAGTTGCCTTATCTAGGAGATCTGGGGTTCAAGCCCCAGCATCAACAACCCGCCATTGGATTTAGCGGTTGCGGCCGATCAGATGCGTGGAGATGGGTTGGGGTCATTGGTCTGCAGACTTGTATCACACCCACGGTAGACCGAGGCATTACACTCGCCGTCCAACTCGTCAAGCTCGCCTCCTGCGAACAATCTGCTCCCTGAGATCATCTGCCAACTCGACTGACTTCTCTTGTTCGAAACCCGCACGACTTCCGTCGCGTTATGCACGAGCCTGCTTCCGCTTCCGATCGGAGACCTAGCCTCCGTGACCGCTTCCTCTTCCTAATCGAAGTTCGCTGGGAGTTCACGTCGCCTTATCCCATTCCTTAGTCGATCGACATCGAGCCTGTCGCAGATCCCGTCGAGCGGAAGAAACCTCTCCTGGCCTCGACAATCTCCTTCCAGATCCAGTCGCTGCTCCCTAGCCATGACTACGACACCACGTAGATTCCGCCTGCCTTCTCAAAATCGACAACGACGTCGATCTTCCTGTGTGTGCTGAACGACGATCTCCCTGACACACCTACCTTGGGTGCAACTTTCGCTCGCATCTCTGTTGTTATTAACCTTCTTCAACGGCCTCCGATTATGTCTCCCTTGCCCTCCGACAATTTTGCTCATGCGGCTAGTTGTGGTGCTTAACGCGGTCGTGGAGATCGCACCAGGAGTCATGAGGGACCTCACCCTCTTTGCTCCCATTGTGGACGACTTGGCCGTCTTGTCGAGAAATTCTTTGTGCAGCATCCTCACCTCCGTCCTCAGGCCCGTGTAGGCATTATCGCGCCCGAGTCTTCTGCCCACCGTCCACCCTGCCACTAGAATCCAGCCGCTGGTTCTCTTCGGCAGATATTGAGGGTCCCATCAATGCCTCCAAGCAATTTGCCTCAATTGCCACTTCGTCAGGTAGCTTGTAAGACCCCATTTTTTTTTCTTTTCTAACACCGGGTCTTAGGCCCAGAACCGCCGCTTTGCGGTGACACCTTCACTCGGGAAGGTCGCCACTACAAAACGCCGATCCTGCCGGCCAAATCGATCACGAAGAAGAGAGTATACATGAACAAGTAAGAAGCTCAAGTCCACAATCACATGTTATATATATATAATTGAATGTCCACAATGTATAACTGAATAAAAGATAACAATGGTTACAATAATAAAGAGAAGGAAGGGCTCATGCCCAGTACATCATATCCTCACTACAAGATCACTCGCGGAAGCTAACAACTAATCACTCACTGATCCTGAATCCTGTGCTCCTGTACTATACTGGTCCGCCTCCGTCTGCACCGGCCTCTAGTGTTGCTGCGTCTCCTCGATCTCCTAAAATGATATGGTCCACCGACCGTTAGTCAAAAAGACTAAGCCTTATGTTCCCCACCCCACCCCCAATGGCTCCTAGGCACCGTGCGGGAGGATGAAGCGGATGACAGCAAAGGGTATAACAAAGAGCATGTGACAGTGGTACAGGAAATGTTTCTACACTACACATGTGTATACATATAACTGAAGCAGTAAAGGGGCATAGTAAGAGCAGGTAAAGAATAAGTAAAGTGCAGTAAGTAAAGACAATAGTAATAGAAAAGTAACCTTTGATTTATAGGAATGCCCATACAAACCTATAGACCAAGGGGTCGTTTAGCAATGCCTATCGTATAAGAAGTCCCATAACCGACTTATACGATAGGGGTAGGGGTTGAAATGCAATGTTTATGCTATGACAGGCAAGGTATGCTGTTATGCTATGTTCATACAAGTGCAACTCACCCACTTCGACTCTATGCGCATAGACCTTTAGTTCCCCCTTTTTGGAGCGAGCTAGACTCCCAGGATACTCCCGTAGTGGCAAACGGAAGCGGTGGGTTGGGCCTCGCCCACCTCTAGGTTGGTATTCACACTACCCTACCTAGACCTATCGTACGCCTCAACGCAAAACCGCGGAGTATCTGCGTACTCTTACTGGCTGGACCACCAGACTTTCAAGGCTAAGTGCAAATACCACACTCGCCGAGTCAACGTATTGACGTCGGTGTGAACGACCGTCCAATACCGAAGACCCACCACCTTCAATGCACATGCAACATGTTCTACTACCTACCTCCGAGCCATAAGCTCCCCGGGCTAACCTGCCCGCATCAATAACCTTCCGAGCCATCGGCTCGCCGAACCAACCCGTCCGTACCTACAAACACTACTGAGTCACAAGCTCACCTGACTTAGCAATCCGCTCTCACCACCAACGAGCCTACTGCTCGTAGCACCAAACCAACTAAACTCCCGAAACCACGGGGTGTGGGTGAGTGTTATTAAATTATTCTTGTATAACATTTTACTCTTACAGTTTATGGTTAATCTTGGACTTCCCGAGGGTTACCCTGTAAGAGGCTCGCTACGGTACTAGGAACTGTAATGGGTTGACACCCCAAAGTTCCCTTTCTCAAGATACTTACTGTTATTGGTATCTACCCTTAAGAATTCCCTTCTACCGTTTCACTTGAGTTAGACTTAAGTGCTTAAGACATACTAGGGGAAAGACAATCTTTCGTCAATCCCCAGGACAACCTTACTCTTAATCCACCAAGTACACTTTTCCTCACATACACTTCTTTGGGTGGACTCACAACTGTCTAATCAACCCATGTGCACCACCTGCACCCCATTTCCACCTAGTATGTCACTAAATTCCTAAGTTTCACAGTTTTACTATACGCAGACCAAACTGACTACATGAAGCTTACAACTAGAGGTACTCCAAATATTCATCAAATTGACCCAAGCTATTTATTGGAGGTCTATCATGATATTATAAGGCAAATTCCAGATAATCACATTTTTCCCAATATTATTAATAATTAAAACAATTTTTCCAAAATACAACTTCCTAAGGTTTGAACTACAAATGCACTTTTCTGACTTCCAATGCCTACTAAAATTTTTACATAAATCAAGGGTACCTAGTAATCAGTAAATATGAATTTTTAGGAATTTCCAGCAAGGTTTATAATTATTAAAAATTCCTAAACTCATTAATTTTCAATTATTTCCAAAGGAGGTACCCTCATATGAACTCCAAACCTTATGCAAATTTTTACAGAAGTGATTCATACTAAAATATTCAGCCCTACAAAATTTTGACCATATTCCATAGAGGTTACATTTGTAATTTCCACAAAGGTCATATTTGCAATTACTTCCAATTTGAACTAGAAGTACCAAGAATATCAATCCAAAAATTATGAGAAAATTACTGTGGGTTCATAATGGTATGAAATGACATCCAGCAAAGTTTCATGAAATTAAAGAAAACTAACACCCTAAAATTAATCATCCCAAAAATTGCCAACAATACGAATAATTATAATTTGGACCTCCAAAGGTCTTCCAATGGTTCTAACAGAATCTCCAGGGATTAATAACATCAAGACTAAGTTGGTGACAGAAGTTAGTTAATCTCTAAGCATTAATCCTTCCTAAATCCCAAAAACCTAAATATTTACAAATCTACCCAAGGATTTATTCACTAAGGTTTACAACCCCAATCCTCTTCAATTTCACAGGGGAGGCTTCTCTGGTCACCATGACCAACTCCCCAAAATTTTAGGTCAAACCATAAAGGTTTGACCCCTCTTCCTTCATTGGCCTCCAAATGCACCCCTTAGGGTTTACCCTAGGGTTTGGGCCCACACTTCTCCAAATCCACCCAAACTCCTTGTGAGGGTGTTATATCACTCATAGAACACAGAGGAGTCTATTACACTCCTCTTCAAGAACAACCACCCCCATGTCCTTCACAACCCCAAATTCCACTCCATAGGGATCAACCCTATGGACTTGGGCAAATCAACACCAAAGCTCACCAATTTCCTCAAGGGGTCTGAAAATGATCCCGCTGACCTCCCCCAAGAAGACTCAAGTCTCTATGGGCCCATTTGGCCAATGGATCTCTACTTGGCTAAATGCACACCAAGAGGCTCCAACTCCATGTCCTAGGGCAAACCAACTCCCCATGACCCCAAAACTCACATGAAAGTGATTTGGGTGGTGTTAGAGCAGTGGCCAAAATTCCACTCCAATTGGAGGTGGTTTGACCACTAAATTCCAACATAGCCCCTTTGGCCTAATTCCTTCCTTAAAGACCAAAACTTGGGCCAATCAATTGCCTGGTCAAATCAACCTCAAATAGGTTGAAATTTTAACCAGGAACTTATCATGACCCTAATAACACCCCACCAAAATTTGGTGGAGTTTGGAGGTCATTTGACCCTCCAAATAATTTATACATTGATTATTAAATTTTTACAAAAACTTTAGGAAAATGTTTTTCAAAAAATCCCATTTTTGGATATGTTGTAGTCATAGACATGACTCACTCCTAGTCCAAATTTCAAGTCATTTGGACTAGTGGTTTAGTGTGGAGACCCATCCAAAGTTCAGTCAAACTTTATACCAAAATGGGTGCTGAGGTCAAACCTGACCTCCTAATTGGGTGAAATCAATTTTGAAATAAACTTTAGGCTAATACCTACAACTTTCATATAGAACATTTTCTCTGAAAGTACCTCTAACTAATTTCTAAAATTAAAACCAATAACAGCCTATACTTGCCTTTATAAATATATATTTAATAATATCCATTCAATCTATATCGGGCTGATCCGACGGCTCAGGGGTCGTCTTCTTCCCTGAGCCGACGGTCAGCGACAGCCCGCGCTGGGTGGACTTGCGGCCCCGTTTCCGGCCACCGGAGACCATCTCCGGCCAAACCCCCAAGCCACCACCATCGTAGGAGTCGGGGCTGCCGTTTGCCGGTGACGGGACGGCCGGAGGTGGCCGGGATTGGCCCCCCGTATTTTCCATTTTTCGGCTATGAACAATAAAGAAAACCGATTGGATTTATCTCCAATCTCTGCAGATTTTGAAATAGGAATCAATGGATCTACTCCATTGGAGAAGAGATGAGAAACCAGACCTGCTTGATGGCTTGATTCCTTGCCGTTCTCGAATACACCATGGGAGCTCGGGGAGGTTGTGGAGCCATGCCAATCCGAGCCTAGAGTGCACGATCTCTTCTGGATACTTGGGGGTTTCACTCCTCTCCGACTTCTGAAGGTGATGGAGAGCTTAATTGAGGGTGATGGTGGCTTTAACCCCATGTGCCATTAATGGCCTCTTCACCTCCCTCCCCATGGCCGACCCTATGCATCCCCCCTGCCTTAATTCCCCCTAGAAACGGCTGGAATCTTCTCAATTTCATCAGAGAAGATGAATGAGGGTGTAAATGAGGGATGCCAAGAGGTGTATCTCCTTAATGGCCATTAATGGCCTCTTTTTCTCTCCCCAAAATTGGGGAAAACACCCATTTTCTCTCTCCTACTCACCATGGCCGATTTTCCACTCCCTCCTGTGTTTAATGTTAGCCTACTAGGCTGGTTGACCACTCAATTGAGCTAGCCCAAAAGGGATTGGGCTAGGTTCAAGAGATTTGACCTAATTTGGGCAAGTTTGACTTTTGGTCAAATTGACCAATTGGGTGACCCTAGGATGGGGCTTTTGGGTCCATTGGACTCCAAATTAAATTTAGAAACGACTGGTGGGGTGAATTTGGTCACATGAGCCTTAGTTGACCCAATATGAGTTGATTTGACCAAAACATGCTAAGTTGACTTTGGTCAAATTGAGCCCTAGGGTTGACCCAGTCATGAGGCTTTTTGTTCCACTGGGTCCCCTATGAAATTATAATACTATGGGTAGGGTCAATTTAATATGGTGGTGGTCAATTAGGGCACTTAGTGAGGAATTGCCATTTTGACCTAATCAGAGCTTAAAGTTGACTTTGGTCAACTTGACCTGTGTGACTGTCCCCAATGGGTCCTAAATGTCCCCCTGGTCTCCTAAATGGTCTAGGGATGTTGTGGTGGGGTCACTGGGTCAAGATAAGGCCCTTAGGTCAAACCCTAGGTAGGGTAGCTGCAATTTACTATTTGCAGACCAAGGCACTTTCAACCCTAATTTTGCCTAAGTTAAAGGGATTTCTACACTACCAATGCCTTGTCATGACCTTGTCATGACAGATTCACCTGGGGGGTCTAGCTGTCCGGGGGATGTTACATAGCTTCATGTTGCTACTCATGGGAAGTGACTCATCGATTCGGGTGTCACCAATCATATGACTGAAACTCTGAAAGTCCTCTTGTCTTCTCGCACCTCGAGAAACATAACTGACTACCTCCGATTTTGGTGGCTGATGGCCCTCCTGCTCCAGTTAGTGAATTTGGAATTGTGACTACCGCCTCTCTTCTGCAGTTGGACGACACTATTCGTTCTCAATTTTTCTTGCAATTTGTTGTCTATCAATCCCCTCTCACGACAATTGCAATACTCCATCTCATTTTCTTCTATTGTTTGTTATTTTTAGGACCTTCACTCGCAGAAGACGATTGTTACTACGACTGAACGCGGCGGTCTCTACTACCTCGATGATCTTCCCACTTTCTCTGTATATGCCATCTCCACTTCTCCACTCTAGTGGCGTCGTCGCCTTGATCATCCGCCGCCGCGTCTTCTCCACCAACTCATGGCCATCTTTCAAGGCCGACTCCACTTTAGAATGCGAGGCTTGCTAGTATGACAAGCATCATCGTGCTACTTTTCATATTAAACTATGCACAAGTTATATTCATCCTTGACCTTGTTCATTCGGACATGTGGGGTCCTAGTCCTACCAAGTTTGTTGGTGACGGAAGTCTGTACTTTGTAACTTTTATTGATGATTTCTCTAAATATACTTGGGTGTATCTTTTAAAGGAACATTTTAAACTTTTTTCTGTCTTCTCAAAATTTTATAATGAAATTTGCACTCAGTTTAGTATGACGCTCAAAACTCTACGAACCGATAATTTGAAGGAATATATGAGTTAGTAGTTCTTATCTTTCTATACCTTTAACGATATTATTCACCAGACCAGTTGTGTGCACACGTCCCTACAAAATGGGATTGTTGAAAGGAAAAACCGTCATCTCCTTGATGTTAATTGGACACTTCTATGTCAGCTGGATGTTCCCTGCTCCTATTGGGGTAATTCGGTTCTCATTTCTTATTTCCTCAGAACCGTTTACCCTCTTCTACCATTCAGGGCAAGACCCATTTCTACTGCTTATGTCTAACCGGTATACCTTTTTCCCTCATCCCGCGTGTATTTGGTTGTACTGCTTATGTCCACACTCCTGCATCTGGTGGTGATAAACTCTTCGCTCGCGCCATCAAATGTATCTTCGTGGGGGTATTCTCCAACTTATAAGGGTTATCGCTGCTTCAACTCTATCACCAAACGTCAATATGTCTCTGCTTACATACCTTTTTTGAGTATACCCCTTACTTTTCCAAGGAAGGCGACACTCTTACTCTTGACAACAATCCTCCTCTCTCTACCACCTCTCCTCCCCACCTCTATTTCATCTTTCCCTATCATTCATGCCCCTTCCCCCGATATTCCGCAGATGATCCCAACTCTGACACTCCTCCCTCCAATTTCATCCTTTTCATATTATTATCATCGACGTCCTGCTTCCCCACTTATCCCCGCTCCTTCCACTCCAGAGTCTCTGCCGACAACTTCCAATCCAACGCTCTCCTCTTCGGAAAGTTCCCACACTTCTGTAGACTCAGACCTGGATCTTCCCATGCTTTGCGCAAATGGGTAAGGGGGAGCTCCTGACACTCCTCTTGTTAATGTTGTCTCCTATGTCAATCTCGGTCCCTCTTACAATAAATTTGCATGGACACTCTCTACCACCATCGTTTCTACTAGACATGAGGAAGCTCTTCGTATACCTTGCTGGAAAGCGGTCATGGATGAGGAAATCTCTGCATTAAAATCACGGGGTACCTGAACTCTTGTCCCTACTCCATATGGGGGAGATGTCGTTTGTCGTTGGGTCTGTCATCTAGTTTCTCCCAGAAGACACTATGGATCGTTACATGGCTCAGCTAGTTTCCAAGGGGTTCACCCAGACATATGATGTTGATTTTTTGACACTCTCTCTGATTGCCCGTATTAGTACTATCCAAGTTCTCTTCTCTGTTGCTGTCAACCGGAATTGGCAAATGTTTCACCTTGTTGTCAAAAATGTCTTCCTTTATGGTGACTTACACCAAGAAATTTATATGGAACAACCTCCTGGTTATGTTACGGGGGGGGGGGGGGGGGTGGTTAAGTGTGCAAGCTTCAGAAGACCATCTATGGTCTCAAAGAAATCCCTCGCGCGTGGTTTGACAAATTTAGACAGGTCGTCTCTACCAATTGGTTTCTTCAGAAGCAATGTTGATCACTCTCTTTTTATACAGAAAACTAACCATAGCCTGGTTATTCTCGCTGTCTACGTTGACGACATTCTTCTTATCGGAAATGACTCTTCTGGAATAGAGAAAACCAAGAAACATCTTTGGAAGCATTTTGTTACCAAAGATGCGGGTCCTCTAAAATACTTTTTGGGAATTGAAATTGCGCGATACAATGACTCCATAGTTCTCTCCCATGATTAGTATGCCCTAGATCTACTCAATGAAGTTGGTCTCTGTGGAACGAAATCTGCTCAGAATCACATGCCTATTGGCATTGACGAACTTTGAGATGAGACATCCCCTCTCATACATGATTTTACTAGATATAAGCGTCTGGTCGATAAACTCATCCATCTTACCATAACTAGACCTGACTTCTCCTATGTTGTAGGGAGGACCAGTCAATTCACGTAGGCTCCCGGAGATTGTCACCTGCAAGCTACTTTAAAAATATTAGACTACATCAAAGGGTCTCCAGAAAAAGGATTGCTGTTTCAAAGAAACAATCATCTACACATTAAAGCATACTCTGATGCAAGCTATGCAGATGATAATGCGGATCGAAAATTCACTTCTAGATTCTGCACATGTGGGGGAAATTTGGTCACTTCGAAAACAAGAAACAATCTGTAATGTCCAGGTCAAGTGTCGAAGCTGAATACAGAAGTATGACGCAGACTGCTTGTGAGTTGAAATGATGAAAACACTTCTAAAAGACTTGGGAGAAATCTACGATTATCCTCTACTGATGTTTTGTGATAATAAAATTGCTATCTATTACTCGTGAAAGAACAAAACATATTGAAGTTGATTGTTACTTCATTAGAGAGGAAATTATAAAAAAAATAAATATGCATTTCTTTTGTTCGTTCAGACAAAGAGGTTGTCGACGTCTTCTCCAAACCCGTTTCTTCCTCTTTTTTGGATATTTGTGCAAAACTGAGAATGATCGATATATATGCTCAACTTAAGGTGGAGTGTTACAGTCCAAAGTTAAAGACCCCGAGCGGCCTGTTGTATATTTTCTCTTGTATTTAGTCTCACATCTCCAAATGTAAATTCTTCATATTCCCCCACTCTATATAAAGAGGGGAGCTCTCATGTAATATTTATAATTTCTTGGAATAAAATTATTCAATATTTCAAATTCTCACACCGATGTTCTTACCAAAGGCTCAAGTGAAAGTTGTTTTTGTAGAACAAAAATTCTATACACACTGTTTATAACTAAAGTTATACACATGCCCCCATATTTTGACACGTGTAAAGAGGATTTATTCTTTTAAGAAGAGAAATTAATGGGTTGGTTTAAAAGCTGCAGCTGATGAAGTATTACCAAAAAATTAAGCTGCAGGTCAAGCCTCGCCAAGAAATCTCTGGCAGAATTCGTGTCCGCAAACTGGTCAAGTAGCTCCGTCTCATACATATCTCCCTTGCTGGCAGAGCTCGCAAGCTTTCTATGAATCTATTCAAGCCAAAACCACACCATTATCAGTATAAATTTCACCTCTCTGAAGAGCGAAGGAGAGAGAGAATTGCCTGAATGATTTCATGCTTCCGGCGATGGCCGTCGCCGTAGAATACTTGATTTAATAATTACCAAAAATTGATTTAATAATACAATTACAGCAAAAATTACTTAAAGAAATACACACTGTCCATGAAGTACACACTTGATTTAATAATACACAGTCCATGAAAATACTTAAAGAAACCAAAAATTACAGCAAATCTAACGAAGAAGAAAAGATCAAAAATTTAGTCTCCTTGAAACATCTTGCGAACCAATAGATACTTGATTTAATAAACCCATAAAGCCAGTCTGATGTCCAACTTGTTCAGGTTGTGATTCAATCCCATGAATTTCATGCTCGACAGCTGCAGATGATGAAGTAGAATTTCTGATATTTTTATATGATCTTCTTTTAGTAGCTCGTTCTAGGACGCTTTTAATCCTTCTTCTTTGACCACCACTCTTTATTGGAGGAGGTTTTATATGTGTACAATGATCAGAAGTAATTTTGGAGGAATTAACATTCAACTGCTCAACTGCCCGCATTATATCATTTGCTTGTACACTCAACTGCTCTATGCCTCGTTCCAACATGTCCAAAGCATTTTTGGAACCTGAGCACTTTATGGCCAGAGCTAATGCATTCCGAGAAACTCTACCATATTGCAAAGAAACATCATCGTAATTCAAATTTAATAATTGGTAAGGTAAACCATCCTTTGCAAATTTAGACCACCGCTTCTGAATATATTGACTAGGTAACATCATAACTTTGTTGTGTTAACACCTTCATCGCATGCTTCAAATAGCCAAATAAATGATTCAGTTGTTTCATCATTCAGAAGAGCAGCACCAAATATGACTGTTTGCTTGTGGTTATTTACTCCTAATATTGGAGCAAATGGCAAATCGTATTTGTTGGTTTTAAAAGTGGTATCAAAGCAAATGACGTCGCCAAAAAAAACGTAATCTGTCAAAGACTTCCCATCTGCCCATAAGACATTTGAAATTTGACCATCTTCATTGAGTTTAATAGCATAGAAGAAGGCTGGATCAATAATTTGTTTCATTCTAAAATGATCCAAAAGGTTTTGAGCATCATTCCTTTCGAAACTTCTCATCTTATTAGAATGCAGTGCATTTCTATGATCCATACGCAAAAAACCAACATTCTGTGAACTAGATGATCCTTCAACAAAAAAATCATATGCCTTGGAGGGTGGAATACCAGCTTTATCCAACTGTTGAATGATATTGAGTGTGCCGGGCAAAATTTTTCTGTGAGAACGAAGCATAAATGTCTTATTTGGACTAACAAGATTATGATTGTGGTCATTATTAGCATTGTAAATAGTTCATGTATCATTCTCTCTATTAACTCTAAAATCAACACGACATTTGCAAGCGGTTCTTTGGGAGCATTGAGGATTTTGTGTTACATGTGTAGGATGCTTCGAACGTTGGCCAGCATAATTGCAAACAAATTTTACGTGATAAAATAGAACCATCGACTCTGCGATTTAGACGATCTTTTCGAACACCAAATCCTTTTTTCCTTGCATAGTTGTTGTAAAATGTATAAGCCTCTTCCTCTGAATGAAATGCCATTCCAATTTTCGGTTCATCTAATTGAGTTTCACCATCCTCTTCATTATCAATCTCTTCAACCTCATCATTTTGAAATGTAATATCTTCCATTGAATTTGCTAATGACCTATAAATGAAGAAGGAAGAAACCAAAAAGGGGGAAATCAGCCTAAAAGGGGGAAATCAGCCGGCTTTAAGAACAGATTTCTGTAATCTGTAAGAACAGATTTCATTTCAGGATTTAAGTGTAGAATCAGATTTAAGAGCTGTAAGAACAGATTTCATTTCAGGATTTAAGAGTAGAATCAGATTTAAGAGGAGAAGAAGAAGAAGAAGAAGAAGAAGAAGAAGAAGAACCGAACCCACGACAGAAGACCCACGGCAGAAGAACCCACGGCAGCCCCCAAAATCGCAGAGCGGCAGCCCCCAAAATCGCAGATCGAGCAAGCGGCAGCCCCCAAAATCGCAGATTGAGCAAGCGGCGACGGGAGGAGGCTTCAGCGACGGGAGGAGGCCGGCGACGGGAGGAGGCCGGCGGTCTGGATCAGACCGACCGGAGGGGACAACCGGACGAGGGCTTCGGCGCCGTGGAACGCAGGCAGAGAATTAATTACAGGCAAGGTCTCCGTGTTCTATCTCCCTGCAGGAATTAATTTCTCTTCTTAAAAGAATAAATCCTCTTTACACGTGTCAAAATATGGGGGCATGTGTATAACTTTAGTTATAAACAGTGTGTATAAAATTTTTGTTCGTTTTTGTAGCTTAATTAGCATGTTGGGCATGAATTGTATAACATGTCAAATTTGAGGTGGAGTGTTAGCATTATTGTATACACTTCTCTATTATATGTAGAGCCGTATAGGAGTGCACACCTTTATCAAAATAATAATGATTTTCGGTCCTAACAGTTTTCTTTAAATTTTTTTAATTTTGCTGCTTAAAATTAAACCAATTTGTGATAATTTTTGTCGATAACTTGAATCTTCTGCAGTCTCGTAGAATCTTTTTCTGGAGGTGCTTGACATCTGTGATTCATATGCTGTACTATAGCTCAGAAATCATGAGTTGCAAGTTTTCCACTGACTGGGAGGAAAATAGTACAATGGGATGATTTGTAGCAGTTGAGAATGATATTTACATGAAAATCATTGACTACCTTTCTTATCCACTTTGAAAATCTGTTTAACACACTTGAGCATAGTTCTTACCCCAAGACAACACCTATGTACAAAACTGTATGATAATTCTAGTACATTTTCCAAATGATATTTATAGTAGCTTATATTATTATTTCACATTATTTATTTTTATTACCTGAGTAAAATGTTTCTAGTATAAATAATTATGGTTTGAGTTGAAATGAACCATCAATTTGGTTGAGATATATTTCTAATCTTCTTCTTCTTCTTCTTCATCATCGATAGCCTTAACCCAACTATCGAGTTTCAACTTTATGAAGCCCTGTTTTTCATTTCCCCTGTTTTAGAGAGGTTGAAGACTTTGCAAGGAGGCTGAATTGTGATTGGCCCGAAAGAATGCATGAAATTCTATCTCTAAGTCAAGAAAGAAGGCTCGTAACAAGTGGGAAACAGTTCTAGCCAGAGATGCACAGGTCTGTTAATGGTTTGTTTTCTGTCATCTCTTGTTACAAAATTTATAAAAAAAGACATATGGACCCTCTAAAGTCTTATAAAAGATAATTGGAACCTCCTTGCTTTATTAACGTTTAGCGAAATAAAACAAAATTTAACTGTGAATTCAAAATAACATCTTATTTGGATAAAAGTTAGTAAAGCATTAAGTCCACTTATCTTCTTAAAACAGTTGAAAATATATTAATAACATCTTAATTACCTGGACCTCCCCTGGGAGTTTGCATAATTACAGGTTGCACCCCTCTATCTTTTGAAATTACATTTACCTCCCCTTCTAAGCTTCCCCATTTTAGAAAAGTGCCCCTTCCGTTAGAAATATGGAAAATGATAAAACCAGACAAATTATTTTACGATATTTCAAATTTATCCTTTTATAATGATTCTAGGTTCATTACAAATGATAAAATGTAACTCACCCTTTTCAACGTAGAGTTATTACAATGGGTAAAATTTGAATATCACAAAATAATTTGGCATATTTGATCACTCTCCATCTATATTTCTAAAGGAAAAGGTCACACCTTTCAATGTAGAGTCATTACAAAGGGTAAACTTGAATATCATAAAATAATTTGGCTGATTTTATCATTTTCCAACCATATTTCTAACGGAAGGGGCATTTTTGTAAACTGGGGAAACTTAGAGGGGAGTTAAATGTAATTTCAAAACATAGAGGGGTGCAACATGTAACTATGCAAACTCCCAGGGGAGGTCGGCGGTGGCGATCGTGAACGCGATGGTTATGAACGTCGTTCGTGAACGTCCGACCTCACCTAAGGAACTTCATCCCCTTTTATGTTCAAAACTAGTTTTCTTTTCTTGGTGGCGGTCATAACCATTGTCATGACAAACATGTATTCTATGACGGTGGCGTTTTTGTCCAAATTCAACCAAGCAAAAACGTCGTTGGCATTGCGGCGACGGTCATGAACTGTTGTTCGTGAATGTCCGACCTCTCCTAAGAAACTTCACCCACTTTTATGTTCAAAACTAGTTTACTTTTCTTGGTGGCGGTCATAACCATTGTCATGCCAAACAGACATTCCATGACGGTAGTGTTTTTATCCAAACTCACCGGAAACAAAAACGCACCCTAAAACTACAACAGGTCCATATATATATATATAGTAAAATAATTTGTAGGAGTGTCACATGTATTTCACCTCTATAACTTTTTCGCCGGTGTTTTTATTCAAATATAAAAGAGTTGACCCTCTCACCCTTCATCTGAGTTGGCAAAATGCTATTTCAGTTACTAGCCACAATAGAATTTTCTTATGCAGGAATAGATGGGAGAGCAAGGCGATGAAGTGAGCTTGATGCATATACAACCCTTGTAGTTCATTCACTCTTGAATACTTGAGAAAGCCTTCTTCTCCTGTGATGCAGACAGAACAAGTAACATCAGCACAAGAGTAATGCTTTTTTTTTAGTTTATAAATTTAGGGTTTAGGGGCTTTTTCTTTCAGCCAATGCATGAAGCTGGCCATTTTTTTTGGGTGTGTTTGTAATGTTGATTAAATTTGAGTGTGTTATCAGCTTTTTATGGTTTGACTGAAGGTGAAATAATATTTGCAAGATTCAAGGTCTGTTTGTGTTATAACCGTCGTTCGTGAACGCCGGACCTCACCTAAGGAATCCATCCACTTTAATGTTCAAAATCAGGTTTTTTTCTTGGCGGTGATCATCACCGTTATCTTGCCAAACACCTATTTTATGGCGGTGTTGTTTTGTCCAAAGTCACCGGAGCAAAAACGTCACGCTAAACGGACCCTCGGTAAGTTTTATAATGTAGAGCAGAAAATTGGAAATCATAGTGTTGCCAAGAGGAAGCACTTCCTGTCAAGCACATCTTATTGCAAAACCCCAATCATGGTTTGATATTGTTGCTACTATGAGCAAAAAAAATGTAAGCTTGAATGAGAAGTTAGGTTCCAAAGGAAGAGGAGAAAAAGGGGATGAAATCAAAGATTTTCTCCATAATGAGAATTTTGGCTAAGTAGTGTATTGTTGTAGTATTGTTCTTGTACTTGTATTTGTTTTTTTTTCTTTGGTCGATTTTTTCTCCATCATGATAAAGAGGATGTTTTTTTATTATCATTTTTGCACAAATCATCTTTTAGAATCTTATTGTCATTTGTTTATGAAAAGCCTGCATCTAGATATATGCAAATTCATTCGATATTTTCAAATTCAAAGAATCCTCTCCCTCAATCCCTCCCTCCTAAAACAAAGGAAACACATTCCAAGCCATATTTTGACTCCCAACCCTCTTTTAAAAAAAGATTGAAGGTTTAAGAAATTGTTTGTAGGTTTTGAGGAAGTCTAAAGGAGGCACAATTTCTAGAGGAATGTGATATCCAAGGCCATATTTTGACTCCTAACCCTCATTCATGCATAGTTTTGGGTATTTTTTTTCCATATTTGATATTTATGGGGAGAAGAAGTAAATCTTATGAAACCCAAGTAGGATTTGAGGAAGTCTAACAAAGGAGGAACAATTTTTTAGAGGCATTGGATGCAAGGCTATATTGACTATTAACCCTCTTTCACTAATAGTTTTGGTTATTTTTCGCCCTTTATGATGTTAAAGAAGAAAAAATAAATAATTCTTAAGAAATTCCATGTAGGGGTTGAGGAAGGCTAAAATAGAGGAGGCAGAGCTTCTTAAAGGCATGGGATGCTAGACTGTATTTACACTTAACCCTTATTCATTCATAGTTTTGGATATTTTTCAGCCTACATGGTATTTACAACGGACAAGAAGTAAATCTTAAGAAATTTCGAGTAGGGTTCGAGGGAGGGTAGTGTTAGGAGAAAGGATTTTCAAGAGGAATGGGGTGCCTCTCTATGATTAATAATTAGTTAGGTTGGAGCCTCTTTATACCCATGATTCTCCTCCCACGTTTTCATAGCATTAATAATTGCTTTCTTTTATTTATAGGGTGTTGGAGCTTTGGTTGAATGTGACAGAAGATTCATTAGTCGGAGTTAATGTTATATTTAAAACATAATGATCTTATTGTTGTTATGCAATCAATTACTACTGGAATAAATTTATTGTGTTGCTCTAGATGAGATAACAGTTGTACATTATGTAATTTATGTAATGTTTTTTTTTGTAATTAAATACATGTACTTTAAATTTAATAATTATAATATGTGCTTTTAGGATTTTATTATTGTTAATTTTAAAATTTGTTTTATTTCCATTTTTACCATACACATTAGATATGAAAAATTTATTTGTTCTTTGAAAACTATAATTATTTAATTAATAGTTGTTTTGTTACAAATTACGAAAATAAAATAGTATCAATTAATATTAAAATATTATTATATATTTAAAAATAATTAATATTTATAATAAAATCACACGTATACATAATAATTAGGAATTGAAAAATTTGATATATAAATGAATTTATTTTTAACGAGAATATAAAATAATTGTAACGAAATAGTCTTTACTACCTCGCAAGTCGCAACTCATTGTAAGGAAGTAATGTTTGTTACAAGTTATTTGTAACCACAAATTAATATTAATAAAATTGATATATAAATTAATTTATTTGTAGTGAGTAAAAAATGAATAATTGTAATGAAATAGTCTTTACTGTAACTCATCTTATTGTGATGAAGTAATGTTTGTTACAAGTAAGTTATTTGTAACGATAAACATACATTCATTAGGAGAAGTATTTGGGTCAAACTTTAAATGACGACCGTTACATAAAGTATATTTCGTTACAAAAAGACGATTTTAGTTACCTTTTGTAATGAATTTGGTCCTTGCTAAAGGTGCAGTTTGTTGTAGTGAACACTCCATAGGTACACGTCATGTACCCATGGCATTTTGCCTTGATTTATGACTAACCAGCCTTCTCATTTCAGGGTCTATCCGACCCCTTAATTTTTGTCGTTTCCCAAACCTTCAAATTGAAGATTTTTCAATCTACGCGGCCTAAGTACACGACGTGTATTCAAGGCGTGTAAATATGATTTTCACCTATATGTAAGGAGCATTCCAGAACTCAGATATCTAGCTTTGGATCACTTATATCGAAGTTTATTTCAAGTTTACATCGAGTTTTTAGTTAGAATTCTGTACTTTATTGTTTTAGTTTAATTTTAGTGGGAGAAAGAAAGAAAACTTATCATGTGGAGATAGTTTTGAAATTTGTAAGTTTACCTTGATCATCTTTTCTTGTATTAATCTTTCAGCATGATGAGTATCTAAATTTTCTTTAGTATTTGATCGCGATAAACTTTAAAATGAGATAGTAAATATATTGCTCTTATTGTTTTCATACATGAGAAAATAATGTATGCTACAAGAAAGTTATTTGTAACGACAAACATACATTTATTACGAGAAGTATTTGCGTTGAGCTTTAAATGACGACCGTTACATAAAGTATATTTCGTTACATAAAGTATATTTCGTTACAAAAAGTATTTCGTAATGATTTATGTTATCTTTTGTAACGAATTTGGTCCTTAATAAAGATATAGTTTGTTGTAGTGAACACCCTCTGGGTACATTTCATGTACCCATGACGCGTAACCTTGATTTATGAACAAAATGATGCTCACACTCCAGGACGTTTCTCGGGCATTGAAGATGACGTTTTTTCAAGCTACACGCCCTAAATATATGACATGTACTTAGGGCGTGTAAATCTGAATTTCCACCTATAATTACAGGAGCATTCCAAAAGTCAAATATCCACCTTTAGATCACTTATATCGAAGTTTATTTTCAGTTTATAACTGTATATCGAGTTTTTAGTTAGAGTTCTTTTTTTATTGCTTTAGTTTACTTTTAGTGAGAGAAAGAGAGAAAACTTATCATGTGGAGAAAATTTTGGAATTTGTAAGTTTATCTTTATCATGTTTTCTTGTATCAATCTTTCAGCACGATGAGCATCTAAATTTCCTTTAGTATTTGATCGTGATGAAATTTAGAATGAAATAATAATATATTGTTCTTGTTGTTTTCATAAGCTCTTCTAATAAATTTTTTTTGATTTATAACTTGTTGATTTCATATTTCCAGTATATGTTTATCAACCAAGATCGATATTCGAGTTTGTCGAGAGATCCGTGAATACGAGTAGATCATTCTTAGGTAAAAAGAGTTGCATGCAATCCTAGAGATATGAAGACTTAAATCTTCTGGATTAGAGTCAAATCTAATAGAGAGGTTCACCATGTAAACATAACTTAGTAGTTTCGATTATAGAAAGAGATTTCAGTCGATCAACCTAAGGTTAGGTTCTGGTATTTCTCGAGAGAGGTGCTATCATAATTTAGAAATCTTCATGGTCGAGATTGATAGGGGCTCATAACAGAGGCTCGTATTTATAAGATAACCTGACAGAAAATATTTCCAAAGACAACAAATATTTCCAAATGCGGAGTTTATTTCCAAAAACGCTCCCCCACCGATTCAGAGGGAAAGATAGGCGCGCGAAGCCGCGACGAGCGCAAAGGCGGCGCCACCTCCCCTCGCGGGAGCGATCCCCGCAACAGCGCCCCGCAAGGGGCGCAACCGAGCCGCTCCCCAAGCGGGGTGCGGCCAAGCCGCACCCCACGTGGGGTGCGGCCATGGCCGCGCCCCCTTTGGGGTGCGGCCAAGCCGCACCCCGCGAGGGGGGTGCGGCCGGGCTGCACCCCCTCGGGGTCCGGCCGCGCCACACCCCGCACAGGGTCCGGCCGCGCCGCACCCCCTCGGGCTACGGTCGCGTCGCCCTCCTCACCCCGTGCGGAGTATGGCCGCCCCCCCTCCCTTTCTTTCTCGACAGGGGGCTTGCAAGGAGCCCTTCTAGGCGTACTCTTCGCCTAGGGCGTGGGGTCATGTTTTCTCCTTAGGGCGCAAACTCTCGTTCCGCCATTCGCTCAGAGCGCTTCGCAACACGACCGGGACGCCTCCGCGATTCGTTGCACGCTCAGAACCCTTTAGCGCTCGCACGCGCTCAGAACGCTTCCGAACACGTTCGGAGGCGTTCTCGCTTTTTGTCTTTCTGACATTCTCACTTTTTGTCTTTCTGACATTCTCACTTTTTGTCTTTCTGATATTCTCACTTTTTGTCTTTCTGATATTCTCACTTTTTGTCTTTCCGACGTGCTCACTTTTTGTCATTCCAGTTTCTCAGATTTCAGGAATAACCTGTCGCCTTTTTCGCCTCCAACAGAACTGCCCGAAGGGTAAGGTGGTCATTTACGAAAAATGACGATTCGTGTGCCCCAAACCGGAAAATATGATTCGTCCGCCGAGCATTTATGGAAACTGCAAACGGCAAAATTACCGGACCGCCCTTGGCCAAAGCTATAAAAGGAGCCCCAAGGCTTCATTTGAGGGGACCTTGCCTTCTGGACTCGGGAGAGCTCCTTGCAGACTTTTGCGGAATTCTCCTTCGACACTCAAAGATTTCCTTCGTTCCCGAAATGCGACTCAGTTTCTCACTCTCGTTCCCGAAAGGCGACTCAGCTTCTCACTCTCGTTCTGAAGTTGATGTTTTTTCAAGCTACATGCCCTAAATATATGACATGTACTTAGGGCGTGTAAATCTGAATTTCCACCTATAAATACAGGAGCATTCCAAAAGTCAAATATCCACCTTTAGATCACTTATATCGAAGTTTATTTTCAGTTTATAACTGTATATCGAGTTTTTAGTTAGAGTTCTTTTTTTATTGCTTTAGTTTACTTTTAGTGAGAGAAAGAGAGAAAGCTTATTATGTGGAGAAAATTTTGGAATTTGTAAGTTTATCTTTATCATGTTTTCTTGTATCGATCTTTCAGCACGATGAGCATCTAAATTTTCTTTAGTATTTGATCGTGCTGAAATTTAGAATGAAATAATAATATATTGTTCTTGTTGTTTTCATAAGCTCTTCTAATAAAAAAAATTGATTTATAACTTGTTGATTTCATATTTCCAGTATATGTTTATCAACCAAGATCGATATTCGAGTTTGTCGAGAGATCCGTGAATACGAGTAGATCATTCTTAGGTAAAAAGAGTTGCATGCAATCCTAGAGATATGAAGACTTAAATCTTCTGGATTAGAGTCAAATCTAATAGAGAGGTTCACCATGTAAACATAACTTAGTAGTTTCGATTATAGAAAGAGATTTCAGTCGATCAACCTAAGGTTAGGTTCTGGTATTTCTCGAGAGAGGTGCTATCATAATTTAGAAATCTTCATGGTCGAGATTGATAGGGGCTCATAACAGAGGCTCGTATTTATAAGATAACCTGACAGAAAATATTTCCAAAGACAACAAATATTTCCAAATGCGGAGTTTATTTCCAAAAACGCTCCCCCACCGATTCAGAGGGAAAGATAGGCGCGCGAAGCCGCGACGAGCGCAAAGGCGGCGCCACCTCCCCTCGCGGGAGCGATCCCCGCAACAGCGCCCCGCAAGGGGCGCAACCGAGCCGCTCCCCAAGCGGGGTGCGGCCAAGCCGCACCCCACGTGGGGTGCGGCCATGGCCGCGCCCCCTTTGGGGTGCGGCCAAGCCGCACCCCGCGAGGGGGGTGCGGCCGGGCTGCACCCCCTCGGGGTCCGGCCGCGCCACACCCCGCACAGGGTCCGGCCGCGCCGCACCCCCTCGGGCTACGGTCGCGTCGCCCTCCTCACCCCGTGCGGAGTATGGCCGCCCCCCCTCCCTTTCTTTCTCGACAGGGGGCTTGCAAGGAGCCCTTCTAGGCGTACTCTTCGCCTAGGGCGTGGGGTCATGTTTTCTCCTTAGGGCGCAAACTCTCGTTCCGCCATTCGCTCAGAGCGCTTCGCAACACGACCGGGACGCCTCCGCGATTCGTTGCACGCTCAGAACCCTTTAGCGCTCGCACGCGCTCAGAACGCTTCCGAACACGTTCGGAGGCGTTCTCGCTTTTTGTCTTTCTGACATTCTCACTTTTTGTCTTTCTGACATTCTCACTTTTTGTCTTTCTGATATTCTCACTTTTTGTCTTTCTGATATTCTCACTTTTTGTCTTTCCGACGTGCTCACTTTTTGTCATTCCAGTTTCTCAGATTTCAGGAATAACCTGTCGCCTTTTTCGCCTCCAACAGAACTGCCCGAAGGGTAAGGTGGTCATTTACGAAAAATGACGATTCGTGTGCCCCAAACCGGAAAATATGATTCGTCCGCCGAGCATTTATGGAAACTGCAAACGGCAAAATTACCGGACCGCCCTTGGCCAAAGCTATAAAAGGAGCCCCAAGGCTTCATTTGAGGGGACCTTGCCTTCTGGACTCGGGAGAGCTCCTTGCAGACTTTTGCGGAATTCTCCTTCGACACTCAAAGATTTCCTTCGTTCCCGAAATGCGACTCAGTTTCTCACTCTCGTTCCCGAAAGGCGACTCAGCTTCTCACTCTCGTTCTGAAGTTGATGTTTTTTCAAGCTACATGCCCTAAATATATGACATGTACTTAGGGCGTGTAAATCTGAATTTCCACCTATAAATACAGGAGCATTCCAAAAGTCAAATATCCACCTTTAGATCACTTATATCGAAGTTTATTTTCAGTTTATAACTGTATATCGAGTTTTTAGTTAGAGTTCTTTTTTTATTGCTTTAGTTTACTTTTAGTGAGAGAAAGAGAGAAAGCTTATTATGTGGAGAAAATTTTGGAATTTGTAAGTTTATCTTTATCATGTTTTCTTGTATCGATCTTTCAGCACGATGAGCATCTAAATTTTCTTTAGTATTTGATCGTGCTGAAATTTAGAATGAAATAATAATATATTGTTCTTGTTGTTTTCATAAGCTCTTCTAATAAAAAAAATTGATTTATAACTTGTTGATTTCATATTTCCAGTATATGTTTATCAACCAAGATCGATATTCGAGTTTGTCGAGAGATCCGTGAATACGAGTAGATCATTCTTAGGTAAAAAGAGTTGCATGCAATTCTAGAGATATGAAGACATAAATCTTCTGGATTAGAGTCAAATCCAATAGAGAGGTTCACCATGTAAACACAACTTAGTAGTTTCGATTATAGAAAGAGATTTCAGTCGATCAACCTAAGGTTAGGTTCTGGTATTTCTCGAGAGAGGTGCTATCATAATTTAGAAATCTTCATGGTAGAGATATTTTATTAAGATGTTTATGATTCAATTTGAGTTCATTTCTTTTAGAGGAATTCTAGACCAAGTACTACTATATTCTCTCATTCTCTCCTAATTAATATTTTCTATTAACTTTTCTTTTAAATTATCCAAATCAATTTTTTAGATAAAATAATGATAATTTTGTGAGTACGAGTAAACAAGAAATCCGTGGAATACGACATTTGATATTAAAGTATCATATACTATAATACGATAGCGGATAGATACACGTGCCTTATCAAATTATATTTCAAATACAATTTTAGCCATTTCACTCCATTCTTTTTCAAATCAAACATAATCAAATGATTGTAATGAAGAGAAAAATTAACAATGAAGAAGGATAAAGATCAAATGTTGAAGAACCATGAATGGGGATCAAGAAAATTCATAAATGATGAACAATCCAGTCTGGAATTGGCAAGAGTTGGGACTCAAAACTGGGAGGTGGCTCGAAGAGGAAGATGGTAGGTGGCTCGAAATCTCATGTGGGAGGTAGCTGGAAGATGCAGATGCCTCAGAATTGCACGAGGAGGTTTGCAGATGGCTCGACTTGGCATGATCCGACGACGTTGCAGGCTC
Organism: Dactylorhiza incarnata; assembly: GCA_033032865.1. Taxonomy (NCBI): domain Eukaryota; kingdom Viridiplantae; phylum Streptophyta; class Magnoliopsida; order Asparagales; family Orchidaceae; genus Dactylorhiza; species Dactylorhiza incarnata. The sequence continues at coordinate 311,200 of JAWHQI010000109.1, read as the reverse complement.
CAGCTACATCTAAGGTGCACATATTGTCTTCAATTGTTGGAAAAGCCACCTCCGCATGCTCGTCGGGACGAGGGCTTCGCCGGAGAAGGAAAGTCGCATGACCGTCACTGGAACGGGAGCTAGGATTGGGATTCAGGAGCTCACTCGTTAGGGTGCGTGAGATATTTCACAAGCGCGTGGAAAGGAGGAAAGTGATTTTGTTTTATGTATTTATTTTGTTTGTACATAGTCTTTTTGGAGAACCAAAAATGTTAATTTTTTGGTTTATAAATAGCAAAAAATGATCTATCAATAACAATTCCATTTTTTTAATACATCATACGAACACTAGTTTAATAAAACAAAATATTGTATGAGCAAGAGGGTGCTCGTGAAATTGTTCCTATGGTGTCGTCGAATATAGTCCATAAACCCACATCTGCAACCAAGCTTCACGATCCAAACTTTTTTCCCCGACTCTTCTCGAAGGGCTGATTCCCGCAATCGACTGTACACATCTTCGAACTCTGGTGTTCGAGGCTCGATGCAATTTCGGTTTCGGTCTTGGCCGGCGTTCGTCTGGTTCTAGAGCGCCGAGGATCTACAGATGGCCGATGTCGTCATTCCCGCGCTTCGGAGCTAAGCGATGCAGCGGGATTCGTCGTGGGACGGTGGTCGATCTGTTCATGAACTCGAGCCCCCGGGACCGTTGTTGTTCCTACCACTGCTCTTCCTTCAGGGCGGCGGGATGGATCTCTCTAGGGTCGGGGAGAAAATCTTTAGCTCCGTTCGCTCCACACGCTCACTAGGTCTCCTTCTCTCCGCGTCTGATCGCCCAGAGGTGCGATCTTCAGTAATTTTCTTCTTATTTTCTAGCTGTCTTCTTAATTGATGGTTTTCGCTGGAATTTTCGTATATGGGGTAGTTGGTTCGTAATCTGAGCTCTGTTGGAGTTGTATATTGATTTTAGTGGAGAGGCGTGCCTGGGATCTTATGTGATCGTAAAGTGCCATTAAAACTTAATGGCTAGTTTTACCGTACTGCAATTAGGCCAACAATGCTCTATGGTTCTGAGTGTTGGGCAGTGAATGGTGCACATGAGCAAAAATGGGAGTTGCGGGGATGAGAATGCTTAGGTGGATGTGTGGTCACACGAGGCTGGATAAAATGAGGAATGAATGTATCAAGGATAAGACAGGAGTGGCGCCAATTGTAGAGAAGATGCGAGAAGCTCGTTTAAGATGGTTCAGACATGTACATAGGAGACCATTAGAGGCACCTGTTAGACGTTGTGAGAGTTTAGTCACTAGACATGTTAAACGGGGGAGGGGTAGACCAAAAAAGACTTGGAATGAAACTATAAGGAAAGATATAATGAACTTAGGTATTAGTGAGGCTATGATTAAAGATAGGGCGCAATGGCGATAAAGGATCCATATAGTCGACCCCACTATGGTGGGATAAAGACTTGAGTGTTGTTGTTGTAATGGAAAATGCACTAAGCCATTCTAGTTTCGGATGTAAAAATCTATTGTTCATAATGGATAGTGGTACGGTTGTTTTATTAGAAATATCCAAATATTGGTGACTAAAGTCGGTGTTTTGATGTTGTAGATTAACGTTGGTTCTACCTGGTTGAGGCTACTAGCCTCATATGCATCCTAGATCTAGGCGTGGAAGAGTTAAATCTTTCTTATATGTTGTTAATAAGAGTGCCCCTCTACATTTACAAATAGAGGGGTCCATGCATGTTCTACACATGATGTGAGACTAATACCAAAAATAAATGAAAAACACATAACAAGCTTTATCACTCCCTCTTAAAGAGGTTTACTGAAGATGACTAAGTTCTTTGTTATAAGTAACAAATAGAGTGTACAACCCATTGATAACCTCTTCCTTGATGAAGTGACAACCCACCTCCGTATGCTTGTTTATTTCACAAAACATTGAGCTTTTGATATATACATTGTTGCTTTGTTTCACAAAAGCTAGGCAGACGTGTACCATATGTCCCAGCCAGGTCTTTTATAAGAGTTCCAACTTCCAAGTCATTTCAACTCAAAAACAATCGACACCGCACCACGATATTCTACCTCATCACTGAATATAGGGGCAACCGTTTGTTCTGTGCTCCGCCATTTGACAAAGTTGCCTTGTAGGAAAGTACAATACCCTGAAGTAAATTTCCCATTAGCTTTGTTATCAGTGTAAATAGCATCAAAATATGCCTTGATACGTAGATGGTCATTCTTTCTAAACTAGAGACTCTTTCTGGGAGGACTCTTGGTACACTCTAATATCTTCATAACACAGACACAATGTTAGACATTGTTAGAGTAAGTTAAATTAGTATTCCAATAGAACCACAAGACTAGTATTCTTCTTTGTTACAAATATTGAATGACCTGCATGACTTCGATGAAATTCAACTGTGTGAATGACCTGACTAAACTTGTCAAACTAGGCTTTTGAGCTCTTTGTAAGTCTATATACGGTCATTTTTAGTTTGCAAACTCGAGCCTCCCCCTGAGTAGCATACCCTAGAGGTTGCTCCATGAATACTGTCTCCTTGAGATAATCATACAAGATGACATTCTTAACGTCGAGCTGGAACATTTGCTAATTCTTATTGAATGCAGTAGAGAATCAAACTTGTATAGAGATAATGCAACACTATGAGAGAAAGTATCAAAGTAATCACTCTCATACGTCTGAGGAAAGCCATTAGCAACGAGCCTAGCTTTGTATCTATCAACATGTCCTGATGTCCATCTGGTAGAAATTTGTCAACAAAGTCATATATGCAACCACTAATATCACCACAGATAGGTGTAGGAGTACGAGTCCATGTGTCACGTAAAAAAGAGAGCAAACATATCCTCATCCTTGACTGTCTTCCAACAACGGATGGTCATAACTTTCCTGTATGATGACAAAACAATAGCAGTTGGCAATGACAATGCTAACCTACTGCATGAAGTGCCTAGGTGTTCATACGAAACCACATTGGCATGGTGCTGAGCATAAGACTTGATGCCCTTCCCATGGGAAATAGGGAGGTGACAATCTGAGTCTACTGGTGGCACTGAACCTTCAGTGGAAGGAGATGCTAGCCTTGGGATTGTGGAATGAACTGTAGAATTAGGGCTCTTTTTTTATTCATCATTACACATCTATACAATATATATACCTCTACTGTTCTCTAAACGCACACCACGCCTAAACGCACACCACACCTCTAATACACGCCAACACTCCTCAAGGTGGGTGAAAGATATTTACTAAACCCATCTTGTCAGAATTTCTAATCATATCCTTCGAGCTAAGACCTTTGGTCAAACAATCTGCGGCCTGATCATTGCTCGCAATGTAACTAAGCTCTAGTAGCCTACTGCCCAGCTTCTCTTTTATGAAGAACCTATCAATCTCGATATGCTTGATCCTATCATGTTGAACTGGATTGTTTGCAATACTGATATCTACCTGGCTGTCACACCACAACTTCATCTTATCTCCTCGATCCAATTCCAGCTCCATCAGCATTCCGTTTAGCCACAGAAGTTCAGCAACCCCCAATGCCATAACTCTGTATTTACCTCTGCTGTCGACCTGGCCATCACCGATTGCTTCTTGCTCCTCCAGGAGACCAAGTTGCCTCCTACAAACATGCAATAGCCTGAGGTGGATCTCCTGTCGTCTATACAACTTGCCCAATTAGAGTCACAATAACCCTCAATCTTCATGTGCCCGTTCCTTTTGAATAACAACCCCTTTCTAGGGGCAGTCTTCAAGTATCGAAGGATCTGGTACACAATATCCATGTGACCCTTCCTGGGTCATGCATATAACGGCTGACCACGTTCACGACAAAGGAAATGTCTGGACGCGTGTGGCTCAAGTAAATCAGCTTCCCAACTAGTTTCTGGTACATCTCTCGATCGATTGATTCATCTGCCTTAACATCCAATTTACACTTCTGATCGATCGGTGTTGCAGCAGGCCTGCACCCCAATATCCCTATCTTTATGAGGAGATCCAAGACATACCTCATTTGGGACAGAACAATTCCCTTTGCACCATAGGCAATCTCAATCCCAAGAAAATACCATAGCAAATCCAAATCCTTTACCTCGAACTTATTGCCCAAAGCCTTTTTGAGGAAAACGATCTCCTGCTCATCGTCCCCTGTGATGATCATGTCATCCACATACACCACAAGTACAGTGATGTGGTGGCCTTCATTTTCCCTGAAGAACACCGTGTGATCATCATTGATCAGCCGGTATCCCAATCATGTTCTTCCTGAATCGGACAAATCACGCATGTGGAGACTGCTTCAAGTCATAAAGGGACTTCTTCAGTCTACAGACTCTGCCTTCGGTCTCAGCTGTGCCAAACCCCGGTGGTATCTCCATGTCCACCTCCTCCGCTAGATCTCCATGAAGAAACACATTCTTCACATCTAGTTGATGCAACCTCCATCCACCATTTGCTGCCAAGCTTATCAGAGTTCGGACAGTGCTCATCTTAGCTACGGGTGCAAATGTCTCGTCGTAATCAATGCCATAGGTCTGACTATACCCCTTTGCGACCAATCGAGCCTTATAGCGCTCGACAAGACCATCTGAGTTCTGCTTCAAAGTGAAAACCCATTTGCACCCAACAACCCTCTTGTTCTTTGGTAGGTCTGTCAGCTCTCAGGTCTTGTTCTTCTCAAGAGCTCTCGTCTCCTCCTTCATTGCTGCTTGTCATTTTGGATCAGTTTTGACAACATTGCTAATTGTTAGGTACAATAATACTATTCAAAGAGGCAATGAATGCTCCATGAGAAAAAGAGATATTATCATAGGAGACAAAAGAAGCAAGATCCCAACTGTATCTGTCCGGAGGGTTGCCCGCATTGCTGCGAGTAGTCTGCTGGACCGTGGTAGTAGGAGATGAATGGGTAGAAGGAATGATCTCACCAGAAAATGACCGTGGTGTTGGAGGTGCTCTAGGAGTAGAGACTGGCGTGGACGAGGGACTAGACACTGCCATTCTAGGCATGGGTACTGGTTCTGCAGTCTGTTTCCCTTTCCTATGATATGTAAACAGTTCCCCCTGAGCCGTAGGCCTCACGCCTCTCACTTCCTCCTCCTGCTCCTCATTACCATGCTCCTCCACTGATCCTTCTTGCAATACTTTCAGATCTGTCACCAAACTCTCCCTATCTCGCCTCATACTTTCAGTATTTGGCAATTCTGGTGTGAGTTGGGCCTCCTCTTGTCGGTAGTACTGCTCCAGCTCTCTGAAGTGGACATCCAGACTTACGAAACTTCTCTTCTCGACTGGACTCCAACACACGTATCCCTTCTGAGTACCATAGCCCACAAACATACACTTGAGTGTCTTCGCATCAAGTTTTCCAACACTCAGTCTGTTGTCCTTCACAAAGCACACACAACCGAAAACTTTTAATGAAAGCATCCCTCCATTGTGTCCCTGCAACTTCTGACACGAGGATTTTCACCCGAGAAAGTATCAAAGTAATCACTCTGATACGTCCGAGGAAAGCCGTTAGCAACGAGCCTAGCTTTGTATCTATCAACATGTCCTGATGTCCATATGGTAGAAATTTGACAACAAAGTCATATATGCAACCACTAATATCACCACAGATAGGTGCAGGAGTACGAGTTCATGTGTCACGTAAAAAAGAGAGCAAACATATCCTCATCCATGACTGTCTTCCAACAATGGATGGTCATAACTTTCCTGTATGATGAAAAAACAATAACAGTTGGCAATGACAATGCTAACCTACTACATGAAGTGCCTAGGTGTTCATACGAAACCACATTGACATGGTGCTGAGCATAAGACTTGATGCCCTTCCCATGGGAAATAGGGAGGTGACAATCTGAATCTACTGGTGGCACTGAACCTTCAGTTGAGGGAGATGCTAGCCTTGGGATTGTGGAATGAACCGTAGAATTAGGGCTCTTTTTTTTATTCATCATTACACATCTATACAATATATATACCTCTACAGTTCTCTAAACGCACACCACACCTAAATGCACACCACACCTCTAATACACGCCAACACTCCTCAAGGTGGGTGAAAGATATTTATTAAACCCATCTTGTCAGAATTTCTAATCATATCCTTCGAGCTAAGACATTTGGCCAAACAATCTGCGGCCTGATCATTGCTCGCAATGTAACTAAGCTCCAGTAGCCCACTGTCCAACTTCTCTTTTATGAAGAACCTATCAATCTCGATATGCTTGGTCCTATCATGTTGAACTGAATTGTTTGCAATACTGATAGCTGCTTGACTGTCACACCACAACATCGTCTTATCTCCTCGGTCCAATTTGAGCTCCATCAACATTCCCTTTAGCCACAGAAGTTCAACAACCCCCAATGCCATAACTTTGTATTCTTCCTCTGTTGTCGACCTGACCACCACCGATTGCTTCTTGCTCCTCCAGGAGACCAAGTTGCCTCCTACAAACATGCAAATAGCCTGAGGTGGATCTCCTGTCGTCTATACAACTTGCCCATTCAGAGTCACAGTAGCCCTCAATCTTCATGTACCCGTTCCTTCTGAATAACATCCCCTTTCCAGGGGCAGTCTTCAAGTATCGAAGGATCTGGTACACAATATCCATGTGGCCCTTCCTAGGGTCATGCATATAACGGTTGACCACGCTCACGACAAAGGAAATGTCCAGCCGCGTGTGGCTCAAGTAAATCAGCTTCCCAACTAGTTTTTGGTACATCTTTCGATTGACTGGTTCACTTGCCTTAGCATCCAGTTTACATTTTTGATCGATCGGTGTTGCAGCAGGCCTGCACCCCAACATCCCTGTCTCTACGAGGAGATCCAAGGCATACCTCCTTTGGGACAGAACAATTCCCTTTGCACCATAGGCAATCTCAATCCCAAGGAAATACCATAACAAACTCAAATCCTTTACCTCGATCTCCTGCTCATCGTCCCCTGTGATGATCATGTCATCCACATACACTGCAAGTATAGTGATGCGGTGACCTTCATTTTCCCTGAAGAACACCGTGTGATCAACATTGATCTGTCGGTATCTCAATCATGGTCTTCCTGAATCGGTCAAATCACATATGGGGAGACTGCTTCAAGTCATAGAGGGACATCTTCAGTCTACAGACTCTGCCTTCGGTCTCAGCTGTGCCAAACCCCGGTGGTATCTCCATGTCCACCTCCTCCGCTTGATCTCCATGAAGAAACACATGCTTCACATCTAGTTGATGCAACCTCCATCCACCATTTGCTGCCAAACTTATCAGAGTTCGGACAGTGCTCATCTTAGCCACGGGTGCAAATGTCTCGTCGTAATCGATGCCATAGGTCTTGCTATACCCCTTTGCGACCAATCGAGCCTTATAATGCTCGACAAGACCATCCGGGTTCTGCTTCAAAGTGAAAACCCATTTGCACCCGACATCCCTCTTGTTCTTTGGTAGGTCTGTCAGCTCCCAGGTCTTGTTCTTCTCAAGAGCTCTCATCTCCTCCTTCATTGCTGCTTGCCATTTTGGATTAGTTTTGACAACCTGCCAATTGTTAGGTACAATAATACTATCCAAAGAGGCAATGAATGCTCCATGAGAAAAAGAGATATTATCATAGGAGACAAAAAAGGCAATGTCCCAACCGTATCTTTCCGGAGGGTTACTCGCATTGCTGCGAGTAGTCCGCCGGACCGTGGTAGTAGGAGATGGAGGGATAGAAGGAATGATCTCACCAGAAAATGACTGTGGTGGTGGAGGTGCTCTAGGAGTAGAGACTGGCGTGGTTGAAGGACTAAGCACTGACATTTTAGGCACGAGTACTGGTTCTGCTGTCTGTTTCCCTTTCCTATGATATGTAAACAGTTCCCCCTGAGCCGTCGGCCTCACGCCTCTCACTTCCTCCTCCTGCTCCTCATTACTCCCATGCTCCTCCACTGATCCTTCATGCCATACTTCCAGATCTGTCACCAAACTCTCCCTCTCTCGCCTCATCATTTCAGTATTTGGCAATTTTGGTGTGAGTTGGGCCTCTTCCTGTCGGTAGTACTGCTCCAGCTCTTTGAAGTGGACATCCAGACTTACGAAACTTCTCTTCTCGACTGGACTCCAGCACACGTACCCATTCTGAGTACTAGAGTAGCCCACAAAGATACACTTGAGTGTCTTCGCATCAAGTTTTCCAACACTCGGTCTGTTGTCCTTCACAAAGCACACACAACCGAAAACTTTTAACGGAAGCATCCCTCCATTATGTCCCTGCAACTTCTGACACGAGGATTTCCACCCGAGAATACGTGATGACATTCTGTTGATCAATTGTGTTGCTGTTAACACAACATACCCCCATAAGCTCTGAGGGACTTTCATGTGGAGCATCATACTCCTTGCCACCTCCATCAGATGCCTGTTTTTTCTCTCCGTCTCGTCATTCTGTGCAGGTGTGTATGCACATGTGGTCTGATGCAGTATCCCATGGACTGATAGGTACTCTGCCAATGCCCTATTAGTGTACTCTGTTCCATTGTCCGACCTTAATACCTTTATCATTGTGCCGTACTGTGTTTGAACATGCTTATGGAAATCCCGGAAACATGTAAAAACCTCACTCTTACTTTTCATTAGATATAACCAAGTGACACGCGAGGCGCAATCAATAAAAGTCACAAAATATTTATATTCATTCAAAAAACTTACCGCACAAGGCCCCCAAACGTCAGAATGCACAACATCAAAAAAGGAAGAGCTTATTCGTCCTGTGCTAACATAAGAACTCATAGTAAGCTTGCCTAAGTTGCATGCATCACATACATGTTTATGTTGATTTGTTTTTTGAAACAATAAAGGAAATAGTCTAGCTAAAGTGCCGTAAGAAGAATGCCCCAAATGCTGGTGATGTAGTAGAAGCGTATCCTCTGCACTTATCTTCGTTCCTCCTACTTCTGTCTCCCCCGCCATAGATATAAGAGCTACATCCAATCCTTCCCGATCCAAATACCATAGCCCGTCATGCCAGGTCCCAATCCCAAGTATCCGCCTCGCCCCATTCTCCTGGAAGGTCACCTTGGGAATATCAAAATAAACGACACATTTTAGCTGAAGGATTGTGGAACTAATGAATATAAGGCTAACTGGAAAAGAAGGAGCATGCAAGACATTGGATAGTTTTACCGAACCTGTACAATTGACTGTGCCCTTACCGACCACTGATTGGAAAGTCCCATCCGCCGTCTGGATGCTGTCAGCAGTAGTTAGGCGAGTGTAAGAGGAGAACTCACCCGCATCTCCTGTCACGTGTCGCGAAGCACCGGAGTCAACAATCCAATTCGATGTCCTGGAAGGGTGGGCATACATAGCTGAAGCTGATGCCCCCCTGATTCCACTCTTGCTTCCTTCACCAGCTTGTTTCCTCTTGAGGCCCTCCTTCATGCTCATCATACTTAGTAGAGTCTGTTCCTCCTCGGTGTAAATAACACTAGCCTTCTCATCACATCCACTAATGCCTGGATTTGCACAATAGCCACCTCTGCCACCACGACCCTGCCACCCTGGCCACATCCACGACCACGTCCACGACCACCACCACCCAAATCCCCCTCCTTGGGTGGTCTGGGGCAAGCATACAACAGATGACATGTCTCCCTGCAGTTGTAGCACTGTCGTGTTTCCTCTCGTGGTCTTGGAATACCCGAGCCAGTAGCCGCTAGTGCTGACTTTACGATAGCGGAATCTCCCGTCCTTGCCTGGAGTTTGAACCGGGTCTCCGCCTGAATCATGGCCGAGATGGCCTCTGACAGAGTAGGAATCTTCATACCCGACAGAAGTAAGACTCTCCTCTGATCGAACCGTTCATTTAACCCCTTCAGGAACATGGTCCTTTCTTCTACTATAATCTTGGAAGCCTTACACTGTGGGTCACTCTGATGCGTACTCCTGCATGGTCGTAGTCCACGCATAGTCGTTCTAACTCTGATGCGTACTGCTGCACAGTCTTCTCACTTTGAACTGTGTCATCAATTTCTCCCTTCACCTGGAAGACCCTGAGAGTGTACCCCCCTCCATCATATGTACTTCACAGCTTGTCCCAACCCTCCATGAATGTCTCCAGGCCATCAACCGTGGCAGCAATCGATGGGACAACCGAGCTGAGAAGCCACATGAACACCGTCATGTGGGTTGATTCCCACTCATCTCCTGCAGTTGGGTTCTCTGGCTTCTTCAACTCCCCTGTTAAGAAACCCCCAACCTTCTGCGCTGTAAGAGCCTTCCTCACGCGGCGTGACCAACCCAAATAGGTGGTCAGTCCTTCGAGCTTTAGATCAACCGGTGGAAGGTCCAACTTCACCTGTCGGGGTGATGAACCCAACAACTTCAACAAAGTAGCCACCTTTGCCGGGTCCAACTTCTTGAGGACATCCTCCATCCTTTCGTCGTCGTTACTTACTAGTGCACACACCAATCAAGCAAAAACATGCCCCTTCAGCTGTGTTGACGAGTGCCCGCGGTGTATTCGAGTGAATCTTCTGTGCTGCCGCTGTGTCGTCGAGGACCTCCAATGTCGTCGAGTGGTTCTTCTGTGCTGCCACTGTGTCATCGAGAGACCTCCAATTTCGTCGAGAGAGCTTTCAGCAATCCTGTCGTCGTCGGGAGACTCCCCGCTGTGCTGCAGCTGTCCCCAAATGTCGTCGAGAGACTCTCGTGCTGCAACTGTCCTGTGCTATAGCTGAGGGCCCCCTGTGCTGTAGCTGTGTCGACGAGAGCGAGAGTCTCATCCAATGTCGTCGATGAGACTCCCTCACCCAATATTGCCGTCGACGAGATTCCAGTTCCGAGATCGGGTCGTCGACGAGGCTCCAGTGAAGGGATCACCGAGGGAGCGGAGCGACGACGAGAACTCCCGCGAGATCGGGTCGTCGACGAGGCTCCAGTGACGGGATCACCGAGGGAGCGGAGCTACGACGAGAAGTCCCGCGAGATCTTGTGAACATGGCGATGCGTCGAGGTGCGGCGAGAACACAGCGAGATCACGAGGACGGCTCCCTTCCCCCCGGCTCTGACACCATGTAGAATCAGGGCTCTTTTTTTATTCATCGTTACACATCTATACAATATATATACCTCTACAGTTCTCTAAACGCACACCACACCTAAACGCACACCACACCTCTAATACACGCCAACATGAACTACACGAGTAAGAAGGAATAAGCACAAGTGGAGGAGGATGTCTCCTAAGGCACGAAGGACAAGGCGATGAGGTGGAGGAAGATGATGAGATGTAGGGTCTGAAGGCGAAAAATGAATTATTGACATGGAAGTCTTTGACTCAGGATGGTGTTTCAAGTAGAGTCATAAGAATGTGATCCAAGGCAAGTGCATTGACATTCTTGACGAGGTACATAATAAACTCAAAGAAGGTGGCGTCAACTGATACATACTGATGTTTGGAGAGAGTATCAATGCAAAAATATTCCTTCTAAGTTGGAGAGTACCCAGGGAGATATATTTGTTGGCACAAACTGACAATTTGTTACGATCTTGAGAAGGAACATGGACAAAAGCGATGTGCCAAAGACGCGAGGAGTAAGAAGAAGTAAATGGACATCCAAATGAAAGATGTAGGTAATTTACCTTGGAGGGCAGAAGACGACATGCAATTGATTAAGTAACATGAGACAAGAACAACATGAGTCCAATATGACTTAGGAAAACTCATCTAACACAACAAGCTAAATATATCAAGGAATTGGCGATTCTTCGTCATTTCTACATCATTTTGTTCTGACATATGAATCTAACTATTCTTATAAATAAGGCCATGAGAAATATAGAAAGAAGATAATCAATGATTCATGCATTCTTTAGTGTGTGGAGAATTTTCAAACATGTGCCAAACTGAGTGAGCTGAGGTGGAGGGAGATTGCAACGTGCTATCTGAATGAACTGCTCCAACATGAGCCCGAGGGTGGAGGTACAGATGTTTGGTGAAGCTTCGATCAACAAGGTGACCAATCTTTCCACAATGAGTATAAGTGGGATGATGTTCACCACGTCCTCCAGTGCGCCCCCTAGGCCATGGCCTCCTCTTCCATATGCCTGAGCAAAGCTCTCAAGAGGAGGAGAAGCAATAAGTGCAGTCCAAAAGATGGACCATGGTGGATACACAAGTGACAGTACCATTCAATGTGGGAATAATGAATTCGCTAAAATCTGTTTTTGAATCATTTCATAGGAATCCAATGAACGTTAGAGATAAAAACAATTAGTAGCTCTTCAAAGTGCTTCTGCTGAGTGGCATTGTCAGAGAGTGGGCAATATTGTTCAAGTTCAACTACCATGATTGGACTTCTTGACAGACAACCTCTGTTAGAGTAGACCGAGCAAATGGATTTGAACTGGGAGTACAAGCAACTTTTACCTTCTCACCATGATAGATGATGGGCAGACATGCATCTAATAATTTGTTCACTAATTATGTGGGAATTAGAGCATCACTTCCAATCAACCTAATTGGGAGATGTAGTTGTTAGTGGAGGACCAGTGAGGTGGCGCCACTTCCTTTGGGATCGCACCATGAATGATAATATAAGGCTCCAATCATCATAGTTGGGTCCATTCAAATGGACATTGTTCTAAGATTTTTCTAAGGAGGACACGATAGCCGTAGGGGTGGGCTCAAATGTGGCCAACAAAATACAACAAGAGCAATCCACACAGACAAAGAAGCACGGCATCAATAAGGCCACGACCACTATGATAGGAAGACAAGTACTGGGAGGTTACACACCACAAGAAAAATCACAAAGTAAAGATTAATCAGTGTCCAGAAGACCTGAAGAAAGAGCTAGAGGTGGAAAAGGACCTCTATGGGGGAGTTGTGCTGGCGGCTAGTGGCCATGCCCAAGAGCAGCGACCATGCCCAAGAGCAGGGACAAGCTCCCGTTTGTCAGTGTCGGAAGACCTTCAATGCGATCGACGCTGATGAAGACAGCGTCTGCGGAGGGCAGGTGCGAGATTCAATCGATCGCGGGAGGAAGGAGGAGAACATTGCAGGCAAGCGGTTGTGTGAGCGAGCAATCGTCGAGCGGTGCAGGACGAGCGATCATTGAGCAGTCATTGCATCATTTTCTAATAAGGCTTCGCTCATGACCGATAGTTTTCTCTATGTAGTGAGTGGTCGGCCAACTAAAGTGAAGCTTCACCAGAAGCGAAAATGTCGCTTCCCGAATGCCTGCCTCTTGTACTAATGTGTATGGTCTAGTATTTCCAATGCTTCCTTGCCGTCAACGCACGCTAGACTGAGAGTTAGCAAGCTACTCAGTCTTAGATGTCATTGAAATTCTGTCTCTGTTTTCTTTTCGGATTCCGAGGATGAGCCGGCCAATCATCAAAGAATTGAGGAGTCTTATATGTTATTAATAAGAATGCCCCACTATATTTACAAATCGAGGGGTCCATATATGTTCTAGACACGATGTGCGTCTAATACCAACAAGTAAATAAAAACGCAACATTTGAACACTAGGAACATGAAATGATCTGCATCACATTGGTTTCAGTTGATCTGCTTCCTTGACTTATTGACCATAAATGATATTATATGCTTTTTAGTGGTGTATTTGCTCAAGCTAATTGGCTAATATAACTAGTCAACTTCTAAAATATTAAGCTAACATTGCTTGGATAGTTTTCTATTGTGAACTCCGATGGGATTCATGGTCATGGTAGCGAAGACGGTGGATTTCGCGGATCTCAACTCTATAAGGGAGCATCCCTGAGGCAGCCGGAGGTGAAGATGATGGTGGTGGAGATAAAGAGAGAACTAAGTTTCTTGCTTTGATACCACATGTTGTGAACCCCGGTGGGATTCACGATCATGGCAACGAGGACAAGGGATTTGGGGGATCTCAACCCTAGACGGGAGCTTTCTGGAGGTGTCCAGAGATGAAGAAGATGGTGATGGAGATAACATAGGGCCTTACTACTTTCTTGCTTGTCCCTTTTCTATGACACAAAGGGTCTTTAAATAGACTTACTAGGACACCTTTGCAATGAGCTCCCTATTGATTGTGTTCATTAAAATGCACTAGGACTTCAAATTAACTAGAACTAAAGACACTTAAAAATAAAACTTATAATAACGACGCAGTAAGAAACACAACTCATAGTTAAATAACACGCAACATTTTTGTTGATTATATGCAATCTCTTTGTTAATGATTCCTGTTTGCTTCTGCTCAATTTCCATCTACGTGTTTGATGAAAACTGCCCCTGGCTTTGTTATTACCATGTAAACAAGCTTTGTTGTTGCCGTTCCTATCACAGGAAAGTATTTTTTTTTGTTTTGTCTGAATAGCGCATTCACCATGAAATTTTCTATCCCACCAATTTCTGCATGAAGTGTTACTATGTTTATGATCTATCAACTGAAGTAGGGGGGGGGGGGGGGGGGGGGTTGACTCCATGTACTGGTAGAACTTTATACAACATGTATTGACTTATTTTTGTTAAGTGATTCCAAATGTAAATTTTTATCGTTCACAATGTATCTAGTAGCCATACTTGTCCATGTCCCTCAATGCCTCAGTTATAATTTGGTGTTTTAGTGTTCTTTCTTGTATAATGAATATAGTAACCACAGCCATCAATTTCCTTCAATGCCTTAGTTATAATTTGGTGTTTTGGTGTCTGGCTACAGTCTGAATTGAGCATGATATGATGCATAAGTAGTAACTATTTTTAAGTTATAAGATTGTTAAGAGAATGATTGTTCAGGGTATTCACCAAAGTTTGTGAAGGTCAAGGCGCTGTTGCGCTGTACCCATATAATGCAACATAATTATAAGAATATTACGACATTTTGCATAACCATTGGATTAGAACGAGGACTCCAAGAGAAAAAAAGATCAGATCCACACATAATGATTTGTTGTTTACAGTATATCCAGTGGCCTTAATTATCCATGTCCCTCAACACCTCTGTTAGGACGTCTTTTCAATATATTTTTCTATTTGTTTACTGTTTAGTCCTACAAGTTGTACATGTATTGTATCCGCTCCTCTATACTTATAAATAGAGCTCTCTATTAGAGATTATGATTAGATATGATATTTTCTTACGCTAACATGGTATCAAAACGAGCGGTGGTCTAATCTCGATCAACTAACACTCCTCCCGTCCCCTCGTCTTCCCATCCCTCCTATTTCGCTTCGACTGATCATCTCGCCTCGATTGATCTTCTCACTGAATCATCATCCCGCCTGCTTGTCTTGCCGAAGCTCCACCGAAGATTCTTAGGTCTCTTCCGGCCTTCTTCCTCTAGCTAGGTCACTCCAACCGGTCTCCTTTAGATTTTTGGACATCGATTAATGCGTCCTATCCATGCGCTGATTTCTTACAATGAGTGGGCGCTCCTTATGAATTTCTTTCTCTCCCCTGTCAACACTCGAACCCACCCCTACCATCACCATACCTGCATTCAACACATCTTTTAAGCAACAATCTCGGGAGCACCTCCAACTGATTGGTCTGAACTATACGGATTAGAGTGTTTACATTCCTAGTGAAGTTTCAACGGAAACGACATCATCTCACAGATCCTTCGCCCGCCACATTGTCTCTCGAATATGCTGATTGGAATACTAATGATGCAGTGGTTTGTACCTGGTTCTACAATAGTCTTTCCGACGCTTGTTCACCTGTCATACATCATGATTTATTGATGAGACTGACAAAGTTGCCTGAGATCATCTTACGACTCTTTACTCCAAAGTTGCCAAGACCTCTAGGATCTACACACTCTATTCCGTTCTCTTTGCTCGCCCTAATCTTCTTCCTGAGCCTGACAACCAGGAGGCTCAATCTCTAAGCTCAGAACTTCTTTAGGGTCACCTTTTCTCAATTGATCTTGCAACACAACAAAAACACTTTGAAGAATTGCTTATTGTGTGCTATCTATAGCGATTGCCTGACTCCTACGAAATGATCAGACAACAGATTCTCGGGGAATATACTATTCCTACATTGAATGCCAATGGTGCTTGTGTTTCGACAGTCACGCATCTGCTGGATGTGGAGGCTGTAGATGAGGTAGGTGCTCTTGTGTGCGTAATGAACGTCACTTCATATGTTGTCATTGTGGGAAGATTGGTCTCCCCACAGAACGATGCTTCATGAAACATTATCATCACATGCCTCAAACTCTTGTTGGGACTGTTGAGCCTACTGATTCATTACTTGCTCCCTCCACCTCCATCTAAGTTTCTGACAATGGAAGATATTTCCCTCAGGATCATATTAAAGCTTAAACTAGTGTATCCAGCCTCCGCGGTCGTGATCACTCTATCCTACTTAGGTAGTGGGAACATTGCAACACATAGTAAGTGACTCACCGATTCTATTGCAACTGCCTTCTCTAGTCTTGACAGACATACTCAGGCTCCTCTTGTGATTGTTGTCGGTGGTTCTTTTGCCCTTGTTTGTGGGTCATGGGATGTAACCACTTCCTCAAACCTCACCTTGGAAAATGATCTTTATGTTCCTAATTTTCCATGTTGCTCACTTTCTACTATTACGATTATGAAAAATTTGAACTGTTGTGATTATTCTCTCTCCTACTGTTGTTTTTCAGGACCTTCAGTCGAAGAAGGGGATCACTACTGGGATCGAGCTTGGAGGACTCCACTACTTGGATGATATCGTCACCCATTATGGTTCTGCCGCTAAAGTTTCTCTACTTCAATGACATCAACGTCTTGCACACCCTCCTCCTCGTGTTCTTCATCAGTTGCTGCCTTTTGCTTCATCTAATTATGTATTAGAATGTGATGCCCGTCCAATAGGCAAACATCATCATTTGTTTTGCGAAAAATGAAGTGAGAACTTATACTATTTTGAGTTAGTGCATTATGATATTTGGGGCCTTTGTCCCACAAAATCTATTGGTCATGGTAGTCAATATTTTATCATATTTATAGACGATTTTTCTTGTTGTACTTGAGTCTATCTTATGAAGGAAAAATATGAAATATTTAATGTTTTTCAGTCGTTTTACTATGAAATTCAAAATCAATTTAATACTCGCATTAGAATTCTCCGTACCAACAATGCAAAAGAGTACATTAGTTAGTCATTCTCCTAATTTTGTACTTCTCATGACATTATTCATCAAACTAGTCGTGCTCATACATCTCAACAAAACATTGTTGCAGAGAGGAAGAATCGTCATCTCCTCAATGTCACCCGCAAAATGCCCCTTGCTCATACAGAGGACATGTTATTCTTGTCTCATGTTATCTGATTAATCAAATACCATCATTTACTATAAATGGCAAATCACCATTCTCCATTCTTCATCAAGATTCTTCCCTTTTCCCTTGTACTCACATATTTGGATGTACTACCTTTGTCCATGTTCCTTCCCAAGGTCGTGACAACCTATTTGCTCACACTGTTAAGTGTATCTTTTTGGGCTATTCACTTATTTCCCAACCTAGAAGGGGTATCCGTGAATTGATCATATCTCCAGATGACAGTATATCTCTGACGATGATTCTATTATTCTGACCTCTCATCGTGTCAACATGTCACTTCCTTACCCATTATTCATTCTCCTCAAAATCCCATACTTCATTCTCCTCCATATTCTGCAATCCTACCAACACCACCCCTTAACCTCCCATCCATCATGTATATCTTAGATGTCTCCCTAATCATATCCCCCTTCGACTTCTAGAGTTTGTACCTCGGTTCCTGGGCTCACATCCTCATCCTCACAAGATTTAGCGCAACATATCACTTCTGATTATGACTTACCAATTTCTCTACGGAAGGGTGTTCTCTCCCGTGCTCAACACCTCTCTGCCAGTGTGGACTTCTATACACAGCTGAGTACTTCTTACAACAAGTTTGCGACCTCTATTCCTGCCAATCAAGAGGCAATGAACATTCCCCACTGGAAGAATGCAATGAACGAAGAGATGTCGGCTCTTATTTTCCAGTGCACATGGTCCTTGGTTCCCACTCTTCCTAGTGTTGAT
Source organism: Dactylorhiza incarnata (assembly GCA_033032865.1). Taxonomy (NCBI): domain Eukaryota; kingdom Viridiplantae; phylum Streptophyta; class Magnoliopsida; order Asparagales; family Orchidaceae; genus Dactylorhiza; species Dactylorhiza incarnata. The sequence goes on along the minus strand of JAWHQI010000109.1, from coordinate 293,148 downwards.
ATTATTGATTGTCGATGAATCTTTGTTGCCAAATTCCTTCCTAATGGACAAGTTGATAGATACAAAGCATGATTAATGGCTAAATGTTTTACACGGACTTACGATGTAGATTTCGTTGATACCTTCTCCCTTGTTGTTCGGATTTTCACTATCTGGGTACTATTTTCTGTGGTGGTCTGGACAGTGCGTCAACTCGACGTCAAGAATGTCTTACTCTGTGGTGATCTCCAAGAGATAGTGTATATGGAGCAACCTCCATATATAGTCTTCTGTAAACTCCAGAAGGCTATATATGTTCTTAAACAGAGTCCTAAAGTCCGGTTCAACAAATCTAGCTGTCATTTTCATTATCGGGTTCTGACGAAGCCATGCAGATCATTCTCAGTTTGTGTGGAAAATAAATATTGCTATTGTGGTTCTTGCCGTCTATGGGGCTGATATTCTTTTCACTGACGATGATGTTGCTGGATTAGATGAAACCAATGTATATTCGAGGAAGCACTTTGTCACCAAAGTTATGGGAGTCCCAAAGTATTTTATTGGCATTGAAATTACCAGTCATAACAAAGGTATATTACTGTCTCAGAGCAAATATGCGATGAATTGTCTTTCAGTGACAAGTACTCATGCTGCAAAGCCCATTTGTAATCCTATGCCCATGGGTTCTGACCGCCTACGGGATGAAACTTCTTTGCTTCAAGATGTATCTCACATTCTCACTATAAACGTCTCGTTGGCAAATTCATCTATCTCATCATAATGAGATTAGACATTGCCTTTGCTGTAGGAAATATCAGTCAGTTTATGCCCACTTTGATGGGGATCACTGATCACGAACGTGTTGACTCTTATCAGAACTCACCCAGGTCTACGTACGCGGATTGCGGACTTAGGATCGTCGTATGGATGATCCAAGCCATACTTGCGTTTAGAGCGAAGACGACATAATTTATATAATTTTATTGCATTTTTTCATTTTTATTTTCATGTATTTAGTGTATTGTTGTATTGTACGAAATCGGCCTTCTGGAATGAATTTTATGTCTATAAATAGGAGTTAGAGAGTTGATTTCTGGGCATGAAAAATTTTAGACAGAAATTCAGGGCTCTCGTAGTCGTCCCACGGTGGCAATTCCGTGGATTCTTGGTGTTGAAGCCAAGGTAACTACTCACCTCTTCCATAACTACCCCCAATCACTCATAAACATCAATTACTACCTCCCTCCACTATCAAATCACTCCATAACTACCTAAAAATGCATCTAACCCCTCATTCCAATAGCCATTACCCTTTGATTTACCAAATTCTAGAACAAACTAACTCCCTCCCCTTCATATTTCTCGTAAGTTGTAACAGCCAAGGCAGAACCCTGTTCCAACCTCAAAGTCCACCGCCCATCCCATTTTTTGCCATTTTCATACATTCTATATACTGAAATCCAAAGTGTGGAAGCCAACATCAACTCCTCTCCACTTTGAACCTAACAACCCTTTGCCCACAGTCCAGACGATCAAATCCTACCAAAATTTCCTTCCCGGTTATGTATCGGTGGACTGGAACCACCTGCTGCCACGTTGTCCTCCCAAATTGATGTATTCCAAAATTCTTGATATTAATTTTAAAAGTAAAATTTGTGGTCTCTTTTAAACTAGTGTGGCGAACGTTACGAGTAATAATATGCGATATTAACCCAAAGCTCACAAACGTGCAAATATCTAGAATTCAAACATTGATTTGATTCGATTTAATATATTCCACAAACGATAAACAAGATAGACAAAAAAACAAGCACGGTTTTGAAATTAACGACAAACAAGAGTTATATTAACTTAGGCAAGCAAACTCTGATTATAAAGATCAAATAAAGTTAGACATGCCATTAATCCATTATACTAACAAATACGAGCGAGATAGGGAGAGAGATATGCCATAGGACGACCAATACCTCCAAACAGAGAAGGCAGGGGCATTGGTGACATCGTGCGTCAGGACTGGTAGGGGGGTCACTGGAGAGTGATGAACGACAGCGAAACAACGTTCTGGGAAGAATCGGCCATCTGGAAGTGAGTATTGGTCGCAGGAGTTTTTGGACTGGGTGGAGGCCGGCGGGGATTAGGTCGCCGGAGGGCGACGCAACAAAGGGGGACTCGTTGGAAGCAAGAGCAGTTGTCGGTTGAGGCAGCGTCGAGGTCTGAAGAAGAGGGGTTGGTGTTCAGAGGTGAGAGAGACCGTCGACAACTTCGTCGACCACGACGGGAACAATTGGAGGATGGGCCGCCGGAGTTCGGAGGAGGCTCCGACAACGGCAGCTAGTCTGGGAGAGGCGGTTCTAGGCGGTGGAGGATCAACGGGCGTTCCCTGGTTGGTTTCAAATCAAGAGAAAAATCTCGGTTCAATGCTATTCCAGGTTACCTCTTTTCGATGGGTACGAGCTTATGCTATAAAGAGTGAGGCTTTTAATATTAATAATTTATATGATAAATGAGGTGGGGGTTTTAAAGGCTGGCCGGCTGTAACTTAGGTTTCAGTTTAATACATGATAGGATAAATGATTTGCAACTTAGGTTTCGGCTGTAACTTAGGTTTCGGGTTCGGTTTAATCATTTAGGCTTATACGTCTAAAATAATAATAGTATCAAGTACTTATTTTGAATGTAAATTCATTTGCTTGCCCAATTTAATACTCCTAATTTGATGAACCTTTACATTCATGGCCTTGTTGGTCGGTCACACCAATAAGTCGTACAAGAGTGCGCGCGATACAAAAACCACATAAGCAAAAAACGATACAAAAGCCACATAATCAATACAAAATAATACAAAAACATGCGCGCAAACGTGTGCACCACTAATACAAATGCGGGAAATAAAGTAAAATACGATGCGACTCAGGTTGCATCACAAATCCAGCCTACAACCACCCTTGTCTACCCTATACAAGCACTACTGCCAACTCAATATCCATCCCATACAAACCTCCCCACAACCCCATTGTCTTCCAATCAACACAACAACCTCTAAATCCCTGTATACTCCCAATTACAGCTGAAATCTGCATCGAAAATCCAAATCCACAGCAGAAATTGCAGTTACGCCAATTCCCAAACCCTCTTCCACTTCCCCGGACCTCTATTACTTGTGTATGATCTTGTTTGAAGTTGGTATTACTTATTGTTGCATATTTGGGCGAACAATCGTATTATTTTGGATGTTAATTCGTATTTTGTTGCTCAAGACTTGGTCTACTTACCGCGTTTAATCCCTTACCATTTAATTAAAGTACTCTTACTCTAATTTAACTTAAACCATTTTGTTTATCTCGTGTTCTAACCTCAATTGTAATTGTTTGCGCATTTTTTTTAATTAATTTCAGAATATATTGCTAATTACTTGTTGGACAATGTCATGCTTATTACATCATTCTAGACTCTTACAACACTCCAAGAACACCCACTCATTCGAGTTCCTTAGGGCACCATTACACTCACTACATCTGTCCTGTGTCAGTTTGGTTATCAGAGCTCCAGGTTTGAGGTTAGTCTATGATTCACGGGACTAGAGTCTATAGATGATTCATGGCATACCCATTAGAGTTCCTTAGGGCACAATTACACTCACTACATCTGTCCTGTGCCAATTTGATATTAGAGTCCCATGTTTGAGGTTAGTCTATGATTCACGAGACTAGAGTGTATAGTTCATTCATGGCATATCATAGTAGTCATCTAGCACGAACGGTTATGGTGGGGACGAGTGTCATCTAGGTTATGGTCAATACCTTTCTCCTCACTTTGAGATTCAGAGCCTGTTTATGATCGACCTCGGAGAACTCCTTACCGGAGAACTCCCAGTCCATCCTTTCATAGTGGTCTTGTTGACCTGTGATCACAATCTAACTATGGTAGGGATGAGTACTCTCGTTATGATGATTAACTGGAGTCACATCAGAGATGATACCATGAGAGGGATCTCGAGTATGTATTTTGGAGAACTGCCCAACTTTTGATGGCTTGCTGAGACCCGAATCTTTTAGTTATTGGCTCATAGATACAAAATACTGCATGTTTAAATACATAATATTAGGTGATTGCCATGTTAGATTTGCGAATACTAAACTCCTTGATCAGGTTAGAGCATATTTGAGTATGATAGAGTGGACTCTTAAGTGTGACCATCTTCCCCGTTATTAGTTGGGTTGTGGAAATTATGTCATAAGTATCTTTCAGCTTCTTATAGGAATCGTCTCCTCGAGCAACTGTTTTCCCTACATCAATGATCTGTCTGTTGACGACTATATGACTAGCTTTTACGAGTTAGTAGTAAGAACCGACATTCAAGAGGAGCCCTCTGTGACTACTTCCCGATTGCGGTCTGAGCTTCGATCGGATATATATATATATATAGAGAGAGAGAGAGTTGACTCATCACTGCTTAGTCTGCCAAGTAGACATTTCAGCTTGCCCTCCATTACGAGCAATCCTTGAAATCCGCTAGAGTTAGTCGTGTATACTCACACCCTGACTGGTCCATTATGAGAAGTCCTCCATATTCTGAGGCTACCACTGTGCCTACTCGTGTCCCCATGGACATGAAAGACATGAAACCAGATACAATGTTATTGCACTCTAATGAGGTTCAGTCTTCGATGGGTGGTATGTCAGTTGAGTCTGACCCAGAACTTATGAATCTGTCAGAGAGTTAGTACGGGCAACTCAGTGATCCTATAATGGTATGTCCTTTCCCTACCCTCTTGCACATACCTAGCTATTGATCATAAACTCACCATTGAGTACAAATTCCTCGTAGTTTCTCCCTGTTGTAGTGACAATTCATATCCATAGCAAGAGTCGAGAGCATAATATTGACCTTGTAGTGTTTGACTCACTTATTTATGAGGACACTTTTGATATATTAGGAACCTATTTTGGTACTCGTTGCATTTACGATGAATTTTATTATACCCTCCCGGTGAGACACATGGTGAGTTTTCCTTTTGTGGAGATATTTGTTCTAGAGTGGTATCCTAGCATCGATGGATCAGATGTTCTGGGTGATCATCGCCTTCGCTGCAGAATTTCCTATAGGCCACTTGGTGAGTCTCTTGACGAGTCATATCCTTTGAGAGGCATTTAGTATGTCACATGCTCTTACTTTTAGTTATGCGTGAAGGCGCTCGCCGGCTCCAGTCCCGCATCAAACCGCTGTCGACGGCTCCAGTCCCGCACAAAACCGCCATTGCCGACTCCAGTCCCGCACGAAACCGCCGTCGCCGGCTCCAGTCCCGCACGAAACCGCATTCGCTGGCTCCAGTCCCGCACGAAACCGCCGTCGCCGGCTCCAGTCCCGCACGAAACCTGTTAGGGCAAGACTACGAGAGGCTAAAAGAGAAGAAGATCTAGAGAAAGAGAGGGGGAAAACTAGGGTTAGGGTTGAGAAAGAGGAAGAAGACTAACCTTGTAATACTCATCATAACCCCAAAAGGGGGGCTGCCCGGGTATATAAATACCCGGGCAAGGAGGGGCCGGCCGGCCCCTCCAAGGAGGGCTGAACCCGCCTGGTTCATCCCTCAGCCGGCCGGTTTACTGCGTGGGGGCTGAACCGGAAGGTTCAGCCCCGTTGTTTATCGCGCCCTTGCTCCTCCGTACATAATGACGCCCCGTAAAGCGTAGCGGGGGCGTAACATTCCCCTCCCCATCAAGAACCAACTTGTCCCCAAGGTGGTAGTCGGGGTAGAGCTCCTTGAAGTCGAAGTAGTCCACCCATGAATTGTGTGCCGGCGACATGTTCTTCCATTTGACCAAGAGCTCGGGCCGGTATTCCGTGCCCCGCGTCTTCCACTTGAGCATCAAAATATCTTCAGGAAGCGGCCGCAGTTCACCTGCCGAAGTGACCTCAGGTAACAAAGTACTCGGTTGGACATGCGGCCCTACCTTCCGCTTGAGCAAAGAGACATGGAATGTAGGATGGATGCGCAAACCCTCCGGTAATGCCAGTGTGTAAGCCATCGGGCCCACCCTGCTGATAATCTGAAAGGGACCGTAGTAGCGCGTGGACAGTTTCTGGTTGCCACGACGAGCAACCGACAACTGCCGGTACGGCTGGAGCTTGAGGAACACCTCGTCACCAACAGCGAACTCCCGCTCAGTGCGGTGCTTGTCCGCCTGGGCCTTCATGCGATCCTGGGCTAGTCGGAGGTTCTCCCAAAGTGTGACCAACATGCGATCCCGGTCCAGCAGAGCGCGATCGACCGCTGGAAGAGCGGTGCTCCCGGGCTCATAGCTGCCCAAGGTCGGAGGGGGCCGCCCGTAGACCGCCTCAAATGGTGTCATCCTGCTGGCGGAATGGTGTGCCGTGTTGTAACAATATTCAGCCCAATGCAACCAGTCCGGCCAGCTGCGCGGCTCATCCATCACAAAGCAACGCAGATAGGTCTCGACCCCACGATTAAGCACCTCCGTCTGACCATCCGACTGCGGGTGGTTGGCCGTGCTGAAGTGTAAGCGAGTGCCCTGCAGCCGGAACAACTCCTTCCAGAACCCACTGACGAAGGTAGGGTCCCGATCAGAAATAATGGCGCGGGGGAGGCCATGCAGGCGAACGATCTCTCGAGCAAAGAGGGCGGCTACAGACTCCCCGGTGTACGGATGGCTGAGCGCCAGAAAATGGCCATACTTGGATAGCTTGTCCACCACCACAAGAATGACCGACTTCCCCTTAGACTTCGGCAGTCCATCAATGAAGTCCATGGACACCGTGTCCCAAATCTGCTGCGGAATCTCCAACGGTACAAGCAGCCCCGCCGGAGAAGAGGTCTCATATTTCTGCCGCTGGCAGATCTCACAGTGACGAACGAATTGCTGAATGTCCCGTCGCATGCCTGCCCAAAAAACGTTTGCTCGCGCCCGCTGAAGGGTCCGGAGCACCCCCGCATGCCCTCCTGTGGGCGAAGAGTGGAACTCATGCATCAACACCGTCTTCCAGGCTGAATCGGCGAGCACAACCACCCGGCCCCGATAGTAAAGCCGGCCATTGCACAAGTGATAGCCAGCTGCGACGGTCTCTCCCCGATGTAAAGCCTCCACCAACGGACGCAGCGTGTCCGATCGCCGGACCTCCTGAATATCCTCCACTGAATCGACCAAGGGCCCCGAAATATGAGCGAGAGTAGCCTCTGGGAGACGAGAGAGGGCATCAGCGACCACATTCTCTTTGCCGCGGCGATACACAATCTCGTAGTCGTAACCGAGAAGCTTAGTCACCCACTTCTGCCGTAGCGGCGAGGAGACCCGTTTGTCCAGGAAATGCTTCAAGCTCTGGTGATCCGTCCGGATCTTAAAGTGGCGGCCCAACAGATATGGTCGCCAAACAGCCACCGCATGAATAATCGCCAACATCTCCTTCTCGTAGGCCGAGAGGCCTAAAATACGAGGGGCTAAAGCCTTGCTGTAAAAGGCTATCGGCCGCCCTGCCTGCATCAACACGGCCCCAATGCCGACACCTGAGGCATCTGTCTCCAGAACGAACTCCTGTGTGAAATCCGGTAATGCCAGGACTGGCGTGGTGGTCATGGCCCGCTTGAGGGACTGAAATGCCTCCTCCGCCTCCTCACTCCAGGAAAAGGAGTCCTTCTGCAGCAGCTGGGTCAGGGGCCGAGCTATCTTGCCATAGTCCTGCACAAACCGCCGGTAATACCCAGTGAGCCCCAAAAAACCCCGCAAGGCGCGGACTGTAACCGGCCGCGGCCAAGTTTGCATACTCTGAATCTTCCGTGGGTCGGCCCTGACGCCCTGACCGGAAACCAAGTGACCCAAATACTCCACCTCCTTCTGACCGAAGGAGCACTTGGAACGGTTGGCATAAAGTTTGTGCTGACGTAGTCTGGCAAGGACCTGCTCCACGTGGACCACGTGGTCCTCCCAATTCGCGCTGTAGATGAGTATATCATCGAAGAAGACCAACACGAATGCCCGCAAGAAATCTTTGAATATCTCGTTCATGTTGGCCTGGAATGTAGAGGGCCCTCCGGTCAGTCCATTGGCCATAACCAAGAACTCGTAATGGCCATCGTGAGTGCGGAAAGCCGTCTTGTGTATGTCCTCCTGTGCCATCAAGATCTGATAATAGCCGGAGCGAAGATCCAGCTTGGTGAACCGCTGGGCCCCATGCAACTCATCCAGCAACTCTTCGATATGGGGGATCGGGAAGTTATCCTTGACCGTAGCACCGTTCAAGGCACGATAGTCCACACAGAATCGCCAGGACCCGTCCTTCTTTTTGACCAGAATAATGGGAGCCGAGAAAGAACTCGTACTAGGCCGAATGATGCCGGCCTCCAGCATCCCGCGGACACCGCGCTCAATTTCCGCCTTCTGGATATGCGGGTAACGGTAAGGACGGACATTCGTCGGCTCAGCACCCGCCTTGAGCATAATACGATGATCGCAGAACCTCGCCGGAGGTAAAGTGCGCGGCTCCTGAAAAACATCAGCATAATCAGTCAGTAGTAGCTGTAACTGGACTGGTACCTCCGCAGGCGTGGAATCACCCGTCTGGACCTCCCCAAGAATAGCCATCAGTTGTCCTTCTCCGCTCAACCGCTGCATGCTGCGGAGAGAAACCTCCTTCATAGGAGACGGCGTGATGCCCTTCAAGCAAAACTGCTTCTCCCCGTGCACGAACTCCATGGTCATATGCTTCCAGTCGAAGGTCACCCGCTGTAACTGGCGCAACCACTGGACCCCCAGCACCATGTCTGAGCCCCGGATTGGCAACAAGTAGACGTCAGTACGGCCCATATAGCCATGTATCCGCAGCTCTACGCCCTTCAGTACCCCTTCGCACTGCAGCTTGCTGCCGTCCGCCACCATCACGTGAAAAGCAGCCTCCCTGTCCACCTCATGCCCCGCCCGTCGTGCCACGTCGGGATGTATGAAGTTGTGGGTGCTCCCACTGTCCACCAAAATCGTAACCTTCTCTTGGGCGATCCGGCCCGCCAGCCGTAAAGCAAGTGGGGGTGCACAACCCTCAAGAGCATGTAGGAAGACGCCGAACTCCCCCGACTCCTCCACGTCCACCTCCAACTCCTCATCTGGAGCCGTCTCCTCGTCTGCGTCCTGCTGCAACATGAAAACCTGTATCTTCTGGCACTTATGGCCCGACACAAACTTCTCGTCGCAATTAAAGCACAAGCCTTTCTCCTTCCGAGCCGCCAACTCACTCCACGACAACCGAGTCACGGTCGGTTTGATACCCGCGGGTGACTCCCGTCGTGCTGCTGTGGCGGGGGCCGCAGACGGCCTACTCGTGGTGCGGGCTCGCTGTCTGTTGAACCGCTCCTCCTGAATGCGCGCCAAGGTAATGGCGTGGTTCAACGAACGAGGCATGAGAGCCTGCACCTCGTCACGAATGTACTCCTTGAGCCCTGATATGAAGCAGCTGTAGAGAGTCCTCTCCGACCACTGAACCCGGTTCGCCAACTTCTCGAACTCGGTGCGGTACTCCATCACTGACCCCTTCTGACGGAGCTTTTGAAGAAGGGCCTCAAAGTTCTCGTACTCTAGTGGCCCAAGTCTGGCCGTAAAGCCATCCACAAACTCTCCCCATGGCACGTACTCCCGTCCCCGCAAGACCCCTTGCGTCCACTGGTAAGCGTCGTCCTTCAAGTGAAAGGACGCCAACTGCACCCACTGCCCTTCAGGCACCTCATGATACTGATAAAAGAGTTCTGCCTTCTGGATCCATTCCAAGGCGTCGCCGCCCTCGAACTTCGGAAAGTACATGCGAGTTAATCCGGGGGTCAAGCGTTGTGCCCCATGACCTCCTTCCCGTCTTGCAGGCTCACCTTGCTCGAATCCGTAGCCTTGATGCTGACCGTTTCCCCAAGGAGGGGGTTGTTGTTGTCCGCCCCACGCTTGGCCAAATCCACCCATGCCCGGCGGCCCAAACCCACGGGGAGGAGGGAGAAGCCCTCCCCCTTGGTATCCCGCAGGATCTGGAGGTCGCCTGAGCCCAGCCGGCTCCTCCCAGCCTCGACGAACCCCATCCGGCTCCTCCCAGCCTCGACAAAACCCCCCCGGCTCCTGCCAGCCCTGCCGTCGCATTCCCTGGCCCGCACCGAGGTCGGAGAACCCTCATGCTGCAGGTCCTTGCGCAATCGGCCCCGCCGAAGCCCCGTATGCGGCTGCCGAGCCCGCTGCTGCCCCGTATGCGGCTGCCGAGCCCGCTGCTGCCCCGTATGCCGCTGTCGAGCCTCCTGCTGCCCCGTACGCCGCACTGCTAGGCCCTCCAGTGCCCTGCCAGCCGCCGCCAGGCGGAATCCAGCCCGTGCCAGGCGGAACTGCGCTCGCCCGCACGCGATCGTCGTCCGACAGACGCACGCCGCCGACGCCTTGCGTGCCATTTGCCGCCAAATCAGCCCCCGATCCGGTCGAATCCTCACCCGCTGTGGCTTTCCCTTTCAACAAGGCCTTAAACTCCTCCATACGAGGGTCGATCCGTCCTTCCATGGCTGCCATAGAGTCGGTGAGGCCAACCATGTTCTCCTCTAGGGCTTCAATCCGTGAGGACTCTTCTTGAGTGCGAGTGGTCACCATGTCCGAGAGAAGGAACGGCTTTGATACCAAATGTTAGGGCAAGACTACGAGAGGCTAAAAGAGAGGAAAATCTAGAGAAAGAGAGGGGGAAAACTAGGGTTAGGGTTGAGAAAGAGGAAGAAGACTAACCTTGTAATACTCATCATAACCCCAAAAGGGGGGCTGCCCGGGTATATAAATACCCGGGCAAGGAGGGGCCGGCCGGCCCCTCCAAGGAGGGCTGAACCCGCCTGCCGGCCGATTTATTGCGTGGGGGCTGAACCGGAAGGTTCAGCCCCGTTGTTTATCGCGCCCTTGCTCCTCCGTACATAATGACGCCCCGTAAAGCGTAGCGGGGGCGTAACAAAACCACCATCGCCGGCATGAATGAGTGGATTGTGGAATTTGCTCAGTTATTTAAGAACCATGTTGGTGTTGATACTAATGCATATTTGGATCTTCATCAGCTTGGAATTGTTTGCATTACTTCTTCATTTCTGAAAGTTTTTATGTTCTGCTTAAGAAATTAGCATTCTACATCTTGTTGAGGACTCAGAGAAATTTTCCTCATTTGCGGTATGAAGATTACCTGTAACTTCATAGTAAACATTGTAGATCATCATGGCTTGATGGATTTTTGTTCTTAGTTCTATAAACTAAAAGTGTCAGTGAAAGATGTATATTGGACTATGTTTTCTTGCAGTCTCGCCATGTTTAGATAATTTGCAGCATATCTTTTCTGGTTAAGAGTAAATTTGTTTACACATAATAAGCATCTGTTCTGATCTATTTTCTATTTATGCTCATTGGGATCATCCTTGGCTGTTCGGTTTTCAATATTTGTTGTATCATTATAGTCACTTCTTTTAATTTGCCTCATTCTTGTACTATTTTTTTGATCCACAATTTGTTTAGTACAGTTGGATAGGATTGTGTGAATTTGATATGGGCTAATTGATGTTGTTATGAGGCGGGGAGGCTTCGATTGGGAGCAGTATATTGGACATCTGAACAAATGAAACTTGCTTTTGAGTGTGAATTTACTTATTTTGATAAGTATTACGATTATTAAAGAATGATTCTAGGTGCGGAGAGTTGGCTGCAAATAAAAACGAATAAATATTACTCATTATATGATGTTTTTTGTAAATTTTTTTGTGATTTGCTAATAACAAAATGGTTCACGAATAGCCATTTTCAGAAATCATGGTTTGCTAATAGTAATGGTTTGCTAGTAGCCAAATGTAGTTTGCTAGTAACAACACCTTTTTATTATTACCAGCACTCTGGGAGACATTCAACATACTATGCTATCATATCTAATTGTTGATGTCACGAGTGATTATTTGAGTGATCATCACACTCGTGGTGAAATTTTCTATACCCCACCATCTGTGCCTCCTGACGATGTCACCCTCTTGGGAGTCCACTATTGTATCATATCTCATATCCCGTCCCCGTCCCCATGCAACATAGATCGTGAATTATTTTCACCAAGTTGTACTCACGTAATTCAGCACAGGATATGAGTATTGTTGCATTTTGCATAACCATTGGATTGGAATGATAGGGAGTCCAAGAGAAAAAATTAGGTTGTTGCACTTAATTTGCCAACATTCATAGGAAGGATAGAGATTGGGCTTTGGTAAAAAACATGAATTGGAATTCATTTTCTAGGCAATGTTAAGTAAATTTTCTTTCTTCTAGAGTACTCAATTGTTTGAATGTTCTTTCAATCTCCAAATTTGTTTTGTTTGCAACTTCATATGAATCTGAAGGTATTTCCCACTAGGCATTCCTCCGAAAGGTTTTCCGGAGTCTCATGGGGGGAAACATATAAGTATCTGATTTAATTTTACTATCCTTTTGTCTACTGTAATTGCAATGTATCTTATCAACCTTCTCTATTTTTCATATTATCTGGGCAGTTCGCCACCCCCGTGCATTTTCATTTGCACATTTCCCCCCTCAAATTTTCTTTAGCATTTCAGAATATATTGCTTCTTTATTTTTTCTTGTTTCACTTATCTGCTTACTCAAGCTGAATGTTCTTGTCCTTCAATTTTAAAAATTCCTTCTTTATTTATTTATATTTATTACATTGCCTAGCTGGTCCTGTTATGTTCAGATTAGAGAAAAAACTATCAGTTATGAACTTATTATTTGTTTTGATTGGTGCAGGTTCCTGAAAGGGCAGCAGCTGCAGCAGCTGCTGCTCGAGCTCTTGCAGGACTCCCCCCACATGAAAGGATTGCCCTGACATCAAATTCCAAGGAATTTGCTTCCATTTATGGTACCAAGGATCAACCCCTTGAGGAGATTGAAGAAGAGTTCTATGAAGAGGTTTTTCTACTTACAAGAAAATTTGCCAATACCATGCATATTTCTCCTTACACATTACTGGGCTCCACCATGGGCTCATTTTTATTCATTTTGATTAATTTTCATGCATCTTTTGTATGCCTGAGAATGTTTAAGCTTTTGTTTGTTATTCATAGCCTTTGGTTGTTTTTATCTTTTGTCAGTGTTTTGGAAGTTGGTTCTTCTATATTCGTGTATTATAAATTTAAAAAAGGTGAAATTAATTATTTACTAAATTTATCCTTTTTTGGTAACACATTTTTGATGTCTCAACAAAAAGCTGCTTATGTTTCTCGTTGATGCGTAATTCTCCATTTTTATTGCATACTTTCCCCTAATTTTTGGAAAGATAATTGTTCTTTGCTCTGGAATTATTAAATACAAAATGGATCAGTGAGTATGTTGATATTGCTCTATCTTATCTTTGTTAGATTTTGGTTGCAGGATTTTGATCCAGTGAAGTATATTTTGGATCATATTCAGGGCGAAGAAAGTGATGCTGCATATTTTGAGAAGAAGGTTCACACATTTTGTCTTTGTTAGCATTCACGTTGGCCTTTTTTTCCTTTAAGATGCATGAGCCAACCAGAGATTTGAAGATGCATATTTAATATAGTGGAGAAACTTAAATCAAATACATTATGTTCATGCTGACTTCATTCTGGCAGATATAGTTCAGCAGCCATTTTATTCTTGACGTTATCTTTTTTCATATTTCGTTTTCTTTCCATATTGTTACTACCTATTTTTATTGATATATTAATCGATCAGCAAGCTTCACAGTTATGCTTGTAAATGGCTTTCTTTGCAATTAATTTTTCTTTGGCGCACACATTTCTGGTCTATTTTGAATTGTTTCCTCTAAAACATATTTAATACTGCTCAGTTAATAAAAAATTATTTTCTAACCATTATTTGCTACTCTTTCTCTTTCAAATATGCTGCTTGTCGGATAATAGAAATTTATTTTCTAATCATTATTTGTTACTCTCTTATTCCTTGTAGGCCACTCTTAGGTTAGCCCAACTTGATAAAATAACAGAACGCTTATCGCACCATGTTGTGGAGCACCATGAAGAGTTGGGTATGTTTATCACCCTTACTTGCAAGTTAAGACATCACGGTACCAGTTGGATATTGTATATTAATTGTTACCAGTACATTGACTGTAGGATGATTTAATTGTTCTCGGTGTTATCTTCATCTTACTGCATTCAGAGATGTATCATTATTGCCTTTGTACATCTAAAATTCTTATTAGCAATATTTTTTTTGGGTAAACATTCATATTTGGTTTTTCATAATTAAAACCTCCCAGGTAAGTCTCCCACATCTGAGCAAGTTCTTTTAAAGTCTCATCAAATTAGCTACTGTAGTTTTGTTTTTGCATTTTAGATAAAAGGCTATTTTTTCCTTCATCACTTAATCCAATAACAACAACAACAATACTCAAGCCTTTATCCCACCATAGTGGGTCGGCTATATGGATCCTTTGCCGCCATTGCGCCCTATCTTTAATCATAGACTGACTAATGCGTAAGTACATCATATCTTTCCTTATAGTTTCATTCCAAGTCTTTTTTGGTCTACCCCTCCCCCGTTTAACATGTCTAGTGACTAAACTCGCACAACGCCTAACAAGTGCCTCTAATGGTCTCCTATGTACATGTCTGAACCATCTTAAACGAGCTTCTCGCATCTTCTCTACAATTGGCGCCACTCCTGTCTTATCCATGATACATTCATTCCTAATTTTATCCAGTCTCGTGTGACCACACATCCACCTAAGCATTTTCATCTCTGCAACTCCCATTTTTTGCTCATGTACACCATTCACTGCCCAACACTCAGAACCATAGAGCATTGCTGGCCTAATTGCAGTACAGTAAAACTTGCCTTTAAGTTTTAATGGTACTTTACGATCACATAAGATCCCAGACGCGCCTCTCCACTTCAACCAACCTGCTTGGATTCTATGTATCACATCTTTATCTACACCTCCATCTTTTTGAATTATCGATCCCAAATATTTAAAACACTCACTGCTGGAAATATCTTGGTCACCCAATTTAACGACGGAGTCATCCGACCTTCTTGCATTACTAAATTTAAGCTTTATATACTCCGTCTTTGTCATGTTCAACCTAAAACCCTTCTTTTCTAAAGTGTCTTGCCAAGATTCAAGTTTTGCGTTTACACCTTCGCGCGTCTCATCGACCAAAACAATATCATCTGCAAATAATAAACACCAAGGTATTGCTTGTTGGATATGTTCAGTGAGCTCATCTAAGATAAGGGTAAAGAGATAATGGCTTAAAGCTGACCCTTGATGTAAGCCAACAACGATAGGGAATTCCCGCGTTAATCCGCTAGATGGCCTCACCCTGGTCACAGAATTTGTATACATATCTTTGATTACGTCAATGTATGATACATTTACACCTTTCTTTTCTAAGACTCTCCACAAGACCTCTCTTGGAACCCTATCATAAGCCTTCTCCAGATCGATAAACAACATATGCAAATCTTTTTGTCTTTCCCGATATTTGTCAATGAGTCTCCTCAAGAGAAGTATAGCTTCCATGGTTGACCTCCCTGGCATGAGTCCAAATTGATTCTCTGAGATGCTAATCTCTCGTCTAACTCTTCTCTCTATTATTTGTTCCTATAGTTTCATAGTACATAATACGACTCATTAGTTTAATTATCCTGTAATTGACACAATTTTATATATCTCTTTTGTTCTTATACAAATGTACCAAAAATACTCTCCATTGGTCTAACATCCTCTTTGTCTTCAGTATCTTATTGAAGAAACTTGCAAGCCATAAAATTTTTTCCCTCCTAAGCATTTTCATACTTTAATGGGTATATCGTTTGACCCAACCGTCTTTTCTTTTTTCATCTTCTTCAGAGCGTCATCTATCTCTGATGCTTGGATTTTACGATAAAAAGTTATGTTTCTATACTCCTCCGATTTACTTAACTTTTCCAAGTTCAGTTCATTGTCTTTTTCTTCATTGTATAGTTGATAAAAGTATCTTTTCCATCGCTCCTTAATAGCCACATCATCCGTCAAAACCGTATCTGATTCATCTTTTATGCATTTAACTTGGCTTAAATCTCTTGTCTTCCTCTCTCTAGCTCGAGCAATTTTATATATATCACACTCACCATCTTTGGTATCTAGTCGTTTGTAAAATTCTTCATAAACTTGTCTTCTTGCTTTACTTACTGCATTTTAGCTTCTTTTTTGGCGACTTTATACTTTGTTAAGTTTTCATCGTTCCTACAAGCATATAATGTTTTATAGCTGACCCTCTTTGCCCTCACTTTGTCTTGCACTTTCTTTTTCCACCACCAAGATTCTTTTTGTGGAGCTTTGATAAAGGAGGTTCCGGGATCGAATCCCGACCTCAACAACCTACCCATTGATCAAAGTCCCGACGAGGGTTAGCCTTGGGTGATTTGATTGGGGTGCTCAGATTGCAGTCTGGCTGGCGGATCACAGTCCCGACGAGGGTTAGCCCGCCTTTCAACACACTACTATTGGGAGAGTAGGTCTTATAGACAATGAAGTTTCTAGTACATACTTGACTTCTAAAGGAATAAGAGCAGTAGGAGAACAAGAAAGGTTAGACACAAGTCCTTATGAGTACCCAAGGCGGCCATGCTGCTACCTAGATATGTTGCAAGAGGAATGAATTCAAAGGAGGCTGAGCATCGAAAAATGAAGATGCTACAAATAGGAAACATATAACAAAAATAGTAGCGACTGAGCGACTCTTGTACCTAAACTATACATGCTGTAAGAGGCATGGATGCTAAGGAGTCTGAACATCAAAAGACGAAGATGTGACATAGACGAAGATAATTAGTTTATTGTGCTTTAAGGAAGAAATTCGTGCAAAGATATACTGAAGTTATTCAAGATATGTACAATGGAGTATTGACTAGGATTAGAAATAATGGTTGAGTGACCAAGAAATTAATAACAGTATGTTTACATGAAAGATCATAATTTAGTTCATATCATTTTGTAATGGTAATGAAGACGCTTAAAAAGATATCCAACTTAAAGTGGCTTGATTTATGCTTTTCGCAGATGATATAGTTTTAATCGGGAGACATCTTCAGACTTAATTGCCTGATTTGCAATTTTTGTGTGGTGATATTAAGTATTATCAATCTATTACTTGAAAATAAAAATATATCTTGGTTTGATATGTTGAAGTTACTTGGATCGATTATTTAGTAGAATGAGGATATAAATTAGGATATCACCTTTAGAGCGAATGCTGAGTAGTTAAAATGGAAAAAATTCCTTGGGAGTACTAGGTGATAAGAGGATACCTTAGAGATTTAAATGCAACTATTACAAAATGATTGTTAGGTTGATGATTGCTGTATAGATTTTAATATTGGGCGGTAGTATCCATCTTGAGTGTGGTAGAAATGGGAATGCTAATAATTAGAAAAGATGGATGAATGGATTATTATATTAGAGAAACAGTGAGAGTGACTTTATCGAAGGTAACGTAATAGAAAATATACTTAGAAAATGCACGAGCTAGGCGAGTAGATAGAGTTAGTATCGAAGAACTAAGTAGGAAAAGGAGTAAACTCAAGGTAATATGGATGAAAGTTGTTAAAAGTCATTGGGTTATCTAGGTTTAACACTAGATACAGCATTCGGTAAGAAACGAATGTAAAATGAGAATTAATAAAGTCAACCCCGATTTTGGGATATGGTTGATGATGATGAGGACGATTTTTGTTCATAAACTCTGAAATTCGCCCTGGAATATTGACTTCAATAGGCTAACCCAAATTAACTAGCATTTACCTTGGATTTTCATTGCCTTTGTTTGGGATGCTTGTAACT
The DNA here is from genome assembly GCA_033032865.1 of Dactylorhiza incarnata. NCBI lineage: Eukaryota > Viridiplantae > Streptophyta > Magnoliopsida > Asparagales > Orchidaceae > Dactylorhiza > Dactylorhiza incarnata. The sequence continues at coordinate 275,330 of JAWHQI010000109.1, read as the reverse complement.
CCGATTGAAGACTTCATCTACATTTTCTGCATTATTGGCTCTAAATCTTAACTACGCATTTCTACATGAAATGTAAATTTTATTTTATAAAGAAGTCTGAACTTATCATCCTTCCCCTACCCTTTTTGTGAACATATATAGCTGTTAGCAGGATGAAAATAAAATTCCCTGACATTTCCCTTTGATTGTCATTTTTTGTTATATATATGGCCAGATTCATATTCCCTGTATTTGCTATCATATTCCAGTTTTTTCGTGTTCAGGGCCTGAACAGGATTACGATTGTATGTTATTATACTTTACCATCCAGCATGAATGTTGATATTGATGAGTATATTGATGACACTCTTATGCTTGTTAGTCAATTAGATGACTACGTTTTCTTAAATTCCATGTGGCATCAGTCATGCTGAGATTACCAAATGGATTTTGTTGATAAGTTAATGAATTGTTCTTAACGATTATGCTATTTTTTGGTTAGTGAAGGGGATGCAATTAGTAATGGAGTTGCAACAGGACTTGAAGGTTGCAACTGTCATTTGCATGGTAAGGTTAGTTAGGGCTTATTAGTTACAACAGTTCCACAGTGATATACTTTTTCTTACAATGAACAAAAATACAAAAAACAGAACTCCTTGTCAATTATTATTTTCCATTTTATTTGGTAAACTGCAACTTCTTTTTATTTTTTTTTATTTTGACCTTTGTTAATGATCAAATTTCAGAATGGGAGACGACACATAGACTCCTCCATGCATGAAGTTTCAAGGGAACTTGTTGTCCAGTCAAATTGGAAAGAAAAACAAACTTTACTGGTAGATTTCTTTCTGACTAATTTTTTGTTCTTAGTTTGTGGAGGACTTGCTTTGAAGTTAGAATTAGTTGAAAGGTATTATAGGCTTGCTTTAATTTCTATTCTGTGTTGCCAATATTATTCAAATTTGTCATCCTTTCACTTGATTTGTTATAGCTTTAGGTGCATATCTTTATGCCATCTTTCAGTAGAAATATCATTTCTAGACAGCTGTCTAGAAATTTTCTGTTTCAGTTTATGGAAAACAATCTCTAATTTAGCACTTTGATAAATTATAAATCTTTGCAGCACAAATTTATCTTACATTTGGATCTTGTCCCTCCAATAACGTGGAAACCTTTTTAATATATCATTTATATCTGTTTTACTTATTTGTTAGCATATCTTTCTCAAGTGTCAATCATGAATCTTTGTTGATACACAGCTTTCCTTTTTTTTCCTACCAGACAGAAGACCTTATGCTGAACACTATTCAGCTCCTTTGTTTTCCGCTCATAGCCATTAAAGTTTTCTTTCTTTCCTTTCTTCTTATACGTGACCTCCATTCTTATGAAGTAACTCAGGAGGCATGGACTGTAGGTTATTTCCATGTCATGCCATGCCTCCCGAGGTGATCATATGTAACGACCCGATCAACAATATCAGAAATATTGTTTGTTTTGGTGATCATATGTGGCCTACGAGTAGTTCCTAGGAGGCCACCCATCTCACAATTGTTCTCACAAGACCACACTTAACTACAAAATTCCAAACACAAGTCCACGGTTATTAAAATGTGCTTCTAATATTTGAGGGTTAAAAATATTACCTAAGTCCATTAACTTTCCCTCAAATTCCAATATGTGATTTACCTCATTCCTTCACCTAGAAGCCTGCAATTTTAGAAGCCTTCTAGGAGCTGTCTTTCTCTTGGCCTCTCTGCTCCTAATACACTCCCTGCTTTAATTAAATTCATGATATTATAGGCCCACCAACTTCTGCTATGTTCATTCTTGAACCACACATTGAACTGTAGGAGGTATGATTCTGATACCGATTGTAATGTCCCGGTCCACAATATCATGGGTATTGTCCGCTTTAGTTCAGCTCACCACACAGTTTTAATGTTCTGCATATGCGGCCTACAAATATTTCCAGTAGTTCACCCACCCTAGAATTACTCCCATATAGCACACTTTATTGTAGAGTTCTAAACACCACTCTCAAACACTAGTTCTGTAAAATTACATCTGATATTTGGGGGTCCAAATTATTCCTTATGCCTAATAATTTTATCTTCAAATCCGATGTGTTATTCAGCTCATTCCTAAACCTAGAAGTCTGAGATCCTAGAAGCCTACCCTAAGCTATTCTCCGGGCCTCTCTTTTCCAAAGACACACCTCACCCTCATCTGACTTCCCTTATCAGATTCTAGATGTTACATCATAAGGGGCATAGCCTAGAGGTGATCATGCTTTCACGCCATTTTTATACTTTACATCCATGATCATAATGATTTCTTCACCTAATTATGCTATGCCCATGGCCATGTCTAAGCTGACCCTTTTTTGGTATTGTTATGATGAATTTTTTAGGGATATTTTTGTACTGTCCCATTAGGCTACTGTTAATTTGTTAGGGTTTCATATTAACTTATGTTAACTCAATTTAGTGTTAGGCCATTCATCTCATTGAGGGTTGGTCTTTACATCATGGTCCTTGAATTACATAAAATTATGATCATAAATTATGGTCATGGATGAAGAAATAATTTAGCATCAAAGGAGGCAACACGAAAAATAAAAATTTGAAGTTATTTTTTTGGAGTTTCAATGGAAACTTGGAATTGATGGTTGGTGAAATTTGACCCTATTGTCTGAAGTATAAAAAATAAGATAAGATATAAACATCGACCACTTATTCCATTATAGGATACTTTTGGTATATTACTCATAGATGGGCACACATATAGACCCCCTAAAACTTAGGTGTGGCTAGTTTCCTGATGAAATGAGGGATGCCGATCATTTCTTGTATGGTAGTCCCTTTCCTCTGTCAAGCTAACTGACGTATCCACTATGCTAATGTGTTTCCAACATGAAAGAGAATTATGAAAATGAATGTAATTGATTGTGATGTTTGATCCTCCCTTTAACAATAGATCCTTCAAGTATGATATCATTGTACCATAGCAGGTGTGTATCTTGTCCCACCCTTTGAGTCTCACTGCGTGCCTTCTGTGATTCTAAAAGCTTGCAAAAGTCGGTTACATGCCTCCTTCTCATGTGTTCCTTCACACGTCTTCCTCTTCCATATGTAAGAGTCTTCATACCTTCTTCCTCTATTTTGTGTCTTCGGCATGTCTCTGTTCAGCAAATCGTTGCAGCTACGGAAGTACATCTCCTTCGTAGCTTTGCTCTTTGTTTTGTCTTTGCTCTGTATTGCAGTTCTCCGATTGAGGGCAAGTCATGAGATACCAGTTCACAGATTGTCCTGTTAGTTGCAATTTATCTCAATTTTGTTATAGAGATAGTGAGCCCCATCGACAGTCTTTGATCTCAATCGTCTTTCATAGTTTAGAAGCATTCCTCTGCTAGCTGATATAGTTTGTTGCTTCTTTCCACTTGATGTTCTCTTCGTTCATTAGGTCCCTAAAGTTTTCCTATTGTTCTCACCTACATTCGAGAGCTTCCTCCCAACTCTTTCTTGTTGAGATCTGCTTCCACAACCTTCCTCTCCTTAAATATCCCACAACAACCGCGCTCTCCTTCAGTCGAGTGTCGTTGTCACTTTTAGTTATCAAACTAAGTGTTGCCCTTGACTCTTCAACAACAAACTTCCTTCATCGACGTTGAGTCTCGAGTATCTAAGCAACCTGTTGAGTTTGTTGTCAGCTAATATCATTCCCGATAGTGTGTACCAAACTTGCTGTGTTTGATGCCTTTCAATCATCCAATGCCACAATGATCTCCTACTTTCTTCATTACTATTATTGTTGGTACTTCATTTTCTACTGACAACTCTTATGTTACTGACCTTGTGACAAGTGTATCATTTCCTTATTGCTTATCCACTTCTTCCTATATTTATATTCACATTGCAGTTGGTTGCTTGGACATGGTAATCGGTCGAGGTTCTTTACCTCAATCCTCTAGTATTACCCTAAATAATGTTCAACATGTTCCTAAGTTGTCTACCAATTTGTACTGTAATATCACCAAGAAAAGCTTACGAAATTGATTTTTTCTATGCTTACTACTTATTCACACGATTCCTGTGGAAATGTAAAATCTCTTGAATTCTCACTAAACACATTGAGGATATATACACTTACATGTGGGGGCATAAAGACCAAAAAGCCCTTTATAAGAAATATAAATAAAACAAATATAACTTAATTACAAATGTAATTACAACACCCTCCCTCAAGTGGGGGAGTGTACATGCATCATTCCCATCTTGCAAGAGAGATTATGAAATCTCTTAGTGGATAGCCCTTTTGTCAAGACATCACCAATCTGTAGTTCAGAGGAGACATGAGAGGTAGTGATCAACTCATTGCCAAGTTTTTATTTGATAAAGTAACGATCGATTTTGATATGCTTTGTCTTACCGTGTTGAATAGGATTATGAGCAATGCTTATAACTGACGTATTGCTACACAACAAGGTCATTGGAACTTCATACTTGATTTTCAAGTCGTACAATAAAATCTTCAAATATGCCTTGAGCTATAGTCCTGAATTCAGCCTCAATGCTAGATCTGGCCACAACATTTTGCTTCTTATTCGTCCATGTGACACGATTCCCTCCTAGGAAGGTGCAATAGCCGGAAGTGGATCTCCGATCCACCGGAGACCCTCCATAATTAGCGTCAGTATATGTCTCCAGAGACAGTCTTTTACCGCGTTAACAATCCTCTCCTTGAAGAATTTTCGAGATATTGAATTATCCGGTTAACAACTTGTATATGGCTATCCCTTGGATCATGCATAAATTGGCTCAATACACTGACAACGTATGCTAAATCAGGTCTTGTATGTGCTAGGTATATCAATTTACCAACAAGTCTCTGATACTGAGCTTTATCAACTTTTGGGTTGTCGTCATCATCTACAATTCCGTGACTATGTTCAATTGGAACACTGCTAGTCTTACATTCCATTTCCCAGTTTCTTTAAGGTGTCAAGTACATACTTTCACTGTGAAATAAAGATTCCTCCTTTAGAGTATGCAACTTCAATTCCCAGAAAGTACTTCAGTCTTCCTAGGTCTTTTATCTCAAATTCTGCCGCTAGTATCTCCTTTAGTGATTTGCTTTCAGCTACATCATCCTTTGAGATGATGATATCATCAACATACACAAGTAACACTACCTTCCCGTGAGTGCTTGAAGAACAATGTGTGGTCTACTTGACTCTACTTATATCCCAGAGTCAACATTGCTTTGGAGAATCTTCCGAACCAAGCCCGGGGGGACTACTTAAACCTATATAGATCTTTCTTCAAGCCACACACTTGATTTTCATTGTTGTCAGGACTGAATCCAGGAGGAATATCCATATAGATCTCTTCCTCAAGGTCTCTATGTATAAATGCATTTTAAACATCAAATTGGTGTAGTTCCCAGTTGAACTGAGCAGCTAGAAAAAGAAGAACTCTCACGGTACTCATTTTCGAGACATGAGAGAAAGTTTCTTGATAATCAATACCATATGTCCGAGTATACCTCTTTGCAACCAACCTAGCCCTATACCGATCTAGACTCTAAAGTGCCATCATATCTATATTTTAAGTAGTAAACCCACTTACACCCAATAGATCTTTTGTCCTTTGGCTTTGGAACAATCTCCCAAGTATCATTCTTGTTCAGGGATTTCTTCTCCTTCTGCATGACTTGAGACCAGTTCTTATCTTTTAGCGCTTCATGTACGAAAGTTGGGCCAACAATGGAGTCAAAGGAGGAGGCAAAACATTTATGCTGTATCAATTTTTTTTGTAGAGATTAGTGAAGAAATATGATACTTGGTGGTTATGCGTTTTACTTTCTTCAAGGCGATAGGAAGGTCATTATGATTAGGTTCAAAAATAAAATTTGAATTAAGAGGATTAGTATTAGAGAGATTACCTGTTTGTTCCATATTTGCTAAAGGTTGAGACGACTGGAGCTGCTGGGAGATATATTTGGGTTGTATCCTTCTCTGGTAAACCACAAGACGCTCAACCAGCACAACATGAATTCCATTTTTTGGGGGAGGTAAAAAAATGAAGGAATGGGTTGAAGTGCTAAGGATGCAAAATTCTAGTTCTAATATATTGGCCCCCTGAAGTGGAGATGAATGAAAGAAGGGTTCGTTTTCATGGAAGGTAACATCCATGGTGGTTAGCATACGACGACTCAAAGGATGATAACTTTTGTAACCCTTTTTATCGGATGCATAGCCTAAGAAAATCATTTAATAGCCCTGGGGTCAAATTTGGTGCAATGTTGAGGATCGACGTGAACATAAACAACACATGCAAAACACAAGCTTGCACACTTTGCATAATAGTGACAGAAGGAAAGAATGATGTTAAGAGGTGACCACTAGACCCACCAAGAATTCGTGATGGTAGGCGATTGATGAGATAGGCCACAGTAAGAAGGGCTTCACCCTGGTAAAGTTTAGGGACAAACATCTGAAAGAGTAGAGCTCAAGCAACTTTGAGGAGATGACGGGTTTTTTCGTTCAGAGATGCTTTTTTTTTTAGGAGTATCAACACAAGTGAATTCATGGAGAATGTCATTTTCAGTGGTGAATTTCAAAAAATTTTGATTTACATATTCTTTGTCATTGTCTGAACGAACACGTTTTATGGATTCGTTAAATTGAGTATGAATCATATTGTATAACCCGTAATTCGTCGAGATCAGAAATACCTAAGGAAGACACTTTAGGAGACCTTGTCTCAGCAAACCTCGTCGGGGACGACTATTCACAGTCCATTCTGCTCGACAGTTGTACAACCCGTATTCGACAAGGAGACCCAACTCAGAAGACCTCGCCTAGCAGGGGCGAGCTCAGACCACCTCGGCCAGTAGTGGCGAGCTCAGACCACCTCGTCCAGCAGGGGCGAGCTCAGAAGACCGCGCCCAGCAGGGGCGAGCTCAGAAGACCTCGCCCAGCAGGGGTGAGCTCAGAAGACCTCGCCCAGCAGGGGAGAGCTCAGAAGACCTCGCCCAGCAGGGGCGAGCTCAGAAGACCTCCTACCCAAGTGTGGGCGAGCTCAAAATTTCACCTCGTCGAGGGAAGCTATTTGCATACCATTTATGCTTGGGAATAGTATTTTGGTTAAGGCGGAGGAAGCTACCCGCAGATCAATATACCTCCGAGACGGATTGTCTATAAATAGGACCTCAAAACACAAGTAGAAGAGATCTGTTGCCCCCTAGGGTCTGGGCAAGCTCAATGCCTAACTCTCTTGTGCCGAGCTCAGCATTGACTTTAGGAGGGGAAGTTCCTATAGACTTTCAGGTATGTGGCGGTACCTCCTCGATGCAGCACGTGGGTCTTGTTTGTAGGTAATTCAGAACTGTTTGTTGTGTTCTCTAGTTTCTTCTTGCCATGTCTCGCCCGGGTCGACCACTAGACCAGTAGCCTTTGGTCAGCCCCAGGTCCGAACTTTAGGAACCCATTTTCGTGGTTCCAACACATGATGAAATTGGGTAAACAATTTGGTAACTTCAGACTTGTCTTTCATTAAAAAGACCCAAGATACTCGAGGACAATCATCTATGTAAGTAACAAACCACTTAGCACCATAAATACTAGTAGTAGAGATAGGACCACTAACATCAGAGTGAATGAGATCAAATGGTTCGCTACTTACAAAATGACTAGGATGAAAAGAAGCACGACAATGTTTAGCTAGTTCACAAGTTTCACAATGAAATAACTTGATGGACTGTTTAAGAAACAATGCATGAAATATATTTTTAAGAAGAGAAAATGGAGGGCGTCCCAGTCGTCGGTGGTGGAGCATGATCGTAGAAGTGTCCTCAAACTTATGGCATGAATGAAAGGATTAATGAGCAGTCCCAGCAGACTTCTGAAGGAAGTGATACAACCCGCCCTTCTCCTCAACAGTTCCAATCATCCTCCCCGTGACCAGATCCTGAAGCACGCAATGAGAAGGAAAGAGGGTTAAAATGCAATTTAGCTCGGTAATTAGTTTATGGATAGAAATAAAGTTGGTGGATAATTCAGGAACATGAAGGGCATTACTTAGGTGAAGGAATGAAGATAACTCAATCGCACCCTTACCAGTAACCAACCTTTTTGATCCATCAGCAATAGTGGTAGAATTATGGTGAGAAAAAGGTAAAAAAGATGAGTAATAAGTTTACAGTAAACCATGTGATCAGTAACTTATGAGTCAATAACCGATGAAGGATCATCACCCATACTTGAAGCGCTAAATGATTTTGAACTTAGATTCTGACCAGACAAAGAAAGAGTGCAAGTACCCGATGGCGTACTGTGCATGCTTTCTAACTCATCTTTGCTGAGAGATGGGACATCATCAATAGATCCACCTTTGACTTCATGATGCAGTTCTTGTGTGGTCCCAGAGGCACCTAAGTTAGCATGATTTCGTTGGATCCCTTTAAATCCCCTTGTACGACCAAGAACTTGCTCCTTCCCATGTAGTTTAAAGTAATTCTCCTTGATATGTTCAGATTTTTCGCAACATGTGCACCAACAGTTGTCCCTATTGGATCAGGGAGCATGCGATGGAGCAATATTGCTGGATTTTGTATTCTTACTTGCAGCAAGGGCAGACATGTTGTTGGACCTGTCATCCATCATAACCGCGCTACGACTCTCTTCACATCTACCAATATAAAATACTTCAGATATGGTTTAGGGTTTAGACCTGAAAGGAACTCAAAAATCCTATCTCTTTGAACAAAGCTAGCCGAGATAGATGCATCCTTATGACATTACATCTCCAAGTTCTGATACTGGTCCAATTCGATCCACAGTCAATTCAATATCCCATAGTAATCCTGAGGCAAGGGTAGGCTGAAGATGGTGAAAGCCCTAATATGCTTCCATAAGTGGAATGCGGTGCGTCTACCAACAAACCCTAGTGTGAGTGTAAATGCAATGAATAGTCTGATTAAATTGACAATAAACAATTAATTAAAATAACACTTAGTCAGGTGCACAATTGTTCACAAATAATGAAATAAAAAAAAGACACTCTAATGCACAGACAATTGAGGCGCAAGTATTTAAGCACGTTCCAAATAAATTTTGCAAATTAAATGACTTCATAGAAACAAAGTAAATAATAAATATGTCATACTAAATATGGTCTGAATAGCAATAACAGAAGACAAGAACACCAACTATGACTTACGCGTGCATGCGGCAACAAAATGTGACAAAGGCGAAGATCCGTGGATTGATGTCTCCGATTAGAGATATGAGCTGCTGAATAGGGGGAGCACAAGGGGTCGGGTAAGGAGAGTGTTGACTGGGTAATACGAGGAGGAAGACTTGGAGGAGATGGTAGTTGAGAGGGAAGCGTCCCGGTGAGTAACTGAGCGTGGTGGTGGGCTAGGTGGCTGTGAATGGACGGAAATAGGGCAGGGAAGTGCAAGCTTGGTAGGAGAGGTATGGCTGCGTTGGGATGAAGCGGAGAGTAACTAAATCGTCGTCAATGTATGGTGGGGAAGACGTAGTGGTGGTCGATGGTGATGGGGAAAGGTTGTTTATGGCTGTAGGTGGGGGGGGGGGGGGAAAGAAGGGGCCGACAGTTGGAAAAGCAGCGGTTTGGCGGTTCGCAGAGGCGTCAGGATGTTGCAGATGGGTGTGTGGTTAGTGGTGAGTTACGGTGTAGGCTTACAGGGGAGCGCGCAGACGTGGCTTGTGGGAGTTGATGAGTGTTGCGAGCAGGAGGTTGACGGGAATGGAGGAGGAAGAAGATCGATGCTTGGAGTCACACCAAGGGTATCTCGCCCAGCGTCGCACCGAGAGAGAGGGGGACCGGCGGTTCCAAAGTAGAAACTAAACCTCGATACTCCTCCAAACCGCTGCCTGCGTACATATATACTTCTAACTGAAATATGACACAAAGATCGGACGACTCATAATGTCCTAACCGATCGTGTGTCAAATACAACTTGAAATATAAAAGTAAATACTGAAAATGATTCGGAACAACCATCCAGACGCATCCATGGGCTCGGATCATCCAAACGGGTAGCAGATCATCATCTCCTGCTGAAATACACGTACGTGGGCCGGCGATCTCCATCAAATCCGTAACAGAGGAGTTCCCTTGCTTGGTAGAGAAAATGTTTTCAACTCATTGCAAATGGAAATATCTTGCTTCATGGAGTAGGTTTGACGCAGAGTTTCTCAGACATTCCGTGTTGTGGGTAAGAACATACAATTTCGGTTCACCTCGGGTGTCATGGAATTCCACCGCCAAGTCATGATAAGGGAATCTTCATCATCCAACTCTTGAAACATGACATAAGTCTTTGCAAGGGCAGTTCCTTCAATGTGATTCAACTTTCTTCGTCCTTTTAGAGTAGTGGATAACTTGAGCCCATTGAAGGTAATTTTTCCTTGAGGCAATAGCTGTGATGGAGGATGGAAAGATCATTGGGTCTAAGGTGAGAAACCATCAAAGCCGAGGTTTCAACAACTGATTTAGAGTTGTCCGTCATTCAAACACACTTTCAACCTCTAGAGGAAGTCCACAAAACAGCGGTAGCACCCTAAAGGAGCAGCACCGAAGGAAGTCGACGAGGAGAATGCAAGCTGTTTTTCCTAGTCCGGCAGAGTAAGTCCACGGGATAGGCTCGTCGAGAAAGAGGGAGCGTCGAGATCAACCATCGAACGCAAGATGCCGCTTCATCGTTGAGGACTACACGGAATGCAACACAAGATGTCGCTTCGTTTACGGTCGCTAGATGCCGCTTCGTCGCCAGTCTCCAGGCGCAGGAATATCCTCCCAGAGGAAGACGAGGAGAACAGTAGAAACCGCTTCGTCGCCGAGGACTGCAAAGAAGGCAGCGCAAGATGCCGCTTCATCGTCGAGCGCAAGATGGAGCTTCTTTTTCGTCGAGGACGACAGAGAATGCCCCGGACAATAGCTAGGCAAGCCGCTTCAATGTCGTCGAGCACTGCATTGAAAGCAGCGGGTCATCAAGTGCTGCAATGATGGCAGCGGGTAGTCGGTAAGGCACACAATTCCTACGAGAACCTAATTTATCGATACCATGTGGAAATGTAAAATCTCTTGAATTCTCTCATTCACATGAGGATATATACACTTATATGTGGGTGCATAAAGACCAAGAAGCCCCTTTATAAGAAATATAAACAGAATAAATATAACTTAATTACAGATGGAATTACAACAATTCCTATTATTTTTTCTAGCATGTTGGTAGAATTGTTGTTCTAATTTGAAGTGAACTTGTATCTAACGTCCTACCAAATTAATCAGAGTACATTTGATACTTGATTACCGTGGAAGTTTAATTCTGGAGAAATCATCTTGTTAGCTGTTGAAAAATTTCTTTTATTTGATTATCTTGGAACCTGTAGTAAGATTTTATTATTTCCTAGATACATGGGGAGTACGTTGGAAATTTATCTTGCTGTGACACATATTGCAGGACACGCTTCCAATTCTTGCCGAACTTCGCCGTGCGCTGGACATGCAACTGGAGCTTGAAGTTCTTGTTAAGGAAGGAAACTATTTCCGGGTTTGTTGAGCACACATTTAACTATTGTCTTTTAGGGTATTTATTTCCCTCTATTAGGTCAACTCATCCCAATTGCATGACTTTCTGATTGCCTGTGCTATTTGCTCATCCTCTGTTTTCACTTTCAGGCATTTGTTCTGTTGCCTGAATATTTACAACTTTTGGATAGTTATTTGGAGATTTCTGCTGTTAAAGAAATGAGTAGGGGGGTAGAAGTGAGTGCTTTTATCGGATTGTTTTAATAGCAAAGTGATTTTTTATTCGTTTAGTCTTGGATTTTGGATAACTTCACACTTTTTTTCCTAATGTTAAAAAAAATATTTCTGGAATTGGCAGATCAAAACTAACTTTCAGCAACTTTTTGGTTTCCTGCACTGTACTATTTTTTCAACTACTTAGTCTCCCTTTTCTTTTTCTTATGATTACTGTAGGCTTGGTTAGAGAGGACACTTCAGAAGCTTGATGCACTCCTTTTGGGTGTTTGCCATACTTTCAACGAAGAGAGCTACGTAACTGTAAGTATTTCTACCATGTTGGAAGTGCAATTAATCTCTCTTTTTATCATTGCTGTTCTTGAAACTTGTACTTCTGTTGGATATATGAACCTGAATTGTGCTTTTACATAATGTCTATTGATTTAATTTTCTTTATCAACTGACAAATTAATTTTCTGTTGTGCCTTTGGACAATGCTCTCAAATTTATTTATTTAGTCTTTTGTTGCAGAGAAATGTATTCCTTCTTGATGCAGTTTTGGAGTTTGATTATTTTTCCATTGTTCATCAGCTGTATATTGAGATTGCCATATTCTTTTCTTTTTTCTAAAACCCTAGAAAGAGATAAATAAAGGAATCATTAAAAGTATGGTAGTCATCTCCGTCCTCCTAGGGTTGATAGAAACCCTAAATAAATTTTCATGAAATAGGAGGAAGAAGGAAAAGAAGATTAGAAGGAGAGGGAAAGACAATGTCTTACCTTTCTCTAAAGAGGAGTCTCAGAGGAGAGGAAATCGACTGTTCTTAAGAGGAAAAAGAAAACCTACGACTATTGAGGCAAGATTGTTGACTACATTGGTTTCTGCAGTGAGTGGGGAAGGTCACTGGACTACATCAATGAGCGGTAGAGGTTGTTGAGGGCTTACAATAAGAGAAGGACCACTTGCGTGCGCTCCAACCGCCGGAAGGAGGAGGCCTAGTCCACGTCTTCAAATATCTAGAGGTGTAACTCGACGATTACGAAAGAAAGGAAGAGGCAAGCGGCACGAAAGAAATCCGAAGGGTACCAAGCTCATAAAGTGTCGTGAATAGGAGAATTTAGGGTTGCCCATATTTACAAAAATGCCATTGCCTAAAATATCTTCTTATCATCACATCATGCAAGGCTCGCGTGTATGTCTAGATCGTGTGAAAATTAAAACTTAAAATTTCCATTAGACAAAATTGTTCTATTTATCAATTAAAGTGTAAATTAAAAAATAATAATTGTTAGAAATCAGGAGGAAAGAAAATATTTGATGCATTTTATTCTTCCACAAAGGGGAGTATTATATAACAATACAACAAGACACAAAACATCGATAAGCGGTGTGGGACTAATACTTAAATACTTAAATATAAATACTTCCAACACTCCCCCTCAAGCTGAAGGGGAACCCTTCAGCTTGAACACAACATAAAATGAGAGGTAAAAGGTGGTTGACAATGTGGGACAAAACAACAGCCACTGAGGCCCAACCGCGTGTCACCGGGGATACTTCAACCGGGCAAAGGCCACACGACGTTGGTCCACAAACCGACCATGATCACGCTGGATGCTCCCGAAGCTGAAACCAGATCAACCAACAAAGGCCAAACCACCTTACCTAACATAGAAAAAAAAGATGGGGAGACACACAACATACGAAATATGCCTAGAGACCGTGTGTGACTAAGGCAGGAGTCGGGAAAGAGGCATCCGAGTCGCCATTATCACAAACACTCCCCTCACGTGGAACACGTGCATGAAGGCATAGACTCGCATGGAGACACATACGAAGACAATCAGAACAACACAAAAAAAACAACTATGGATAACGGTTGCCGGTAAGACCACGATCCGAGATGCAGCGAGCAAAGCACAAGCCAGCTGCGAGCAGAAGGCTCAAGCGGCTGCGAGCAGAGTGCTCAAGCAGCGGCGAGCAAAAAAGGCTCAAGCAGCGGCGAGTGAGAAGGGAGGAAGAGAAGAGCTCGGCACCCAAAGAGCAGCATCACGGAAACCGTCGTCCTTAGCATGCGACTAGAAGACACTACCAACTAAGACAACAACACAACACAAAAACGACAGCGACACTTTTAAAGAAATTGGAGACGGTACGACATAGCAGCAGCGACACAGTAGGGCGGCAAGGCCGGAGAAGTAGCCAGAGAAGAAGAAGAGCAGCGGCAGGACAGCAGCGACACAGGGCGGCAACAACGAGAGGGCTGCCGGGCCGGAGAAGAAGCAGCAGCGAGAGGGCTGCGGGTCGGAGAAGAAGCAGCAGAGACAGCGAGAGGGTTGCCGGGCCGGAGAAGAAGCAGCAGCAGCAACAACGAGAGGGCTGTCGGGTCGAGAAGAAGCAGCAGAGACAACGAGAGGGCTGCCGGGCCGGAGAAGAAGCAGAAGAGACAGCGAGAGGGCTGTCGGGTCGGAGAAGAAGCAGCAGAGGCCTGGGCAGCAGCGGGAGAAGCCAACAGGCAACATCTGGCGACGGGACCGATCACAGAATATCATCGAGAGATGAGGAGGAGACTTGCCTTGACTGGATCGACGAAGCCAGCAGGCTGGAGTAGCAGTAGGCTCGACGGGAAAAGAAGCTCCATCGGGATGCAGCGGGAGAAGTGGCGACGAAAGCTGTAGCAGACGAGCTCGACGGGAGACGACGTTGATGACGCAGACGGGATCGCGGCTGGGGAAGGACGACGACATCAGGGGATTAGCCCGCATCCTCGTCGAGGGGAATAGACGCCACTCCCGTCGAGGGAATCAAACGACGATTCCGTCAACGGGAGCGGGAAGGGAGCCGCTCGACGGGGGAGACAGCAGCGCAGGACCGATTTGTGAGGAAAAATGCCGGAAAAGAGAGGCCGAGAAATTAGGTCGCCAACAATTAGGGCGACGAAATTTCAGGGAGGAGACTTGCCTTGACTGGATCGACGAAGCCAGCAGGCTGGAGTAGCAGTAGGCTTGACGGGAGAAGAAGCTCCATCGGGATGCAGCGGGAGAAGTGGCGACCTAGATCACAGAATATCGTCGAGAGATGAGGAGGAGACTTGCCTTGACTGGATCGACGAAGCCAGTAGGCTGGAGTAGCAGTAGGCTCGACGGGAGAAGAAGCTCCATCGGGATGCATCGGGAGAAGTGGCGACGAAAGTTGTAGCAGACGAGCTCGATGGGAGACGGCGTTGATGACACAGACGGGATCCTGGCTGGGGAAGGACGACGACATCAGGGGATTAGCTCGCATCCTCGTCGAGGGGAATAGACGCCACTCCCGTCGAGGGAATCAAATGACGATTCCGTCGACGGGAGCGGGAAGGGAGCCGCTCGATGGGGGCGACAGCAGCGCAGGACCGATTTGTGAGGAAAAATGCCGGAAATCAAAGAGGAAGCCACCGAGAAATTAGGTCGCCAACAATTAGGGCGACGAAATTTCAGGGAGGAGTCCATTCCAGCTCTGATACCATGTTAGAAATCAGGAGGAAAGAAAATATTTGATGCATTTTATTCTTCCACAAAGGGGGGTATTATATAACAATACAACAAGACACAAAACACCGATAAGCGGTGTGGGACTAATACTTAAATACTTAAATATAAACTTTCAACACTCCCCCTCAAGCTGAAGGGCAAGCTGAAGGGGAACCCTTCAGCTTGAACACAACATAAAAGGAGAGGTAAAAGGTGGTTGACAATGTGGGACAAAACAACAGCCACTGAGGAAACTAAATATGATGGAAATATTGAGTTTGTAATTCATTTGGATTCTAGTTCCAAGTAAAAGGGCTCAGTTGGTTGCTTATAGATAGAAAACTGTGATTTCATTTTCATTGATTTTGTGTAAAATCAAAATCATTACATTTGAGGAGTTTTCTTATGTTTTTTTGGAGCTTAGAGTCCACGTGATCTCTTGCTACATCCAATCAAAATGACAAAACTAGGAAATTTTATCATTTTTCAGAACATGTTTTTTAACTTCTGACAATCAAATGGGGGCCTAAAGATATGTTATCTTTCACCTCCATGATATATCAAGGTTTATTTTATCTGGTGGTTATTCAATGGTTAAAATCCATGCATTCACAAGGATAAACTATTGTATCTGGTGGTCAATACATGTTTTGGGCACCATGCATTAACCAATAGCTAATTTTCATCATCAGGGAAGGAGTAGCTTTATGTTATGAGATCAATGGATTTTGAGAATACACATGGGGGAGTTGTGGTGGTGTTACCTTTTGCTAGCAGTAGTATCTTACCCTTTATGATGATCTTCATATTTGTATAAATATTTAAAACCTCATATCTGGTATCCATCAATGGTCTCTTCCTTTTGCTCTTGTGCCATTGCTTCTTTTCTTCATAACAATCTTATTTTTCTTGCAGGCAGTTGATGCTTATGCATTGGTAGGTGATATTAATGGTCTTGCTGAGAAAATACAGAGTTTCTTTATGCAGGAGGTTTTATCAGAGACTCACTCTCTTTTGAAGGACAATGTACTTGAGGTATAACATACACAAGTTACTTGCTTTGGTTACAAAGCTCCTAAATATTTTCACAAATTGCTATGCATACCTATTTATAAAATTTCTTAATATTCTATCATTATGTTAGCATATGTTGTAACATTATGTTGTTAGTGTAGGTATTCTCTCATTACGAGGTGAATATTCACCATTATATTTTTTACTTTTGATTTAGAAGCTATATAATTTTGTATTAGATTCATCAATTCAATATCTTCTTTGCTCCATGATACCTTAGGGGTTAACCTTAACCCTAAGAGTAACAGACTGCACAATATCCCCACCCTCTCTTCTCTTGTACACTTGTAAATATAAAGTAAACACGATTATTGATTACAACCTAACTGACCCAATTGTCATGATGTGATAGTCCTATTGAAATCAAGGTGGTAAGGTCACCTGGTATTAACCAGAATTCTAGTGATTAATGAGATTAGGGCTTTAGTGGAAGAGGCATATAAAAAAGGAAAATTTAGAAATCCTCGATGCATCGGAAAATACTGCATTTGTTTGCGGTATCTCTTGTTTCTTCATGGTATTGGAGCAATGATTGACGTAGTCATCGTCTGATCAATGTTCCTGAGGATCTTTGCTGCCGTTACTTGTCGGGTCTCTCTTCTAATCGTCTGCTCGATCAAATCAATTGTTGCCTAGCTACGACGAAGGTGCATCAGATCTCCCTAAACCTCGACGATGTCTCCTTCTCTACCGCCTTGTTCTTACTCGAAGACTCTCTGGAAGACTTCGAAAATTCCTCAGAGATGCTCTCTCGGGCTCTCGGGATTTTCTGCATCTCGACGACTCTCTGTTACGAAATTTTGACGTTTTGTTACATCAATATCCTACGTCAGGCCACTTGTTCGACGGATCCCCTTCAACGATGTCCATCTATGTCGCTCTGGAGCTTCTGGGCCTCAATCTGCTTGTTCGATCTTCTCCCCTATTCCATTTACTTTAATCTCTGGAGCTTCTGTGTCGTATATTGGATCTGATTTCCCCAGCACAGGCAGAGAGCCCTGAATCTCTAATTTTGGAATTTTGTTAACTTCTTTGTTGGGTTCTGCTACTTCTCTGGTTGCTGCCAATTATTCTGTTGTTGTTGAATTTGTGCTCTTTCCGTCCGGATCATTGTTATTGGTGGATCAGTGCTATTGCTTCTGTGTGTAAGGAGCTTCTGGTATTTCTCTTATCATTATGGCTCAAAATATGCCTAAAGAAAGTCATATTTTTGGTAATACAACAACATCAAATGAAGTACTTATATTGGAGGTTCTAATGGTAGTGATGTGTCTGGTAGTGTCACTAACATCAAATTAAATGGGTGAAATTATCTTTTGTGGGCACAATCTTTCCTGATGTTTGTTGATAGTCGAAGAAAGATCAAATTTGTCATCTGCACTAAAATTCCTCCGGCGACTACCGTTGCTTCGTATGAAGATTAGGAGGGAGACAACTTAACTGTGATGAATTGGCCTATTCACTTTACGGAGCCTGACATTCCCAGTCACTGCATGCTCTTTCGAACTCCCAAGGAAATGTGAGATTTAATTGAGAAAAAAATACTCCAAAAGTAAAGATATTCCGCGGATATACCCACTTGGGAATTTTAAAGAATATTACAGTAAGCTGACACACAAATGAGCAAAGTTAGATAAATATTCTAATATTCTTTTCATTGAAGATTAGAAGGGAGAGAGGTTATGCAATGAAGAGTCTTTGAACTGCTTTCAGATCTTCCTTCTGAATTGGAGTTTCAAAGAGTTGAAATGTTGTGTAAGAACAATATGCCTAACGTTGAGACTGCCCACCACCTCATATGGGAATCTAATTGAATCACCATTTCTCTTACCCGTGGAAGTTGTGATATTGAGAGATCAATCATTGCTGTACCTATCACACTACCTATCTTTGTTGACTCGTCTCAGGAGGATAACAAGCGTACTATAGTTTCTTCTATTCCCACTGACAAAAAAAGGGGCAAAAACCTACAGTCATAAAAAGGAACTGCGGGTCTTTCAGAAAAGGGAAACTATTGGAGCAATTAGATAAAAACACTCATGTTACTTAGACCACACCATCCACCAAATGCTCCTCAAGTCCTGATAGCCAATCTACTCCTCATTGTGCATCATTCTCCTTAAATATTCCTTGCGGTCGTAATGGATATCCAATTGATCACTATGTAAGGTATCATTCCTTCTCTCATTTTAAATCTTACTTACCTTCCAAGGCTACTATTACTATGGATATTGAGATGCTAGCTCTTACAAGACAACAAACCTGGGATATTGTTCCTTTGCCACTTAATCATCGTTCTATTGGATGTCGATGGGTTTACTCTATCAAATATCTTTAGGATGACACCTTCGTTATAAAGCTAGACTTGTGGCCAAAGAATTTACTCAAATTGATGGCATTGGCTTCCATACGATCTTTGCACTTGTGGCGAAACAGAATTCTATTAGGACGCCCCTATGTCCATTATTGCTCACAAATCATGGCCCTTTTATCAGATGGATTAAAAATACTTTCCTTCTTGAAGATCTATATGAAGAAATTTATATGACAGCCCCTCCTTGCCTTTATGTTCCCCGAGGGTATACGTGTAAACTTTAAAAATGGTATTTATGGGCTTAAACAATCGCCTAGAGTTTGATTTGAGAAATTGAGTGCTAACTTTCTCAACATGGAATTCACAAAAAGTACATGTGACCATTATATCTTTATCCATAGGCGTCTCATCTTACCTTTCTGGTTGTGTATGTTGATATCATTATCACACGGAGTGATACAAATCATATTGCTGCTGTCAAAAGAGATATGACTTGATCTATTATGTTACTTTCTTGCGATTATGGACCTTGGTCTTTTATGTTACTTTCTTGCGATTAAGTTGACTTGATCCAAACATGGTATCCTCATATCTCATAGGAAATATGTTCCTGATTTACTTGTAGACCATGAGTATTTAGGGGTCCAATCAGTGAATAACTGATGAAACCTGCTTCACTTTTTAATTTTATTTTATTCGCATATATATCGCGCATGCTTTCCGCGCACATTATTTTATTTTGCATTTATTGTTACGAATTATTAGAATGATCGCTCAATAAGACCCGGAATAAAATGATTCGTCAAATTAGGTAACATGATAGTTTTGGCAAGCAATGAAATTAAATAAATTAAGCATTTTATAAGATTTTGAAATTAAAGAAAGCAATAAATAAATATATCATTTCTTTAATTTCAAAAATATTCAACGAGGAGATTAAGGAATCCTCTTAATGATATTTTATTTCCTCTCAATATTTTTTTATTTCCTTTAAAACTCTTTACAAATCAACCTTTGCCCTCTTTATTAATAGGAACCGACCACCTCCTCTTGAGCAGCTTGGCAAAATGAAGGAAACATAGGACTCTTATCTTGTTCCTTTGTCCAGTCCAATCTCCAGCCACGCAACGTTCATTCCCAACGTTCCACCTCCATAACCCAACGCCATCGGCGCCCACCTCCACGAGCGCCGACGACCTATTCCCTTCCATTCCTGTCGGCTTTGGTGAATCTTTCGTCAGAACCTGTCACCCTACCTACAGGGGCTCGACGACATCATTCGATTGCCCTCCAGATTTCATCGCCGCCTCCGCCAGCCACCTCGAGGGCCTCCGACGACTCCCGTGTCACCACCAGCGAGGCTTTGTCAGACTGCCACCTCCAGCCTCAGCTGATTCACACAACTGTTCCTCCTCCGTCCAACCTTCTACCACCAGTCAGAGGTGCAAAAAAGTCCTTTCGGGCCCATGCCCCATGGCCCCAAGCTTATTCGATGTTGGGCCCAGGCTGGGCCCTGCTCAAACCGGGCCCAGGCTGGGCCCTGCTCAAACCGGGCCCAGGCTGGGCCCTGCTCAAACCGGGCCCAGGCTGGGCCCTGCTCAAACCGGGCCCAGGCTGAGCCCGGGCCTCCCTAAGAAATGGGGGGGGGGCTGCCTGAGCCTACCAGACTGAGCCCAGGCAGTACGGGCCAGGCTAGGCAGGTCCCCAAAAGGGCCATTTAGCAGCCGCTGCAACTGCCAAAAGGTAGCTTGCAGCTGCCAAACGACAACAACTGCTTCCGTTTGGCAACAACTTTGTTGGGCATCCAACGTCTAGCGCCCAGCAATAAATGTTGGGCGCTTGCAGCCCAACATTTATGGCTGGGGCGATGCCCAGCTGGGCAGGCACCCCTGAGCAATAGGTCGGGCCCTTGCAAATACAGGGGGTCTGTCCTGAGCCTAGCTCGGGCCTAACTGGGTTGAGACCCGGGCAACCGGGTCCGAGATTTATTTGCACCCCTACCACCAGTGCGCTCCCTTTTTCATTCAGCCATACCCCTCCTTGCCCGGATTGATTCCGATGCCACACTTGCCGCCCAAAGGTATACCTCTCGCAGATTCTCTCGCTCATAACCTGTTAGAATACAAATATGTCATGTTTATTTGATCTTTATAATTTCAGAGCTTGAAACTAATTATCTGTTAGGAAGATGGAGGGAGAGAGAGATCTAGAGAAAGGGGCTAAGGAACTAGGGTTAGAGAGGGAGAGAGGGGAAGATACCTGATATATTCTTGCATGCCAACCAAAGGGGGGGTTACGGGTATATTTATACCCGGACCCAAGGCCGGCCGGCCAAGGGGGCCGTCCGGCCCCAATAGTGGCTGAACCGGGTGGGTTCAGCCCCCAAGGGCCACTTCTTTAGATAGTGGGGGCTGAACCAGTTGGTTCAGCCCCGTTGTCGCCTCCGGATCCCTTCCGCCGTCGCTTGTATTGACGCCCAAATAGGCGGGCGCCGTCCGTGGGCGTAACATTCCCTGCCCCATCAAGAAACAGCTTGTCCCCAAGGTGTTAACCAGGATAAAGCTCCCGAAACTCCAACAAATCCACCCAGGTGTTGTGTGCCGCAGTCATATGCTTCCACTTGACCAATACTTCAGGACGGTACTTGGTACCGCGATGTTTCCATTTGATCATCAAGACCTCCTCAGGTAGCAGACGCAGTTCGCCCGCTGACGTAGCCTCGGGCAAAAATGGACTAGCTTGAACAGTGGCACCGATCTTCTTCTTCAATAAGGAGACATGAAAGGTCGATTGTATCCGCGACCCCTCGGGCAATGCCAAAGTGTAGGCGACAGGACCAACCCGGTGAGTGATCCGAAAGGGTCCATAGTAGCGGGTTGCCAACTTCTGGATCGTCCGCTGGGCCACGGACAATTGCCTGTAAGGACGGAGCTTGAGAAAGACCTCATCACCGACCTGGAACTCCCGTTCAGTACGATGTCTGTCAGCCTGTGCCTTCATGCGATCCTGTGCTGATCGGAGATTCTCCCGTAGAGTCGCCAGAGTACGATCACGATCTCGGAGTGCCCGGTCAACAGTGGGCAACGCCGTGCTGCCCGACTCATAACTGCTCAAAAAGGGTGGTGGGCGGCCGTAGACGACCTCAAAGGGGGTCAGCTTGCTGGCGGAATGGTACGAGGTGTTGTAGCAGTACTCAGCCCAATGTAACCAACTCGTTCAGGTACGCGGTTCATCAAGCACAAAACAACGCAAGTAGGTCTCAACTCCCCGATTAAGAACCTCTGTCTGGCCATCCGTCTGCGGATGGTGGGTTGTGCTGAAACGCAAGGATGTCCCTTGTAACCGAAAGAGCTCCCTCCAGAAATGTCCCACAAAAGTCGGATCGCGATCTGAGATGATCGCCCATGGTATGCCATGAAGTCGGACAATCTCACGGGAAAAAGTAGCGGCGACGGATTCTCCAGTGTACGGGTGACTCAGGGCGATGAAATGCCCATATTTGGATAGCTTATCGACGACCACTAAAATAACGGACTTACCCTGAGATTTGGGCAACCCGTCGATGAAATCCATGAAGACAATATCCCAAACGGTGTAAGCAAACTTGTTGGAGAGGTCGTCTCATACTTCTGATGCTGACACGTCTCACACTGCTGAACAAACAACTGAATATCACGCCGCATGCCTTTCCAGAAGACGTTTACTCGGGCCCGTTGTAGGGTACGAAGTATACCGGCGTGACCACCTGTGGGGGAGGAGTGAAACTCATGCATCATGACTGTCCTCTATGCTGACTGCGAAGGGATGACCATACGGCCCTGATAGTTCAACCTGTCATTCTGGAGATGATACTCCGAAACCGTCTCTTGTGCCTGGCGGAGAGCTTCTACAATAGGTTGCAACTCGGAATCACGCCGAACCTCCTCCTGTATCTCGTCCACCGAGTCAATCAGGGGTGCTGAAATCTGCGCAAGGGTGCTCTCCGGCAAACGGGACAATGCGTCGGCCACCAAGTTCTCCTTCCCTTGGCGATAGATAATCTCATAATCGTAGCCTAGAAGTTTGGTTACCCACTTCTGCTGTAGAGGAGAGGAGACCCGCTGGTCCAGGAAATGCTTCAAACTCTGTTGGTCGGTCCGAATCTGAAAGTGCCGTCCCAAAAGATATGGTCGCCAAAGGGTCACTGCATGAACCACCGCCAGCATCTCTTTCTCATAAGTGGATAGTCCAAGTGTCCGAGGGGCTAATGCCTTACTGTAAAAGGCGAGGGGTCGGCCCTCCTGCATCAAAACAACACCAATGCCCACGCCCGACGCGTCTGTCTCCACCACAAAATTCTTGGTGAAATCTGGAAGTGCTAGTACTGGAGTGGACGTCATTGCCTGCTTGAGCGCCTGGAAAGCCTCTTTCGCCTCCTCGTGCCAACTAAAGGAATCTTTCTGGAGTAACTGGGTGAGAGGCCTGTCGATCTTGCTGTAATCCTTCACAAAGCGGCTATAGTACCCAGTGAGGCCCAAGAAGCCCCGTAGAGCCCGAACAGTCTGGGGTCGCGGCTAGGAAAGCATACTCTCAATCTTCTTGGGGTCGGCCCGGACGCCCTGAGCCGAGACCAAATGCCCTAAGTATTCCACCTCCTCCTTACCGAAGGAACACTTAGAGTGCTTGACATAAAGCTGGTTCTGGCGAAGAATGGAAAAAACCTGCTCAACATGGGTGACGTGCTCCTCCCAACTGGCGCTGTATATCAGGATGTCATCAAAGAAGATAAACACAAGAGCGAAGCAATGGGCGGAAGATCTCATTCGTGTTGGCCTGAAAAGTAGATGATCCATTGGTCAGCCCGTTCGCCATGTCCAGGAACTCGTAGTGTCCATCATGTGTCCGAAAGGCTGTCTTGTGAATATCCCCTTCATGCATGAGAATCTGATAGTAGCCGGGTCGTAGGTCCAGCTTGGTGAATAGCCGCGCACCATGCAGCTCGTCCAATAACTCTTCAATCAAAGGGATTGGAAACTTGTCTTTGACAGTCGAACTGTTCAACCCGCGGTAGTCCACACAGAACCGCCACGACCGATCCTTCTTTTTGACGAGGATGATCGGAGCCGAAAAAGAACTTGTACTGGGACGGATAAGACCTGCATCCAACATTTCCCGGACAGTGCGCTTGATCTCGGCCTTCTGAATATGCGGGTACCGGTATGGTCGGATGTTGACAGACTCAGCCCCCTCTTTGAGCTGGATTCGATGATCTCGAAATCGCGGTGGTGGCAGAGTGCGTGGCTCCTGAAAAATATCGGCGTACTGCTCCAAAAGTGGCTGCATCTGGCTAGGTACCCCTGACTGCCCTGTATCCGTCGGCTGTGCCCGCATCAGAACCGTCATCAGGCTTCCTTCCTCCTCCAGGCGTTGTAAACTCCGAACTGAGATTTTCTTCACCGGGGATGACCTAAGGCCCTTCAAACAGAATTGCTTCTCATGTTGCACAAACTCCATCGTCATGTTATCCTAGTCAAATGTCACCCGTCGCAGCTGTCGCAGCCAGTGTACCCCGAGCACCATATTGGAACCTCGGATAGGGAGAAGATAGACATCTGTCCGACCGATATAACCCTGGATGTTAAGCTCCACCCCTTTCATAACCCCTTCGCACTGCAACTTGCTCCATCTACCACCATAACCTGAAAAGCGGCACCCGGGTCGATCACGTGTCCCACTCGGCGCGTTACCTCTGGAAGCATAAAGTTGTGGGTACTCCCACTATCCACCAGAATCGTTACCCTTTCCTGGCTGATTCTCCCAGTCATTCTCATTGTCAGAGGAGCTTTGAAGCCTTCCATCGCCTGGATCAATACACCAAACTCCGTTAGATCCAAATCTCCGTCCCATTCGGAGTCGGGCTGACCGCCGTCCTCCGTTTCCTCATGAAACATAAAGACCTGTATCTTTTGGCACTTGTGTCCCAGAGTGAACTTCTCATCACAATTAAAACACAACCCTTTTTCTTTTCTGGCTGCCAATTCACTCCAGGAGAGCCGTGTCACCGTCGGCTTGCCACCTGCTGGTGGATCCCTCCGCACAACTGCTGGGGCCGCGGGTGGCCTACCCGGGACTCGAGCCCTCTGTCTGTTGAAGCGTTCCTCCTGAATCCGTGCCAATGTGATCGCATGATTTAAAGTACGGGGCATATGCGACTGTACTTCATCACAAAGGTGCTCCTTAAGTCCCGAGATAAAACAACTCAAGAGCGTCCTTTCTTCCCATTGCACCCGGTTCGCCAACTTCTCGAATTCAGTGCGCTACTCCATCACCGTCCCCTTCTGACACAGTCTCTGAAGGAGGGCCTTGAAGTCCTCGTATTCAAGCAGCCCAAATCGGGATGTAAAACCCTCCATAAACTCCGGCCAGGGCACGTACTCCCGTCCCCATAAGAACCACCGCGTCCACTGGAAGGCATCGTCCTCCAGATGAAAAGAAGCCAACTGGACCCACTGTCCCTCCGGTACGTCCTGATAACTGAAAAAGAGATCTACTTTCTGGACCCACTCCAATGCATCCCCCCCGTTGAATCGTGGGAAATTCATGCGGGTTAGTTTGGGGGGCATGTGTGCTCTTGGAGCGGGTTGACCGAGCCAACCTTGCCCTTGCCCATTCCATGCCGGTTGCCTCGGCTCCATCGGGTTAATGTTGGCGCCCGGGAAGCCCTGAAATTGCTGGCCGCCCCAAGGACCGCCGAAACCGTAGCCCGCTTGAGGCCCGACGCCGTGCAGGGGAGGCAAGATGCCTCCCATTCCTCCCGCTAGACCTCCTGTGGCCCTCCCTGTGTCCGTCGGTTTGTTGTCGAGCCGCATCCAGGCCGGACGGGCCACCTGCTCGTTGCTGGCGTGTCGCGCCCAGGACGGAGGGCCCGCGCCAGCCTGCTTGCTGCTGGCGCGTCGCGCCCAGGGCGGAGGGCCCGCGCCTGTCTCCGCTGCCCGGATCGGGGTTGGGGCTGCTCCTCCCCACGCCGTAGCCGTACCAACGACCCCGCCGCCGTTTGACCCGCTCGATCCCGCGACTGCAAGCGCGGGATCGGTCTATCCCGCTAAATCCCTCCCTGATTCCGCCTGATTTTGCAAACCAGTGACCTCTTGATGTGTCTGCGCCTTCCCTTTCAGACTTTGCGCAAGGAGCGCTTTGATTTCATTCATTCGTGCGTCGATCCGTTCTTCCAATCTCTGCGTAGAAGCCCTCATGTTCTCCTCGATGGTTGCCACCGAATCCGACAAACCAATGTAATTTTCTTCTAGGGTTTCCAATCGAGCGATGTCCTACTGAGTGCGTGTGGTAACCATGGTGGAGAATCGAATGCTCTGATACCAAATGTTAGGAAGATGGAGGGAGAGAGAGAGATCTAGAGAAAGGGGCTAAGGAACTAGGGTTAGAGAGGGAGAGAGGGGAAGATACCTGATATATTCTTGCATGCCAACCAAAGGGGGGTTCCGGGTATATTTATACCCGGACCCAAGGCCGGCCGGCCGGCCCCAATAGGGGATGAATCGGGTTGGTTCAGCCTCCGAGGGCCGCTTCTTTAGATAGTGGGGGCTGAACCAGTTGGTTCGGCCCCGTTGTCGCCTCGGGATCCCTTCCGACGTCGCATGTATTGACGCCCAAATAGGCGGGCGCCGTCCGGCGGCGTAACATTATCATAGTACTTGTTTGCCGTCAATTTTCACATTCTCACATTTTCTCTAATTGTATGCATGTGGACCGTTAATTCATATTTATTATATGTTCAAATGTTGGCTCTTTATACGTGGGTGCGAGCCCTTGTCTGATTGTCACTTGATATTGCTCGTGAACGTCTCATTTTCGCCGCATTTTTTAAATGTACTCTAATATTACCTTTTAAAATCAAAATCGAGAGTCTTGTTTACATCAATAACCCTATGGACCCTAACTATAATATTCATCAAGATGATTCTTCTACATTGGATAAGAAATTCCAATTTCAAAAGACTGTGGGCAAATTGATTTATGTAACGATCATTAAACCTGATATTATCTGTGGTTAGTCTTGTTTTATGCATCACCCCAGATTCATCATTATGAAGCTGTCCTATGTATTCTCAAATATCTCAAGAATGCCTTGAGAACGGGCATTGTGTTTAATGATCATGGTCATTTGAACATATCTGGCTAGTATGATGCTGACTTGTATGAGTCCTTCAATAATCAAAGTTTGACTAGTGGGTACTCTATATTTTTTTTGATGAGAACTCTATTGCTTGGAAAAGTAAGAAATAGACAGTTGTAGCTAAATCATCTGCCGAAGTAGAATATGTTGTAGCCAGATCCTCTGCATAAGCAGAATATAGGGCCATGACTTTAGCTATATGTGAATTGATTTGGCTTAAGGCTTCGTTTGGTTTGGCTTATTTGCTCCGGTGAGTTTGGACAAAAACGTCATTGTCATACCAAATATTTTATGCTTATAACTAGTTTCTTTTTTTGGTAATGATAGTAACATTTGTCATACCAAACATACATTCTATAACAATGACAATTTTGTCCAAACTCACCGGAGCAAATAAGCCGAGCCAAACGAACCCTAAATCTCTCTTAGGGGAAATTGTTTTTTTGGTTCAAGACGCCATTCCACTCTGTTGCGACATCAAGTTCAATCCATATCACATCCACTCTTGTGTTTCAAAAGGAATTAAACTTATATATATTGATTGCCATTTTATTCAAGGAAAAATTCAAAGCAAGATTATTACTACTCTGTTTGTTTCCACTAGCACCCAATTGAATGGTATGCTTACTAAGGGGATATCGGGGAGTAATATTTACCAGAACTCTGTGTTTCGGTTTGAGAGATGCTTATTGAGTAAGCTTGCGGGTGGGGGTCGGTGTGTGTGTGTGGGGGGGGGGGGATGATGCAACTTGCGGCAGATCACCTTTTTTCGAACATTCATATTTTCCGCATCTTTTATGTAGTGCGTGTTTTCACTTATTTCGTATTTATGTTCACGCATCTCACTTATGCACGTTGGAGTGACCGACCAATAAGATCATGAATAAAAATGCCTGTCAAATTAAATTTAGTGATAATTAGTGTAAGTCAATTTTAAAAGAACAAGTTCATTCAAATTAGTATTTCATTATAAAATAAATTAAATATGAAATTAGAAAGTATCTTACTTTTAATTTCAGAAATTATTAATGATTTGAATATTGAAAATATCCTTAATGAATGCTACATTTCATTTCTTTGTATTTTAATATAATAAATCAAATCTTTGATCTCCTACCCAAATAAGCCTTGTTATATTAAATACTATTTTTAGCATATAACTAAGTTCCTCATTTAGAAGGCATCTAGGGTAAAAAAGAGAGGAAATAAAGACTATGTTGCCACCGAAATGACACCTTTGCTCGATCGACGCTCGACTTCGTTCGAGGCCGCCTCCTAGGCGCCCGTCTCGCCTCGCCTCGACCGCTAGATATCTATCCGGGCTCCGGTGGCCCTTTCTTCACGGACGCCGCACGACGGTGGGCCTTTCCCCTCTCCTTACAGACACAACATCTGCTCTCCAGCCACCGCACACACATCCAGAACTTTGTGTGACCTCTGTTCATCCCTACTTACCTCTTCCAATTCCGACCCTCCATTTGTGACCATCTACCTGTCTCACTAACCACCAACTTTGAATTCCAATCAACTTGACGACAATCTTCCCTAAACTATTGTCCCCGAATATTTACCTAAACCTTGACTCCATTGCCAAGCCCTATTCGACCCTTGAACCTACATAAGATGGATCCTTTGCGGAGCTTTGGACCTTGTGGTATTCCTCTCTTCTTTCTCATACTTGTATTGTTAAAATATTTTTTATGCATAATTACATGATCATGAAAAGTTCAGAGGTTATCTTAATTAACATGAACCTGTTTGTCGTCAATTTGAAAAACCCTTGTTGTTCTTCATTATGTTTTTCCCGTGGAAAATTATATCATGTTCATTTATTGTTGGATTGCTAGGCCATTCCGCTTGTCTTATGACCCTAGGTTGATACTCTTCTTACATGACTCGTTGAGTCGAATGTGCGCTGCTTAATTTATAATAGATCACAAAATAACTTTAATTTATGAATCATCATTTTGGGTTACATCAATGTGGTATCAAAGCTTAGTTCACTCCTATCTTGAACTAGACGATCAGATTCAATTTTGTATAAAACTAAATTTATTAAAAAAATGTGTTTCTCTAAAAAAAATTTTTTTAAAAAAAATTTAGATATTTTAAACAAATTAAGAAATTTCAAATATTCTAAAATTAAATATTTCCTCGCTTATTCTAAAAAAAAATAAACAATCTTAACTATTTTAAAATTAAATATAAATGGAAATTCGTGTAGAACGTTTAGATTATGATGTTTGTGATTTAAATACCCTAATGGAAAATATATCAAAAATAATTGAAACCATCACTGCAAGTATGAGAGACGTAGGCCATGTAATGAATAAGTTACGTATATCGCTCAATAACACAGAAACAACCACACACTTAGAGCAAGCATCTCCCGCAACACTTGAAGTGAATCATAACCCTAGATGTTTAGAGTCTACACACCCAGATCCTGTATACCGCAACCAAGCCCGTTGTGATATTGGAGTCAAGTTAGATGTAAGCAACTTTGAGGGATGTTTAGAACCTGAGGGATTTTTAGACTGGTGCGATTGTGTGGAGGGCTTCATGAATTGGAAGCAAAATCCTCTGAATATGCAGGTCAAGTATTTGATGTTAGACTAAAGGGACCTGCATTTGTTTGGTGGGGATAATTATAATGTATGCGGTTCAATTTATGGACGCCCCCATCATTACATATGTTAAGTTCAATGCACGACATAGGAAGCGATATCACCCCTTGACTATCTCCAGACTATATATCGTAAATTCCATAGTCTACGACATGAGAGGTCATGGTGGACAAGTACACCAATGAATTCCTCGCCCTTCTGTCTCGACACGACAATCGTGAGAACGATGACATGACCATATACCGTTACTTGAACATGTTATGTCATTCCATCTGGGACCAACTAGAGTTGCACAATTAGGGGATCCTTGCAGTACAACGGACATACCGCCCTTCCGACCAACATTCTCCTCGCCGTTCCAAGCCTTGCCCGCGATCGAGCCAAACTAGCCATCGACGCTTACGTTCCCAATGCAACGCTCGATTCCTTGACTTCGATGCCCTCTTCAAGCCACACTGTGATGTTACTCCTTCCACGTTGGCAGTGACGGATCCAGGAAATTACAAATGAGGGTGCAAAAAAAAAATTTTCTAAATATAATAGTATATAAAATGTTATATTGATGGCACTACAAAGTCGTACAAAATTTCATCCAATTGTCTAAATTGAAAAATACAAAATATACGGAAAAATTACAATTTTCCATGACGAGTCTTCATTCTTTGAAAATGATCGATCATATTATCGTCGCAAATTTCCAAAAAAACATCTCTCTCAATAAAAATAACCAAATAATTATTCAACATTTGATAACTCATACTCTTTTGCAACTTGTTCTTGACATAATTCATAGCTGATAATACTTTTCCATCACTTGCAGTTACCACATGAAGAATCAACACAAACTTCAAAAACTTTGTAGATTTGTTGATAAGTAACATGCTTTTCAGTTTCAACAAGCTTTGTAGAGATATGACAAAGATCCTTCAAATCGGAACATCTCTCATCGGTTCTTATATCGACAATGAAGTTGTCGAATTGAAAATCAAACAACTCTAAACTTGAAAAATCATTAAGATAAAACTCTGTAAGTCTTAACACGCTTTGTTTATCTAAACAACCAAACAGGTTTATAGGATTCAAGCTAGTCATACAATGAAGTAATTTTATATTCACCACATCAAACGGGCTGTTAAGCTCTTGTGGTTGTAGATCGACGAGTTTTAAAAATATTTCAACCCTATAATGATGCAAATTTGTGTTCTCTTCAACAAACCATATTGATCTTCCTCCGAGAATATACTGATCTTCCATATTAGGAATTTTAATATCATGTTTGCCACAAAAATGTATAACCTCATTAAATATCCATTATCTCTCAAGGTTTGCGATTGTTTTTTTGTCAAACAAACAAAAGACGACATTAATAATATTTTGATCATTTATTTGCAAATCAAGATTTAACGAAGGTCTGCACCCAAATATAGTTGTCATCAGGTTAACTATTAAAACAAAGTCAAATGATTCCAATGCAAACAACACACTTTGTGCCTTCACCTTATCATTTGCTTTACTCTTCCTAATCTTCAAAAGTATAACAACCATGTCAAGATATAATGAAATAATACACATTAGTGTTTTGGGGTATCATTTAATTTAGATGAAAGATTTTTGATCCTCTCTAATTTTTAAATAGAATTGTTGCAAGTTGCAGTGCATTACTTCATTTTTCGCACATTTATACTTTATGCATCTCTTATGTCACGTATTTTTCACACATTTCATATTTTATGTTTGTGCATCTCACTCACGCATGTTCTCATGACTTATTGGAGTGAGCGACCAATAAGATCATGAATAAAAGGTCCGTCAAATTAAGTTTAGTGGTAATTAGGGCAAGCTAATTTTAAGAGTACAAGTTCATTGAAAATAGTATTTTATTATTAAATAAATTATGAATGTAGAAAATATCTTTTAATTTCAGAAATTATTAATGATGAGAATATTGAAAATCCCCCTAATGAATGCTACATTCCATTTCTTTGTATTCCCATAATAAATCAAATCTTTGTTCTTCTGCCCAAATAAGCCCAATTATATTAAATACTATTTTTGGTACAAACAAGTTCCTCCCAGGATAACAAACTCTATGTTTTATTGTTCACCCAACCGACATCTCTGCTCGATCGACGTTCGAATTCGTTCGAGACCGCCCAAAATCTTGAACGGGCTCTAACAGCCCTTGTAACATCCCAAAATCCTGACCCGACCAATTGAACCACATAGGGGACCTAGCTGGTTCAATCGACCCCTTTTGGTGAGCCTATTTGTGGCCAGTGAGACCTAGTTGGCCAGGTGAACCGATTACGATTGGTTTACTCCGAACCTTGAGCTACAATGATTCAAACCTATTTTTTTTTAGCAAATGAATTTTGAACGGATTCCTGTCAGTGGCGTTGCATTCGTAAGATCAATACGAGCTTATCGACGTTCGTTTCGTCGCATTCCGAGGCATATTTACGAAGTTGGCCGGAATAGGTCATTTTGAGATGAATGACGACCCCGAAGTGACTCTTCGGGTAGACCGACTCAGAATCAACCTTGATCAGTTGCATTGAACTCGTATGACCCATACGAACTCAACGATGTTGGTTTCGTTCCATTCTGATGAGAATCGTATAAGTTAAACTAAAACGGGTCGCGTCGAGCTACACAGCGCCTCAAATATGACTTTTTGAGCAGATGACCTCAGAATCGACTTCAATTGGGTTCGTTAGACTTGTAAAGTTAATACGAGTCCAACATGATCGTCCACACTCAATTCTGATGAGTATGAGAGAATTTGAACGTATGCACGCACTTTTAAGTAACATGTTTACCCAAAAAGTGAATATTAGAAAATGTGCTCAAAATTGACCTCAATTGGTTTCGTTAGACTCGTAAAGTCAATACGAGTCCAACGAAATCAACCGCGCTCAATTTCGATGAGTATCAAAGAATTTATCGTGCGGATGTGGTTCTTAAGTATCGTAATTTTCCAAAAAGATGAAATCGAGTAAACGGCCTTGAAATTGATGATAAAATGAGCAAACGGACTCTGAATTGACCTCAGATCATTTTGGTGGGTGCGCATCGACGAGACGGTCGTAATGAGCCCGTCTGAGATAAATTCTGAGCCGCTACAACAATCTACGAGCATTTAAATTTAAAAGCAAATGAGCCTCCTAAATTCCTAACACTAATAATTATTATATAAATATATTTATATTTTAGGGTTAGAAACATACCTCATTCCACCGGCCTTCATCTTCACGCCCTGCCGATCAAAACGATGAGATCGACGCCAACGATCACCTCCAAACCGAACTCCTCTGACATCCTCGTCTTCGACGAGCTTCACCTCAACATGATCTGCATCGCCTCAAACCGAGAGCAGACTGACAACCTTCTCTGAGCTGCACCACCTCCTTCTCCATGGACGGCCGACGATCTCCATGGCAGCCGACAACTGCTCTTCTCTCCTCCTCCAGTTTCGACCACAGCAGCCCAGTGCTCTCCATCTCCGACAAGATTTACTCTGGT
Source organism: Dactylorhiza incarnata (assembly GCA_033032865.1). Taxonomy (NCBI): domain Eukaryota; kingdom Viridiplantae; phylum Streptophyta; class Magnoliopsida; order Asparagales; family Orchidaceae; genus Dactylorhiza; species Dactylorhiza incarnata. The sequence continues at coordinate 242,351 of JAWHQI010000109.1, read as the reverse complement.
TGATCCCTTGTTCCAGTTTTCTGCTTTGGTTGCCAATGAAGCTCAGTTACATTTGCATGACGATGAAGTTTCAGAACTAGATTAATGTCCTAACAGTGAAAGTGTACCGAGTTCTAAAATCTGTATTTGAAGGGGGAAATTGATGTGAACTTATCTGAAGATAAATCCAAAATAGATGACGACTCACTATAAAATATGAAATGTATCTTTTGAAGAAAGAGATGAAAAGCTCTAACTCCACCTGATTGCTTCACGAGAACTACATCCTTCTTTAATATCTCCAGATTTTGAGTATAAGGTGTTGCTTAATGATGTTGCAGTTTCTGGAGTTCGACATGAACAATTTGCGGGAGAAACGTGGGGTCCTGTTTAAGATATCATGCGTGGGAGCGACGCGCAAATGCCGTCGCAGCGACTATCCGATTTGCCTTGCCTCCACCCTCTGAACCTTAGATCGTATGTTCTTAATTATTAGAGTCTCTCCCGTAAATGCCTCATTTTTCCGGCGACCCACGGACACCCGAGTTTAGTCGTGCTCGGGGTGGCCGAGGATCACCTAGGGTCGGCCTTAATGGCCCCTCTCCGTTAGTCTCGAGCTATGTTGTTAAAAGAATGCCTCAGACGCGCCTAAGGCTCAAGGCTCAATATGCTTAGAGGTTTACGCCTTCGTACGTTTTTTTTGCGCTTTTGGAGCATAAAAAGTGCACATGGGTGCAATTTCTGTTGTAATTTTTTTTTTTCAAAATAAAGTAAGTAATAATGTAAAAACCCAATAATTTTTGCATGATTTAGTGTTTGTGAAACATAATCGACCCTTGGGACTTAAATATGATGCAAGTGACCTAATTGATTCTATTTTTTAAGAGATATAAATGATAGTAATAATGATTAATGAGTTGAATAAATGAAGAATTTGATCATGAAGATGAACTGATGTTTGATGCTGATTATTTAAAATGAATTTGGTTGCATCTTACCCTCGTCAGGAGCACACTTACGCTTTGAGCCTAGACTCCAAGACCCCTTTTGCGTCTTGGTGTGTCTTGCGCCTTTAATAATTAAGGTCTCGAGGTGCGACACTAACGGTCGTAGATAATATTGATTCACGCGATCCAAATAACGACGATCGCGCGATGATAAATAATGTTGAAATGCGCGATCGAAATAACGATGATCGTGCGATATATAAATAATATTGAATCACGCGATCAAAATAACGACGATCTCGCGGTGGTAAATAATATTGAATCACACGATCGAAATAACGACGGTCGCGCGGTGGTAATTAATGTTGAATCACGCGATTGTAATTACGACAATTACACAACAAAAAATAAAGTCAAATCATGCGACGAAAATCATCGGTGTTTCGTGCGATGGAAATCAACGATGATCATGCGATGAAAATAAACAGTGAAGCTTGCGGTGGAGACTTATGATGAAGTTGAGATCAAGTCTGTTGTTTGCACAGTTCAGATTTAGGGTTGAATTGTCGAACCATGGAAGCATCGCCGATTTCAATAATATTTAATTAACGACATGATGCCTTCCAAGGACATTGCCGTTTCCGCCAACAATTGATGTATATGAGGCGAATAGTGCCAAATCTTTGTTTGGAGTTAGGGATATTAACCCTAAGTGCTTAGGCGCGTTCGATGACCAAAACAAGTTTAATGAACTTAGATTTTGGATAATTAATAGGTTTAGACAATTATGATGAAACCAGGATCGAGTACAAAATGATGATTGCAGTCTCGAGGTTATGAATCTATAAATGACTTCGACGAATATAAAATAAAGTACGTTTAATGTGATTACCAATTGAGGAACTTGAGTGGATCTAATTTAAGGATATATAAATGGTTGCACGTTTAACGGGCCAGTCTCTTCCTAAACCATCGAATCATTTGCTAGTTTAGTTCACTACTTTTATGAGCCCGAGTCTGGATTGAAATAATATGTGCTTTACCATACTTAAATCTAGTTGTGCATATGTAACGAATATCATGATAATGGATTGGCAGATGTGAAGATGATTAGTTCTCTTGAGAGGGTTGAGTTGCGGGTTGATTGCCTCCCCTAGTTAGTAATAAATTATAGTGTACTCTTCCTGTATAAAATGATAATGCATGTGAATATGTGGCAGATCGACTGACCCTGTCAGCGACACACACGAGAGGGTTAGGACAGTGACTCATGGATGTCGTCATGGTCGAACGACAGTGTGTGACCTAGCCTAAGTTTTGTTTGCTTAGGTGTTAGCCACCTGGAGTTTGACATGAGCTATACCTCGGTTCTTTTGGCTACACCGCCAGTATGAGCGAAGAATGAGTACGGGCTCGGACAGTTGTACGTAAAGCCTAGGGATGATTGTGCTTAAATACCCTAGAAGTGGTCAGGACATGTCACTGCCACTGTTTGGCATCGACGGTGGTGCCTGTGAGACTACCGAACCCACGAATAGGTGATCCCAGTTGTTAGTCTGTACTCGATTACGACCGGGTGCTTACGTCTTGACACTGTGCATAATGAATCTATGTTGATATGTGTATTTACATAGCGTGACTCTGATGAGTCGCGTTGGTTATGACACTCCTCTGACGAGGATATGCTTGCTTAGCTTGCATGGGTTGCGATGATAGATCATATTTGTTTTTATACCAGATAAAGTAGTTTAGATTATGCAGTAGTTTAGATTGTGCATTAGTTTAGATTGTGCAAGACCTCAATCATATAAATTCGTATGAGCGTTTTTATATGATTAGTTACTTTATGTTGCACTCTTATTTATAACATTTAATGCGCTACGACTGTGTGTTGTGGACACCGCTAGGATAGAAACAATGATGTGTCTACTTACTGTTTATTTATATCGTTCACTTATATACTCTTCTACTACATTCATGCTATTGTTCATACTGTTATATATATATATTGCACTGTGCTGACACTTACTGCATGACAGTTTACTGTCTTCTTTGAGCACATTAGGGGCTCAGGGAGAGAGTCAGAACCATATAACAAATATGTATAGTATTGCTAACCCTCACTATCGGTTGACACCCCAAGGTGTTTCAGGAGCTATGGCGTGGACTTGACACGGAGATAGAAGACTTACAGAGGATTGTTACTACCCTTAGCAATATCACCAGTCCTATTGTTAGCTCAGTAGGTTTATAGATTTACAGTATTTTGTATATTAGTATTTATCCAGCTTGCATGTTTACTTGTGAGCCCCCGAACTTTCTATAGACCGTGTACTTGGACTGTGAGGTCATCGTACTGTTGTTGTGGTTGCTTTCTGTCTTATCCTATTACTCGTATGTTTCTATGATCTATTGCGTGGTTGTTAGTCTTCCGCTAGTGCATCTTCCGCTAGTGCTTATAGTGTACTCATTATGTGGTGTGTTGATTATTCGCTTAACATCATTGTCGGTTTGTAGCGTTAGAAGAGAATGACGGGAGAGGGTTGAGACGTTCATACCTCTACTCTTTTGTTATTCCCTTCTTTGTTGCGGATCGGCGGTGGTGTGTGATAAGGTCCCCTTGTCGAGCCTAATTTCCGAGGTGGGGTCTTACAAGCCTTCCTTTATGGATGCCGCACGGCTGAGAGCCTTTCCCCTCCACCTATAGACACATCATCCACTCTCCATCAACTGCACGCCCATGCATAACCTTGTGTGACCACCCTCCACCTCTTCCAGTTCTGACCCTCCATTTTTGACCATCTCCCGACTTCACTGACCGCCAACTTTGAATTCCAACCAGTCTGACACAATCTTCCCTCAACTACTGTCCCACAACCTTTGCCTAAGCTTGAATTCCACTACTAAGACTTATCCGACCCTTAACCTATAGAGGGTGGATCATTTAGGGAGCTTTTGACCTTGTGGCATTCCTCTCTTTTTTCTCATGCTCGTAGTGTGTTTAAATAATTTTTAATCATAAAAATTCAGAGCTTGCCTTAATTAGCATCAAATCTATTTGCCATCAATTTATAACCACTTATTGTTCTTCTTTACGTTTTATCTGTGGAAATTTATATCATGTTCTACCCGTGGAAAATTATATCGTGTTCATTTATCATTGGATTGCTAGGCCATTGCGCTTATCTTATGAACCCTAGGTTGATAATCCCTTTACATTACTCGTTGAGTCGAATGTGGGCTGCTTAATTTAAAATAGATCACAAAATAAATTTAATATCAGAATCTTCATTTCCAGGTTACATCTGGGAGGGGGGGGGGGGGGGGGGGGGGGGGGGGGGGGGGGGGGGGGGGGGGTACTGAAACCATGGTGGTAAGGTCTCCTGGTGGTGACTTGAATTCTAGTGATTCAGTAATTAGGGCTTCAGTGGAAGAGACATAAAAGAGAAAAATTTGAAAATCTTCGATGCATCGGAAAATACTGCATGTGCTTGTAGGCATCTCTCGTTTCTTCAAGTCCAACTGAACCCTTGCTTGAATCTAAGTCTAGTTCACTTAGCAAGCTAGCAGAATGACAGGAGGACGATGAGCGAACAGTAGAGCCTCAGTACGACTTCTTTCTACTTCCATTTTATCGTTCTCAAGGGGGTACAAATCCATAATAGACATATAGAGATTATTGTAGGTACAAATCCATAATAGACATATAGAGATTATTGTAGGTTAAGTAACATCAAAAATGTTGGTTTCAGAAGATTAAATTATAATTTTTTTTCTGCTGGGATTGGATTGTTTCAAAGAGTGCGCAGGGTATATTTTGGACAATGTAAAGTGTTTGAGTTTGAAAGACCTTCACTCTGACTCAGGATAAGAAGAATCCAAGAAGGAACTCATTTTATAGACGTGAAAGAGTTGTTATTGGAGAATTCTATTCGGAATAATGAAATTATCTATGAGTGCTCAAAGTTTCATTTTCAAGAAAATGCTGGAGGTTTAGCAAAAACTGCTTTATGAGGTCTTATTGATTGGTTGAAAGGTCGATGTGATTTCTGATAATCATGTTTTAATATGATTTTGGAACTATGGAAGATTTTTTTTTATTTCTTAATTGAAGCATTTGTTCTACTTTTTCCTTTCTCCTAATCGTTTACTTCTTGGAGACGTGATAGTTCTCTTTAAAACTGGAAAGTATTACGTAAGTCTAGGTGCACATAAGTAACTATATTACTTGTTTATTTTATGGACAAATACCACATGGAGATGTATAACCAGTCAACCACTTTAGCGTACAATATGAACAAAATGTTCACTCTACTCAATGGTGCAAATATATATTGTTCTCTTATGTATGTAAAATGTGGAGTCCTATGGTAAGGAAATATACAATATATTGGTGGTCTTAAGAAATTAGAGGTCCCTCTCATTGATAGGATTTTGAAATTTAATCAAAAGGAAAGATGTTAAATCTTGTCCAGTAGTGACCGGTATGAGGGGCATGAAATGAGGATGCTATCCATATAGAAGATTTTTAAAAATTCATATGGTATGAGATGATATGTTTTATAAAAATTTTTACAGTAAAGGCGAATTAGCCTTCAAGTAAGCTAAGGATTGTAGTGAGGTTTGGGTGGTTAAAAATTTATAAAAACAGGATTTCTTGTATTAGAGTGGACGCACATCTATGTGAAACATGCTTTATGCGAGAGCAAAGTGAACTCATCTGGATTCAGGACTTCTCAAATCATTGTCAGCCTCTCCAAGAAGCTCAATAGGCTTTAGATGCACGTGCTGGTGATATTTAGATCAGCTTAGTGCATACTTGGTTTTCTCAGACTTGATCTCTACATTTCAATCATATTCCTAGGATGTCTACATTCAATCATATTCCTAAGGTCTCTACATTCAATCATATTTGTAAGAGCTCCACATTCACCTAGGATCTCTACATTAAATCATAATCCAAGATTGTCGACAGTTAATTATATTCCTAGGTTGTTGGCTGTCCATAATTATTTATAGATTTGAAGACAAACTGTCTAAAGCCTGTTCACTATTTTGTTGTGCTAATTTTAGTCTCACAATAACAAGAAATTTCTTTCCTGTCTAATAGAATGGTCGGTTGAAGTAGGCTGTTGAGTAAACTGGTAAGGTGATTGAGAATCTATTCATGTTGTTTTCTCCTTAAATTTGGAGTGACTTAACTAATTGCAACAACATGTACTCCAGAGTTAGCCTCAAATGGCGTGTAATACTGCCTTGACAGTTGTCTTCCCATGCTCTTCATTTCATATTATAGTAATACTGCCTTGACGGTTGTCTTCCCATCCTTTCATTTCACATCTATATAATCTCTGTTCTTCATGCCAAATATTTTTTGAGTTTGTTCATAAAATGTCCTTCCATATTTATGTCTTCAATTTTTTTTAACTCAGAAATTTGATGCTATGCAGGACGTTGGGAACGAATTGCAGAGAAATAGGTGTGTTCTTAAATATGAATATCTTCCCTTGGTTATGCATTAATATATTTCACTATAACATCACTTGGAGTTGTTTATTCTTCTTCCTGTTCACATGTGCTTTTCAAATTTTTCTGGAAGCTTTTTGCTTACTTTATTTGTTGGTTCTGAAAAATATCACATGCAACTGTTGTATTGATTGCGAAAACTTATTTTAATCTAGTGGTGGAATGTCTGAAAATTAACTTTTTCAGCAGCTAAATACAACAATATTCAAATCCCTTTGAGGATTTTTCTGGTTTGTATATATTACGAAATGCGCATTCTTTTTACTTCCATTAGGTTGTTTATAGTTAAAACAGTCACTAACTTTATATTAAGGATTATTGTTTTCCCATTTCCATACATGACAATTTCTATCGAAGTGACTAGATTGTATGATGCATCGTGGATTTGTCATGATTGACAATGGAGGGAAAAAGAATGCTCTTCGGTATTTTTCGAAGAATGGTGGAGCATTGAAGTTCATCCTGTGACATGGATAGTGGCATTGGGCACCCATGATTCGGCTATCTTCTGCTGATCCTAGGGGTTCATTTCTGTTTTTAAAGGCTAATTTATGCAGTTTTTAATTTTTTTAGATTTAATACTTCGGAGGGTTTGTTTTGTAATATTTTTTGGCTTTTAGACTTAAAACTTGTGGATGGGGTTTGTGATATTGCAAAAGTGGTTTGGATGAAAAGTGGCTTGGATGAAAAGTGGCTTAGATTTAAAAACTTGTGGAGGAATTCCAAGTATGATATGTACTTGTATATGAGGAAATGGCTGTCAACCTTATCTTCTTTCGGTGGTGAGTTTGTATCTCATCATACATTGCTGAGAATGAAAACTGAAATGTAGAACTCATCAAGAAATCAACATTGGTGGTGAAGGTAGGTTCGAGGTTGCCCTGGAAATCAAGGTTGGTAGTATAGCGGCCGTGTGTGTCTGTAAAGGGGGTTAGAAGGGTGTCTGGTTGTTGGCAAATGTCATTTGTGTATGCGTGTGTGGGGGGGGGGGGGAGCTGAAGGAGGCGACAACGAGTGTTGAGGAGGTGGAAGAAGGCCGCGGGGTGGAGGTGGGTGATCGAAGGTCAGAGGGAGGATGTGGAGGTGATGGGGGTCGACTGGAAGCTTGGTCGGCGCTGAAGTGCCTCTGGAGACTGAGGGGAAGGTCATCGTAGGATGGGAAGTGCCTCTGGAGGTTGAGGGGAAGGTCGTCGTATGATGGGAATGTGTCGACAACTGCTAGAAGGGTGAGGGGGAAGTCGCCGAAGGCTAGGACGATGAGTAGGCTGCAGAAGCGACGACTGAAAGGCTTCTCGTGGACGAGAAAGGCTGCAATGATGGTTGGAGGGCAGTGGAAGCTCGTCGTAGGCGAGGGAAGGCAGCAGATGGGGCATCGACACCCCCGGGAGCTGGGGCCGGCACCGTCGTACCGCACGGTTCCTCGGCATCGCACCGAGGAATCACGACCAACGACTATCTGTTTAGAAGCAATTCTTAATGCCTTTGCCCTAATTGGCTGGGGTACAAGTAAGGGGAAAGATTTAGGTTAAATAAATCGAATGACCCACATTGCATGATCGGCCCTGGCGTCGTAACTCTCAAAATAGAGCTCAGAAAATTAAAATTGAAGTACATAAATATATGAGAAACAAGCCCGTCGCAATCACAGTTTTCGATCGTCCTTTCGACGATCCAAAAAGTATCTACTCAGTCGACTCCTTCAGTATCGCCCGAACGATCTCCATCAATCTTCTCGGCTCAAAAACATTCATCTCCTACGAATGGAGACTACCTGCTCCCGATGCAAACTTATTTGTCGCTCCAAATAGGAAGCATCTCCGTAAAAGGTTATCGCGCCGCTGACGTAGCCGAGTGCCCCACGCACAAAAAAGTCGCTGCAGAGGTGAAGGGTAGGGTTGTAGTGAAGGTTGAAGCTACAAGAGAGGATGTGTTGACGGTGGAAACTGAAGCTGAACAGGAAGGCTAGCTGTCCAAAGTAGGTGACTCCACATCTAGAATCAAATTCTCTATATTGAGTACACGATGAGTACATGTTCCTAGTAATATCATACTCAAAATTTTGATTCAGACTCTCTCATGACAATGTGTGGACCTATTCTCCTAGCACTTACATTCAAAGTTGTCCCCAATGGGAACCTCCCAAGCAATCTGCAAATTATCATTTAATCACCTTCATTGAACATTTGTTCTCTCATGTGACTATATGCTCAAGTTTTATAGTTTTCATTATTTAATATAATTTGTGTCGGAGTATGTAATACAAACATGCAACATATGCAAATGAACAATGACCGACCTAACACATGGACAAAACGCATACTCCTTGTAGTGATGAAGGTTCCTCAAGATTCCATAGGTTCCTTAGGCATGGTGTAGAAATACTCGTCGAGTGTACGACGAACACCCAAATGACATACTAGACGTGAGCTGTGAGATACAATATCATGGAATGTCAAATGTCTCTCAAGGTACACCAGGTGGTTGATAGAAAATTTCATCGCGAATGCAATCTCCCGAAGGTATGTCGAAGATAATGAAGTAAGGATGTAAATCAGGAGGTTCACCAGGAGGTAATTAAGTAAATCCATCGTGAATGTGATGATCATCCGAAGGGACGTGTGAGACATGGAGACAAGGATGCAACGCTGGGGTGGGTTGAATGTCTTCTAAACGGAAAAACCTGTCAGGTAGCTCTCCCGGAGTTATATAATGGAATTTGATGTGAATATGGCGATCACCCGACAATAGTATGATGATTCTCCAAATGAGAATCATCAACAATGATAAGGTCGTCAATAACAAAAGGAACAACTACTAGAAAGTCAATAGGATGCTCACGAATCTCACTCATATCGCGACTCGACGCTTCCTCGTCGTGAAGCTCTGATGAACAAGTGTTCAAGGGTGAGCCGATGGTCACGACAGTGTCTAAATCAATACCTAGGATATCAGAAGGACGTGTAACTATAGGATCATTGGGTCGCTCGTACTCACTCACAGTCGGGGTGACAAGAAATGAGTCATAATCAAATGACAGATCACTCATCGGACAAAGCACCTCACTGGTGTGAGATAATCTCACCTTAGTTATTATGTCTTCCTTATCTAAAGAGACATGAGTAGGTGTGATAGTGGACTCGAAATGGGAATTACTCATACTAGGTAGGTCAAGGTGCGAATCAACTCGACTAACTTTAATGGGCCTCAAGAACTGCTCATAATGAAGGGCGAGCTGGTATATTTACTCAATGAACTCTAGGTTAACTTAGTACATATCTCAGGTCGAAGTTTGGATTGAAATCAGGCAGTGGTCATAGATGGCTCATCTTGGATGTCGCTCCTCACGACTAACTCGTCAAAACGATCTCTATACTCGGTGACAGACATGGATCCTTGCTGAGGGGTAAATAATTGGCAGGCAACTCTGATATGATGCTGACAAATACCTCTGACACAACCTTCGTCTCATCTCTACCCAACCAGTGATGCGGTGAAGATGATCTCGCTCGCTGACCCTCTCATTTCTAGATCAATATATTCTCGCCTAATCTATAAGTTTAAGCTTCACAAATTTGATGTGATGCTCACCGAATAATTCAAAATAATTCAGATAATATTCATGTCCATGAGTCAATAACTAAAAGACTTGATGCTCGATAAACCATCAAAAGGTGGGGCAACAACACAAAACCTATGCTTGAGATCTCCCTCGAAACGATGATACTCGTAGTAATCATCTTTAAGATAATCGAGTTGTGCCGAAGGTCCAACACTGTTCGCTCGTGCGCAGGGATGAGGGAGACGATAATCATCATAGTGAGCGTCTCTAGCATAGTGGAATTGTGTCGAAGGATCGACATGATCTCTGGAAGTGGTGTACTGCGAACAAGAATAATCATCGTAATAATATGAAGACCTCTCAATTGAAGCTCTACAGGGTTGAGTATAAACTGTTACGAATACGAAAAAGGGCAAGGGGAAAGGAGACGAGGACATGACGTATAAGTCGAAGTCGGGACCAAGGCGACGTGGACACAAATCCCAACTCGACGACGGACATTCGCTAGTAGTGCGCACGGGTGCAGCGCAGACGTCATTTTTGTCTTTTATTATCACACGCGTATTTTGGGTTGTGGATTATTTACCATTTGCCCTTGTGTACTTTGGAATTAGACACTATATAAGCCTATGTGTATCTCTCATTTGCACTATCTTGGAAGTATGATGAAAATGGAACCCTAGGGTTTTCGCTTCTTCTGCTCTCCCCCTTTCGTTCTCCCCTTTCCCCCCTTCTCTATCCGGAACCCCGACTACGTAACATTAGGTCCGACTTGCCATCTTCAGGTCACGGTTTTTGCCGCCCGAAACGCTACATCGCCTATATGTATCGCCACCCGCCCACACCTGTACTTTCGCACTCGCTGACTGCCTCGCGCGACTCACCTCCCAGCGCGTGCTTCTCTTCCGATTGCTCCTTATCGTGTTTGCTCTCACTCAACCACTCAACGCCAGCTTCACCTCCGCCAACCCGTCTCGACCGCGCAAAAACAATGTTGATCCTTCTCCTTCAATCTGCGCGATGACAACTTGACGACGTGCTCCTCTAATCCTTCTCCGCACTCAATCCCCCGTTTCGGTCGATCACCCGCAACGCATCCCCTCCCACGACAGCGCCAACAATGCTCTCGCACCGCCTCTGCTCTCGTCCTACACGCTAAAGGTTTTCTCCATGTCTGCAGCCAAATCATCGCCAACCGACGTTTGTTTGGCTGGTCTTTTCAGCTCCAGCTCGCTCTCCTGCCTTGCACCGACCTTCTTCAACGTGCATGCCCCCTCGGCTCCGTTCCATGATTCCCTCCCACACACCAGCGCCCCGCCTCTTGTGGATCCGGCTATTTACAACCGCCTTGATGCTCATGAGGCATATATGGCCTTAATACTGTGGATGGATGCTAAGTTCGATGCTCTCCTGGCATGCAGACTGATTGCTTCATCGTTCTCCAACACAGAGTCCCCATTGCTACTCGGGGTACACCCGGAACCTCCCCGGGACCCTATTTCGCCGTCGGCGGGCTTCCTGCCTCCACTCTGTTCGTTCAACATCCCTTCCTTCTATGACACCAATCCCATGGGATGGATTGCCCGTGCGGAACAATTTTTCAACATTCATCTGACTCTAGAGCCATAAAATGTTGTTACAACTCTCAACGACATGGAGGGGTCAACCCTCCTTTGGGTCCGCTGGCTACGACAGAACAACCCTTCGCTCTCTTGTCGGAACCTCAACATGGCCTCATACTCCGCTATGATGTTCACTATTCAGGGACAACAGTTGAACATTTGTGTGGTGTCCGCCAATAAAGTTTCCTTGACGACTACATCGACGAGTTCATTGCCTCGAGATGTATGCTCCTGGCTTACCGCCAGATCACTACTTGGGTCTTTTCATACAGGGGTTCCTCCCCCACATCCGGTCCTACCTTCGCACCCACCACCCCGGAACGATTACTGATTCCATGGATCTAGCCCACTGGTGGAAGCGGACTTTAAGGTTACCTTCATTGATACCGACCAACCACCGGGGAGTTCTATGCCCCCATCGATTACCTACCCTCCCACACTCTTCCGGCCACCACGCCAGGTGCATATCGCTGATCCCCCGCCTCTCGGACCACCTCCCTGACCGCACCGGCCACTGAGTGGCCCTTGGATGACCAACCACGAGTACCATTATCTTCACACCAGGGGCTTCTGTTTCTGTTGTAAACTACCCTACTCCCCGACTCATGACTTCTCTGAAGGAGCTTCGCATCACCATTGGCGAGGAGGACCCGAAAATCACCCTTGGGGATTTTGAAGCCCTATATGGCGATGACTCACCTGCTGCCATGGATCACCTTGCACGTCTGCATCGTCTCAAACTTTTGTGCTCTGCGTTTGGCGGCACCTCTGACCTCTCACTATGACGCTCACTGGTTCCCTGGCTGACACTCCCCTGACGGTGTTGATTGATAGTGAGGTTAGCCACAATTTCATCTCCCCGCGCCTGACGATATAGCTCGACATTCGCTTGTCTCCTTCTTATCCTCTCGTTGTTTGCTTGGGCAACGACCGCCGCACTACCACTAGGGGATCTCTGTACGGACTTGCACATGACTGTGAGCCCTTGCCCTCTCCGCGCAGATTTCTACTCCTTTGAGCTCGGTGGTCTTGACGCCATACTCAGCGTCGTGTGGCTTCGTACACTCGGGGACGTGTATATAAACTGGGCCCGCACGACGATGCACTTTTCTCAAGCGGGAGTTCCCTTCCTCCTGGCAGGGGCGGCGTCCTTTTCGCATCTGTTGGAGGCACCCCATCCTCCTCCACAGCAAGCGATAGTAGATTCTGCTGCATACCTATGGCGCGACGTTGAGCTGACCCGCCCAGCCTCTCTCCACCATTCCAGCTGCAGTGCATCCCGTTAATTACTTCTGCCTTGAAGACATGGCGAATTTTCGAGAGGACGACATTGTTACGAAGATGAAAAAGGTGAAGGGACGAGGAGACTAGGACACAACGCATAAGTCCATGTCGGGACCAAGGCGGCGTGGACACGGATCCAAACTCAACGACAGATGTTCGCTAGTAGTGCGCACGGGTGTAGCACAGTCGTCAGCCATATCTTTTTTTAACACACATGTATTTCGGGCCGTGAGTTATTTATCGTTTGCCCTTGCGCTCTTTGGAATTATGCACTATATAAGCCTATGCATATCTCTCATTTGCATTATCTTGGAAGTATGATGAAAATAGAACCATATGGGTTTTCTCTTCTCCTCCTCTCCCCCTTTCCTTCTCCTTATCTCTCCTTTTACTTCCTTTCTATCTGGAATCCCCCGACTACGTAACAATATACAGACCCGGATTTCACAAATAATGGAGAGCGGTAGCGAAGATAATACGCCATGAAGGAACCTATAGACTCAATGACTGCGTATCAAAAGAAAATCGGAACCCGGGGCTTTGATATCAACTGACGCAAGACGAATCTATAGATGGAGAACTCGTGATGCACTAATTTTAGATTAGATGCAATGCGAGCAATCACAAACAAATGCAAAGGATCTACGCCAACCCTAGAAGATGCAGAAGAAATGCAAACACACGCAATCCAATGAACAAGATACCTACGACCTAAACCCTAACCCTAATGCGAATGCGAAAACTTCGATCATGCAATTGTTTCCGACACGGAATTAATTAAGCAATATTAATTTCAAAATCCTGCGCATACGTCACAATTGATTACAACTATCGACTGGTAAGTAAGCTCGTAATAATTACAACTAAATTGAGAGCGCAAAGAAATTAAATGTAGGCAAATAAGTATTGCACGTCTACAAAGAAGTGAGATAGCCAAATCAATACAAGACATGTATGACTAACAATAAGTGAAAATCCATACAATGCAAAGAATGAAAACTGAAATGCAGAACTCACCAAGAAAACGACGTCGGTGGCAGAGGTTGAGGCGGTGGCGGAGGTTGAGGCGGGGCTGTCTTGGATGACAAGGTTGGTAATGTAGCAGTCGTAGGTGCCTGTAAAGGGCGATGTGAGGATGTCTGGCTGCGAGCAAAGGTGGCTGGGGGAGGGGGTGGACGAGGAGTGGTCGGGGAGACTGCTCAGAGCTGAAGGAGAAGGGAGGACTTGGAGGCTTGGCCAGCTCTGAAGGGGCTCTGGGAGGCTGATGGAAAGGTCGCCGAAGGATGGGAATGTGTTGGTGTCTGCTGGAAGGGTGAGGCTGAGGTCGTCGGAGGTTGGGACTTTGAATAAGCGGCGGATGGAAGACTTCCTGTGGACGGGGTAGGCGACAACGACTACTGGAGGGCGGAGGATGGGGCATCGACACCCCCTAGTGCTGGGACCGTCGGCGTCGCAACTCACGATTCCTCGTCGTCGCACCAAGGAGTCACGACCAAGGATCAGTGTCAAAGTCCCTATCGTATTTTTGGGTATTTTGTGTAACGGCCCGAAGCCCGCCGCAATTTAAATCTTTCTTTTCTTCTGAGCAGGTTTTACATAATTAAATAATGCAGCTAAGCGGATCACAGGAGTGGTACCAGTAAAAGACATAAAAGTACTTTTATTCATTTTTCATAATATACATAATGTCTATGCTTACAGGGAAAATCAAAATACAACAGTACATAACAAACTGAACCGATATCTTCAATAAATAGAAATACACTTTAACTCGAGGTCTAGACATATCTTCCCTTTGTTTCCTTTCTGCCTCCGCAGGTATCCTCCTAGCGGGGCCTAGCACGCTGGCGGTCTGATCCTAAAAAGAAAATTGAGAACCAGTTAGTTTTAGAAAACTAAATGAGTTTCTTATCTCTCCGACCGCCCTACAGGCAAACACGAAGAGTCAGCTATAACAAACAATTCTATATATCTGTATAAACTGTATGAACATGTATAGCAGAACATGAAATAAAGTAGACAGGTACAGCGTACTAGTACGCAGAAATAAACTATTTCTGTTATTTAATTTCTTATTTCTCATCATAGTTCATTATCTTTCTTTTCGTTCTTTCGAAATACTGAGGGTCATTCTCAAATCAAACATTTGGGCCCATCAAATAAATGTCCTTTCTAGGGCGCTCAACAACGCAACAGACTTCCACGCCTCCTAGATTGGACATTTCAGTATCAATTTTCGTAGGAGATCTACCCCTCCAACTGGGTGTAGGAGTCTGAAGCTTACCCCCTACTAGGCTGACCCTTAGTGTTTCGATGCGTTGACGCACTCTCTTTTTCTTATTCATTTCATGTCATAGTCAATTCATAAATATAGGAAATAATTATATTAATTTACCCTCAGAGATTCTATCGCTTGCTAATCCATATTTAGCTTTGTTAGCGATTTCATAATTTCAGTGATTCCAAGTCTTCGAATTGCTATAAAGCCAAGTAATTCATATTCAACATGTTCATAAGCTAAAAGAATCAAATACATACGAAATCAAAGCCATAAGGACTCACCGCAGCTTTTCCTTTTCCCTGTCCTTCGAAGGATTCTCGTCACGTCTATCGCCGGACGCCATCCTCTGCAGTATCAAGTAAATCATGTATTTTAGGGTTGCGTCTTTAAATAGCTACGAGTAGACTCCCTAAGACGGCCACAACTACGACCTCTAGGAGTTGCCTAGTAAAGGACAAGCTGGGTGACTCGAAAGAAACGTGTAAAATCAGATTTCAGCCACTGAAACCAACTCACAAAAACCACTAATGGCAGCCCACAAGAGGCATGAAGAGGGCAGCCAAGTGGAGTCCTCAAAAAGCCTGCCAACTGACATCCCACAACTAGAAGCAATAGCAACCAAATGACAGCCACCAAAACAGATTTCATGAGCCCACACAACAGCCGGCCTGTATAATTACAAGCAGCCAGCACAGTGCTCAAAACAGCCATCTTTAAGGCTTCCAATTCCAAGGAAAATTTAGGCAAAACCCTATCAAAACAGCATGCCAACAATAGGGAACCAACACAGCCGCCGGCCATTAGGGAACAAGAGGAAACCTCTTAAAATCCATGCAGGAATTAAGGTATCAAATTCAATGATCAAAACTAGAAAACCCTAGCCGGCCAACATAGAAATCAAATCCCCCAAAACTGAAACCCTACTTCTTATTCTTTCTAATTTCAGCAGCTAGCAAGAACAAGAAAGCCATCTATTACGAAGGAGAAGAGGCAAGAGGAAGGAGAGCTCACAAGGAGGAGTTTCAGCCGGCCAAATCCAATTCCAGCCAACAACTAGCACCAAAGCTGCAGGAGAGGAGCAGCAGCAACTACAACAGCACACGAGGGCAGCAAAATTCTCCCAGAACAGACGCTAGAAGGAGCAGGAAGGAGAGGTGCAGCCGAACCCTAGGCGTTCTCAGCTCGGCAAGGCTCCAGCAGGCGGAAAAACTAAAGTATCGGGATAGGGCCAACAAGAATTAGAATATAAGAGCTGAAAAGTCCACCGCCTAAGCCTTAAACCAAGGCTTACTCTTAATTGTATTAGGGAAATAATATTCAGCCAACCCATTACAACAGCCAGCCCAAGTCAAATAGGACTCAGCCAGCCCAAATATCATAAGGACTTCAAGACCACTTCAAATTATAATCAGCCAAGCAATAACAACTCGATTATCCGCCTCAAATTCAAGACCAAACCATAATTTGATCAAATAAAAATAAAATAAAGACGAAACGATCGCCGCGAAAACTTCGGATAAACACGCAAATTGAAAAATTAAACGTGCGACGTTGAATCGGCACGGAATCTTTCTTTCTTTTTCATCATCGGGGAAAATTATTTCTCTTATATATATATTACAACATTTATACATATTCTCAGGTTCAGTTCTTACATTTTGATATTTTTATTTTTTGTAAATTATGCCTATAATTTATATCCAATGATCTAGGAGTGCTCAATTACTAACAAGCTGTACTAGAGTCGATGCTTGACCAGGGATGTTCATGCGGTTTGTGGCTCCTATGGGTTTTGGCTGCTTCCACCATGGTTGAGTTATTAATTATCACCTATGGGTTTTGGCTGCTTCCACCATGGTTGAGTTATTAACTATCACGAAGGCTTCACGTGGTTGAGTTTATCTCTTGTTGCATGATACTTGATGATTTTGAAAATATTTTTTCGAGGGGAAGTGACGCATGATATGTAGAGCTCTTATGTAAGGGGGAGATTGTTGATGCACGCGAGAGCTTGGTTCACTCCCATAACGAATGTGCGAAATATATGGTGTAGAAATACCATGTGATTGGTGCTCCACCATGTGATTAAGCTTGTGTATTGAATATGTGTTTGAAACCGGTGTCTCTCACCAACTTCAATTCCCCCTGGTTTTCGCTCCTTAACAAATTGTCTCTGTTTCAACTAAATATCATGAGTGTACTTTTACTCAAGGACTTCTTTAAGGAAGTATATCTGGTGTAAACTCCCGAGTTTATTTCTTAAAAGAGAGAAAGGAAAAGTTTGTCGCCTTCAAAAGTCCTTATATGAATTCAAGCAATCTCATAAGGATTGGTTCGGAATATTTAGTACGTTTGTGTTAGACTTTGGGCTAAAAATGTGTCAAAGCAACCATTCAGCCGTTTAACTAAAGCTCAAGAGTTGGATACATTTTTGTAGTAGTATATATTCAAGGCATCATCATTACTTAAGGACTTCTTTAAGAAAGTATATCTGGAGAAAACTCCAGAGTTTATTTCTTAAGGAGAGAAAGGAAAAGTTTGTCGCCTTCAAAAGACCTTGTATGATTTCAAGCAATCTCATAAGGATTGATTCGGAATATGTAGCATGGTTGTGTTAGCTAAAAATGTGTCAAAGCAACCAGTCTTTTATCTAAAGCTTAAAAGTTGGATACATCTTCATAGTAGTATATATTGAAGATGCCATCATTACTCGTAGTGACCTGAATATAAAGGTTAAAAACTTCCTCCTATTAAAATTCCATACTAAAAATCTCATTCAACTGCAATATTTCTCAGGGAGAGAATTTATAAGAACTGAGAAGCATATTTGTTTTTCCCTAACTAATGCCAAACATCGAAGCTATTAAGGACAAAGTTGTGATGATCCTAACCAATACCATAGACTTGTTGGGCAACTGAATAACTCTATCATCACCGAACATATTATTTACTTTTGTGTGTGTTGTATCATTTAATTCATGTGCTCTCCAAATAACTTCATTTAGATGTTATTGGTGCCCATAATTTATCACGGTTCATGATCTATGGTATGTTAATGTTGGTTGGGCAAGTTGCACAACTATTCGTTGACTACCACGATAATTGTACTTTTTGGGTAGGAATCTTGTATTATGGCGAAGTAAGAAACAAACATTTGTAACTAAATTCAATATCGAAGCGGAATATAGGTTATGACTCATACTTCTTATATGCTGAGTTGGTTGCAACATATTTTATAGTTCACAATGTTTATTACCTTACCTATCGAGGTGTACTATGATGAGTAGACTGCTATCTGCATTCGAATATTGGAAGCACTCTCACCCGTGCATGTTTAACTAGAGTGTTATGGCTGAGTTCCATCATATGCTCTTAGAAGGAACCTCACATGTTTGATGTTTAAACTATTTTTTGTATAATACAAGAACCATTTTCTCAATTCTCGATGTATGATTTAGTTCATTCCTGCACTCATTTTCTCCTAGAATTATGCCATTCTAGAAGCCTGGCAGAAACGGCTTCTTACTGCCCCTGGCGACACTCGTACTCATCTAATTGCCTCATGAAATTCGGGATGTTACATCCACACGAACTTTCTCTTCGTTTTTCCTGAACCACACATCATACAAAAGGAGGTCTAGCTGTGATATCATTTGTAATAGCCCAACCTACAATATGTGAGGTATTATTTGTTTTTGCTCTACCCAACTCATATTAAGTTGAACTTGCAGTCTTACACTTTTTCTGAGGTGGTCCACAAGAACTTCTCAAGAGGCCACCAATTCTAGAAGTACTCCCAACCGAACACACTTAATTATGGAGTTTTATTGTTGAACTCTACCGTATGCTCATAAAAGGTGCCCCACATATTTTGGCTATAAACTACTATTTTTATAGTCCAGGATCCTTTCCTCCATTTTGATGTATTATTTAATGCTTTCCTACATCCCTTTCCTCCTAGAAGCATGTTATCCTAGAAGCCCACTAGGTGTTGCTCCTTATCTAGGCCTCACTTCCATTGATGGCACTCCCCTCTTTGAGCGGACTGCTGTTTTTTAGATTCGGGATGTCTCAAATTACACAAATCAAAGTTTTCTATTGTCCCAATTTCTTTAATATAGTTTCTTTTGTTGATGTCCTTACTTTTGTCCCCACCATGTTGACCCTCTATTTCTTTCTCTTACAAATCTGTACTGTGGTTCTACCATTGCTCGATTTGGTTGCATATTTACATGAACTAAAAATCTTTTGCTTTTAAATCCTTAAGGTTGCGTTCGTTTGAACCATTTTCATTGGAAGGTTTTCGTTTTGGTCCAAAATGAAAAAAATCATACTTTTTCGTTTTGGGCCAAAATGAAAACTTATGTTCGTTTGCAGAATGGTTTTCAGGTCCGTTTTGGGCCAAAACGAAAACTTATGTTCGTTTGCATAATGGTTTTCAAATGCAGGAATTGACATTTAAAGCCTAAGAACCCATGATTTTTTAAAAGCGACAGATAACAGAGAAATGTTTTAACCATAAACAAAATAGCATATGTAGCTCTGACAAAACTAAACAAAATAACCAGAAACAAAACCACAACCAAACTATCAAAAGTGACGATGTCATATGTCATACATCCACAAAATAGAAAAACTACAAATTAAACTAATCGCCTAGCTCCACGCGCAACCAACTCCTCTTAAGAAGCTCTGGCATAACTAAGAAGACCTCACACTTTTTCTCGCTAGCGCACAACATATCTATTGCTTTTATCAGATCAAACTCTGAAAGTTCTGGCATAACTGCCAATGCCTCATACATTCTTTCAACCATTGGTTGAACTACCTGTGCGATTTTAGTCGGTCCATCGATGTTGTTTGCAATATGAGTGGTTGTCGTTGCTATCATATCAATAGCTGATGTTTTCTTCATCTTTTTCTTCTTGGATGACTTGAACCTACAACAACATCATCATCATCATCAGGAATCTCCTCCACATCAATTTCTTTAGATGTTTCCACTCAGTTGTTGCATTTTCCTCAACTCATTAACCTTATCCATCTACATAAAAATTACACAAGCCTCAAAAACAACACACAAACCTCATAAACAACACACACATGTACGCAAACGCGTACATAAAAATTACACATACATTCAAAATAACACACATACAACACACACATTCAAACACATACAAAACATACAAAACCAACATACACATTCAAAATAACACACATACAAAATAACACATTCAAAATACCACACACATAAACCTACACTAACAACTCCCACATAGATCATACAAAAACAACCCGTATACATTCTCAAGATCTAAAGAAAAAAATTACTTAAACACAAAACAATTTGAACTTTCTAGGGTTTAGGTATACCTCTTCAAGGAGAGGCTGAAACTAGGAGGAAGAGGCGGAGAAAAACGATGGAGGACTTCTTGAGGAGGATCAAGAAGAACCCCTTGAGGGCTGAACCTCTTTCCTAGGTTCAGCTTTTGGCTAAGCCGCTTGAGGGCGGAACTTCTCTGCTCGAGGATCAAGCAGAGAAGTGAAATTTCTAGGGAACACTGGTATACCGCTTGAGGAGTCGTGGAAGAGTTGTCGGATGGGGTATCGTGAGAAGTCGCTGCCGATTCGCCGGAAGAAGAAGCGAGGAAGACGTTGTCGGGAGGGGGGTTTCGTGAGGAGTCGCGGAAGAGTGGGTGTTCTCGTGTTCTCAAAACGGCGAAAACAGACCTCGCTAGGTCTGTTTTGGGGCGTGATACTTTTAGAAGGAATTGAAAATGGTCCGTTTTCACCCAAAACCAAAACGGCCGAAAATATGGCCTAACGAACGTGAAAATTTGGTTTTCAAAACACCAAAACAAAAACAGACCCGCTAAAACAGAGCGAACGAACGCAGCCTAATAGTTATTCTGCCTCAAATCCTTGTATATTAGAGAAATGTTATGAAGCTTTTAGAATGTAAGTTTTGTCCATTTCTATCCTTAAAGCATTAAGTTTTATGTAATGGCATGCTTGCTAAGAAAAGTGGTTTTTGAAATATGGGTCTCACTAGTACCAAGGGAAAAGTTTATTTATGTGTTTGTTAACTTCCTAGTTTTTTGCTAAAGATATCATTATTTTTTTCTCGATGGATAACCAAAATTTTAGTGAATAATTATTTTCTATTTTCTAATCATTCTCCTTGAACACACTTAATTATGATGTAAAGCTTTAGCAAGTTTTTTATCCTTTTCTGTAATTATTTTCTCATAATTTTATCTTTCTATATCATTCTCTATACTTTTTCTACAGGCTCACCTACAGCGATCTTTGTGAGAAAATACCTGAATCAAAATTTCGACATTGTTTGTTGAAAACATTGGAGAGCTTGTTTAGTTTGATGTGCTCATACTACAGAATCATGAGTTATAAACCAAAAAGACAGGTATAGAAGCAGTTTTTTTATTCTATTGATTTCATCAAATATTTTTAATATCCTTTTTTTAAACTCTTTGTTCCACCTTCCATGTCTTGTCTATTTTCTACAAAATTGGTATGGGTCTAGAATAGTTAGAGCTTACAATTTCATATCTGACCTGCAGAAGCATTTTTTGAAATACCAAAGTTGCTTGATAAAGGTTTTTACTTCTTTAGGATTGATTCATTGTATGTATTTTGATGTGTATTTTTTGTAATGAAAAAGTTTATAAATTGTAAGGTGCATTGACATAAATGTGATTTCTCCATTATCTGTAGTTCTAGACTTCTAGTCTGTATAATGTGTTTCATAGTTATACTGGGTTAAGATTTTGAAAGATGCTAGGTTATTACTTCGAAAAATATCTACTTTCCACTAGCATTTTAGTTGCCTTTATTTTTCAAAACATTATCAACATTTTTTAACATCTTGTCTAGTTGGTCGATGCTACTTGAATGATGTAAAAACCATCTTGATTCTTCATTTTTTGTTTTTAGCGTGGAACTTGATTCTATTGTGCAGGATTTTGCAAATCCAACTTTAAACATTGATTCGAAGAACTTTAGCACATCTCAGAGCTCACATGAAGGTGTTCAAATTGATGCAAACTCTCGTTCACAAAGTTCAACTGCTGATGATATTGCAGATAATCCAGAGTATACAACATCAACTTCCTATGTATCATCTGTAGATGCATGTGATGTTAATACGTCGACATCAAGTTGTGATTCACCTTTCTATCATTTGAGGAAGGATGCCACTTTGTTTGTTTCACAAACCCTTGATAGAAGGCGTGAAAGCTTTTGGCAGCTTGCGACTAGTCGTATATCTGTCTTACTCACATCTCCCGCTGTTTACTCGACTAGTACATTCCAATTTCTGCGGAACTATGAAGATCTAAATGTTTTTGTTTTGGCTGGTGAAGCATTCTGCGGCTTGCAAGCTACTGAGTTTAGGAAGAGATTAAAAACTATTTCTGGGAGCTATGTTGCAGCATTTCACAGGCAAAATGTCTATGTATGTTAATCATGATGTAGTAGTCTCTAAGATATGCTTTCTCCTTGAGCTGTTTTTTACCATTATATTATTTTACTTGCAAAATTCTCCAAAATTGTTCGTTATTTCTTTCTCCTTTTCATTTAATTTCTGGAATGGCATTTGTTAACTAGATTGCATTTCTTGTGATGGATCAATTGATGATAGATGATCCGGTATTGGATGCAGCCGAGTTTAAGACAATATGTTGACATGGATATAAAAAACAGTGTGGATTAAAAGCAGCTCATAAGATGAATTCAAGGTTCTTGCCCTTGGTACCTGTGAGGTGAAGTCACTGAAAAGAATGTTTAAAGTGCCACTTCACCTTCCTATCAAGCTCTGGAACCCTATCTACCACGAAATATTTAAATGTGTTGAAGTTGACCAACAGTTTATCAAAGAAAACAGTATTAAATAATATATATCTGATCTATGCGCCAACTAAACAACAACTAGCAAATGTTTTGACAAAGGGAGTTCCTATACCCAATTTTGAGACTGTTCTTGGCACGCTAAGCATGGTGAATATTTACTTCCTAGCTTTATTCAGGAGTGTTGCAAGATTTGTGTCTGTAACTAGTTTTCCGATTTATGTTTATCATTAATTTATTTGAGGTTGTAGAGAAATACATAAGTGGAGAGAGAAATTCAATATTTTATTAATTTCTCATAAAAGAACATATACAATACAAATATTTGTACAAATATATAAGAAGAGAGAGTGGAGCCTAAACTCCATTCTAAGATGTGAGACTAATCCCTAAGGATGAAAATGGGTTCTAAATGGGTCATTGCATGGGCCTTTTATACAAGTTATTTTAACATTTCCCCGCAAGCTGGAACATACAAGTCATAGGAACCAATCTTGGACAAGAACTGGTGATATAGTGGGTGTGGTAAGGCCTTGGTAAGAATATCAGCGATTTGCTCAGCAGCAGGAATATGTCGAAGTCCAATTTCTTTAGTTGAATCTTTTCTCGAATAAAGTGACAATCAGCCTCGATGTGCTAGGTACGTTCATGGAACACGGGATTCTTGGCAATATGGATAGCAGCTTGACTGTCGCGCAACAGAGTGGTCAGAAAGGATAGTTTGACACCCGGGTCTCTTAGAAGGGTTTCCAACCACAAATTCAGAAATGACAAAAGCCATTGAACGATACTCAACTTTTGCATATGAGCGTGCAACCATGGATTGCTTCTTGCTTCGCTAGGTGACAAGGTATACACCAAAGTGCAAATATCCACTTGTGGGACAACGATCATCCAGTGAGCCAATATAGTCAGCATCAGAATAGGCAATGAGAGATAGGGAGGATGAGGGCTTGTCTACAAGCCCTTGTCCAGGAGCAGTCTTTAGATATCGGAGGATGCACTCAACTACTTGGAGGTGAGAGAACCGTGGAGCATGAATAAACCGACTGACATCCCCAATGGAAAATGATATATCAGGTCTTGTAACTGTAAGATATATCTACTTCCCCACAAGACGACGATAATACTCTGGGTTAGGAAGGAGCAGATCAAAATCGGAGGTATGTACGCAGAGCTTGTGGTTGACATTCATAGGTGTGTCAGCGGGCTTGCATCCAGAGCAGCCAGTATTATGAAGAATATCAAGACAATACTTCTGTTGAGATAAGACATGGTCATCAGGACGGCGGGCTACCTCGATACCGAGAAAGTATCCGAAATTTCCCAAATCTTTGGTCTGAAATGCGGATGTCAAGTGCTTCTTGATCTTTTGTATGCCTTAAAGATCATCGCCAGTATGCAATATATCATCAATATACACTAAAAGTATCATTGTGTCTATCGACCGCCGACGAGTGAATAGAGAGAAGTCGGTCGAGCTTCGAGTAAATCCAACATCACGAACAACCCAATTGAACTTGTCAAACCAAGCCCGAGGAGACTGTTTGAGACCATAGAGAGATTTCTTGAGGTGACATACAAGAGATTCCCCGTGGTCTCAAAACCCGGAGGATGTTGCATGTAGACAGTCTCAACGAGATCGCCCTTCAAAAAGGTATTTTTGATGTCCAATTGATGTAACTGCCAATGACGATGAAATGACAGGGAGATCAAAATACCAACAGTATTCAACTTTACGACGGGTGAGAATGTCTCGTAGTGGAGGTCGTGTTACTGAGTAAAGCTACGAGCCACAAGATGCGCTTTTAGACGTTCAACCGTCTCATCTAGACCATGCTTGATGGTGAAGATCCACTTACACCCCCACCCCACCCCCACCCCACCCCCACCCCACCCCCACCCCCACCCACATACGCTCACACATGTCTGGACAGGAGGAAGAGGGACAAGGTCCCAAGTATGATTGGCGCAGAGAGTAGCCATTTCCTTATCCATAGTGGCCCGCCACACCAGATGTTGAGGAGCCTCCTGCAGGGAAGTAGGGGTGGAAATTAACGACAAAGAAGTCGCAAATTTTTGAAGCACCGGAGACAGTTGATGCAATGAAACATATTTAGACATAGGGTGAGCAGTAGAGGCTGGTTCCGGATCAAGACTGCGGAGCATCATCAGTAGAGGGTAACTGTCGCAGAGCATCTGAACGAGGAGGACGACGAGTATACACACGAAGAGGAGGTGGGTTGGAGGGTATGGTTGTTGGTGTGGGAAGGAGAGAAGGTGAGGTAGAGGTAAAAGGAACGGCAGAGTGTGGGATTGTAGGAGTTGCTGGAGAAGTAGTTGGCGATGAGTGAAAAGGCTGGTTTTCAAGGAAGGTCACATCTACAGGCGTAGCTATCTTGTGATCAGTGGGAGAATAACAGACATAGCCTTTCTAAATTCGGGAATATCAAACGAACATATATCTGGTAGCTCGAGAAGCAAGCTTGCCCCTAGGGGGGCCAAGGCAGTGAACATAGCAGGCATAGACAAAGACACTGGGTGGCATGGGAAAGAGCGGTGTGAGGGGAAGAGAAGGCCGAAGAACATCGCAAAGTTGAGAATAGATGAGGGCATGCGATTGATGAGATAACAGGCGATAGAGCTTGGGAACATGCATTTGAAACATAAGTGAGCGAGCAACCTCAAGGAGGTGGCGGTTATTGTGCTCAACTATGCCATTTTGTGAGGGTGTGTAAACACAAAAAGGTTGATGGATGATACCGAACTCAGTACATATATTTTCAAACTCATGACTAATATACTCGCGCGCATTTTCATTCTGAAAAGCTTTAATAGAGCTGGAGAACTGTGTACGCGTTCCAGCGATAAAGGCACAAAACACACGAGGTAGTTCAGAGCGATCGCGAAGTAAATATAACTAGGTCATGCGAGAATAATCATCAATAAGTGTCAGAAAATAACGGTAACCAGAAATACTAGCAGTTTTATAAGGTCCCCAAATATTAGTATGAACTAAATCAAAAGGAGCAATGCTCCGAGCATAATAAGGGGAGAAAGAAGAACGATGTTATTTGTCGTAGATGCAAGACTCGCTGGTGAAGTCGTAGATGGATAGATCGAGAAGAGCTTTCTTGAGAATCGGAAGAGGAGCATGCCCAAGATGGCGATGTCAATCAACAGAAGTAACAGAGGAGAGAGAAGTGGGGGAAACTTCCAGAGTGTTGAGCTCATTAAACAGTCTCCCTCTACCAATGATATTCTATGTCCGTCGATCATACATAGCTAATGAAGAGGAAGAAAAAGTTACAGAACAATGAAAGTCTTGAGTCAAACAACCGACAAAAAGAAGATCAAAATGAGAGTCAGGAACATGAAGAACCGAGCGAAGGGAGAGACATGAAGTTAGGGGCACATCGCCAGATCCACAAATAGGGGTTGTGTCGCCATTGGACATCGTGATGAACTTAGGACAAACAGAGTCCAAGTACTGAGGAGGCTTCTGCAGAGTAATATGATTTGTGGCCCTGGAGTCCACAATCCAAGTTGGACTGTGGGAAAAACAGGAAATACCTTCATTGGAGATAGACTCAACAGAGCCAGAAGAGCGACTGATCAACCACTGAAGATGCTGGAGTTGTGTGCGCTAGGTATCAATGTCTGTACGGGTGGTGGAAGAAGCGTCGACCGCGGTAGAGATATGTTGTTGTGGAGGTACACCGTGCTTACGATAGCAAGTTGCCTCAAGATGTCCATCCCGGCCACAATAAGTACACCTAGGACGATTTCGACTGTTGCCACCTCTGCCCCGAGAGCCGGTGCGAGCCCCACGAGCCGGCGGAGGTGCGGAGTGAGCTGCAGAAGATTGTTGGAGAAGAGACAGGGAGACAGTCCCGGGAGGACCAGGTGGTGGTGTCACCTTCAAAAGCATGGGGAACACATCCGAGAGGGAGGGAATTGTGGAGGAAGAAAGGATATTGTCACGGACATTGTGGAGATGAGGAGGGACACAGGCCATTATCATGGCGTTGCCAACTGCTTCTTTCTGAACACGTTGGGCGGCGAGATCCAACGTGGGAGGCTGATGTTGAATCCAACTCTCGATAAGAATTTTGGACCTCCCAACAAAGGATGGCAGGTCACCATCCACCCCCGGTTCAGGAGATTGGAGATTCGTAAAGATATCGAACAGGTGTTGGAGACTGTCCTTGTCGGAATAAAGGGAGTGAAGTTCATCCCACATGGCTTTGGTCGTCTCATGATATGGTCATACAATATGGCTCACTGTCCATAGAATTCAGAATCCATGATTGGACGCGCCCATCATCGTGGAGCCATTCCTAGGTTTGCATAGCAGGTGGTGCCCGAGAGAGATGATGAAGGAGCCCTTTGGTCTGAAGAACACAACGCACCGAGTGTACCCGCTTGACTAAAAAATTTCTTACCAGTAAGAGGGATAGTGGTAATCCGGAGCTCATCTCGAACTTTAGGGAGAGTAGTCGCGGCACGGGCAGGAAGGGACGGGGCATCGTTCAAGTCCATGACCGGCAATGAGCAGAGGAGAAACCACGAGGGCTAGAGGAAGGTAGAATGAGGGACGAACACTGGAAAAAACCGCAGATTGGAGAGGGGCGGTCACAACGAGCTCAAATGGAGAGATCACAGTGTGGTGCCGCAACTATGGAGAGACCGCAAGAGAGAGGCTGCAGGAGAGGTTGCAAGAGAGACCGCAGGAGATGTAGTTGAGGTTGCGAACACAAGATGCGAGCAGCGAGCTCTACAGGCAGAGGCGTGGCAGACTCTAAGGAGACGCGGCCAGAGGGAAAAGCCACCAGGAGAAGAACCTGCATGGTTACAACGGTCACGGTAGGGGATCGACGAGCTCGGGGTGGAAGGAAATAGGAAGGCGCGGCCTTGGCGAGCTCAGGAGACGCGGGTTTTGCGGACTTGGTTACGAACAGGTAATCGTGAGAGGCCTGGCGATCACAGAGACGAGTCCACGAGGGGGAAACTGCGAGGTTGCGCGAGTAGGATATGCGAGTAGTGGCGGGAGAACAAGGGAAGCAGCAGACTCAATGCAGGGAGTTCGCTAATGATGGGAGCTGAGGCGAATTGGCACGAGCTCTGGCGAACAAGAGGGCGGCGGCGGTGGGTTCCCAACAGGCAGCGTATGAGCCTATAAAGGTAGCATGGGGTTGAGCGTGAGAGCCACGCAGATGAATCAGAGGAGAGCAACAGTTACAGTATTCGAGTCCGCAGGAGGTGCGGGAAGGGCGAGCAGGAGCTCAAGCGTGATAAAAAAACATAGGATTCGCGTTGCTCTGATACCATGTAGAAAAACACGAAAGTAGAGAGAGTTCAATATTTTATTAATTCCTCATAACAGAACATATACAATACAAGTATTTGCACTAGTATATAAGAAGAGAGAGTGGAGCCTAAACTCCATTCTAAGATGTGAGACTAATCCCTAAGGATGAAAATATGCTCTAAATGGGTCATTGCATGGGCCTTTTGTACAAGTTATTTTGACAAATGTTGTGTTATATTTGGATGTATTGTTAGATGTTTTTTCACTTAATGTACATATAAATCTAATCTTTAATTATCCTTCAAATCTATATAATTAGGATTGCCAATGAAAAAAGTATCACTTGTGAGTAGTATATTTTGTCTACTTTGTTATACATGCTTTGTGCGAAATTTTGAAATGTTAGGTTTTGTGTTATTTTGGTTCTTAGTAATATGCTGGATGAGTCTTCCATTAAATTACCGGATTATTAAAAAATTAATTTTAAATTATTCCACAACTTTTTATATCTTAATTTTTTTAGTTTTAAACATTATTATTGCATTACTGTATCAGTATCTTGTCTATTGTGAAGCATGATCTCTTTATACCTTTCTGTTCATGCTACTAAATGAATTTCACCTCTAACTTGTCACATACAACATTTTTTTCTCAGGCACTTAAAATGGTATTGGAGAAGGAGAATTGGATGAAGCTATCTGCAGAATCTATGCAACTAATTAGTTTGTCCGGACTTATTGGTGATGGTGCTCCTTTGATTGTTCCTTCATCAAGAAATACTTTGGTCAAATCTGCAATTCAATCCAAGAAGACTTATGACGTGGGTGACAATGGGATGCCAAAGAATGGATTTTCTTTTTGGCTTAGTATTGATAATCCATTTTCATTGAAGCTATCAAGTGGTTCAAAAGAACTGGCAAATGTTCAAACATTAGTTAATGGGTCATTAGTGTCAAGTTCAGTTGATACAAAAATTATTGTTGCATCACAGCATGGACTACCTGCAAAAGGACATTATGGTAATCAAACAAATGGTGGTGTCCCTGTTTTAGAAGATGAAAATGAAGACCTTTTAGCTGACTTTATTGATGAGGACAGCCAGCTTCCAAGTAGAATATCTAAACATGTTCATTCAAAAAACAGATCATCTTGGAAGGATGATGAGGTTTCAGCACAAACAGGTTCATCCATTTGTTTATTAAGGTACATTCTCCAATTGCTAAATTTAAAACCCAAGTACCTTGTAATCGTGATAACTAAGATCATCAAGTCTTATTTGTCAGATTAATGGACAAATATGCGAGGCTAATGCAGAAATTGGAAATTGTTAATGTTGATTTCTTCAAGGTATGATATTCAGATGTCTTTATGACTATTCATCTTTGTAGGAGGATACTTGGATACTTCCTGTTTGGTTCTCATGCAGTAAATGATTGCAGGGCATCTGCCAGCTTTTTGGAATATTTTATCATTTTATTTTTGAGGAATTTGGCCAAAGGGATTCTAATCAAAGCGGCAAGTATCCACCAGATTTTCTAACACGTGTGTAAAAGCCTCGTGTTCTAAGCAATATTGTCTTTGACTAATGTAGTCTATGTTTCCGTAACCTTCTAATTGGTGCTTCATTTTCTATTTCCTGCAGCTCAGCTCAAATCAGCTTTGTCAAAAATTGTTCAAGATTGTGATCAGTGGATTAGACCTCAAAATCAATCATCTTCATCATCACCTAGCTCACTCAATACATCATTATCACATGTTGATATAATGCCAACAATTCCTTCTGGAACTGTACCTGGCACTACGTTTGGGCTCATGGTATTGTCTTATATTTTATTCTTTCTAGGCTAAATGGAATGTAGTGTTTGGAGGTGGCCGGTTCCCTCTCGCAAATTTCTCATGAGCTGCTTTACTACCTGAAACCATTTGTTAAAATTATGCTGCATCTATTTTTCTGCTTCTAATATTTTTATGTTTCAAGAATGGCTTTGCAGCTTGTTAAAATGAACCTATTCGTTGAAAGTAACATTCATGTTGAATGAAAGGCTCATTCAGTGATGTTAGGATAAATTATGCATATCAACAAGTAATCTTCATTGCAGGTTATTACCAAAAAATACACTTAAGGTGAGTGAAATCATTATTTTAATTCAAGAAAGGTCTAATTGAATTGATACTTGACCAGCCATACACACAAGAATAAAAAAAGGAGCATTTCTGTTGCATGAAGCTCCCCAATGCAAACCCATTGAATAATTATGGGCAGATGGGGGTTGATGGGGATCAGTGGGATTTTTGGAGCACGAGTTTTTGAGCTAGTTCAAAGTGGATTTGTCACCTGTCATAATTGACATCACCTGATGGACGATCCAGAGTCCATGGTCACATTCACAATGATGTTTCCATATTTCTATGTATTTTTATTTATTGAGTTTTGGCAACCGTCTTGATCGTGTAATTTGTTTTGTTCACGATGGTTGATCTAGAAGTGTTTGTCTATTTAAGTAAGTGTAGGGCCTGGTTTGGAGGCTATCGTAGATTTTGGAGAACTCTTCAATGATCCGCCAGTCATCTGCAGTGCCGATTCTGCGAACCCTAGGTACCGACTCCTAAGTATTATCTTCCTCATTGTTTACCTTTGTTTTCTTGTGTTTTCACCTATCTCCAACCCAAAACAGCCTAGCCCGACCCTCCAAACAGCACCAACTCCTGAAAATAAACAGCACTAACTCAGCAGCCTCCCCTCTGAAAACACCATCCAGCGGCCTCCATACATCCCCAGCTCATCTGCCTTCAGCCGCACACCTCCCCAGCTTCTGCCCCCTATAAACCAACCCCTTACCTGTGCCGTCCAGCCCCTTCCTTCCACCTCTGTCTGCATCCAGTCGCCCCACAGGCACAGCCTACCTTCCTGCAGCCCTTCCACGGTCGCTGCCTCCTTCCAGAGCCCTTCCAACATCTATTTTCCCCATCCAATCCTCCAAACAGCCACATATAGGCTTCCATCCACCCTCCAAAGTAGCGCCACCCCTATTTCCTCTTTCAGCCCCCCCCCCCCCCCCCCCCCCCCACCCACCCACCCCGCCCCGCCCCGCACACAAAGCCCAACCGACCTCCAAACATCGCCAACTCAGCAGCCGCCCCCCTGAAAACACCATAGTGAAAGGATTGGGGGTTTTAATAAGGGCCATATTTATAGAAGGCTTGGGGACCAAGCCTTAAAAAGGGGAAAAAGTTAAGTGTAGAATTCTAACAAAGGGAGTTCCCGTGACCAATTTTAAGACTAATTCATAAGCTAAGTATAAGGAATATTTACTTCTCAGCTTTAGGTGTGTGTTGCGAAGTGAATGCCATTATCAAGTTACCATAAATAGTTCCGCTGAGAGGGCGCGTGTTGCAAAGTGAATGCCATTATCAAGTTACCATAAATAGTTCCCTTTGTTATTAGTTGTTATATTTGGATGTGTTCTTATGGGCTATTATTTACTTGTATATGGAGTTTTAGACTTAATTTATTTTCTAATTAGCTATCTTGTGATCTCTTATAACACTACCAATCAACAAATAAATTACCTTATGTGATAGAGGAGAGGAACAATATGGCACAGATTGCGATGTAAACTCTAGAGGCAAGCCTTTCACTCGAGAACAAGTGCTCTATTCTTATTCCTTTGGTCAAAATAAGCATGGGCGTTCTTAAGATACTACACCTCTTTATATAGAGAAGTTTACAAAAGAGGGGAATTATAATATCAATAAGAGATTGAAAATTTCAAAAAGGCTCTTGCATCCCTTGAGTCATCCTTTGCGAGCTTGCTTGGTTGAGTTGCATGTATCAATGCTTCCTCTAAAAAATTACCTTGCCCTTAAGATTGGTTAGGTGTGATCATCATTCATCATCGCGCTTAAGGGATTCAAACTTCACGATGGTGATGTCTTCATCTTCTATGCCAAGGAGCACACACCGTTCTTTATTTAGACATTTATGAGTTGGGGAATAAGGTTGTTTGCAGCAGAAATAGTTTCCATGAGGAGGTCGATATACTGTTGGTGCAAAAACATTGTGGTTGTTTGTTCTGTTTTAGTGGAGGTATGGGCGAGGGTGTGGAATTTTTGGGTACAAGCAGAGAAGGTGGAGGTGGGCTTTCAAGTTGGTGTTATGGAGGCTCGGCGGTGGATCATGGGCGGGGTGGGAGAAATCTCATTGCAGGTTAATTTGGGATGGTGATGGTATTGGGGTGGTGTAATACCTGATAGGGCATGCAAGTCCTTTTCCACTAAACGTGTTTGATCAATTGCCTCTGTTAGAGTGAAGGAATTGTGTATGTGAAGGTGAGCACGAGTTTGTGGTTGAACAATGACAATCTCAATAGTCGTCAATGTATTGCATACTCTGATTGGCAGACCGCGGAGAGGCGTTCGATGCATAACCACACTAGCGACCATCAAAGCGATGGAGCAATTTTCTTCAAGGGTGTACATGATAAGTGAGGGTTGGTTTGATGTGTGCAATGAATCCAGTGGAGCATGGAAACTCCCATGTAGATTGTTGGCAATGACACCTTCTGAATGTTTGGTGTGCTCCGTGTTTTAAAAAAATTGCTATAGGGTCAATGTTGTCAAAAATGGGTATGTGAAATTGGCAATTAGTGGGGTTGTAAGGGACATGTCAATGGTACGCGAATCAAGGGTCACGAGATGTCTTCAGTGGTGGTGTCGGACGACAAAAGGGTGGTTTGCATATCCTGCATAACGATATAGAGTTCAGACAAGGTAATCTCTACGTGATCCATGCGGCCTGAGAGGGAAGAGACGTAGAGAGCTTGTTCTTCGTAGGCAGCCATGGAGACGAGCATGGAACAGAGGGGTCAGCAACAAGACTAACAAAAAGAGCCTGCTTGTTGTATCTAGGGTTGGCCTGGTTGGCCTGCTGGGAGAGTTGTGCTGGTATGTGGTGATATCGTCGACAATTCATGGTGAAGATGTCTCCAAAGTGGATCATGAGGCAGCTGGCGTTTGAGGAGGAGGTTTGGTGGTCCTGGGAGGAGTGGCAAGGGTGTGATAGGAGCACGAGAAAGATGTGAAGTGTCGTTGCTCAATGGGGTCCTGGAGTGAAAAATTAGATAAATTTGGCTTTGCAAGTGAGTATGGTGGAAACGATGCGATGGAAGAGCTGCAATTGATGTCTGAAGCTATTGGATGACCAGACTTGTTGGAAAATTGCATGTGCAAATTTTAGGCATTGACAAGATGCGTGTTGGAGTTAGCGGATGGAGGAAGAGCATCCAAGGAAATTTGTGGCAAGCAAGGGCCCAATTGATAGAGGAGAAGAACAATATGGATGAGATTGCGATACAAACTCGAGACGTAAGCCTCTCGCCCAAGCACAAGTGTTGAATTCCTATACCTTAGGTCAAAATAAGCATGAGAGTGCTCTTAAGATACCACTCCTCTTTATATAAAGAGGTTTACAAAAAAGGGAATTAAAATATTACTTAAGAAGGATTGAAAATTAAGCGGCTTCTACATCCCTTGAGATGTATGTTGTGTGCTTCCTTTGTCGAGTTGAGATACATGCACATATCGTGCATCATATTCGGTCTCAAATTTCATTTTCTATGCCTTTTCAATTTGCATCATTAGTCTACCTTGTTTAAAAGAATCAGTCAGAAAATCGTTCATTCTCGCCATTTCTTCTACTCGGAAGTTGTCATTGTCTTTTGTGAATTTTCATATATTTTGTTTTATTTTACATATTTTCTGGAATCACGTTGGTACACTTTCTTATTTATTATCATTAATCATATATTTGAAACCTGTCAGAAAACAACATTACTCTTTTCTTTCTATTCAGTGATTCAGTCAGCTTTGCTAACCTCTTCTTCCAGCTCACTTCCTCGTGTAAATTACTCTATTTTGAGACGCATTTTTCTAAAATTATGGTAAATACTCATTTGCACTAGTGGTGCCGGCGTGCCGTATTAGGTCCTTTATCTTCTAATATAAAAACATTTTATTTTAATTCTCTCTTCTTCCTATTCATTCATCTTAGCTTCGTTAACGGAACATGATTGGTTTCACCTTTTCTATGTTATTTCTTACCTGAAAGAGGTATCAAAATTTATGGAAGCTGGACCAAATTGAAACTAGAAATTGTCATGCAAAATCTGTTTGGACTCATAATCTAATTAATGAATGGCTAACAAAGAATGATGAACAGTAGTTTGAAGATTAGTTTGTCATGTTTATTAATCCTTCACTGTGATCTTGTATGCCACAGGAAAGGTGCGTTGCTGCTGAGACGATATCTTTGGTTGCTCAGATCTTGCGTAGATCTAAATCTCATCTCCAGTCGATGTTGTTTCAGCATAATGCAGCACTTGTTGAGGATTTTTATGGGAACCTGGTACATTTTTTCTATCTAGGTTCTCAATTAATTTTGCAGCATCAAATGCCCCTTAATAAGTTAGATGTGGTGGGTTGTGCTTAAGTATGATATTATTTTCTTCCCTTTGCTTTCCCAGGTAGATTCGGTACCTGATCTAACCGAACACATTCATAAGACAGCTGCGAGAATGCTTCTACATATTGATGGGTAGAAGTTCTGTAATCTATAATACAAATTATTTCTTTCAGATGCTTACACATTGCTTACCTTTTTATTTGAGACCATGCTCAGTATTAAATACTATTAGTTTGCATTCTTTTTCCATTTTTCAAGCATGGTGTTACAGGCCTATTCTGCGAGGCTTCGTCGGAGGTGTTGACAACGGAGAGGGAGCGGAGATACAAGGGGCTAACCCTAGAATGAAGGAGGAGTTGAGAAGAGAGAAGCTAGCGAGAGAGAGGGAGAACTTTAGAGAGAGACAGAAATTGATTTGCTTCTTTGATAATCCCCCATTACAAAACTCCATCGGTTTATATAAGACCCTCAATGGCATGTGTAAATAACCCAAAAACATAAAACATAACGGACTCGACACGACTAATAAAACGAAATGACTCGACTAATACATTTGACTCTATATAATAGCTTGATTCCATAATAATAATAAAACTAGATAACTTACATATAGGATCCATAACATCCCATCCGTCCTCGAAATCGAGCTTGCCCTCAAGATCGAACTTCGTGTGGATGGCCGAGTCATCATGCTTCTTGATCTCCCGCCAGAATAGCTCCTGGTAGTGTCCCGCGTCTGCGATGGCTTCGGCGAGGTGTGGCGGCGCCGTCAGAACAACGAGCAGAGAAAGCAATGTGTCCGGTCATGCTGGCGGAGCGGTGGTGAGCAACAGTTGCAAGACGGTCAGAGGGGAAAGGGCTGGCGGCAGGAACGTATCCGTCGAGGTCGGCGGAGCAGGGGCCGGCGGAGCAAAGGGCTGGTAGAAGAAGCGGCAATGTCGCCGGAGAGAGCGTCAAGGTAGGGGCCGGCGGAGCAAGAGACGATAGAGGAGGAGGCGAGGTGGTCGGGGCAAGCGAAGCCGGGGCTGATGGAGCAATGGCCAGCATGAGAGGCAGCGAGGTGGCAGAGGCAAGTGGAGCTGGGGAAGATGGAGCAATGGTCAGCATCAACAACGGAGGTGGTGGAGTGACAATCGCGGGGACCGGTGGTGATGATCCCGGCAGTGGAGACGGGGCTTGGAAGCCACTGGAGGTGAAGGCGGGGCGATGGCCATCACAGAGTGCAGGGAAGTGTCAGTGGGCGATGGTGGTGGCGATTGCATGAAGAGAATCTGCATAATCGGCGACAACGGCAACGGATTTTCCGTCCTCGATCCATTGCGGATGTCGGTAATTAGCTGCATCAAGGCGGCCTGGAGGTAGTCTCGGAGGTAGTCTAGGAGTGCGGCCGCCTGTGCGGAGCTTAATTGCACGTCCACCATAATTAATCGATTACGACATTAACCCAATTAATAATTAATTCCCCTAATTTATTTAATAGTCGGCCTCCGGTAGTTGTTCCCAAGGAGACAGACTTGCGTGCGGCTTGAGGGTGATATGGTGCAGTGGCTCGATGAAGCGCAGAAGGAGAGGACGCATCGTGATGTAGAACTGGCGGCTCGATGTCACAGCAGTCGGTGCGTGCGGATGCAAGAGGAAAGCGTCATCCCGTGGAAGGAAACAAAGCGACGTAGGGCACGCTGGGAGAGAAGAAGAAGCATGGATCGAGAGTTGAGGATGAAAGACGGGCCGGTGTTGGGACGGGGAGGATGCTCGACCTGCGGAAACAGAGAAGTGTGTGGCTTCGAGGACGGTGAGGGTGTCGCAGCTGCTCGATGATGTCGATTCTTCTTCAAGAAGACCACGTTGGGCCCGAAGACGCACCTACGAGTGCAGGAATGGACGATGATGTCTGGATGTTGCGTGGCTTTGAGGCGCTGATGTTGGATGACTGTTGGATGCAGCAGCTGGCTCTTCGGTGGAGTGGGTTCGAAAAGGAAAATGCTTGGCCGGAAGGGGAGGAAAGAGACCTTTGATACCAAATATGTTACGGGCCTATTTTGTGAGGCTTCGTCGGAGGTGTTGACAACGGATAGGGAGCTGGGATTCAAGGGGCTAACCCTTGAATGAGGGAGAAAGAGTTGAGAAGAGAGAAGCTAGAGAGAGGGAGAACTTTAGAGAGAGACGAGAAATTGATTTACTTTGATAATCTCCCATTACAAGACTCCATGGGTTTATATAAGATTATCAATGGCTTGGGTGTTAATAACCCCAAAACGTAAAACATAATGGACTCGATGCGACTAATAAAATGAAACGACTCGATCAACACGTTTGACTATATATAATAACTTGACTCCATAATAATAATAATAAAACTAGATAGCTGACATATAGGGTCCATAACACATGGTTGCAGTAAGGTGTTGACTGAATCATCAATATCCATGGGTTTGCATTTGCAAGTTTTTTTTTCTTTTTTCCTTTATGTATCAAAGTAGTCAAATAAATATTTCCATTTGATTACTCGTGTATATCACTTTTTGCACGATCTGTAATTTAAATATTTAATTGTGGACAATTTTATTATTTGATCCGATAATCATATACCCTGCAGTTTCTAGACTTTCAAGATGCTTCCGGTTCCTTTAGTCCATTTGAATAATTTTACTTCTCTATCACCACATCCAGATTTCAGTTCTCTATCACTGCTTCCAATTATTTCATTACTCGAATTCTGAGAATTTTTAGGATTATACGTGGACCAAAAAGAAATGGTTGCAAATTTTTTAGAGGGAGGGGATAACCTGATCAATTGATAGTTTTCACTATCGTCGGACAAAAATTCGTTGATTACTGCAAAAGAAGATACAAGATTTTGAGACAAACTCGACCTAATCTTTTGAGGCAGGATCCCTCTAATAGCCTTCTCTCCAAAGAGAGCCTAAAGCAAAATAACTCTCTTCCACTCCCTTATATAGGCGGGAGTGAACATACATGAAGTGACGAAAATGTCACTCGGACTACATAGACTGATAGGGGGATGCATGGCAGGCCCGGGGAGTCGTCTTCGTATCTTAACCGGATAAGTCTTGCACATTCAGGGTACATTTGAATAATTTATGAAGTCTTTCTAATACCTTATATCGCATAATTACATCTTCATTTTAACTGCTCAATTTTAACCATAGAAGTTATATTTTCATCTATTTTCTATTCTCTTCTATAATAGAGCCAAGAAACTTAGGATTACATGTCACTTAATCTTCCAATAATTTTTGTTTTTTTTGTTTTTTGCTGAGTGTCTGATAGAGAAGAGAATTAAAGCGGAGGCATATGTGATATCAACTTGAGAGGCAAGCCCAACTAAAATGCTCGATTATATTTCCTCAATTTGTTGTGCAATTAGCCTCAAATGAGAAAACCCCCCTTGGTAAATCATCTTGAAAGATAAGCGAGAATTCGTCTAGAACATGTTTTGTCAAGGAACGTTGTTATCAATCCATTAGTCATTCTTGACCCATAACAAATCAAACACATGCTTATGCTTAAAATTTGTTTGTTGAACATGTGCCTTACTCAAGAGAACTCTCTGTAGTCTTCTTGCTCTTCTGTGGATCTGTTGAGGGCTAAGGGGAGCCAAGGTAATGATTTTGCCATCTTTGGAGAATGAATAAGGTATTGGAAAATTTATCTATCAAACTGCGATGGTCAGTCTACTATGATGTGATATGCACTCATAGGCACCATATCACAAAGTATCCTATCTTGATATGATTTTTCAATTGAAATGAAATTAGGGATTACTTGGAGACCTTTACCTGCCATCTTTGATGCCACATTGGTGTAACTATCTCCATCAAGGATCAGTTCACATACCTTATCTTGAATGATGCACCTTGATAGCTTCTGTTATCAGGATCGAGAGATCGATGGGGCCATGCGTGAGAGAATGAGAGGCACGATATTTCAAAAATGGGGATAATTGGTCGCATGGTTTACCTAGGCACATGTTCTCCTTTCCATTTCATAAACTAGATAATACAAGAGATGCTCTAATGCCAAAGAAGCAAAAGCAAAAAAATTAAAAAAAAAACATAAATAAAGATATATATGCTGATATAGGTCAGCCCGCGACCAATGGCCTTGTCTGTGGGTGTTGCGAGTAGACTAACATCATGCACTCCTGATTGACACTGGTGTTCGTATCAATACTTGGTAGTTCAAAAGTGACTTTATCCTCAAGGTCGATGTATGGAATTTGGGATTTAACTTCGCTTTCTAGAATCCAAGTGGCTTTTTCCTCCGGAAGAGTTTTCCAAGCGAGGAGTACTTGGCATGCCTCTTGTCTTCAGAATGTGATTGTGCGAGGAAATAACCGTTGCAGGTTCATATGTAGGCTTGGAGTCGACGACAAAATTTTGTAGAAATAAAGTCTTCATTCGGTGGTCTCTCACCCCCTTTTTCGGTTGCGATAAAGGGGGTGAAACATTGGACGTCCTACTGTGAGATAGTAGTTGGAGGCGATATGTCACTTGGCCAATATGCTTCAGAATGACAAATGACCCAAAATAGCTTGCGGATATTTTGGGTTACTCTGCTTGGAGCAGTAGATCACACCATATAACTCGTTGAGGTGCTTCCAGCCCTGTGCAAAAATATCCGAAGAGCCGAGAACCGGACCGAAACCGACCCGAACCGGACGGTTCAGGTCGGTTCTCACATCGGTCGGTTCGGTTCCGGTTCTTAAAAAAAAAAGAACCGGCGGTTCGGTTCGGTTCTCGGGTCCCGTGGTTGGGTACCCGAGAACCGATCCGAACCGAAGAGGTGGAGGAATTTATGAAGTCCCGCTCAAATATTTACTACGTCTGCCCACGCGATCCGGGGCCGATTTCAATCTTTGACGCTTCGATGTCCATGGCCGCCGTCTTCTCCGGTTCTTGATTCAAGCCCAGTCGATCCTCCATCCTTCTATCTCCCATCTCATTCCCAAATTTCGGTTTAGCCGCTCGCCCGACTGCTTCCCTGGATCTTCCTCTCTCATTCCCCTCTCCTCCTCGCACGATGATCCAGCCCACGCGATAATGGCCTGCCGCTGGATATTCAGAAGCTGCGCTATTAAATGAACTATGCCTTGCTTAGATTCACTCCTCAGACCGAAGAACTCTGATGGAGAGTGATCGACATGCTTCGGCTAAACTGCCCTTTTCTCCTCCTCCATCTCCGCTATGAAGTGGACATGCAGGATTTCTCTTGGTGTACTCATGGATGCACGGTGGAGGAGACGGAGGAACAGACAAGAATGAGGTACGCTGTTTGTGAGACCTAATTGAAATCTGTGTTCCGAGCCTTCAGATTATGCAAAATATTGCCTTTTTTTAGTTCTGAGGCATTTCTTCCCCACTCATCCATCCACTTTGGCTCATATTTGGACTGTGAACAATCTTTGACATTAAATTTTTGTAAACTTAACATTTTTTATACAAATTTGGAAAAGGTTTTGTAAACTCCATATAAAACTCCATATAAAACTATAGCCGGCCACCCGTGAAACTCAGACAATTTATTTAAAATAACCCCCTGATTGCATCATTATGAATTAAACATAGGAGCCCAGAAAACATCACCATATGTAAACCGATCAACATCATACATATTTGAAGAACCGAGAACCGAACCGGAACCGAACCGACATTTTCGGTTCGGTTCCGGTTCTACAAATTAGAACCGTGGGTCGGTTCCGGTTCCAAAATATTGGAACCGAACCTATACGGGTCGGTTCTTGGTTCTGAGTGGAACCGAACCGATCCGAGTTGCAGGGCTAGGTGCTTCTGTATGAGAGGGTTGGGATATTTATTGGGAATTGTGTGCTTATTTAGCTCGCGGTAATTCATGCAGAAGACCTAGCTACCATCATTTTTCCACAAAAGGAAGATGTGATTAAAGATTTGAAGCTCTTTTGGATTAGTCTGGCCTAAAGCATGTTGGTCACCATATTTTGCATTACACCCTACTGAGCAAGTCCATATCGGTACGATCTTACTAAAATGGAAGAGACATCGGGCTGGAATGGGATCCTATGATCTGAAGAACGTGAAAAGGGGAGCGTTTGAGGTGCCTCAAAGGTGGAGGTGTGGTCACGCTCGAGGCGATGCGTGTATGGGTGAGAAGGAATCGATATAGGGGTCATCTCCGCCTTGATGCGTGATAGAAATATTGTAAAGTCCAAGTCCATTGTCTTTAGTATGGTGTGGAGAGTTGTAGGTATGTGAGCCAATGTGTGTCACCCTTGCAACTGTTGGGTGAGACCTTAGACCTCAAAGGACATAATTAGGCGGGCCCAGTTGTTTTTCACCACTCCTAATATGAAGCCAAGCCGCCTCGAGAATGGGATCTATGCCACCCAAGCTGAATATGTTGAAATCAATTGTTCAAGAATATGGTCTGAGAGACAATAGAATGGCCATGCACTTCCCTGAGTGGAAGGGCAGCCTTGCCTAAGAACACATGGAATCTAGGGATTGAGCTTGACTTTGAGTTATAAGGTCTCGATGAGGTCCTACGAAGTACCATTATCGATCTTGATGAATATGTATTTTTCAGGAGTTGGCATGGAGCTTCATCATCCTAGGGCCTATGATACCTCCCACCAAGTATAATGGAAACTTCAGATGTGTGAGTTGCACAGGAAGCTTTGTGGGGTTTTCCCTCTCTCCTCCAACTAAAGTATGTTAACATACACTTCGCTCAAATCGTCACATTTCATTGCTAGAAGTATACAGAGTTCCTTGTTGGGCAGTCGTGGGAAATGGAGTAAGGTTGCTTATAGTGGAAACAAAGACTTTGTGCTGAGGTTGAGGTGTTCCTGATGGTATATACATTGGAGTGGTGGGCAATTGCATTGTGTGTGCGTTGGGGGTATGAGAATGGTTGTGGTAGTGGGGTTTTTGAGGATGAAGTATGTTGGGAGAATGAGCGGTGAAAATGAGATGAAGTTGTGTAGAGCTCTTTGTTGAGGAAGTGAGCTTGCTCCATAGCTCGGGAGAGAATGGACGGGTTGCACACTCAAAGGCACACATAGATGCGCGAGAGTCAAATAGGTGATCGAAGCTCATATGCATTACTCGTTTGTCGGTATCATGCAAGCAAAAGAGTTCCTCATTGAGCATGGACCGGGAAAGATCAGAAATGAATTGTCGCATCCAACAAACCCAATGGAGCGCAAGTCCTTCCATTTAAATCATGACCAGAAAATGTGTCGGCAAACACTTATATTTTTATACTGTAGTGGTGGGATGGTTAAAAGCTGAAAGTAGGTTGTTGACCACCCCCCCCCCCCCTCTGAATTTGATTGATGTCAATGCGGTAAGAGGGTTACATTAAGGTTGGATAAGGTAGGGATGTTTACAGCTCGTTGAGTTGGTCGTGAACTCTAGTATTATGATTTGAAGGTCCTCAATCTGGGCTTCAAACAGATTCAGGCAGCTGGATTCAATGGATGTGGTGACTGCGGCGTCCTCTTCCAAGCGGGGAATCATCCAATGGGTCGTTGGCATTCACTTATGAGAAATATGGATTAGAATGAGGATGATGAGCCTCCATGTGATGTGGAGGAGGCGTCGGTATACACATGTTTCGATGGATTGAGGGTAGCAGCAGGAAGGAGGTAAGCGAACAAAATGACAGCTTTTGTTATCATGATGGGAAGATCGACGGGGGCATGCATGAGAGATCGAGAGGAGAAAGATTCAAAGCTGGGAATAATCAGTCTTAGGATCAACCTAGGCACAAGTTCGCCTTCCCATTTCCAAAAAAATATCAAATGCATGAGGTGCCCTGAGGGGCTAAGATCCTCTCCTTTATTGAGGAGGCAAAAACAAGGACAGAAAAAAATAGAAATAAAGATACATAGGTGGGTATAGATCAACTCGTGTCGATTAGCCCGTCTGTGGGCGTTATGTGTTAGCATCAGACACTCCTCCTGATTGACACGAACATTCGTATCACACCTGGTTTGGAAACAATTTTACCTTTGCTCGTCATTTTCTAGAATTTACATATTCAGTATGCTCCTTGTCACATCCGTGGAAAGACCATTGACAATGATGGCATGGAGGGCTTGGATGAGGTTGAGATCGAGCATTGGGTTGGTGGTTCTCGACGTCTGCATGCGCAGTGAGCGGAGAGTGGCAGGTCGGGCCATTTTTACTATTGTAGTAATTACTAGGGTTTGAGCGAGGAATAAGTTGACGTTTCTCACGAACGACGTTGTGAGGGAGATGAAAGACTCAAAGCAAATTGTACTAAACAACATTAAACATACACGATACAATCCAGAGACAAACTCTGACCAAGCTCTCGGAGGCCGGGTTCTCTAAAGAACTCTCTCAAGTGAGAACTCAAAAGACTAAGATCCAAAAAATCCTCAAATATTCATACCCCTCCGAGGGAGGTATATATAATAAGTGATTACAAAATATTTTAATTAATATAATTAAATCAATATTAATTATTAATAATTAATCAATATTAACTAATTAATTACAAAATTATATCGTTGCATATGAGCATTCAGG
Source organism: Dactylorhiza incarnata (assembly GCA_033032865.1). Taxonomy (NCBI): domain Eukaryota; kingdom Viridiplantae; phylum Streptophyta; class Magnoliopsida; order Asparagales; family Orchidaceae; genus Dactylorhiza; species Dactylorhiza incarnata. The sequence goes on along the minus strand of JAWHQI010000109.1, from coordinate 198,958 downwards.
GCGCCTTCCAAATGCGCTCTCGGTGGCTCCACTGAGGGAGTCTGCTCTAGCCGATGCCTATTCATAACACTTTGCAACGCTCCTACAATTGTCCTAGGCTAGCATACTACTTCCTCCATCTTTGATGCCTATTTTTTGGTGAGTCCTTACATTTAAGTTTTCATTTTCTACCTTGTATGGATGTTCACATATTGCTAGTAATATGTTGTCCTAAATTAAGATTATTTCTCTTTTTGCAGCCTCTTGCAATAATGCAGGGCAAGGTCTGCCTACATTTCACCCTTATGGTGGGACCCTTCTCTAAACCCTCGCTGCGCGGGGATGCTTTGTGCACCGGATTGTTCTTTTTATTTCTCTTTTAGTAGACGTGTTTTTCTTATTTGCTTGGCATTTAATCTCAGTTAACTCTCATTTTGTTGCAATTATTATCCACTTGCTTACATTGATAAAATTGTGATCAACTGTGACACTTGCATAAAATTAATATTGTTTAATTAATTGTGCGTCAGAAATCTTTGCATCATAGAATCACTCACGAGCATCACATTAGTGTTTAGGGTTTGCCATCATAAGCTCATCGGATTGCGTGTGTGTATTCTTCTGCATTTTCATTTAGGATTTGTCGTAGCTCCATTGCATTCGTTGTGGTTGTTTGAGTCGAACGGGATTAATCGAAAAAGCACTCTTGCCCTAAACCGGGCATACATATATATAGCTTCAAAAATAAAATAAAACCAACATCATAATTATTTTCAACTCTCCCCCTCAAGTTGGGAATATATATTGATCATTCCCAACTTGTTTGTGTTGTCCTTGAAGTTGTCGATGTATAAACCCTTGGTGAAGACGTCCGCAAGCTGATCGGATGAGTTCACAAATGGTGTGCAGATATTTCCTTTGTCTAGATGATCCTTGATGAAATGTCTATCAACTTCCACATGTTTGGTTCTATCATGTTGCACTGGATTGTGCGCAATACTGATGGCGGCTTTGTTGTCGCAGTAGATCATGATAGGATTGTTCCCCTGAAGGCCAATATCCCGAAGGAGAGTCCTCAACCACAATCCTTCACAAACACCTTGTGTCATTGCCCTATACTCTGCCTCTGCACTTGATCGAGCTACCACATTTTGCTTCTTGCTCCTCCACGAAACGAGGTTGCCTCCCACAAAAGTGCAGTACCCAGTAGTTGATTTTCTGTCATCTTGGCTACCAGCCCAATCAGCATCTGTAAACACTTCAACTTTTAAAGATTGGCCGTTCTTGAAAAGGATCCCACGGCCGGGTGCCTTTTTGAGATACCGTAGCACTCTAAAGGCCGCCTGCTGATGACGAATGGAAGGAGAATGCATATACCTACTTAGGACCCCCACAACATACGTAATGTCAGGGCGAGTATGGGACAGGTATATGAGTCGTCCAACCAAACGTTGGTATTTTGAGACATCCACCTTTTCTCCACTAGTATCTGCATCAATTTTGTGATTAGCCTCAATGGGGGTGTCCACGGGTGCGCACCCAAGCATCCCAGTCTCTTCAAGAAGATCTAGAGTATACTTTCTTTGGGAGATGAAGATCCCTTGTTGAGACCTTGCCACTTCAATTCCCAAGAAATATTTCAGCTTTCCCAGGTCTTTAACTTCAAATTCCTTGCCCAGTTGTTCCTTCAAGTAAATGATCTCCTCTATGTGATCCCCGGTAATGATGATGTCGTCCACATACACAATAAGAATAGAGACCTGGGCACCTTTTCTCTTAATAAAGAGTGTGTGGTCAGCATGACTTTGAGTGTACCCAAGTTGAAGCATGAACTTGTAAAAACGCCCAAACCACGCTCTCGGAGACTGTTTCAAGTCGTACAGAGATTTTAGAACTCGGCACACCTTCCCCTTGGACCCTTTGATAACAGAGCCCGGTGGAATATCCATGTATACCTCTTCCTCCAGATCACCATTCAAAAAGGCATTCTTGACATCTAGCTGAAGTAGTTCCCATCTACGACTTGCAGCAACAGAAAAAAGAACGCGGATTGAGTTAATCTTAGCAACAGGAGCAAAGGTCTCCTGGTAGTCAATGCCCTGGGCCTGGGTATATCCCTGAGCCACCAAACGAGCTTTATACCGCTCCACAACACCATCTTGGTTTTGTTTAACTGTGAATACCCAACGGGATCCGACCGTTCGCTTCCCTGGAGGAAGGCTCACCAGCTGCCATGTTTTATTCTTGTCCAGGGCACGCAATTCCTCCTCCATTGCCGCTTTCCATTCAGGTATCTGAGCAGCCTCCTGCCATGTCTTAGGGATAACAATAGATGAGAGAGAAGAAACAAAGGCTTGATGTGCCTGAGAAAGGTGATCATAACGAATGTAGGTGGCAATGGGATGTTTAGTGCTACCCTTCTTACCTATAAGACGGGCAAGAGGAATATGGAGGTCGTCATCAGAATCTGGGTTGGAGGCACTCACCGGTACTGGCGGAACATCTTCAGTCTGCACATGCTCAACAGTCGTGGGACGACGGGAGTATGTATATATGATCGGAGGAGCGGAGGTAGAAGGAACAGGGGCAGGTGGCGGAACGGGATCAGGTGGAGGAGCAGGAACAGAAGGAGGAGGAGCACAAATCGGAAGCGGGGAGTCGGTCATCTCGGCACCTGTAGTAATCATCTGCCCCTGACGAGGACCAAAGTACGACTCCCCCTCACGAAAGGTGACATCGACGGTACAATAATACCGACGTGTCGGAGGGTGATAACATCTATACCCTTTGGTGGTAGAAGAATAACCAACAAAAACACATCGAAGGGACCGCGCATCAAGTTTATCACGATGCGGGGTATGGACATGAACAAAACACACGGAGCCGAAGATACGAGGGGGAAGATGAGAGGTGTGGACAATGTGTTTTTGTTCTAGGCGAGAGAGAGGCGTAGCAAACGAGAGAGCACGGGACGGAAGGCGGTTAATGAGATGTGCGGCGGTAAGAACAGCATCCCCCCAATAGGATTTAGGGAGGTGCATAGAAAGAAGTAAGCACCGGGACACCTCCAGCAACTGCCGATTCTTCCGTTCGGCCACCCCATTTTGAGTGGAGGTGTGGACACATGTAGTTTGATGGATTATACCATGGTCCGCAAGATAAGCCCCAAAGACACCGCGATCGTCATATTCTCCACCATTATCACTACGTAACACACGTATTGTGCCTCCGAATTGTTGGACCACCATCTTATGAAAATTTTGAAAGCAAGAAAGAACGTCACTTTTCTTTTTAAGCATATAAAGCCAAGTAGTGCGAGAGTAGCAATCAATAAACGTTACAAACCATCTAAATCCAGATAAAGAGAGAACAGGGGATGGACCCCAAACATCAGAGTGAATAACATCAAATGGATACAGACTAGGGACAGACAAATGAGTAGAACGACACCGAACATGTTTAGATTGCTCACAAGCATCACAAGAAAAAGACCGAAGTAAATGATGAAAAACAGGAAACAATTTAGTAAGATATAAAGGAGAAGGGTGGCCAAGGCGCTGATGCCATCGTCGAAGGTCATCAAGAGTCGGAGATCTAGTGGAAGATAGGGCACTGGGAGAAGACTGGTTCAGCAAGTACAGGCCGCCGACATTCCTACCACTGCCAAGTGTCCGCCTCGTAGCCAGATCCTGAAAAACACAAACATCAGGAAACAATGTCACAGAACAGTGTAAGGAGTTAGTCAAGTGACTAATAGAGAGTAAATTTCTGGGAAAAGATGGAACATGTAAGACAGAGGAAAGTGATAGGTCAGGAGAACATGAAACTGTCCCTTTACCGGCAATGGCAGAGAGGGAGCCATTGGCATCAATAACCTTATCACGACCAGAAAGGGGAGTATAGGAGGTAAAACCTGAGGCAGAGCCAGTCATGTGGTCGGTCGCACCTGAGTCGATTATCCACTCGGAGGGTGTGGAAGACACGGCATGAGCACTGGACAGACCTGAAGTGGCAACAGCAGCATGGGAGGAAGCAGGAGTAGAGTCAGTGTGAGAGCGCAACAGGCGTCGGAAGGCCTCTAACTCAGCGGTAGACAGGCCTCCAGAAGTATCATCCAGAACGGCAGTAGAGTGAGCAGAAGACTGAGAGCGGCTATCAGAGGGACGACCACCACCACCACCACGGTACCCTCCTCTACCGCGGGTACCAGAGCCCCGACCACTTGGAGCAAGGTGCGGGTGCAGACGAAAACAAGAGCTTTTGACATGGACTGTCTTCCCGCAATGACTACAAACAGGGGAAGGACCACGAGTCATACTTGCCAGCGCAGAGTGATCGGTAGCAGAACCAAGAGTGCGACGGCGATTCTCATCACTGAGGAGCATGCTGAATGCCTCCCGAAGGGAGGGAAGGGGCTCACGATGGAGAATGTGCAGACGAACAGCATCAAACTCCATGCTAAGGCCCATAAGGAAGACATGAACACGGAAACGGTCTTTATCCTTCTGAAGTGCCACCGCATCAACCGTACAAGCAGCAGTAAAGGTACTAAAGAAGTCCAACTCCTGATAAAGACGCTCAAACTCAGAGTAGTAGGCGGCAACGGTCAAAGTCCCCTGTCGCAATTCCAGAACACGGCGAGTGAGCTCATATACCTGCATCGAACTGCCTGCCTGGGAGTAAGTATCACGGGCTCTCGTCCAAATATCATATGCGGAGTCCAACAACATATAGCTTCGATACACCTGAGGGGACATCGAATGAAGCAGCCACGAGACGACCAACGAATTGTCCGCATCCCATTTGCGCCACGAGGGATCGGAACGTGATGGCTCAACAATAGTACCATCAATAAGACCATACAACTGGTGGATGCGAATCGCATGTTGAGCAGCCCTAGACCATTCCAGGTAATTTGTGCCATCCAAGGAGACTGTAGTAATCTTCAAAGACTGGCCATGACTCCGAGGAGGATCACCCGAGGAACGATGCAAAGCATCAACCGGAAGAGCCGAAGATGGAGGGGCCAAAGATCCGGGAAGAGCACCGGATTGAGACGAGGGAGAAAGAGTGGAAGGATCTGGGCTGGAAGGATCTCCCATAGAGAAAAAAAGAAGATCTCAAGAGAAAAGAGAGAACATCCGACGGGTGCAGACTAAATCTGAAAAACGAAGAGAGCACCCGAGGATGGAAGAGGGGCGTCTCCGGCAGCCCCCATGGAGGACAAAACGGCAAGCCGAAAGAGAAGGTGGAGGAGGAGAAAACCGGAAGAGCGTCGGCCGACTGGAGGAGAGCGTCGGCTAACGCATCCAGCGACGGCTAACGAGCAGGCGACGGGAGATCGGCGAGAGGAGCGCGAGCCTTGCTGGCGGCGAGAGAAGAGCAGGAGATCGGCGCGGGGACGGCGAGCAGGCGATGCGAGCAGGAGATCGGCGCGGGGACGTCGAGCAGTCGAGCGGCGGAAATTTCCAAGGCTTTGATACCAAGTCGGACGGGATTAATCGAAAAAGCACTCTTGCCCTAAACCGGGCATACATATATATAGCTTCAAAAATAAAATAAAACCAACATCATAATTATTTTCAACTGTTTGCATCGCATTTAGGGTTAGGGGATCACACGTGTTTGTCACCTATAGATTCGTCATGCGTCATCTCCTTTGTGCTTTGAAATTTTCCCAACACAAGCTAGATAATTCCCTCGACTTCAAAACAATCATATTATACCTTTTTCTCATTTACATAACCCTTGTAATCAAATATTATATGGAGGTTTTGCACTCATTCACATGAATTTATAAGATGAAGATCTTTCTTTGAACTGTGGAATTTCTACCATGAGGTCCTGCTCTCTTTGACATCATATCGATTGGGTTGCTCCATCTTCAAGAACCGATTTCTTCAAATGATTCATCTTCTTCTTTGGAACCACTCTGTGGAGCCACCAACACCCTCGTCCTTGGCCTTTGTCGTTACTGATTCATCAAGTGCCGAGTCATTTACTCTCCTATTTCTTCAAATCCCCGATGGAGACCTTGAGCTTGATCCGGTGTCATGTTCCTAGTATCCATTATCAAGAGAACAAAGGATGTTAGAGGTAGATTTTGGTGGACTGGAGAGTTGAAAACATAGGGAAGAGCATAAGGAGTTCGCCGTCAAGGTGATAATGCAAGCAATCACACCGATGATAAGATATCAGTAACTTATCACACTTGAGACAAGTGATAAGAGAGAAAATGAGAAAATTCAGCACAGACCAAAAGTACCTCTTACAGTTTCAATGATCTCCAATGCAAAAGAGGATTCCCTTGAACAAGGCAAGGAATTACAATTGAGGCTTCCCATTGGTACAGCCCTGAAGCATAAAGCATAAGCGTAAAGAAAAAAGTAAACTCTAACTAATAAAGTAAAATTGGATGTTTGGCCAATGAAAATAAGGATTAATTGATACTCCATTGATGCATTACAAGGCTTGGTTCAGCAGGCAGCTCAGGATGGCCCAGTCCCAATCAGTCTTCCAATATTGGGCCAAGTAATACATCATAAAGCTTTTGTTTCATAACTGCGTCCTTAACTTTATTGTATAACTCGTAAGTTTGAATCTTCTATAGCCTGCACAAGCTTAAACATTCTCCTTGTTATAAAACAATGAAACTAAATGTTTTGTATGATGACATTTTATTTTTGTCAAAACACTTGATTCTTTAATGTGCCTTTTCTAGTATGTGAACTCTGCCATCTTAATCTCATATATTCCTGTATTACTGAACTATAGTATTTATGAGTAATTTTTTTTACAGGTATACCGATAAGATAGCCAATGCTAAGTGGGAGGTTAAAGAGCTTGGATTAGAGCATAACGGGTACAAGTCCTTTGTAGTTTATGAGATAGTTTGATCGATCAGTTCATATTTTTAGAATTCCTTAATTCAGAATATGAGGGCGTATTGATGATTCTATCTACATTCATGAAGATTATTTATTGTTGTTTTCATTCCTTTGATGCCTCTGTAGTTTATACTATCAAGTCCTGCAATCTTGTATGATACCAGACTTGTCGCACTTTCCAGATTGTATTAGTATATTTTAAGTAATACTCATCTATGTGTAAAAGTCTGCTTAAATTCCAGTATAACCACAAAATTGCACGACAAAGATTGAATGTGTGACCGTTGATCTTTTTTCCAAATACCGAGAACAATGCTAATATATGTTTGTATGATGCATTTCAAGCAACCTAATTGATAGATTCTCAAAATATCTCTGCTGATTAGAAAGACAAGCCTAACAACTTACTGATTGGTAGGATCATTTGGGGCCTAACCTCCTCACTTCCTATTGTTGGCTAACACATTTTTTAGCCTAATCACTGAAGCGATCCCCTCCATTCCCCCATCTTTTATGCTCTTTTGTTGCATCCACCTCACAAACCAGAACCAGCAATCCTAGCATAGCTCCGTACTCCGTAGTCATTGGGTGGCACATTTCACAAATATCATTGCGTGAGCCCTATATTTCTTTCTGCAGAAAAACACCAGGAGAGAAATAAACTTGATAAAAATATCAATTCTTTGTATTTCTACACGTGTATTACAACAAGTATTTGTACATTTATATAGAAGAGAGGGGATATGAAATCTCACTTTAAGATGTGGGACTAATAACTACAAAGAGAAAGAGCCAAAATGGGTCTTTGTTACTGAGCCTTTTTTCATGATTTCTAACACTCCCCCGCAAGCTGGAGCGTACAGATCGTAGGCACCAAGCTTGGGCAAGAACTGATAATATAGTGGACGTGGTAAAGTCTTCGTGAGAATGTCCGCAACTTGTCCGGCGACAGTAACATGTATTAACTCCAGTTTACTGAGTTGTACCTTCTCCCAAATGAAATGACTGTCGACTTCAATGTGTTTTGTCCGTTCATGAAAAACATGATTCTTGGCAATATGTATAGCAGCTTGACTGTCACAATAGAGAGTAGCTGGTGAGGGAAGTTTACACCAAGGTCACTGAGAAGGCTTTCTAGCCAGGTGAGCTCAGATACAATAAGGGTCATTGACTGATACTCTGTTTTGGTGGACGAGCGAGCAACCACCGACTGCTTTTTGCTACGCCAGGTGATAAGGTGTCCACCAAAGTATGTACAATAGCCGCTTGTGGAATGTCAATCATCGAGGGAGCCAGCATAATCAGCATCAGAGAATGCGCTCAACTGCCTGGAGATGAGAGATACGTGGTGCATGCATAAAACGACTGACAACTCCAACAGCAAATGATATATCAGGTCTTGTAACCGTTAGATATATCAGCTTCCCCACAAGGCGGCGTTAATACTTCGGGTTTGGAAGGAATAGATCGGAGTTTGAGGCATGAGCACGGAGCTTGTGATTGACATCCATAGGAGTGTCAGCGGGCTTGCATCCAAAGTAGCCAGCGTCACGGAGCAGGTCAAGACAGTATTTTTGTTGAGACGGAAAAAGACCATAAGGACGCCGAGAGACTTCGAGACCAAGAAAGTACCGAAGGTTCCCCAGGTCTTTCGTTTGAAAGGCAGAGCCAAATGTTGCTTGATCATCTGTATTCTGTGGAGATCATCTCCCGTTATCAAAATATCATCGACATATGCCAAGAGAATTACAGTGCTTGACGGTCTATGACGAGTGAATAGAGAGAAGTCAGACGAGCTTTGAGTGAACCCAATATCACGAACAACCTGATTGAACTTGTCAAACCATCCCCGAGGAGACTGTTTGAGATCATAAAGAGATTTCTGTAAATGACATACAAGAGACTCCCACGTGGTCTCAAATCCGGGAGGTTGTTGCATGTAGACAGTTTCCTGCAAATCGCCATTGAGAAAAGCATTCTTGACGTCCAATTGGTGCACCGGCCAGTGTCGATGAACAGCTAGAGAGATCATAACACGAACAGTGTTCAGCTTGGCGACAGGGGAGAAAGTTTCATCATAATCCAGTCCTTGTTGTTGAGTAAAGCCACGAGCAACAAGACGAGCCTTGAGGCGTTGAATTGTCCCATCAGGATCATGCTTGATGGCAAAGACCCACTTACATCCTACACAAGTCTGGCCCGGAGGAAGAGGGACAAGATCTCATATGTGATTTGTCCAAAGAGCAGTCATTAATTCATCCATGGCTGCCCACCACCCCGAATGTTGAAGAGCCTCCTGCAAAGAGTTAGGGGTGGAAATAGAGGAGAGAGAAGTAGCAAATTCTCGGAGTTGCGGAGAGAGGCGATGTAAGGATACATAATTTACCAAGGGGTGAGCCGTAGAAGCAGGTGTCGGATCTTCAGCCCGCAAAGTATCATTGGTAGGAGACATCTGTTTCAGAGCATCCGATGGAGAAGAGCGACGAGTATAGACATGAAGAAGAGGTGGTTTAGTGGGGATGGAGGCCGGTGTTGGAAGTAGTGGTGGCAGTTGAGATGTTACCGAAACAGTAGGACGAGGAATGGTAGGAGGTGTAGGAGGAACAGTAGGTGTGGAGTGATAGGGATGCTCTTCGAGGAAAGTGACACCAGCAGATGTAACAACCTTTCGATCACTAGGAGAGTAGTAGACATAACTTTTCTGAGTGCGAGAATAACCGACAAACATATATTTGGTAGCACGTGGAGCAAGCTTGTCGGTGGTCGGACCAAGATTGTGAACATAACAAGTGCAGCCGAACACACGAGGTGTGAGAGTAAAGGGAGGGGTGGAGGGAAACAGAAGGCTAAAAGGAGTTGCGAAGTTGAGAAGAGAGGGGGGCATGCGGTTGATGAGGTAACAGGCTGTAGATACCGCGAAATGCCAATAAACTTTGGGAACCTGCATTTGAAACATCAGAGAGCGAGCGACCTCAAGGAGGTGACGATTTTTCCGTTCAGCTACCCCATTTTTTTGTGGGGTGTATGCGCATGGGGTTTGATGGATATTCCCAAACTCAGTACATAGATTGGTAAACATGTTACATGTGTATTCTCTAGCATTGTCGGTTCTTATAGTTTTAATGGTGGTGGAGAATTTGTTGCGTGTTTCAGTAATGAAGGCACGAAATACACGAGTTATTTCAGAACGATCATGAAATAAATATAACCATGTCATGCGTGAGTAATCATCAATAAACGTTATGAAATAACGACACCCTGAGCTACTTGTTACTTTATAAGGTCCTCAAATATCAGAATGAGCTAACATAAAAGGAGCATCGCTCCGAGTACAATGAGGAGAGAAAGAAGAACGATATTGTTTGCCGAAGATACATGACTCGCAGGTGAAGTCGTTGAGGGTGATATCTAGAAGAGCTTTCTTGAGAATGGGAAGAGGGGCATGTCCAAGACGCCTATGCCAATCAACAGTACTAACGGCTAAGAGAATCGGGGGGGGAGTTCCAGAGTGTAGAGCTCATTCGACAGTTGCCCTTTACCCATTAGTCTACGTCCTTCGATCCTGCACAACAAAAGAGGTGGAAAAGAAAGTTACATAGCAATCAAGGTCTTGTGTAAGACGACTAATGGAAAGAAGATTAAACGGAGAGCCTGGAACATGTAGAACCGAGCGAAAAGAAATAGAGTGAGTAAGAGAAACGTCGGCTGATCCAGAAACCGGAGTGGTGACCCCATTGGCCACAATAATGTACTTAGGATGTGCAGCGTTTGAGTAGGAAGAAGGTTGCTTCGGGGTAATATGGTGTGTTTCTCCGGAGACAGGAGAAGTAGCAAATTCTCGGAGTTGCGGAGAGAGGCGATGTAAGGATACATAATTTACCAAGGGGTGAGCCGTAGAAGCAGGTGTCGGATCTTCAGCCCGCAAAGTATCATTGGTAGGAGACATCTGTTTCAGAGCATCCGATGGAGAAGAGCGACGAGTATAGACATGAAGAAGAGGTGGTTTGGTGGGGATGGAGGCCGGTGTTGGAAGTAGTGGTGGCAGTTGAGATGTTACCGAAACAGTAGGACGAGGAATGGTAGGAGGTGTAGGAGGAACAGTAGGTGTGGAGTGATAGGGATGCTCTTCAAGGAAAGTGACACCAGCAGATGTAACAACCTTTCGATCACTAGGAGAGTAGTAGACATAACTTTTCTGAGTGCGAGAATAACCGATAAACATATATTTGGTAGCACGTGGAGCAAGTTTGTCGGTGGTCGGACCAAGATTGTGAACATAACAAGTGCAGCCGAACACACGAGGTGTGAGAGTAAAGGGAGGGGTGGAGGGAAACAGAAGGCTAAAAGGAGTTGCGAAGTTGAGAAGAGAGGGGGCATGCGGTTGATGAGGTAACAGGTTGTAGATACCGCGAAATGCCAATAAACTTTGGGAACCTGCATTTGAAACATCAGAGAGCGAGCGACCTCAAGGAGGTGACGATTTTTCCGTTCAGCTACCCCATTTTTTTGTGGGGTGTATGCGCATGGGGTTTGGTGGATATTCCCAAACTCAGTACATAGATTGGTAAACATGTTACATGTGTATTCTCTAGCATTGTCGGTTCTTATAGTTTTAATGGTGGTGGAGAATTTGTTGCGTGTTTCAGTAATGAAGGCACGAAATACACGAGTTATTTCAGAACGATCATGAAATAAATATAACCATGTCATGCGCGAGTAATCATCAATAAACGTTATGAAATAACGACACCCAGAGCTACTTGTTACTTTATAAGGTCCTCAAATATCAGAATGAGCTAACATAAAAGGAGCATCGCTCCGAGTACAATGAGGAGAGAAAGAAGAACGATATTGTTTGCCGAAGATACATGACTCGCAGGTGAAGTCGTTGAGGGTGATATCTGGAAGAGCTTTCTTGAGAATGGGAAGAGGGGCATGTCCAAGACGCCTAGGCCAATCAACAGTACTAACAGCTAAGAGAATCGGGGGGGGAGTTCCAGAGTGTAGAGCCCATTCGACAGTTGCCCTTTACCCATTAGTCTACGTCCTTCGATCCTGCACAACAAAAGAGGTGGAAAAGAAAGTTACATAGCAATCAAGGTCTTGTGTAAGACGACTAATGGAAAGAAGATTAAACGGAGAGCCTGGAACATGTAGAACCGAGCGAAAAGAAATAGAGTGAGTAAGAGAAACGTCGGCTGATCCAGAAACCGGAGTGGTGACCCCATTGGCCACAATAATGTACTTAGGATGTGCAGCGTTTGAGTAGGAAGAAGGTTGCTTCGGGGTAATATGGTGTGTTTCTCCGGAGTCCATAATCCAGGTTGAACTATGGGAGAGACAGGAGATACCTTCTTCGGAGACAGATGCGACAGAGCTTGAGGAACGGCTGAGCATCCCTTGAATTTGCTGGAGTTGGGTGCGCAATGCATCAATGTCGCTGTGATTGTTGGTGGGAGCATTGGTGGAAATAGAGGCCTGCGGTGGTTGTGGCCTATCGTGCTTACGGTAACACATGGCCTCGAGATGACCATCCCGGCCACAGTAAGTACACTTGAAGGGAGCACGACTGTTCCGACCCTTTCCCCTAGAAGAGGTGCGACCTCCACTAGAGGATGGAGGAGTAGAGGGAGGTGGAGAAGACCGTTAAAGCAGAGCCGAAGAGAGATTCCTGGGAGCCTCTGGGGGTGGTGTAACCTTCAACAGCATAAAACACACATCTGACAGGGAAGGAATGGTGGAGGAGAGTATTTGAGCCCGGACGCTGTGGAGGTAAGGTGGAAGACGTGTCATCATCATGGCGATGCCAACTGCTTCTTTCTGGGTACGCTGTGCAACGAGATCAGTAGTAGGTGGTTGATGCTGAAGCCAGGCTTCTACTAAAGTTTTGGACCGTGCACAAACGAGGTGAGGTCGCCAGTCACCCCTGGGTCCAGAGACTGAAGGTCCGTGATGATGTCAAAGAGATGTTGCAAGCTGTCCTTGCCAGAATAAAGGGAGTGAAGCTCCTCCCACATAGCTTTGGCCGTATCATGATACATTGTCATCCGATATGGTTCACTGTCCATCGAATTTAGAATCCACGATTGGACACGACCATAATCACACTGACATTCCTCGGTGTGCTCAGATGGAGTGGCCTTTGTCAGATAATGAAGGAGACCCTTTATCTGGAGAACACGATGAACAGAGTGCACCCATTCCACAAAATTCTTCTTCCCACTATGAGAGATTGTGGTGATCCTAAGCTCATCACGAACTTCAGGAAGAGTAGACGCAGCACGAGCCGAGAGAGACGGAGCATTATTTTCGGCCATAGAAGAAAGCGAGGAAGGCAAGCGGCCAAGAGACACAGTGCGCGGTCAGCACAGGTTGCGGTCTGAGTCAGCGGACAGGAGAGCCCGCAAGGGAGGCTGCGGTCTGGAGAGTCTGCGGTCTGAAGAGCTCGCGGCGGTCAGATGACAGCGGTCTGGACAAGCTACGGACTGGAGACGGCGGATAGGAGAGCCCGCAGGAGAGGCTGCGATCTGGAGAGCTCGCGGCGATCAGATGTCAGCGGACTGGAGGGCTCGCAGAACCAAAGAGCTCGCAGGAGAACAGGAGAGCTCAGAGGAGTGCTCGCGGTCTCGGCAAGTGAGACAAGCTGCGGTCTGAAGTCAGCGGACTGAAGAACTCACAGGAGATACTGCAGTCTGGAGAGCTCGCGGCGGTTAGGTGACAGTGGACAGGAGCGCTCGCCGAACCAGATAGCTCGTAGAACCGAAGAGCTCGCAGGAGAACATGAGGGCTCACAGGGGAGCTCGCAGCCTTGGCAAGCGAGACAAAGCGGTCTCCAACGCAGAATAGCTCGGATAGAGCCACGGTCAGGAAAAAAAGGCAGATCGCAGGGAAGGGCGAAAAGTTGACCAGCTGTGGGACCCAGCTGTCAGAGAGGGGAGTATAAAAGGAGGAGGAGAACCAACTCCAGAAGGAGGAGAGAGCACGAGATGCGGTCACACAAAATTGAGATCGCAGAGAGAGGGAGCACGGGATGCGGTCACTGGAACTTGAGACCGCGGGACAACCCTGGAAATCCAGGGATGCAGGCAACGTGCGAAAAAAGAATTTATGACCGATTTTCCTGCTCTGATACCATGTAGAAAAACACCGGGAGAGAAATAAACTTGATAAAAATATCAATTCTTTGCATTTCTACACGTGTATTTCAACAAGTATTTGTACATTTATATAGAAGAGAGAGGGGATAGGAAATCTCATTCTAAGATGTGGGACTAATAACTACAAAGAGAAAGAGCCAAAATGGGCCTTTGTTATTGGGTCTTTTTACATGATTTCTTTAACACTTTCAAACCACCTACCAGTGATTGCTTGTTATTTGCAATTCACATTTACCTTTAGAGAAAGAGGGATGCTTACAATTATGGTTATCAACTAAACTTGTTTTGCAGACATTTTAGCTCGTGTATGAGTTAAATCCAAAAAAAATTTATTAAGCTAACTGAGCAATCTTCTCAGGAGAAGAAATAATAGGCTCAAATATGCTCTGAAGATGATTCATGATTGAGACACAACCAGAAGTAAACCTCCAATGTAGGGATAGTGGAGTCCCCTAGGATTTGATGACAGATCATCTCGTAGGAATATGATAATCATTGGAGATAGCAAATAATTAGTAGATTTTCAAAGCGTTTCTGGTAAGTTGCAATGTTAGTAGAGAAAAGACAATGTTGTAGAAGTTCGACTCCTAATTATTGAACCTCCCCAATGGTTTCCTGTATGAGACAATGTTTGGAGAAGTAGGAGGGAGAGCTAGAGGCGGAAGAGGGCTAAGAAAAATGCGGGCAACTGTTTGGGGGTGGAGCGCCTGTTGTTGTTTGAGGCAGAGGAGGATTTTTTTTATATCGGCCCATGCAACATTTGAAAATATCGTCCACTATTTTATTTTAGGTTATGCTAGCAGTATATATGCTTATATCACCTCTACGTATTTTATTATATAAATTCATTAAACTTATTGTTTCATTCCTTTCATGTGTTAGCCTTATAATCAAGTTTGTATAATCATTTGGCACTAATACATTTATTATTTTATCTTAAACAAGTATTAAAATATTCTACACATCATTAATTAATGATTTTGATGCATTTAACACAATTTTATTAAGAACAAGAAGATTTATTGTCAATCAAGAACATTTAACTTTCAAATCTTCTTTACTTGCTATAAAATAGAGTGATATTGAAATAAAATTATTATATAATGTTAAATATGTTTCACAAATTTTCTATTTTTACTTATTTTGGATACTTCTTAGTTGTCGTCATAGTGTGTTAGTAATGTTTTATTTTGGATACTCTTTAACTTTTATTTTAGGATGTACATGACTCATTATTTTTCTACCTATACTATTTTTTCAAGTTTAGAACATATAAGTGTACTTGTTTCCTGGTAGATGTCTATTAAGCTACCATCAACTTTGATTCTTCTTATACTTCCGATTTCTTCTAGTTAACTAGTAATTGTTAAAATTCGGAGTGTTGTTTGCGTAATTTATGTTTTTCTTGATCTCATACATATCATTGCAGGTTATTAACACTGTTAGAAAAGCCCATGTAAAGGCTCATATTGGAGCCCATGTAGTCTCTTATGGTTTAGTACAACATCTTGTATATGATTTATTTTCTCTTTCTCCCTCCTATATATATGTATTCATACTCTGTATTTAAGTATTGAGGAAATATATACAAGGTTTCGTATTTTTCTACATGGTATCAAAGCATCGATCCGGACATGCGGCCTCCCTATATTCCTGACCGCCAGCACCTCCCTTGCGAGCTCTCTCATCTGGCGGTCTCTCCTTTTTCTGACCGCATCCCCACTTGCGATCTCCGTTGCTCTTTCTTGGCCTGCTCCTCAGCCATTTTATAGCTTCCTATCGGCTGTGAAGTGGACCCCCACCCCTCCAGCGATCTCTCTCTGATCGCCCGGCTCCCGTACGGTCTCTCCTCTCTGCCGGTCTCTTTCTCTTACCGGTCTCTCTCTGTCGAGCTCTCTTCTGCTCGCCGCTCCCTCTGTCGGTCTCTCTCCCGCGATCTCCTTGGAATCCAGCTCGTTGGTCTCTCTGTCGGTCTCTCTGCCGAGCTCTCTCCTGCTCGCGCTCCCTCGCCGCTCCCTCTGCCGAGCTCTCTCCTTGGAATCCAGCAGTCTGCTCATCCCAACGGTCTTCTCCCTCAAGTCGATCGTGCGGCCTCTTCATCCCAGCGGTATGCTTCCTCCAGCAGATCGTGCGGCCTGCTCCCTCCAGTAGCTCGTGCGACCTCATCCCAGCGGCCTGCTCCCTCAAGTTTTCCAGCGGCCTTCTCCCAGCTTCGATCTTGCTCGCGGCCTCTTCTTCCACCACAATCCTTCCCTAGACCTGTAATCCCAGTCACCTCTCCACCAAACCTCCCTCCTCTCCCGGCTCCCGCTCCCAACAAGCCTCCTCTTCTCCGTGTCTACACTTGTCTCCTTCCTCGCTCTGTCGCCCCAATGCAGTCGCGACTTCGACCTCTGACACTCTGCAACCTGCTGATCCGGCACCGGCCTCCACCGCCCATCCCATGGCGAACTATGTATCTTTACATCGTCTGTCCCCGCCGCTACACACATTTGCTACTTCTCTATCCTCTATTTCTATCCCTAACTCTGTGCAGGAGGCTCTCCAACATCCGGGCTGGCGAGCAGCCATGGACGACGAAATGACAGTTCTCTGGGCTAATCAGACATGGGATCTAGTTCCTCTCCCTCCAGGCCACACTACTGTTAGTTGCAAATGGGTCTTTGTAATCAAGCATGCTCCGGATGGGACGATTGACCGTCTTAAAGCCCGCCCGGTGGCTCGTGGCTTCACTCAACAACAAGGTCTCGACTATGAGGAAATGTTCTCTCCGGTGGCCAAGCTCAACACAGTTTGTGTCCTTCTCTCCGTGGTTGTGCATCGTCAATGGCCACTCCATCAGTTGGATATCAAAATTGCCTTTTTAAATGGCGACCTACAAGAAACAGTATACATGCAGCAACCTCCCGGGTTTGAGACCACGGGGGAGTCCCGAGTATGTCATTTTAAGAAATCCATCTATGGTCTCAAACAATCCCCTCGGGCATGGTTTGATAAGTTCAGTAAGGTTGTCCGGGAAGTTGGCTTTACTCGGAGCTCGGCAGACTTCTCTCTGTTCACTCGACATCGAACTACAGACACGGTTCTTCTGTTGGTATATGTCGATGACATCCTAATCACAGGCGATGATTCAAAGGGAATACAAGCGATCAAACAGCATCTCAGTTCCGTCTTTCAAACCAAAGATCTGGGGAACCTTCGATACTTAATTGGTCTTGAGATCGCGAGACGTCCTGATGGACTTGTCCTCTCTCAACGGAAGTATTGTCTCGATCTTCTTCAGGATGTTGGCTACTCTGGATGCAAGCCAGTTAACACTCCTATGGATGTCAATCACAAGCTGTGTGCACATGCCTCTGATGATGATCTTGCTCTTCCTAATCCAGAATACTATCGACGACTTGTTGGAAAGCTTATTTACTTAACAGTCGCGAGACCATACTTATCCTTTGCAGTTGGTGTGGTCAGTCGGTTTATGCATTCTCCTTGGATATCTCATCTACAAGCTGTCGAGCGCATCCTGAGATATCTAAAAACAGCCCTTGGTCAAGGGCTGGTATATAAAACCTCGTCTTCTACTCCAACATTGGTTGCGTACTCAGATGCAGATTATGCGGGTTCCCTGGATGATCG
The DNA here is from genome assembly GCA_033032865.1 of Dactylorhiza incarnata. Lineage (NCBI taxonomy): Eukaryota > Viridiplantae > Streptophyta > Magnoliopsida > Asparagales > Orchidaceae > Dactylorhiza > Dactylorhiza incarnata. The sequence goes on along the minus strand of JAWHQI010000109.1, from coordinate 181,302 downwards.
GCGGTCTACCAGTGGTTTTTGTACCTACTTTGGAGGTCACCTGGTTACCTGGCGTAGTAAGAAACAAGCTGTGGTTGCTCGATCTTCAGCTGAGGCAGAATACCGTTTGATGGCATCAGTTGTTTCTGAACTCACATGGCTTGAAAGTCTCCTTGCTGATTTAGGAGTAAAACTTTCTTCACCAGCTATCAGTCATGCTGCTATACACATAGCTAAGAACCCGGTCTTCCACGAAAGAACGAAACACATTGAAGTGAACTGTCACTTCATCCGGGAGAAAGTTCAAATGAAGAAGATAGAATTAAAGCATGTTCCGGGTACTGACCAAGTTGTTGATATTCTCACCAAGTACCATATTTTATCAATTCTTGTCCAAGCTGGGTGCCTATGACTTGTACGCTCCAGCTTGCGGGGGAGTGTTAGAAAAGCCCATGTAGTATCTTATGGTTTAGTCTCACATCTTGTATAGGATTTATTTTCTCTTTCTCCCTCCTAGATATATGTATTCATACTCTGTATTTAAGTATTGAGGAAATATATACAAGGTTTCGTATTTTTCTACAAACACTATACCCTAGTTTATTAAACCTTATACCCTAATATATCTGGCATCACTAAGTATTGTTCTTTCGAGCTTTTTCTTCGAGATGTATTAATGTTTTTATAGAAAGAGAGCTTAAATAACTAAGAAATATTTTTAATGGTACCTCGCATGGAATGAGCTGATGTGAGAACTATATTTGGTTACTCCATGGAAATGGTTCATCAACGGGCTAAGAGGAGCTACATTGGTGTTTTTATTCCATTATAAATTTGTTGGTTTATTTCAAAATATGTTTGCCTACATTTCACCTTTGTGGTGTGACCCTTCCCCGGACCCTCGCTGCGCTAGGATGCTTCGTGAACCGAGCTGCTCTTTTTTATTTCAAAATATTGATTTTAAGTTGTTTAATTTGGAAGTTTGATAATATATCTTTTCTTATCATAAAATTTTCCTCTTTTCTCTGCTTCCTCTTTTTCACATTGGTACTACCTTAATATTGCACATGTTTTACATTCCAAGTTATGAAGTACATTTCTCAATATGACTTTGTTTTTCAGGTACGTTGATTTATTATTGGGAGAGTTTAAACATTACAAAACAAGGATGGCACATGGTGGAATTGCTAAGGAGGTAATTTATTCTTCATTCTCTAGTTGTGAATTGTTATAGCTCTCAGGTATGGACCATTGGGTGTACCTGATAGGAATACACCAAATGGAAAATGCAACATTGTTGCTCTTGCTGAGATGAACATATTTCTTAAAGGGATCTTTCTAGAGGTAGTGTTTTATAACATTTTTTATATAAATTTTGATGGTACATGGATGATTAAACAGTTTTTTAACTTAAATCGTGCATGCCATGATATAGTGATGATTTTTCTTTTGATTTGCATTCTCCTATTAAGAGGAAACTGTTACGGTTTCAAGAAGGGACGATGTATCACCGCGGAAGTGGAATTCTAAGCCTCGGATATGTGTATCTCTATGTTGTCGTACAGTACTTTTATTTTTAATTTCGTGTTTCATATATTTTTACTCACTTATGTGTAGGATTTTAAGAAGCCTTTTGGATATTTTGAATGCCACCCTGTCATACTTATGGGTGGAAGGGGCTGAATTTTCCATGCAAGAATTAAACATTTTCTCCTCTTGTTTTCCTTTTCCACTCTCTCCCTCTCTTTCTTTACCTTTACCCATCTAGTTCATCATGAGGTAGAGCTCGGTTTCCTCATCAGCCACCAACGCCTCCATCATCCATCGCCAGCCATTCCTCTGTATGTTCTCCATCATATGGAAGTCAAGATCCAACAAGGGACACATGGATCTCCCCGTGAGACTTCTCCCTTCCATGGACACGCACCTGATCCCAAATGGTGAGCCCTAACATCTTGGTATCATAGCCACCAAGTTCCATCCCGAGGACGCCACCTCCTCAGTCACCATACGCTGCTTATGGTTTTCCTCAGTGCATCACAAGAGACACAAATTCGTGGTTTCTACGAACGACCCACTGACACCTTTTTGCGCTTTGTTCCAGCGGTCGCACGACTCTAGTTAGCTGCGCTGCCTCTGCGAAAACCTCTAGACGCAAACTTAATGTCACCTTATATAGGCGAGAGTGGACACAAACCTAATATTACCAATAATGTCACTGGAGCTACTTGCACTATTAAAAAATTAAGTGCAATTCTAAAAATAAGAGCCCTTGGTAAGGTGCTTGTGAGTCCAAGACATCGTAATCATATCAATTTTGTTATCTCTGTGGCATCCAAATCCGCGGAAGTGGGGTTATCATTTTTGGCACCGATCAACAAGCGCAGTTCCTTATAATGGCATTGGTGTGTTGTAGAGTATGAGTTCTTGCACAAAAACAAAGGTCATCAGTGTATCTCTTGGTACTCTTTTGGTGAGATAAGCTGATTGTCAGAGGCCCAACCTGTAACATCCAAAAAATTCACGTTGCGTTAAATTTAAATTTCAGGGTCCGATCGCGAGCAAATTTGATCGAGCCAGGGGTGTGTCGAGGTATTATTTTGTTTCGGCTAATTTTATTTCTTGTTAATCAGTTAAGTAATGAGAGACACTTAAATGAAATTGAAGCGAATCCTTTCGGTGCAATTTAGAGGCTCAAGGGAACTTTAATTTCATAACATTAGTATTTATGGTAATGGCGAAATTGTAAATTGAGGAGGTTTGATTTTTTCCTCCTCGCTAAAAACTACGAGGCACGATTTTAGCCACCCACGATTTCCCTAGACCACGCCTCTCCCGCAAGCCCTATTCCCGTCTCCCAGTCGAGCGCTCGACTTTAGGGCTTTCCTCAGTTCGTTTTCCTTCAGTCGACAGCGCCGACAGTTCCTCACTACCGCACGTCGTCGAAATCAGGCGCAGACTCCTCGATCTCCTCCGGAATCCCTAGCCGACGATTCCCTGCTGCTAGAGACCCGATTCCCTATTTTTGTAGTAAATCTTTTGCGCCCTTTTGATCATCATGTTCTTATCTACGCATCACATGCTCAGTTTTAGGTGATCCCACTTAATTTAGAGGAACATTGGCGGTGTTCATCCCGCCTTTTGTTTTGGCTCAATCAGATTAGAGCGAGGTGAGGTTCCTCCTCTATCCTGAGAGTTTTTCCCCTTAATGGTTACTTTCCTTCATTCTGATATTGCATTCATGAAATTCTAGGAGAATTAAATGTACGTGTATTTGTCCCTTTATGGTCCTTGAGGAGATTTGGGGAAAAGAGAGCCCCATAATTTTTTAGAGGAGAATACTACATGTTTTCAGAGTAACCGGGACAATCATGCCACTGCGTCACGTCTACGAGCGCCACAACGCTGAGGTAAGAAATTTGACTCCTCTTGACTAGACATATCACCAGTTATAAATTAAATTGCCTAAATCCCTCAAGAAATTCATGTAAATTATATATAAGTACTTATATATTGTTTAAATGCGTGTTAATAAGTTACTGAGTGAATACAAGACACATGAATACCACGAGCTTCCTCCATAGCTCGGGTGAGGCTGGAGGGATTGTGGACGCGTAGACACACAAATGTAGGGATGCAGAGTTGCAAGGAAATACCCCAGATAATCATCTTGGAAGAGGCATGACAAGTGTGTGGCAACCTCGATGAAGTCAGTAATGTAAAAGTCCCAATAGAGTCAGATTGACGATCAGAGCTAAGCGCTCATGCACATTTCTCTCTTGGCGAGTGTCGTAGTGGCACAAGAGTTCCTCCTTAAGTATGGGTCAAGAGATCTAATAGATGAATTTCATATAGGCTATGTTTGTTTGGAAGGAATTGAGAGGTGGGAATTCATATATGCTCTACTTACACGGGAGGCGGAGTTAGGATCGTCGGATGGACGATCCGAGACGGTAGTCGCGTTCAGAACGACGACGACATAATTTTATGTATTTTTATGTATTTTTTGTATTTTTTTTTCATGTATATTTAATGGTTTTATGTTTAGTACGATCATGGTTGGATTCTAACTCTATAAATAGGGGTATAGGAGCTAGTTTTCAGACATCGCAGATTTTGGACAGATTTTCCGGGCTCTTGCAGTCTTCCCACGGTTTTGAATCCGTGGATCCCATGTGTCAGAGCTAAGGTAACTACCTTCCCACACATAACCGCCCAAATTCCCGTATAATCACACACTAACTTTCAGTTATCACCTCTAACCCTACGTATAGCTGTCAACTCTCCCCAGAAATTGATATTACTCCGCTCCACATTCCAATTTCACGTGAAGTCCCCCAAATTGTCTCAGGAACTACCAAATATACTGCTTGATAACTGTCATTTCTGTGCATTCAGAACAGCCAGCCCCCTTTAGATTGAAATGAACCTCCTCCCCAGGCCCCAGCCCCAATTCCCTTTACTGACTGAACCGAGACTCCAACATCCTCCCAAATTTAACCTTCCCAGCACTCCACTGATTTCAGCCACTGCGGATCCTCCTAAACTCCCCCAAAACTGTTGTTCTTGAGTGGATCTGGATTGGAACTTGTTACCCCCGCGCAATTATCGGAGGAGCCGCCCCTTGCCGGGACTACTGGAGCGCGTATTTGGAAGCCGCCATGATATCTTTCTTTTAATATTAATTAAATATTATTTTATGTTTAGTGTCATGTGAGCTCTCCCTCCCTATATAAGGAGGTATGGGGAGTGTTTCTTTATCTTTGGTTATTTAGGGTTTTGGGCTCTCATTCTTGAGAGAGGGATCTTTGGAGAACCCAACCTCCTTGATCTTGGCCGGAGTTCGCTCCTGTTTGTATCCGTTTTCTCGTTTAATGCAAGCATGTCTCGCCCCTTGCCCGTAGTCGTATCAATGATCCGACCCACCGCCCCCATCTGCTCGTTCCAAGCCGCCGGGGATCAAACCATGATGAACAACCGTTGCACCGCCTTCTCCATCGGTGCCAAGCTAGATCAGCAATCTGCCATGCTCGCCGACATCCTCGCCATGGTGCAGCGCCTCCATGCCAAACTCGTTCGATTCCCTCAAGTGGCACATCTACAGCGCCATTCCGACAAGCCGGCCGCCGCAGCACCCCGAACCAGACTGCACCGATTCCGGCGGCAGCAGCAGAAGCCCGCACCTCCAGCGTCGTTTCCGCGTTGATTTCGGCAGCAGCAACAGAAGCCCCCACCTCCAGCGCCGTTTCTGCGCCGATTCCGACAGCAGCAGCAGAGGGCCACACCTCCAGCACCGTTTCCGGCGCCGATCCCTCTTCTGCCGTCGTCTTCCAACTCCAGCCCATGTCACTTCCTGCAAAGGCAGTCGGCATCTCTATCGGGAACCCTCTTCCGTCGTAAGCCCGCAACTCTTCCGCGGATCTCCCAGCGCAACGCTTCTCCCCGCGATCGTCTTCACCTCTCCAGAAACTCGCCTCTCGCGAGCGCTTCCACCAGACCGACCGGATTCGCCCCTGCGATTCATCTTCCCGCTCGGCTCTGCTTGAGCCACACGCCTCACCTTGGCATTTCTTTTCCTTGAAACCCGCTGTCCTCGCCGCATCTTCCACCGCCCCGCCTGACACTCCATGATGGCACCTTCCTGTTCTCGAGCCCCCCATAAAGCCGCCCCCTCCCACTTATTGTTTTGTCTCTTCCTCATTTGTCTTTTTGCCCTTGCCCCATCACATCCCACATCAACTCTCCTCTTTCTTCCTTGAAACCCACGCTAGCTGCCAACAATTCCCCATCGTAAACTCTCAAATTTTTATATTCGCACTTCACTTCACCCTCTCACTGCCACTACCAATTTCATCAGATCATTTTCTTTTATTTTCCTCTTTGCCCAAGCAGTTATCACCCAAGCTCGGCCGCTATTTCTTCGTCGCGATTAACACCGCACGCGTCGATTTTCAAGAGCGATGGAATGTTACCCCTGCGCAATTACCGGAGGAGCCACCCCTTGCCGGGACTACTGGAGCGCGTATTTGGAAGCCGCCATGATATCTTTCTTGTAATATTAATTAAATATTATTTTATGTTTAGTGTCATGTGAGCGCTCCCTCCCTATATAAGGAGGAGGTATGGGGAGTGCTTCTTTATCTTTGGTTATTTAGGGTTTTGGGCTCTCATTCTTGAGAGGGGGATCTTTGGAGGACCCAGCCTCCTTGATCTTGGCCGGAGTTCGCTCCGGATTGTATCCGTTTTCTCTTTTAATGCAAGCAGGGGCGGACCTACATAGGGCCGAGTGTGGGCGGCCGCCCACACTGAATTTTAAAAATGCTATATTTCAATAATAGAAAATATGTTAATCTTGACAGATACGTTATAAAATAATTTATAACAATAAAAATATTTATATCAAATTAGCTCTCTTGGCTCAGTTGGTAGAGTGTCTTTTTTTAATCCAGTGGTCTAGGGTTCAATTCCTACCAAGAACAACATTAAGTATTTTTTATAAACAAGGTTGTTGTTATGCTATTGTTTAATAAATTTTTTATAAACAAGCAAGTTGTTATTTAAAGTTTTTTAAAAATAAGTTTGTTGTTATATTGATGTTTAAATTTTTGTTATACACAAATTCATTGTTATATTTTTGTTAAAAAAATTTATAAATAAGTTTGTTGTTGTGTTGTTATTTAAATTTTTTTTATAAACAAGTTAATAATTATTATGTTGTTTAAAATTTAATTTAAACAGGTTCGCTATTATATTGTTGCTTTATTTTTTTTATAAACAAGTTAATTGTTTAAAGTTTTTTTTATATAAATAAGTTCGTTATTATGTTATTATGTGAAATGTTAAAAATATTTAAAAGGGCTGATGATATTCAAATAATCCATAAAGAACAATTAATTTAGGTAAATGATATCATTTTTCACAAAATGATCAACTATTTTAAATAATTGTGTGATATTAATGTAATGTAAACATTTTTTTATTATATTTGTCGATTTATTTTATTGAATAACTTTATACTCCGCCCACACTGAATATAATTCCTGCGTCCGCCACTGAATGCAAGCATGTCTCGCCCCTTACCCGTAGTCGTATCAGAACTGCTCTGCCAACCACCGATAAATCACAAAATTGTTGTTCTGGACTGGATCTGGACGGCAACTGCCCTACAGACCTCTCCGCGCCCCTTCCTAACAGTCCACATGCTCGACCAAACCCCCATAGTCTTCCCCTACCCTTCCCTTACTTCAGTCCCCCCCTGAAATTGGCGCAGAGCTACTGTTAAAACTGCTGTCCAGCCCCTACGCCATCAGCATTTCACCTCTCCGGTCTCCTACATCTATGTAAGTTTGTTGTGTGAAGTTTTATTTACTTAATGTTGAATATTTTATGAACATATGCTTGATTTTAAGTCTACTTGAAAGGTTTATGAGCTGAATGTTTAATTAAAGCAATCTCTCTTTAATTTTAATTAGATTTTAGTTATTTTTCTTATGTCTATTAATTTCATAATTTATTATAATTAAACGTTAGACAATCGCATATGCATTGCATCATTTTAGAGATCCCTACTTCCTACTCTTGCATTGCACGCATTAGGCCTGATACCTCACTAACATTCACTCGTTAGAGTTCCGTTAGGGCACATTCACACTATCTACATCCGTCATACGTCAATTCAAGTATGTTTCTGTTGAGATAAATTCTAGTTTGTGCAATTTCAGCTGTAAGCATTTGAAAGTGCATGCTGCTGCTAATATAAAGCATGATATCAGATCAAATTTCAGCAAACAAGTGTTTAATATGAGCACAACATGATGCACCAGGTTCAAGATCTTCTTTTAGCGTTTGGACTTGAGAATGTCGCGGAAGTGCTCATTGAAGGTCTGTCGCGAGTAAGGAGATGTAGTGACGAGGGACGAGTACTGATGACATTGGATCTTCAGGTCATATCTCCTGCATTAAAGCTCCTCGGTTGCACTCGTGCGGACGAACTTTTTTGCTAGTAATATGTTGAAATTGTCCACAATGTAACATCATATACTTTATTCAGGTCCTAATAAATGGGCTTCAGCACTTCGTTCCGATGAATGTCAAGCCAAAGTTGCAGGTTGTTGAAACATTTATCAAGGTATGTATAACTTGCATGGAAATGCTTGAACTTTATGAAATGTTTTAGTGCTTCATGTGTCTATCCTATAGAGATGCTTGTTTACTTGTTAAGGGTTCTGCCTACAAATATGTATATTTACCTATAGGTTTTACTTGCCTCTTTTGATCTTTCAAAAATGATTTGCTATTAAACTAATGTCTATACATTTAACTTCTATTAAATGGAAAACCTTTTAATTCCGAACTCTAAATCAATTCCGTGGAATGCGCGTACGAATAATCGTCAGCTTAATACTCATTTCAAATCTTACTGCCCTAACTTGAACCAAGGAATTTAATTGCAAGGGCATGTCAAACTGAAATTTTCATGATTGGAAATATGAAATGCCAGATCGGCACCCTAAACCGTCCCGTTCTTTCTTTCTGTTTTTCATTTTATAAAATATTAACATGCTTTGCTTCACCAACTAAATTTTAGTCTTCATCTACCCCCAACTCAGGCCTTCTATCTTCCCGAAACCGAGTATGTGCACTGGGCGCGCTCTCATCCGGTGAGAACCATCCATTTGTCGAAATTTTCCGTTCTATCCCGTCCCGAAAGCCGCCATAATTTCCGCGATTCGTGCAGGAATACAGCCGGAGTCAAATTGTCGGATTAGTGAACCTGGTTGCCCTCATGAAAGGGTGGAAGAGGAAGACAAGATTGGAAATTCTCGAGAGGATTGAATCAGGAAACTAGCATCTGTTCTAAGCAGGCATGTAAATTTTTATTCATCTTTTATTTATTTATTTTTCTTTATTTTCTAGATGTAAATTAGATGGCATAATTCTGTTGGTTGTGTTTGTATATCCTAATGAACCAGTGCTCTTGTATCATATCAATAAGGCTGTTCACCAATTGTCAGAGACTGTTGAACTTTTTTTGCAGATAATGGTGTATAGAACAAAATATTCCACGAAAACTTTGCGCATTCAAGTGTACATTAGCATATACCATATTTTGGGAGTTTTCTGTTAAATTTAGCGTAAATTAAGAGGATTGTATGTGAAAGTTGAAGGTTAGGAGTCCGTTTGGCACGCCGGTAGCGGTCGTGAATGTCATGGTTACGAACCATCGTTCGACCTCGCCTAAGGAACTTCGTCCATTTTATGTTCAAAATTAGTTTTTCTTTCTTAGTAGCGGTCCTGTCCGTCATGTCAAACGCATATTTCTTTAGAGTGGTGTTTTTGTCCAGCTCACTGGGCAAAAACGCTGCGACACACGGATGAGGTTCGAACCACTGTGTTCACGACCGCCACCGTCATGCCAAACGGACCTTAGGTCTTTAACTATTTTGTGGTAGATTTTTAGTTGATCAAGATTTTTTATTTTATTCTGAGATTTTGATTACAAATAATGTTTGTGGCTGAACTAGAGCTTGAGTTTTGTAGTTTTTCGCACCTGCTAGCTTATCGTTAAAGCTGCTATATGCCAGGATATTTCCAGATTGAAAGCAGTTGGTGTGGTTTTATGGTGAATGAATGAGCCAAACCCTAAATTTTTTTGATTGTCATATTTAAAGATATATCATTTTTAGGGGGTTTGTTAATGTTTTTGTACATAATATTCGATCGACAGTTATAGATGTCGTGAAATTGAACTTTTAGATGGTTTAGTTCTTTAACAAAACTGCTGAACCCAGCACAGTATGCTGTAGCGGGTGAAGGAGATGATTAGATTAGCGTAGTTTTAACTAGCGTCTTCTGACTGATATGTTGTTGGTCGACTTGCACCGAACGCTGATTTGAATTCCATGATGTAGAGGTCGATGGTAGAGCTCTGCTCTTGCCATTGGGTCACTACGATTACGGGATGATAGTGTCTTGTACTTGAACCCGGTAAATCACTTTCTTTTTACGGAATGAGGAAGATGAACGAATTATGTCACTGAAAGACTACTGAAACAAAGAAGATTGGTTGTCAAGAATGCGGAGGAAGTGGGATTCACAGTTGGTTAGAACTACGCACATGGACGATTGTTGGAATCGTCGACTCTCTTAGGGTTCCCCGTTTGGGAATGTTGGGAAGGAGGATTATGTTGGCCTTTTTTGAATAGCTTTGATGCACTAGGGTTTAGGGTCATCAACTTAATGGGGAGATCAATGTTGACTTACTCGATGATGAGCGGCTTGATTTAGATCTGAATTTGATCTTCATGTTCGATGATCCCGTCAACGTTTGAATTCCATTAGATATGAGGTGTCTACTATTTTTTGGGTATTTGGGCTTCTCCTTTAGTTTGAGAGATTGGACGCATCCGGGTTTGTGGTGCATCGGCGAGATATCTTTCTTCTACATCATTGTTGTGCTTCTAGAAATATTATTAAACAAGATCAAATTTTAACAACTTTGTTTGCAAATAAGTTATATAATTATGTTGGGAGACAAATTATGATATTTTTATAAACTTTGAAATAGAAATAACCATTGCTAATACATTCAAGAGAATATGATGAGTCATATTAAACATGTTAATATAATGTTTAATAGTATTCCAAAGTTCATGATAAAGAAGTAGAAGAGAAATCTCGTCGAAGATACATCGAATTGCTCGAACAAAAAAAAAGTTTATTTGGAAATGCTTGAGCGAACAAGAAAATGCTTCTAACCGCGGAAGAAATGAAAGAGGCTTCAACGGCACTGAAAAACTGTGGATTGCTGATCTGTGGGGTTTCAATGACAATAGATTAGCAGAGTAATGGGAATTTAGCATCAAAGATGGAGATTGAGCTGCGGAAATAGAAGGAATCCAACGGCTTACGACGAGTCGTTGGGCAAGAGAGAATACGAGGAAGAAGGAAAAAAAACTGAGAGCGAATGAATTATTTTCCATGCGAACGTAGGTGAATCGCTGTTTTAGCCACCGCAGGAAGAACTAGAGTGAGGAGGGTGGTAGAGGCCTGGCGGCACACTCACTTTGGCGAAATTTTTATGTCCGGGTACATATTATGGAGTTATATCCGACATTGTGATCTCAGATGTTGAAAATGATATCTCATATGTGCCCGGGCAAACTCTATGTTATTTCTAGCTCGTTATTAGTTATTAGTTATTACTCTCCCCCCTAAATATCGTATGTTTGGCAAGACAAAGGTTAATCCCACTATAAAGAAAATAAACTAGTTTTGAGCATAAAATGCACGAATTTTCTTAGGTGAGGTCAGACGTTCACAATCGACGGTTCATGAACACGGCGTTCACGACCACCGCCACCGCGCCAAACGAGAAACACTAATTATGATGTTTACCCAAATATTTATCCTCTAATCCTCCTCCGGTTCTTTGGGGAGTAAAGAAGTTTAGGCCCTGTTTGAGAGGGTTTTTTAGAAAGGAAAAGGAGTTGTGGCAAAAGGAATGTAAGAAAATGAACTTTTGGAAAATGTATATTGAAAAAGATATGTTTGGGTGAACCCCTTTTGCAGAGAGTTTCAAAAATGAGAAACACTATATAAAATGTTTGGTAAATCTTCGTTGCGGTGATTTTTTTTATTAAAAATACGCGCCCGGGCAGAAAAATGTGCCCCGAGGGTAAATGAGCGCCCGAGCCGGAACTTTTTTGCCTGGACGTTCATATTTTGCCCGGGCGCGGATATTTCGCCCGAGCGCGCAGTTTTCGCACGGGTGCGCAGTTTTCTCCGGGGTGCGTATTTTTCTCCCCGCGGGCGCATTTTTCGTCTGTGCTCTCATTTTTCTCACGTGCGCGCATTTTTGCCGTTAACCGCATTTTTCATCCGGACGCGCATTTTTTGTCCAGACGCGCCTTTTTCACCCGAACGCCCATTTTTACACTCGGGCACTCATTTTTCGCCCGAACGAGTACTTTTTGCCCGGGCGCTGATTTTTCGCCAGAACGCCCATTTTTCGCCTGGGCTCGCATATTTTCGCCCGGGCGTGCATTTTTCGCCAGAGCGCACATTTTTTGACCGGCCTCGCATTTTTCGCCTGTGCACGTATTTTTTGCTCGGGCGTACATTTTTTGCCCAGACACGCATTTTTCGCCCTGGCGTGCATTTTTCGTCCGGGCAAGAATTTTTCACCCAGGCGAAAAATGCGCGCCGGGAGAAAAAAGACCGCCCGGGCAAAAAAAACCGTCCGGGAGAAAAATGCGCGCCCGGGCGAAAAATGCACGCCCGGACGAAAATATGCTAGCCCAGGCGAAAATGGGCGTTCTGGCGAAAAAATGCCAGTCCGGGCGAAAAATGCGCGCACGGGTGAAAAATCTGCGCCGGCCGAAAAAAATGCGCGCCCGGCCGAAAAAATGCGCGCTTGGGAGAAAAAAAAGCGCTTGGGCGAAAAAACTGTGCGTCCGGGCGAAAAAATGTGTGCCCGGGCAAAAAATGAGCGTCCGGGCAAAAAATGTGCGGTCGGGCGAAAAATGCTCGCCCGGAAAAATGCGCGTCCGGGCGAAAAATGCGCATTCGGGCGGAAAATGTGTGTCTGTCAAATTCTGATGTAATGCAAGTGGGCACGGTTCTACGCAACCGGGCAGGCCAAGGCCCAAAATTAAATAACAGAAATTAACACTACAAAGGGGGGTTTCGAACCCGTGCCCATGCAATATTAAGAGGCGCTATCTACCTAGCCAACTGGTTTTTATATTTTTAGGCTATCATATATTATATACATATAAATATTAATGTATGTATTAAACAAAATGTATAATTAATATACATATCTAAATAAATATAAATTAAATATTTTTTTAATATATTATTATATTAACAAATTAAATTATATTTTAAAAATTAAAGTGCATGATATATTTGTAATATATACACACATCTATCCTTCAAATAAAATTTAGATTCTGTTTGGCACGGCGTTAGTGGTCATGAATACGGTGGTTATGAACCGTCATTCTTGAACGTCCGATCTTATTTAAGAAACTTCATCCACTTTTATGTTCAAAATTAAAAAAAAAAATAGTTTTATTTTCTTGATTGTGATCTTAATCGTTGGCGTGCAAAACATCAATTCTATTTCGATGATGTTTTTGTCCAAACGCCACGCCACGCCAAAAACGTCATGTCAAATGGTGTCTTAAAAATATATGAATATAGTGATAATGGATACATTATTTTTATTTGTATCACAATATAATGATAATAAATTACTAATTTATACGCAAATTTTTAATATAATATTAATTATTTTTATTTTCTAACGTATAATATATATATATATATCTTTAACCACTATATACCAGAAGTTTCATTTGGTGCAACATTCAAAATTGTCAAATATAGGCTCATTATTTTATTCTAATCATTTAACATATATTATGAAAAAAATGAAAATTTATAAAATATAATGGCTATTTGTGTAATTACACTATATCCCTATAATAAAAATAATGATGTAAATTCATAAAATCTAAAAGTTTTTTAGTAGACCTCATACACCTACTATGGTAGGTTATCATTAGACCTACTTTAAAATGATTTTTTGTTAAAATATAAATATTTTTGAAAAAAAAATGATTATAAAATATTAATTAAAATTTTTGTGCGGTCATTTTGAGTACTCATATGTATATGTTCCGGCGGGGGCGGGCAAAGCCCGCTGGGGGGCGGGCGAAGCCTGCCGTTGCCGGCCGGGTACTATCGCGCTTGGCAATAGGGGCGAAGTCCCGTGCCTGCCACTTGTATATATATATATAACGATTCGACCCGGTTGAACCTTAACTTTTCCCTCTGCCGATTCTATGTCAGATCCGATTTTCAAAACCTTATAAAGTAGCATAATTCCGTTTTTTCGGAGAGAATACTAAAAGATGAAATAGTACCGTCCCCCCACATGGTCTAAGCTGTCCACGTGAATGCTGCAGCTGTGGCGGAAATGGAGGGCCCACCAAACTCATGGTACGCGCAACCCACCACACCCATGAAGTCAACATCAAGTTTGTCGCGATCTTATTAGCAAATTGACAGCTATTCGCAGTCCTAAAAATATTTATAAATATTTTGAACTGCGAATATGAAGGACTGCTTTTAGCCGTTATATAACTGCTTATAACATTGCTCACATTTTATTTGTGTCAAAATAGTCATTAAATTTAGGCAATTGTTAACTGCACTCCGGTTTCGGCTATCCGCAACCCTTTTATTTGAAGTATTACGCGTTTTTTTTTTTGAAAATAAGCATTCTACAAGCATTTTTAGGAAAAATGTTCAACACTAAAGTTGTAGATATCGTCGAGATCTACAACTTTCGTGTTGAACATTTTTCCTAAAAAATGCATGCACAATACGTATTTCCAAAAATTCGTTATAGTTACGCCATGTTTCAATTCGAGCAGCAATACGTCTTGTGCGTGCATTGCCAAGCGCGATAGTACCCGGCCCTTGAATTGTACTGAAAAATGCGTAATACTTCATATAAAAGGGTTGCGGATAGCCAAAACTGACGTGCGGTTAACAATTGCCTAAATTTATTTCTCATCTATGAATCTTTTTTAGCCCTTGAATTGTACTGAAAATGAAAAAAAATGTTAATGATACAACTTAAAAATATAAAGACTAAATTGACTTAATAATCATAAAATAGAAAAAAAAAATTTGAACCGAAAAACTCGAACCTGATAACCAAAAAGAATTAAGGAATTATTAAAGTTCAACTCGGAGAAGCCTTATTAATAATAAAAGAAAGTACTGTTTATTTTTATTTTCTAAATAATTTATAAATGCTAATTTAATTTGGAAAAGTTACCCATGTGGGAATCGTGGACTCCTTTTACCCCCATATGGAAGATCAGAAGTGTGAGGAGCAGTGTGTTGGATCCTTATAATAAGATTCATTATGCGCGGGATGAAATCTGATCGTCGTAATAGTGTAAGCATAATTTTTTACCGAGGAAAATTCGATCGAAATTTGGATCGGATTTCATTTTTCCTTTGAAAAAATTCAACTTGATTTTTCATGAGCTTTTATGCTCAAAACTAGTTTTAAGAGAGTTTTTATTAGCAGTCCAATTCTCGCTATTCGCAGTCCAATTTCTACGAGTTATTATGCGCTTTTTGAAAATACGCCCTGTACATGCATTTTTAGGAAAATTGTTCAACATGAAAATTGTAGATCTCGTCTAGATCTACAACTTTCGTGCTGAACACTTTTCCTAAAAATGCACGCACAAGGCGTATTGCCGCCCTGATTGAAACGTAGGCGTAATTTTTGTAAATATGTCTTGTACATGCATTTTTAGGAAAAATGTTCAAAACGAAAGTTGTAGATCTCGACGTGATCTACAATTTCATGTTGAACAATTTTCCTAAAAATGCATGTACAGAAAGTATTTTCAAAAATCGTGTAATAACTCATAAAAATTGGACTGCGAATAGCGAGAATTGGACTACTAATAACAACTCTCTTTATTTTCTCGGCGATAGTCATTAAGGGTGGTCATGTCAAACATACAATCTATGACTGGCGGACCCTAAAGCTCTATTTAATTTGGGCCAATCAAAACCCGCGCTCTTTCTAACGATTAAAATAAAATATTGTAATGGCCATACAACAACAGTCCGGCCATACAAGTTTATTATCCCCTCTACTTTATGCATATCATTTTTTTTTTCACAATTATTTCTGCAAACCGCTTTTGTCATTTTATTTTTTTGCCCCTGCGATTCTTTTTAATTATATTTTTATTATATAAGTGAATATAGGGTGCTTTTATTTTTCATTGTTATACCTTTCACATGTTCTTTCACATGTTTTATGTGAAGCATCTTTAATATAAAAAAAATAAAAATAAAAATTCACGTCAAACAACTGAAATGTCTTACACATGTTTTACGGCGGAGAAGAAAAAAAAAATCTTTTTAAGTATATACGTATTGTTTTTATAAAATAAATATTGTAATATTGATGTAATAAGCATCGAGGCGGGGCCGGGCGAAGCCCGCCGTCGCCCGCCGGGTACTGCCGTGCTTGGCTGTAGGGGCGGAGCCCCGTGCCAGACACTTGTATGTGTGTGTGTAATATTTATATATGTATATATAATTATATATGATGTTTGTAAATGGGTATATCATAAAAGACTATTAGCAAATCAAACAAATCCGATATAGTTGTTTTCACACCCTAAATTTTATATTTTCAAACCACTACCGCCTTCTTCCAACATATGCTCACACGCAAAGCTCCCCTCCTCCATCGGCATCTTATTCCTCCTTTTGCCGGAGCCCGACTACTCCGTCCGACCTCTCGTTCTGCAATCCCTGTCCGGCGCCAGACACCCTTTAATCATCGTTCTACCCCGTTTATGTGCTAATTATTGAAAAGATATTTACCATTGGACGGGTGGCAAAAGATTCTCTGATGTCCTCTAAAGATCTTAGATAGTTTGAGGCGCGCGTGACGTAATCACAAAAAGGTCTGTGAATAGTCATTTATCGAGCGAGTGGTTTGCAATTAGTAATTATTTGGCAACGGTTATTTTAGGGCGCTGCTATTAGCGCCGCAGTTTTGGCTAGTCGCACCGCACTTTCTCCTAATTTTTCGCTCCTTTTGGAAATACGTCTTGTACATGCATTTTTAGGAAAATTGTCCAACACGAAAGTTGTAGATTTTGACGAGATTTACAACTTTCGTGTTGAACACTTTTCCTAAAAATGCATGTACAACACGTACTTTGGAAATACGCTCAGGTTTTGCGCCTTTTGGAAATACGTCCTGTACATGCATTTTTAGGAAAAGTGTTCAACACGAAAGTTGTAGATCTCGTCGAAATCTACAACTTTCGTGTTTGACAATTTTCGTAAAAATGCATGTACAAGACGTATTTTCAAAATGCGTGAAAAATTAAGAGAGTACGGTGCGACTAGCCAAAACCAGCGCCCTTATTTTAGGGCAATGTTATAAGCACACCAGTTTTGACTATTCGCGCACCAATTTCTATGAGTTATTCCGCCCCTTTTGAAAATACGCTTTGTAAATTCATTTTTAGGAAAAGTGTTCAACACAAAAATTGTAGATCTCGTCGAGATCTACAACTTTCGTGTTGAACACTTTTCCTAAAAATGCACGCACAAGGCGTATTGTCGCCCTGATCATAACTATAGCATATTTTTTAAAATACGCCTTGTACATGCATTTTTAGGAAAAGTGTTCAACACGAAAGTTGTAGATCTCGATGAGATCTACAATTTTTTCGAGTTGAACACTTTTCCTAAAAAATGCATGTACAAGACTTATTTTCAAAAGGCGCATAATAACTCGTAGAAACTGATGTGTGAATAGCCAAAACTGGTGTGCTTATAACATTGCCCTTATTTTATCACTCATAAATTCATTATACAGCTAGCTAGTCCCTCCAGAAACCATCTAAGAACTTGCATAGCCTAATTAATTAATGATATTTTTATTGGCAAAACATGTTGGACCAAAAATAAACTTTTATTATGCATCTCCATATAGGAAAGGTGGCCTAAGAGGTAACCTCACCTTCCTCGTAGGAAAGGTGGCTTAAGAGGTAAGCTCACCTTCCTCAGCTGATTAGATAATATAATACCATGCATAGGAATATAGGATAGACCAAACAAATCCCCAACCAATCCTCAAATACATAAAATTGATTGAAGAAAAACTCTTCCACATTCCATATGTTTATTTGCTCTAATGAGAGAGCCACACCAACACAACTCTCGGAGGTTCGCCGGGCTGCCTCGCGTGCTGGACGGTGAGGTTATCGACCACAAGCACGTCTCCTTGCTGCCACTTCACGTTCACGCACTACCCCTCATCTACGATCTCGTTGTAGGCTTTGATGGCTTCTTCCGAAGTTCTTTTGCGAATGTTACCTACGACTTCCTCTCGGCTAGTTTGTACTCCGTTATATGTGCCACATCACTCTCTTGCCGTTGAACTCCTACACCGGGCTCATCGGACAGTAGATCAAATCCATCTTGTCGTCCTCATCGTTGAATTTGATCGAGTTGCAGATGAATTTCTTCATTGCGCGCGCTGCATGGGATGTTATCATTCAATGATCATTATTGTTTACTAATTTTGATTATATACACAAGCGCGCGCAAGTGACCGACATGGGGCTCCTCCCCTACGATCAATCGCGATAGTACCCGACTTTGATAGTACTCAGACTGTGACAGTACCCCGACCGTGACAGGTACGGAGCTCCGCCCCTATTAATTAATTAATACAGTTTTAAATAAACATATTATTAATTAATTAATGCAGAAAATAGTTATACCTCATTTTTTTCGATTTTTATTAAAAAAATATCGTTATTATTCATATATTTTTTATTTTTCTTTGTTATTAATATAAGTAAAATTAATTGATTTTAATTATTACTTTTCAAATCAATTTTAATAAAGCTTACATGCTGAATGATAGCATACTATAGTAAGTATATGAGCTCTACTTAAAACTTTTTCAATTTTATGAATTTTTATCATTACTTTTAATTTTGATGTTGCAAAGAACTATGTCTTAGATGCAATTGATAAAATTTCTTAATATGCAGATTTATGTTCAGAATAGAACATCAATTTAAGAGGTTAAGAAGAAGAAAAAATCTTACATTAATTAAGGTCCACATCGCTTACACCCAAAAGGTGGTTCAAATGCTAGGATAAAAAAAGAGCGATGTTATTAGCAGTCCTGCGACGGCTATTCATAGTCCTAAAAAACACCTAAAATGGCTATTCACTGTTCTAAAAATACTTAAATTTATTAGACTGCGAATATCAATGAACTACGTTTAGCCGTTATAGGACTGCGTACAAAATGACCGTTGTCATGTTCAAAATTAGTTTGTGTGGATTGGATTTGATTTTTCAGATGGATTTCAACCGTCAGATTATCGATTTTTACGGTCTAATTCTCCCAGGATATCATTTCGATCTCGAGGGATCGATATCATTTAATTCGAGTTCCCATGAGATCATTTTGATCGCCTAATTCGATCACTTCCCCTCTTTTGCGCGTGAGCAAATTAAGGGATCGAAATGATCTTCTAACCTGACGAAAATTTAGATCTGAAACCCGGTTACAAAAATTCCTCCAATTTTAGTGGGGAAGAAACTCGACGGCTTGCAAACAATTGTGCGATAGAAAAAATACAAGCACACGCGCAGCTAGAATAAGAAGTTTGATCGAGAGCAAATTAATTATTTTGCGTGCGAACAACAGATCGAAAGTTTTTGGAAAGTAGGATTGCTAAGGCTCCGTTTGGCACGGCGGTGGCCGTCATGAATGCGGTGGTTATGAACTGTTGCTCATGAACCCCTGATCTCACCGAAGGAACTTCATTCACTTTAATGTTAAACTAGTTTTATTTTCTTGGTGATGGTCGTAACCGTGGTCATGTCAAACATACATTCTATGACGGTGGCGTTTTTGTCCAAACTCACCGGAGCAAAAACACCACGCCAAGCGGCCAAATGGATAGTATCTACTTCACGGTTCAGATCTATTTCTTGCTGATCCGACGGGTTTACTAATCTCATCCTTTTAAATTTTCTTTTTAATCAAAAAATTCTACATCATTAAATCATGCGAGAATGCATCCACACCACGAAATAAATACGATCCATTTCACCCAAATGGAGACTCCATTTAATCATCGTTCTACCCGTTTATGTGCTAGTTCTTAAAAAGATATTCACCATTGGACTAGGAGAGAGAAAAGTGAATGAGTAGTTAGGTAGTAGGTTGTGTTTTTGCACAATTCAGGGTTCATTTGTTTCGGCGTTTGGAAAGCTCCGATTGGGGCAAACGCCGCCGCACGGCGGGTAACCAAATGGCCGGCGGCGGCGTTTGGTCCGTTTGCACCCGCAGCCCCATGAAAAACGGAGAAAAACGCGGGAATTCGAACCGCGGCCTCCCCCCTCCGGTTCCAACAGCCGGCTTTCTCTCCCGCCGCCGGAGCAAAACGCCGAAACAAATGAACCCTCATTACTACTAGAGAAAATATACAATTCTCCTAATTATTAATTACAAGTTGTTCTTCCAAATAGAAAAACGTAAAAAAAAAAATTTTAAAAACACTTAAATGAAAATTTTTCAAGCAATCTACAATATTTTCAAATAACTTTCTAGACATCTCTAAGGCTTCATTTGGTAGAGCGGTTGCGGTTGTAAATGGAGTTGTTGTAAATGCAGATTTGTAAATGGAGCTGTTGGAAACTGGTTGCTGGAAATGGAGATCTGTTTGGATAGTCTGCGTTTGCAGAGCTGTTCAAAACAGAGAACCGTTTGGCAAAATTGCGGTAGCATTTTATAAATATTTTTTATTATAAAAGATTTTCTAATGTATAATTTTTTATTTTATTTTTCTAAACTATCAACATTATAATATTTATATATTATTATATAAATATTAATAAAAAATAAATAAATATAATAATATAGTCCCGCCATCTCCACGTTCGTCGAACCCATCTCCACGTAATTCGTCGAACCGTTCTCCACGTTCGTCGAACTCCTGCCATTACACCCGGCGACCCCACTGGTGGTCTCCGGGCAGGCCGTCGGAGAAGAAGGGCCGACAGGGAAGCCCTCCGCCGGAGAAGATGCAACTGCGAAAGGGAGCGCGCAGTGCCGGCTTTCACCTCCTCCAAACACGATAAATGGAGCGCTCAGTGCCGGTTTCCTCCCGCAACTTTTTCACTTGCTCGCAAACGGCGGGCGGCTCGAATTTAGGCGGAAAAATAAATGAAGCCAAAAGCTATAACTGCTTTTTCCACCGCAACCATCACCCCAAAAAGAACCCAAGTAATTAGCTTCTTGATTCAAAATTGAGAACACTTATGTAAGCAGATGAAAAAACAGTCTTATAGAAAATCATATATTGTTTCAATTATATATGATTTTAAAAGAAAGAACAATAATTTGGCTCAAGGAAGTCAAACTTTGACTCAAAATTGATCAATTTATTATGCAACTCCAAATAGGAAAGGTGGCTTAAGAAAGCTCACCTTCCTCAGCTGATTAGATAATATAATAATCATGCATACAATAGACCAAACAAATCCCCAACCACACCCCAATACATAAAATTGAAGACAAATTCTTCCACATTCCATATGTTTTTGCTCTAATGAGAGAGCGACACCAACACAACTCTCGGAGGTTCGCCGGGCTGCCTCGCGTGCTGAACGGCGAGGTTATCGACCACCAACACGTCTCCTTGCTGCCACTTCACGTTCACGCACCCCTCATCTACGATCTCGTTGTAGGCTTTGATGGCTTCTTCCGGAATTTTTTCGCCGTCTCCGAATGTTACTTGTGACTTCCTCTCGGCTAGTTTGTACTCCGTTATCATGTGCCACATCACTCTCTTGCCGTTGAACTCTTTCACCGGGCTCATCGGACCGTAGATCAAATCCATCGTGCCGTCCTCATCGTTGAATTTGGTAGAGTTGCAGATGAATTTCTTCATTGCGCTGCATGGGATGTTAACATTCAATGATCATTATTGTTTTTACTAATATTGTTTATTATATATATATATATATATATATTTATATTTATATTTATATACACACACACGAATGATCAGCACGGGGCTCGATCTGTCCCTACGATCAACCGCGATAGTACCCGACTTTGATAGTACACAAATTGTGACAGTACCCCGACCGCGATAGATACGGAGCTCCGCCGCTATCAATTAAATAATGCAGTTTAAAATAAATACATCATTAATTAATTAATGCGGAAAATAGTTACAACTATTTTTTCGCATTTTTATTAAAAAAACATCGACATTATTCATATATTTTTCATTTTTAAGTAAAATTAATTGATTTTTATCATTGCTTTTCAAATCAACGAACTTTAATAAAGTTGACATGTTTAACGATAGTCTATCAAAATACTAAAAACTTTTTCAATTTTATGAATTTTCATCGTTACTTTTAATTTAAAAATATAATATAATTACTTAAATGAACATTATATTTTAATATATATATATATTAAGTCATTAGATGAGAACAATTTTGACAATTTATAATTGACAATTTTAAATGCTTCACCAAAGACAACTTTTTCCCTTTTAATATTATAATATATTCTAAAAGAAAATGCTTTTAGGACCAAAACCGTGTGCTCAAGAAAGAGAGGAGGAGAGAAAGAGGGAGAGAGAAAGGAGAGAGAGAGAGAGAAATGGCGGAAGGGAGAGAAAGAGGAGAGAGAGAGAGAGAGGGATAGGGGGAGAGAGAGAAAAATAATTTTTTTTTTACCTTCAACATACTTTTTTTTTTAAATAAAAAATGTAATTTTGATTTATATTTTTTTAAGCTCATTTTGAGTATGTGTGTATATATATGAGTGGAACATAAAAGAGGTTAACACAAAGAACCCAAAAGGTGGTTCAAAT
Organism: Dactylorhiza incarnata; assembly: GCA_033032865.1. Classification (NCBI taxonomy): domain Eukaryota; kingdom Viridiplantae; phylum Streptophyta; class Magnoliopsida; order Asparagales; family Orchidaceae; genus Dactylorhiza; species Dactylorhiza incarnata. The sequence continues at coordinate 158,827 of JAWHQI010000109.1, read as the reverse complement.
GCTAGGATAATTAAAGAAGGGCGATGTTATTAGCAGTCCTATTATTCGCAGTACTAAAAATACTTAAATTTATTGTACGGCGACTATCTATGAACAAGTTAAGCAGTTGTAGGACAGATTGTAAAATGCTAGGATAAAAAATAACTTTGAAGAAGAGACAAAAGAAAAGCAAAAGTCATGAATGTACCTAAAAACAAAGATGGGAAAATGGATTAATAATGTCACTGATCTCCACGCAAATTACTGCTCTCCATGGAGCTCAAGTAAAAATATTATTACTAAATTACTTGGATTTTCTTTTTATTATTATTATTATTTAATTTTTCAGTTTTTATATTTGATTTATGATAAATTATTATTTAATAATAATAAAGAAAGAAATAAGGAAATTAATTAATACCTTTTTTCGGCTTCAATCTCATCGTTGGTATTAAACATTCGATGCCAAGCTTTGGTGGTCATGACCGCCGTGATGCCGTCTGTCTCCATCTTCCGCAGAGCCTCCGCCGCCTTCTCCTCCATTTTCTCCACTATAAAATCGCTCGGAATTATCGAAGTCTCGCCTCCCTTCGCCGGAGCTTCCAGGCAGCAAAAAAATATTTTATTTGGATATTCCTTTATCTGCATAAAATTAACAAATATGTAAAAAAAAAAATCAAGTTTTTAAAATAAATTTCATATAAAAAGATGTATTTTACCAAGGCCATCTCGTGGTGGAAGTTGAGGAAGAGGTGCAGCGGCTCGGCGTTGACGGTCAGAACGCGATCGGCGAGCTTTACGCGGTTGGCGGCGCCGGCGTAGACGAACTCGTCCCACCCGAACGCCGACACCACCTGCGAGAAGTCCTCCGCGGAGCGCACGTCGAAGCCTCGGAGGAGGATGGCGCCGTGCCGTCGCAGCTCCTCCCCCAGCATCACCCGCTCCGCAGCCACAATCTCCGGAAGCCCGTAGCCGCCGCGCCCCGGCGCCGGCAGGAGCGTTTTGGGGAATACCCTCCCGTGGAACATCTTCTCCGTCTCAATGCAGCCCTGCACAAATGCCATTTCTCTCTCTCTCTCTCTCTCTCTCCTCTCTCTCCTCTCTCCTCTCTCTCCTCTCACTTCTCTCTCTCCTCTCTCTCCTCTCTCTCCTCTCTCTCCTCTCTCTCTCTGAATGGCTCCGAGCAGAAAATGCGGTGAAGCTCCGTTTTATAGGTTAAAATATATCACATGCGGAGCACAAGCAAATAAATATTCGACCGAAATTAACCCGGGCGTAAAATTTCGGTGTCCGGGGTCATGAAAACGGAAAATATTTTTGGTGTATTTCTTTAATATATATATATATGCTCCCTCATATGTACTCATGCATTTATGCAACTTCCGGAGTGCATTTAGCCATATACCCATTATGAGAGGGGGAGTTAGTGGAGTCATGCTAAGCCCGTGATAATGGGAGTGGGGAGAAAACGGCCGCAGCTATTGTGTGATTTCGCACGCATGGGCGAAAGCATGATCACACCCCGCCATCATCGGGCGTGGTCGAAGCCGCGTACGTAGCTGCACCCCAATGAGAAGATAGGTCTGGGAAAAGTCCCAGTAATGACTCAGAAGGTCATGTAGAAGCAGACATGTCAGACCAATCTCTGGAAAAATACAAACGTCTATGATGGTGAGGATGAGCAGCCCCATACCATGACTGCACCAATGCAGGGGGGAGCCATCTGTTCAAGTTATTCTGCAACCTTCACCACCAAGAACAGAGAATGAGCAGCCCTCTTCTATTCTTTTAACCCCCCACATCTCCCGATACTGAGTTTATGCCCTAGCTAGGTAGAGAATATACTTGACAGATAAATAACACAATTTGAAGCATATGTGGATAGTGCTGTCAAAAGCTGTAAAGATGACATATCTGCCAGAATAAATGGACTACAAGAAGAAATACAGCATGTGAATTATCAAAATGCAAATGTACTCTACTGCTACAAATGTTGTCTCAAATACAGGTGACCAAATAGCACACATTAATGAAGCCATATATAATGCTAATTGGCCAACAGCTCAACACAGTTCTGGACAGAATGAATGTTTTAAGGGATAATCAGAAGCTATAATTCAAAATCAGGATGTGACATGTACTGATTTAGAAGATGTTGTAAACACTGTCCTTCAAAGAATATGTTAGTGCTCAAGTTTCTCAAAAGCTGGTAGATAATGTTGGAGAGACCATACTCATCAGACTCATGTCTCTCAGGACCAGCTAAGTCAATCTATCAGAACCTCCCAGGGCACACTCATGGATGCTATTGGAAATCTCAATGCTCTTCTCTCTAAACAACTAAAGCATACTCAACCCACTCTATCTAAAGAGCTGTTTGCAGAAGCTAGAGATCGGGAGATTTTATCAAGCCATCATGTCATGTGGTTGTCAAATGAGGTCAGATTATCCATGGGCCTTGACACCATAGATTATGGAATACCTTATTAGCATCCCCTTCCTGAAGGCAGTGTGATACCTGAAGGCCCCTCAGATGTGCAAGTGCCAGAGAATCTCCCAGAGCAGTACACACATCCTGAAACCTATCAAGGTTATTTTGTTGATGAGTCTATCAGTGGCAGTGGGCAAAGTAAAAAGAGCAAGAGAGGTTATGTGGACAATGAAGAATTGGAAGCCAAGAGAAGAATAATGAAGGAAGTCAAAAAGAATCCAAATTTTGAAGAGTGGTGTCCCTGCTCAAAGGAAATCATCCTGAACACATGGGAACTTTATCAGCAAGGTAAAAATGACAGAGGTCAATTCTATAGCTCTAAGGAATGGCAAAAATATGAATTAGCTGAAGCAGGCAGAAGGGATTATTGGGTCAAAGTTAAAGTGAGTGATCTTTCAGTACAGAACAAAGCTCATGCTCCTCTCAGATATCACCCAAAGCCATACAATTACTTTGAAAGACAAAAGCAAAAGCATGTTGATGCTGAGAAGTCAAAGAAGGTTGAGGCTGAGAAGAAAGGAAAGGCTGGATCATCTTCCAAAGAGAAATCTGTCCAAGAGGAAAGATGAGGAATATGGAATTAGGAAAATATTTTTGGTGTATTCCCTTAATATATATAAGAAGTTGCTTTAGTGCAACATTCAAAATTGTCAAATATAGTCTCATTCTTTTACTCCAATGACTTAACATATATTATGAAAAAAATGAAAATTCATAAAATATAATAACTATTTGTGTAATTACACAATATCTATATAATAAAAATAATGATGGAAATTCATAAAATCTCAAAGTTTCTAGTAGACCTTCTACACCTACTATGGTAGGTATTAGACCTCCATGAACTACTTTAAAATGATTTTTAATTAAAATATAAATGTTTTTGAAAAAAAAAACAATTATAAAATATTAATTAAAATTTTTGTGCGATCATTTTGAGTACTCATATGTATATGTTGTGGGCGTAACTGGCTTGATGCGGGCGCAGCCCAGAACGTCATGGGCGTAGCCGCCGTCGCGGGCCGGGTACTATCGCGCTTGGCCGGGACGGGCGAATCCCACCCGCGCGAATCACGCAAGGGGTGGGCGAAGCCTGCCGTCGCCGGTCGGGTACTGTCGTCGCCGGCCGGGTGAATACCTACATTTAGGGATAGGAGGGAGGGGGAAAGAAGAGAAAGAGATAGAGAAATTGTTTTTTTAGGTAAAATTTTATATTTTCTTACAAAATAAAAATAGTAATATTGATTCATATTTTTACAGTCATTTTAAGTACTCATGTGTATGTGTTTTGAATAAAAGGTTAGTACTCATATGCGGGCGCAACCCGCTCATATGCAGACGAAGCCCGCTCGAATGCGGGTGCAGCCCGCTTGAATGCAGACTGCAGCCCGCTAAGAGTCAGCGAGCACGGGCGAAGCCCATGCGAAGCTGCTCGTGTGTATATATATATACTATATATAAAGAAATCTCATTATCAGTGTAATGCCCAGCCAACTATATAATATACACCGTTCGATAAGGAGAGTAAGAGAGAGAGAGAGAGAGAGAGAGAGAGAGAGAGAGAGAGAGAGTGAGAGAGGAGAGAGGGAGTGGGGCCCACAATTAAGAGAGAGAGGGAGGAGCTGAGAGTGGGCGGTATAATGGAATTGGAGAGAGAAATAGATATGGAGAGAAGGAGAGAGGGAGTGGGGCCCACAATTAAGAGAGAGAGCGAGGGAGGAGAATGACATTTTAAATATTTAAAAAATAAAATACACAATATTTTATTTTTTAAAATTTCAGAAATGAAAAAAGGGAAAAAAAATATAAGTGGGTGCATGCTGGGGGCGGGCGAAGCCTGCCGGGGGCGGGCAAGGTACTGTCGCGCGAGGCACGGGGGGCCCCCGTGCACTGTCATGTTAAACCCCGTGACAATGGGAGTGGGGAGAAAACAGCCCCAGCTATTGTGCGACGTCGCACGCATGGGCGAAAGCAGGACCACACCCCGCCATCATCGGGCGCGGTTGAAGTCGCGTAGCCGCACCCCACTACGGCTAGACGCTCCCCTCACTAAGGGGGTGCGGCTAGACATGCCCCCCTTAAGGTGGTGCAACCCTAGTCGCATCCCACATGGTGGGGTGCGGCCGGCGCCGCCAACCCCCCCCCCCCTATGGGGGTGCGGTCGTCGCCGCATCCCACCCACCCCCCCCCCCCCCACCCCCACGGGGGTGCGTCCATGGCTGCACGCCCCACGGGGGAGCAGTCGGCGCCGCGCCCCATTGAGGGGGCGGCCAATCCCCCCCGGCCATATGGGTAAGCGGCCAGCATTGCGCCCCCCTTGGGGGGCGGCCAATCCGCACCCCCTTGCGGGAGCGGCCGACATCTCGCACCCCTTGGGAGAGCGGCGCCCTATACCTCACCCCCCCCCCCCCATATGGGGTGCAACAGAGCCCACTCTCCCCTTGAGAGTGCAACCGGAGTCCATGCACCCTCCTTAGAGGGCCGCCTTCCCGTACGTCTTAATTGGAGGGCGCGGTCTCAGGAAGGTGCGCCCTCTCTCTTGCAACAAACAATCATACTCTTGATTTTCTATCCACGAAGCGAGCCAAGCGCTTCCGCGTTCATCGCGCGCTCAAAACACCCTCGCGTTTATCGCGCCCTCAGAACGCTTGCGCGTCCGCGACGCCCGATGTAGTTAACTTTTCCCAATTTCCTATATTGCAGGTCTAGTTCTCTGCGCTCAATGCAGTCAACGAAGCTGCCCGAATTAACTGAATTGTTCGGAGGGCAAAATAGGAATATCCCAAAAATGACGATCTATGTGCTCCAAATCAGGTGGTTACGGTGGTTACAACAGCGAAATTACCGGGCTACCCCTACCCAAGGCTATAAAAGGAGCCCAAAACCTTCATTTCAAGATGTCTTGTCTTCTATACCCGAGAGAGCTCCGTTGAAGATTCCTCAGAGTTCTCTTTCGGCGCTTAAAGATTTCCTCCAATTCTTCGAAGATCTCCTTCGAATCTTCAAAGATCTCTTTCGAGTCTTCGAGGATCTTATTCGTGCCTTTGAATATCTTCTTCGCTTTCGAAGACATTCTTCCTAAGTAACTCAGAGATCTTCCGGGCACCAAAAGGCGGCCAGAGCATCTCACTTACTGTTGCGGGTCGCTTAGGGCTCTTGGTAGACCGTTTTAACTGAACCGCCTTAGCTCGGGAGCGAACTAAGCACGCAAATAGTCAATTTGAGATTTGTTGAGCACACAAGGACTTTTTAGCGTGGAAAACCCGGAAAGGGTGAAAAACCACGTGGTCGGAGCTGTGCCGACCAAATTTCACTATCTCCAGAGAGGTTACAATTAGATGCTAAGAGATCGAGCGCGGCAGGCCGCTGCTCGTTACAACAGAGGGAGAGAGAGAGAGAGTTCTCCGAGGGTGACAGGCCACCTCTCGGAAAAACTAAGTCTTTTTTTAAGAGTATAGCGGTGAACGAAAGTGAGAAGGCCGTGTCCGCTTTCCAGAGGACAGAGGTGAGACTGCCCTGTCTACTTTTGAGAAGGCAGAAGTGAGGCTTCCTTGTCCGCTTTCTTGAGAACGAAAGTGAGACAGCCTTGTCCGCTTTCCTGAGAACGAAAGTGAGAGCCTTGTCCGCTTTCCAGAGAACGAAAGTGAGAGCCTTGTCCGCCTTCGCGAAGAAGGAAATCTCTAAGTCCACGAAGAAGATCTTCAAGCACCGAAGGAGAATTCCGTGGAAATCTTCAAGGAGCTCTCTCTGGTTGTGAAGGCGGGGCCCCTTTAAATGAAGCCTTGGGGGCCTTTTTATAGCTTTAGCCGGGGGTAGCCCGGTAATTTCGCCGTCGTAACCACCATAACCACCTTGACGGACGAATCATATTTCCCGATTTGGGGCACTCGGATCACCATTTTTCGTAAATGACCATCTTGCCCTTTGGGGAAAGGCGACAAGCCGTTCCTGAAAAGGGAGAAACTGAAAAGACAAAAAGTGAGCGGGCCGAATCGGAAAAGCGAGCGAGGCGAGGCGGAAAAGCGAGAATGCTCTGAGCGCGCTCAGAGGCGTTCTGAGCGCGCAACGAACATGGAAGCGCATTGGACGCGCTTAGAGACGTTTCGAGTGTGCGTGAACGTGGAGACGTTCTGAGCGAACGGTGGAATGGGGAGTTGTCTCCTAAAGGGAAATCAGGGTCCGGCGCGCCTGATGAGAGCGCGAATACGGGAGGACCGCTTGCAAGCCCCCCGGTGAAGAAAATCAGAGGAGGAGGAGGAGGCCCAACCGCCTCTCGCGCCGAGTAGGCGTGGCCCGGCCGCACCCCAAAAAATGTGGGGGGGGGGGGGGGGGGGGTCATGAGGCCGGCCGGCCGCACCCCGTGTGGGGTGCGGCTTGGCCGCACCCCAAGTGGGGTGCAGCTTGTCCGCACCCCCTGAGGGGTGCGGTTCGGCCGCACCCCATGGGGATGCGGTTCGGCGCGTCCCGCTCGCCGGCGGGAGGGGGCGGTGTTGATGTTCGCGCGGCGGTTGGCGTGCCTAGCGCGCGGTTTTGGATTGAAAATTAGCGGCGGGAATGACAGTTCCGTTTTTAACTCCCCACTCTCTCCTACTAAAGTAGTGGACTTAGCTTCCTGAGAGGTGTTCTGTCACCCTCAGAGATTTCTATTCATAATCATTGTAATGAGTGACGACATGTCGCCCTCGAGCTCTTAGTTTTAATTGTAAGAAACCGACATATTGCAGAATTTGGCTAGCACAGCTCCGTCCACGTGATTTTTACCATTTCCAGGTTTTCCACGTTAAAAACGTTCTTGGGTCATCCACCAGTTCTCTCATTGACTGTTTGCGCGCTCGATTCACTCTCGAGCTAAGATGATTCAATTCGACCGATCTACACTCGACCCGCAATAATATATAACGAGCATTAATAGTTGCAGGGACTGCCTGGGTTTTTGATTGAAACTATTTTTTTAGTTTATTAAACCATTAAATTCATTTCACCAAACTCCCAGCACGTTCTCTGATGCTGCGTTATGTGACAAAAGATACGTCATGATTTGGTAGACCCACCACAGTAAAAAAAGATTCAATTACAGCCGGTGGTTGGTGGCGGATCATAATAGGGGCTAATTAGAAAGATAATTAGAACCTTCAAATTAATCAGGGTTCATTTTTTAATAAATTATTATATGTTGACCAGTAGATCTGGCGCTACTTGACTTTTACTACCAGCAAAAATTATATATATATATACACACGAGTGACAGTGTATGGGGGTCCCCGTGACCTGCGCGACAGTACCTGACTTGTCCTGCGCGACAGTACCCGGCTCACGGAGGTGGGCTTCGCCCTCCCCTGACGCGTTGTTGTCAGGCGGCCTTCGGCCGCATCTACGCTTTTATAACATTGGTCTTATTTTTTATGATTTTGAACTCGATTTGTATCTTATTTGAAAAGGTGATGAACATGGAAGTTGTAGATCTCATCGAGAAGAATAACTTTCATGTTGATCACTCTTTGATTTGAAGCTCTTTAGAGCCCTGGTTTAAGCCTTGAAAAAGGTCACGACGAATCGGGTGCCTAAACGTCTTCAAATTAAAAACTGATCAACATGAAAGTTATTTGTCTCGATGAGATCTACAACTTTCATGTTGATCACTTTTTCAAATAAAATAAAAATTAAGGAGAAATCGTAAAAAATTTCACCAATCTGATTGGTGGCGTCTCATTACACCATTAAGAAGATTTTCTTATATATAATACGAGTGACAGTGCACGGGGAGCCCCCCGTGCCCCGCGTGACAGTATCATGTCCGCCATCAGCACACACCCAGTTATATTTATTTTTTTCCTTTTTTCATTAATTTTTATAAAATATTTAGATTTTATACAATATTTTGTATTTTTTCCCATTTCTCTCTCCAATTCCATCACCCTCTTTCTCCTCCCTCTCTCTCTTAATTGTGGCCCTCACTCCCTCACTCCCCTCTCTCCCTCTCTCCCTCTCTCCTTATTTATTTCTCTCTTTATCTCTTCAATTCAAAGATGCCCACTTTCTCCGCCGCCCACTTTCTCCTCCCTCTCTCTCTTAATTGTGGACCCCACTCTCCCCTCTCTCCCTTTTCTCTTTCTCTCTCCTTATCGAACGGTCGATATTAATTGGCTGGGCATTACACCGATAAGGAGATTTCTTTATATATTAATATATATATATATATATATATATATACATATATATATATATATATATGCAGATATATACATATCTTTAACTACTATATACAAGAATTTGTCTTTCGTGTAATATTCAAAATTGTCAAATATAGTCTCATTTTTTCTCTAATAACTTAACATATATTATGAAAAAAATTAAAATTCTTAAAATATAATAGGTATTTGTGTAATTAAACTATATCCATATAATAAAAATAATGATGGAAATTCATAAAATCCAAAAGGTTTACAGTAGACCTCTCACACCTACTATGGTAGGTAATCATTAGATCTTCTAGACCTACTTAAAAATGACTTTTTGTTAAAATACAAATGTTTTTGAAAAAAAACAATTATAAAATATTAATTAAATTTTTGTGCGGTCATTTTGAGTACTCATATGTATATGTTGTGGGCGCAAGGGTGGGCGAAGCCGGTCGGGGGCGTGCGATGACCGGGTACTGTCGCGCTTGGTAGTAGGGGCGGAGTTCCGTGCCTTTCACTCGTGTCTGTGTGTGACAAGGCATGGGGGCCCCCTCGTGCGGGCGTCGACATTCAGCATGGGTGACGACATTCGGCAAAGGCGGCAACATTCAGTGGATGTGACATTCGGCAGGGGTGGCGACATTCGGCGGGGGTGACATTCGGCAGGGGTGACGACTTTCTGCGGTGGCGATATATATTTATATCAGTATATATAAAACTTAATTTAATTTTGTTCAACAAAAATCATATGGTGTTGTTGAAACCAGTTTCCCGGTTTCAGCGTTCGAAAGGGGGTTGCGACTAATTCTTACTCGACCTAAGCCTAGACCCTTGGCCGGTCACTAGGAACTAAGAGACTCGGACTTGATAACAACTGGAGTCTAGGAACAGACCCCTTAAGCTTCAGCGTGGAGGTCCCACCGCACACCCGGAAGCCCACTCGGAACTTCCCATCCCAAGCTAATGCTGAGCCTGGGCACCTTGGAGGGCACTAAGGACCACCTCACTGTCAGATGAAGGATGACAAGGGAGGGGGGTGCCTGCTCACAAGACACACGCAAGGGGGGGGGGGGGGGGGGGGGGGGGTAGTGACCAACCCTTCTCAAGGTGCCCATGGGGGTCTATTTATAGACTTTCCCAAAAAATGGACTGCGAATAGCCAAAATTGGACTGCGAATAGCCAAAATTCTGCTATCCGCAGTCCGACCACGACCACGAACAATCAGCGCACATAGGGGGGGGGGGGGGGTGAGTGGGACTCGAGATGCCCACTTCCCCCCTCACGGGAGGCCATACCGGCCTCCCCCAAGGTGCCGGGCGAGTGGGGGACTCCCTCCCACTCGCCCAAAGGGGTTGGCGAGTGGGAGGGCCCCTCCCACTCGCCCCCTAGGTGGCCGACGAGTGGGAGTGCCTCTCCCACTCGCCCGGCGAGTGGGAGGGTCCCTCCCACTCGCCCGGCGAGTGGGAGGGTCCCTCCCACTCGCCCGAAAGGAGTCGGGAGAGTGGATGCTCCCCCTGCCTCCCCTGCGGCCTCCCTTTGCCTTGATTGTTCTCGACCGCTTATGCGCGGTCATTTTGCCTGTCTCGACCATCTTCACTGTCTTGGTTTCATCTGGATCGGGTCACACCAACTCGGGAAATATGAGGGTTGTACAGGTGTCATGATTGTCATCTTTGGTTGACATAGTGGAGACCCGGGTTCAATTCTCATTATTGACAAATTTTATGAGATTAAAAAACAGGTCATATGACACTTGTTTTTCAATAAATTTAAGGGTAAAATCGTAATTTCATGTTCTAGGGTACTCTACACCTTCATAGTTTGAGGTCACCCCCTAGTAGGTATAGGAGACCTATGAAAAAGTGGAGAGAGATGAAGCGGTTTGATCCGACGGCTGATGAAATATCATACAAGATTCAACGGTTATAATCATTTCAACGGCTTTAAAATTCATGGGTTTGATATTTCTTTATATATGGTAAAGATATATATATATACTCCAATGACTTAACATATATTATAAAAAATGAAAATTTATAAAATGCAATGACTATTTGTGTAATTAAATCATATCCTTATGAAATTCATAAAATCCAAAAGTTTTTAGTAGACCTACTATGGTAGGTTATCATTAGGCCTACAAAAATTAATTTCGAAATATAATAGCTTACTTTAAAATGATTTTTTTTAAATATAAATGTTTTTGAAAAAAATAATTATAAAATATTGATGTATATTTTTTACGGTCATTTTGAGTACTCATATGTATATGTTGCGGGCGAAGCTCGTCGGGGGCGGGTGAAGCTCGTCGTTGCTAGCCGGGTACTGTCGAATGCGGGCGCAGCCCACTAAGAATCAGCGAGCACGGGCGAAGCTTAGGTGCGGCGCGATGAGATGTTCCCGTATATATATACATACATATACATACATACATACTTACATAGTTACATATATACATGGGAGCCTTCATATGCGGGCTAGCTTATGTGCGGGCGTACGGGCACCTCATTTTGGGGGTCAATATGACTCCAAATCGAAAGGTGACCATCATAAAAGTTGTAGATTTCTTTCGAGATCTACAACTTTTATGTTGGTCATCTATAACTTTCATGTCGACCACTTTCGATTAGGAGCCATCTTGACCCCCAAATTCGAGCCCGAAATTGATTTTTTCGTAGGTATACTGTAGCAATCTCGCCGCCCCACATTTCATGCCTCAAATCGAGGGTCAAAACTACTCCCAATCAAAAGTGATCATAAAAGTTGTTCGTCTCGACGAGATCTATAACTTTCATGTTGATCACTTTTCGATTTGAAACCATCTTGACCCCTAAAATGACTTACTCGTATGCCCGCATATCGGCTTATGAGATGTTCCCATATACCCTATATATATATATAATAGCATGTGTATCATGCGCTAGATCCAATAAAAGCTCCAAGGCTCCATCATATTTAGAGTTTTTATTGGATCTAGCGCATGCTAAGCATGCTATATATATATATATATAATATGAAAATAACTCAAATCATTACAAATATATTAATTTTAATACATCAATAAATTACTACAATAATAATAAAATATTACAGTTAGGGGTTTACTTTTCCATCTGTTTCACTAAGATGTTAAAAGTAGTGTTTTTCTTTGATACATGATCGCGCCTTCTCCCCCGCTTTCGAGTCTGTTTTTGTGCGTCCTTCTATTCTCGTGATTTCCTCGTGTGCCCTACCTTGTCTTCCGCAGCTGCACTCTCTCCTGCAGACGATAGGCGAGACGACGCCGACGATTTCTCCAGGTCGCATGCAGTTGCCCGATGATTTCTCGTCACGCCCACGCCGACGCCCGACAAGGCATCGTATTTCCCCCTCATCTTTTCTCCAACGCCGACGATTTCTATTCTCGTGATGTTGTTCAATTTTCCTCTGGTTTTCTTGCTGATGGATTCATCTCCCTAATATTTTGCACACTGTGGCGTACCACTCTATTTTTTTCACATTTCTTCGGAATGATTTTATTCTGCTCTTGTTGATTGATCTGGTTTTCTGCATCTTGCTGAATGATTCATTCTAATGTTTGCCAATATATAGTGCACTCGGGTTTATGGAAATTTTAAATCCTGAGTTACCAAACATGCACATTGTTTGAACATTTATATTATTTTGCAAGAATCTAGAAAAACAATTTTTTTCATTTTTGTTGCAGGTCGTCCAACGCTCTCCTAGACTGGTCGAGTTGAACCGTCTTAGGTCGAGAGTGAGCCGAACGCGCAAACAGCTAAAAGTGAGAACCAACGGTAGACAGCAGGATTTTTACGTGGAAAACCCAAAAAGGGAAAAAACCACGGGGTCTAGCCCAGTTCTAAACGATCCACTAGTTTTGTGAGTTACAGGGAGAGTTATTTCCTGAGGGTGACAGGCCACCGTACCGCTCGTTACAATAATTGTGCTAAGTCCTTTCCGCACTTAGGAGCCGTTCCTGGTGAAGCGAGCTCGTGGATCCCCTTCAGCGCAGAACTTGGCGATGCTACCCTCCAACAGAGCGTTGCGGAGCGGCTTTGGAGAAGAACGTTGGGAAGTCGCATGGAGCTGAACATTCTGGAGCAGTCTCGTCCCACCCCACTGAGGTCCTCCCAAAGTACTTGGAGTAAAGCTGATCAGCTGAGGGAGATCTCTCAGAGGGGCTTGAATGCCGATGAAGATCTTCCAAAAATCCTCGCCGGAAAACTCAAGAGCTCATTTTTCTCCCAATGCCAAAAAGTGTCCTCAAATGGAGGCCTGACCCTCCTTTTATTGTTTTTGAGGAGGGCGTTCTGGTAACTGCGGCATGCTGATTCATGGACGAGCGAATGATGATGCTTGATTCGGGGCACGCGGATTGTCAACTTTGTATTTATGAAGAGTTTGCCCTTCGGTCATGCTGGGCGGCTTGAGCAGCCTCTCTGGTGGTGGTGGTGGCCTGCAATTGTGAGGACCGTTCTTATGGTTTCAATTTCTTCGTCGCAGTTAATGGCGTAAACGCACAAATGAGTACAAACCAACATTAATTTATTTATTTACAAAATTATTACAGGAATGTTGAGTACTCAACCGTACTCGTTTCAAAATTTACAATCATAATCTGTACAGGAGGCTATATGTCTTTCTTGACAATCTTCAATCCCTATGAAGATCTTGAGCCATACCTTCGCTAATTCTTCAGGAGGAATCCTTCGAGGAACGCTCGAAGTTACTTCATTTGCCTAAAAATTTTGAGTCAACATGGATTAGTCATAAAAATATGACTATGTGAGACAGATATTTCGTGAAACAGTGTATACATGCAAACAACGAGATTTTACCAATATGCATACATTACAGAAAAATCGAAAGTTCTATAATACTTCATTTTAGTTTTTTTTTTCTTTTTGAATTTACCCCCTTTTTATTACATATGACATGAATGCAATCTTGAATTGGATCCCACCCCCGAAGGGCGTAATTGGCTCACCCCTACTGGTGAATCCCTCCGTAGATGCCTCTACTTCATCGGATTCGAAATGTGATGCACTATTTTACCCTTTGACTTTTATCTGGTCGAAATTTTCATATACATAATGGAAAATAAAAGTTCCCCTCAGATTTTGTATCGCTTGAACTTCCCTTACCCACATTTTTGGTATAGCGATAAATCATTTTAATTTATATGCACAGGCAGTGTCCTTTTCAAGTACAAAATAATAAATTAAGAAAATTACTTGAATAACCATAATTTCAAGAAATAAAATACTCACCACTGCTTTCCTTTTATCCTTTCGCTCCACGGAACAAGCATGAGCGAGAGCGCTTCTTGTGAACCACAAGAGAGCGGGAGTGCTCTCCGCGGAGAATGAGCGAGCGGGAGCACATGAGCACCTCCCGCGGAGTAGAAGCGCTCTTAAGAGCAGGCGGGAGCAGAAGCGCTCTTAGGAGCAGGCGGGCTAACTCGGCGAAGTTGTTGATATACCCATCTCGCAGAGAATGAATCCAAGTGCGCGCCAGCCCCTTAAGTGTTGTCGGGAACACTTGACAGAGGAGCTGATCAGCGGAGTTATAGATCCTCATAATGGTGGTGAAATGGTTGATGTGCTCCAGATGATCATCCGTCCCATCAAATGTTTCGATGTTGGGAAGCTTGAAACCGTGTAGAATTGGATGGTCCAGGATTTGTTGTATCAGGGGGGAGCCACGATGCTGGGGCGGCGGGCGAAGATGCCCCGACGCCCGACCTGTCCGTACTCTTCGACAATGACATTGCGGATTTCCTCGCGAGTGGGCCTTCTTATGTCTTGATCGACTCCTACTCCTCCTCGTTGATGGTGAAGGGGTTCTCCTCTAGCGCCCCTAGCGGGATGGACCGGGTGCGCGGAGCTAGCAGCATCTGAGTATTCTTCTTCGTATGTATCGCCCTCCTGGGCTGCCTCTCCCAATGGAGCAGGATTAGGGACCAAGGGAGGTGGTATGACTGGTGCGGCAGGCGGAACAGGAGCATGCGGGGCTCTGAGGTTTCTGAGGAGAGCCAACATTTTAGTTTGTTGTTCCTATATCTGGCGTATGCGCCCCTCTAATGCGACGATGGGTTCTAGTGCGCCCTCTTCGGCGGGAGGTGCGTTGATGAGTGAATGAGAGGGAGAGGGATCAACGCGTCCTTCCGGGATGGAACCATCGGTGGTGCGAACACTTCTTCTTGCCATCACTGTTAGTCACGAGTATTGCTATGAAGCGAATACTGTCTTCGGAAAATCTTTGCAGAGTTTGGGGAACACTTTTCCCGCTGACGGCGCCAAACTGTTGCGGGTCACTCAACGCTCTTCCAGACCAGGCAAATTGAACCGTCTTAGACCGAGAGTGGGCCGAGTGCGCAAACAGTTACGGAGAGAACAGACAGGTGACAAGAGAACGTTTTTAACGTGGAAAACCCGGAAATGGTGAAAAACCACGTGGTCGGATATGCGCCAACCAAATTTTACTAAGTGTTCGAGTGTTACAAGTGAAGTTGCTAGAACTGAGAGCGACATGTCGCTTCTCGTTACAATTGCAGTTGAAGGAAAGTCTCTGAGGGTGACAGACCACCTCTCAGAAAAAACTAAGTATTTTGCTGTCGTAGGAGGTTTTCAAGGTCCGAAGCAGATCTTCAAGTGACGAAGGAGATCTTCGAATCACGAAGGAGATCTTCGAACTCTAAAGGAGGTCTTCGAACCGCGAAGGAGATCTCTGAAGGAATTCTTCAAGGAGCTCTCTCGGATGCAAAGTGTCAGATCCCCTCAAATGAGGATTCAGGGTCCATTTTATAGACTTGGTCGGGGACGACCCGGTAATTTTGCTGTTGTAACCACCGTAACCACCTGACGAGCCGATCTTGATCGTCGATCGAATGCACATGGATCGCCACTTTCTGAATATGATGATTTTGCCCCCCGGTCAGTTCGGGCACTTCGGGCAGTTCGGACAGCTTCCTTGGTATTTTCCTGATTGCAATGTGCAAATCCTGCAGTCTTAAGAGGGAAAGTGTAGTTAGCAACTGCGCGCCCTATGAATTTTACAACGCTCAAGTGCGCGTGGATCAAATGTATGCTAAGGACTTAGCTGTGCTAAGCATGGTCGGGGCTGCGCAAGGATGGCGCAAGGAGCGCAACGGGCGGCGCGCGCGGTATCGCGTGCGCTGCGTGGTTGCACGCGCGCGTGCGGTACCGTGCCTGCCGCGCGGTTGCGCGGGCGCGATACCGCGCACGGTATTGCGTGCGCTGCGCATGCGGTTGCGCGCGGTACCGCGCGCAACCGCTCGGTCGTGTGGTACCGCGCGCGGTAGCGCACGGAACTACTGCGGATGGGGCGGTTTTTGGGTGGTTTCTTCCCCCTTTCTTGCTCATGACTCCACCATCTTAATGGGGAGTTGGGTTTTTGGCTAAAAGCAGCCCGGATCCCTTTATAAAATAGAGGGGGACCCATCAGGAACTATGAAGAACAAGACCGTACCAACTTAATTTGAAAACTGTCGGCGCATACAATTTTGCTGCTCTCCTCCGAAAATCTGGCGACAATATGGATAATGCGAGGTATTAACTTCCTGTTGATAAACTGCAACTTGTTCGAGTGAAGATATTAGATTCTTGTTTCTTGGCCAGCTTGAACGATGAGAAATATTGTTATTGTTTGAGCGATGAGAAATATTATTATATTGTTTTCACTCGGTTTATCGATTGGAAATCCGATCAAAGTACTCTTTGAGCGACGCAGGGGGAGTAGAAATAACCTTCTCATAATAGGCCTTCTTCTATTATGTGGGTCTTTTCTTCTTCGTCGTCGAATTTGCTAGTGGTGGTTTCGCTCTGAGGAAAAAAATTGAAATGCAAAAGGAGCGTGGCTTTCGAAAATGAGGTGGGTCCACCGAAGAACGGTTGCCTATTCTAAGAGTTTAGCCAACAATTTTTATATACTGTTGCCTAAAGGCATGAAAATTGTTGTCTTAGACCTTTGATAACACGCGTATAGAAGACACCCCTATGACAATAGTTTTCAATGTTTTGGCAACACTTTGCAGTTTTAGGCAACAATTTTGTAGTATTGCTAAAGGCCAAAAATGTTGTAGTGGTCTCCCTCTATTTATTTATGTATGGTGTGCGTGGTGAGTTACACGAAAAAAATTTTGGTACCCACTCCCGTGCGTGCATAAATACCCCCCAAAAAACTCGGGCCGCTCTTTTTTCGAACCGAAGACCAAAAAAATTCCCTAGCAGACTTCCCTCCCGCCGCGCTCGTCGATGAAGAAGAGCCTGGACCTCCTCTTCTCTTCTTTGGGGAAATTCGCGTCCCCCTTCGACGCTTCTCCTCTTTTTCCCTCTAGCAGAACTTGTTGAAGCAGGAGAGTTCATCTCTGCTCATCGAGATTCACCTCCTCCTCTTGCTTCTTCGCAAACTTCTTTGTGGATCGCCATATTAACTTGTTGCATGCCTCTCGACGAATAAAACACATACGACATGGAGCCCTATGGAAAAACTCCTGACCGGGTGACACGCAAAAACCCAGGTATTATATTTCCTTATTTTTTATAGTTTAGGGTTAATGTGTAAAGTGCGATTTAATATGGAATATGTCTGAGCTTTGGTTTTATCTTGAGTATCTCCTTCTTCTTTGTTTGAAGATAGTCAAGGAATATCTTTCTTTTTCTCTTCACTGTGATTTATAGTAACGATAACATTCCAAATTATGATAAGGAGAACTAAACAGAATAAACAAACGGACAACCAGCTGCATGTGTAAATTTCCAACTTAAAAAACATATTAATCGAATTAAAAAAGAGGAGGGGATTCAGCATCCTCCATTGGCGACAACAGTGGATGTTGAACCCTAACCTTACCCTAAAATGGCCAGTGGTGGAACAAAATCATACTTCATCCACAAAAAAAATCCTAGAATGACTGAAAATTGAGAAATGTCGTGGAAAGAAAACTCAAAGGATCCGTTCGTTTGGACGGAATTGGATTTTGATATTGGGATTAGATATTGGGATTCGATATTCAGAATTGGAATTGATCTAATTCCAATTCCATCGTTCGCCTAATAAACAATATTGTTGAATATTATGGAATTAATCAATTTTTTTTGGTCGTTTGTTAAATAAAATTCAATCTAAGAATTGAAAAATATTATAAAGAAACTAATATTTTTTTACACATATAATAAAAAATGCGCGTCATGGCAAAAAATGCGCGCTCGGTCGAAAAACTCGCGCCCGGGCGAAAAATTGGGCGCCAGGGCGACAAAACGCGCGCCAACGCGAAAAACGCTCTCCCGAGCGAGAAACGCGCGCCCGGGCGAAAATTGTGCACCCGGGCAAAAAAGCGCGCGCATGAGCGAAAAACTCGCACCAGGGCGAAAAACACGCGCCCTGATAAAAAACTCGCGCCCGAGCGAAAATTGTGCCCATGGGCGAAAAATACATGTCCGGACAAAAAATACGTGCTTGTGCGAAAAACGCGCGCCCAGGCATAAAATGCGTGCCCGGGAGCGCGGGCGAAAAATGCGCGCCCGGGCGAAAAATGCGCGCGCGGGCGAAAAATGCGCGCCCGGGCGAAAAATGCGCGCCCGGGCGAAAAATGCGCGCGCGGGCGAAAAATGCGCGCGCGGGCGAAAAATGCGCGCGCGGGCGAAAAATGCGCGCGCGGGCGAAAAAATGCGCGCGCGGGCGAAAAATGCGCGCCCGGGCGAAAAACACGCGCCCTGCCAAAAATCATGCGCCCGAGCGAAAATTCTGCGCACGGGCGAAAAATGCCTGCCCGGAAAAAAACACGTGCTCGCCAGAAAATGCGCGCCCGGGCGAAAATGCGGGCCCAGGTGAAAATGCGGGCCCAGGAGAAAAATGCTCGTCCGGGCGAAAAATGCACTTCAGGGCGAAAAATGCGCGCCCGGCGAAAATGCGGGCCCAGGAGAAAAACGCGCCCGGGGGAATAACGCGCGCCCGGTCGAAAAATTTCGTGCCCGGGCGACAAAGCGCACCCCCGGGCGAAAAACGAGCCCCTGGGCGAAAAATTTTCTCCCAGCGAAAAAACGCCCGGGAGAAAATTCCGCGCCCGGGCGAAAAATTGCGCTCCAGGGCGACAAAACGCGTGCCTATACGAAAAATGCGCCTGGGCAAAAAACTCGCGCCTAGGAGAAACATTGCGCGCCCGGGCGACAAAACGAGCGCTCGGGCGAAAAAACGCGCCCCCGGGCGAAAAACGCGTGTCCGGGCGAAAAACGCGCGCCTGGGCGACAAAATATGCACCCGAGCGAAAAATGCGCCCCATGGCGAAATACGCGCGCCCGGGCGAAATACGCGCGACAGGGCGAAAAACGCGCGCTACGGCGGAAAACTTCCGCCCGGGCGAAATTTGCGTGTCTGGGCGAAAAACTCGCGTCCGTGAGAAAAACTCGCGCCCGGGCAAAAAATTGCGCGCCCGGCGCATAAACTTGCCCCCGGGCGAAAAACGCAATAAATCGAGCGTGCCAGACTCGCACAATTCTGATATGTCCCGCTAGATTTTGTGCGTAGGCTAAAATCAATTCCATGATATTCAACTCAAATTCCAATTATTAAAGCTACCTAACAAGCGAACGACGTAATTGGAATTCTATGTCGAATTTCAATTTCAACTCTTCAATTCCGTCCAAACGAACGGGCCCAAAGAGAACACATTTGGCAAAGAAGCTTACAAATTAACGGTGCTTCGGGGAGAGTGGCAGTGCTTCCTCTTCATGCTTGCCGTTGTGGGTAGCAGAAGGAGTCAACTCCACGAGTGCTGCGAAACAAAGTGCCCCGACTCCAGTTCTTCTTATTCGTCGATGTGGGGGGGGGGGGGGGGGGGGGGACCCGAGCATTTTATCGTGTCAACTCCAGTGTCGGGGAGTAGGTAGGATTTTGAAATTTCAAAATTGCGGAGCGGTTTAGGTTCAGTAAAGCTTAGGAGCACGGTTCGAAAAAAGAGTGAACCCGAGTGTACCAAGAAAATTCTCGAGTTACACACACCAAAAGTTTTTCTGCGCGAAGGAGAGAGCGTCAGGCGAGCGGCGGCCAGAGGAGCGTCGGGTGAGCGCGAGAGGCTGAAGAGATTTCGATCGAAGCCCAGGCGTGCAATGGCTGGAAAGGGGGGTACGAATATTAGATTTTAGGATTTTAAAAAAAGGCTCTTTTAGAATGAGTAATGATGTGTGAATATCCTAAAGTGATGTACAAATAAAACCACCTTTATAAAATGGCAGAATGCTATGGAGCGGTGGACCGGTGGTAGGTACCAACAACTTGCGAAGTTATTTGTCCGAGACGTGGATAGGTCCGCGGCCAATAATGTTACACCACGTCGAAAGCGTGTTTTGGTTGAACGAACCCGATAATTCTGACTCATATCCCCATGCATTTCAATGGCTAGGATTTTTCTCAGTTATAACCTAAATATTGCTTGACAACTTGAAGGTTTGGGCGAAAAGTATATGTTGGGATGCTATGGGGGCGGTGGTAGGTACAGACAACTTGACAATTAACTTGAAGGTTCACGAACAACGGTTCATAACCACCGCGTTCACAACCACCACCACTGCACCAAGCTCCATCTGGCGCGGCGTTTTTGCTCAGGTGAGTCTTGGCAAAAAATACACCGTCGTAAAATATATATTTGGCATGACAGCGGTCAACAGTTATGATAGTCACTAAGAAGAAAAAACTAGTTTTGAACATAAAAGTAGACGAAGTTCTTTAGGTGAGGTTGAGCGTTCATGAACGACGGTTCGTAACCATTGCGTTCACGACCGCTATCACTGTGCCAAACGAAGTCTTAGACTCCGTTTGTTACGGTGTTTTTGCTACTGTGAGTTTGAACAAAAAAGGCCATCCGTCGTAGAATTCATGACGGTTATGACCGCCACCAAGAAAAGAAAACTAGTTTTGAGCATAAAAATGAATGAAATTTATTAAGAGAGGTCGGGCGTTCATGAAACCATCGTGTTCATGACCGCCACCGCCACGCCAAACGGAGCCATGTAGTCCAGAGCACCGGCCTTTTTTAGAAAAAAATTATAATTAATGATAGAAAATAATTTATTGTTTTAAATTTTTAATTGAAGATAATAGTACATAAATTATAAAATAAATAAAATACTAATAAAATTTACTGGCCATTAACTGCACCTCATCTCGACACCTTATTCTCGCTGCACTTGCTCTTGCCGTCCGGCATCCATCTTACCGCGCTCGCACTCGCCACCGCCCCTATTCTCGCAGTCGACAACGAACACCTCATTTGTGACATTTTCTGCTATTTCTTCACTTTCTCACGCTCTTCTCACATCTTGGGCTGTGCTTTCAATCTGCCATCAACATTACTCATCTTCAAGGCTGGATGGCATGCTTCACTTTTGGTTCGCGTCGGAGTGAGCGTCACTCCCGCACTTTGATCTGTTAGTTTCCACATTTCTACTATATTTTTTTTAGCTTAATCCACCTATGCTTCTGTTTTGGGGGTGAAAAGTGAATGAGGAGAGCCGAGCTCGGCTCTTCTACTCATTCAATATTCATTAACTCGCACTTATGAATCAATGAGCAAATATAATAATATATTTTTGTGTGCCAATAGCATGTCGGTGCGCAAATATTATAGTTTGGACTTTGAATATAATTTGACTGTGAATAGTAAATACCAGTGTGCTTATAACATCACTCTAAAATAACTCTAATATTGACTGTAAAAACTAAAAATAAACCTTTATATCCTACTTGTTTTATTAAATATAACACTTATCATGGTTGTTTGTGTTTTTTTAGGTGTAGATGGTTTAAGATTTAGGGTTTGTGATTGATGATTAGAGTTTAAGATTTAGATTTTAAGGGTTAGGATTTAGGCCTATGTTCGGCTCGATCAGCTGCAGCACTGGAAGAAGTAGTGGTAGGATGCTCGATGAACTAGAGCTGATGTCCAAAGTACAAATACGTCAACCCAAAAATATTCATGTGTGAACCACAAAGGTTGCTCTATTAACCATCGACATTAAGAAAATTGTCGCCCAATCATAGAATCAAGGTATTATTTAATCCCCTCTAGCGCTTCAGGAGAACACACACTTGGAGGCTTTGTGGGAAATTGGAAAATTCTTAATACTGCGCAATGACTCCACTAACTATTCGGCGTGTGATTCCATAACTTATTTTTTTACCCTTAGCTTTTGTTTAATTTTCCCACTACTTGGCTTGTCTCCCATGTAATCGAAATACTCATTACTTTTTGTTTGCCCGTCTACAATGTGAAATCGAAGACAATAATTACCTACTACATAGAAAAAATAAGTGTCGTACATTCCCACTGCAATGCACACTTGACATCACATGACGCAAGTGTTTATAATCTTGTAAAACATACGAAATGCAATTCAACAATCATATGACGTACGCAAGTGTTTAAAGCATTACTGCAATCGGGAGAAGCGACGCATCCCCAATACACAGCTTAAAGTGTAGAAGGCATGTGAAAGAAGACATGTAATAGTTACATGCAATTCTAGAGCTTCATGACATGTTTTTTTTTTCTTTCATCATGTAAAAGAAAAACCCACAAAAAGCCAAAATTATAAAAAAAAATGCAATCATATCAATTGATACTTTAGGAAAATCCTTGAAATTTATGCACATCTACATGAACATGTTGTCTTTGATTTGTGTAAGCTTTATTGGGAAGTAGATGACTATTACACATGGCATATTGCTTTTGATCTGTTTTACCATAAAAGCTTCATCAGTTATGCTCTAAGTGCTTTAAACGACGTTAAGGCTCTATTTGGGGCGATGGTGGCGGTCGAAAAAGCAATGGTGAGAAATCAGTAGTGACATTAGAGCTGTCTAGAAAGCTGTTTTGAAAAAGTTGTAGGTTGTTTGAAAAATCTTCATCTAAGTGCTTCTCAAAAAAATGTTTTACATTTTTCTGTTTGGAAGAACAATTTTTAACCATAGTTGTTTAATTTTTTTAATAATAAAATTGTGTTTTATGCTAATCATTTATCGCATAGATAAGTTAATATTATATAAATTCAGAAAACAAAAATAGCTAGCAAATAGTTGAAGAATCATGAATGACAGAAAAACAAAAATAGGTCGTGAATGATCGGGGTGTGTCTTTCATAAATCCTCAAAAAAAGACGAAAACAGAAACAGATAAAGCGGTTTTTAGAAAGCCCTATTGGACCGACTGCTAGCTCAAAAAAAAACACTTTTCTTGAAAAAGCTCTCCATTCAAACAACATAAAATGGATCGGTGGCGGTGAGAATAGAACTTTTCCCACCGCTGCCACCGCCCCAAACAGCGATTGAAAAATATATTTTTCCCTACTATGAAAGCACATCACACCCTTAATTATATGCTGAGGCAATGCTGAATTTATGATGGAAATTGCACAAGTTCATGGATCCTCCTCCAACAGACAGTCGTTGGGTATTAAATGCGAAATCATCATTGATAAACCAATCTTTTCACGTTGGAGGAGGATCCATGAACTTGGGCAATTTCTATCATAAATTCAGCATTGCCTCAGCATATAATTAAGGGTGTGATGTGCTTTCATAGTAGTGAAAAAGATATTTTTTAATCGCTGTTTGGGGCGGTAGCAGCGGTGGGAAAAGTTCTATTCTCACCGCCACCGATCAATTCGCATCTCTAAAATGAGTCAGCTTTGTTGTTCTCATACAATTTTATTATTCGCAAGCCACTGCAAAAAACTTATAAAAATAGAAAAGAAAAGTCATTCATTCATGCACTTGTACAATTCATCCCAAAACATTGCCAACACACTAGTATAATTCAAAACTAAAATTCACAACTTTCCGCTACATATATGCAAGTAGTCCGAAATGATCGATATCATCCCTGCAAATAATGAAGATTTGATATAATTTTATAAGCAACTATTAATGAAAAAATGAGTGACGAAGTGCGATCTTACCTAATTGTTGTCTATTTCAAATTTATATATCTCAAAAAACCTGAGAAATAACCCAAAAATTTTATCATGATAATAATGTTGATGTACTTAAACCAAAAAGTAGCTTTCTTCCCATAATGTTGGAGTGCTTGAACCTACCTAACAACATAATCAATGGAATAACATGGCAAGCATGCTCAACTCTAGTGGAAAGCAAAAAATGGTTTTGATATACTATATAAATTTGTTCTTGGAAGTTGATGAACACGTGGAAAGACAAATACACCCACGCTAGCCACCAAGAAAAAAACCAAAAGCATAATCTCTACAAACTAGAAAACAAACACCAACCTCCCAAAGACTCGGCCTACAAACCATGAGGGAAAACTATGGTCGTCGTCCGCTTGGCCGAGTCCCCATAGCGGGTCGTAAAGATTCAATATAGTGATCTCTAGACACTTTGTCGTCTTTGTTGTGTTGTTTATCACAATAACTGGGACTTTTGACACTTTGCATCCTCCAATTAGGGGGGTTTGGCACTTTGCACCCTAATTATTTAGTTTTGGCATTTTGCACCCTCAAATAGATTAAGTGTGGCATATTGCACCCTCACCTAGTTTTTTTAACTACTTTAATTCTATGAAAATAGCTTGGTGAGGGTGTAATATGCCACATTTAACCTATTTCGAGGGTGTAAAGTGCCAAAACTAAATAATTATGGTGCAAAGTGTCAAACCCTCCTAATTTGAGGGTGCTTAGTGTCAAAAATCTCAATAACTAACTGAGTATCTGTAGTAGATTATGTTAGAATGATAGAGTGCATGCAAGATTAATCTGTATTCATCCCTTAAAGGATATAAATAAGTAAAAGAGATAAAAAAAACAAATTTACAAATTGGAGATGTGAGACTAAAGAGAAGACAATGTGTTTTACATAATGATATTTGTACACTAAATGTGTATTATATTCAACACCCCCTCAAACTCATGGTGATGAAGTAGGAATTTGAAGGAACTCATTATGTTCCGCATAAGCCTTGCGGATCAATCATCGAAAGTTGTTGAATCAGGAACTCATGTCTTTGAGTTGTGTGAGCCTTACGGATCAATCATCGAAAGTTGTTGAATCAGGAACTCATGTCTTTGAGTTGTGTGAGCCTTGGTAAAGAAGTATGCAATCTGAAGAGCGGATGAGACATAAGGAAGTGAGATGATTTTGCTCAGGAACTATTGACATATATAAGAGCAGTCAATCTCACTATGTTTGGTGCTTTCACAAAAGACAGGTTTGGAAGCGATTTGTATGACACGATACTCAGCTTCAGCACTGGAGCGAGATATCACATCTTTTTCTTGGATTTCCAAGAGATCATAGTCTCCAAGAAATATGTAGTATCCAGTGGTGGATTTACACTTAGATACATCACCATCCCAATTAACGTCAATATATGCATGAAGATCCAGAGATGAGTTAGAAGAGAAAAATAAAGATTTGTTAGTTGTGCCACGGAGGTAGTGCATGATGTGAAGAAGAACTGCATAGTGAGTGCTCCCTTTTGCGAGAAAAACTGACAAACGATGTGAACATGTGAGATAAATTAGCAGTCCAACAAGTTATCGACATTCGAAGGGATCTGATGATCACTCCTTCTTGAGAATGAAGCTCGAGATTTAGCTCGAAAGGAATAACAACAGTCCGTTCTTCGGTCAACACAGCTCTATCAAGGATATCATTAATAAACTTTTGTTGGGATATGATATATCCCCTAAGAGAGCGATCTATTTTAGGACCAAGAAATTAACGAAGAGGTCTGAGATCTTTCATTTTAAACTGATTTCGAAGATAATTCTTGACTTGTTGGATATGTCTTGAATTATTGTGCGTGATGATCATGTCTCGAAAGAATGCCTGAAGTATGTGTGAATAATGCAGGGTACGGGGGACTTGCAGTAAATCCAGCCGCCAGGATGGCTTAGTGAACCTGGAAAACCATGCTCGAGGGGCTTGTTTGAGTCCATAAAAGCATTATGGAAGTGACAGACTTGACAAGCTGAGTGTGGGATCCCACATAGTTGTAACATCTATCTGGGAAATGTCCTGGGAGTGGATGGAGACAATTGCAAGAATGTTGTGTATAGTAGTCATTTTGGCGACTAGTGCAAAAGCCTCATTATAATCAATGTCATGCTGTTATTGAAAACATTGAGCAACTAAGCGAGCCTAGTATTTGTCAAAGGTATCATCAACTAATGTTTCGATTTTGTAAACTCATTTGCAACTGATGAGATGAATAATCTTAGGTAGAGGCACAAGATCCCAAGTTCTGCTTTTTGTAAGGCTTGTAATTCTTCTTCCATTGTACATGTCAGGCAGGTATAGATGCAACCTTCTGGCATGTCTGGGGCTCCTGATGACTAAAAGTAGTGAAGAGAAAGACTCGAAGTGCTAGAGTAAGAGAAATGACTGAGATGATCAAGAGGTTTATGAGATTGAGTTGAGTGACGAAGAGTGATGGGAGATTGATGTGTTTTGATAATGTCAGATTGTGGAGAAAATGTGTTAGAGGAATCATAGTCATTGTGGGAGTTTCGGTGCGATCAAGTATAGTGGGAGAGACTAGAGCGGATGCTTGAGGAGAAGTGGTGCACATACGTCCGACAACAAGATCGTAGTATCGATAGCCTTTGTATAATATTTGTATCCGAGGAACACACATGTTATAGAGCGAGGTGACAACTTATCACATTCAATTGTTGAAAATGAACATATCATATACACCCAAAAACCTTCAAGAATGAGTGCACGGGTATTATTGTGGTGTAGTTGATAATGAGATATGTTTTGAAGATTAGAAGTATGCATTCTGTTTATCAATAATACACTTATGAGAATAACTTCAGCTCAGAGCCAAATATGACAAATGAGGTTATAAGGATAGAACAAGCAACCTCCATGATGTGACGATAACGCCGTTCAACTACCCAACCATTTTGTTGATGAATGTGGGGACATGAGTATTGAGCAAGAGTTCCCTGAGATAGAAGAAATTGCTTAAATGCGTGCGAGGTATATTCCCCCTTCAGAATCAGAACATAGAGTTTTGATTTTGCTAGATAATCGAGTAGCCACCATAGTAGTAAACTCAACATACTTAGAAAATATATCAGATTTAGCATTTAATAAGTAGAGTCAGCTAAAGTGAGAATAGTCATCAATAAAAACAACATATTATTTATTTTCGTCTCTTGAAATGTGAGGAGAAAGACCTCATACATTTGTGTGAACTAATTCAAAATGAAGAGAATATACATGAGAGTTGGAAGAAAAAAACATGGCAATATGACAACCTCTAATACAATTGATACATGAATTAAACATTTTAGTAGTGGTTGTCCCAAGAGCTCCAGATGGAGCGAGGAATTGAAGTCGTGGTATCGAGATGCGGGCTAGACATTGATGCTAAAGATTACATATGGTTGTCGATACGAAAGTAGAGGGAGCAGTCATAGTGGAAGCAATGAACATCGACGAAATATGAAGATTATCAACGCAATAGAGCATATTCCTCATGTGCCCCTTACCAACAACTCTCCCCGTTAGAGGGTCACGTATCAAACATGTACAACCCCGATATTCGCCAGGACGGGAGATCAACGGGAGAAGACCAAACGATCAAGGTTCCCTCAAAAGGGGGAGGCGAGACGGGAGCTCGCCGAAGGCATACTAGTAGGGGGGCGAGATGAGTGCTCGCAGAGCATCTGCGAGATGACCTGTCCTCGTCGACAGGGAGGTTGGCGAGGTCGGACCCCGGCATGCACCCTCTAAAAAGGGGGACCCGCTGACTGGCGAGCGAGGTGCGCGAGGAGGCCAGCACGAGCTCTCGCGAGTACTGTCCTCGCAGGCCCTTTGTCCCTAGGCAAATGAAGGAAATTATCCTTTTACCCTCGTGGCCTGCCAATAGCCCCTCCGAACAGTGGAGATTGGCTATCAGCAGACCAAATTTGGGGTGCGTATAGTAAAATTGAGAGGCGGATTCCTGCTATTTGCAGGCCAGATCAGAAAGTCTATAAATAGGATCCAAAGGGCACCTTTGGAGAGGACTTCTTCTTTTTTGAGCTTCTCTCTCCTCAGGCCTTCCTTGAGCTCTCCAAGGTGCCCGGGCTTCAGCTTTTGGCTTGGGAGGGGAAGCGCTCCAAAGATCTTCCGGGTATGTGGTGGGTCCTCCTTGCCGAGCCTTAGGATCAGTGTCCAACTCCGAGGATCCGGTCTGTTCTCTCACGAGATTAGTAAGTGCCAGTCGCTCCCCAACCCGTTGGGGGCCCCGAACTCCACCGAGACCATTTATTGGTTTCAACATTTTTGGTGTGGTGAGCGTGGAGTGCGGCTAGCTCAAGAAAATCTCAGGGAAAGCATGACCAGCGAGGACGAGCGGGACGCGAACCCCGGAGGCTCGCCACCCCCAGGAGCACCAGCCACAGTGGAGATGTTGGCGGATCTTAGGCGAGATCTTCTTGGAGATTTTCAGAGCGCTCTCACCACTGCGCTCGGCGGTTTCGCGACCCCGGCGCCCCAGGTGGCTCATCAACCTGGAGTCGGCGAGAGCGAGCCAGCTCATCGTGCGGGAAAAGAGGTGGCGGCCCAGGGAGGAGGGCGAGATCTGTCTGGGCGAGAGCTGTTCCCCAGCCCTGCTGGGGGAAGCGAGAATCCGGCAAGGGAGACTCTAGCGGGGGGAAGCTCGGCCAGGGAGGTCCCGGCGAGCTGTCCTATGACGAGATCGGCAGGAGTAGGGTCACCCGAGGAGCCCGCGAGAAGGGTAAAGCAAGTTCAGGGGGTGAGTGGGGGAAGTCCTTTCTGCGAGATGGTGCTCTCGGCACCACTCCCCGATGGGTTCAGGGAGCCTAACATGATGCTGTATTCTGGCAATGACGACCCCATTCAACACTTGCAGTGGTTCAAGGATATGGTCTCGATCAGACCCATGTCGGAAGCCTTCAAGTGTCGACTCTTTGCTACTACCCTGATGGAGAAGGCGAGGGACTGGTTCCACCAGATTCCCTCAGGATCGATCAATACCTTCGAGAACTTGCGTAAAGGTTTTCTCTTACGTTTCTCCGCCATGAAGAAAAGAAAGAAGGATCCAGAGTCGCTCTTCGACATCAAGCAGAGGTCAGGAGAGTCGTTGGCTCATTATCTGGTGCGGTTCAGAGAAGAGGTCCTCCTTGTCCAAGAGGTCCCGGGGTATACCCTCCAGCTCGCCTTTACGTTGGGGCTGAGGGAAGGCTTCTTCAAGATGGACCTCAAGAAGAAGGCTCCTCAATCTTATGAAGAACTGATGGAGAGAGCGACAGAGGAGGTAGAAGGGGAGGCAGCAAACCCCGAGTTCGCGAAGAGATTGGCACGGCTGAGCGAGCCGGAAGTGAGGCAGCAAGAACCAAGGAGGAGAGAGGAAGCGAGGGCCCCGGAATTGGGGTGGAGGCAGCAGGGTGGAGGAATGCAAGGCCCGGGGAGGGGTTTCCCCCATGGGGGAGGTAATTTCCAAGGAGGGCAGGGAAGACCTCACCAGCTGGGGTGGAGACAGGGCCCGAGGCCAGTTCCACCCCCCCCCCCCCCCCCCCCCCCCCCCCCCCCCCCCCCCCCCCCCCTCATCAGGCGATGGAGATCGGTAGAGGAAGAGCAGGAAGAGGTAGAGGAGGGGGAGCCGGAGGAGCCGGTCCCAGAAGAAGGAACCGAGGAGTCGAGGATGAAGCAAGGCGGGCGGCGTTGCCGTACTGTGACTTCCATCAGGAGGAAGGCCACGCAACAGCCACCTGCCCTGAGTTCTTGGAAGTCAGAAGGGCGAGAGTCCCAACACCACAAGCGCAGCAAGGGGGAGCAAGGATAGAGGAGATTCTACCTCAGGGGGATGAGGATGAAAGGTGCGAGGATCGGGCGGATGTGGGGACCCGAGGAGGGATCAGAGTGATCCATGGGGGGGGGGGATCGAGGCAACCCGGAAGGCGAGCCTCCATGCCATGTATCGCCGGAGTGTAGCTTCGACCTCCCAAGCCCCACCCCCTGCGGAGAAAATCACCTTCTCCCAGAAGGACATGCCCGGTCACGAAGACCCATTCTGCGATGCGCTGGTCATCCAGACAGCCATTGAGAACTTCACCGTCTCTCGAATCTTGGTGGACAACGGGAGCTCGGTCAATGTTATTTTCAAGAAGGCGTTTGACGGGATGCAGGTAGAGCCCAGGAGGGTGTTGGCCTCGGATGGCCCACTGTTCGGATTCTCAGGAGAAAGGAAAGAAGTAGAAGGGGGGTAGGACTTCATGTGACCCTGGGAGGGCAGTCCCAGAACTGCCGCTTTGTGATAGTGGATGCCCCCAGTAGCTATAGCGCCATCTTCGGACGACCTCTTATCAGGGCGTTCCGGTGTGTCCCGTCCACTTTCCATCAATGCCTCAAGTTCAGCACGAGGGGAATCCAGGTCCGGGTCAGGGGAGATCCCAAGGTGGCGAGGCAATGTTATGTGACCGCCATCAACACCATCTCTTGGATGGAGGAGGCGGAGGAGTGGGATAAGGTAATGGAAGAAGTGGCCGCGACGGAAGAGGTAGAGGAAGAAGTAGTTCGTGCCCAGGAAGGGGTCGGTGAGGGACCCAGGGCGGGGTAGGAAGAAGGAGAGCAGGGAGAAGAGGAGGCCCCGGGGGGAGGGGCGGAGGAGCTAATGGAAGTAGGAGAGGAAGGGGGGAGAGAAGTAGTTCATGCCCAGGAAGGGGTCGGTGAAAGGCTCAGGGCGGGGGCAGAAAGAGGGAGAGAAAGAAGAGGAGCAGAGCCCCTGGGGGGAGCAGTCCAGGCTAGAGGTTGTAGATGAAGTGGTGGAGGTGGAGATCACCACTAAGGCCGGGGCGATCGAGAAGATCAAGATCAATGGGGAGCTCAGCCCGAAGGATCGGGCGAAGATCTTGGTTTGCGTCCAGGACAATGTGGACGTCTTCGCATGGAGCGCTGCAGAGATGCCGGGAATCGACGCGGATGTGGCGTGTCATCGCCTCAACCTCGATCTCGGCGCTCGCCCCATCCGCCAGAAAAGGAGGTCCACGGCGGACAAGCTGGAGGTGCCCATCCGGGAGAAGGTGAACAAGCTCCTCAAAGCTGGCTTTGTATCGGAGATCCAGTACCCAGGCTGGGTCTCCAATGTTGTGATGGTAACAAAGGGGGAGGGTAAGTGGAGAATGTGTGTTGACTTTTCTTTGCTTAATAAATCGTTCCCCAAGGACTATTATCCCTTGCCTAGAATCGATGCGCTGGTTGACTCAGCCGTCGGTTTTTCTGTGATGTCTTTTTTAGATGCTTTTTCAGGTTATCACCAGATCCGCATGCACCCTCCCGACATTAAAGATGTGTCCTTCATCACCGGGGATGGGTGCTATTTTTATAAAATGATGCCGTTCGGTTTGAAGAACGCAGGGGCCACATATCAGCGTATGATGGATAGGGTGTTTCACGAGCAGAAGGGAAGGAACTTAGAGGTCTATGTGGATGACCTAATGATCAAGAGCCAGAATCTTGAGTCCCATCTCAGTGACCTCGAAGAGACTTTTGAAACCTTGAGAAAGTTTAAAATGAGGCTTAACCCCTTCAAGTGTGTCTTCAGGGCCAGTCGAGGGAAGTTCTTGGGTCATTTGCTCACCCCTCTTGGAGTGGAGCCTAATCCAGACAAGGTAAAGACGATCCTTGAGTTGAGATCTCCACGGAGTGCGAAAGAGGTCCAACGAATGACAGGGAAGTTAGCCGGGCTGAGCAGGTTCCTTTCCAAGGCAGGAGAAAAATGTTCTTCCTTCTTCAAGGTATTACGGGGTAACCAAAAATTCGAATGGACTCCTGAGTGCGAAAAGGCTTTTCAAGCGCTAAAGGAACAACTGACCCAGGCCTCATTATTACAAGGGCCGAGACAAGGGGAAGATCTATACCTGTACTTGGGGGTAGGGTCGGAAGCGGTTAGCTCAGTGTTGGTTCGAGAGGAGGGGAAGAAACAACTCCCCATTTACTACGTCAGCAGGGTACTCAGGAAGGCCGAACTCAGATATCCTATCCTCGAAAAGTTAGCGTTTGCCTTGGTAGTGTCGGCTAGGCGGCTCAGACCTTACTTTCAGGCACACTCAATCAAAGTGGTGACTGACCACCCCCTTCGTGGCATCATGGAAGGGGTAGAGCACTCTGGGAGGTTGGCAAAGTGGGCGGTAGAATTGAGTGAGTTCAATGTCTCCTACGTGCCCAGGGTATCCATAAAGGCACAAGCGGTGGCGGATTTCATGGCCGACTACGTGACCGAGTTAGAGGAATCTGAAATACCCCACCCGGTGGCTTGGAAGATGCTGGTCGATGGTGCGTCGGGAAAGTATTCCTTCGGAGGAGGGGTGGTGTTGGTGAGTCCCCAAGGAACCAGGATAGAGAAAGCGATAAACATCCATTTCCCCCTCACTAATAACCAAGCCGAGTACGAGGCCGTGGTAGCAGGCCTCCGCCTGGCACAAGAATTGGGGGTGCAGGACGTGGAGGTCTCGACGGACTCCATGGTGGTGGCGTGCCAGATCAGGGGGGAATTCGAAGTCAAAGAACCAACTCTCCAACGGTACCTGGAGAAGGTTAAAGGGATAGTGGGACAGTTTCGCACCTTCTCCATCAAACACATCCCAAGAGGAGAAAGCACCCAGGCGGACCTCCTAGCCAAGTTTGGTCCCCGGGCCGGGGGAACGGTGTTGGAGCTTTTCCGACCCTCCATCGAGGAGGGGGAGGTGATGGAGGTGGACCAGCGGGTGTCGTGGATGGATCCCTTCATCACCAACTTAACAATGGGGAAGTTCCCCGAGGAAGAGGCAGACAAGCGCCGGTTCAGGTATAAATCAGCTTACTACTCCTTGCATGCAGGGGTACTGTATAGAAAGACCCTCTCGGGGCTCCTGGCCCATTGTGTCTCGGAGGAAGAAGCCCTGAGGGTCCTGGAGGAGATTCACTCAGGAGAGTGTGGCAGCCACTCAGGAAGCAGGACCCTGGAAGGAAGAGTTCTGAGGCAAGGCTACTTTTAGCCCACCCTCAGCAAGGATGCGACCGAGTTCTCCAGGAGGTGCCCCAAGTGCCAACTCTACGCTCCTCTCCAACTCCTCCCAGCTCAGAAGCTAAGAACGATCACAACTCCTTGGCCATTTGCAATCTGGGGACTAGACCTGGTGGGACCTTTCCCCTAGGCAAGCGGTCAAAGGAGGTTCTTGCTAGTGATGGTCGATTACTTCTCCAAGTGGATCGAGGCGAAGGCACTGGCCGTGGTAACCTCCCAAGTGGTAAAGAATTTCATTTGGGGTGAGATTATTTGCAGGCACGGGCTTCCTCTAGCCGTTGTCACGGATAACGGGCCGCAGTTCGCCAGTGATGAGTTCGTTAGTTTCTGTACTCAGCTCGGCATAGATCTCAGGTTCGCGTCGGTCCACCACCCAAGGAGCAATGGGCAAGTGGAGGCGGCGAACAAAATTATAGTAAACCTCCTCAAGAAGAAGATCGAGAACCTTAGAGGGAGTTGGGTGGAGCAACTTCCCTCGGTCCTCTGGGCACTGAGGACCACCCCAAACACAGCTACCGGGGAGACCCCCTTCAAGCTGTCCCACGGATCCGAGGCTGTCCTCCCGGTTGAGTTTGAAGTCAAGACACCTAGAGTGGTCGCCGCAGGGGAAGGAGGTGAAGAATGGAGAGCGAACAACGAAGAAGACCAAAGATTGTCTTTGGACCTAGTGGAGGAACTCCGAGACCTGGCCACCGTTAGGCAGGAGGAAGTGAAAAGGCGGATGGCCAAGTACTTTGACAAATATATCCGAGTAAAACATTTCCAGAAGGGGGACTTGGTACTAAAGAAGGTTGATGCGGCCGGAAGAGGGGCCACGGTAGGTAAGCTCAATCCCAACTGGGAGGGCCCATATATTGTAAGTGAAGTGCTGAAGTCAGGAGGGTACCACCTCCGGGGATGTGGAAGGGGTACCCCTCGGTCGGGCCAGAAGTGGGGATGACTTAAAGCGTTTTTATCCATAAAGTTCCTTTTCTATACCCGTTCTAATATATTATTTTTCATGTGTTGTTTCTTCGACTACGGGTCCTAGGTGACAAGTTCTTTTATGCTGGATTGCCCCGGACGATCCCGTTGCCGGGCTCTCACTAGCCGGTGGGTCAGGTTGATCTCGCGGAGAGGCTAGCGAGGTTGACAGGTTCTTTTATGCTGGATTGCCCCGGACGATCCCGCTGCCGGGCTCTCACTAGCCGGTGGGTCAGGTTGATCTCGCGGAGAGGCTGGCGAGGTTGACAGGTTCTTTTATGCTGGATTGCCCCGGACGATCCCGCTGCCGGGCTCTCACTAGCCGGTGGGTCAGGTTGATCTCGCGGAGAGGCTGGCGAGGTTGACAGGTTCTTTTATGCTGGATTGCCCCGGACGATCCCGCTGTCGGGCTCTCACTAGTCGGTGGGTCAGGTTGATCTCACGGAGAGGCTGGCGAGGTTGACAGGTTCTTTTATGCTGGATTGCCCCGGATGATCCCGCTGCCGGGCTCTCAATAGCCGGTGGGTCTGGTTGATCTCGCGGAGAGGCTGGCGAGGTTGACAGGTTCTTTTATGCTGGATTGCCCCGGACGATCCCGCTGCCGGGCTCTCACTAGCCGGTGGGTCAGGTTGATCTCACGGAGAGGCTGGCGAGGTTGACAGGTTCTTTTATGCTGGATTGCCCCGGACGATCCCGCTGTCGGGCTCTCACTAGCCGGTGGGTCAGGTTGATCTCGCGGAGAGGCTGGCGAGGTTGACAGGTTCTTTTATGCTGGATTGCCCCGGACGATCCCGCTGCCGGGCTCTCACTAGCCGGTGGGTCAGGTGGATCTCGCAGAGAGGCTGACGAGATGTATAAGTCCTTGGTGCCGGATTGCCCCGGACGATCCCGCTGCCGGGCTCTCACTAGCCGGTGGGTCAGGTGGATCTCGCGGAGAGGCTGGCGAGATGTATAAGTCGGTGCCGGATTGCCCCGGACGATCCCGCTGCCGGGCTCTCACTAGCCGGTGGGTCAGGTGAATCTCGCGGAGAGGCTGGCGATGTTGAAACCAGCAACTGGTCTCTTGAGTTCGGACCCACTGGGGGTGTAGCCGATGCTTATTTCTCCCTCACTAGACTCTCCTGATGGTAGATGCTGGAAACGGAATAGACCCAAGGCTGAAGCGAGGAGGTCCCGCCACACACCCGGAAGATCTTAGAGAGCTTCCCCTCCCAAACCAAAGCTCAACCGGGCACCTTGGAGGGCACTGGCTGCCAACCAAAACTAGCCTAGAGGAGAGGATTCTCTAAAATCGGATCTCCTCCAAGGTGCCCTTAAGGGTCTATTTATAGTTTTCCTAGGCTGGTCTGTAAATAGCCTGAATCCGCCTTTTAATTTTACTAACCGCACCCCAAATTGGTCTGCTAACAGCCTAACTCCGCTGTTCCGAAGGGCTATTTGCAGCCCACCAGGGGTATCCTGGTCATTTTCCCCTCACAGCCCTTTGGGCGAATGGTCCGTGAGGGCACCATTCGCTGAGCACCCGCCTGGCTGGGCGAATGCCCTCGCTTCTGGGCGAGTGGTCCGTGAGGGCACCACTCGCCTAGCGTCTTCTCTCCTACAGCTTACCCCCACCAACTCGGGGGCATTTTTACCTTCCTTAGCCTGGGCGAGTGACCCGGCGAATGATCCGGACGACCCAGGTTTCGCCAGTTGGCTGGGGGGCCCACTCGACGAATACGGGTTGTACACAATCCCCGCTCTTTACGAGCGGTTCCTGCGGTCGTAAAGAACAGTCCAACCCTGTATTCGGTGAGTGCTTGCTGACTGGATCCATAAGATTCCGTGGGTCCCACCGCCGCCTTATATATATATCCTCATGTCAGGTTTTTCTGGACCACTATCTTATCTCGGCTCGGAGTTTCTTCACTTCCTAATGTCTTTCCACAAACCTTCTGCGAAACCCCTCTCGCGAGAGATGATCGACCGCCTGGCTGCGGCTCAAGCTGCAACGGCCCCCAGGGCATCCAAATTTGCTCCCTGGCTGATGTCTAAACGGGATCCGAGTGTCCCCTATGTTTCGCGTCGAGCCAAGGCGATTCGGCTGAATCGTCAGAGAGGCGAGACTGCCTCGGAGTCTCCGGCGGATACTCCACCGGCGAACACGCTGGCGGATGCCCCTCCGGACCCTGCGATGCCGGTATGAGAATTCCTCCTGTCTCCATTTAGTTCTTGTCCCTTACCCTGCGTTTATTCTGACCATTCGCAGGGGGCTTTGGTACCTGAGGACGGCCATGGGGCCGTTTTGAGCAGTGTGGTGGTGCCACCTCCCGCGGACGAGGTACCTCCTCCCGATCTGGATCTTGCTCCTCCGCCTCCTCCTGGGGAGACTGTACCCCAATCCCGTGAGTTGTGAACCTTCTCGCTTTTTTGTTTTATGTTGCCGGCTACTAATCATTACCTTTTCGCAGCCCTCAACCCTGACGTCCCGTTGCGGGACTCCATTCCTCCCAGTCCCCCTGCTCAGGTGAACCCCTCTGTCGCCGCGAATGAACGGAGGGTCTCCCCTGAGCGAGAGCTGGATCAGCATCTCCGTGCTGATGACCGTGCGGATGCTCCGACTCCTTCTTCACAGCCTTACCGTCCAGGAAAGGGAAAGGTCTTACCTCCCGCCTGGCTGTTTGGGACGCACCCCCATTCGTCTCGTCCTTCAGGTCACCCGGACCCCACCCCAGGTCAGTTCACTCACCCGCCTCTATCGTACTCGCATATTTTATCACCACTAACCTAGTTGTGATTCCGCAGGCTATCGAGAAGCCTCCCCCTTCGACTCCTACTACGAGGGGGGAGAGGGAATGCTCTCGCCTCTCCCTTCCCCTGGGGATCTCGCTGACTTCCTGGGTGATTCCTCGGATCACGCGACCCTGAAGGACCGGATCTCAGAGGTCCTGGGGAAGCTCATCCATATCCAGCGAAACGTATGTTGGATCGGTCGGCGCCCTTAGAGGGGGGGGGGGGGGGTGAATAAGGGTTTTCAAAAACTATGGAATTTATTTATAAAAGCTTTGGAATATTGCAATATTTGAAACAATGAGAAATCAAGTAAAACAATAATGAAGAGACATGCTTTATTAATATTAAATAATGTTTTACAAAACTTGATCTCAATGGCGCTAGAGATCGGAGGCGAATAATAAAAATCCTTTTTCGTTTTCTATACCGACTCGTATCCCCATGAACCGGTTGGCTTTAGCCGATCTCTCCCCAGATACGGCCTCAAGCCGCTCTAGCCAATCTATCCCCAGAAAGGCCTCGAGCACCCCCTAGACCTAGCCTAGATCTAGTCGCCAACACAAGGCGATTTTCAGCCCTAAGTCCTACCCCAGACCTAGTCGCCAACACGAGGCGATTTCACTAACGGGTTTACAAGAAGGATAAGAAATGAAAAGACAATAATATAAAAACTCCCTCAAGATGAACTTCTGAAGATTGGGGCGAAGATCCGCTGTAGAATCGGCATTTGTTGAAGCGGACTTCGTTTGGATTTGGCGTGATGGAATCCTCCTTCAGAAATTTGCAGAGCTTCGCTGGGACCTCAAGTTTCGGCCAAGATAGCCTCTGGAGTTGTAGCACTGCCTCTCTCTTCCTAATCTCTGTCTGAAACGAGAGGTGAGGGGTCCATTATATAGCCCACGCGCTACCGCCGGTGCTAGCGCTACCGCCGGCGCTAGCCCGGATTAAGAAACAATTTGTGCGCCCGAATCTCCAATCCGTGGCAACCCGTTGTTCTATTCCTTCTGTGCGCTCCGCTACCGCCGGCGCTATCCGCTATCGCCAGCGCTATCCCTGGTTAGGAAACTCTTTGCGCGGCAAGATCTTCAATCCGAGGCAACAATTTCACCATGCCTTCTGTGCATCGAGCTAGCGCCGGCGCTATCCACTATCGCCTGCGCTAGTGATCAGTTTGGAGTTGATGACTCAATTTCGGGGGCAACCACCATATGTAAACCTTGAGTCATTTGGACCTAATTAACCTGCACACTTGAACACACAAGATCAAATACATAGGATTTGTTATTCTCAAACCTAGGAGATGCGGAAGACCGTGTTCCAACAAACTCCCCCTTTTGATAATAACAAATCCATTAATGATAAAACAAAGCATTAATAAAATAAGCATGATGAGAATATACTTGTGTGTGT
The DNA here is from genome assembly GCA_033032865.1 of Dactylorhiza incarnata. Classification (NCBI taxonomy): domain Eukaryota; kingdom Viridiplantae; phylum Streptophyta; class Magnoliopsida; order Asparagales; family Orchidaceae; genus Dactylorhiza; species Dactylorhiza incarnata. The sequence continues at coordinate 120,974 of JAWHQI010000109.1, read as the reverse complement.
GTGTGAGAGTGATGACTTTAGGATGATTATTGATTTTAGCATTTAGAATTGCTCCCCCTAAATACATGCTCCCCCTATGTGAATGCTCCCCTAATATATATGCTATCAACTTAATCAATCATGTTGGGTTTTCATTTTGATAGCGGATTATATATTTATCATGTTAGTTCTCCCCCTTTTGCATTTTATCATGTCAGTTCTCCCCCTTTGTTATTAGCAAAAGTGGGTAGGGAAACACAGCACTAAAAGTGTGTTAATAAAAGAGAAGGCATGATCGAGCTTTTTAAGTAAATGATAAGGAGTTTTAGACTTGTCTTTCATTGAAAATGATCAGAGTTATGACTTTATTTTATCCCTTTTGTTTGTAGTTCTCCCCCTTTGATATATCAGAGTTTAAGCAAAAAATTATGATTTCCAAATAATCCATCTACCCAGACAATACGTCTACACCCTAGCCCCGTACTAAGTGACGGATGGGCATGAGGAGCTGCACACATGCCGTAGGTTGGGGTGTTAGTCCCATATGCAAACACTAGACACAACTTAACCTAGCACTCTTTCCCCTCAGTGCCTCGCAAGGCCCCACTGGAACCCTCCCCGGTTAAGGACAAGACATGACTAGAGATAAGGTTATCTAATGTCTACAACCCTACGCCCCCGCTATGGTGAGATATGAAGTCACGGATAAAGGTTATTGGAAGCATTAAGCATTTAACTCTAATGGGAAAATTCATAGCATTTGGATTTTTATTAGGACATAAAGTACTCTTAGCTATATTCAAGAATGAATCAGAGTTTGAGCATTGCGGAAGATTTCGAAAAAGAAACATCATAATACAATATAAGAGTTTAAGTTCAAAAAAAGATGTTTTTGAGTTTCAAAATGAACTTTAAAAAGATAACAGTTGAAGCATTTTGGAATAAAGAAACAACATCCTTATAGCAATTAGAGAAGAAAATATTGATTTGAAATTCAATAAAAAGAGGATGTTTTTATCGGCGATATTTTACTTATTGGAGGAGTGTTTATCATGAAAGTTTTCATAGAGATGAATCAGAGAAATGATATGCGTGTTAGAACAACCAATATAAATTCTACCAAGCAAGTCTACCACTTGTTTTTAGAAAAAAATGAGATTTAAGACTTGATATGAGCATGAAATCGCAAGGTAAAAATTGATATGGTGATGATGCGGAAGACTTGTAGAAATACATGAAACATCTTATTGTAATCAAGAATAATCCATAAAAAGATATATGAGTTTAATTTCAAAAAGAAGATGTTTATGTAAATCATGTTTCAATGAAAATCTTTTATGGTTGACAAAAATAACCAAGCATGAAATAATCTTATCAAAAAAAGATTACTACAATGTTACTTTAATTCACAATTTCAAAACATACCAAACATTGTAGAAAGCATGCTAGGTTATCTAGTGCATTTCATAAATAAAGAGTAGTATAGAATTAGCATTAGGATCCAATACTCATGAGAAGAAGTGTTATGGAAGATAATGATGTGCATAAAAGTGTATTTTGAATAGAGTAAACAAATGTTTTAATCAAAAATACAAGTAATATGTAAAGTAAAGAGCACAATAAAACACAAATAATTTTACTTCCACTAACTTCAATGCACAAAGAAAAATGTACAACTACCAAGGTGCTCTGCACACACAATGCTCATTAAGACTTATCAGGGTGCAAAGTAGTGCTTGGGGGATCACATAGTTTTATTCTTCAAGATTGATTTTTATTGTGATCCGGTGTACTTAAGAATAAGTGGTTTTTAGTTTGAAAGAAAGCTATGGTTTGCACAAGATACTTTATTATTCTTTCCAAGGTGCTCAACCTCACAACGCTTATTAAAACTTATCAGGAGGTTCAAGTAGTGTTTGGTGGAGTTATCTTTGTCACTTTATTTTATGATTTTGTTTTGTACAAAGTTCTCCGAATACACTTGTTTTGCAAACCAATATAATTTATGAAAAAGATAACCACTTTTCTTAACTTTTAAAAGTGCAAATAAAGGTTGTGTAGGTAAGATACTTGTGCAATTTTAATTCATTGTACTATTACAAAACATACACAAACATTCTTAGATTAAACACATAAGTAGACAATGCCAAAATAAGTGAGTGAATTGCGATCATTATCAAACATAAAACATTACTCATACTTAGAGGCATGCTACGCATAGTTCTACACAACTTTTAACATATAATTGATGCACATATTAATAGATATATCTAAGCATGATGAAAACAATGTTCAAAGTAGTTTAAGAAAGTAAATTGCAACATTGTAGAAGTTGTAAACTAATTAAATCATGCTTGATTTTTCTAAAGAAATACATACAATTTTTTTGATATTTTTGAGGAATAAATTTTATTTAAAGCTTGAACTCATAAAAATTGATCTTGGACTTCCCGAGGACTACCTTGTGAAAGGTTCGCCCGGTACTAGGTGATATGATGGGATGATAGCCCAAATCACCCTTTCGCAAGATACAAGTAAAAAGTTAAGTTCAAAACTAATTTTTTTTTTTTTTATAATAATTTTTTTTATTATTTTATATTTTTGTATTTGAGTTTTGCTTTAAGAAATAGAATTTAAACAAATGACAAAACACAAAGACAAAACATATAATATAAAATAAAAACATATTTTTGTAATTTTTGCTTTTGTAATTTTTATAATTGATTTTTGCATAAAGATGAATTTTAAACAAAGGAAACAACACAAGCAAAAAAAAACATATTTTTTGTAATTTGGTTTTTGTAGTTTTGTATTTGATTTTTCAAAAAATAAAGAAACACATAAGTGCAAAACTAAGTAGAAAATGTAGATTAGTATATTTTTAGAAATTTTTCAAAATTTTAAAATTACAGAAAACTGGACCTCGACGCTAGCGCCGGCGCTAGCGCTAGCGCGGGAAACAGTACATGATTTTATAGGGTTTTGAAAATTTTGATGCTTGAACTTGATTAGGTGTCCAATTAGTAGTTTCATGCTGAATTTTCAGATTTTTCGGAGATGTCTAGATAGTCCAAATTGCATGAAACATTAGCGATCTTGTATATGACTTTTCCAAATAAACTTTGCAAGTGATATATCTCATTATATCTCCATTTTAATATTTTAGGGCTTATATTTACCAATGTAGTTAGAAACGTAAGCATGATTGTACATGAATGAACAAGTCAAATATGCATGATTTTAGAGATTAATAATAATGTTCATGCATAATCATACTAAGGATATGCCCTAGATGAGAATACCTAGCCTGTATATCTTGGTAAACAAATAAAGCCTAACATAGACACAGATATTCTTTAGGTGGCAATGTTAGAGTGATAAGTTTGAGATTAATGTTATACCAAGTTTTGAGAATGTTTCAACATATAGACCTAGAATGGAGTGACGATTCTATTTGATTTGATATCAAGATGATTCAAAGGTCTAAACTAGAAATATATATCTCAATACACACATAATACACCATAACACCAACCATGGTAAACAATTATAATGTTAATTGTTATCATATAATTTGTGATAATTGTTTATAGATGATTCTTGATATGAATTATGATTTTAGAGATGTTTAGCAAAGGATATCACTAGATCATGGTGGTGTTTGTGAATTCAATATTCATTATGAAGATAACTTCTTTTAATACATTTTAGTGATTTTCCTTTAATTAAGAATTTTGAATATATATATGTGATTTTTTTTATAGGTGAACAATAGGGATGATTTAGATCATGTTTGATATCAAGGAGAGAACACAATATAATTTTTTGTTGTGAACAATGACACCCATATTGAAAGTTGAACTTTTATTTAGATCTTGAATTTTCTTTAAGTAATTTCACTAAACCACTTGTTGGTGAAGGCTAAGAATCTTAATAGCCTAATAACCGGATTTAATTGAAAATATCTTATAGCAAATTTAAAGTTTGATTCATATGGATAATATAAGATATTTAGAAGCAATGAATATAAGAATAAAAGATAGGTCATAAAAATATGATTTTGAATTTGATCAATTTGATTTTATAAACATATTAAGCTTTTAAGAGATAAGATCATATTTTCAATATTGTATAGGATGACCATGACATGATAGTTCAAAAGCAAAAGAAAATAAACAAAAAAAAAGTTTAAGCATATCATGAAGTAGAGAAATGATATTTCATTTTTAATTGATTTCTACTTCATGCAAATGATGGGATACTAATGAGTAAGAGATTTAGGTATCCAAAGAGGACCGGGAGTAGTGATTCCTTTGGGTACCCAAATATAGCGAGATGACTTTTGGGGAGACAAGTACGAATGAACCCTTTCAAGTGGAGTTGATGTTTCATCTTTAATTTTGGGTCTCCACTCATACTTAGGTTTAATATTATAATTTTGCATTAAATTTCCATATATATTAAATTTAGGCTTAAAATAATGATGACTATTGAAATCATTTTTCATAGGAAACTTTTGCAAATTTGATTTTGATTTTGAAGAAACATAGTTTTGTAAATGATGGTGATTTTGATTTACAAATTCTTTATGTTTTTTATTCCCATTATTAGACTTAGTTATGATATTCATATTCATGTTCAACTTGCTTTTGGATATTTCTTGATATTGAGAATTTGTATTTACAATTTTCATAAGCAAGTTGATTTTTGATTTTAATTCATCATTTTTAATTTTAAAATTATGTCTAGCTTTATTATAAGCGATTGTGCTATTTTTAAGAGTGGAAACAATTGAATCTATATGATCTTGATAGTTGTTTCTATATTCATCAAATGTTTCATCCATCTCTTTAATTTCAATTTTATAGTCCTTACATTTAGCACAATTACTTTTTAAAGATGAATTTTCTAAACATAATTTTTCATTTTGTTCTCTTATAAAAATAATTTCTTTTTCAAGTTCCTTAAGTCTTTCCTTAATAATATCACAATCAAAACAAGGTTTTGTGTTTTCAAGTAAAGGACAAGATGGTGAAAACACATCACAATTTGATTCTAAATTAACATTAGCTTTTAATCGCTTATTTTCTAAATGTAAATTTTTAATAGTGATTTTCAATTTCTTGATCTTACGTTTAGCAGTTTTTAGTATATTGAAACTAGAAATGGAAGTTATCACAAAAGAAGAAGATTTAGTCTTCCTTACGGCGCTATTGGAGGAGGCAGATTGTGAACATGAAATTCCTTCGTCATCTTTTAGTTCTTCCTCCATTATAGATGGATCTATATCTTCCCTTTCCCTTGGTGTATTGTTCTCCTTTTCTATTTCAATATTCTCCATGGCTTCCCTCCGAGAGAGATCTTCTTGGATGATTATGGATGCTTGTACGTTCTTTTCCTCCTGTGTTTGTTCCACACCTGCGAGAGGAAGATCATACATTTCTTCAAGAAAGCGCCATATTTTGTATGCACTAGAAAAGCAATATATGAATTTGAAGATTTCATTAGATAGTGCACAAAATAAATAGTGTTTGGCTTTGGCATTTAGCTGACGTTCTTTGTTATTTGATTCATCCGCACGCCTTATAATTGCTAAGTTCCATACTAAAATGTCTAAAGTTTTAATAAATTTTTCCATTAATAATTTCCACCCTTTATAATTTTTCCCTTCGAATAAAGGTGGTTTAGGAGATTTTTCTTCTTCATACAAATTTACCCCACTAGTAGAAGCGAGATCATGAGACGTCATTATTCCAGGTTGTTAAGCTGATTTGGAATAACCTCGCTCTGATACCACTTGTTGGATCGGTCGGCGCCCTTAGAGGGGGGGGGGGGTGAATAAGGGTTTTCAAAAACTATGGAATTTATTTATAAAAGCTTTGGAATATTGCAATATTTGAAACAATGAGAAATCAAGTAAAACAATAATGAAGAGACATGCTTTATTAATATTAAATAATGTTTTACAAAACTTGATCTCAATGGCGCTAGAGATCGGAGGCGAATAATAAAAATCCTTTTTCGTTTTCTATACCGACTCGTATCCCCACGAACCGGTTGGCTTTAGCCGATCTCTCCCCAGATACGGCCTCAAGCCGCTCTAGCCAATCTATCCCCAGAAAGGCCTCGAGCACCCCCTAGACCTAGCCTAGATCTAGTCGCCAACACAAGGCGATTTCACTAACGGGTTTACAAGAAGGATAAGAAATGAAAAGACAATAATATAAAAACTCCCTCAAGATGAACTTCTGAAGATTGGGGCGAAGATCCGCTGTAGAATCGGCATTTGTTGAAGCGGACTTCGTTTGGATTTGGCGTGATGGAATCCTCCTTCAGAAATTTGCAGAGCTTCGCTGGGACCTCAAGTATCAGGCCAAGATAGCCTCTGGAGTTGTAGCACTGCCTCTCTCTTCCTAATCTCTGTCTGAAACGAGAGGTGAGGGGTCCATTATATAGCCCACGCGCTACCGCCGGCGCTAGCGCTACCGCCGGCGCTAGCCCGGATTAAGAAACAATTTGTGCGCCCGAATCTCCAATCCGTGGCAACCCGTTGTTCTATTCCTTCTGTGCGCTCCGCTACCGCCGGCGCTATCCGCTATCGCCAGCGCTATCCCTGGTTAGGAAACTCTTTGCGCGGCAAGATCTTCAATCCGAGGCAACAATTTCACCATGCCTTCTGTGCATCGAGCTAGCGCCGGCGCTATCCACTATCGCCTGCGCTAGTGATCAGTTTGGAATTGATGACTCAATTTCGGGGGCAACCACCATATGTAAACCTTGAGTCATTTGGACCTAATTAACCTGCACACTTGACCACACAAGATCAAATACATAGGATTTGTTATTCTCAAACCTAGGAGATGCGGAAGACCGTGTTCCAACAACGTAGCCGGCCAGGTGGACGACGTGCGGCTGAGAGTCGCGCGTGAGTTGAAGGACCTTCGACGAAGTCACTCGCATCTTCTCGCGGAGGTGGAGCGGTTAGGGGGTGAGGGAGGGGAGTTGTCTCCCGGAACACACGCCGCGCGAGCCCGGGACCAACTCCAACTGGCTTCCCATGAGATCACCAATATACTCGCTTATTACCGCCCGCGAATGCCCATGGAAGCTGGGTCGCGAAAGCGAGGTCGGTGGATCTGGGAGGAGATCTGACCTACCCAACGTCCACCCCTCTTATTATTTTCTTTTCTTACTTTATGCTGCGAATGTTGAACGTTATTGTTGTCTGTAATAATTTCTCTATGCTTTGCGAATACTTTTTTATTCGTTTTTCGTATCTCATAGCTTTGCTTGGGTATTGCCGAGTGATAACTTATAGCCGGATGCTCTTCCAACCTCGTTGCGTAGCCGCGGAATGAATAGACATAGGGCATTTGCCATTAATGGGCGAGAGGGACCGGCTCGGGCTTCGAGGTGTCGGGAAGGCGCGATGGCTATCCGCACACCCGTGTTCTCGAAAGTCCAAACGCCGTTTAGTCCCTCTATAAATAGGTCTTTCAACCACCGTATTAAATACCTAACCATCCGCTCTCTTTCCTTGCGCTAGCACTCGCGCTTCTTCCTTATCTGTTGCTCCCCTTTCCTTCTTCACTCGCAAAAATGGGTGGCGATGCGGAAGGCAGGGCCAAGTGCGCCAGCGCATTCGCCAACCACGTCTTCGATTCCTGCGACCTCTCTGAGGAGGCCTACCTGACTGTCGTCGCCGACTACGTCCCGCCGGGTTTCGAGGCGCGAAAGCCCAGGCCGGATGAGCGCCTGAATTCCATCTCGCCTTGTGCTCTCGCGATCCCGCTAGAGCATTTCGAGGTGGGGTTTCGCCTCCCGATCTGGCCGGAACTCCGCCAGACCTTCAGGTACTACGGGGTCGTGCCTGGCCAGCTCAACCCCAACTCCATCGCTATGTTGGTTGGGTACGCGAGCTACCTGCGAGAGGAGGGAATCGAGTTCTCGCTGCCCGTCTTCCGCAAGCTCTATACCTTCCGCTGCACCCATGGTATCTCGTTCTTCTCGGGACTGAGCCCCCTAAAGCACTACGGGCTCCCGAACAAGAACCATGACTGGGTTCGCCGCTTTATTTTTGTAAGCGGGAACCTGGGGAACACTCTTCTCGCGCCGGTGCAGGAGGAGGAGTCAACCTTCCGCCCCCCGACCCTAGGGGGGCACGAGGCCAAACTTCACCAATACATCCTGGAGCACGGGATGGATCTCGTCCATCTCCGGCGAAACGTCAACTCGCTTCCACCCATTCCGCAGGGCGAGGGTAAGTGTTCGAGACTTCATTCGCTTTCGCTTTGTGATTTTTACATCATTCGCTAGAACCATTGGCTATATTATGCAGGTGTGCGCCACTTCCCCCTTCATCCGCCGCGTCCCTCCGGATCTACCCTCTCTCTCGCACAGGCCGCCGCGGATGCCTGTCAGGAGGAACCTTCTTCCTCCAAGCCTGGCGGAAAGAAGCGCAAGCCAGCGGTGCTGACCTCTTCCTCTTCCAAGAAGCCCAAAAACCCCCCCTCCGCCAAGGGGAAGGGAGTCCTGGACGAGACCCTCAGGGCGGGTGCTCAGATCCAAGTCCTGGGGACGAGTGTGCCAGGAGAGACAATCCCTCGCGCGGAACCGTCGTTGCCGCCGCCCCCACTTCCCAGGGACCATCGGAACTTCCCCAGCTGCGAGAAGTACAGGGACCCCTCGGGGGCTCCCCTGGTTAAGTGGGACAGGGATGCTAACCGGGTCTCGCTCTCCACCCTCCATCCGTCGTGGATAGAGAGCGATCTCGCCAGCGGTGAGGCTTACGCCATCGCGTATGCCCTCTATGGCCGAGAAGACGCCGAAGTCTATGATGCCGAGACGACCCAGGTCCTCGCTCATGAGAGTGTCAGGGCCATGCTGCTGGCGCTCGAGCTCACGCACATGTCTTCGCGCCGGAGCATCAAACTGGCGCGGGACTTGGCGGCGATTGAGGAGTCCCGGTCCGTTGCTTCTACTGAGGCGATGGAGCTTAGGACTAAGCTGGCGGCTGCGGAGACTCTTCTCGCCAACCGCCCTGTCGCAGAGGTATGTTTTCTCCTTTCCCGCGAGTGACTTGTTGCCGATTGACAAACTTTATTCTTACTACCTTTGTTATTATTTTCAGGATACCACGGTTGCCGAGATGCTCCGCGCTCAGGTGGCCGGCCTTGAGGATGAAATCCGTCTGGCCAAAGCCGAAGTCCAGCGATTGCGAGAGGCTGGTGCATCAGCACTCGACCCGGGGAGCGGGGGCCATTTTTATCCCCATCACGAGTTGGAGCAGCTGATGCAAGAGAACGCGCAGAATGCCGTCAAGCATGCGCTGCAGGTGCTGCGGCGAGCGGGATACCTGAAGTCGGAAGCCGAACGCCTTTCCGCTCGCCAAGTCGTCCCCGAGCTTTACATTCCAATCCCCTTTCCTGAGGACGACCACGTCGAGCCGCGAGAAGACGCCCTCATCCCAGACTATGGCGAGAGCGACGGATCTTCAAGCGAGAAATCTGTTGATCCTTGAGAAGGGCCTCTTGTATTTTCTCTTTTTGCATTTATCCTTTTGACTGTAATCTTGAACGAGCGAGTGCCTTTAAAAGATGTATATATTGACTACAATTTGTGTTATTCTAAGCTTTCCTCTCATTCGCCGCTATACCTCGTTAGGCTCATTAGGACGTTGATTCTTCTTATTCGCCGCCACACCTCGTTAGGCTCATTAGGACGTTAGGTCGTGATGCGACTGTCTTGGCCACCCCGCGAATGCTCGAAGATGACTTAGGTCGGTCGTTCCCCTTCGATCTCTCGCTACCAAGTGAACCTTACCATTCGCGTATCACGGGGTTTCACTTAGGTAGTCAAGAGAGTGGGGTGTGATCCTCTCTCCGTCGCGTGGTCTATGCGAATGCTCTTGAGATCATCTCTTGAGAACTTAGAACCTGCCACCGGGTGAGCCTTCGGACCTGCCAGCTAGATGGGAGCCTAGACAGCGGGTCTGCTCGGGGCCAACCTCTGGAACATAGAACCTGCCACCGAGTGAGCCTTCGGACCTGCCAGCTAGATGAGAGCCTGGACAGCGGGTCTGCTCGGGGCCAACCTCTGGAACATAGAACCTGCCACCGAGTGAGCCTTCGGACCTGCCAGCTAGATGAGAGCCTGGACAGCGGGTCTGCTCGGGGCCAACCTCTGGAACATAGAACCTGCCACCGAGTGAGCCTTCGGACCTGCCAGCTAGATGAGAGCCTGGACAGCGGGTCTGCTCGGGGCCAACCTCTGGAACATAGAACCTGCCACCGAGTGAGCCTTCGGACCTGCCAGCTAGATGAGAGCCTGGACAGCGGGTCTGCTCGGGGCCAACCTCTGGAACATAGAACCTGCCACCGAGTGAGCCTTCGGACCTGCCAGCTAGATGAGAGCCTGGAGAGCGGGTCTGCTCGGGGCCAACCTCTGGAACATAGAACCTGCCACCGAGTGAGCCTTCGGACCTGCCAGCTAGATGAGAGCCTGGACAGCGGGTCTGCTCGGGGCCAACCTCTGGAACATAGAACCTGCCACCGAGTGAGCCTTCGGACCTGCCAGCTAGATGAGAGCCTGGACAGCGGGTCTGCTCGGGGCCAACCTCTGGAACATAGAACCTGCCACCGAGTGAGCCTTCGGACCTGCCAGCTAGATGAGAGCCTGGACAGCGGGTCTGCTCGGGGCCAACCTCTGGAACATAGAACCTGCCACCGAGTGAGCCTTCGAACCTGCCAGCTAGATGAGAGCCTGGAGAGCGGGTCTGCTCGGGGCCAACCTCTGGAACATAGAACCTGCCACCGAGTGAGCCTTCGGACCTGCCAGCTAGATGAGAGCCTGGACAGCGGGTCTGCTCGGGGCCAACCTCTGGAACATAGAACCTGCCACCGAGTGAGCCTTCGGACCTGCCAGCTAGATGAGAGCCTGGACAGCGGGTCTGCTCGGGGCCAACCTCTGGAACATAGAACCTGCCACCGAGTGAGCCTTCGGACCTGCCAGCTAGATGAGAGCCTGGACAGCGGGTCTGCTCGGGGCCAACCTCTGGAACATAGAACCTGCCACCGAGTGAGCCTTCAGACCTGCCAGCTAGATGAGAGCCTAGACAGCGGGTCTGCTCGGGGCCAACCTCTGGAACATAGAACCTGCCACCGAGTGAGCCTTCGGACCTGCCAGCTAGATGAGAGCCTGGACAGCGGGTCTGCTCGGGGCCAACCTCTGGAACATAGAACCTGCCACCGAGTGAGCCTTCGGACCTGCCAGCTAGATGAGAGCCTGGACAGCGGGTCTGCTCGGGGCCAACCTCTGGAACATAGAACCTGCCACCGAGTGAGCCTTCGGACCTGCCAGCTAGATGAGAGCCTTGACAGCGGGTCTGCTCGGGGCCAACCTCTGGAACATAGAACCTGCCACCGAGTGAGCCTTCGGACCTGCCAGCTAGATGAGAGCCTGGACAGCGGGTCTGCTCGGGGCCAACCTATGGAACATAGAACCTGCCACCGAGTGAGCCTTCGGACCTGCCAGCTAGATGAGAGCCTGGACAGCGGGTCTGCTCGGGGCCAACCTCTGGAACATAGAACCTGCCACCGAGTGAGCCTTCGAACCTGCCAGCTAGATGAGAGCCTGGACAGCGGGTCTGCTCGGGGCCAACCTCTTGAACTTTTAGGATCTCTCCTGCGAGCTGTAGCATCATTTTTATACACATAGTTTAAACAAAATGTTTTTATTCAAAAACCACTGTTGCTACATGGTATTAAGGATAAAAGCGTTTAAGGTCGTCGCCACTCCATGTGTGGCTGAGGGGTTGGCCCTCCACGTTCTGAAGGCGATACCCCCCAGACTTTAGTGCCTCTTCCACGACATAGGGGCCTTCCCAGTTGGGGTTAAGTTTTCCCACCGCGGCGGACCTCCCAGCCGCGTCGACCTTCTTGAGTACCAAATCTCCCTTCTCGAACTGCTTGATCCTGACGTGCCTATCGAAATACTTGGCCATCCGCCGCTTGACCTCTTCTTGATGGATGGCTGCTCGATCCCGAGCTTCTTCGATGAGGTCGAGGGAGAGCCGCAACTCCTCCTCGTTCTCGGCTCTCCAATCTTCCTCACCATTCGTGGCGACCTTTACCCGTGGTGTCATAACCTCGAACTCTATGGGGATGACGGCCTCGCAGCCGTGAGAGAGCTTGAAAGGGGTCTCTCCCGTGGCGGTGTTGGGGGTGGTTCTTAAAGCCCATAGGACCGAGGGGAGCTGCTCCACCCAATTGCCCTTGAGATTTTCCACCTTCTTTTTGAGCAAGTTCACGATGACCTTGTTCGCCGCCTCCACCTGCCCGTTGCTCCTGGGATGGTGAACGGACGCAAACCTAAGGTCTATCCCCAACTGGCCACAGAAGCCGATGAATTCCTCGCTTGCGAACTGCGGTCCATTATCCGTGACTATGGCCTACGGAAGCCCGTGTCGACAAATGATCTCCCCCCATACGAAGTTGCGGATTACCTGGGAGGTGACCTTAGCCAACGCCTTGACCTCCAACCACTTTGTGAAGTAGTCAATCATTACTAGGAGAAATCTCCTCTGTCCACTAGCCTGGGGGAAGGGTCCTACCAGATCCATTCCCCATATGGCTAATGGCCAGGGCGCCGTGATACTCTTTAGCCTCTGAGCTGGCATGAGCTGAAGCGGGGCGAACATTTGGCACTTCTGGCATCTCTTGGCGAAGGCTGCCGCGTCTTTACTTAGGGTTGGCCAGAAGTACCCCTGCCTTATTATCCTTGCTTCCAGCATCCTGCTCCCCGAGTGGCTGCCGCACTCGCCGGAGTGAACTTCTTCCAAGATCCTTGGGACCTCTTCCTCCGAGATGCATCGGGCCAGGAGGCCCGAGAGGGTCTTCCGATACAAGTCACCCTCATGGAGCACGTAGTAGGCAGACTTATACCGGAAGCGCCTCTGGTCCGGAACTTCTTCCGGAAATTTTCCCGTTGCAAGGAAGGTGACGAAGGGATCCTTCCAGGAGGGCCGCTGTTCTACTTCCATGAGCTCTCCCTCTTCGATGGAAGGACAGAATAGGTCCGTCAGGGTTCCCCCGGCTCGAGGACCAGATTTTGCCAACCGATCTACCGGGGTGCTCTCCTCTCGAGGGACGTGCCGGATGGAGAAAGTTTTGAACGTCCCCACGAGACCTTTGACTTTTGCTAAGTACCTCATGAGCACAGGTTCCCTTGTTTCGAACTCTCCCCTTATCTGAGAGGCTATTATCATGGAGTCAGTGAGGACCTCCACGTCATGGACCCCGAGCTCCCGGGCCAACCGCAGGCCGGCGATTACAGCCTCATACTCCGCCTGGATGTTGGTGATTGGGAAGTGTATCACTAGCGTCTGCTCTATCTTTACTCCGTGGGGACTCTCCAGCACCACCCCTCCTCCGAGAGAATTCTTGCCCGAAGCCCCATCCACCAGCAGCTTCCACGGAACGTGACGAGGGGCTCCGTCTTCTTTCATCTCGGCCACGAAATCTGTCATGAAATCAGCCACCACCTGCGCCTTCATAGATAATCGAGGGACAAAGGTAATGTTGAATTCACTTAGCTCTATTGACCATTTTGCGAGCCTTCCTGAGTGTTCCACTCCTTCGAAGATCTGGCGGAGAGGATGATCCGTCACTACTTGGATCGAATGGGCCTGGAAGTATGGCCTAAGCTTCCTTGCTGCGATGACCAGGGCAAAGGCCAACTTCTCTAAAATTGGGTACCTGAGCTCCGCTTCCCTCAGGACCCTGCTTACATAGTAGACTGGCAGCTGCTTCTTGCCTTCCTCCCGAACCAGGACGGAGCTTACGGCCTCCGCCCCGACCCCAAGATATAGATGTAGATCCTCCCCCTCTTTGGGACTTTGTAGTAGCGGAGCCTTGGTGAGTTGGCTCTTCAAGGCCTGAAAGGCCTCCTCGCATTCTCTTGTCCACTCAAATTTCTAGTTGCCTCGTAGCGTTTTGAAGAAGGGGGAGCATCTTTCCCCGGCCCGAGAGAGAAACCTGTTCAGCCCGGCGAGTCTTCCGGTCAAGCGTTGAACTTCCTTGGCGTTCCGTGGCGACCCCAGCTCCATTATAGCCCTAACCTTGTCCGGGTTAGGTTCTACCCCCCAGGGGGTGAGAAGGTGCCCCAGGAACTTCCCTTTGCTGGCCCCGAACACACACTTCAGGGGGTTCAGGCGCATCTTGTACTTGCGTAAGGTGGCGAAAGTCTCCTCGAGGTCCCGGATGTGAGAGCTCACACACTTTCTCTTTATCATAAGGTCATCCACGTAGACCTCCAGGTTCCTTCCCCTTTGCTTCTTAAATACCCGATCCATCATCTTCTGGTAGGTTGCTCCTGCATTTTTCAGCCCGAAGGGCATCATCTTATAGCAGTAGCATCCCTCCCTGGTGATGAACGAGACATCTCTGACGTCCGGGGGGTGCATTCTTATTTGGTGATAACCTGAAAAAGCATCCAAAAAACTCATCACAGAAAAACCGACGGCTGAGTCAACCAGCGCGTCAATCCGAGGCAAGGGATAACAATCCTTAGGGCAGGCCTTATTTAACAATGAAAAGTCCACACACATACGCCAGCGGCCATCGGCCTTTTTTACCATTACGACATTGGAGACCCAGCCTGGATACTGGATCTCCGTTACAAAACCTGCTTCGAGGAGTTTCGCCACCTCCTCGCGGATCGGTCCTTCGAGCTTGTCAGCTATAGTCCTTCTCTTCTGCCGGATGGGGCGGGCTTCTGGATCGAGGTTGAGACGATGGCAAGCCACGTCCGCCTCGATGCCTGGCATGTCCGCTGCGCTCCATGCGAAGATGTCCACGTTCTTCTGGATGCACTCTAGCATCCTTCTCTGGTCCTCCGGGCCGAGGCCCCCGCTGATCCGCACCTTCTCCACCCTTCCTGCCTGGGTGGTAACCTCCATCTCAACTATCTCTTCTACCGCCTCGAGCCGGGCTGGCTCTTCCCATTGGCCCTTTATTTCTCGCCCCTCCTCCCGGGCCTTTTCCTCTGCAGCTCCTTCCGCCTCCACCGGCTCGACCTCCTGCTCTTCCCGAGCGACCTCCAACAACTCGACCTCCTGCTCCTCACGAGCGACCTCCAACAACTCGACCTCCTGCTCCTCACGAGCGACCTCCAACAACTCGACCTCCTTCTCCTCACGAGCGACCTCCAACAACTCGACCTCCTGCTCCTCACGAGCGACCTCCATATTCTCCTCTCGGGCATCGCCTTCTCCCCCTACTTCTTTCTTCTCCACCTCTTCTCCTGGCCCCTCCGGCCTCGCCATCTCTTCATCTATCTTCTCGGCATCCGCCATCCATGAAATGGTGTTGACGGCAGTCACATAGCACTGCCTCGCCACCTTAGCATCTCCTCGGACGCGGATCTGGACTCCTCCACTATGGAGCTTCAAGCATTGATGGTACGATGAGGGCACGCACCGGAAGGCGCTGATGAGGGGTCGTCCAAAGATGGCGTTATAGCTGCTCGGAGCGTCCACAATGACGAACCGGCAGTTTCTTGGGACTACTCCTAGCGTCACCTGGAGACCTACGCCTCCCTCGACCTCCTTCCGCTCCCCCGAGAAACCAAACAGTGGTCCGTCGGAGGCCTGCACCCTCTTCTTCTCTACCTCCATCGCGTCGAAAGCTTTTTTGAAGATCACATTCACCGAGATCCCGTTGTCCACCAGGATCCGAGAGACCGTGAAGTTTTCTATCGCTGTCTGGATCACCAGGGCGTCGCAGAATGGGTCCTCGTAATCTGGCATATCTTCTGAGGAGAAGGTGAGCTTCTCAGAGGGGGGTGGGGTCTGGGAAGTCGACGCGACGTCCCTTCGGAACATGGCCTGGAAGCTTCTCTTGCGAGAGGCCTATATCCCAACCCCACCGTGAATCACCCTGATTCCTCCCCTGGTTCCTGTATCTGCCCTATCCTCACACCGATCCTCTTCTGCCTCTGGGAGCACTTCCTCAATTCTGGCCTGATGCCGCCGTGGCTGTCCTCTTTCCCTCATCTCCAAGAACTCCGGGCAGGTGGCGATCGCGTGACCTTCTTCCTGATGAAAGTCACAGTAAGGCAACGCCACCCTGTCCTCTCTTCCCGCTCTTCCTCTTCCTCCTCTTGCTCCCCTACCTCTTCTCCCTCGGCCTACCGCCATGGCTTGCTCCCTCGGGGGGTGAGGGGGTCTGGGACCCTGCCTCCACCCCTGATTCACTCCTCCTGCCTCCCTTCCTTGGTACCTTTCATCCTGACCTCGCGCCGGTCCTTCCTGGTTCCTCCAGCCCAACCTGTTGTTGGGCTCTTGGTTCCTCCAAACCCAAGGTGGTCTTTCGAACCCCTGGCCCCTGGGCTCATCTCGCCTTCTTCCCTCTGGCTGCCTCGCCTCGGGCTCGCTCATCCTCGCCAACCTTTTGTAGAATTCGGGGTTGGCTGCCTCCCCTTCAATCTCCTCCGCGGCTCTCTCCATCAACTCCTCGAAGGATACGGGAGGTCTTCTCTTAAGGTCCATCTTGAAGAACCCCTCTCGCAGCCCTACGATGAATGCCATCTGGAGGGCGAATCCCGGCACCTCCTGCACTAGGTGTATCTCCTCCTGGAACCTGTCCACGTACTTAGCCAGGGATTCCCCCTCCCTCTGTCTGATCTTGAAGAGAGCCTCCGCATCCTTCTTCCTCTTTTTTGACGTCGAGAAACGCAGTCGGAAGCTTCGGCGCAGATCATCGAACGCGTAGATGGAACCTGTGGGAAGTTGGTGGAACCAGTCCCTTGCTTTCTCCTTCAGGGTGGTCGCGAAGAGTCGGCATTGGAAAGAATCCGACATGGGGAGGATTGATGTCATGTCCTCGAACCACTGCAGGTGCACAACTGGATCCTCCTTGCCGGTGTAGTAAGACATCTCCGGCCCACGAAACCCTTCTGGCACTGGGGCCGAGAGGATCATCTCGCAAAAGGGGCTCCCTTCCCCTGCTCGGCGAGTGGTCCTCTCGCGCGGGACCAACTCACACACCTCAGCACTCGCCGGACTGCTGAACAGCTGCCGTCCGGGGAGGATCTCGCGCGCTTCCTTCTACCGGCACCTCCTTCCCCGGCTGCTGCCCCGGTGCGTTCTCGCCGATCTGCAAAGGCGGGACCACTGGGACCGCCGGGGTCTCGCACTCGCTCCTTGCCGCGAGAACTGTCTGCAGAACCTCTCGCTTGAACTTCTCAAACATCTCCAGCCACTCCCCTGCCGCTGGTGGCTGCGAGTGACCTGAGTCAGAACCATTTGCTCCATCTCCCGTCATCGAAACTAGCTTGGGATTTTCTTTCACCGGCTACGGTCCACGCTCACCGCACCAAAAATGTTGAAACCAGCAACTGGTCTCTTGAGTTCGGACCCACTGGGGGTGTAGCCGATGCTTATTTCTCCCTCACTAGACTCTCCTGATGGTAGATACTGGAAACGGAATAGACCCAAGGCTGAAGCGAGGAGGTCCCGCCACACACCCGGAAGATCTTAGAGAGCTTCCCCTCCCAAACCAAAGCTCAACCGGGCACTTTGGAGGGCACTGGCTGCCAACCAAAACTAGCCTAGAGGAGAGGATTCTCTAAAATCGGATCTCCTCCAAGGTGCCCTTAAGGGTCTATTTATAGTTTTCCTAGGCTGGTCTGTAAATAGCCTGAATCCGCCTTTTAATTTTACTAACCGCACCCTAAATTGGTCTGCTAACAACCTAACTCCGCTGTTCCGAAGGGCTATTTGCAGCCCACCAGGGGTATCCTGGTCATTTTCCCCTCACAGCCCTTTGGGCGAATGGTCCGTGAGGGCACCATTCGCTGAGCACTCGCCTGGCTGGGCGAATGCCCTCGCTTCTGGGCGAGTGGTCCGTGAGGGCACCACTCGCCTAGCGTCTTCTCTCCTACAACTTACCCCCACCAACTCGGGGGCATTTTTACCTTCCTTAGCCTGGGCGAGTGACCCGGCGAATGATCCGGACGACCCAGGTTTCGCCAGTTGGCTGGGGGGCCCACTCGACGAATACGGGTTGTACAGGCGAGATGTAGAAGTCCTTGGTGCCAGATTTCCCCGGATGATCCCGCTGTCGGTGTAACGGCCCAGAACAAAAGAAAAATAATTAATAATATTCCCGATGATGAAAGAATAAAATCAGTGTCGAGACGACGTCGCACTTTAAGTTTGAAATTTTGGATTTGTCGATGATTTTTGCGACGCTCGTTTCGCTCGTTTCGTTTTCATTTGTTATGTTGATTTATTTTTTTGCTATTGGCACAGATCATTATATATATTGGTCTTATGATAGAGGTGACGTTGGCTGATTTGATTTGGATTGTTGGCTCTGAGTTCATTTGATCCTCCTGGGCTAGTTGGTTTCTTACTTGGGCTGCGGATAGCCTTCTGAATGGTGATCTTCTTATGGTTGTTGCTGCTTTGTGTTGTTTTGGACTGGCCGGATATTATATAGACAATATTATAATAGTATTTAAAGAGATTAGGCGGTGGCTTCTTTATGTTCATTTAAGCGGTGGATTTCTCCTTCTGTTTATATTTGGCTGCTGATTCTCTCCCGTCTCTCGTCTCCTGGAAAGGTCGGTGATGAGTCCCAATTATATACACATATATGGACTCATCTGGGCCGATTTCCTAGTCTATGCACTGCACTTTAGCCCTGTTTTAGCTCATATTTGTTATTCCATGCTATGTGCACTTCTAGGCCCGTTTTGGTGTTATTTCTTGTTTATCTTAGCTATTAGTTTTCATGCATTGTTAAGCGCCACCTTCAATGGCTAGATTGGTGTTGTATGCTGGAACAGGAGTCATGCAGGTGTTCCCGGTACAATTCTGTACAGGAACACTGCGCACGATCACTGGTTCTATTGCGCACGACCACTGGTCGTGCGCCACTGATCGTGTGCACTTAACCCCTGAAAACTGAGTTCTGTCTTCCTTATCGCACGACCACTTACGATAGCGCGCACGACCACTGATCGTGCGCCACTGGTCGTGCGAACATTGTATTTTATAATTTTCTTACCTTGCAGGCTCCGTCCAGGCAGGCGCACGATCACAGGATTCTAGTGCGCACGACCACTGGTCGTGCGCCAATGACCGTGCGCACTGTTTATTCCAGCGCCTATAAATTGACCTGCTCGCGAATTAGGTCGGATCCTCCGATTTTCTTCCGCCCGAGTCCGCCGTTTCCTGCTCCGTTCCGCCGGATTTCGCCCCTCCATCGCCGCCCACCATCGGGAGGTGCTCCGGGCTTGTTCTTCACGCCATTCTTGAGCCGGAGCTTCCTCTCGGCCTCCTCCTTCATCCAAGAGCTTCAAGGAAGGTTTAGCCGCCATCGCCATCAAGCAAGAGGAAGTTTGCAACCTCTACCGGATCGTGACACGAAGAAGACGGGCTCATTGGAGAGTAGTGACAGCTCTCTCTACCCCGGACGTAGTTGCGGACCGAGCTTGGACGCGGATTGACAACCCGGCGATTCCAACCGTGAATCTACAATGAGACTTCGGATTCGGTCGATTTCCTGCCTTATTCTTCTCTTATTGATGTGTTTGTAGTTAGATCTCTCATGTATTGATGATGAACACTATGAATCGTGCTTGTAATCTTAATTTCATGTCTATGTGAAAGTATATTTTGTTCATATGTGTACGAGGTGCGCCACCATCCATCCTCCATCCCGCCGTCACGTTCGTGTGTCGCACTAGCAATTGCTAGTGGCATGCTTGTCGACGAGGTGCTTGCGACCCTCATCCGTATGCCTACTCTTCCATCCGCCTAGCGAAGCGTGGCATAGCGGCCCGTGTAATCCATTCGCCCAACGAAGCAGTGCGCTCAAGGCCTGCACAGTTCGACTCCGCTTGCCTACTCGTCCATCCGCCCTTGCGACACAGCGCGCTCAAGGCCTGCCTAGTCTCCATCCCGCCAAGCGAAGCACTATAGCGGCATTGCATAGGAGTAGTTGTAGTTGTTTTCTTTTATTTTCCAAAAGCCAAATCACCCCGTTTCCGCATTCCATCTGACTCAAGGACTTCGATCTCAAGTCCTTCCTCGAACGTTAACTCCACCTTACTGTGTTCCTTGAGAGATTCGATACTCGGGGATTACTCCTCGTTTTATATTACTTGAACGATCGGTACACTGCCGTTTCGTGTCGCAGTCGAGCTACCGCCTATAGCGGTGTGCTAAGATTTGCGTCATCAAGTTTTTGGCGCCGTTGCCGGGGAGCACAGTCGTGTGAGTTTTCTGGAGAGGGAGAACCTGAGAGAGAAGCCCTTCCATTTGTAAATTGCATTTCTTTGTCTTATTTCTTTTTATTCCATTTTCATGTTTTAATTAGGTTGCTTTAGTAATTTTTTTAGGTGTATTATTTTGCACAATAGCATTTTTATTTTGAATCGTATTATCTTCACACTATGTGGGCACATCTTAATTTCCGTTGCCGTTGGTGTGGAGATACCTCCCACTCTAGTGATGAATGCCCTACGGAGAATAGTAGGCATAATTCTTATAGCCCAGCATATGGAGCACCGACTTCGTCTGATACTCCATATGGTGCGCGTAAGTCTTATGGCTACTCTGCTGAGCCTTTACCGTCATACTGCTTTTCGGCTTCAGCCCCCGCTGTGCCAAATAAGCCCGCAAGGCAGTGCCGGTTTTGTCGGAGCACTGATCATGTCTTGAAGGACTGTGCCGAGTATCTTCGCCAATTGGATGAGGATGACGAGCCGGATATCCGGATCGTCCCAACTCCTAACTCTGGCGGCACACCTTCAACATCCGGTTATGTGTCTTTGTCACCTTCACATCTTGAAGGGAATGGCATGGATACGGTCACCGGATGTGCGGCTGATCTATGCACCAACATTGCTGAGCCTATTCTCCATGTGCATCCACCACCCCTAGTGGATTCGATTCTTTGTGAGGAATCAGTGCTTGACATTTATCCAAGCACTATTCCTCCCCCTGTTGTGCATACTACTTTCGTCTCTGACGACATTGTTGAGGATGTGTCGCGGGATGAGGCTAGCGATTTATGTGTTATGCCTGCTCCTATGGAGGAGGACAACCTTCTAGGTGAAGAGGAGCTTTCCTCAACACCGGTGGAGGAAGTCCAAATCTTGGGCATGGCCACTGTCGATCCCGCTGAACCTTGCAGCATTGATGACAATGCCAACATTATTTTACTTCCCCAACCTGATGGGAGTGAGACCGGGATCACTCCCCCGATTGATGTTTATTTATGTTCTTCGTCTTCTTTATTTCTTGATCCCCTTCCTTCATCTGAGTCTGTGCAGGTTGAATCTTCACAGGTACTTCAGGAGGACTTGGAGCTTTTTGCTCAAGTCAATGATGAGAGCATCCTCTCATGTGAGGAGGTTTATTCCCCCTCCGTAGAGGAAGCTCCACTCATTGCCTTCGCCTCCTGCTGCCTCCCTGTGGACGATACCTTGCTGGGCAAGGATAGTTTTGGTGAGATGAGTGAGGACCAGGCCTCCTCCTCTTCTTACTTTCTTTTCCCTCTACCTGTGATGGGCAGGTTTTATTTATATTCGGGTAGAGGCGTGACTGTTCTTTCTCCGTATAGGTACCCGCTACCGACACGGATATTGGGCCAGTTACCTGTCCACTTCTCCTTCCATACTCCCATTAGCTAGATATTATAAAGTTTTGAATAAGTCGTGCTGGGATGACAATAACCCCAGTAGTTATCTTAATTTTTCCTGCATTTTCATGTCTTTTCTAATTTTATTTAGTTAATTGCACTTTATTTCAGCGTTTCTATTTTCTTTTGTTTCTGCGGAGCTGACCCCTGCAGGTATCTTTTCTGGATGGCGGATGCTGCGGCTCATTTTAGCTTACACGTCAATCTTCTGGTGTGCTCATTTCTGAGCACTGGGTACTCTCTTTCCCTAGCCTTTTCTGATTTTCATGTCATATATTTTGTGGATTGTTTAGTTTAAGTCTGGGGAGAGCAGTTTTTGTGCCCACTCACGTGCACTCTTGCATAGCATGCTAGAAGTACTTTTATTGTAGCTTATTGGAAATTGTTGTTCATTTTCATTGCACACCACAGCACCCACTTGAGCGCGTACTCATCTGTTTGCTTGCTCTGTTGTGAATTTAATTCTTCTGCTTATGTGGGAAAGTCTAGGTGATGGCTTAGGACTATGTAGCAGAGTAAAATGTTGACTCCAGTAGTGCTCCTAGTCGAGTGCTCGGTTGCATAGAAATTTGTGTAGATTAGACTTCTCTTTATACTTATGGTTTTCTATTTTTTTCTATTAGTGTAAATGTTGTTTACTCTACTCAAATGGTGAATCCGGTGGAATCAAACGGTAGCATAGGGATGTGTGTAAACGATCGCTAGACTCGTATTGCTTGAGTCGGGAGAAAGGAGAATCTTTCTCGGTGGCTAGAACTTGCCCCAAGCGATTCTTGAAGCATTGGCATAGGATAGTTCTAGTGCGTGAGAATGACGTAGGCCATTATTTTGGCCCGGTTGAACTTTTTATTTCATGCCTATCGTCTACCTTTGCTAGCCCCTTTGTGCCTACCTTTTTCTTGATTCAGCTCCACATATATCTCACCAAAGCCTAAAAGCCTAACCTAGTCGCACACCCAAATCTGAGCTTTAGTTGTAGTTTTATTTACATTGTGGGGGGGCGTTGATTGTGGTGTTTATTATGTGAATTTGTGGTTATGCTCATTTGAAAATTTTGCTGAAAGAAAAAAAGACAAGAAAAAGAAGATAGAAAGAAAAAAAAATGAAAAGGAAAAGAGAAAAAAAAAAGAAAAATGAGTTTTATTGAAAAATCATGTAGAAAAATTATGTATTGGGAGTAGGCGGTGCACACACCTATGTTGCAAAAGTCCAAGTCTGGGGGTGTGGTGCACTTGCATTCGATTTTGGTGTGCGGGTAGTTATATTAAAGCTCATTTGGGTTGCGTGTTATAAGCCTTCTTGTTTATCATTGTTTACCTCACCGTAACCCAAGCCTCAATTAAAACCTAAAAGTCCTACCGACTCACGCTATGGACCAATCTAGTGTCGTGGAGAGAATGTGACCGGGTGAGCCTATGGTCGCCGACACCGATGGATTTTGGTGGAGTTTGTCCGGCACCCCAATCTTGAGCAATGCTCATCTCAGCGCTTGGTTTACTTTCTCCGTATGCATGACCGGATGATTCACCGTAGTTCACCATTTTGAGTGGTTGTAATGTGCTTTTACTCTTTTAGAAATATATAAACTGTTTGTGTATAATGAGAAATCTTCTCTACTATTTTTCTTATGCACGTGAGCATGCGACTTCGCATGGTACTCTGTATTGTAATTTTAAGCCATCTACTTTTCTTTCCTCGTTCGCGTAGAATTTGTTTGCTCGGGACGCGCAAACAGGTAAGTCTGGGGGTGTGATGAGTCTCAATTATATACACATATATGGACTCATCTGGGCCGATTTCCTAGTCTATGCACTGCACTTTAGCCATGTTTTAGCTCATATTTGTTATTCCATGCTATGTGCACTTCTAGGCCCGTTTTGGTGTTATTTCTTGTTTATCTTAGCTATTAGTTTTCATGCATTGTTAAGCGCCACCTTCAGCGGCTAGATTGGTGTTGTATGCTGGAACAGGAGTCGTGCAGGTGTTCCCGGTACAATTCTGTACAGGAACACTGCGCACGATCACTGGTTCTATTGCGCACGACCACTGGTCGTGCGCCACTGATCGTGTGCACTTAACCCCTGAAAACTGAGTTCTGTCTTCCTTATCGCACGACCACTTACGATAGCGCGCACGACCACTGGTCGTGCGCCACTGGTCGTGCGAACATTGTATTTTATAATTTTCTTACCTTGCAGGCTCCGTCCAGGCAGGCGCACGATCACAGGATTCTAGTGCGCACGACCACTGGTCGTGCGCCAATGACCATGCGCACTGTTTATTCCAGCGCCTATAAATTGACCTGCTCGCGAATTAGGTCGGATCCTCCAATTTTCTTCCACCCGAGTCCACCGTTTCCTGCTCCGTTCCGCCGGATTTCGCCCCTCCATCGCCGCCCACCATCGGGAGGTGCTCCGGGCTTGTTCTTCACGTCATTCTTGAACCGGAGCTTCCTCTTGGCCTCCTCATTCATCCAAGAGCTTTAAGGAAGGTTTAGCCGCCATCGCCATCAAGCAAGAGGAAGTTTGCAACCTCTACCGGATCGTGACACGAAGAAGACGGGCTCATTGGAGAGTAGTGACAGCTCTCTCTACCCCGGACGTAGTTGCGGACCGAGCTTGGATGCGGATTGACAACCCGGCGATTCCAACCGTGAATCTACAACGAGACTTTGGATTCGGTCGATTTCTTGCCTTATTCTTCTCTTATTGATGCGTTTGTAGTTAGATCTCTCATGTATTGATGATGAACACTATGAATCGTGCTTGTAATCTTAATTTCATGTCTATGTGAAAGTATATTTTGTTCATATGTGTACGAGGTGCGCCACCATCCATCCTCCATCCCGCCGTCACGTTCGTGTGCCGCACTAGCAATTGCTAGTGGCGTGCTTGTCGACGAGGTGCTTGCGACCCTCATCCGTATGCCTACTCTTCCATCCGCCTAGCGAAGCGTGGCATAGCGGCCCGTGTAATCCATTCGCCCAACGAAGCAGTGCGCTCAAGGCCTGCACAGTTCGACTCCGCTTGCCTACTCGTCCATCCTCCCTTGTGACGCAGCGCGCTCAAGGCCTGCCTAGTCTCCATCCCGCCAAGCGAAGCACTGCATAGCGGCATTGCATAGGAGTAGTTGTAGCTGTTTTCTTTTATTTTCCAAAAGCCAAATCACCCCGTTTCCGCATTCCATCCGAATCAAGGACTTCGATCTCAAGTCCTTCCTCGAACGTTAACTCCACCTTACTGTGTTCCTTGAGAGATTCGATACTCGGGGATTACTCCTCGTTTTATATTACTTGAACGATCAGTACACTGCCGTTTCGTGTCGCAGTCGAGCTACCGCCTATAGCGGTGTGCTAAGATTTGCGCCATCAGTCGGCAGGTGCCGATAGAGCTAGGGTTGGATGCGCCGCTTCTTCCCCTTCCACGGTGGCCTCTCTTCCTTGGTCGTTGGTGCTGGGAGAACTCTATTACTGCCTCCTCCTTGCCTCTTTGTTGGTTTGCTGCTCCTACTGGCCGGCAGCTTTGGGTGAACTCCCTCCATTGTGAGCTCCTCTTTCTCCTCTCTTTTCCTTCCTTAATTCAAGTTATAGTGGAGCTTGGTTAGTGAGTTATGGTGTAGCTCTTCTTCACTGGATTTTGGTATTCTGCTGGCCGGTTAGGGTTTCTTCTGTAGGGGGATTTTGATGGCTCTTAAGTGGCTCTAACATATGCTATTTTTGGGCTGTTTCTTTTGTTGTGGGTTGCTGTTGGAGTTCATGTATTGTGTTATTTGGAGTTTCCTAGTTGTGATGTTTGGATGGGGGAAAATCAATTGATTTTCTTTGTGCTTTTCCACTTGGTCGGCTGTACTTGTGGTTTAACTGGAATTGTGATGCGATGTGGGCTGGTTCTGGATATTGTGACCGGCTGTTTCACTTGATGCCTTGTTTCCTTGGGTTGTTGGCTACCTTTTGGCTTTAGAACTGTATTGCTGTTAGCAGCCCCTATGTGTTTTTTCTTTCGGCTGCTATTGATGGTAATGATTTGCCTGAATTGCCTTTTTCATGTAGGCTGATCTTTGGGCTGCCTTTGTACCTTATATAGGCTGTTTTCTTTGGTGTGTATTGGCCAAAAAAGTGGCTAATTTTAGAAGTGTATAGCCGCTGAATTTTGATTTTCGTAGCGAGTAGATTCGATTTTTGACGCTTTCTTTTCAAGTTACCCAAGTTTAACTTTACCTTAGACAACTCCTTTCGAGTCGTAGTTGTATTCGTAGGCGGAAGCAAATTGTAACTAATTCGTGACGCAACCCTAAAGTAAATGATTTCATTGATACTGCAGAGGATGGCGTCTAGAGATAGACCCGATAAAAATCCTGGTACGATTAAAGGCAAAGGAAACTTGGTGAGTACTTATTTCTTTAATTATGCATAGTTTTGAATTATTTTGAATATATACACCTGATTAGATTTCTCTACTCTACAGAAAGTATTTTAGTGATTGTGCATTGACATGAAATTGAAATTGTTCGAATTTTGAATCACTGATAATCCAAGGATCGCTGGAAAATATTGAATTAGTAATGAATAAGCGATGAATAAATTCTGAGGGAAAACATTTAAAATAAATTTCTACACAATTGAATAAGAAGATTGCATCGATGCATAAGAAAATTTGAAATGATAAGGGTTAACCCAGTAGCCGTAGTGGGGGTGTGAATACGCTACGGCGGAATGTGCTCTTTTGAAATTATTGAGGCCGTTGAAGGCCTGAGGCCGTTGAAGGCCAAGAGGTCGTTGAAGACCAAGAAGGGATGAATCTACAGCAACCCTTATGATTTCCGAATTAAAGTAAACTAAAGATAAAACGAGAAACCGACTTCAGAAAATAAAAACAAATTGAATGAGCTATGATGCGAAAGAATATGAAAGTTGATTTTGATGCTGAATTGTTTGCTACGAATGAATGAAATGACTGCTAATCGACTACCAGAAATTGAAACAGAAATCAGTAAAGAACGAACACTTACGGCTATTGATTGTTATTGAGTATACATTATAATTGAATGCATTAAATACCTGCTTGAAGATCTACTAGAATCGAATACCTACTCGAATTGAATACTTTACTGATACTTATGATACACTGCAATTGAATATTTATGCATATTGTTACTGACGTTTGTTGCTTGCATGTACAGCAGTTAAAGAGGTATGTTACTCGTTTAGTCATATTTTTATGACTAAACCCGTCGTGATTTATCTTTTTAGGTAGCAGATGCGACTCCGAGTGCTCAGAGGAAAGCTAGACTGACTCGAACTGAAGAACGAGCAAAGGTATGACTTTTGTTTATGTATATTTTTCATGTACTCATAAAGTACTATGTTGCGATAAATGCTTCCAAGAGACTCAGATACAGATTTTCTGTGAGGTCTGGCTCGGGGCCTCACAATTTGGTATCAAAGCCAGGTTTATCGAGCAAGTAAATAGCTATGAGTACATGATACATAAACGATCGTGAACATATGTCTGACATGCTAATGTCATTGTGTTCCAAGGACCCCGTCCATGTTTATGCAAGTAAACGATGTTGGAGTTACCATTGTGATCTAGAAGTGGTCAAACATGTAATGTCACTGCCAACGCGATATGAGCCTGCAGGGTCGCACATAAGAGCATGTGGAGGAGTTGGAAGATTGACTGTGTTGGTAAAGGTTACCAATCACCATAAAGGATCGGGGAGGTAAAGCAAATGTTGATGTCGGAATTCGTCGGAATTCGTCGGATGGGATTCGTCGGATTCGTCGGACTGTTCCGTGAAATCTCGACGAATTATCACAGAGACTCTAAAGTCGGCAAATGTTGCCGTTTGATATGATTCATCGGATTCGTCGGATTGTTCCGTGGAATCCCGACGAATTGTTACAGAGTCCCTAACCTAGGCAAATGTTGCCGTCTGATTCGATTCGTCGGATTCGTCGGGTTGTTCCGTGGAATCCCGACGAATTATTACAGAAAACTGTTTCTGTATGGACTGCGGATAGCGATTTTTTAGGTCTTTTATACTTCGGGTATAAATAGACGGTTCGACGGTTCTTCTTTTGTATCCACGATTATTACGCGAAGAAGAAGAGACGAGACGGAAGAAGTTCCGCCTCACGAACCCTAGCCGACGGAAGTGTTCCGCCGTCTCGATCGCCTTCGCAGATCTCCCCTCCGGCGATCGTCGCCGTGATTGTTCTTCCTGGAGCGAACCTAGCAGTTCGTGGAAGTGCAAAGGTGCAGTCATTCTTCTCCCGGCTCGTGTGGATCACTATAGAGACGTAGACATTATTCTACGTGAGAACTCTCGCATAGCCGGCGCAAGGACTCTTCTTCTTGGAGCATCTAGGTTGGATTTGATCCAACTCCACTAAGGTAATTTTTGCCTAGTATTTTATTAACTTCTTGATTTAATATTCATGGCCCGATCAAAGTCTTTTGGGTTGTTTCTCTTTATTTCCGCTGCGCCTACATGTGATGTATGGTTCTAGAAAAACCAACAGTGGTATCAGAGCTAGGTTGCGGTCATGAATGTTGTTTCAGAAGTTAGGTTATTCCAGTACGTGCAAATCTAGGTATTTGGAAGCATTCTAAATGTCAAGATTTCTTCTTGGAATATCACATTTGATGTGATTTTGTGTGGTTTCTGGTGGTGGGATTTCAAAATTTTGGTCGGGGCTCTGCCCCGCACCCCGCACGGGCTCTGCCCCTTGACCCCGCTCGTTGATCGGTCAGCGAGACCACCGCCAGGGGTGCTGCCCCTTGGACCCCGTTAGGGGCTCTGCCCCTAAGACCCCGCCAGGGGCGCGGCCCCTTGGAACCCCGCCAGGAACGTCTAGGATTTCGTGGTAATTTCTAATTGTTAAAAATTGTTGTCTCCTTAGCAGTAACCGTCCCTCAGGTGGTTAATAAACCCTTGTATTGTTTTGGATTTTGAATCCAACAATGAGAGACGAGCTTGTCTACTGCTTTAAGTCGAGTTGTCTTTGCCTTTGTCCAATGCATGTAAATCTGAAGATTTGGAAGAGTTCTAAATGTCCAGATTTAGCCCTTTCGTCTATTAAAGGTTGATAGTCTTATGTTGTGCACATAAGGGATGCATGTGGAATTTTAGAAATTGTTTTTCTGTTGATGTGCACATTGATCAAATGTTGATCATGGTTAAGTGTTAACCTATTATTAAAATTAAAATCCCTTCATCAAATATTAAGTGTTCGGATGCCTTCCGATGGATGACACTCTTCCTGCCTCGATCGATGAAGTGTGGGCTTGCCAAAACAAGGTGCATTAATCTATCTTGGTAAGGGTGCGAGCGGATAATTGTGATATCCCACTGTCGACATCGGGTCTAACTTAACTAGATGACCTCAAAGGTTGAGTGCCTAGAGGCATAGGGTTGGCATGCACCATATGATGGATGCGAATAAGGAGTTATTCACCAACCATACAAGAGTTGCATGAGGATGCAATTGGCAAGCGTTGCCTACCTAAATAACCGCATTATGAGAGGAACGCCAAAGCGGACTCGTGGTGTTGGTGAAATACGGATCTTGTCCACTAAGAGAGTAGCTCGCATGGACTCTCCGAATTGATAGTGAGGGCTATCAATTTGAATAAAATAGCGGGAGTATTTAATTGAAGTCCAAATTAAAATAAATTGTATTTTGAAATTAAGGTACTGATTAAAATTCTGCATGAATTCTTGTAGAATTCCATGGCAAGTGGTTCACATTCCACCTTGTCCCTGAGAGCTATCCTTGAGAAGGACAAGCTTAGTGGGACGAACTATATGGACTGGTATAGGAACCTGAGAATTGTTCTCAGGAAAGAGCGAAAGCTCTACGTCTTGGAAGAAGAAGCCCCCGAGGTGCCGACCGGGAACTCGTCCCGTGTTGATAAGGATGCTTATAAGAAGTATACCAATGACGCCTTAGACGTCGAGTGCCTTATGCTTGCCACCATGAACTCTGAGCTTCAGAAGCAACACGAGAACATGGGGTGCAAGGAGATTGACGAGCACCTAAAGAAAATGTTTCAAGGGCAAGCTCGTCAAGAGAGGTTCGATGTCACGAAGGCCTTATTTCAGTGCAAAATGGGAGCTCGAGACTCAGTTGGTACTCACGTACTCAAGATGATTGGGTATATTGAGAACCTGGAGAGACTGGGTTTTCCTCTGGGTCAAGAGTTGGCCACAGATCTTATCCTGCAATCGTTGCCGGATAGTTATGAGCAGTTCGTCTTGAACTACAACATGAATGAAATAGACAAGACACTGCCCGAGCTCCTAGGCATGTTGCGAACTGCCGAGATAAACATGAAGAAGGCCAAGCCTGCTAGTCCCATATTGATGGTACATAAAGGCAAGGGTAAGGCCAAGGGCTTCAAGAAGACGAAGGTGGGACCTAAGTCACATCTTGAGCCCAAATCTTCTGCGCTGAAAAAGAAGAGCACCGTGAAGGAAGGGAAATGCCACCACTGTGGCAAGGCTAGTCATTGGAGGAGGAATTGTCCTTCGTACATTGACGGTTTGCAGAAAATGAAGGGAGGTATGACTTCCGCTTCGAATATTTACGTTATAGAGATAAACCTTTCTGCTCCTTCATCTTGGGTATTGGATACCGGATGTGGTTCTCACATTTGTACAAATGTGCAGGAACTGGGAAGGAGGAGATTGCTGAGTAAAGGAGAGGTGGACCTGCGCGTCGACAATGGAGCAAGAGTTGCTGCTGTAGCCGTAGGGGTTTACCGTCTTTCTTTGCCCAGTGGGCTTGTAATAGAACTTAATAATTGTTATTATGTTCCGGCCATAACTAGAAACATTATATCCATTTCATGCTTGGACATGATTGGTTTTTCTTTTATAATTAAGAACAATTGTTGTTCTATATTTAATAATGATGTTTGTTATGCTGTAGCTCAATTGTTTAATGGTCTTTATGTTTTGAACCTGGACCATCCGATCTATAATGTAGATAATAATAATAGACTAAGAACAAATGACTCAAATCCTACATATCTTTGGCATTGTCGTTTGGGCCATATAAACGAGAAGCGCATATCCAAGCTCCACAAAGATGGACTATTGGACTCATTTGATTATGAATCATTTGAGCGACGCGAGTCTTGTTTATTAGGCAAGATGACTAAAACCCCTTTCACTGGTTATACTGAGAGGGCTGAGGATCTTTTAGGTATAATACATAGTGATGTATGCGGACCCATGAGTTCTATGGCTAGAGGTGGTTATTTCTACTTCGTTACATTTACTGATGATTTCAGTAGATACGGATACGTGTATCTTATGAAGTGCAAATCCGAAACCTTTGAAAAGTTCAAAGAGTTCAAGAATGAAGTGGAGAACCAATTGGGTAAAAAGGTTAAAGCACTCCGATCTGATCGAGGTGGCGAATACCTGAGTCATGAGTTCCGTGATCATCTGAAAGAGTGTGGTATTGTATCACAGCTCACTCCACCTAGGACACCGCAGCATAATGGTGTGTCTGAGAGGAGAAATCGTACTCTGTTAGACATGGTACGGTCGATGATGAGTCATGCAGACTTGCCTGTTTCCTTTTGGGGTTTTGCTTTAGAGACTGCTGCAATAACACTGAATCGCGCTCCAACGAAAATGGTTCTAAAGACACCATATGAAATATGGACTGGGAAGCGTCCCAGTATGTCATTCATTAAAATTTGGGGCTGTGAGGCATACGTACGACGTCAAATGCCTGACAAGCTGGAACCCAAATCAAATAAGTGTTATCTGGTGGGATATCCTAAGGAAACGAAAGGATATTACTTTTACCTACCGTCTGAGGGCAAAGTGTTTGTCGCAAGGACAGGTGTCTTCTTGGAGAAAGAGTTCTTATCAAGAAAGACGCAAAAGGTAGAACTTGAAGAAGTTCAAGAACCACAAGTAGTGAATGAACCAGAATTGGATTCTGAGCCAGGACTACAAGATGTTGTAGCTAGAGAACCTGCTCAAGAGACACATGTCCTACGTAGATCTGGTAGACCAAGATTTGAGCCTGAGAGATATGGATTTCTCGTGTCTCAAATAGGTAATGTGTTGCTTATGGATCATGATGATGAACCAGCAACCTACCAAGAAGCTATGAATGGACCGGACTCCGACAAATGGCTTGAGGCTATGAAATCCGAAATGGACTCCATGTATACAAACCAAGTTTGGAACTTGGTGGAACCACCTGAAGGGGTACGACCCATAGGGTGCAAATGGGTCTTCAAGAAGAAGACCGACATGGATGGGAATGTACAGACATTCAAAGGGCGATTGGTGGCTAAGGGTTTCAAGCAAATTCATGGTGTTGACTATGATGAGACCTTTTCCCCTGTTGCCATGGTAAAGTCCATTAGGATATTGCTTGCTATTGCTGCGTATTATGACTACGAGATCTGCCAGATGGATATCAAAACGGCTTTCCTAAATGGAAACCTCCTTGAGGAAGTGTACATGACACAACCCGAGGGTTTTGTATCCCCAAATGAAGCCACTAAAATATGCAAGCTGAATAGGTCCATCTATGGATTGAAACAGGCCTCTAGAAGTTGGAATCTTTGTTTTGATGAGAAGATCAAAGAGTTTGGTTTTGTCAAGAACGAGGATGAACCGTGTGTTTACAAGCGAATCAGTGGGAGCATTGTTGTCTTCCTGATATTGTATGTAGATGGCATACTGTTGATCGGGAATGACATACCTACCCTGAAAGTTGTTAAGAACAACCTAGGGAACTGCTTTTCTATGAAGGACTTGGGTGAAGCGACTTACATACTCGGTATTAAGATCTATAGAGATAGATCGAAGAAGTTGCTGGGTTTGACCCAGAGTACGTACATTGAGAAGGTGTTGAAGCGGTTCAACATGCTTGAGTCCAAGAAAGGATTTTTGCCCATGTCTCATGGTGTAAATCTCTCTAAGGACCAGTGTCCAAAATCTTGTGAAGATAAGGACCGCATGAAGTTGATTCCATATGCTTCGGCAATTGGGTCAATCATGTATGCAATGTTATGTACTCGACCCGATGTCTCTTTTGCTTTGAGCATGACTAGCAGGTATCAGTCTGATCCCGGTGAATGTCACTGGATAGCCGTGAAGAATATCCTGAAGTACTTGAGAAGGACTAAGGATGTATTCTTGGTGTATGGTGGAGAGGAAGAGCTCGTTGTAAGTGGTTACACGGATGCCAGCTTCCAAACTGATAGAGATGATTCGAAGTCTCAGTCAGGGTTTGTGTTTTGCCTGAATGGAGGAGCTGTGAGCTGGAAGAGTTCCAAGCAAGAGTCAGTTGTTGATTCTACAACTGAGGCCGAGTATATCGCTGCGGCAAATGCAGCGGAGGAGGCTGTATGGATTAGGAAATTCATCGGTGAGCTAGATGTAGTTCCTAGCATTGTTGGTCCCGTAGTTCTCTACTGTGATAACAATGGTGCAATTGCACAATCTAAGGAACCTAGATCCCATCAGCGCTCCAAGCACATACTTCGGCGGTTCCATCTTATTCGTGAGATTGTCGAACGAGGAGATGTGAACATTTGCAGAGTGCCGACTGAGGAGAATATTGCAGATCCACTGACAAAGCCTCTCGCGCAGAGAAAGCATGATGGTCATACTAGATCAATGGGTATACGATACCTGAGTGATCAACTCTAGTGGGAATCTTGTGGGTTGCATGTAAAATAAATATTCTGTTGGCTGTTTATTATTTATTCATATGATGAATTGTGTACCAATTATTTCCTTTTACAATTAATGGCAAGTTCTTTTATTACGATATACTGTTTCTATATGATAGA
This sequence comes from Dactylorhiza incarnata, assembly GCA_033032865.1. Taxonomy (NCBI): domain Eukaryota; kingdom Viridiplantae; phylum Streptophyta; class Magnoliopsida; order Asparagales; family Orchidaceae; genus Dactylorhiza; species Dactylorhiza incarnata. The sequence continues at coordinate 87,451 of JAWHQI010000109.1, read as the reverse complement.
ATAAAATTCGTGATAAATACCCTTAGAATGTTCGCTTCCATAGGACATCAAGTACATGACTTGAATGTGAGAGCCTATGATTTCGAAGCTTCATTCTTAAAAGGTCCCTGGTCGAGGTATCATCGTAGAAGCTAAGGGTGATGATGATACATTAAGACTAGCATGTGTGTTGACTGATGACCGGTTCTCACAGGTCATGATATTGTGATATCAAGTCATCACGTGGGTACTTGTTAGTGAACAAGTTGTACTGGACAGACCCAACCTGAGACTACTTTGTGGATTGTTACTTAAATGTGTCACAAGTAGGTCTCATTTGACAATGGTGTTGTGGTCCTTTGACCTGAAGTCACAGCATTCATCGAGTGAGGAAGAGCGTGCTTTGATGCCATCTAAAGTCTTCCTTGAAGAAGGTTGATGATAAGGGTGGTCGTTGGGTACGTTACAAATCATTTGGGTGTTTGGGTGTGAGCAGATATGGGATTTGTCCTCCTATATGTTGAAACCGGAATCTTGCGAACAAGACTTGGTCTCTGTGGAGTTCGGGGTCCCTAAGAAGGGGTGGTCTCACACCTACTTCCCTCGAGCCAACTCTCTAGGCAAGAGCACTTAGATTTGGAAACGGACCAAGGGCTTAGTGGGGAGGTCCCACCACATACCCGGAAGTTCCCTTGGAACTTCCCCTCCCAAGCCACTACTAAGCTTGGGCACCACTGGAGCCTCTCCTCACCCTCTATAGAGAGACTTGTTGGGGAGGGAGAAAGAGGAGAGAGCTAGCCTAGAATCAGATCCCCCTCAATGGTGCCCCCCCTTGGTCCTATTTATAGGTTTTTCGGATCTGGACTGCAAATAGCCAAAACTGGACTGCAAATAGCCAAAGCCCACTGTTCTGGGATGCTAAACGCAGACCAATGGACTGCGAATAGCGAAATGGGACGAAGGTGACATTCCCTGGGCGAGAGGGGGGGGGGGGGCGAGATCCCCTCTCCCTCTCCGCCCCTAGCTCTTGGGCGAGAAGGGGGGGGGGGGGGGGGGGGGGGGGGGGGGGGGCGAGAGCCCCTCCCCCAATCCGCCCCTAGCTCTTGGGCGAGAAGGGGGGGCGAGAGCCCCTCCCCCTCTCCGCCCCTAGCTCTTGGGCGAGAGGGGGGGCGAGTGCCCCTCCCCCTCTCCGCCCCCCAGCTCTTGGGCGAGAGGGGGGGGGGGGGGGGCGAGTGCCCCTCCCCCTCTCCGCCCCCAGCTCTTGGGCGAGAGGGGGGCGAGTGCCCCTCCCCCTCTCCGCCCCTAGCTCTTGGGCGAGGAGGGGGGGCGAGAGCCCCTCCCCCTCTCCGCCCCTAGCTCTTGGGCGAGAGGGGGGGGCGAGAGCCCCTCCCGCTCTCCGCCCCTAGCTCTTGGGCGAGGAGGGGGGGCGAGAGCCCTTCCCCCTCTCCGCCCCCAGCTCTTGGGCGAGAGAGGGGGGCGAGTGCCCCTCCCCCTCTCCGCCCCCAGCTCTTGGAGTGCCCCTCCCCCTCTCCGCCCCCAGCTCTTGGGCGAGAGGGGGGGGGGGGGGGGGGGGCGAGTGCCCCTCCCCCTCTCCGCCCCTAGCTCTTGGGCGAGGAGGGGGGGCGAGAGCCCCTCCCCCTCTCCGCCCCTAGCTCTTGGGCGAGAGGGGGGGGGGGGGGGGGGGGGGGGCGAGAGCCCTTCCCCCTCTCCGCCCCTAGCTCTTGGGCGAGAGGGGGGGGGGGGGGGGGGGGGGGGGGCGAGAGCCCCTCCCCCTCTCCGCCCCTAGCTCTTGGGTGAGGAGGGGGGGCAAGAGCCCCTCCCCCTCTCCGCCACCAGCTCTTGGGCGAGGGGGGGGGGGGGGGGGGGCGAGTGCCCCTCCCCCTCTCCGCCCCCAGCTCTTGGGCGAGAGGGGGGGGGGGGGGGGGGGGCGAGTGCCCCTTCCCCTCTCCGCCCCTAGCTCTTGGGCGAGAGGGGGGGCGAGTGCCCCTCCCCCTCTCCGCCCCTAGCTCTTGGGCGAGGAGGGGGGGCGAGAGCCCCTCCCCCTCTCCGCCCCTAGCTCTTGGGCGAGAGGGAGGGGGGGGGCGAGAGCCCCTCCCCCTCTCCGCCCCTAGCTCTTGGGCGAGAGGGGGGGGGCGAGTGCCCCTCCCCCTCTCCGCCCCCAGCTCTTGGGCGAGAGGGGGGGCGAGTGCCCCTCCTCCTCTCCGCCCCTAGCTCTTGGGCGAGGAGGGGGGGGGGGGGGGGGGGGCGAGAGCCCCTCCCCCTCTCCGCCCCCAGCTCTTGGGCGAGAGGGGGGGGGGGGGGGGGGCGAGTGCCCCTCCCCCTCTCCGCCCCTAGCTCTCTTTTTTGGTGAGAGCTACGAGGGTCTAGTCGACACGTCTTGGCGGCCCTACGTGCTGGGCCTAACTCGATGGATATGGGGTTGTACACAATCCCCGCTCTTTGCGAGGTTGGCACAACCTTGGAAAGAAAAGTCCAAGCCCAAATATTCATCGAGGGGGCAGAACCTCGCTTCTGAGGCACGTTCGGCCCATCCAGCTAGTGAGAGCCTGGAATGAGGAGGACATCTCGGTGTTAAGCTCTTCTTCCCGAGGATCATTCGACCCACCCAGCTAGTGAGAGCCTGGAGTGAGGAGGACATCTCGGCGTTAAGCTCTTCTTCCCGAGGATCATTCGACCCACCCAGCTAGTGGGAGCCTGGAGTGAGGAGGACATCTCGGCGTTAAGCTCTTCTTCCCGAGGATCATTCGACCCACCCAGCTAGTGAGAGCCTGGAGTGAGGAGGACATCTCGGCGTTAAGCTCTTCTTCCCGAGGATCATTCGACCCACCCAGCTAGTGAGAGCCTGGAGTGAGGAGGACATCTCGGCGTTGAACTTACCCATCCGAGGATCATTCGACCCACCCAGCTAGTGGGAGCCTGGAGTGAGGAGGACATCTCGATGGCAAGCCCTTCCTTCCGAGGATCATTCGACCCACCCAGCTAGTGAGAGCCTGGAGTGAGGAGGACATCTCGGTGTTAAGCTCTTCTTCCCGAGGATCATTCGACCCACCCAGCTAGTGAGAGCCTGGAGTGAGGAGGACTTCTCGGCGTTAAGCTCTTCTTCCCGAGGATCATTCGACCCACCCAGCTAGTGAGAGCCTGGAGTGAGGAGGACATCTCGGCGTTAAGCTCTTCTTCCCGAGGATCATTCGACCCACCTAGCTAGTGGGAGCCTGGAGTGAGGAGGACATCTCGGCGTTAAGCTCTTCTTCCCGAGGATCATTCGACCCACCCAGCTAGTGAGAGCCTGGAGTGAGGAGGACATCTCGGCGTTAAGCTCTTCTTCCCGAGGATCATTCGACCCACCCAGCTAGTGAGAGCCTGGAGTGAGGAGGACATCTCGGCGTTGAACTTACCCATCCGAGGATCATTCGACCCACCCAGCTAGTGAGAGCCTGGAGTGAGGAGGACATCTCGATGGCAAGCTCTTCTTCCCGAGGATCATTCGACCCACCCAGCTAGTGAGAGCCTGGAGTGAGGAGGACATCTCGGCAACAACTTACTCATCATATAAGCAAAATAACTCATCCATCTAATGGGGGGATTTCCCTTGTCAAAAACCTCCTGGCCTAACTAGCGAGGGGTAGAGCTTGTTACAAAGGAAAACAACAAAAAACAAAAAACACAACATACCCCCCCATGACACTCGCCTCTCAGGCTGCTTGCGCGAGATGATCATTCCTCTTCTTCTCCTACCACTCCCATCCTGCTCATGCTCTCCATGATCTTCTCCATCTCCTCCGCCCCTGCTTGCCAAGAGATGTTGTTGACGGCTGTGACGTAGCAGTGCCTCGCCATCCTGGGATCTCCGCGGATCCTGACTTGGATTCCTCCAGCGTTGAGCTTGAGGCATTGGTGGAAGGATGATGGTACGCATCGGAAGGCGCTGATGAGGGGTCTTCCGAAGATGGCATTGTAACTGCTAGGAGCGTCAACTATGACGAACCGACAGTTCCTTGAGCCTCCCCCCATCGTCACTTGGAGTCCAACTCCACCCTCCACATCTTTCCTTTCTCCAGAGAATCCGAACAAGGGCCCATCTGAGGCCAGCACCCTCCTTGACTCCACCTTCAACTCGTCAAAAGCCTTCTTGAAAATGACGTTGACAGAGCTCCCGTTGTCAACGAGGATCCGAGAGACAGTGTAACCTTCGATGGTTGTCTGAATGACTAGCGCATCACAGAATGGATCCTCGTGATCTGGCATGTCCCTGCTTGAGAAAGTGATTTTCTCCTCGGGAGGTGGGTCCTGTGACGTTGAAGCGACGCTGCGTCGATATACAGCGTGGAGGCTTGCCTTACAGGTGGCCTCGATCCCCACCCCCCCGTGGATCACCATGACCCGTCCTTTGGCTCCTATGTCAGTTCGGTCCTCGCAGATGTCGTCGTCCACTACTGCTCCAGGTGGAACTTCTTCAATCCGCACCGGCGGCTGCTGTTGTGCCTGACCTCTCGCCTCTCTCACTTCCAAGAATTCTGGGCAGGTAGTTGTTGCATGCCCCTCTGCCTGGTGGTAGTCGCAGTACGGCACCACCCTTCCCCCCCTTCTCCTACGGGCTGGGATGTCTCTAGCTTCGACTCCTCTTCGAATCGCCATAGCTTGAGCTGGTGGGGGTAGGAGCTGCCTAGGGGCCTGCCTCCAAGGAGGAGGGTTGGGCCTCCCTTGGCCTCCGTAGAAGTTTCCCCCTCCTTGGGCGAGACCCCTCCCTTGCTCCTGACCCCCCTGGGGTCCCTGGTACCCTTGACCCCTCTGCTCTTCCCTCCTCCTTCCTTCCTGCTGCCTGGGGCCACCTTGCTCTCTTGGCTCGACCTCCACCAATTTCGCCAACTTCTTCGCCAGCCCCGGGTTCGCCGCCTCGGTGGCTATCTCCTTTGCAGCTTTTTCCATCAGGTCCTCAAAGGACAAGGGAGGCTTCCTAGTTAGGCGCATTTTTAAGAGGCTCTCTCGTAGCCCTACGGTGAAAGCCATCTGGAGGGCATACCCTGGCACCTCCTGGATGTTCAGGATCTCCTCCTGGAATCTGTCCATGTACTGGGCCAACGTCTCCTCGTGCCTCTGCTTGACCAGGAAGATGGACTCAACATTTTTCTTCCTCTTCTTGGATGTGGAGAAGCGTAGCTGGAAGCTTCGGCCTAAGTCATCAAAGCTGTAAATGGAGCCAACCGGGAGCTGGTGGAACCAGTCCCTAGCTTTGTCCCTCAGGGTGGTGGCGAAGAGACGACACTTGAACGCATCCGTCATGGGCATGATGGAGACGGTATCCTCGAACCACTGTAGGTGCTGGACGGGATCATCCTTCCCGGTATAGAAAGTCATGTTGGGCTCCTTGAAGCCTTCCGGGATGGGAGCCGAGATGATCAGCTCGCTAAAGGGTGACCCCCACTCGCCGGCTTCGCGAGCTCCGCTCGCGCGACTCCTGCTCCGAGCGAGACCCCACTCACCGGGCTAGGAAAAAGCACTCGCCCGGCGAGGTCTCACTCGCCACTCTCAGTCACCGGTTCCTTGCCTGGCCGACCCCCTGGGGCAACCTCTCCTGACCCCCCCTGGGCGAGCACTCCTTGCGACCCAGAAGGCGGTGTCTGGGGGGAGGGAGCCGAGCAGTCACCTCCCCTGGAGATGCCTTGGAGTAGCTCCATGATTCCCTTGATGGCCGTCATGAACTCTCCCCTTCCTACCACCTCACTTGGGATGTGAGACCCCTCATCGTCTCCTCCTCCGAGGTCCCCTGCCATGAGATTTGGCTCAAGGACTTCTGTGCTGACCACTCTCCACGCTCACCGCACCAAAATGTTGAAACCGGAATCTTGCGAACAAGACTTGGTCTCTGTGGAGTTCGGGGTCCCTAAGAAGGGGTGGTCTCACACCTACTTCCCTCGAGCCAACTCTCTAGGCAAGAGCACTTAGATTTGGAAACGGACCAAGGGCTTAGTGGGGAGGTCCCACCACATACCCGGAAGTTCCCTTGGAACTTCCCCTCCCAAGCCACTACTAAGCTTGGGCACCACTGGAGCCTCTCCTCACCCTCTATAGAGAGACTTGTTGGGGAGGGAGAAAGAGGAGAGAGCTAGCCTAGAATCAGATCCCCCTCAATGGTGCCCCCCTTGGTCCTATTTATAGGTTTTTCGGATCTGGACTGCGAATAGCCAAAACTGGACTGCAAATAGCCAAATCCCGCTGTTCTGGGATGCTAAACGCAGACCAATGGACTGCGAATAGCGAAATGGGACGAAGGTGACATTCCCTGGGCGAGAGGGGGGGGGGGGCGAGATCCCCTCTCCCTCTCCGCCCCTAGCTCTTGGGCGAGAAGGGGGGGGGGGGGGGGGGGGGGGGGGGGGGGGGGGCGAGAGCCCCTCCCCCTCTCCGCCCCTAGCTCTTGGGCGAGAAGGGGGGGCGAGAGCCCCTTCCCCTCTCCGCCCCTAGCTCTTGGGCGAGAGGGGGGGGGGGGGGGGGGGGGCGAGTGTCCCTCCCCCTCTCCGCCCCCAGCTCTTGGGCGAGAGGGGGGGGGGGGGGGGGGGGGGGGAGTGCCCCTCCCCCTCTCCGCCCCCAGCTCTTGGGTGAGAGGGGGGGCGAGTGCCCCTCCCCCTCTCCGCCCCTAGCTCTTGGGCGAGGAGGGGGGGCGAGAGCCCCTCCCCCTCTCCGCCCCTAGCTCTTGGATGAGAGGGGGGAGGGGGGGCGAGAGCCCCTCCCGCTCTCCGCCCCTAGCTCTTGGGCGAGGAGGGGGGGCGAGAGCCCCTCCCCCTCTCCGCCCCCAGCTCTTGGGCGAGAGAGGGGGGCGAGTGCCCCTCCCCCTCTCCGCCCCCAGCTCTTGGGCGAGAGGGGGGGGGGGGGGGCGAGTGCCCCTCCCCCTCTCCGCCCCTAGCTCTTGGGCGAGGAGGGGGGGCGAGAGCCCCTCCCCCTCTCCGCCCCTAGCTCTTGGGCGAGAGGGGGGGGGGGGGGGGGGCGAGAGCCCCTCCCCCTCTCCGCCCCTAGCTCTTGGGCGAGAGGGGGGGCGAGAGCCCCTCCCCCTCTCCGCCCCTAGCTCTTGGGCGAGGAGGGGGGGCGAGAGCCCCTCCCCCTCTCCGCCCCCAGCTCTTGGGCGAGAGGGGGGGGGGGGGGGGGGGGGGGGGGGGGGGGCGAGTGCCCCTCCCCCTCTCCGCCCCCAGCTCTTGGGCGAGAGGGGGGGCGAGTGCCCCTCCCCCTCTCCGCCCCTAGCTCTTGGGCGAGAGGGGGGGCGAGTGCCCCTCCCCCTCTCCGCCCCTAGCTCTTGGGTGAGGACTCCCCCTCTCCGCCCCTAGCTCTTGGGCGAGAGGGGGGGGGGGGGGGGGGCGAGAGCCCCTCCCCCTCTCCGCCCCTAGCTCTTGGGCGAGAGGGGGGGGGGGGGCGAGTGCCCCTCCCCCTCTCCGCCCCCAGCTCTTGGGCGAGAGGGGGGGCGAGTGCCCCTCCCCCTCTCCGCCCCTAGCTCTTGGGCGAGGAGGGGGGGCGAGAGCCCCTCCCCCTCTCCGCCCCCAGCTCTTGGGCGAGAGAGGGGGGCGAGTGCCCCTCCCCCTCTCCGCCCCTAGCTCTCTTTTTTGGTGAGAGCTACGAGGGTCTAGTCGACACGTCTCGGCGGCCCTACGTGCTGGGCCTAACTCGATGGATATGGGGTTGTACACTATATAACAGGAGTTGCATCCATGGGCCCCTTGATGGAATTGGACTGGGAAATGCATGGCCATGCTTGGTTGAGTCAATATGTGATATTGAGCTCACCATTCTCTGGAAGTCCGTTCTAGATCAAGAAACTTGGATTGAGCTATTATGAGGGTGACACGGTCCATGCCTCTAGTTCTTTCCGGATGTAAGTGACAAAGGGACAAAGACAACGCTGGAACATTGGTCATAAAGGCTTATGAGTTATGAACTCTTATTGCTTGGGGAGCAATGATGCATTGCTAGATGCTGCTCATTGTTTGTGAGGTTTTTGTTTGATACTTTCAAGATCAAGTGGGAGACTGTTGGAGTTACCATTGTGATCTAGAAGTGGTCAAACATGTAATGTCACTGCCAACGCGATATGAGCCTGCATGGTCGCACATAAGAGCATGTGGAGAAGTTGGAAGATTGACTGTGTTGGTAAAGGTTACCAATCACCATAAAGGATCGGGGAGGTAAAGCAAATGTTGCTGTCGGAATTCGTCGGAATTCGTCGGAATTCGTTGGATGGGATTCGTCGGATTCGTCGGACTGTTCCGTGAAATCTCGACGAATTATCACAGAGACTCTAAAGTCGGCAAATGTTGCCGTCTGATATGATTCATCGGATTCGTCGGATTGTTCCGTGGAATCCCGACGAATTGTTACAGAGTCCCTAACCTAGGCAAATGTTGCCGTCTGATTCGATTCGTCGGATTCGCCGGGTTGTTCCGTGGAATCCCGACGAATTATTACAGAAAACTGTTTCTGTATGGACTGCGGATAGCGATTTTTTAGGTCTTTTATATTTCGGGTATAAATAGACGGTTCGACGGTTCTTCTTTTGTATCCACGATTATTACGCGAAGAAGAAGAGACGAGACGGAAGAAGTTCCGCCTCACGAACCCTAGCCGATGGAAGTGTTCCGCCGTCTCGATCGCCTTCGCAGATCTCCCCTCCGGCGATCGTCGCCGTGATTGTTCTTCCTGGAGCGAACCTAGCAGTTCGTGGAAGTGCAAAGGTGCAGTCGTTCTTCTCCCGGCTCGTGTGGATCACTGTAGAGACGTAGACATTATTCTACGTGAGAACTCTCGCATAGCCGGCGCAAGGACTCTTCTTCTTGGAGCATCTAGGTTGGATTTGATCCAACTCCACTAAGGTAATTTTTGTCTAGTATTTTATTAACTTCTTGATTCAATATTCATGGCCCGATCAAAGTCTTTTGGGTTGTTTCTCTTTATTTCCGCTGCGCCTACATGTGATGTATGGTTCTAGAAAAACCAACAAACGAGTCCATGGAGGTCGAGACGAACAAGAGGTAAATAAAGATACGTTGTCAGCGGAGAGTGATAATGGAAATCAGCCGCGTCCCCCAGTGAATGACCTCACCCAAGCTCTTGCCGAAGCTTTAAAGCTGGTCTTGCCAACCCTACTTGCACCTGGTCCAGCTGCCCCTCGTGTTGATCCTGTACCCCCACCAGTCCAATTGCTTCCTGGTAATTTGCCAATAGTTCCTGTAATTCCTGCAGTGCCTGCAGTGCCTGCAGTCCCGCCTCAGATCGTCAATTAGATGTGGATCTGAAACAATTTCTAGAATTGAAGCCGCCACCGTTTAGAGGAGGCTTACCCCCGCTTGAAACCGAAGATTGGATTTTGCGAATGGAAACGATTTTCGAAGTAATGGAGTGCCCTGAAAATAGGAAGGTCAGTTTAGCTACGTTTATTTTGGAAGGGAAAGCGAAGCGATGGTGGACCAGTATTATGAAGCGAAAGTATTAAGTACGTGGTGTCTCAGCCATTACTTGGAGGGAATTCCTGCAAGAGTTTACGTCGTGTTTCGTTCCGAGATCTGAGAAAAGATTGCTACACGATCAATTCCTCTGTTTGGTGCAAGGAAGTAAATCAGTCCTGCAGTACGAAGCAGAATTTACAAAACTAGGTTATTATGCAGACTCTTTGATTGCAACCGAAGAAGATAGGTGTCGTCAATTTCAACAAGGTCTTCGTGATGAAATTCGCGCTCTCTTGGTGCCTATGGATATCCTTGAATATGGAAAATTAGTGGAAAGAGCTAGGCTGGTTGAAATTGATGCAGAGAAATCGCGGTGGAGACGTGAACAAGCCAGAAAGAGGTTTAGAGAAGGCTCGAATAAGGAAGTGATTGAAAATGTGAGTGAGCCGCAATGGAAAGAAAGGAAGGTATCGCAAGTTGCCCCTGCAGCAAGTAGCAATGTATCCCAGGCGTCTCAGACATCTCAGGTATGTGTAAAATGTGGAAAGATTCATAAGGGCGAATGTCTCGCAGGCGTTTGTTTTTATTGTCGTCAACCAGGGCATAGGCGAGCCGATTGCCCAAAGTTGACTCAATCGAAGGAAGGTAGAGACGCTCCAAGACCTCCACAGCATAAGCTATTCCAGATCGGGGCTGAATCGTTAGCATCCACCCCGGCACCAGAAGAAGCAGTTTCAGAAGAACGTCGTATCGAGCCCCGAGCATTTAATTTAGGTCAACCCTGGGAAGGGCGGAAGGAAGGAAGTGAAAACATCATTTACATTTTGTATAAACTCGTGTGTTGTGCTATGTAATATGTCAGTAGACGTTTTGTCTGTGAATAGTGTAAATAACTTTTTAACTGCTTTTGAAGTTATCTTTCGGTATAAACATTGTTCTTGTTTAAAGTAATGTCATCCTTCTGTGATTTTCGAGGACGAAAATTCCTATTAGGAGGGAAGAGTTTGTAATGGCCTAGAACAAAAGAAAAGAAAAATAATTAATAATATTCCCGATGATGAAAGAATAAAATCAGTGTCGAGACGACGTCGCACTTTAAGTTTGAAATTTTGGATTTGTCGATGATTTTTGCGACGCTCGTTTCGCTCGTTTCGTTTTCATTTGTTATGTTGATTTATTTTTTTGCTATTGGCACTTATGCTATTGACACAGATCATTATATATATTGGTCTTATGATAGAGGTGACGTTGGCTGATTTGATTTGGATTGTTGGCTCTGAGTTCATTTGATCCTCCTGGGCTAGTTGGTTTATTACTTGGGCTGCGGATAGCCTTCTGAATGGTGATCTTCTTATGGCTGTTGCTGCTTTGTGTTGTTTTGGACTGACCGGATATTATATAGACAATATTATAATAGTATTAAAAGAGATTAGGCGGTGGTTTCTTTATGTTCATTTAAGCGGTGGATTTCTCCTTCTGTTTATATTTGGCTGCTGATTCTCTCCTGTCTCCCGTCTCCTGGAAAGGTCGGCAGGTGCCGATAGAGCTAGGGTTGGATGCGCCGCTTCTTCCCCTTCCACGGTGGCCTCTCTTCCTTGGTTGTTGGTGCTGGGAGAACTCTATTGCTGCCTCCTCCTTGCCTCTTTGTTGGTTTGCTGCTCCTACTGGCAGGCAGCTTTGGGTGAACTCCCTCCATTGTGAGCTCCTCTTTCTCCTCTCTTTTCCTTCCTTAATTCAAGTTATAGTGGAGCTTGGTTAGTGAGTTATGGTGTAGCTCTTCTTCACTGGATTTTGGTATTCTGTTGGCCGGTTAGGGTTTCTTCTGTAGGGGGATTTTGATGGCTCTTAAGTGGCTCCAACATATGCTATTTTTGGGTTGTTGCTTTTGTTGTGGGTTGCTGTTGGAGTTCCTGCATTGTGTTATTTGGAGTTTCCTAGTTGTGATATTTGGATGGGGGAAAATCAATTGATTTTCTTTGTGCTTTTCCACTTGGCCGGCTGTACTTGTGGTTTAACTGGAATTGTGATGTGATGTGGGTTGGTTCTGGATATTGTGACCGGCTGTTTCACTTGATGCCTTGTTTCCTTGGGTTGTTGGCTACCTTTTGGCTTTAGAACTGGATTGTTGTTAGCAGCCCCTATGTGTTTCTTCTTTGGGCTGCTATTGATGGTAATGATTTGCCTGAATTGCCTTTTTCATGTAGGCTGATCTTTGGGCTGCCTTTGTACCTTATATAGGCTATTTTCTTTGGTGTGTATTGGCCACAAAAGTGGCTAATTTTAGAAGTGTATAGCCGCTGAATTTTGATTTTCGTAGCGAGTAGATTCGATTTTTGACGCTTTCTTTTCAAGTTACCCAAGTTTAACTTTACCTTAGACAACTCCTTTCTAGTCGTAGTTGTATTCGTAGGCGGAAGCAAATTGTAACTAATTCGTGACGCAACCCTAAAGTAAATGATTTCATTGATACTGCAGAGGATGGCGTCCAGAGATAGACCCGATGAAAATCCTGGTACGATTAAAGGCAAAGGAAACTTGGTGAGTACTTATTTCCTTAATTATGCATAGTTTTGAATTATTTTGAATATATACACCTGATTAGATTTCTCTACTCTACATAAAGTATTTTAGTGATTGTGCATTGACATGATATTGAAATTGTTCGAATTTTGAATCACTGATAATCCAAGGATCGCTGGAAAATATTGAATTAGTAATGAATAAGCGATGAATAAATTCTGAGGGAAAACATTTAAAATAAATTTCTACACAATTGAATAAGAAGATTGCATCGATGCATAAGAAAATTTGAAATGATAAGGGTTAACCCAGTAGCCGTAGTGGGGGTGTGAATACGCTACGGAGGAATGTGTTCTTTTGAAATTATTGAGGCCGTTGAAGGCCAGAGGCCGTTGAAGGCCAGAGGCCGTTGAAGGCCAGAGGCCGTTGAAGGCCAAGAGGTCGTTGAAGACCAAGAAGGGATGAATCTACAGCAACCCTTATGATTTCCGAATTAAAGTAAACTAAAGATAAAACGAGAAACCGACTTCAGAAAATAAAAAACAAATTGAATGATCTATGATGCGAAAGAATATGAAAGCTGATTTTGATGTTGAATTGTTTGCTACGAATGAATGAAATGACTGCTAATCGACTACCAGAAATTGAAACATAAATCAGTAAAGAATGAACACTTACGACTATTGATTGTTATTGAGTATACATTATAATTGAATGCATTGAATACTTGCTTGAAGATCTACTAGAATCGAATACCTACTCGAATTGAATACTTTACTGATACTTATGATACACTGCAATTGAATATTTATGCATATTGTTACTGACGTTTGTTGCTTGCATGTACAACAGTTAAAGAGGTATGTTACTCGCTTAGTCATATTTTTATGACTAAACCCGTCGTGGTTTATCTTTTTAGGTAGCGGATGCGACTCCGAGTGCTCAGAGGAAAGCTAGACTGACTCGAACTGAAGAACGAGCAAAGGTATGACTTTTGTTTATGTATATTTTTCATGTACTCATAAAGTACTATGCTGCGATAAATGCTTCCAAGAGACTCAGATACAGATTTTCTGTGAGGTCTGGCTCGAGGCCTCACAATTTGGTATCAAAGCCAGGTTTATCGAGCAAGTAAATAGCTATGAGTACATGATACGTAAACGATCGTGAACATATGTCTGACATGCTAATGTCATTGTGTTCCAAGGACCCCGTCCATGTTTATGCAAGTAAACGAGTCCATGGAGGTCGAGACGAACAAGAGGTAAATAAAGATACGTTGTCAGCGGAGAGTGATAATGGAAATCAGCCGCGTCCCCCAGTGAATGACCTCACCCAAGCTCTTGCCGAAGCTTTAAAGCTGGTCTTGCCAACCCTACTTGCACCTGGTCCAGCTGCCCCTCGTGTTGATCCTGTACCCCCACCAGTCCAATTGCTTCCTGGTAATTTGCCAATAGTTCCTGTAATTCCTGCAGTGCCCGCAGTCCCGCCTCAGCATCGTCAATTAAATGTGGATCTGAAACAATTTCTAGAATTGAAGCCGCCACCGTTTAGAGGAGGCTTACCCCCGCTCGAAACCGAAGATTGGATTTTGCGAATGGAAACAATTTTCGAAGTAATGGAGTGCCCTGAAAATAGGAAGGTCAGTTTAGCTACGTTTATTTTGGAAGGGGAAGCGAAGCGATGGTGGACCAGTATTATGAAGCGAAAGTATGAAGTACGTGGTGTCTCAGCCATTACTTGGAGGGAATTCCTGCAAGAGTCCTTGGTGCCGGATTGCCCCGGACGATCCCGCTGTCGGGCTCTCACTAGCCGGTGGGTCAGGTGGATTCGAAGAGGCTGGCGAGATGTATAAGTCCTTGGTGCCGGATTGCCCCGGACGATCCCGCTGCCGGGCTCTCACTAGCCGGTGGGTCAGGTGGATCTCGCGGAGAGGCTGGCGAGATGTATAAGTCCTTGGTGTCGGATTGCCCCGGACGATCCCGCTGCCGGGCTCTCACTAGCCGGTGGGTCAGGTGGATCTCGCAGAGAGGCTGTCGAGATGTATAAGTCCTTGGTGCCGGATTGCCCCGGACGATCCCGCTGCCGGGCTCTCACTAGCCGGTGGGTCAGGTGGATCTCGCGGAGAGGCTGGCGAGATGTATAAGTCCTTGGTGCCGGATTGCCCCGGACGATCCCGCTGCCGGGCTCTCACGAGCCGGTGGGTTAGGTCGATCTCGCGGAGAGGCTGGCGAGACATGCAAGTCCTTGAAATGACCGGAGCGACGTCTTCGGCCGGAGAATCTTTATATCGACCAGGGTACTCTCGCTAAATAAGTAGGGGGAGAGAACCTTATGTTCCTATTCTCGGCGGCTAGCGCTCGGCAAAACGCGAACTGACCCGCAAGGATAGGCAAATACCCGTTGGCTGATGCGAAGCCCCCGCGCAAGAGCCGCTTATAAAGGGTGATATTGAAAAAAAGGGGGATGGGTCCTCGCGAGGTCAAGATGGAGAAACGATCCTAGAAAATCCACGGCCCAAAGGTGGAGGATAGAGGCACCAGGCGAAAGTACTTATCCTATACAGAAGCTATCCAAAGGTACCATTCGCGAGAATAAGTGTCGCGAGAACTCTAGAAAATGTGCGAGAACAAGATATAAAGGCGAGAAAAAGAACACATCACAGAATAAAAACGCGAGCACAAAATGGAGTCAGAGGCCTACATAATGAAAATATTCATTGTTCATTTACATCTTGCGGCAGTCTCGCCAGCCCAAAATGGGTTACAAAAATAAAACCCAAGCAAAAAGATCAGTCTTCGCGGTCGCTCGCTGACCCCTCGTCCTCATCGCTGCCCCCGACCGGCGGAAGAGGAAGGAAGAGTTCGGGGACGATGTCCTCAAGACGCAGGGCGGCCGCCTCGGCAGTTAACATGCTGGACTTTTGCATTAGCTGAAATATGTATAACGACGATTCAGAGGCCTCCTTCCGGATCTCCTCGTCTCGCGCTCGCTTCTCTTCTCTCAGGCGATGAGGAGAGGGAGGTACCGCGCGAACCAAATCTTTGTTAAGGGCCTTCAACCCTGCAACCTCACCCTCCAGATCCCGAATTCGAGCGTCTGCCCTCTCGGCAGTCTCCGCATCCTGCACAGAAAAGAAATGAGATCTGAACTTGACGAACAAATAAGTAGTGGAGCGATGCGAAGACTCACCACGCCCCCCTCGGAAGACCGCAGTTGGTCCTTCAGCTGAGCATTCTCGGCAAGAACGCCCCGGTAGGAAGTGGCGAGCCCAACATTCTGGCGCTCCAGCGGTAGGCACCGCCTCCCGGTCATGTGAGCGAGCTCGAGGGAACGCATCTGCGACCTCGCGCTCTCATAGGCGAGGATCCTCGCCGTCTCGTCCTTATATGCTCCCGCATCCTCGCGGCCATACAAGCCGAAGGAAAGGGAGAAGGCGTGACCGCTGACGGTGGATTTCTCCACCCAGGAGGGGAGGATGGTGGAGACCTCGGACTTGTTGTCCTCCGGCCTCCAACACAGCAGGAGCTCACCCGAGTCGTCGCGATGCCTCTGACCCAGGCCGAAGTTAATGTGATTGACAGGGATTGGCGGGTCGGAGGTCTTCATGACCTCCTCGCTTTGCTCGTCGGCCTCCTGCCCATCTGATAGGATGGTGAGGTCGACCTTGTCGAACTCTAGCTCGGCATGGCCCTTCCCTTTCTCGGAGGGGTGCGAGCCCTGACCCTTCCTCTGTTTCTTCTTCGGGGGAGATTTGGAAAGATGGTCGTGGCTGCTGGAGGCCTCAGGCCTCTTGCGAGAGGACGTCGGAGCAGGGGTGACGATCTCGCGGCAGGCCTCGGCGCCCATGGTCGCCATATCGAAGGCGGAGGAGGGTTTTCTGTTGCTCAAGTAGGGAGGGTTGAATGGTAGGTCTCGCAGTCCTGAAAGGTTAGGTGATTAACTTTTAGATAAGGTCACAAAGGTGGAAAGTAGCGAGCGAGACTATTACCTTCCCCATGAGGAACTGGAGCTAGCGAGTCGACGTTGCGGCGGAGATGGGCCACCTCGAAGTTCTTCTTGCTGAAGAACTGACACAAGGTGGCGTCATGGCCACCAAGGGTCGGTGGCTTGTAGGTGGTCTCGCTGTACTGGATCGGCGAGTGCGGAATGTTGCCGAAGTTCCCCTTCACTAAGAGAAACTTCTGGGCCCAGTTGTGGGCCTTGTTCACGGTCTCGACGACCTTGAGACCCGACCCCACGAAGTAGGCGGTGCCGTCCTTGTAGGCTCGGAAGGAGAACAACTTCCGGAACACCGGCAAGCTGAATTCAATGCGCTCCTCGCGCATGTAGCAGGCGAAGGCGACGATGACCGCGACGGCGTTGGGGGTGAGCTAGGCGGGGACCACGCCATAATGCTTGAGCACCTATCGAGCAAGGCTGGGAAAAGTTAGTTAACGATGGGCGAGAGATCTATCGGCGAAGAGAAAGTAGTTGAGGCAAGGAGGTACCTGGCGGAACTCCGGCCACAGAGGCAGCCGCTGCCCGACCGCGAAGTGGGCCGTGGGGATGGCTAGCTCGTCAGGATAGGGAAGGTTGATCGTGTCGTCCTCGCCAGGACAACGCGGAATGAACCCGGCAGGGACGAAGGCGGAGATGGCTCTGAGGTACTCCTCCTTGGTCAAGTTATGGTGGTAGAAGGTGTGGTCTGCGAAGGCCCAGGCGCACTTCCGGCGACCTTCTGCCTCAGCAGCGTCGTTAACCATCTTGGGAGAGACCTGCAGAATACACAAAATTGCGAGAAGGGGGAAAGAAGCGAGAGCTCCCGAGCAGAGAAGAAAGAAGGCTGCCGATAAATGCGGTAGGTGACTCGTAGTTATGAGACCCTATTTATAGAAAATTAAAAAAGGCGGGAAGAAGTCCAAGCGCCGCGGGGTGCGGGTAGTCGGGCTGTCACATCGGTGTCCCTGGCGAGAGAGAATGTTACTCCGCGAAATTACGGGCGAGCGAAAAGGACCTGCGAAGTTAGTACCAACAAATCTTCGGCAGAATATCAGGCATTCAACAAGGTAATAGCATTCCCGGACAAGGAGCGAGCGAGAATCAATAAATGAAGTCAATCGTCGCTCGACTAACGAAAGTTCATAGCGAGTAACAGTGCAAACGCAATCATCTGCCCTAAGAAATAACAATACGAAGTGTTTTTGAAAGAAAGAAAGATCGCGAGGCTAATGCGGGAGCCATTTCCACCTGCCACCCCCTCGCGGTCCAGACCTCGGCGGCATTCTCGGATTGTAGTATTCGAGGGCGGAGCGACCTGCCCGGTCCGTCAAGAAGGCGTAGTCTCTCATCTGCGAGATGTACACCTCCGGCGAGGAAGCCCCCTCCACATGTTCTCGGGGTATCGCGACTCGGAGTCTCGCGCACTCGTCCCTCAGAGCCGCATTGCTGGCCTCAGCAGCCTCCCTATCCCGCATCGCTTGGAGATTGAGGTCCAGCAACATTCGCTGTTGTTTTTGGAACAGTTCAACGGTTTTCTGCTTCATCGCCTCGGGGTCCCGCGGATCTCCAAGGAAGTCTTCCATCTGCTCCAGGATGGGGGACATCTCTTCCTCCACGTAGTCGAAATCGGTGTGAGGAGATTCGGGGGTCCCTGCGAGTGACCATAAGAGAGTTTAGCATCAAAAGGAAGAAGGTTACAAACATTGCAAAGGAAGGAGACCTTACCCGGAGGAAGGCGAGAAGGGTTTGGCCGACCCTCGAAGACGTGGCCGTAGTGAGGCAATGATGACTTACCCAGGCCAGGACGGTAGGCCTTGTCGTTGACAGGAGGAATCTTTGGGGGTCGCGAGCCCCCAGAGTCATCGTTCTGCAGAAGAGTAAAGCCCGTCATTTTTAGGGTAGTGTCGGGGATGACGGGGGAGACCGGTCGCGAACTCTGGCGGGTCGTTGTCTTCGCGGGTGAGCCTGCGAGGGGGGAAAAGGAAGGTGAGCGGTCGACAACATGCAGGGAAGCTAGCGAGGGAGAACGCGTACCGGTAGCCTTCTCAGTGGCGAGAACTGTGAGCGTTGGGGAAGCATGTGGGGATACACCTCTGTGCTCGTCACCACCCTGGTGAGTGTCGTTATCCTGCCGGCGGGCGAGACTTAGTAAGATGATTCTCACTGACCCAACTGTAGATATTTCATACCTTCTCGCCGGGCTGATTGACGGGGGAAGACTCCAGCAGACCAGACTCATCCCCGGCTCGGCAGACCGCTTTCACCTTTTTGGTTTTTGACACCCGAGGGGGAGGCGGGCGCTTCATCCAAGCGGGGACTTTCGCCATGGAAGTCATCCCGCTGGCCTTGTTGGCCTTTAGCCGATCCTCGAAATCTTTGGACAGTGACATCAGCGACTGCTACAGTAAAGAGAAAGAAAAGGAGAGAGAAATAGCGGCACACGCCGCTGTGGAAGGAGTAGACGTATATATAGCCTTCTGGTGGGCCCCATTAAAGATTCTTGACAGCTCACCATCAGGCTGGCAAATACCGGGGGTTGTATGTTTCTTCGCGAGCCTGGGTAGCCTCGCGAAGAGCGGGGATTGTGTACAACCCCGATATTCGCCAGGACGGGAGATCAACAGGAGAAGACCAAACGATCAAGGTTCCCTCAAAAGGGGGAGGCGAGACGGGAGCTCGCCGAAGGCATACTAGTAGGGGGGGCGAGATGAGTGCTCGCAGAGCATCTGCGAGATGACCTGTCCTCGTCGACAGGGAGGTTGGCGAGGTCGGACCCCGACATGCACCCTCTAAAAAGGGGGACCCGCTGACTGGCGAGCGAGGTGCGCGAGGAGGCCAGCGCGAGCTCTCGCGAGTACTGTCCTCACAGGCCCTTTGTCCCTAGGCAAATGAAGGAAATTATCCTTTTACCCTCGTGGCCTGCCAATAGCCCCTCCGAACATCGGAGATTGGCTATCAGCAGACCAAATTTGGGGTGCGTATAGTAAAATTGAGAGGCGGATTCCTGCTATTTGCAGGCCAGATCAGAAAGTTTATAAATAGGATCCAAAGGGCACCTTTGGAGAGGACTTCTTCTTTTTGGAGCTTCTCTCTCCTCAGGCCTTCCTTGAGCTCTCTAAAGTGCCCAGGCTTCAGCTTTTGGCTTGGGAGGGGAAGCGCTCCAAAGATCTTCCGGGTATGTGGTGGGTCCTCCTTGCCGAGCCTTAGGATCAGTGTCCAACTCCGAGGCTCCGCTCTGTTCTCTCGCGAGATTAGTAAGTGCCAGTCGCTCCCCAACCCGTTGGGGGCCCCGAACTCCACCGAGACCATTTATTGGTTTCAACAAAACAAGTATACGTATTAAAAGAAAAAAAGTTCATGTCAATAATATGAAATACAAATAAGAGATCATAACCAGATGAGGAACATAATAAACATGAGGAATAATTAACAGAGAGTGATCTTGGAGGTTGTCACAAATGATAATAGGAAAAAGAGTTTCGTCGGCAGTAAGAATGGATGATAAAGTGTGGAGAGGGTAAATGTGAGAAAAGTAAGTTTCATCATTATTCATATGGTAGGAGGCACCCGAGTCCAATATACAAAAGGCAAAGGATATACATGCATCATCATCAAAGGAAGGAGATCCAGTATCAAATTGCTGATTTTTGAGTTGCAATATAGTTATGAGCTCTTGAATCTGATCTGAAGTAAAAGAAGTAGAGTTGTCAACAATAGTAGCCTGAGGAGCAGGAAGCCCTGGGAATTTGTTAGCAGTTGCTTCTTGGGCTCCATAGTTGACGATAACACACTACAACAAAGTAGACCTATAGCGGCGTTTTTTTTTGCTAATGTATGTCTGGCTTTGGAAGACTAATGTGTGCTAATGTATGTCTGGCTTTGGAAGACTAATGAAGGTATTTGATAGCAGGGGATCAAGGAGAAAACGACGGTGGCGCATCTTGAATTTACTTGAGATCTTTTATCCATGCAACTATTTTCTTTCAGTTGTTTATGTGTACAAACTATTTTACTGCCTCCTGCCTACTTTCTTAGGAACTTTACATTAATTTTAAAATCTTAGGAATGTGTTTGACACAGTTTATTTCTTAATATGGTCTGTGAAAAATATGCTGCCATTTTTTTCTGATTGGTCAAGAGTATGTTCATATCATTACATTTTACAATGAAAATTTTATTCCTTCTATCAAGCCTTTTTTGGTCTAGATAGGCTTTGTTGCAGGTCATTCAAAATCTGAGAGTCAATGTAATTTACAAGTAGAAAGGTATATCTAGTGGTGGTGAAAATATGGAAGTATAAATCCACATCAAAAAAAGTAAGAACGTTTCTTTTTTCATCTTCCCACTAGTTGAATATCCATATTTTTTTTCATATTAATTCAAGTACTTTTACTTTTTATGCTGCTTTAGAGATAGGCTTTCTTGGACTTCTTGATGCTCCTAGCTGACGACCTCGATGGAGATTTCACCATTGGAGACTCTCACTTTTGGGTGCCTTGATCTTTATAGGTATACTCCATTTACTGGAATGACAATTTCATTTTAAAAAAGCCTCATTTTTGCATCACTTGCTTGCATTTATGCTGATATGTAGAACTTTGACCAATAAATTATGCTTAGTCAAATTGTTGTTTATGTTCTGCACTATTTGGCTATATTGTCATGGTTCATTTTTTTTTTAGTGCTGCAGTCTATGCTACTTGCATTTTACCATTTCATGCGTGCAGAAATTCTATTTTTGCATTGATGGTTTCATGAATGCCCTTAAAACATTGATGCTAGGATCGTGTGCATATATATATACTTATTTATACATTACAACTGCGGACAGCTTTGGGGGTAGAGAAATGCATGTCATGTGTACGAATGCGTGCATGCCTGCATCTGTCATTTCCAATCATATATCTTTTTGATTATATGTAGGACTAAAGAATGGTAGCTAGCTGGTTATAATGTGCTAGCTGGGTATATGTATCACATTGGTGCGATTGAATATTGATCTTCCTCCCTGTAGAATGGTAGCTAGCTGGGTAAGAACACAGCTAGGTAATGAATGTTCAGTGAGTGTATGAGTATTTGTTTTGGCCGGGTTCAGTTAGTCTGTGAGTTCTGTAGTTAATGTCTATGTTTGGTTTGTAGTTAATGTGTGTTCTGTCTGTAGTTAGTGTGTTTTGTGTGCAGTCCATGAGTGTGTCCAATGTTTGTTTTTGTGTGCAGCTAGTGCGTGTGCACTTTCTGTGTGCAATCAATGTGCGTGTGTGCTCTGCGTCCAGTTAGTGTGTGTATGTATGCGCTGTGTTCAATTATGTTTCTTTATTTTTCTCGTTACTCATGGATAATGCGCGTATGTTCAGAGACTGTGTAAGTATATTTCTTTTATTCTCCGATACTTTCTCACTCATACATAAGACTCATCGAACCTTATGCAGGAAATGGAGTTGGGGGAATCTCTGGGGCTCCACGCTGAGCTGGCCTGGTTGTTGCTTCCGTTACCGCTCTACTTGTCACCCTTTTTGTTTTATTGGAGCGCACTCTCCATCTCCTTTCTACTGTGCCTTGGAAGAATCAAGAGAAGTGGTAATGTCTTTCTTCATTTCACGTGTTCAATCCTAAATAATGATGAAGCTTCATCCTATTTTCATAGTTTGTTCGTAAAAATTAGGCTTGTTGATAGATCTAACCAGTCAGTGCTAAAATATATAATCATAATATAATCAGACAATGTTATACAGTTCCTATATGCAGTTAGATCCACCATGCTGGTTTAAACCTGTTACTATAGATGATCAAGTGCTAAAGTCTCACCATAACCATGCAAACTCTGATATGTTTTTTAGTTCATGTGTTTTCTACACTGTAGTTCTGAACTGTTAATCATAAGCCACTGGATTGACCTATAGTTTGTGATCTTGGTATGATATTCTAAGTGCTAAGTGCTCACAGTTGAACTTCATAAAAGCATTTCCTTATTTTGCGCTAGGTTATACTGATGGGATTGAGAATCAATCAAAGCCGTTCATCAGCCCCGCTAAAAGAAAAAGGCATGTTTGGTGTGCAAGCTTTCGGAAAAGTGCTTATCATGGATGAAATCTCCTGGGAATTTCTTTTTGCGTTTTTTGTAGTGGAGACGGTACAAGTGAGCATGCTTTTTTTATTTGAGCACATTTTTGTTGCAGTTCAACTTATGTATATATATGTATGTATAGAAATTCTTGTACACTTTTTTTATGCGTTTTTTGGAGTGGAGTCGAAGAAGATTTGCATGAAAATATAAGATGAATGTTCTGGAATGATGATGTATGTTCTGGAATAGTTGATGATGATGAGAATGATGTTCTGGAATGTATGTCTCTACCATTTTTTTAAAAATAAAAATAAAATCTTTCGCGGCGCTTTTCTTTTCAAACGCCACTATAGGTATATTTTTTTTTTAAAAAAATGCTGCATCCGCGGCGTTTTAATGCAGGAAAATTCCGCCAAAAGGAAATGATTCTGCGGCGTTTTAATATATAAAAACGCCGCCAAAAGGAAAGGATTCAGCGGCGCTTTTTAACAAAAACGCCGCAAGACTTTCCGCGGCGATTTCGCGGCGCTTGGAAAAACGCCGCGGAAGATACGGCGGCGTTTTAAAAGCGCCGCTAAAAGCCTTAAAAAACGCCGCGGTAGGTTTAATTTGTTGTAGTGGCATGACATTCCAAAGTTTCGTGCCCTTCATGCCATTTTCGCTATGTAGACCACTTTTGTCCAATAGTGGGTTGCTCGGGTTTATTAGGATGAGGTCCAGAAGATGTGGATTTTGGAGGAGGTCGAGCAGATGCGGAAATGGATGGAGCAACATCAACAAGCGAAGTGGTCATGACAAAGGGTTCCTGAGAAGAGCTTGCTCAAGAGCAAATCTTTGATTCTCCTCAGTAGTGAGTTTGTTCACCGCAATATCCATGGAGAGAGAAAGAGAGTTGAGGAACGCTGGAGGAGGATGTCTGCGAAGGTATGATATTCAGGCGGTGATGCATAAGGAACTATAGTAACCGCTGACGATCGTGAAGAGCAAGGTACAAGTGGTAAGAGATTATTATCTCTGGGCAGAGGAATAGTCTCCATGATACTGAGTTAGTTCCAAATATCCACCATAGTCGCGTGATATTGTCGAATATTGAGGTTCCGTTGTCTAGTAAACTGAATAGTTTTAAGATGATGCAACTCTTGAGCACTATCAATTAGGATGAAGTGCATGCACAAATGGTTCCATATGGTGGTCGCAGTGTCATAGAGTTCATGTTGAAGCATGATGGAGGATATGACAGACTAGAGGATGACATCGATAGTCCTATGATCAACATAAGTTTAGTTTTCAAGAGAGTGAGATAGGTAGGATCAAGGACTTTGTCTAATGCCTTGGGAGTTAATGTCGGTGTGGAACCATCGATGCACCACCATAGGCGACAACTTATGAGGTGACTCGTGACGGCTAAGGATGCCTTGTAGTTGGTGTCATCAAGAGTGATACACATACGAGACTCAGAGGTCAGAGTGTTGTCGTCCATCAACATAGAGAGAAATA
The DNA here is from genome assembly GCA_033032865.1 of Dactylorhiza incarnata. Lineage (NCBI taxonomy): Eukaryota > Viridiplantae > Streptophyta > Magnoliopsida > Asparagales > Orchidaceae > Dactylorhiza > Dactylorhiza incarnata. The sequence continues at coordinate 63,988 of JAWHQI010000109.1, read as the reverse complement.
CAGACTAAAAGTTGTGATAACATTTAAACGAGGTTGAATTTTGGGTAATCAACGTGAATGAAACGAGCTCAAACAGGTAAGTTGGTTTGTCGATGGATGGAAAATTTTGCGCTAATTCGAAAAAGGAATTATACATCAAAATTTGACGGTTAGAACAAAAGTTATGGCTGTTTGAAGTAGAATGCAACAAGTGTCGATGAGCTCCATAAAGCAAGAGTCGACGAGCTTCAAAGTGCAAGGGTCCGCGAATACTGCTTGCGAGTTCTGCAGAGAGTATTGCTGCTGGCAAGGTTTGTGTGCGAGTACTCCGAGCAAGTACTCTGATGAGTTCTACGAGCGAGTGCTATTTGCGAATTATGCGGAGGGTGCTGCTGGTGAGTACTCTGTGCAAGTATTGCGGAGAGCACCGCGAAGAGTGATACTGGCTAGTTCTCCGGGTGAGCACTCCACGCGAGTACTACAACGAGTACTCTGGGCTAGTACTACGATGAGTACTTCAGGCGAGTTCTGTTTCAAGGAGCTGCGAGTTCAGCACAGTCAATAGGTGAGTACCCGAGGTGAATTCTACGAGTATCTGTAGGTTATGGGCGAGTACTCGAACCTGTCTCTGATACCATGTTAGAATGATAGAGAGCATAAAAGATTAATCTTTATTCATCTCTCAAAGGCGTATAAATAGGTAAAGAGACAAACCAATTTACAATTTGGAGATGTGTGACTAAGAGAAGATAATAGGTTTTACATAATGAGCTTTGCACAATGAGTTTTGTACACTAAATGAGTATTATATTCAACAAGTTAGTCCTCTCTTAGTCCAGTACATGTGACCCAGGAACATTGGAGATTGGACTTAAGAAGTATAACAATTCTATGTTTATTAATTTCATGTTTATTAACTATGTGAATAACAATTCTCCAAATTAATTTCATGTTTATTAATTTTAGGGTGGTGTTAAAGGCAAACCAGAATTGGCTATTGGCAAACCAATTTCTATGTGTTATTACGCGCCTTTTGAAAATACGTTTTGTACATGCATTTTTAGGAAAAGTGTTTAACACGAAAATTGTAGATCTCGTCGAGATCTACAACTTTCGTGTTGAACACTTTTCCTAAAATTCACGCACAAGGCGTATTGTCACCCTGATCGTAACTATAGCGAATTTTTTGAAAATACGCCTTGTACATGCATTTCGTCGAGTCTACAACTTTCGTGTTGAACACTTTTCCTAAAAATGCATGTAAAAAAGCATATTTTCAAAATGCGCATAATAACTCATAGAAATTGGTTTGCCAATAGCCAATTCTGATTTGCCTTTAACACCACCCTAATTTTATTTGAAGAAATATAAAATTCAAAATTATCATTTCCTTACTCCGTAGCCGAAGACAGCCCGGCAAGGTTTTCCCGTTTCGAATGCAAAAGAAATCGACGAAGGCACTCGAATTCTTCGCGCAAACTTCAACATCCTAGGTATCGATTTCTTTATGATGATGATGAAATCCCATTTCAATCCGACCTTTTCTTCTCCCGATGCTCAGCTTTCTTTTTCATTGCCGCTGACCCTAATCTCTCCCAAGAGATATTAGGTAAGGAGTTCATCTGATTCCGGCGCAAACTCAGTTAATGTAAATTCATCTCCGCCGCTGCTCCATTGTAGTTTTCTGTTCGTGTATGCCGTGCATGTGTTTCTCTTTGCTGCAATGAAGTATAACGCCTGTGAACATCTCTTCCATGTAAGGAAGATGACGGCCATCAGTATGCTGAGCAGAATCAGTCATCTGTCTTTCATCCAAGAGCCATTTCAAAGCCAACAATGTGAACATATCTGGATCAAAAGTTGAAGTAATGTCCATTCCATTCGGCATAGCAATCTAGAAGTTTAGGCTTGTGTTAAGTGAAGTGATCACCCTTTTCCCCTTACCTCTTCCTTCTTGAACTTCTCCGGAAAATGTTATGGATGAAATTCATAGCATTTATCTTTAATGTTAACTTTAGTTTTGCAATCATCACACAAGAGATTGGATTTGGTAAAGGGGGATCGAGTATTACCTTTAAAGGACGCATTTTTATAGTATCTGTTTCCTTTTTCCGCTTGGCTTCGAGGAGCTTCCATTTATTGAGTAGAAGGTTTATCTCCATGAATTTATTCTTCTCTTCTATGGCCATGGAAATACCACTTGCTTGGCCTGGGTCTTAGACATGGAGGAGTCGAAGTTAAATGGTGAAGTAGGAAGGTATCCCCAAAGTGAACTTCACAGTAAATTCTTGAATGTATTGACGTTTTCATTGACATTGCATGTCACCTTCTCCACTTGTATTCTTCATTGTACTGATTGTACTTATATTGTTAGTGATACTCGTTCGGAGGTTGTCTTTCCTTAGAATTTTTGCGATTTGTTGATCTTAGATTGCGACGCATTGAAGTAACACACTCTTGCCGCTCATTAATTAATGATTTGCAAGATTTCGTAGAATCATCCAGTCTTGATTGTGGTCACATTGCTAGTTCTCATTAATTTAATTATTACGTACAATCTTGTATTGTATTTGTTTGTTTGTGCATTGTAATTTGGTTAAACCATAGTCATCAATGCCATAGATTGTTTTTTTAGGATTCCACCAGGCGCTTCACTAGACTCCCACGTCAAGATTTATACACAACTATAAATAAAATAATCGAACACACTTCCTCAACCTAGAAGTGGGCGCCTCATGAATTTTCAGCTTGCCACAGAGAATAGATATCATAAAGATCAAGTCTATTTGAGAGGTTCTATAGAACAAAAAGTTCAACAGGCTTGGTCAGAAGATCCACTAGTTGATTAGTATACACAACATAGGGTACAAGGGACTCATCTCAAACCTTCTTGTGAACAAAGTGATGTCCACTTCAATTTACTTCGTTTTCTTCGGAGAGCTGAATTGTTTGAGATCTGACTTGCAACCTCATTGTCACAAGAAAGTGACATAAACAAGGTCATTAATACCGAGTTCAGTGATGAAAGATCTAAGCCATGCAATCTCACATGCTCCTTTAGCAGGAGCATGCTGCGCTTCAACTCAAGCGCACAAAATTACAAATGGTTTCCCGCTCTTCCCAGAAACCAAGTTACCACCAACAAACACAAAATATTTAAATGTCCATGATTTTTATACATAAGGCCCTTTCATGGATGGGCCTTAATATATCTGAAGATACTATGAATTGCCGAAATGTGGCTAGTGCGAGGAGCCTGCATAAATTGTGACACAATACTCGCAACAAAGGGAATGTCGAGGTGATTGTCAGGTTAATCAATTTCACTACCAATCTCCCTTACATGTGGACACCACTCAATATGTTTTTGTCATCAATTGTAATCAAAGTACGGGGATTCATAGGAGTTTGTGAAGGCTCACAACCTATCATACCCTCTTCAAAAAGATCCAAAGCACACTTTCGTTGATTCACAAATATCTCTGTCGATGACCTAGAGATCTGTAGGCCCGTAAAGTATTGCAGCTCACCCAAAACTTTAATATCAAAGAAAGTTCCCAATGATTTCAGTACTTGAGATAAACACGTGATTATCATCTGTTACAATAATAGTGTCCACAAACATTAGTAGGATAGTTCGTCCAGCTGTACCCGTATGTATAAACACAAGTTGATAAACAATAATAGTGTGAATCCCGTATCACATACAACTCTACTTATCTGTTGAAACCATACCTGACCGCTTGAGGTCATAAATGGATATGCGAAGATGACATACCTTCCCTTATCCTCGTCAAGAAGGAAACCCAAAGGAGGAGACATACATCCCGCTTCATCTAGAAGCCCAGAAGGAAGAAATCTTTAACATTCATTCGATGAAAATGTTACTGAAGAGGGCAACGAAGGCAACGACCACACAGACATATGTAAGCTTTACTGCTAGAACAAAACTTTTTTGATAATCTATACCATTTAACTTAGTAAAGCCACGAGATAGGCTTTGTACCAAACCACAATACCATTATAATGATATTTAAGGTTGAAGAACCAACAAAAATAACAGCCTTCTTCCTAAAAGGCAATTATAAATGGTCCCAAGTCTGATTTTGAAGCAAGACCATCATATCTTCAAATATAACTTTCTTCCAAGTCGGATAGACCAGGGAAGAACTCATAACGTGAGGCGTGGAAGTATTATCAAGAGCAGAGAGATGTAACGACTCAACCCATAATATCTAAGGTATTGTTCTTTTTGGTTCAACCCTAAACTCTTTCTAAGCTGACCCTCATGATTTTACCTTTCTTGAGATGACCTATGGGTACTTCCTAGGAGGCTCCATCCGATCTCACTTAGCCGTGGAATTCCTAACATAACTCCATCACTTTTTCTGAAAAGGCGCCATTGATATTTGAGGTTCAAATTATTACTTAAGTCTAGTAATTGTTACTTCAATTTTGACGTGAGATTTAGTTCTTTTGTGCATCTTCTTTCACCTGGAAGCTTGCAAGAAGTCACCTTTGTTTGAGATCACTTGTAATACCCCTTCCGGTGTAACAACATATCAAACGCCTGGCCGAAGTCCGGGTATGACGTAAACTAGAAAATGTGTTTAAATGGCACAACGAGTAAAACTAGAACATGCTAAAAGTTAACTTAATTAATCAACTGAAACTAAACAGCGGAAGAAAGTAGTATTTAAAAATGCTACAACATACCTTGAGTGAATCACAGAGCCATCTAAAAGTAGTTTCATATATTACATTACTCATAACTGTCCAATATGCACACATGTAAATTACATTATTTACAATGTCTTTTAATACTCTTTATAATGTTTAACCTAACTTGAGTTCTGCTCTGCACCTCCCGATTTTTTTTTGTAAAACTGGATCAATCTATTGAGGAGTATGTAAAGTTATTCTTCTAAGAATATTTATTTAGTAGATTAAAATTACCGTACTAAGTTAAGGTAAATCTAAATGTACATACAACTATTCTTTTATTCTAGTATGGATATTGAGAAAGTTCTGAGCTGTGTTTCCTACATGTAATTAATGCGAACAATGTATCTATATATGCAATTGTTTTAGTTTATTTTTCTATTGATTTCTATGCACATGAGATGTGTACTGTATCTGAACTATTTTTTGAACCACAATCATGATTTAAAAGAGCTGAAATTGCCATTTGGGACCCCACCTGATTTTCTGTTCTGTGTGGGTAATGATGGTTTGCTTCCACCAAAGGTGATGTTTGCTGACACTCAGACCATTTTTATATTTCATTTCGTTTATAAGATTGGTTAATATACTCTCAAATAATCTCTCTCAACCTCCTATAATATAACTTTTTAATAAATAATATAGATATATTCGGACTACTATGATCAATTATACTGCTACATGACTCTTAAGATAATTAATCGTATTTTACTAATAAAAGATTAATTTTTGATCTTAAAAGATAAAAATTCTTACATTGGCTTTTCTTCTCAAGTAAACGCGTCGCGGTGACATAATGCTCATTGTTATTAAAAAAATCACCCTTTGGACTAAAATCTTCTCACAAAGGTTTTTTTCTTCTATTCAAAATCTGAAAACTATAACATCGCTGAGGTTAGTTAACTTTTCTATGATATTTTCTTTCTATCGTATATATATTTATAAGACAACAACAACAACACTCAAGCCTTTATCCCACCATAGTGGGGTCGGCTATATGGATCCTCTGTCGCCATTGCGCCCTATCTTTAATCATAGTCTCACTAATGCCTAAGTACATCATGCTTTCCTTATATATCGAAGCCACCATGCACCTAAACCGAGCACCTACCCTAATGGCCGAAGTAGACCCTAACCATAGACCTCTAGAACTTGGACACCCCAAACCCGAGCCACGTAACGAACTCCGTAACCAACCCCGTTGGGATATGAGAGTCAAGTTAGATGTAGGTGACTTTGAAGGGCGATTAGAGCCTGAGGGTTGTTTAGAATAGTGTGATCGGATGGACCGTTTCTTGGCTTGGAAGCAATTGCCCCAAGCTAGGCAAGTTGAATATGCCTAAGTACATCATTCCAAGTCTTCTTTGATCTACCCTTCCCCCGTTTAACATGTCTTGTGACTAAACTCTCACAACGCCTAACAAGTGCCTCTAATGTCTCCTATGTACATGTCTGAACCATCTTAAACGAGCTTCTCGCATCTTCTCTACAATTGACGTCACTCCTGTCTTATCCCTGATACATTCATTCCTAATTTTATCCAGTCTCGTGTGACCACACATCCACCTAAGCATTCTCATCTCCACAACTCCTATTTTTGGCTCATGTACACCATTCACTGCCCAACACTCAGAACCGTAGAGCATTGCTGGTCTAATTGCAGTACGATAAAACTTGCCTTTAAGTTTTAATGGTACTTTACGATCACATAAGATCCCAGACGCGCCTTTCCAATTCAACCAACCTGCTTGGATTCTATGTATCACATCTTTATCTACACCTCCATCTTTTTGAATTATCGATCCCAAATATTTAAAGCACTCACTGCGGGAAAAGTAGGGAAATAACTGATGGAGGAAATAAATTTTTTGCTCACGTCGCTGGCTCGCTGGGAACAAAACAAATCAAGCCTCCCTCTGCTCATAGTAAAACATCACAGTTAATTGGGAATGAGTCGATGCCATTCAACAAACAGAGAACAAAATGATCCTTAACCCTTCTCACGATAAAAATGAGCTTTGATACTCAATTGAAATAAAGGTTTCGATCCTCCCCTGTGATATACTGAGATTCGACGAGAGAGAGGATCGACTACATTTTTTCTCTTGACGATAACTATCAATCGGATGGAGATAGAGAGACAAAACTTTTACCAACGGTCGAAAGAAGGCGAGGAACACACGACTGGAGAGGTAGATGCCGATCCTTCGGTTCATGACAAAGGACCGATAACAACTAAGGAGAGATCAATGACGATGATCCTCAGTTCATAAGCGATCAATGAAAAGGCGATGGGCGCGCTACTAATCCACGAACTCTCGTGCGCGCTTGACAAAACTTGGGTAGGGGAGAGAAATACTCGATTGAACGAATTTCCTATATGCGTACGCAACGGTCGAAACCGAAAGAGGAACTCTGCTGAACTTTTCTCCTGACCGCTGAAGGTAATATACGGTTTGAAATGATTGTTTATCCCTGGTTGCTATCTATATTACGAAAAGGCCATTCCCAAATGAATATTATGACTAAACCTTGAAATTAAGTTCTTAGGTTTGAGAAGTTGAGTATATAATTGCATGATTAAAATGTCCGCAGATTTAAATTATGAAAGCCAACCTTAAATTACCTCGATCAAATGAGAAATTTTTCAACTCAGGATTTGATTGGATCTTAAAATTGTTCAATAAAATTTAATAAATAATACTGATAAACTTTTCGGGGTGCTGCGCACTATCCCAAAGATACTTCCTGCCTTCCTCAGATTGCCCTTATCGAATTCGGTATATTACATACCCACAAACATTCGCTTGGTCCTCCGTCCATACATCGCACTACATGAGATTCAACTATAATTACCATTTCTGAATTTGATGAGTGCAGTCCAAGGAGTGCGAGTTTGAGAGTGATGCCCAAAAAAGGCAGCTCTTGGAAGGATTCTAGGATGACAAAATTCTCGGTGAATGGAGATGCAATAATGAACTGAATTCCATGTCATAATCGAAGAAACAATTATTGTGCTTTAATAATAATTAAGGTCTCATAATAGTAGATGTGCCTTTTTAGAGCAAATGATGGAGTTCTGGTAGGAACTTCATAATTAAGTGAGCACTATATAAGAGTGATTTTGAGATGAACGACCTTTTAGGAAGTACTCGTAGGTCACCTCATGAAAAAACATAAAACTGTGAGCTTCAACTTTGAAAGGACTGAACTGAACCACAACGGCAAAACATAAGATATTGTGGGTCGAGTCATTGCAAGAGAAAGGCCTTGATAAGACACATACTTTACAACGTGACGCGTATTCATGCGTTTCAGATTCTCTTATGGGTGGCAATAGGAAGATGTAATGAATCGGCAGAAGAAACTAACTCAATACCATAATGGTGTGTAGTAGGAGGTATCTGACCTGTGATGGAAGATTCCAGTAACGTGAGCTAGAGGATGGGCTACCCAGAAGGAGGGAGATGTCAACTATAGGAAAGACTAGAACATGAGATGTTGGCCACCTCAGGCGCCTAAGAAGAGGGGTGGCCGGTGGGGGTGGGGGTGGGGTGGGGTGGGGGGGGGGTACGTAACTCAGTAGACTCTTGAGATGGGAATCAAGAGGTTCTGGCATGTTAGATATAAACTCAACAGAAGGAAGGGAAGAAGATGAGACATAAGTAAATAAGATATGCTCATAAAAAGTGACATCCCGACTAATAATAAGGCGACGATTAGCTGGATGATAACATCTTTATCAATTTAACATGGTATTGGGACGAGGTTGGAGCACACACTTCTATGTATTCACGAGAATCCGCGTGAGAGTGTGTATTGGAATATTATTCCACGTGGATTCCCTTGTGTTGGAAGACACATGTGATGAACATCAGGAGATGTAGATTTGTTGATGGAAACCAATGATAGCAATGAGATGCAGAGGTGGTGGTTCGTGTAGTTCACATTACTATCCATGTTCTATGATCCTTCCACATCAACATGGCGGGAGAGGGTGATGTTGTGGCATTTTATTTCATGAGAGTGGACCATCACAAGCTTTTTTGAGTTAAATAGTCATGAGATAATCTCATTGTACTATTGCGAGAAAGATAGACTCTATGGAGATTATCAACGGTATGACTAAAGAGACTAAAGCTGGTTGAACCAGTTTGGATAGTTTAGTACTAATATACACAATTGTGCTTGTTCAGGCTCCAATTTGACTTGACCATGCATGGGCCCAATGATTAACTGATAGCTGGTTGAGTTGATCTTGTGCCCATCTAGCGTTGGTTTAGCTTAATCTGAATTAACCAAACTCTGTTTTTTTTCTTTGGAAGATGCATAGAGAAGTTCTCTAGCATGCAAAATTCAATAAGATACTATATGCACAAGTAAATGAAAAATTAACCATTAATTTACTCACATAAATATTCTTATCCCAATATATCCTAAAGTATAATCAGCTTCTAAAATAGTAGTTTTTTCTTAAAGATATACTAGTCAACAATAACAAGTACTATGTTAACCCTAGTCAAGCTACTTGTTGAACAGAAAAACGAACAATTTTTGGTGAATACAAATTATCAAGTTGTCCTAGATTTCATTCGAGTTACCTTGGCTTATAATCTTCTTGTATTTGCATTGCGTTTAGCTGATGTGATTATTTCTTATCGGGTACAAAGCTTTTTTCCAGGAAGGGTTTTCCATTGGATTTTGAAAACATCCTATATTGCTATTTTTAAGAGGATGTGGCACTTTGATATCTGTTCATTGTCCCTTTTCCTAAACCACATTTATTTTTTCCCATCGTTTTATACTTTAAATGGCACTTTCATGCCAAGGGATATGCATTTCTGTGTATGCTCAGAAAAGAATTTAATTTCCCCCCTTGAACATTGACTGGTCTTGCTTATGTTATAGCTCACTGTATCATGTAGTTTTGTTTCATTACATTCCTCTGTCCACAACCTTGCAATTTGGTCTGCCCTTACTAAACTTTTGTGTGTTATGCTATGTTTCTGAACACTGTTTTTTGTAATGATGTTTCTGAACCATTATGTTATAGTTAACTGTACCATTATGTTCTTTTTCTTCACATTCCTTTGTCCACATCAGGGCTATTTGATTCTTCCTTTCACTTGAAATTCTTTTCCATTTGCTATGATGTTTTTGAAACTTAGTAATTGCTCTCTCGCTCGTAACTTCTTTTTGCCAGGGAGGATGACTCAAGCACCAGCACCGCTTATTACTCCAGGCTCCCTGTATCAACAATCTCATTCATTTTATTCATTATCATGGCGTCCAAAATGTCCAAACTTATTGTACAGTTTTGTGTATTGTTCTTGGCAATGTACAAATCTCCAGAGAGATTCAAGTTGCAAACTATTTTACTGATGACTATGTAACTTCTGCTCTATGTTTCTTTGTTTGACCGAACCGTTTTACTTATTAACTGTTATTTGTTGTTAGCTAACTTGAAGTATTCCCGCACCAATTCTAAATTGTCTTATGGGCATTTACAGAACTCTATTGAGAAATGGAGTATTCAATCTGAGGTAACATTTCATGTTAACTTTGTTATGTGCTAATTCCAAAATTTTATAGTGCCTGCCTTTACCATGGTGCTATCTTTATTTTAACTCTGATTCATTCCTTTTTAATAATTGTATCCTATCTCAATTTTGGAAGAAGAGAGATCAAACTTCAATAATTTTAATTTAAGGGAGATGTGAATAAGCTCGACTATGTCTATACCCAACCTTTGGATGATGATTGATTAAATTTAATACTGGATCTTGTGTTGATTATATTTACATGTCTAAATGTTCCATTTTCTAAATTGTATTTAGGAATTTCAACTTTTTTGCGATACCTTTCTTCTAAATTTCAAGGACTAATGATTCTAAATGTATTTTTGTGCTTGTCTTAAGTCTTAAATTTGTTGTCTTAGGATGATGATAAATGGGGTGCAAGTGAATCAAAATTGGTACTTGATGTACAAACTCTCACGAACTTCCCAACTGAAAAATTGGATGGTGAATTTGTAATTCTACGGTTTGACTCAATTCTTCTGTGGGAACCATTGGACATTTACAATTTCTCAAGGAACAGGACCCTGTCTACTATCAAATATCTTTATAGTGCCGGGGCTAAAATACTTCTTATCAGCAATTGGGGAAAATCTGGTGACCCCACTCTTCTTTCTGCTGAGTCCGTTGCTGGTTAGTTAAGATTTTTCTTTTCTTTACTTTCTTAAAGTGTCTGAAATGTCCGTGTAGCAGTTTGTCATTCACTGGTTGCTAAGGATTACTAATTATTGTTGTTCTCCAGTTTGCTCTCGTATGTTAATCCTGTCAAGTGTTCTACGTTGTGCCTATTCCTAACATGCTATCTTTGGCATCTCACATCTTAATCTTATGCTTGAGTTACTTTTGAACATATAACTTATCACTCCAGATGAGACATCAATTGAATTGGTATTCATAGATAGCTCGATGCATGTTACTTCTGACTTGCTTATTATGTTTGTTAATTAATTGAACAAAGTATGTATACAATCTAGGAATCCTAGGGTTATTTGATAAGATCTGTTCATGAAAAATGTTTGTTTTGCTATCCAACTACTAACTTGACATGAGGTTTTTCTCGTATATTCTTTATGAAAGATCTAGTGTTTCTTAATATAGTTGTGTTAATAAACTATTTATTGGAAAAATAATATTTTGGAAAAAGCTACTTAATTCCATTTATTTACGAAGATATGTTATTGAACTTTCCATTTTACAGTACTATTTGATTTATTGCATCAAACTTCGGAATAAAAAGGGCAGCCCGGTGCACGAAGCATCCCCGCGTAGCGAGGGTCCGGGGAAGGGTCCCACCACAAGGGTGAAATGTAGGCAAACCTTACCCTGCATTTTTGCAAGAGTCTGCTTCCAGGACTTGAACCCGTGACCTCAAGGTCACACGACAACACCTCAACCGGTGCGCCAAGGCTCCCCTTCGGAATAAAGTATGATCAAACTTCGGAATAAAGTATGAAAAAATATATGCTAGATTTGGAATTATACTATTCGAGGGGAATTTTGTAAATGTGCATGATCGAGCTCGGGTGCCCCCAAAGGCATTCTTTTATATAAGGAACATTTTGCATTAATCGAGAATGATAAGGAGGAAATATCTGGACTTCAATCGTGAAAGAAGTGAGATATGATCTCTCACATGGTATCAGAGCATCAAGTGGTTCTTGGTTACAAGGAATCCCATTGATGTACTGCTTAGCTTCGTCGAGTAGATGCATCCCGTCGAGCGTCTTACCGTTGTCCTTCTCTCATTTTGCTTTTGCATCTGTCGCTTAGCTTCTTATATCGACACATCCCGTTGAATCGGCATCTTCGATCATCACATCACTCGATGCATCCACTGTGCATATTCGCCTTTTGTCTACTCTTCGTCAATCATGTTTTTACGTGTATAGGCAGTTCTTACTTGTGCTCAAATGTGCTAGTTCCTTCCCGTCTCTTTCCATGACTATGCATCCTTTCGATGCCGATTCGTCTCCTATTCTCTGACTCTAGTTCTTACCACCCCCGTTCTCCTCAGGGTGACTACATGCTTATTTGTTTCTGTTGTTCTACTCATATGGTTCCTCGACTGCTCTAGTCTTTAGTTGTAGCTGTGTCAGATCTCATCAACTAAGATGTCTCCTCCTAATCTGATACCCCTCGTTCTGCCACACCTCCCCTAACTCACTCCTAGTTCAGATTACACAAGTAAGCCGAATGATGATATTTTCTTTTGGAGTCTCAGTTGTTTAGGATGCACTTCAGAGGGAGGGGTCAAGTTGGCTACTTGATTGGGGAGATTTAGATGCTTAACATAACTACCCCGATGTATGCTGTTTTGGATGTCGAAAGCTCCATGGTCATTACTTGGGCTAGTCAACTCTATAGAGTAAGAATTTAGTTCGATTATTTATTCTGCCACAGGAACTATATGATAACGTTACTCAGATGCACTCTGACTTAGGAAATCTGAGCTTACTCTCCAGTTTGTAGAGGCGAGACAAGGGAGTCACACTGTCATTAAGTACTTCATCTCCCTGAAGTGGATAGGCAAGATCTTGTCATTTGTAATGATTAGGAGTAAAGTTGTCTCAATGTAAGCACAATCAGAAAATGACGAAGGCTCTGTTTGTTTCGGCGTTTTTTCTCCATTTTCGGTGGGGAAAAAATGTCACCGCTGAAAATCCCTGGTTGGTAAATCTCCATTCCCAACGCTCCAAAACGCCATTTTGGCCTTCAACGCCATCACAACCCCCTCCCTCCATTCCCACCGCTCTCATTCCCAACGCTCCAAAATGCCACCGCCGAAACAAACAGAACCGAAATCAAATAGACTATTCAAGTTCTTTGCAGGGTTGAAGAACATTGAATTCAATGAGATATATGGTCTGATTATTGGATGGAATCATATGTCATCGCTAAATGAAGTCTTTTCCTAAATCTATTGTGAAGAAAGTCCCAGGTCTGTTATTTTGAGGAAGAAGAGTCGGAACACTTGTGCTCCTGAGGGTCTTGTTGACTGTTGAGGAAAATAGTGTTACACCATTAGTCATACTTTTTATGATCAACATAAGAATGATAAGAACTTGTTATATGGCATCCAGTGGTGCTTCTCTTCAGCTTCAGCTGCCAACCATAAGAATTTAGCAAGGCATTTGTCTAACTCTTTTAGCTCGCATATGGGTATGTGTGCGCTTTCCATTATGTAGATAGGATAGCTAGAAAGGACATATCTAATGAGAATGATCCTGCATGCTTGGTTTAGCATTTTGTTGCTCCAGTTGTTGATCCTTGAGTCTAAAAAATGGAGTCAAAATATCTTGAAAGAGCTCTGCCATTATAAATTGGAATTCCAAGGTATTGGCATGTTATTTGCCTGAGTTGGATTCCCAAAATGGATGAGATTCCGGACGCTCTTTGTTGAGGAATGGATTTGGAGAGGTAGAGATTACTTTTGGTTTTGTTGATAAGTTGAGCTGAGCTTCATAGAGTTTCAGTAACTTTTCAATGATTCTGGCATTGTGGAGATCTCCCTTGCTGAAGATGATGGTGTCATTTGCGTACAAGTTGTGGGAGAATAAGGAGCCCTTGGTGTATGTATTATGCCATTTGACTTATTCTTAATGTATAGCTCCTGCAAGCATCTGTGAAAAACTTTTCAGCCAAAATGAAGAGGATTGGGGAGAGTGGATCACCTTGTTTGAGCCCCATGAAAGAGTTAAAGAATCCATTACAAGAGCCATTAACAATCACAGAGTGTTTGCAATGGCAGGTGACCATTCTAATAAGATTTATGAATCAAGTGTTGAAACCAAAGGAGGAGAGAACTGCAAATAAGAAATCCCAGGTAATCCTATCATAAGTCTTTTTCATGTCTAGCTTTACTACCCCCTGGTGGGTTTGTTAATATCAAATGCTAGTTCTTTAAGCACAATTATTCAATGGACTAAACAAACATAAAGTTACTTGCATCTCAAATTTAAGAAGCCGGATGCAGGGCTAACGAAGTGCAGGGCTAGAAGGGGATTCTCAGTGCAAAGATTCTTGCAAGTGTCCAACATTCATGGGAAATATAGACTAAGAGGTATGCAGTATGCTACGAAGCTAAGAATGTTTTTTTATAGTAAGAAAGCTGTTGTTGAAGCTCATTAAAAAGGTGTGGATTCTATATTCCTATAAGAAGATGGCTTATGGAAATTATCAGTCCTAAATACTCTTCAAATATGCCACATTGCCACCGTCCAGCCACAAAAGCCGCAAGAATATTGTTATGTAGATTCTTATTTTAGATATTTAGGATTGATATGGATCAATATTGAAGCTATTTTAATTTGAGTGGTCACTATTCATTTATTTTTTGAGTGGTTGAAAATTTTGTTTTATGAAGTTTGAAGCTCCTCCTTATCGGTAGCAATAATGCGAAATGCTTTTCTTTATTGCTATGTTCTCATTCTTTTTCAGGTTATTTATCATCTCTCCTCCAAGTGAAAGTTGTAACTGCAAAAGGTTTATCTTGTTCCATGCAGACTAAATCAGAAAATTCTAACAAGGCTGATATTATTCTTTTTGAGAATTTAATACATTTTAGAGAAGAACTTGCCAATTGTCCAGTTTTTTCTGAAAAACTATCATCTGGAGCCAATATCTTTGTAAATGATGCTTTCTCTCTTTCACATAAGATTCTTGCTTCAACGGTTGGTGCTGCTCGTTGTTGTTATGCTTGTCTTGCTGGCTTTCATTTTGAAGAGCAATTGCTGCAACTGAAGAACATATGTGCAATCACTATGCGACCTTACCTGGTGATTGTATGTCCCTAATCCAAGTTAAGTTTTGAGTTTGTTTAATTTATAGTTTTTATTTCCCTCTTATGATTTCCCTTCACCTTTTTCTCTTCGTTTTCCAATAATTATCACTGGTATGTCTAAAACCTATTCTATATTTACCAATCTTCTTTTAAATGTTTGGCTGGCTTAGCAAGTTTATCTTTTGCTCTGCTCGCCTTTATCATGTAAGAAACGAAGTTATGATGGGTTTTGCTATCGATAAAGAGACTAAAATTATAAAAAAAAAAAATCTGAGAACGACAATTAATGCTGCTGTTTCTAATTTCCTTAGGCAAAACCTAAGATAATAATTATATGCAAGCAGAAGTTCTGTCACGAGTCTTTGGAAATTTTAATACAGTAGGAAATCAGCAATTTATTTTGGAATTCAGTCCTGGAACTGTCTTCACTTGGAATTGGTAAATGTAGCCATAAAACTGTTCGCCAAGGAGCAGTAATAAACACCACGGTTCCATTAGGATTTTTGAGTGAATAGGGCAGCCCGGTGCACAAAGCATCCCCGCGCAGCGAGGGTCCGGGGATGGGTCCCACCACAAGGGTTCCATTAGGATTCTTGAGTGAATAACCACCAAAATATAAGCCAAAACCTTCCATGTTAGCCTCCAAACAGCACTATAGAGGTTTTCATACAACACAAAACACAACAGAAATACTCTATTTCAGCACTTGATTTGATTAAGAAAAAGATAATACTAAAAATGTAGGAAAACGTCCATTCAATGACCCATATAACAACTAGGAACCAAGTAGGTAAGATTGCTCGTAATTTGATGGAAAGAGTTTTGAAATACCAAAATCAAAATGAAAAACTATCCTGAACACCAGGATCAAAGTCTTGACAACAATCTTGCAAAATCTGAGATGAATACTAAGTTGGACGGAGGAGATACAACTCGCCACCAGAGAAGATAAGCTGACAACACCATTTTTCGGATAAAAGCACTCGCAACGTGATGGTGAATACCAATGATAAGGGCAAGGGTGGACGGAATCGAGCCCTCCCAAGCACTACTGAAGGTGTTTCGGCATTTGCCTTCTTCACGTGAATTCCTGCCCCCTTCACCATAGGGCTGACTCCCCCTTTTATCATTTCGATAATTGTCTAATTATTAATCTCCCTTCAAAGGTTTTAAATCTAAATACCTAAAACAAAATATTACAAATGAACCTTCCCCAAGGTTTTAAAGCAAAACAACTATTAAAATCTCCGTGAAATAAACCCTAGAACTCCTAAAAACTAGGAACCCTAAAACTGCTAAAAACTGAGAATGAAAGCTTGGACCAGCAAAACGTTGTCGGAGCAGCGTCAGATAGCACCGTGAAGGTTCGATACTGCTTCCTCCACGTTCAAATATCAACCGCGATGCTTCACCATCCTTCAAATCTCGCCGAAGTGCGCTCACTTTGCTACGAAATCCTCCTCTGACGCTCCGAACACATACAACTTCGTCTCCTTGTCAATGCAGGACATCTGGAAATGCATCAATCCCCTTCTCTTCTGAAAAGGATTTTGTTATAGGCATAGGCTAGGCATCTTATGTGCTATTTTATTGATGTCGCTTCACGCCGAATTATCTTTTATTTAAGTCCACTCGTATTTTATTATTAATGTTTGAGTCATTATTAGTTGTTGGTAGTTAGTAGTTATTAGGTTGTCATTTAAAAGTCTTATATGCATATTTAAAGAAAAGTGATGTGTTGGATGAAGACATGTATGAAGTAATCTATTTCCCTTGCCCCTTGTATGAGATTTTGATCTCTCTCCCTCTCTCACACCCCGCTTAGGTAGCCGTGGTTTCGGCTCCATAGTATCCTCCCCCGTTATCCCCGCCTCCAACCACTCCTCCGACTCTACCGACGCCTTACAAGTTTCCTCTTAATAACTTGGTAATTGGTATCATAGCTTTTTCGATCCTCCTCCTCCGCGACATCTTCATCCCGACCCGATCTCAGCTCTTCGAGAGCCATCCCAACGTCATAACAGAACCTGCACCCAGGGCAACTTTCACGTCCCTATTGCAGAACAAAGCTAGCACACGCCATCGACATGGAACTTCCCGCAACCCGTGCGATCATCTTCCCCGTCGTCTGCAACATACTGCCGCCTTAACCTCGCCGATCCGCGATATCGAAGCTCGCCGATGCAACAAACCTCGACTCTCACAAGTTGTTCTCCACGAGACGAATAGGCCGACATAGAGCAATGCTCCTTCCCTGCTTCGGCGTAGAGCAACCAACATGTTCCTTCGTGCCCCATCCAGAGCCAAATCGAGTAACCCAGTATTTATTCTCACTATTGATCCCGTACAACGACATCAAGAGCCGACCTCCTCAAGCATTCTTCTGGCGCATCGTCTTCCATGCCTTTTCCGGCACGTGGAGTCGTTTCTACCTCACTGTTCTTGACTGTCGCACACCTCTGCTCCTTTTCGAGCCCAACGTTCCCGACCAAAACATATGTTAGGGTTCTACGAGAAGAGAGGGGAGAACTAGAGAGAGAGAGAGAAAGGGATTAGGGTTTGGAGGAGGAGAGGAGAATACCTGAAGATTCTATGTTATCCTTCACAATAGAGCCCCCCGGGTATAAATATACCCGGGCCAAGGAGGGGCCGACCGGCCCCTCCCAAATGGGGCTGAACCGGTTGGTTCAGCCCCTGGCCGGCCGGTCTTACTGAGTGGGGGCTGAACCAGTTGGTTCAGCCCCGTTGTTGCTTGCCGTCTCCTTCCGCCTGCGAGCGTACTGACGCACCGAGAAGCGTGCCGAGATTGGGGGCGTAACATTCCCCTCTCCATCAAGAACCAACTTGTCCTCAAGGTGGTAGTCCGGGTACAGTTCCTTGAATTCCAGTAGATCCACCCAAGAATTGCGTGCTTCCGATAAGTTCTTCCATTTGACCAGGAGCTCGGGACGGTATTCAGCGCCCCTCTGTTTCCATTTGAGCAATAGAATACCCTCAGGCAGCGGGCGCAGTTCGCCCGCGATGGTAGCTTCCGGTAGAAGAGGACTGGGCTGAACATTGTTACCAATCTTCCGTTTCAGTAAGGACACATGAAAAGTCGGGTGAATGCACGAGCCCTCAGGAAGTGCCAATGTGTAAGCTACCAACCCCACCCGGCGAAGTATACGAAAGGGGCCATAATAACGGGGAGCCAATTTCTGATTCGTGCGTCGAGCCACTGACAACTGTCTGTAAGGCTGGAGCTTAAGGAACACATCATCACCCACGGCAAATTCCCTCTCTTTGTGATGCTTATCTGCTTGGACCTTCATACGATCTTGTGCGAAACGGAGGTTTGCACGCAAGGTCACTAAAGTGCGATCCCGGTCATAGAGGGCCCGATCAACCGCCGGTAAAGCCGTGCTGCCCGACTCATAACTGCCTAACGAAGGAGGAGGACGACCGTAAACGACCTCGAACGGGGTCATCTTGCTGACGGAGTGGTAGGAGGTGTTGTAGCAATACTTTGCCCAGTGCAACCAGCTGGTCCAAGTCCGAGGTTCATCCATGACAAAACAACGGAGGTATGTCTCCACGCTCCGATTGAGAACCTCTGTCTGGCCATCAGTTTGGGGGTGATTTGCTGTGCTGAAGCGTAAGCAAGTCCCCTGCAGTCGGAAGAGCTCCCGCCAGAAGTTGCTCACAAAGGTGGGGTCTCGGTCATAAATGATGGCGCGTGGAAGGCCGTGCAGGCGGACAATTTCTCTAGCAAAGAGATTGGCGACTGACTCGCCAGTGTATGGGTGGCTTAGAGCTAGAAAGTGGCCAAGATCACCGATTTGCCCTGAGACTTGGGCAACCCATCAATGAAATCCATCGACACTGTGTCCCAAATGTGCTGCGGAATCTCCAGAGGGATGAGCAACCCGACAGGTGTGGTCGTCTCATACTTCTGTCGCTGGCACGTCTCGCACTGTCGTATAAACTGCTGTATGTCGCGGCGTAACCAGTGCCAAAAAACATTTGCTTGCGCCCGCTGAAGAGGGCGGAGCATTCCTGCATGGCCGCCCGTCGGTGAAGAATGGAGCTCATGCATCATGACCGTCTTCCACGTCGAAGCGGAGGGTATAACCACCCTACCGTGATAATAGAGCCGTCCATTCTGAAGGTGATAGCCTGGTGTCGTGGTCTCCCCCCGTCGCTGGGCCTCCACTAGGGTGCGTAGGGAGGGATCCCGCAATACCTCCTCCTGTATATCATCGAGGGAGTCAACTAGGGGACCCGTTATTTGGGCAAAGGTGCCCTCAGGTAAGCGAGAGAGGGCGTCGGCCACCACATTTCCCTTGCCCTGCCTGTAGAGAATCTCATAATCATAGCCTAACAATTTGGTGATCCACTTCTGTTGGAGGGGCGAGGACACCCGTTGTTCCAAAAAATGCTTCAAGCTCTGATGGTCGGTGCGAATTTTGAAATGCCTCCCCAGTAAGTACGACCGCCACACGGAGACTGCATGGATGATGGCTGACATTTCCTTCTCGTAGGTGGAGAGCCCCAAGGTACGCGGGGAGAGTGCCTTGCTATAGAATGCCAACGGTGGACCCTTTTGTATAGTACTGCACCAATGCTCACACTTGACACGTTCGTTTCAAGCACAAACTCCTTGTTGAAATCCGGTAGAGCCAGGACCGGTGTGGACGTCATAGCCTTCTTGAGGGCCTGGAATGCTGCTTTGGCCTCCTCGTGCCATACAAAGGCATCCTTCTGCAGTAGTTGAATCAACGGTCAGGCAATCTTACCATAATCCTTCACAAAGCGCCGGTAATAACCAGTGAGCCCCAAGAAGCCCCGTAAGGCTCGGACGGTGAGCGGTCGCGGCCACGACAACATGCTCGCAATCTTCTTGGGATCTGCCTTGACTCCGTGAGCCAAAAAAAAATGCCCCAAGTATTCCACTTCCTCCTGACCAAAGGAACATTTGGACTGCTTGGCATAAAGCTGGTGCTGACGTAGAATAGTGAAAACTTGCTCTACATGGGCCACGTGCTCCTCCCAACTGGCGCTGTATATGAGGATGTCGTCGAAAAAGATCAACACAGAACGGCGGAGGAGGGGGCGGAAGATCTCGTTCATAACGGCTTGGAATGTGGACGGGGCATTGGTGAGCCCGAAGGGCATCACCAAGAACTCGTAATGCCCATCGTGCGTCCAGAAGGCTGTTTTGTTGATGTCCTCTGCTCGCATCCGAATCTGATGGTAGCCTGACCGCAGGTCAAGCTTGGTGAATAGACGTGTGCCGTGCAGTTCATCCAGTAGCTCTTCAATCATAGGAATGGGGAATTTATCCTTAATGGTCGAACTTTTCAAGCCGCGGTAGTTCACACAAAACCGCCACGACCCATCCTTCTTCTTGACCAAGATGATCGGGGAAGAAAATGAACTTGTACTGGGACGGATAATTCCCCCGACCAGCATCTCTCGGACGCTTCGCTCGATCTCAGCCTTCTGAATTTGCGGATAGCGATATGGTCGGATGTTAGTGGGCTCGGCCCCCACCTTGAGTTGGATTTGGTGATCTCGGAATCTCGGTGGTGGGAGTGTGCGGGGCTCCTGAAATATGTCGGCATACTGTACTAGAATAGACTGCATCTGGATAGGTACCTCTGACGGCGCAGTAACGACCGACGTAACACCCATGAGTACCGCCATCGTGCTCCCTTCCTCCCCAAGCCGCTGCAGGCTTCGGATAGAAATCCCCTTCACCGGGGCAGATTTGAGGCCTCCCAGACAAAATTGCTTCCCTTGCTGAAGAAACTCCATCGTCCCATGAGTACCGGCTGGAGGAAGAATGCCCGAGTATCCGGTGCTTGGATTGTAGGGAACGACTCGTGAGGTTATCGACGGGGTTGGGGCTCTCAGGCATCAACACCTGAGACAGCGACGACAACTCCCGATGTTGGCATAGGGAGGAGTCGACTCCTCACAACTGTGGGCTTCGGTATCTGCAGGCGTGACAGAGCGGCTCCTTGAAATCGTCTAACTCTCGATCCCCTCTCACGTAATCTAATGAGGATATAGATATGTGGAGTTTTAGGTTAAGTGTATCTGATGACTCTAATCGTTTGATCATATAACTTAACCCAACTCTCGAAAAAAAGCTCAGAAAATAAAAGATAATACATAAAAAATAGGAAACATCGAGCCGGTTGCAATCGCGAGCTCCGAGCGTCCGTCTGACGATCTAACAATGTTAAAAATGAAAAATCTCCCGCGATCAATCTCCATCACCTACGCAGTCAAATACTGGAATGAGAATCATGGTCATAACTGCCAAGGGAATGCCTAATCATTAGACACTTCAGTTTTGCCCAACCCTTGACATCTTTCTTACCCACATTTCCTTTGCGACTTAATTTTTTTTCACCATAGACTAGCATGCACTGTCAACTTAGAGACACCTTTCTTGAATATTTCTCCATTCGAATACTCTCTATAATCAAGATACGCTCAAGGCATTGGAGACATTTCATAAATTCATCTGGGGAAGAATGTCCTTTGGACTGGGGGGGGGGGGGGGGGGGGCTTGTCTTATGTAAACTCTCTTAACCACAATCAACCCTCTCGAACCATTTCAACCTATTTCTAATACCAAATGATGGGTTCCAGAGTCGGTAAGTATGCTAGAATTATTACAATTGTCCTTGTTTCTAAATTCCTTAGGCAAACCACTAGAAAATAATTATAAAGCAATCAAAAGTTCAGTCCATCCATCTTTGGAAATTCGAATACAATAGGAAATCAACCCAGGAAATTATTTTGGAATTTTGTCCTGCAACTTACTTCACCCAGAAAACTGTTCTCAAGAAGCAATAATAAACACCACGGTTAGTGAATAACCACTAAAATATAAGCAAGTGTACTTTGTTAACCTCCAAATAGCACCTGGACAGTCTCAAACAGCACTATAGGGATTTCCATACAAAGACAAAACACAATAGAAATACTCTGTTTCACCACTTGATTTGATTAAGCAAAAACACAATACTTAAAATGTAGGAAACCGGCCATTCAATCACCCAAATAATAACTAGGAACCAAGTAGGGCAAGCTTTAGTCATAACTTGATGGAAAAGAGTCCCAAAATACCAAAATCAACATGAAAACTATCCCAAACGAGGAGGAAAACCTAAACGACAATCCGCACCAAACGCGGATCAGCTCCGCCCCCTATAAACCTCAGATTTCACGCGGTTTTCATCTGCGCCGTGGGAACTGCGGTCGCGGTTGCGCAACGCGGACGAAAATCCGCACCAAACGCGCCCTAGGTTGGATGGAGGTGATACAACTAGCCACCAAAAAAGATAAGTCCACAATGCCACTTCCTGGATAGGAGTACTTACCACGCAAGTGTGAATACTGAGCGATTAGAGCAAGGATGGAAGGATGGAACCCTCACAAGCACTCGTTCAAAGTTCGTCGGCGTCCTCCTTCACATGAATTATGTTTTCATGCACCATAGGTCTGGCTTCCCTCTTCATCATTTCAACGGTTGCCTAATTATTAAACCCCCTTTCAAAGGTTTTTAAATTTAGAGGCCTAAAACAATGTACGATGGTTACAACTCGTGAGGTATACTTGCGCCTACTCTTGAGGGCTGGTACTCCCGAAGAGTTCCTGCCTAAAGAGAGACTATCTAAGACTCCAAAGATGTCCTAAGACTCCACTCCACTCACTTGTATAGGTAAAGAGCGTTCACATGTCTACAATTAGTGTAACCGCCATTAAGGCTAAAGACAAAAGGAAAAAAAACAAGGTGCGATAATAAAAATAAGAGTGCTCGACGAGGTGACCCTGAGTCGTCCCCTGCCCTAAAGAGGTATGCTTGAGAAGTTGTAATCGTATCAATACTTCCGTCTTCAAAATCGACAGTGTCCTTAATGTCAAGGCCCAAAATGTTGTCGGCGAGCTCACGAGCGTCCAAGTCTGCAAATGTGGATCACCATCTTTGTCAAATGTGGGTCATCATCTTTGTCATCAATCAACTAGGACAATTGTTTAAGTGGTCATTTGTATGTTAGCGAGTATGGATTCTTGCAGTGAAAGCAAATGTCTTAACGGTAGGGCTCGAGGTACTCTTGGTGGGATAAGCATTGGGATGGCGAAGATAGTGTTGGTGGAGAAACTAGTAGAGGCGGGGATGGGTAGATCATCAGTCACACAACTGGAGGTGGAGGATCCAGTTGATGAAGTGGTAAGTGGGGGGTTCTAGTGGATATGGGGCCAGTTTTGTGTCTGCGGTGGTTTGGGAGTAAGGGCAAGATATGTCAGTGGATGTGAGATTGGGATGAAATAGTGGCGCATATCGTTCCTCGTCGAGGCAATGAACTTGCTTGATGGCTTGACAGAGGGTGGAGAGGTTGTGTACCCGAAGTCGCACACGGATATAGGGCTGCAGATCAACAAGAAATTAACCCAGGTAAGATTCAGAAAAGTCCAAACAAATGAGTGGTGATCTCGATGAAGTCGGTCATGTAAGCTGCAATAGAGTCAGATTGATGAACGAAGCTTATGCACTTGTATGCATTATCCCCTTGATGAGTATCGTATTGGCAGAGGTGCTCCTCCTGAAGTACGGGCCAGGAGAGATTAAGAATGTTTTGGCACGAACCCAATGAAGCGCATGTCCTTCCATATAGATTGCTGCCAATGAGACCTTCTGGTTTCCGGGGTGGACTGGAGATTGAAGAATTGTTCTACCTTAGCGAGAGAGTCAATTTTGTCGAACATTGGTATCTCGATATGGTGGTGGTGGGCCAAGTGAAGGTTCCCATGTGGGATGTAGGAATCACGCCCCGGTTTACTGTGGGTGCACTACAGGTCCCCATACTAGGGTCACTGTCTGCAGACTTGTAGTGCACCCACAGTAAACCGGGCATTACATGTCTGTTGTAAGGGGGGGGGGGGGGGGGGGTTGTTGGTGAAGCACGCCGCTGTAGCTGGCCGACGGTGTCCGGAGGTGGTGAAGAGCTTGCAGAGGAGTAGTGAGATCCTCCAGTTGAGCTTCCAAGCGGTTGGATTTCGTGGATGCCAAAGTAGAAGTGTCCTCATTACTATAGATGACTATGGAATAGGTCGTTGACATGAAGCGAAGGAGATGGAAGAAGTGTGGACCAACGTGGCGGTCTGCTGCTGAAGAGGCGCTGGGATCGACTTTCTTGAGATGAGGTCCGAAAGATATCTGCGCATAGGTGCACGATTGATGTGACAAACGCTGTAAGGCTCTGCAAATTGACTTGCAATGCCGATCGACAAAGCAGACGAGGTCGGTGGAGGACATGTAGTCTGCGGAAGCAGAGTTCACAGAAGTGCTGCGAGGGATTTGGTTCGCGCAGGCAGAATCATGCGGACCGAAGCAGCTAGCGCAGGATGGGATTACCAACAGATGGGATTGGCGAAGGAACTGAATGATAGAATTCCCAGTGGGCTGCAAGTTATTAGAGTTAGGCTAGATGACTGAAGGAAGCGGTAACTGCCACTAGGGCTAAAGATGATAGAAAAGTAAATACAAAGTGTGATAATAAAAATAAGAGTGCTCGACGAGGTTGCTTGGAGCCCTCCCCTTCCCTGAGGTGGGGCGTCCGAGAGTCATAATTGTATCACTCCTCTTATTGATAACCTGATAGGCATGTGATTACAAGCACGCAATGCCTCCTAAAGATTATTGAATCATAACAGAGGAATGATTGAAATTCCTAAGAAGAGGTTCATACATACCCCTTCCCTCTTACCCTGCTATATAGTTTTCTTATTTTACAATTACAATTACTACTATATTGCCTTATAACCGGTTATTATTCCCCTATTCAGGTCTTATTACATTGATTGCATACTAGTTAATATCACGTGCCGGTTAATCCAAATGCACTAGCTCTTTATTTTATCAGCTTAATTTTTGTCCATCCTTGTCTTCTTTTCCTCTCTCTTCTCTTGTTTCTCTTCTTTCTAGGTTGACTAAGTGATGCAGTGGTAAGTCGACTCGAGGTGGACAAATAAAATGCAAACCTAGATGCAACGTTTTGATGCAAGTGCAAGAGACGATCCGCGCTAAGAATAATGATGCGCGATTTCAGCAATGCTAATTAGCAAGCACGAAATGCGATACGACGGCAGTGCACCGGTCGCTCAAGTAATAAAATAGGGAGGAACTCCCCGAATGTCGATCTCAAAGGACCGCAAGTTGGGTAGTATGATTCGCTCTGCCCGGAAATTAGGTAAAAGGATTACTAAGTAATAACAAAGGGTTTGTGATTGGATTCCTAAGCTATTGCGGAAATAAGAGAAATGCGGGTCGAAAAGCACCGCTTCGCAAGGTGTGGGTGAATGCAGCGGCCGCGATGCCGCGCTTCGGTAAGCGGATGGAGTGGCCACAGTGCGAGGTTTTGTGAGGGTCGTATTCACCTCTTCGCCAACATCACCACTAGCAATTGCTAGATGGCTTCACACACAAACAACCTAGGCTATCACAACAACAACGAAAGTTATTCTCACCACCACATCATCATTGCACATGAACACAAGCAAGGATCGATAACATTAACCTAACAAGCGTTCGTACAACAGCACAAAGAGAAAGCACAAGCATCAAAGTTTAGAAAGGACCAACATAGAAGATGTCACCGCGTCTTGGGTTCTCGGCCGGAGTGAGAGGTTGTCGGGTTCTCTCCGGGCTCGGCCCTCAGATGGTGTGCGGACTCGAAGGAGGCTGTCACCGCTCCAACGATCTTCAGCGCTTCTATGGTCTCCTCGGCGAAGAATGCTTGAACTAATGGCGGAGAATGCTTGCAAATGCTCCCGGATGGAGGAATGGCGAAGGAGATCGCTGGAAATGGTCTCCTCTTGTCTCCTCTGGTGGAAAGGGCGAAAATGGCGGGGTCCCTGGTTTTTCCCGCGAGGGGAATCGGCCTTCTTTGGTAGCGGCATTTCCTGCTTTAAATACTAAACAGGCAGAATTTTGGTCACGCACGGTCGAACGCACGATCGTGCGCTGCCCGTGCGATAATTAATGATAAAAATTGGCGTGAAGACGAAGCTGCGCCGCCCGTGCGATTTACTCACGGACGGGCAAATCCGCCCGCGCGTCAAAACGCACGGGTAAATTCAGAAAAGCTAAAAAACAGGAAGAAACAGGTGTCCGTGCGTTTGACTCACGCACGGGCAATTCCGCTCGTGCGTCAAAACGCACGACCAAACTCAGATCTCCCGTTTTCTGCCCAGATGAGAACGCACGACCACAACCGTCCGTGCGTCAAGGAAACGCACGACCGTGCGTCAAGGAAACGCACGACCGTGCGTTGCACACAATCATGAATTCTGGGGGAAAACTTGATGATCCGACCATCTGTATACAAGATAAAACAGCTGGGAAAACACCTCCAGCACTAGATAAACATAGAGAAAGGGATGAGGAGCACCATGTGCTTACCCCCAATAACAAGGAGCGCAAATGCACGCAGAAACGGGCCTAAGAGTGCACCTAGCAAGGAATAACAAATATAATTAAAAACATGCCTAAAGTGTAGTGCATCGACTAGAAATACGGCCCAGATGAGTCCAAAAATGTGTATATAAATGAGACTCATCACACCCCCAGATTTAACCATTTGCACGTCTCGGGCAAACTACTCAGCTCTCCTGTCGGAACAATTGGATGTTAGAGTGAGTTTGAGCGGTAGAGATCTATGCGAAGTCGCATGCACACGTGCATAGAAATACATTAGAACAGAATTAAACTCAAGATCATATCTAACTATTTCTAGAACAGTAATTTGAAATTTACTTTACTTGGATGGTGAATCCCGGTGGATCTTTCGGTCGCGCAAAAGGGAAAATAACGTGACTAATGAGTAGAGTTTTACTCGAATCAAAGCTCGGGACAAACTCCTAAGAAATCCATCAAAGTCGGTGTCCATAGGCTTGCACGTTCGCACTCTCTCTACTGCATGAGACGACTCGTATCTAAAATCAATAGGACTTATGGGTTAGGATTGAGCTTAGGTTGAGTTTAGGCTAGATAAGTAGAAGGACGATGGGAATCGCATTCAACATAACTGAGCACTCAAGAGAATTACAATCACCAATACAACATTTTCAAGAATTACACAACACCCCCAGACTTCAACTGAACACTAGGTGCGTGCTAAGCCAAATATAATTTGAATAAGTCGAGAGAGTATTCATTTTGAACAACTTTTTTTTCTTTCTTCTTTTCTTTTCTCTTCTCGACAGAATACTTTTGTAGGCACAATAAAAACAGCTCATTTAGCTAATTCAAAGCTGCCATACACTACAGAGATAACACCAAATGCGATCGATAAATAAATTTCTTTCAGCTCAAAAGTTGGTGCGAAAATAGGTTTGGCCGTATGGCTTTGGTGAAATTTTAGTGGAGCTAAACAAGGAGGAAAGGTAGGCTCAAGTGGGCTTGCAAAGGTGATTACGTTGGTAAGGATTTCAAAAGCACAAACGGATCAAGAAATGACCTATATCACATTTTATAATGAGTACTTCAACGCAATCGTTTCAAGAGTAGCCTAGTGCAAGTTCTAGCCACTGAGAAAGGTTGTCCTTCCTTCCGACCCTAGTAATAAGCTACTACTAGTCCAGCTACACTCGACCTTATGCTACCGTTGAATTCACCACTAAAGTAAAATAAATTGCAACTACTATATTAGAAATAATTAAATTATAACTTTGAATTTTATTCTACTCTAATTGAATTTCTAGGCGTGACGGGAGCATTTGACTAGAGCACTACTCGAGTCAACATTTTTCTCTTCTCCTCACTCCTACACTAACAATCCAATTCTTACGAGCGGGGAACCTCGCAGCAATATCTAATAAGCGCGCGTGATCAAGTGCGCGTGAACTAGGTGCAAGTGTATGCAATGTGTGCAACAAAATGATAAATCCTAACTCAGCACATTCTAACATGCCATGCAAAGTGTGTGTACGTGCACAACTCGCTCTCTCCCCCAGACTTGATCAAAACGAAATAAAATAGACAATTCAGGAATAGGGAAAATAGGGGTAGAGAGGACCTATGCTCATAAAAGAGCATGCCAGAAATGCGGTATAATCCTTCTTTAAAGATCTCCTCCTCTTCATCCAATCGCATTCACACCTGCAATGTTAGCGCCAAAGCAAAAACAAACAAAACATAATAGAAATTAAAGCAAGCAAGCGGAACCGGGTGGTTCCCATGGGTTGTCTCCCAAGAAGCCCTTTTGTTTAACGTCCTTAAAGGTGGACCAAATACCTGTATTAAGCATTGTTCATAAAGCAGAAAATTTAGAGAAAAGTTTCACACACACAAATCACAGCAAGAAAAAGAACATCAGCTATACGCGCTTTTGTAGTGCACGTCTCCAGTGGCTTGTAGGCTGGAGTTGAAAACTTTAGGGCCAAAATTGGTGTCACCCAATTTTTCCCTAGCCTCTGCCATCTTGCCACTGGAAATAGTGGAGCGTGCACCACGCAATCGTCTTTCTTGTTTCAACTTCTCCACGGTTGGAGAGCGCCAGCGTTGATAGTCGTCAGATTTTCCCACCTTGGTGGTGGGTGGCATCACTTCCGTTGCCGCAGTGGCAACTGAGTCAGCCCAAGAGACAGACAGTTTAAGAGGTTTATTACACGATTTCTTGCTAATTAAAAATGGGACATTGTCCCGAGTTAAGCTTTGCTTGGCGGGTTCAGAAACGAGGCTCTCCTTCCTCTTCGGGTCACATTCCTTTCGTAAGCCTGCTTCTTCTTCTTTTTCGCATGACTGCTTCTCATCCTTTTCTTCCTCCAACGATACTATTTCAGCCCTGATTCCTGCATTACTAAGAGATTCATCAGAAATAATTTGGGGAGAGCGAGACAATGTTTCGGTCACAATCTTGGGGCAAGTAGGGATGATAACACTCCCTGCAGAGAAATCCAAAGTGGCACCGCTCTCTTTCAAGAACGGCACTCCCAAGATGGGGATAGATTTATTCTCTTGGGGTCCCAATACTTGAAAGTCAGCGACCACCACCGTCCCCTCGACCATGACTTCAACATTTTTCACTTCTCCCTCCGACTGAATAATGGTCCCATTAGCAAGCACCAAAGACTTCTGATCGTCCGTGTTCATTTCGAGTTGCAATTTAGCAACATCTTGCAATGCAAGGACGTTGCGGGATGAACCAGAGTCACATAAGACAACAGTTTTGACATTATTAATAGAACAAGTGATTACTAATTCACTTGGGTTATCCACTTCCGTGTCGGTAAGACTCTTCCCTTGATTGATAGGATTTTTTTCTGTGTTGCTGGGAAGGGTCCCTTGCGAACGCTCGGTTAACAATTGAGCCAATTGGCCCAATTGCGTCTCCAAGCTTCGCATGGACGCGGTTTGGTTAACCATATTCGAGTTTGCGGCCTGCATAAACCTCTCCATCATTTCTTCGAGGTTGCTCTTCTTAGGAGTCGGGGCACCTCAATTATAACTCGGTTGAGGCGGCCGCGGTTGGCTACCAGAGGCTTGAGCATCGAATTGATGCGAGCCTCCTTGCCATCGTTGGCCTGGAACGTTTTGTTTCCAAGAGAAGTTTGGATGACTCCTCACGCCCGAGTTATAGGCATTATTAAACGGTGCTCCATGATTTTGATCATTAATATAATTGACGCTTTCATCAAAAGAAACTTCGGTAGGTTGCTCACCTGTGGGGCACTCATATGCATGATGCCCCGGGCTTCCACAACCTTGGCATGAGATCATCATCACTGAGGCAGAAGGGAGGGTAGGCCTCTTTAGTAGCATGGTACTTTCAGCGGGTGCACCAGACGTGTTCACCTCAAAGAGTCCCCGAGCATTCCTTGGAGCGTTTCTTCCAGCAGTCCAAAAGGAGCTATGAATGGCAGTGTCTTGGACGATCCGTAATGCGTCTTCCGGGGTGTGGTTCATCAGAGTTCCACCTGTAGCAGCATCAATCATGGCCCTGTAGTTAGGCTCAATAGCAAAGTAAAAATTTTCTACTATAGTCCACGGTTGCAGCTCATGCTGAGGACATTTCCGGAGAAGGTTCATGAACCTCTCCCAAGCTTTTGCGAGAGCCTCCTGATCGTGTTGTTGGAAGGTTGCAATTTCCCTCCGCAAGTTTACGACCTTGTCGACAGGATGGAACTTCGCCAGAAAATTTTTTCTTGCAGAGCGTCCCAAGTGGTAGCTGTGCCAGGTGGTATCGTGTGGAGCTACGCCTTTGCCTTGTCACGTAGAGAGAAAGGGAACAACCTGAGCTTTACCGTCTCGTCAGCCAGCCCTGCGTTCCGAAATGTCCCGCAAATTTCTGCGAATTCAACCAAGTGAAGATGGGGGTCTTCACTGGCTAACCCAGAGAATTGGGCCTGGTTGCGGATCATGTTCAGGATGGCCGGCTTTATCTCAAAGTTGTTGTTGGTGATAGCCGGGCCGAATCCAGGGTACACACTCCCAACAGTGGGTGTAGTGTAATCTCTCATGGTCCTGGGTCGTGGCCTAGCCACTTCATTCTCGTCAACTACCTGACCCATGACCGGTGCATTTCCCACTCTGGGATCAACCTGATTTCCATTAACATCCATGGTGGCAGCAGCACGGAGACGCGCCCGCAGAGTACGCTCTATTTCAGGGTCAAATGCTGCGCACTCACCGGGATCTCTGCTCTGCATACACACTCTTCAACACAAAAGAAAAAAAAAAGACCTTAAAACGAATTTCCAAAGAAAAACAAATCATACACGCTTGCAGTCCCCGGCAACGGCGCCAAAAACTTGATGCGCGATTTCAGCAACGCTAATTAGCAAGCACGAAATGCGATACGACGGCAGTGCACTGGTCGCTCAAGTAATAAAATAGGGAGGAACTCCCTGAATGTCGATCTCAAAGGACCGCAAGTTGGGTAGTATGATTCGCTCTGCCCAGAAATTAGGTAAAAGGATTACTAAGTAATAACAAAGGGGGTTGTGATTGGATTCCTAAGCTATTGCGGAAATAAGAGAAATCCGGGTCGAAAAGCACCGCTTCGCAAGGTGTGGGTGAATGCAGCGGCCGCGATGCCGCGCTTCGGTAAGCGGATGGAGTGGCCACAGTGCGAGGTTTTGTGAGGGTCGTATTCACCTCTTCGCCAACATCACCACTAGCAATTGCTAGATGGCTTCACACACAAACAACCTAGGCTATCACAACAACAACGAAAGCTATTCTCACCACCACATCATCATTGCACATGAACACAAGCAAGGATCCATAACATTAACCTAACAAGCGTTCGTACAACAACACAAAGAGAAAGCACAAGCATCAAAGTTTAGAAAGGACCACATAGAAGATGTCACCGCGTCTTGGGTTCTCGGCCGGAGTGAGAGGTTGTCGGGCTCTCTCCGGGCTCGGCCCTCAGATGGTGTGCGGACTCGAAGGAGGCTGTCACCGCTCCAACGATCTTCAGCGCTTCTATGGTCTCCTCGGCGAAGAATGCTTGAAATAGTGGCGGAAAATGCTTGCAAATGCTCCCGGATGGAGGAATGGCGAAGGAGATCGCTGGAAATGGTCTCCTCTTGTCTCCTCTGGTGGAAAGGGCAAAAATGGCGGGGTTCCTGGTTTTTCCCGCGAGGGGAATCGGCCTTCTTTGGTAGCGGCATTTCTTGCTTTAAATACTAAACAGGCAGAATTTTGGTCACGCACGGTCGAACGCACGATCGCGCGCTGCCCGTGCGATAATTAATGATAAAAACTGGCGTGAAGACGAAGCTGCGCCGCCCATGCGATTTACTCACGCACGGGCAAATCCGCCCGTGCGTCAAAACGCACGGGTAAATTCAGAAAAGCTAAAAAACAGGAAGAAACAGGCGTCCGTGCGTTTGACTCACGCACGGGCAATTCCGCTCGTGCGTCAAAACGCACGACCAAACTCAGATCTCCCGTTTTCTGTCCAGATGAGAACGCACGACCACAACCGTCCGTGCGTCAAGGAAACGCACGACCGTGCGTTGCACACAATCATGAATTCTGGGGGGAAACTGGATGATCCGACCACCTGTATCTATACTATATATAAAGAAATCCCCTTATCGGTGTAATGCCCAGCCAATTAATATCGATCGTTCGATAAGGAGAGAGAAAGAGAAAGGGAGAGAGGGGAGAGAGAGAGTGGGGCCCACAATTAAGAGAGAGGGAGGAGAAAGTTGGCGGCATCTTTGAATTGGAGAGAGAAAGAGAGAGAAATAAATAAGGAGAGAGGAAGAGAGAGGGAGAGAGAGGAGAGAGGGAGTGGGGCCCACAATTAAGAGAGAGAGAGGGTGGAGAAAGAGGGTTGCGGAATTGGAGAGAGAAATAGAGAGAGAGAAATGAAAAAAATACAATATATTTTTATAAAATCTAAATATTTTAAAAATAAAATACATAATATTTTATTTTTTAAAATTTATAAAAATAAATGAAAAAAAAAATTAACTGGGTGCGTGCCGGGGGCGGACAGGGTACTGTCGTGCGGGGCACGGGGGGCTCCCCGTGCACTATCACTCGTAAAAGATAAAACAACTGGGAAAACACCTCCAGCACTAGACAAACATAGAGAAAGGGATGGGGAGCACCATGTGCTTACCCCCAATAACAAGGAGCTTAAATGCACACCGAAACTGGCCTAAGAGTGCACCTAGCAAGGAATAACAAATATAATAAAAAACATGCCTAAAGTGTAGTGCATCGACTAGAAATACGGCCCAGATGAGTCCAAAAATGTGTATATAAATGAGACTCATCAAATAACAACAATAATTAATTATTATAAAAACAACTAACAGAGGCACGAACATTCACAAATTTCGATTAAGTGAGTGCGCGCTAATCCACAATGAACGAGGTGCAAATACTTTTAAGCGTGCGCGGAATAAACCCTGCAAGTCATATGGAATCCAACACTTATAACAAATAAAAGAGACATTCACAACATATATAGTGCCAAGTACACAACAGCAGAAAATAACAACTCAAACATCGACTTACGCGTGCAGGCGGAGGGCAAATGAAGGCTGGTTATGGGCATCCAAGGTCGCCACAATGCTGAGTACTACCGGAGAATGGTCTGTTGGTAGGGGGGGGGGCTCGTGTAAGCTAAAGGAGGGGAGAAGTGGAGTTGGGGTGGCTGGGTGCTGTAGCAATCACAGAGGGGAGGGGCTGGAAGGATGAGCGGCAGTGGGCATTAGGGGTTGGAGTGGCTGTTGAGTGTGGGGAAGGGTTTGAGGGAAGCAGATCGGCTGAGGGAACCGGCTGCAGGGGTAGATGGGAAGAGGATCCACGGGGTGGAGGTAGAGTCGAGAGGGGAGGATGCAGGATGCGGCGGAATAGGTGGAGGAGGGTCGGGGCTAGGGAGTTTGCGGGTGGGGGTTTGCGTCGAAGAGGTCGACCGTAGAGGAGGGGAAAGAGTGGCGGTATGAGGTGTGGGAAGGTAGATGGCTGGAGAGGGGAGGCTCACCGTTGGCGTCGCACCAAGAGGGAGGAGGCGAGGGCTTTGGCGTCGCACTAAAGCAAGGCCGACGGGCGCAAAATGCAGCCAACCTTCGATATCCCCCAGACCGCTGCCTGCACTATTTATAAACCTAAAACCAACTTAAGCACCCGAATCCGACGACTAATAATGTCCGGGTCGATCAGGCATCAAATGCTACTCGAAACATAAAAAGTAATATATCAAATCTACTCGGATCGAACATCCGGACACAACCACAGACTCAGATCGTTCGACTGGGTAGCGGATCACCGCTTCCTGCGGGAATAGACCTGTGTCGGGCGTTGCGCGCTATCACTAAGCTTGCTAGCCTGGATTGTATCATAACCCTTTAAAAAAACTGGATGAGTTATTTGCACTATCAAACCTACAATGGGGTACACATATTCACATGGCTTCCTTCAATACCAGATTTATGGAACTGTTGATGTACATAGTCAACCCTAGTTATTAACCTAGTTATATGAAGCATAACTTGTATAGAATGATGGTCTTGAATATTAATTAGTATATAGACATTATACTAGTCTGATATTTCATTGTTCAGGCTTTTATCAACTTGCTGAAGGTTGATGCAAGATTGTTTCTATTAATAAATTTACCTTTCTGAAAATTTTTATTGTACGAATAAGGAATTACCTCTACCGTGTTGTATTATTTGAAAACATTTTTATTTGCAGAAAATGATGATTATCTGACAGGTTGGAGGGGGGAGA
This sequence comes from Dactylorhiza incarnata, assembly GCA_033032865.1. NCBI lineage: Eukaryota > Viridiplantae > Streptophyta > Magnoliopsida > Asparagales > Orchidaceae > Dactylorhiza > Dactylorhiza incarnata. Next base: position 29,676 of record JAWHQI010000109.1, on the reverse strand, counting down.
TTCTTAGAAAAGGAAGCTGCATTAAGCCTTCTTGCTTCTATCTGCGATGGTCTGATTTTTGTGGGCATGCTGTCTTTCGAAGTAATGCACGCATTAGGAATTTCTGTACCTTTAAGATTTCTTGAACATGGCGCTTCCAGTGGGGTTTCAAAACTGATCAGGCTTGCTAATAGCCGAGGAATACCTATATGTTTTCCAACGGATTTTTGGTGTGTTAACGACGATAACTCAGAGTTGTTTGAAATATTTCCATCTGAGCGAATCTTACCGGGTAAGCTAATAAATATTTCAAAAAAAGAGCTAAAGGTTTTCTCTCTCTCTCTCTCTCTCTATATTGAAAAGAGAGACAAATAAAGGAATGAAATACATAATTGTGATGGCAACCACAAAGAGGCAGAGGGATATACCACTCAAAAGATTTCCTTTCATCTAACAGTTACGTCAAATGCAATCCCCAAGCCATATATACATCTAGGGTTAGGAACTGAGAAAATTGTAGACAATCCACTAAGCATTATCGCCATTCTTGTCATGGCGTCGCCTAGGCGACGCCTAGGCGTCCAGTCGCCCAATTGAAAACAAGGCGACGGACGCCTTATTTTTTTTAAAAATAGGAGAATAGACAGCGGTTTATATAAAAACCGCTGTCTATACTCGAATAGACAACGGTTTTTATATAAACCGTTGTCTATTGTACCAGGAATGATACAATAGACATCGGTTTATATATAAACCGCCTTCTATTGTATCATTCCTGGTACAATAGACAGCGGTTTATATATAAACCGCTGTCTATTGTATGGTTCCGGGTACAATAGACAGCGGTTATTATAATAACCGCTGTCTATAGTCTTCATTTGTTTAAAAAAAAATTTAATTGTCGCCTGGCATTTGCTCGCCTTATTGTCGCCTGGCATTTGCTCGCCTTATTGTCGCCTAGGCGTCCGCCTTGCCGCCTAAGCGTCAAGGCGCCCGGCGCTCGCTTTGGTGCGCCTTGACGCCATGACAAGAATGATTATGGCATAAGAATAAATTCATGAAAATAAATATACATAAAATAAATGCACTAAATAATTTCCCAAAACAAGTCCTACTGTGTCTTGTCGCAATGCATTAAGAATTCGATGGTCCAGATGGATGCATCATCTTTTCTGTTCTTTAAACTCAAGCAATGAAAGCATATTGTTATGGGCCCACAGATGTTATGGGCCTTGGGCGTCGAGCTCAGTTATTATTATCTTTTATTTAATGTCTTTTTATTATTATCCCTTATTATTAATTTTTGTTAGTTGATTAGGTTTTCATCTAAAGAGCCATTTAAGCCTATTTAAAGGTAGGTGAGGTTGGTACGAAGGTATGAAAGAAGTTAGTCTATTTCCTTGTCTTGTATGAGATTGTGGTAGCTCTCTTGAGCATATCGCCTAGGCAGCCGCAGTTCCGACTCCGTAGTATCCTTCGCCACCGTTATCCCCGCCTCCGACAACTCTACCTACATTTTACGGCGAGTTCGTAATAACTTGGTATCAGAGTCATCCTTCCTCGGATCCAATCTTCCCTTCCACAATCATCTTCGTTCACCTCCACCGCTGTTTTCATCAAGCCGATTACACCTCCCAGAAGACGGTCCAAGATTACGTCGAGCCTTCGTTCAATACACCAACGAGGCCAGTTCTGTCAGCCCTCGCCGATTTCAGTGAGACCATTCCTGCTCGATCCAAACCCAGGAAGAAAAAGCCAGCCCTCCTCAATCCTCGCCGCTCTGGTGTGGCCATTTGCGACAAGTTCCGACCTCACGATAACACCAGTCGTCGACTTCGGTCCAACCATCGGCGACCTCGATTAAGCAACTCGTCATTGTCCAGCTCACGCAGACCCACCAGCCTGCGTGCTTCGTCTACATCATCGCCTTCGTCGAGCAGGCCTGCTTGGGTGCTTCGCCCTAATCCGCTGTAGATCTTATCGCGTTCCCAGCCTGCTTGCTCCTCGATCTGCTGATCGCGTCCAGTTGACCCGCCCAGTCGACACGTCTCGCCTTCTTAGTCCTGAATCGTGCTATCTGATGCATCCCATCCTTCCATCATCCACTCTGCTGCCATCTTGAGCCCCACACCATTTCTGATATAGTTCATTGAGTATTTATTGGTTAATTTATTTTTCGATCAATTATTCACATGATCAAATAATTACTTAATTTAATTAATTCAAAAAAAGATAGATCTAGTCTCAAATGCTCAAGCTTCAGGACATGATGCACACTTCTATGGCAACTCAAGCTGTTGTTGTAGCCCGACACCATGAAACACAGGCATGACACCAAGTCGCCCTTGTTTTCCTCGACAAATCACCAACCTTGGTGACTCTGAACTCTTCTCTTATAATCTCCGCGCCGGCAGCGAGCCCGACGACTACACCAGCGCAATCCATGCCGCCACCGACTCCTGTAGACCTCCTCCAGACACATCCTCTGTCACCTCCGACCACTTTGGTTCACATTTCTCAGGCTCCTCGGTCTCAATTACTGAACCTTGTCATTCTCCTCCAGCCACATCCTTCGTCGACTTCGTGCTCCGCGCCACCTTCCTCGAGAGTCACTCTCGAACCATTCCTTCCGGCGACTGCTCCGGAACTGCCACGCCCGATCACAGTGATTCCCACTCCGCAGGCTCCATTGTCACCCCCGATCTTCTGCCAGCATCGGGCACGATGAACTGTTTTGGAGGGAAATAAAAGAGCCAGATGATCAAATCGGATGAGCTTTGTTCGAGCTTTGTTTGAGCTTGACGACAAGCTCCATTGAAGGATGGGCGGAATGTTATTGGCCAACAAATGTTATGGGCCAACAAATGTTATGGGCCAACAAATGTTATGGGCCAACAAATGTTATGGGCGTCGGGCGTCAGGCTTAGTCTAGTTAGTTATTATCTTTTAATGTTTTTTTATTATAACTCGTATTATTAATTTAGTTGATTAGATTTTCATCTAAAGAGCCATGTAAGCCTATTTAAAGACAGGTGAGGTTGGCATGAAAGTATGAAAGAAGTTAGTCTATTTCCTTGTCTCGTATGAGATTGTGGTAGCTCTCTCTCTCTCATCCCGCTTAGGTAGCCGCGGGTCCGGCTCCGTAGTATCCTCTGTCACCGTCATCCTCGCCTCCGTCTGCTCCTCCGACAACTCTACCGATGTTCTGCGACGAGCCCGTAGAACATCTTGCACCTAAGATCATCCATGGCAGAAGGGGAGGGATGAAAAGTAGATAGTGGGGAGGAAGTAACCCCAGCTCATGAAAGCCTTGCAACAACCATGTGGGCATACATAAGTTTTTTTGGCTTTTGCGTGTGAATTTTTCATTGCACCTTGTAAGGATTAAGCTACTACGAGGAAGATAGACTTTTGAAAAGTGTGGAAATTGGTGTGTACTTCTTGCCGAATGGACAATACCAAATCACAACATAAGGATGGAGTCACCTATTTCACTACTTCTTTATGCATTGACGAATGTATCCTAAAAGTGATCAAGGTCTTCATGGCTTATATTGTCATATGAGCCACTTAATAAAGTTGAGCTTATACCTATACTCATTTTTTTCTGTTCTGTAAATATGACATCCCTCTTACACAATATTATTTGACACAAATATTTGAAGTATACTCGTTGGCTTTATTAACATGATTTTTGTTCATAGGTTGGACGCCTATTGATCTTGGGCCGATGACATTGAAGGAGATCTATAATTTTCTATTCAAATGCAAGGTATTATACTATTATGAAATCATTAGGTTTCTTTGAGATAGTTTGATAGGAGAAACCTTATAACATCAATATTGTCTTTTGTTTTTCTTGCATTGTAATAATTAAATACTATGCTTTGTTAAATTTTCGACTCCTTGCCTCATTCCACACCATACTTAATTTTCTGTCTATTTTTTCTCATACCAGATACTTGTGTGTAAGGAATAAGTAAATTGCTTAGAGGCCTTTTATGCTACTGACGGAGAATATACCAATCAATCCCCTCAGATGCATGATTACAAAAAATTGGATGCTAACGAGAGTAATTAACTAGCTGATAATTTGTAGGAAAAAATGCTTGTAAAACATGTCTTCTGTATGCCTTAATTTTTTGAAAAATTTGTAGGTGAGTTACTCTCACTTAAGATCATGGTGAGAGGAGCGCATCTCAGCCATTGATAGCTCTAAATATTGCTGTATTTATGAATAATAAATAATGTCAGTATTTTCCCTACCGTCGGATCTAAGATCATACGGTTGTATTTACCCCCCACCTAGAACTAGGTGAGAGAACGCACCTAAGTATTTCTCTAATTTTTTATGGCATTAAAACCCCCAATTGTGCTGTACAATTTAAGTTTATTCATCATCAGGCAATACATTAGTCTTATCCCAGTTGTTTGGGGCTGGCCTTAAAAATCTTCTTTCTTCATTTGTCCCAACTGATTGTTGCATGAGATGAGATGTTGACTTATTTTGTGCAGATCTTTTTGTGCAGCTTTTATTCAAGTTACCTTGTAGCGTCCTATTTTTCTTCCTTATCTCTAGCATTGATTTGATTTGTCCGTATTATTCTTGGATATTTTCTCCTCTCATTGTACATTCCCAACCACTAGAGCTTTGTTTGATGCAGCTTTTGCTGTCTGAGAAGTCGGGTGATAAACTATTGCAGGAGAAGTGGTGGTAAAGCTGCTGTTGCTTCTGTGTAGTAGACATGTGGTTCAGATGCTATTTTAAATACATAAGCTTAGTTTCCCTATTGTTTTTGCATGTAGTGAAAGATCAAAGACTGAATTGCCCATAACATCAACATTAAACAATTGTGATGGGGATCATGCCACACGTCCCGTTAGGGTCTATTCACGCCGGCTCGGGCCCAGTGACGATCGGGGCCTCTCATGTCGAGTGGATCGCCGATCATAGCATTTTTCGTTCATATTTTAATTTTCATTCTATTTTTGTTTATTTTGAGGGATACAACGAATGGAGAACCTTGACCGTTCATTGACTTTCTCTAGTCTATTTATAGGGCTAGATGGCTTCGTAGATTGGTATTGAAAAGTTGAAGCAAAGAAGCCTTTCTTTTGATCATCCGATGCTGAAGCCGGACTCCCCAGGCGTGAAACTTGGACCTCCCATCACTCCCCTTGCAGTCGGCCAACACATTCCCTCCCCCATCCCCAAATCTGAGCCCCCTTCCTCTCCCAACCGGCCACTACAACCCGACCACCACCTACAACAGGCATCAACTCCCTCTCCCCTCCCCCCACCTTCAGCCGTCAGCCCCAAGCACCCCCACAAAACCACCAGTCGGCCAGCCACCTTACTCCTCCACATATTCTTCCCAAAACAACCCCCATCCCATCTCCAATCCCCTCCATTTTCAGTTTCCTACGATCACTGAAAAACCTTCCCCGACCACCTCCGGTAAGTCTCCACCACCATCCTTCAAGTCTCATCTGTTTTCCATTTTCCGGCGATCGCCGAAAAACACCTCCGGCCAGCCACCACCACCACCTCTGGCGACCGCCGATCACCTCCGGCCAACCACCACCTCCGCCGACCGCCGGCCACCTCCGACCAGCCACCACCACGCCACAACCACCTTAACTACCTCTCCACTACTCCACTATCCCACCGACTCTACCTCTCCTAATATTTAGAATCACCTCCTAAATTTCCTCCACTGTCTCCACTCCCCACCTCCTAAACTATAACCGGCCCCTCCCTCTCCCTTAACAGCCCACGTGGAGCCACCTTCCTACACTTGCACTCCAAAACCGAGCCCCCTCCCTCCACCCAGCAGCCTACCCCACTCCCCTCTCATGTGGAACCACTTCTCCCCGCCTCCCTACTCCAAAACCGAGCCCCCTCCCTCCACCCAGCAGCCTACCCCACTCCCCTCTCACGCCACTTCTCCCCACCTCCCCACTCCAAAACCGAGCCCCCTATCCCTTCCAGCCACCCTCCCCCTCTCCCTCTCTCGTGGAACCACCCTCCTACAATCTCCCTCCCTGAAAACAGCACTCGGCAGCCCACATACATCCCTCCGAAAATCTGTCCAGGGGCTGGATTTTAGTCCCGCTGCAGGAATCTGCATTCGAAAAACTAACTGCTGCTGCCACAATCCCTTACCTCCAGCTGGCCACCATTCAAAAGCAGCCCGCCTCTACCAGCTACCCGTGAACCGTGAAGTCCATTCCAACATCCACCTGTGAGTTTGAAATTGTTATGTGAGAAGTATCCATAACTATCTATGGAGAGTATGTTTTACTCTCATCTGGAAAAACCCCTGCTCCATTCACATTTTCGGGGACGAAAATTCTTTGTTTTATTGGATTTGTAACATCCCAAAATCCTGACCTGACCGATTGAACCATCTAGGGGACCTAACCGGTTCAATCGATCCCTTTTGGTGAGTCTATTCAGGGCCAGTGCGACCTTGTTGGTTCGATAAACTAATTACAATCGGTTTAATCCGAATTTCGAGCTATAATGACTCAAATAAGCTTTTTGAGCAGATGAGTTCAGAATGGACTCCAGTCAGTGATGTTACACTTGTAAGACCAATATAAATTCAACGATGTTTGTTTCGTCGCATTCCGATGTATATATATGAAGTTGGCAAAAAATGGTCGCCTCAAGCTACACGACACCTCAATATGACTTTTGAGCAAATTACCTCATAATTGAACTCAGTCAGTTTTGTTAGACTCGTGAAGACTATACAAGTTCAACGAAACTATCCGCGCTCCATTCCAACAAGTATCGTCGAAACTATAAAGCGGACGCAAGTTCAAGTAACGAAATTATCCGAAAAGTTGATATCGAGCAAACAGCCTCGTAATTCACCTTAATCAGTTTTGTTAGACTCGTGAAGCCTATACGAGTTCAACAAAATTGTCCGCGCTCGATTCCGATGAGAATCAGCGAAATTATAATGTGGTTTGCAAATAACGTATTTACCCGAAAAGGTGCAATCGAGCAAACGACTTCAAAATTGACCCCAGTCAGTTTCGTTGGACTCGTAATAATAATATGAGTCCAACGATGTCATCAGTTTGGAATTTCGACGTCGTTCGACGAGTTTTTAATGCTACGTAAAATTAGGCCGTAAACGCTCCGACAAGCGTAAAATGAGCAAATGAACTCTGAATTGATCGCGACTTGTCTCGATGTGTCCGTGTTGACGAGACGGTCGTAACGAGCCCTTCCAGAACAAATTTCGAGACCCCTAGGGCGTTGTATAAGCTTTTAAAACAATAATAATAATAATTACTATTATTATTATATCATTATTATAACTATATACTTATATATATATAAACTTACAAAAAAAATATATAAATATATATATATAAACTTACTCATTTAGGTTAGAAGGATGACCGAGTCCCCTCCTCCCAGATGCGCCGCACGACAGTCCTCCTCCCCTCTCTCTCTACATCTGCCATGGCCGTCAACTCCTCAAGCGAGCTTCTCCTCCCCCTCCTCGAGCTCCCTTTTCTCATTACAAAAATCACTCTGGTGCACCTCCTCACTGCAAGGTCGGACTCCTTCTCCATCTCCGGTTGTGAAGCTACTCCGGTGAGTTGATTTCTGGCGAGCTGCTCCTCTCGGGCGTTTTCCGGCGAGTTATTCCGGCCAAACCTCCTACAGCAACCAAGCCCCTTCTTCTCTAGATCCGATGAGTTCCTTCGAGCTTCAAACCAGCCTGCTCCTTTCCAAGCTCCTGCGGTCGCTCACCTCCTAGAAGAAGTCGAGCTCGCCCCTCTTTCTTCGGAGAGATCTTTCCCAGCAAACCCGAGTTTCTCTCCACCTCTAGATCTCCTTCAGACTAAGCTCCAAACAACCGAGTTGCACCTTCTCTCCACAGATCCAAGGCCGGCGGCCACCAACACCCAAACCACTGCCAACTTCCATTTTTCCCAGCAAGTTTTCCCCACTACCAGAAATCTCCACTTCAAGCAAGGCTGAAACCCCGTCTTTTCCAACAAGCTTGAAGCTTTGAGGTCTCCACATTCTGCATCATCACGAAGATCCATTTGTTGCTATTTTGTTTTCTGGCGCATAGCAAGTCATCTGCCTAGGTATCATTTGAAGGACTCAAGCTTGATGTTATTGGCAACATCAGATAAGGATTGGTTGAAATCTCGGCAAATATGAAACAACAATGCACCTGAGCGCTTCAAGCTCCAACAACATTCGGTCATGGATGGGAGCGACACGCAAATGCCTCCTTCGCGGCGATTGGTAGCATGCATGGACACTTGGTGAGTTCTTCCTCGACTCCTCCCTCCGCATAGATCTTAGGTTTTCAATTGTAGAAACCTTCTCGCAAAGGCCCCATTTTTCCGGCGACCCGCAGACACATGATCATAGTCGTGCTCGGCGTGGCCGCGAATCATTTTGAGTGGGTCCTTACGACCCCTCTTTGCGAGTCTCGGGGTGTGACACGATGATAAATAAATATTATTGCGACCGCAGTCGAAACAATGACGATCGCGCGGCGACAAATAATATTGATGCGCGCGCGGTCGAAACAATGACGATCGCACGGTGATAAATAAATATTAATGTGCGCGCGGTCGACATAATAACGATCGCGCGACGGTAAATAAATATTAATGCGCGTGCGGTCGAAACAACGACGATCGCGCGACAGTAAAAAATATTGATGCGCGCGCGGTCGAAATAACGACGATTGCACGATGGTAAATAAATATTATTGCGCGCGCGGTCAAAACAACGACGATCGCGCGGCGACAAATAATATTGATGCGCGCGATCGAAAGAACGACGATCGTGCGACAGTAAATAAATATTAATGCGCGTGCGGTCGAAATAAGCGCGGCTGTAAATAATATTGATGCGCACGATCCAATAATGACAGTCACACATCCATAAATGATAACGATGCGCGCGATCAAAATAACAACGCTCGCACGTCGATAAATAATATTAAACTGTGCGGTGAGATCGATGATGGATCTCGTGATGAAACCCGCAGTGATCGTGCGATGGAAATAAACAGTGGATCTTGCAGCGACGACTTACGATGATGATGGAATCGTGCAATGGTGGTAATCGTGAAGTTTGCGGCAGAGAACTTCGATGGTGAAGATTCCCAGTCTGTGGAATGTATGGTCGACTTAGGGTAGAATAGTTGTACAAAAGACGTTAGCGTTACTCACTTCAAGATAAATTATCAACGACATGATGTCTGTTAAATCATGGCCGCGCTGTCAACCATATGAGGCGGCTAACCCAAATCCTATTCTAGGTATGTGAAGTGACTAGGATCCCTAATCTGATGTGTTTATCGCACTTAAAGCATATGATTTTACATAATCACTTAGTGGTTCCATGAATTTAGCAGAGGTGAGGTTTGTATAGTGTTCTGGTTGGGTAGAGTAGCGAGTTGTTCGCCTCCCCTAATTGGTGTCCTACATTGTATGTAACTCTGCTTGTATGAAAAGATACTGTATGTGAATGTATGCGGCGGGTCGTTTGGCTCTGTCGGTGGCACACTCTAGAGGGTTAGTATATCGACTCTAGGATTGCGTCATGGTCGAACAACAGCGTGCGCCCTAGCTTAGTTTGTTGTTTGTGTAGGTGTTAGTCACCTGAAATTCGACCTGAGCTATGCCTCAGTTCTTTTGTTTGTTCCGCCAGTATAGGCGAAGACTGAGTACGGGCTCGGACAACCGTACGTAAGGCCTAAGGATGATTGTGCTTAAATACCCTTGAAGTAGCCAGGACGTGCCACTGCCACCGTTTGGCCATGACGGTGGTGCATGTGGGCTTAGCTACCCCACGAATAAGTTTCCCAGTCGTTAGTTTGTACTTGATTTCGATTGAGTGCTTTCATCTCGACACTGTGTAATTGTTAAGTCTATGTCGACATAGAGATAAAGTGTACTTGTGATGATGCTGTGTAGTGTTTGGTTGAGCATCTACTTATTATTAGCGTTGTTTCTTTATTGTATTAACATCTCTTTATTGTATTTGCATTTCTTTATTGTATCAGCATTTCCTTATTGTATTAGCTTAGCATCGTTGGGTGCAGGAGTGTGGACACCGCTAGGTTCGAAACAGTAGGTTATAATCATTGTCAATTTATTATGCACTTGTACTTGATAGCCTGTTAGCTGCACTTTCATTTCCCTACTACATATATTTATATCATCGTTCATTGCTATTGCATATTATACCGCATGTCACTTCCTGCAGCGTGGTATTTCTCTCCATTGAGCGTTAGGGCTTTGGGTGGAGCGGGAAGAACCACTCAGTCTAGTTTGACTGACGTGTTCGCGCTTATCATTTTAGGTGGAGACTCCGCCGATGGCGACACAACCGAAACTGTGGGTGTTTCTAGAGCTATGGCTTGGACTTGACGTGGACTCGACGTGGACTCGACGTGGAGATACAAGGCATGATGATGATTGTTGTTACTCTTAGCAACTTCATCAGTCATATAGTTAGCTCATTAGATTTGCGTTTACCTATTTACATCACTTTATATATTATCTTTCATCCGGCTTGACATGTTACTTGTGAGCCCCCAGATTTTCTATAGACTATTGTACTTGGACTGTGGGGCCATCGTGCCGTTGTTGTGACTATTTCTGTCTTGTATTTATATACTCATATATTTCTTTGATCCACTACGTGGCTACTAGTCTTCCGCTAGTACTTCTTCCGCTACTACTTATAGCGTACCCTGGTTGGGGTGTAATGGTTGTTCGCTCAACACCATCGTCGATTCGTAGCTTGGAAGAGAATGATGGGAGAGGGTTGAGACGTTCATACCTCTACTCTTCCGTTATTCCCTTCTTTGTTGTGGATTTGTGGTGTTGTGCGATAAGATCCCATGGTCGTGCCTAATTCCGAAGGGGGGTCTTACGCAAAGCCATGTGGGACGAGCTTTAGTCTCTTTACTCAGGACAGTCTCCAACATTTGTACGATATCTTTACTGGGCTCCAGCGGTCAACCCTGGTGTGCTAGTGCCCTGACCTCCTTTGTGGCCGCATCCAAGACGCTCATTGAAGCTTGGCTTCAACACCAGCCCCCCCTCCTTGGATCTTGTTGTTCAGCGCGCACAGAAGGAGGCTGTGGGCATAACTCTCATGATAGCCCGACTCCCCCCATCTTCACAGCGTCTGGGCAACTATCCTCTCGTTACCCATTGTTTCGTCTCTCTCTGATGTGTGCTCAATGATTCTTAAAGTTACTCCGCCTCCTGGCGTTGTGTTACCCCCTCTCCTGCCCTTCTGGGCCACACACCAGTCCTACACCCTCCTCCTGGGTCTCGGCGTGGTCGTCATGGCTCCCGCGACGACGGTCGTGATTGTCGCACTCGCTCCTCCCAGCCAAATAATCGACTTTGTACTTATTGTGGCTGCATGAATCATAACGAGGCCACTTGTTTCAGGAAACTTGGGTTCCCGTCGCCGTCCTCTACTGCGCCTCATGCCTCTCCGTCGTGGATGTTCCTTCCATCTCCCGCTCCGACATTGACATCCTGCGCGAGGAACTCCAACAACTTCGGGGGATGTTTACTCGGGCCTCTGACTTTGTCGCCTCTTCCTCTCTCGCAGGTATCTCCTGGTTTTCCGGTAGTCTGGTGTTGATCGTGGAATCTGGGGTTACCAACCACATTTCCCCCCACAAACCTTCTTAGTATTCGAATGTCTCTTCTCCTAAGTTTATCATGGTGGCTAATGGTGATACCACCCCTGTCTGCGGGTCTAGCGATGTGCCTCTTACTCCATCTCTTCCTCTCTGTTCAGTCCTTCATGTTCTCGACTCTCAGTTTAATCTCCTCTATGTCAGTCGCTTAACTCAGGATCATGATTGCTTAATCACGCTTTCTTCTTCTTCTGTGATGCAGGATCGACAGACTCGGAATATTATTAGTAGGGGCCGACTGTCCAATGGGTTGTATACTTTGGATCTCCCCTCCTCGGTTCTCTCTCCGTCACTTCCACTGACTGGCACCAGCGTCTTGGGCATGCTCCTCTGCCTATCCTCAAGAGGGCTTCCTGATTTTTCGTTTTCTGATTTTCAATGTGAATTCTGTATTTACCGGAAATAACATCGTTCTACTTTTTCTCCTCATTGTACTCGAAGCGCTGCTCCTTTTGATTTATTACATTCTGATATTTGAGGCCTCTACAAAACGGTTAGTGTCTCCAGCGATCGTTATTTTGTTACTTTTATTGATGATCATTCTCGTATGACGTGGTTGTATACGATGCGCGATCGCTCTGAGTTACTGCGAATATTCCGCTCTTTTCTCGCCAAGACCAAGATCCAATTCTCGCGGTCCCTGAAAATTTTTCGCACAGATAATGCTCGCGAATATACAAGTCATAGTTTTCAGGACATATGTGCTACGTTGGGCATTCTTCACCAAACCTCTTGTCCTTATACACCACATCAAAATGGTGGGCCGAGCGCAAAATCGTCACCTCCTCGAGGTTGTCAGGTCCCTCATGTTCCAAATGCAGGTTCCCATAGTTTATTGGCATTTCGTCGTTTCCACCGCCTGCTACCTTATTACCGCATGCCCTCCTCTGTTCTAAACTTTGTGACGCCATATTCTATCTTCTTCCCCTCCACCCCTCCCTTCGCCTTGATGCCTCGTATCTTCGGCTGTGTTTGTTATGTCCACCATCTTGGCCCTGCCGTGGACAAGTTTTCTCCTTGTGCTACCAGTTATATGTTTGTTGGCTATTCTCGCACCCAGAAGGGCTATGTTTGTTACTCTCCACCTAATCAGAAGCTTGTCACCTCCACCGATGTCACCTTTCTTAAACATCAACCTTTCCACCATTCCGACCCGCTACTCCCTTCCACTCCAGGCCTTCCCCGACCTCACGTGCCTACCAACACCGAATTTCCGCCTCTGCTTCCCACCCCTCCCGGTGTGCCTTTACCCTTGCTACCCCCCCCCCCCCCCCTCTTTGTGTCTACACGCGACGTCTTTTTGGTCTACTACCTCACGAGAGCAGCCTCTACCTACTGATACTTCGCCGTACGCTGATCCGACATCGAATTCCACACCTCACCCTATTTCAAATTATGTCTCTTTGCATCGCTTTCCTCCGACGCTTCACATGTTTGCAACCTCTTCATCCTCTATTTCCACCCCCTCTTCTCTGCAGGAGGCTCTTCAGCATCCGGGCTGGCTGGCCGTCATGGATGAGGAAATGGCCGCTCTTTGGGATGATCACACCTGAGACCTTGTTCCTCTTCCTTTTGTCCATACTTGTGTTGGTTGTAAGTGGGTATTCACTATGAAGCACGACCCTGATGGGACGGTTGAACGTATAAAAGCTCGACTAGTGGCTCGTGGCTTTACTTAACAATATGACCTTGACTATGAGGATACCTTTTCACCCGTTGCGAGCTGAATACTGTCCGAGTCTTGATCTCCTTGTCCGTTCATCGACATTGTTCGTTGCATCAACTTGACATCAAAAATGCTTTCTTGAATGGTGACCTCTCTGAGATTGTCTACATGCAGCAACCTCCCGGTTATGAGACCACAAGGGAGTATCTTGCATCTCACCTCAAGAAATCTCTCTATGGTCTCAAACAGTCACCTCGGACCTGGTTTGATAAATTCATTTTGGTCGTTCGCGATGTTGGCTTCACTCGGAGGTCCGCTGACTTCTCTCTATTCATTCATCATCGCCCGACATACACGGTGATACCTTTGGTGTATGTCGATGATATCCTTATCACCGGAGATGATCTCGATGGAATAACTCTGGTCAAAAAGCACATGGCATCCGAATTCCAGACTAAGGATTTGGGGCCTCTCCGATATTTTCTTGGCATCGAGGTGGCCCGTCGACCTTATGGTCTCGTTTTGTCTCAACGGAAGCACTGTCTTGACCTTCTTTATGACGCTGACTACTCTGCGTGTAATCCCGCTGACACACCTATGGATGCCAACCATAAGCTCTGCGCCTATGCTTCCGACTCTGATCCGCTCCTCCTTAATCCTGAGTATTATCGTCGTCTTGTGGGCAAGCTAATTTATCTTACTATTACAAGACTTGATATATCCTTTTCTCTTGGAGTGGTCAATTGTTTTATGCATGCTTCACGGATCTCCCATCTTCAGGCGGCTGAACACATCCTTCGTTATCTGAAGACTGCTCCGAGACAAGCGCTTGTGTATAAGTCCTCTCCCTCATTATCTCTTGTTGCCTACTTTGATGTTGATTATGTTGGCTCTCTAGACGACTGTCGATCCACAAGTGGGTACTGCACATACTTTGATGGACATCTTGTCACATGGCGGAGCAAGAAACAAACTGTGGTTGCACGTTCATCTGTAGAAGCTAAGTACCGATCAATGACTTCTGTCATTTTTGAACTTACATGGTTGGAGAGCCTTCTGAATGATCTGGGTGTGAAACTTTCTTCACCGGTCACTCTCTTCTGTGACAGCCAAGCAGCTATTCATATTGCCAAGAATCTCGTATTTCTTGAATGTACCAAGCACATAGAGGTCGATTGTCATTTTGTTCGGAGAAGGTGCAACTTAACAATTGGATTTGCAGCATGTTTCTGCTGCTGGGAATGTTACTGGCATCCTCACTAAGGCCTTACCTCGACCACTATATCATCAGTTTCTGTCCAAGCTGGGCTCATACGATTTGTATGCTCCAGTTTGTTGAGGAGTGTTGAAGTAAGTTGTACAAAGGCCCATCCAATGAACCATTTGATGACCCATTTCTGTTTAGAAATTAGTCTCGCATCTTAGGATGGAGTTGAGCCTTCGCTCCCTATATATATATATGTATATTTGTTTGTTGTAAAGTGCTCCTTTTTAGTGGAAAAATAATGAAATATTAGTTTCTTTTTCCAATTCCCGTGTTTCTCTACACTATGCATCTTCCCGACTGTTATTGAGGAGAAGCAATTCTTAGTGCAACTTATCTCGTTAATCACCTACCCTCCAATATACTTGGTTTTATTTCTGCTTCTGCACTTCGGGTTTCTCCTCGTCATCTTCACATTTGGTTTTGTGTAGCATTTGTCCATGTTCACAAACCAAATCGTGAGAAGATTGATCCTCGTGTGCTGGTATGTGTCTTTATTGATTATAGCTCCACTCAGAAAGGATATAAATGTTTCCATCCTCCTACCCTCAAGACATCCGTGTCTATAGATGTTATCTTTTGTGAATCTGAACTCTACTTTCGGCCTCACTTCAGGAGGAGAGAGTGAGTGAAGTGAGTCTGTATGGAGAGGACACTGGTGAGCTGCCTCAATCCATTCCTACCACTCATATATTACCTACTCGCGACTCCACTCCTACCACTCAGATATAACTTACTAGCGACTCCATTCCCACTACTTGTTGCGTGCCTTCTACAAATCATGTGACTTATACTTGGCGTTACAAGAGCATGAGACTTGTCTTACCAGACCCAACATCATATATTTCATTTTACCTCATCATCTCACCAAACCTTTATAGCTTCTCTTGCCTCTATTTTTAGATCTAATCATTGGCAGGACGCTCTAAAAATTCCTAAGTGGAAAATGCTATGATTGAGGAAATGAATGCTATGGAGAAAAATCATACTTGGGACATGGTTACTTTTCTACTCCCTTAGGTCGGTGTCCCTGTCATCCTCCATTACCAATCAAAATAGCTTCTTGCACTACTGCCCGGGTATGTAAATCTTATCATAATCGAAGAAAAGCCTCTTTGCGCAGTGTTACGCCATCTCCACCGCAGATAGACAATGAATGAAAGGGGGTGGACCCGCATGTTCCCCCTTTCGCCCACTCCATGGAGTGGTCATGTTGGTTTGAAGGCTGATGCCTGGGAGGAAGTGTAAACCGTCACGTGTCACTGGCCCGGTCCAGCTGAAGGCAGCGATCACAAATCCTTGTGAGGCTCATGGCAGTGATGATGTCCGATGGGGTTTCAAACTCAACATCCATACTTGGCGCTTCTAAAGCCTGGCGGTGAAGAGACAACCTGCTGCTCAGGAAGGCACATGCGTTAGTAGGGCCTGGAACCTCTCCAAATAGTTGTTTATGGATTCAACATGCTTGAGAGAGATCAACACCCCAATGGATTGCTGCACATTGGTGGACCGAAACACGTGGTAGTGGTGTTTGAAGTCGTTCCAGGTCATGTGGGGCTTATCCATGTCAAGGCATACAAGCCACATTTGGTCTGCCCCTATCAAGTGATAGGCGACTAATGAAATTCACAACATGTTCGACATCCTCTAGTTGGCAAAAAATTGCTCGCATCGGTCGACCATCCAAGCGGGTCGTTGTTGCCATCAGATGTTGGGCACTCCAGCTTGACATATCGCGACAAGATGTTCTCGTAACGCCCTCCGTGAAAGCCTTCTTTAAGGTCGCTTGTTGTCGGCTTTCGGAAGCGGCGAGTTGATCCATCATCAACCTTTGCATTCTTTCAAACCTTGCCCCCACGGGGTTGTTCGATCCCACCATGGTTGGATTGGATACAATGTTGTCATATTCCTATGTGAAGGATCGGGTCACCGGTCTTTGGATCCCTCCATGGGGTTGTTGGACTCGCTTCAGTTGCCTCTTCCTCCCAAGCATAAGCCCCTAAATTGATGGGACCACCGCCCTAGGTTGGGAGATGGGGGCATGTCAACCCCCTTTCTACCGGAGATGACAGAACGCCGTGCAAAGGGGCTTTGTTTCAATTGTGACGAGACATACACACACGGGCATCACTACAAGAAGTTGTTTTGGCTGGAGATGGAGAATGATGGGGACACGTGCCCGAGGAGGAGGATGCTTTGGATGTCTTGCTCCATTCTCCAAGAAGAGCCATTGGAGAACTTCAAGAAGACATACCCCGACTTCGAGCTTGAGGACACGCTCGATCAGAAGGAGGGAAATAATGTCATAAATGTGTTCATTGGACGCCTTTATGACAAGAGGGAGCATCCTGATAGTCATAGATATGCCATAATTTGCATTTATTATGCATCTCACATTGTTTTTATTTTATCATTCTCATCATTCCATTTTTATTTGGGCTTGTCGTTTTTGTTGTTTTATTATTTTGTTTCTTTATTTGGGATTGTAGTTTTTGTATTTATACTCGGGCAAGGCTTGCGAACCAGGTATGTAGAGTATCATTCAAGTATTTAGTATCAAAGAGTAATGACTGCTCTTCTCCTCCTCACATCTCTCCCCCCTTCCGCTCTCTCTGCCCTCCATCGACGCCCCCACTTCGGACGCCGAGGCAAGGCTTCAATCTGATCTCATCATAGGACGACCGTAGGGATCTAGAGGCCACTCTCGTCCTAGCAATCCCCCTGTCTTCCTCTGCCGTATTCGGCCCAATGACCCAATCCTTCGCATGGGCCTGTGACAGATTGCAATGTTCAAATAAAGAATGAAATATCAAGAGGAATGAAATAACAAAAGTGATCAGCTCAAATAAAGAATGGAATAATGAAAATACCAAAATGCAAGATCTGCAATAAATGCCAGTTATGTCGTATCTACACCTTCCTGGGATGCTGCTCCTGCCATAATGACATCCGATGAAAGCGTCTGTGATAGATCACCACTAATTACCGTTTGGCACTTTCATTTAATGGTACGTGTTATAAATTCATTCTCATGGTTATTCATTGACATATTTTAAAAATAATTTCTTTATAGATGTATATATTTGTTAAATTTACTTTTTATATTGGATGTTGGTTTACTTCATATAACTAATATCCTGTGTTCAACAGAAGGTTCTTTGGATCGGTCCCGCCAAATTTGCTTCATCGGCAAATGTAGTTGGAGCATCTGAATTGGCTCTTATGCTTGAAAGACTTGGTAAAAGTGGCTGTGAGATAACTGTTGCTGGAAATGCAGCCTGTCAGGCTATTCTGGAAGCAAACTGTTCTCTTTCACCATTTAAATTTTTTGAAAATGCATCAGTTTTGTGGAATTTTCTGAAGGGAAAAACACTTCCAGGTGTTGCAGCTTTAGACAGGGTATGCAAGTCAAACTATGAATCGTTACTCCGGTTTTACATAGACTTCATGTAGCATTTTAACTGTAGTTTACTTAACGTAATCTCTATTGCCACCTTGTTTTGGTTAGCTTTCAAATATCTACCTATAACTTTGCAGACTGATGTGATCGGTTAACTTTAAGCTAAGGAAAAAAAGAGGACTAAGTTGTGTTATTACCGTAGTTTTCTATTTTTGGAGTTATAGGTGATGAGGATCAACCATGTCACTCGGGGACATGCATCAGGACTCATTCATGGTCGATTCACTCTATCGACAGTTATAGGATTATAGACGATCGGAGCCCACAGATGCATTCAGTACAATGACAGGCCATCACGACCGTTCATCATACTTAACCTAAGATTTGAGACTTTATTTAAGAGTATAGTGAGGGTCAAGGCATTGAAGGTTTTGAAATGATATTCATAACTCGCCGATCTCCTTTGGTCGATGTCGAAGCCGAGCCTCATGACGGTGGTGAGAAGCCCAGTCGTCCCAGCTGTCGCCCCGCCACCTCCATCCCCTCTCTATCAGCTCTGCAAATACCCCTGATCCCTCACCTACCACCAACCCTTTCCTTACTCCCTCATCAAATCTGGCAACCCTTCGAACTACTGATATCTTCGTTCGCATATCCGCACATATGCTTTGTGCTTATCGCTACCCAAATCCATCAACTACATTCGTTTCAGCTATCCAATGAGTCTTTTACCTTTAGTCTTCATTTCCTTGTATTGTATTGATGTATTTTTATTTTTAGTTATATCCAACTTTGAGCATGTTCATCTTTCCTTTCAGTGGACAGGTAATTTTATTCACTTGGTATTGATTTTTGGCACTTCCATTATCGTGTGGTCATATCTATTAGCCTCATTAGAATTACTTGTAATCAATTGTGGTTGTGGGGTGTGAGCTCTTAAAATTTATGTTATTTATTTGTGCATCGGAATCATTATGTTATTTATGTGCAAGGCCAATGCTCTGGATGCTGAATGAAGGAAGCATGGTTATGTGCACATAAATCAAAATGGATTCTTTGGTCTGCCCTCTCTGATGTCTTTGGCTTTGATTTGAGGGCATGATTCCGCAGCAAACGTGACAGTATAGGGGGCCACTATTTCAGTGGTAATCTGTGAGCAGCCACTTTGTGCATTTATTGTCAAAGGTTCGGTCTTTCTCCTTTGAGAGAAGCCACTTTGTGCATAGGGCCAAAGGTTAGGTCTGTTTCCAATCTTTCCCCGCCCATACCCCCAATGATTGGGGACTATATGGGTTCTGTTGTTGTTGTTGTTGTATTTGTGCATCGGAATCATGCATGATTGACATCCAGGGCCACTGCATTAAATTTAGTTATTAATCATATTCCTTGTTTGCATGCCTACACTGCATTCTTATTAATTTAGGTTAGGTCGAACCCTATAACATTGTCACTCATTAGATTTGTATCATATCCCAATTTAATGATTATTTTATGATACATAATGGTAGAGCTTATATGTTATTAGCTCTAATACAGAGATGTCGAATTTTAGAGACTCCTATTAGGTCAATTTGATTGCATAGACACTTGCTTAGATCACATAGACACTCACGTAGATCACATGGACGCTCGCTTAAATCACATGGACACTCATTTAGATAGATGCTTAGACGATATGAGTACCCAATTTGGAGCTTTGACAACAACTATTGATTGGGTAAATCTAAGAGTTCGGGTCAAGCCACCCCACCTCGGCAAGATCCTATCTGACCCTCCTGAGCCGCTGGGATAATCTCGTGATTTTGATGATCATCCTAATGACCTACTATTGGACACCCCATTAGCAACTGTTGCAAGAGATTCAATGTGTTAGGTGCTCGAGGAGATGAGACGTACCGGCCTAGTGCCTTACAAGGCATCTATCTACTCCTTGATGGTGAGAATGAGTTTCACCCTGGTTTGGTAGGACATATAGAGGTACACATTATAGTGACTATTAATGATGGTTGGAAGAGTGACATAGATAACACATGAGTTGGGCTTAATGGAATGTCTATTATCTATAAGTTAGATCATTAGTGAGGTCTAGTGTCTAGTGTAATTATTTATTGGCTACCTTACATACACTTGAGGGCACTGTTGATATCTCGGGAACCTATTCTATCCATCGCACTTGCGATCAATTTTTTGATACTCCACCCAGTGAACTTCTTGATGAGTCACCACGTATCAGAGACATTTGGCACACTATAGAGTCGAGTCTTAATGTTGATATATCGAGTAGTCATTTGGATGTTCGCTGGACGCGAAGAATATTTTATACTCTACCCAATGATCCTCCCAACGACGTACCCCTTTTGAGAGGTACTTAACGTACTATATATTCACAACCAAGTGAGTCTGTCAAGTCAATTATCCATCATTATCATCATTTGCATTTTTTGCATGACATGTTTCGATATAAGGTTATGCTAAATAATGTCATTTAAACTTACACTAGTATTACTTGAGAGTACATAGGTTCCAAGAAGATGATCAGGTAATGTTTCACACTTTACCTGAGAGGTTTCCCTCCAGAATTGTTATGAATTTAAAGGTTAGGTAAATAGGTTCATACACTGTACTGACAGAGAATGATATCAAATTCTTATGAGCTTGAGGTCCCTAGGAACATGGTATTTATCTTATATTTGATGTATATGGTTTGACTTTAGAAAATGAGTCATCTAGTTATTGGGACCCTCAACTGTCACCCCACTACAGTCTAAGGCTCTGTTTCGGAGAGCGGTTGCAGATGTAAAAGCTCTAATCGAAACGCGTAAGATGTTTTCAGCCATTTGTTTGATCAACTTATTGAGTAGAACTTTTTATAAAATAGCTTATTTTACGAGTTTTGGTCAGCGCCTCTCACCCCACGTTCGCGTCTCTGATAAGCCCTAAGTACGCGATTCCTCCTCGTTCATTTCTTGCGCCGCTCGACCACGACCCCTCCCCGATCCCTCTGAACGACGACTCCCCTTCAACTCCAGATCGATCCATCCCTGTCGACGACGACGAGCCGTTTCCCTTTCGCCGATGTCGTCCGCTGGATCTATCGACGACGACGAGCCGTCTGTTTGTCACCGAAGACCTTCCGCTCGATCAAACGATTTCTGCTTTGGGGTAAATACATTTATGCTTCTCCTTCTCCGATTTATCCCAGGTTTTTTTTTTCGATTACTCCTTTTTGTGGATTTGATTACTGTATTTTGTTGATATGGATCTGGGTATGTATTTCGTTGACCTGGGTATGTATTTCGTTGGATCTGGGTATTTATTTCGTTGATATGGGTATGAATTTCGGTCAGCAGATGGTGATCTGGGTATGTATTTCATTGATCTTGGTATGAATTTCGGTCAGCAGATGTGTTCTGGATGGCTACTGTTCTGGATGGCAGCAGTTCTCGATGGCTAGTTCTCTATTTTTTTTATTTTGATGCAATTCATTTGTAGAAGCATAGTTTGAAAATCTTTGATGCATTTCATCTTTGATCAGTTGTGGATGGCTAGTTCTGGATAACATGAAAATCTTTGCTGCAGTTCATTTGTAGATTTGAACTCTTTGATCAGTTCTGGATGGCAATTCATCAATTGTAAATATCTGGCTAGTGCTGGATGGTATAATTTGATGATTTTTTGTGGTGTTATGCATGTGTTCATAGTTGAGACTAGATGATCTCATATGGATGTCCTGGGGATGCATAGAAGTGTGCCGCGAAATAGATAACCATCGATGATCGAGAAGTCAGGGATGCCCTCAGGTGGGTATTGAGATAGTGCAGAGTATATAGTCGCAAAGTCTGGACAGGTCGGATACTTCGTGATCAAATGATTGAATCTCGTGATCTCAGTGGTAAGGGTGTGGAGTAGGCCCACTCGGCGGCTAAGTTCATCGACTGATTTGTTCTCAACACCAGCTCGGTGTTTAAGAACGTAATGGAAATCTTGTAAATAATTTATCCACTTGGCGTGACGATGACTCAATTTCTTCTGGGAGTCTAAATAGCGTAAGACTTGATGATCCGAATATAATACAAACTCACGAGAGGAGGTAGTGTCTCCAATATCTAAGAGACTGAACATTCGCATAAAACTCCTGGTCGTAGTTGAAATATCTCTGTCGGGCGTCGTTCAGTTTCTCACTAAAGTAAGAAACTGTGTGACCTTCCTGACTAAGTACTCCTATGCCTACGACGGAAGCGTCGCAAGCTACATCGAATGCTCGGCTGAAATCGGGTAATCGGAGTACTGGGGCCGTGGTTAATTTTGCATTAATGTCCTCAAATGTCTGGGTGGCGGCGGGTGTCCACTGAAAATCTCCCTTTCGAAGACAACTTGTATAGGGAATCATGATGGTACTGAAACCTCTGACAAAACGTTTGTAGAACATGGCCAACCCATGAAAGCTTTGAGTTTCATGGATATTTGGGAGGATTGGCCAATCTCGAATAGACTTGACTTTATTAGGATCTACGAACACGCCTAAGGCAGAGATGATGACTCTAGAAAGTCTACAGACTCGGATAGAAATGTGCATTTTTTCAGATGAATATAAAAGTGCTCCTTTCGAGAGGGTGTCGAAGAGCAGTCGTAGGTGTGTGAGGTACTCCCCGTGAGTCTGACTGTAAACTAAGATATCGTCAAAATAGATTACGAGGAACTTGCCCATATACATGCGTAAAATCTAAGGCTTCATTTGGTTTAGCGGTTGCGGTTGTAAAGAGAGTTGTTGGCAATGGGAGGTTTGTAAATGGAGCTGGTGGAAACTGAGAGATGAAAAACGGAGTTCTGTTTGGATAATCTGTGTTTGCAGAGCTGTTCAGAACTGAGATTCATTTGGCGAAATTGCGGTGGCGTTTTATAATTTTTTTATTAGAAATTATTTTTTATTATATAATATATATATTAAAAATTTGTTATATTATATATATATAAATTAATTTTTTAAAAACTTATATTATATATATATATATTAATGTTACTGTTCTAACTATATACTATAGAAATTATTATATGCCCCTCCGCCGTGCTTCCGCGTGCCTCCGCCGTGCTTCCGCGCAGCTGCCGCCGCTGAGGCCTTCCTGGAGCCCACCTGGAAGAGAAAGGGGCACGAGGCAGAGGTGGCGAACCTCCACGGCGAAGCTGCATTCGCTGGACCTCCACGGCAGAGGTGGCGAACCTCCACGGCAGAGGTGGCGAACCTCCACGGCGAACCTACACGGCGAACCTCCACGGCGAACCTCCACGGAGAGAGAGAGAGAGAGAGAGAGAGAGAGAGAGAGAGAGAGACTGGAGGTGTAGCACGGGAATCCTCCACGCGAACCTCCACGGCGCTGCTTCTTCCCTCCTCCGAAAATGCGCGAAACTGGAGGTGTAGCCGGGCGGTTTACTCCCGCAACTTTTCCTCCTGCTCGCAAACGCCGGCGGTTCGAAAGTAGGAGCGGAAAAACAAATGTCTTTGTGTGCTGCGTTTGCGTTTTGATTAAACGCACGTTTCTAAACTCCTAACCAAATGAAGCCTAAGTCATCGCTCATATGAATGTACTAAGGGTGTTGGATAGCCCAAAGGGCATAACCAACCACTCATATAACCCTTCTTTTGTCTTAAATGCAGTTTTCCACTCATCACCCTCTCTGACACTGATATGGTTGTACCTGCTTCGTAGATCTAGTTTGAAAAAGATATGGACACCTGACATAGTGTCTAAGAGGTCGTTGAGTCAGAGAATGAGAAACTGATATTTGATCGTGAGCTTGTTAATATCCCTGTTATCTACGCACATTTACCAATTACCATCCTTCTTAGGGGTAAGAAGGACAGGTACTGCGCAAGGGCTCAAGATTTCTCTAATAAATTGCTTTCGTAGGAGGTCGGCGATCTGAGTTCTGAGCTCTTCGTGTTCGTTGGGATTCATCTAATAGTGCGGAAGATTCGACAAAGATGATCCCGATATAAGATTGATCACGTGCTGGATGTCCTGTAATGGGGGTAGCTCATCGTGGAGCTCCTCAGACATGATATCACTGAACTCTTCTAAGAGGCGTCGAACATCAGGGTGAATGGACTCTAAGTCTGTAATGTCCTTCATAGTCTGTGAGGCAGCAACGACATAAATGATGCTGGTATCGCGACTCTCCCGAGTGAACTCACTGTGTCGTAGGATATGGATAAGTCTCAGGGCACCTGCAGTAACTGAAGGCTCGACCCTTCCTTTAGGGGAATCCTTGGGTAATGTTATCTTGCAGCCCTTGCCAAAGATACACAAGTGTTTGACCGTCCAGAACAAGTCATGTACCTATCATAAAGTCAGGCGTGCCTAGTAATATGTGTGACGTCCATGAGAATGACGTGACACCAAACTCTATCCTCGAAGGAAGCTATCTGGATACGTACCTGACACCTCTGAGTGACCTGGATTGCCGTCTTATCTACCCAGACGACTCGATATGGGTGTGGGTGGGGCTCTGCTGATTCTTCATTTGTTCAAGCCCCTTTGGGCAATGATATTCACACAACTGCCACCATCAATAGCGAGCTCGCAGGCTCTTTCTGCGCTTGGGAAATAAGTAGAAAAGATAGTGGTCCGCCTCCAATCCTCATCTGTGTGGGGAGTGACAGTAGGCGGCGGATAACACCCATCTTAAGTGCTCGATCTGCTTCTTCCTCCCAACCCTCATCTATGGTCATGACGATCTCTTTCTTCGGGAGGCTCTGCGGAATTAGTACTAGGGTCTGGGTCCTCCTCTATTAGCAGATTCCGTGTGGGACATTGTGCTGCCACATGGCCTATACCCTGACAACGATAACACTGGATTCCTCCAGTTTCGGGGACCCAGTGGTAGTAGATGTGCCCTTCTTCGTGTCTACGGGAGCACGAGTAGGCATGGATGGACTGGGTCCCTGCTGAGGTCTCCTAAGTGTAGAACTATCTAGCTGTGGGTTAGGTCGCCTTAAACCTGAAGTGCGTAATATTGTTCGTATTCTAATGCGAGCTGTAAGATCTGCTCGACGGACTCTAAGTGGTGGGGAATGAGTTTCTTACGAATGTCTGCTTTTAATCCGGCCGAAAGTGGGAGGAGGTTACAATTTGCTCTTCAGTGATATCACTCATAACGATAAGCTCATCAAAACGATTCATATACTCGGCTACAAAAAGGATTCCTTGTCGTAGGACCTGGAGCTAATCTAGGAGCTGACTACGGAATGAAGAGGGGAGGTAATTTTCTTTAGTTTTTTGCTTCATATCATCAAATCGGGTGATGGGATAATAACCATCTCTATCTAATGATCGCTCTAAGCTTGTCCAGTAAATCTTAATTTGCCCAAGTAATTTCATCTTGACAAATCGCACTCGTCACTCGTTAGACATTTCGTACCAATCAAATTAATTGTCCATGTCCAATAACCAATCGCTAAAAACCTTAGGATCCAACTGACCATCGTAGGATGGGGCATCCATACGAATACGTGTGATATCCTCATCTCCTACATGGGCTCTTCAGGGCTCATGATAGTCCATATAGTCATCTTTATCTCGGTCGAACCGTGCGTGGTGAACAGTGCGATCTCTATCCATCAGATATCGGGGTTGCAGTCATCGTCCTCTTCCTATGGATAGTGGTGTCGACCAACGGTGGGATCTCTACGACGCTGATAAGCTAACTCCGAGCCCTCATGGAAGGGTGGAGGAGGAAGTCCCTCAACATCTCGTTGACCCTCGTGGTGTATAACCTGTGGCTTATTGGGTTCTAATGGACGCGGATTCCTAACGGGATCTAGACCATCTACCCTAGTGGCGAGGACTCTTAATTGCTCCTTAAAATCATGGAACTGTGCATCTATATGATCGAATCGATTTGCCAACTTTTTTTGAAATCGGACATTGATAAGTCTTAGTTAGAACTGGTGGTGGCTTGGTTATCTAAACGGAGAGACCCTGTCATGATATGCCTAAATACATTACCGCTACGAAGCATGCAAATGACCCTAACCTGGGCTCTGATATTGTTAAAGCACAAGATGGAGGAGTCCATGCAGTTGATAAGGACGGGCGGTTACCCTTGGTGTAACCGCTCGATGTTGTTGTATGTTGTAGTCCGAGCCTTAAGGTAACCGCCCAAGGTTGTTAATAACATAGGTTTGGCCGTTTGGGCAGTTATTTGTATTGTAACCGCCCAATGTATTTAGTCCCACATCATCAATTGTATATTCTCTCACCTCCTCTGTTCTATATAAAGAGGGTGCACTCGTGTAATAGTTAGATTTTTTGGAGAAATAAAATCAATAATTTTATTTTTATTTTGAGTTTTCACATGGTATCAGAGCTATTCAGTTTTACTATACGCAGACCCCATTGTCCTAAGTGTGATAACATGACTTAGAAGGGAGACGACATGATCCTCTATCTAATATGTACTCAAACAAGATTCTAGAAGTTGTATAGATGATAAACTTCATATTTTTCATTCTTTTCCTTTAATTAAATTATATTGGGCCTATAATTTAATTCCTTATATTTAAGATAATCATCAATATAATTAAATTATATTGCTATAACTTTTGCCTAAAGGCGACACACGTGCTACAATGGCCGGGACAAAGGGTCGCGATCCCGCGAGGGTGAGCTAACTCCAAAACCCGTCCTCAGTTCGGATTGCATGCTGTAACTCGCCTGCATGAAGCCGGAATCGCTAGTAATCGTTGGTCAGCCATACGGCGGTGAATTCGTTCTCGGGCCTTGTACACACCGCCCGTCACACTATAGGAGCTGGCCATGCCCAAAGTCGTTACCTTAACCGCAAGGAGGGGGATGCCGAAGGCAGGGCTAGTGACTGGAGTGAAGTCGTAACAAGGTAGCCGTACTGGAAGGTGCGGCTGGATCACCTCCTTTTCAGGAGAGCTAATGCTTATGCTTGTTGGGTTTTTTGGTTTGACACTGCTTGACACCCAAAAAGAAGCGAGCTACGTCTGAGCTAAGCTTGGATATGGAAGTCTTCTTTCGTTTCTCGACGGTGAAGTAAGACCAAGCCCATGAGCTTATTATCCTAGGTCGTAACAAGTTGATAGGATCTCTTTTGTACGTCCCCATGTCTCCACACGGGAGGAACATGGGGACGTACAAACGCTTTTGGCATAGCAGGCCTCCCCCAAGGAGGCCCACACGACGACGGCTATTAGCTCAGTGGTAGAGCGCGCCCCTGATAATTGCGTCGTTGTGCCTGGGCTGTGAGGGCTCTCAGCTACATGTATAGTTAAATGTGCTCATCGGCGCCTGACCCAGAGATGTGTAGTCCGCACTACTCCCGTGTGCGGACTATCCACCTGCTCCCGCTCAATCTCTTTTATATTTCATTGCCTTCAGTCCGCACGGACTCAAGGTTTGCTTCCTCGCGTTCTCCTATACTACTGAGTGACGATGGATTTTGGTTTTGTAACTGCCCACCCTACCTGCTCCATCTGAAGTGTGCGTTGTCCCTGTCATGGGTGGGACTCTTGTTACGATTAGCTCGGTTGGACTCTAGTTTGGTAACCGCCCGACCCTCTTCTGCTGTTACTAACTGAGGCGGACTCAGATTCTGTGGACTCCGGTTTCGTGCCGTCGTGACCGCCCGCACCACTATTTCCCATACTACCTGGGACGAACTCCAGCTCTGTAACCGCCCGCCCCCTCTTCTGCATTTGCTTGTCGCGCCAACGTTATGGACTCTCCACTGCACACTCTGCCAACCTCCACTCTTGCTACTCCCCATACCTTCTCCAGTACCTCCAAGCAATCAGCCTCCATTGCCACCTATTCAGGTAGCGCGCAGGGTGCTACACATGGTAAGTGGCTTATCGACTCTGGTGTCACTAATCGTATGACTGAGAACAATCTTGTCTTCTCTCACATAGAGAAACACAATCGATTACCACCGGTGTTTGTTGTTGATGGCTCTCCCGCTTCTATTTGTGGCACTGGGGTGGTCCAAGCCACCCGCCACTCTACGCCTTGACAACTCTCTTTATGTCACTTTGAAGAGAAAGAAACAAGCAGTTGTGTCCAAGTCAAGCGTTGAAGCTGAGTATAGATGTATGACTCAAATCGCATGTGAGTTAAAGTGGTTGCGAGCACTTCTGATGGATTTGAGAGAAGTCTACAATTATCCTTTACTCATGTTTTGTGACAATAAAACAATCATTTATATATCAAAGAATCCAGTCTTCCATGAAAGAACAAAGCATATCGAAGTCGATTATCACTTCGTCAGAGAGGAAGTTTTGAAATAGCAGATCTGCACTCCATTCTTCTCTTCCAATATAGAATTGACTGATCTCTTTACGAAACCAATCTCTTCCTCTTTCTAAGATATTTGTGCCAAGATGAGAATGGTTGACATATATTCTCCAGCTTGAGGGAGAGTGTTAAAACACAAGATGGAGGAGTCCATTCGGTTGACAAGGACGGGTGGTTACCCTTGGTGTAACCGCCCGGTGTTGTTGCCTATTGTAGTCCGGGCAGCTAGCCTTAAGGTAACCGCCCAAGGTTGTTAATAGCATAGGTTTGGGCAGTTACTTGTATTGTAACCGCCCGATATATTTAGCCACACATTGCCAATTGTATATTCTCTCACCTCCTATGTTCTATATAAAGAGGGGTGCACTCGTGTATATTAGTTAGATTTTTTGGATAAATAAAATAAATTTTTTATTTTCTATTTTGAGTTTTCACAGGTACCAAACTGACGCAGGGTAAGGTCCTAGCGGGGCTAAGGGAATTTTCTATATGCAAACGCATTTTCCGACAATATATGTTACTTGCAATAAATTTTAATATATAAATAAAAAATGCTAAATGAGTCACAATAGATAAAGCAAACAAGCAAGGAAACACGAGACGTCGTATATATGTAAGAGTACTCAAAAATTAAATAGCTAATAAATGAAAACTCAAACATTCAAGAGTTTGAAACAACGATTACAAACGACATACTCCTTGAATAGGAAATAAACACTGAATTCAGCACTAAGAATTCATTCAAAACAAATAAACTCACACGGTAGTAGTAGTAGTAGAAGACTTGGAGAAGATCTCCCGGAGTGGGGACAAGTAATGGTACTGAATTCGAACTCCTGCTGGATCTTTGGGCTGCTGGACAGCAGGCAACGGGGCTATATCTGGAGTTCTCGGGGCTGTAGGAGGCTGCCTGCTGTGTGGGGAACCCAGGAGGGATGCTGGATAGTAGCTGGCAGCAGGAGGAGTGAGAAATTTGAGGTGCATGCCAGAAGTTAGGAGTTCTGGCAGCTGGAGGCAGGGAAGTGGGGTTGGACTGGATCTGAACTGGACTTCTTGTACCGTTGTGGGCTAGAATTGGGAGGGACTGGGTGTGGGAGATGTGGCCAGCAGTTGATGAGAATAAGTGAGGCTCGGTTGGATGAGGAGTGGCTCCATGTGAGAGAAAGGAGGCTGCTGAATGAGATAGAGACTGGGGTTGGAGCTTGTTCCGTGAGGGTTGGAGGAGTGGGGCTCGTTTTGCGGGAGAGGTGGGGTGATTGGGGTGTGTGTGTGTGGGGGGGGGGGGGGGGGGGGGGGGGGGGGGGGGGGGGGGGGGGGGGGGGGGGGGGGGG